>OY728129.1:1621852466-1624252466 GCA_963277665.1 Viscum album
TTATTCATCATTTTTTATAATCAAAATGGTGGTTTTTTGGTGGTCAATTTTTCATGGCAATTGAAATGGAATTTAAATGAAGCTATAGAAAAAACAACCCGATTTCCTGAATACAAAAAAACAAGCTGCTGAAAGTTTTTATACCAGAATTTCAGAATAAAACAAAAGAAGAGTAGTTTTACCCTAGTTTCAAGTTCAATCATATGGATTATCTATATATTAAAAGTATACAAGAAGTATTTTTAAGATGAACTCCCCGAAGCTGAATTTACAACCAAGATATGTAATTGTGACTAACACTTTCCTCTCTGGAATTTATGATGCATGATATCGAGGATGATTGTGATGATCCTTTAGATATCTATTGGGGTGAATCCTCTTCCACCACTATGATCCCCATTTCAAATAATATTCAATGTAGAATCCATTGAGAACTACACTCAATCACGTTGAATATTGAACCAAGACACCATAGATCCCGCACCTTCCATCGTTTTTTGATGTTTTGCCTCCCATTTTCATGAGTCACAATTAATGAAGGATGTAGTTTTCTACTTAAATAGATTCCTATGTACGATGTGTTTTTAGGGTTGATAAAATAATTTATGATTAAGAATTCCCCATTATACCACTGTAGTGATATGTTGTTTGACATTTGTAATTCAGTGGAAGAACTGGAGAAGATTGGTCAAATTGAATATATGGATAGACGATTATGTCAAGAAACTGGTTGGTCGGGTAGAATCCCCACAACAAAAAAGGATATGTTCATAATTTTCTATGTGAAACTCAATCACCTACTTTAGGAAATGGATATGTACAACCAAATTTCTATGTAAAAGGATTCATATACATTAGACATTCTTGCATAAAAATTTTGGCTACATAGATAAAAGACTTCATAAATTAAAATACATACATAGAGATTTGACTATGAAGACCAAATGGCCATGTGGTCCTTTCAGATACATGGTTCCATCATTTATACAAACCATTCAACTTTGCCTTTCAGAATTGGTTATGTGAATAATCTTCTATGAAATCCCAAACAGATAAGGGAAATATGGATACATGTGAAATCTTATTTGCAGATGGAATCATTTATATAAATGGAAAATCACAATGATGATGTAATTGAAAATATGGTCTATTGGCCACATCATTCAAACAAATAAAGAATCATGTTACTAGCCAGTTGGAACTTATGTCCATTTGAACTCATTCAAGGTGGCCAACCATAGTTTCAATGGTATATTTGGGAGTTTTTGAGGGACCTTCAGGAGTTAGATTATATCATATAACACGAAGTGGGAAAATATATAATTTTTAGGAGAAGAAAATAAAAAAAAATCATGGTTGGGGAAACACAGAATATCACGTAGAAAGGGAGCTAGAGAAAGACCCAAGGTAGATGGGAGGGAGAAGATAGTTCAACATTTTTTTTCCTATTTTGAGGCTCCTTCATGGGGAATATTTGTATTAGTAGTATTCTTATCTTAGTCTATGTTAAATCACCTCTTCAATTTAATGAATGATTTTTTAGATTCTTGTATTAATTAGTTGTGGGAGAATGAAGTTAACTTGGTAGTCATTTTTACCTTACTTAGGTGTTTGGAGATGTAGGAAGAAATTTTTTTCTCATTGATCATGAATTCAAGAACTTCAAATATCTCAACTTAGTGGGAGCTATTTGGGTAGTTGTTTTCATAAATAACTTACTTTTGGAACTCTAACTAGTAAGAGGACATACCATGCAAGGATGGGATACCAGGGTGATTTATTATGTGGGTAAGAGAATTAATTAGTTAAAAATCTAAAAGAATACAATCTAATAAAAACTAACCATTTGATAAATTTGGCCAACCACCTCTCCTGGTCCTACAGTGACTGACCTAGGATGAGAAGAAAGTAAAATAAAAAGAAACACTCATCAAAATAAACCTTCCATCCAACTGATTTCACCTTCTTTTCCCTTGAATTCCTTATAATTACTTATAATTGTTTATCATCCTCTAGGAATATAGATATCTATATTTAAAAATTCATTCCTACTATATTTATTATAATTATTTCACTCATTATTCAATAATCTTATTTATTTTTTCATTTCATTTTGGTTACATAATTTTCCTTCTATTGGGTTTTATTTTCACATTCCATTACACTAATAGTTATGTTGTTATTATAAATTATTAATTCTCATGAATTTTAATGATTTTTGTGCCATGAATAGCTTTTTTTTGTAATGAGGATGATTATTCACAAAAAAAAATTTCATGAAAAATCACTCGATAATTTTAATATCATAATATATGTCCATAAAGGCCTATGGAAGGGGTGAATGAGAGTAAAGTCTAGTTTATAATTACATGGAAAACATAAGGTTGATAAAGGGACCTAAAAAATATATTACAAATTGGAAAAATTTGAAATTAAATCATATTAGTAAAAAGATATTACATGAAATAAAAAGAAGATGTGATAGTCCCTTACCTTGAGAGGGTGCTTATAAAAGCTTGAAAGGAACTTCTTAAGAGAATAAAAACACATTGGGAATGATTTATAGTGATATATAGAGAGTAGCTTCATGTATAATGGATTTTAAGTGATGGGGAGTGGGATTTTGGGAGTGTATTTATTGATGAATTGTTGGAATTATTTATTAATTTATAAACACAGGATTTGGCTTCTAAATGTCAAAATAATGAAATCCACAGACAATTACATGGTCGTTTCTCATGGATTGTTCCAAAGAGGTGTTATTTATATATTTTATATTTCAAAGAGTATAAATCATAAAAATAATACCCTTGGTTATGTGGAATCAAGTCATGTTATCAAAGAATTAATTTTAACACCATAAAATATAATATGCCTTTTGAAGTATTCCTTAAGGGTTTTTATGATTAATAAAATGACTTCTAGAACACATTATTTAAATAGGAAAACATATTTACGTTGGTGGATGACTTTTATTCTATTTATTACACCAATTTGGGGATATTATGACATTATAATACATATCATATATTTATACACATTTTAATTTTTACCCAGAGATTTTATTATTGACAAAAATTATAAAAATTCATCATTGGATAATTGTGAAACATTGATATAAAAAATAATATTTATTTTACTCTAATAATTCTCGATATAAGTTAATTTTTTACTTTAAAATTGAAATCAATATTTATTGAAAAAATATTAGTTTTTCAAGATAATAAATATTTTTTCCCACTATAATAATTATATTATTATTTATTAAATTATATTATCATTTTTATGTATATAAATTTTATTTAATTATAATATTATATGAAATAACATTTATTTTATAATTATTGAATTTTTATACAAAATTGATTGAATTAAAGCATGGTTTTTTTCTTCTGAAAATACAATTTTGGTTTACTTGAATGAAAATCCAATTTTCATGAACTCATTTTTAATTGTAAATATAATTTTATAAAGAAAAGTTATAAACATAATAATTACTTTGTTATAAATAAAACTTAGAAACTCATATTAC
The DNA here is from genome assembly GCA_963277665.1 of Viscum album. Classification (NCBI taxonomy): domain Eukaryota; kingdom Viridiplantae; phylum Streptophyta; class Magnoliopsida; order Santalales; family Viscaceae; genus Viscum; species Viscum album. Next base: position 1,621,855,999 of record OY728129.1, read on the forward strand.
TAGTTTCATGATAAATAATCCATTATTACACTAGTATACTCCCTAAGGGTAAGGTTTAGAATGTGGGTGCTTTCTTGAGGAGGTTCAGTGAACATTGTTTATTCCATGATCTCTATAAACATGAACTTGTCTTTTACATAGTTTCATTCATGATTTGACTATTGAATTATTTCTTCACATTGGTCAAGGTAAAATCATAGTGATGTCATCTCCCTTGGAAGCTCTGATGAATGGAATTCATAGGGTATGGACCTACTAGTCGAGGAAATCACTCATTCCATTAGTGTAAATTTGTCTTTATCATATCCCATAATATTCTAATCATAATTTTCACTATAAAATTACTATTTATAAAGGGTTATGATGTTTAATGGTACTTTAAATATAAAATTCTAAATTTTATAATGGTTCAAAAAGGTAGTACATGGGTTTTTTAAAAATACGTTACTTAATAATACATGATGGGTGCGACCAATGATAGAATCTCAATGACCTAGTATGGATCATGAGTAAAACATGTTTCAATATTTTGAATCTTCATTACCTATTTATGTTTGAATTATCCTCTCATGGCCCTAGTCATAAGGTTATGATGTACAACATTATGAATTCTATCATTATGAAACTTTTTATTTGTATCCATGTTATTATATATTTTATTATATAGTCCATCGATATATTCCCCCTTTTATGATGTTAGTTATATAAAATATATAATTATTTTTTATCTCGATAATATAATTCATGATTTACATATTGTATGATTGATTATATTATATATTGTCCATTGTGAAGAATATTAGCTCATGCTTATTTTTGTTTCCTTTCCCTAGGATACAAATAAGGTTTATAAGAATTTTTCCAGGGATATGATAGAAAAAATAACAATATTATAATTACAAAATATATTTTTATTTCACATTTTCGGATATATTGTAAGAATAATTTTTGTATCTAGTCCCCCAAAGACCATAAAACTGTTCAATCCTTTAGGATATGATCTCTTGTATTTTGTTCAATGTAGTTTGATTGCCACGAGATCAAGGTAAACAGATCTAGGATGTTACAATTATCACACATGAAATTGCCTAAGTCTCACTATGAACATTGGGGTCAAGTTGATCCATATTTGGTTCATGATACGAAAAACATCCACCTTGACAAAAAATATTCCTTATGTCAAGATAATACTCTCGATTTTCTCAATTTACATTATTTTTGGAACTCCTTTTAGTTTTTATAAATTCATTATGTGGAGATGATCTTCTTGATTTTCTTAAATTCCTTGATCTAAGATACACATCATGGTTCCCCAAAATATCATTAGTTGTGATCCTCCTCCTAGTTTCCTATAATTCCTTGAGTTGATATATTATCTTTGGAATCCCCAAATACCTTATATCAAGATAATCCTATAGGTTTCAGAATTTATCTTGAGTCAATAACCGCCCCTTATTTTTTTATAGATTTTCTAAGTTTATATTCTTATATTTTTTTTCCAAAAATAAATTCTATTGAGTTATTCCAATTGTTTTAAAAGAAACTGTTTAAGGTACTCATCTTAGTTTCCTAAAATACCTTGAGAAATTATTATATTCTTAGACCCCCAAAAACCTTAACCTGAGAGCCTCTAATAAGTTCCCAATTTTTTTTATCTGAGATTCTCCTATAAGTTTTCTTAAATTCATTCACCTAACTCATATATCAGGTTAAATAAGAAAGGTAATATTCAATATAATTCACACACCGAACCATTTCTAGTTTAATTTATCATAGTATACCATTCCACAAAACATTAAACTTCTAAGAAGATTTTTTATTCATTTGACCTTTAAATATGAGACATAGTGATCGTAAATATTCAATATTAAAAGACACCATTGTGGTCCTTGTCAAATGACTGTAAAATTTATGATGTGACTCATTGAATGGTACATAACTACATCAATGTTGACTCATTTCATAAGGATACAAAAGAATAACCTTTCATTGAACAAATAACACTCTCGTAACACCTCCAAATTACTTTCACAGTGACATAACACCTCCTTGGATATTAAAAATATAAAGAGTTCCTTTATATTTGAAATTAAAATATAGATCCAAATAATTTGATTATACAAGATAGAGCATATGCTTAAAATTATGTGTACTCTTTGGTTCATGTTATATATCAACAACTTTCTCTAAAAGTGTATGAGTAATGATACTGGTAATTATTTCACAAACATGACTTAAATATGTAAGAAATTCTTGGATTAGAAGACCACATCCCTTTCATGAAGAGTTGACCCTCCATCTACATGACTAAAAAAAGGGATTCCAATAACACAATATATCACCAACTATTATAATGTGAGAGTAGAATATGAGGCGTAAAATTACTGAAATTAGACTATGAAAATAAAAAATTAGCAATACACTAGATTAATTGTTCAGTGGAATGACTTTTCTCCACTTAGAGGATGTAACAATGAATTATCCACATGCTGTGTCATCATGTTTTCATATAGGATACCACATAGGGAGTAACCAAATAAATTTCTATCTCATCGTAGGTGAAATCATCACCTTCATACATACTTAAATAAATATAAAATCCCAATTCATATAAATCATTTCATTTTCTCTCCAATAACGGTGGAAGAAATATATCCTCATTCTATTTAATATGGAAAATACTTTCTTATTTCCCCATTAATGTTTAGAAAACCACTTCTGAAAATTCCACCTTCTTAAACTATACCCATTATCTATGCTAAAAAATTGATGAAAATGTTGTAATTTTATCTTCACTAAACAAAATTATTAATAAAGGTGACCATTATCTATTCTAGAAAAACACTGATAAAATAGAACCATTTGTGATAACCTTATTTAGTAGTGGTGTGATCTTTTTCAATAGTAAATCAATTTTTTGTATTAATAAAAAATGATATGATTTAAAAAACATTACATAATATTGAAAATCACATTGTTGTATATAAATAAATTTATATGGATATAGATATATTATATTCTCTTAATTGTGATTTATATAATACTAAATATGTATTTACACATAATATGTAATTGAATTAGTAAAAAAATAATTTATAAAATAATTAAAAAATAATATTAATTTAAACTTTACTAACTAATTTTGAGTAATAGATATTTAATAATAATTTGGTGATAAAAAATTAATAAATTAATTAATATTTTTTGATAAGATGAAAACACGGAATGAACTTAAAACATCTATAAATTTTGATCCGGATGTCTATTTGAGCTCCACAAGCTATCAAATCAAATATTTCAAAATTATATGTGAAATTTTTTATGGATTTTACCCATAACATATTTTTTAGTCAATAATTATTTGCAAGGTCTGTGAAAATGATTTTTTGGATACCCTGATTCTTTAACATTCGATGGAATTTCATCTTTACATAAGAGAGTATTATTTCATTTTCTCGATAGAGAATGAATTTATTTCCCATAAATATATTCATATTGATATTAAAGTGTTGAAATTTTACCAATTTTCATGTTATAGTTCTATTTATAAATAAGTACATATTTATGTATATTTGCATTTTATTTTTTTCTGTAAATAAATATTTACATATATTTACATATATCCTATATTTTAAAATTTACAAACAATATATAAATTGAAATTTATCCTCAATTATATTTAAAATATAAATTAACAAATTTTATATCCCTTAAAAACTTTATGTATATATATACCCATACAAAATTCTCTGATATATATATATATATATATTTGTATTTATAAACATTTTTGAAAAAAATATTTTTTAAAGTATAATTATATACACATATATACACACTAATATATACAAATGTACATATAAACATACAAATATATATATATATACATTTTTTTGAAAAATGTGTAAACACACACACACACACACATAAATAAATAAATATATACTCATATATATATATATATATATATATGCACACATGTTCACACATTTTTTAACAATTATGTATTTATATGTGTATACATACATATATTTTTATATAAATATTTAAAAATGTCTTTATATATTGTACTTAAGTGTATTAATATTAATATATCTAAATAAATATAAATATTAAATAATGTGAATGTATATTAAAAAAAATGTATATAGACACGAAAACACACAAAGATATAGATATGAATATATCATTATATAACCATAATGTTTTTAAGTGATTGGTATTGGAATTTACTTTTGAAGTGGTGATAAAGGGCTTAAATCCCATCACTAACTAATTAAATGAGTATTTACAGGTGTGACTTTGTCCTTTGCGGTGGGTTTGGGGTAGTTGAGGGAGATTATAGGGGTCCCTAGATTTCCCAAATTTCCTTTTTATTGACTAAAAGTATTTAAATTTATTTATAAAGAATTTATTAATGCTATAAACTATCACTGTTAAGAGTTTCATGCTTAAAATGGTTTACAAAACATCAACACCTTTTTAGTTCTAATAATAACCATATCTAACACTAATAAAATCATGTTTTGTAGAAGTTAATTTTTCCCTATTTTCATTAACTATTGATAATGGGAAGTGTATGAATATCTATGTAACCAACCAAACTTAGATCCTTCCATTATAGAAGCCAACTAATGCAAATACATTTCTTGATTTTATAAACTTAATATCATGATTGAAATTATAAATTAGGTAAACAATATTAAGTGTTCCTTGAAGCACATTGAGACCATGTTCCATTACCTTTCACAACATACAACTTGACTTATTCAATGAATTACCATATTAAAACCACATGGACAAACTAACTATTTATAAGTGACAATCAAAACCACAAAAAACTAATAAACTGAGCTATTAATATACCACCAACACTATTATCATTGATTCATGGAAGTTCACATGATCATAAGTGTAGTAAAAAACTGATCCTCTAGTAGTGTGACTTATTAAAACTATGTTCAGAAGAATATGAATATAAAATAACCCTACCCACCAAACAATTTCAACCTCAAACACACCATAGAAGAAAGTCACAAAGAATCAAAGAAATAAAAATTCCAACACAAAAAGTACATAATGTAGGAAATGGAATCAAGAGATTAAAATAAATTAGAAAACCTTTCTAATGTGAATAATAATAACCCCCATTGATCTTTATATTCATCAAAAGTACAACAGTAAACTTAAACTGACAAGTTCAATTTGAATTATTCATTATTGATAATTATGTACTCTATAATCTCAAGATTTACTATTTACTTTAACCACGATCTATGCATTAAAAGTATAGTTTATTCCCGTTGTACACCACATCCTTTTGTATGAAACTCAAAAAACAACCATTATAGTGACCCAAGCCTGAATTACAAAGATATTACATTAATTTTTCAAAATACTTAATATATGACACAAAAAGATGACCAAAGGCCATATTAGTTAAGTGTCTTTGGAAACTTGGAACACAATCTTCTAACTTGGTGAAATATCTTCAACATCTCCCATAAATATCTTCCCCTTTAGTTTTCTTACCTAACCCAATTATTTATATCCAGGGGAAAAGAAAATACAAAAAGGGTGAGCTCTAATTCTTAGTATGGGTAAACATGAATAACATCAAACAAAACATATACATAAGAATGTGAAAACATGATCATAAATTATTAATATCAAAATCGTGAGTCACAAAATAAATCTTGGTAGTACGTAAGGCATAGATCATAAAGGAACATTAACCATGATAGAATAGAATTGGAATACAACATGTAATTGTGTAAAAATAATAAGAACATAATGTGATTTCGATAGTAGGAAATGCATTGCTTCCCAGACCATTATAGTGGACAAATTCCATTTCTGAACTGAGTTTACTTTCCGTTCCATGCATGTATTACTGAACTAGATATACTTCACATTCCAGTAATATCTATCTCATGAGATATAAATATTTACCCAATGCATTGGAAGTGTATATAGGTCCCACCCATCTCATAGTGAAATAATTATTATATGTGCATAAATAAAACATAAATCATTCCTCATAGCATAACCCATGAAGTAAAATAAGATTCTTAAACATTATTTCATCATAACATAATCCATATAAGATAAATGGACTTCATAAAAATAATTCGATAATAAAATCGATCAAATAAAAGTAATAATACTGATTGAAATATAACCCCATATCATCTTATATGGAAAATAATTTTGATAAAATACTTCAAATTAATTCCTCAGGAAAATATCATTTCGTCTTCAAAATCATTTTCATTTCTAAAAAATTTCTGTTGACTCTCCTCTCCGTCACAGTGTCTAACGACTGAAAAAAGGGAAATACCTTAGTCCGAAGTGATTTATCCTTTGAAGAAACATCAAAAATCGACAAAGGGATGAACAAGGAGAACATTTCCCATAGGTCGCGCAGGTTCCCTCATGGTCGCGCAAGTACACTTGCGCGCCGCCTAGTGGTCGTGCAAGTCTACTTGCACGACGCCTTATGGTCATGCAAGTAACTTGCGCGACCTAATTGATAACCGCCTGGTAACCGCCCGGGGTCTTCTCCTGCCTATAAATAGACCATGTGGGCCCCCCATTCGAGAGGAGCTTTTTCCAGAAACTCGGATTGAAGCTCCCGACGCCCAAGTCTCTTCTCAGAGCTTCCAGAACACTTCTAAGGTAATTTCTTACCTAGAACGGAAGATCTAAAGAGAGGGAGGAAGGCCTAAGTGTTGAAACTCATCAACACTTGCACGCCTGAGTGGCCAACCCTTATGGGAAGAGGTCACACTTGCGCTCTGCCTTATCCCTTCGATAGAACGTGCGCTTCCATTTTTTGGAAGAACCTCAAGAGGATTCTAAAGGCTTTAATAAAGAGTCGCTCAAGTATTTCAATGCTGGTTGAATATCGCGCAAGTACCCACCATGTCGCGTAGGTATACCTGCGCGACCAATACTTGCGCGCCCCCGCAATACTTGCGCGCCTTCCAAGACTTGCACGCCCCTTCCTTTTTTGGGTGCCTTTCTTTCCCATTTCACCCCTCTTAAGCCATTATACCTTTCCTTTTCAAGATTCAGTCTTCAAGACACTCTTAAAATCCATTTATGGCATGATTTCTTGATTTTACTTCCTTATCTGAAAGGAATTCGGTGGAATATCTCTCAAAACCTAGTGATTTAAATACCTTTATGTCACTAAATATAGAGAGTTCATTCATTAAACCTCACCCTTTAAAATGAGAGAATCTTTAACCTGGGTCTCTTTTTCAAGAATAAATCCCAGTCATAATATGGGCATCCTCCTCAGGAGTAAGCCCCAAATTCTTAAAATTCCCAATTCTGGGCATCCTTTTCAGGAGTAAGCCCCAAACCTTAATCCTTAACCTGGGTCTCCTTTTCAGGAATAAGTCCCAGTCATAATTTTGGGCTTCCTTCTCAGGAGTAAGCCCCAAGTCCCCTAACCTGGGTCTCCTTTTCAGGAATAAGTCCCAGTCCTAAATCTTGGGCTTCCTTTTTCAGGAATAAGCCCCAAGTCCCTTAAATTATCTTTAACCAGTCCTAATTTACGTTTGATCTGGGATTCCTTCTCAGGAGTAAAACCCAGTTATCAATCCTCTCCTAATTTGGGTTTCCTTTTCAGGAATAAGTCCCAAGTTAGAGTATTCAAATCTCCATGAAGCACATATACCTTTATGGACCCTGTTCCTGGATTTTCTCCCTAAAGTAAATCCTCTGGGTAGTCATACATACATTAGCCCCAAACCATCTCTTATGATTACATCTTTCATGGATCAATTGTCTATTTTTTTACCAATACCTCTTGTTTCTCACACCGAGCATGACTGACGTGAGCTTAGAGGGTAAAAGTAATTATGAAATCCTGCTTTGAGCCATCAATCATAAACATCATACTCTTCCATTCGAACGACGTGGGTTCTGATTCCTTTTCCAAAAAAAAGGATACGTAGGTAGCCCATCTATGGGTTTGATCCCAACTTTGAAATAATTCATGTCCTTCTGAATGACAATAAACTTCAAGTGCCCCACTGAGTGGCTTTAAAACCAGCCTGGTCATCATAATGACCAAGAGACTTTTATATGAATGTTCTGAAGTTTACCATTGAACAAGAATCTCTAAATAGATATAGATGATTCTCTATTGATGAAGAACCTCGAATACATATAAAAGATTCTTTAAATTTCTTACATATTTAATCATTGATTGTCAAAACTGAAGGAAAAGCTCATTTTATACTTGGTAATATAATAAGGATTCACGAACATAACTTAAATCTATAAAGAGAGTCCCAGAATAGACAATAATTCCCCTAAAAACGGTGTGAAGAGTCCGACCTCCCATCCTCTCGACCAATGAAAATTCTTAAGCCTCATCAGTCCACAAGCTAATGAGCGCCTACCTTTGGAAAGTAGGTCCAAATGGATGTGGAATCATTGGATGTTTCCGGTTCTATGAACAAACCTGCTAGAAACTGAACGGAATGTTTGAATCTCCCATCTAGGAGGTCATCCCTGAATTCCGAAGGGAAACAAAAAATGGTGAACCCGACGTGAATCCTTAACCAAGTTAAAATGATGTTTTACCTATTTGTTAAGACCCTATTTAAAACTCAATATGAGGGCTGACAAAAACAATCATTGACATATGTGCTCATCCAAAGGATGAAGTGGCTGAATTTTATCTTGATTACGTCTATTATATCAAACATACACTCTTTTCCAAGATCTTCTATATTTCTATAATGGCTGCTCTCAAATTCACATCTGTGAATACTACTGCTGCAAATACCACTGCTGCTATCCCTACTGGATCGTCATCCGCTCTGAGGATGACATCACCTACTCAGCGTCTTCAACGCTGGGTATCAAATGCGCTGGTTAAAGAGTACCGTCAACACGATACCATCCCAACTCTGGAGGCTGCTCGACAGGCCCTCCAAGTGAAAAACTCATATAGGTCGTCCGGACAATGACAACCAGTGATCAAGAGGCAGGTGGTGCTGACTACCGTCTCCAACCATTTCGGGTCGTTATCCCCGGAATGCAATTTCCATTCGCTCCCTTACTCTGAGGAAGTGAATAAGCAGGTCCCTCAGGGCCTTAATTCAAAAAAACAAGAGTCCTTACCGAGGGCTCCCATCAACAATCGCCGCCAGACTCGTGCGGCAGTGCGCCCTCAACATGATGAGGGTACCGACTCCAGGCATTCAACTCAGGTTCCTCGAACCCGAGCAGGCAAGACGAACCGCCAGAGACGGAATCCGGTTAACAATAGACAGGTTTTCTTCCCTACCATCTCCAGAGAAGTCCACCAACCTAACTTGGTGGCGAACAACGAGCAGGCACACACACCTGTCCATTTTAATTCCGCTGTCCAGCAGACTCGTCTGGCAGTATCAAGCCAATCCCGCCAAGCAGTTCCGGCAGAGTACTATAGGCAGGAACATACACCTGCTTATACATCATCAGTTATTCAGTAGGCTTGCCTGACTACATATGATGGATCTCGTCAACCACATTTGGCGAAGTGTAATCAGCAGGCACATACACCTGCGAGTACTAATCAAGCCTACCAACAGTCTCGCTTGGTAGCGCACAGAGAAGTCAGTCAGAAAGCTCCAATGACAAACAAGAGGTAGACTCAACTCTCTGCCTCCACACTTGAGTACTGTCAGGATTCACTGAAAAGAAAAGGGGGACCGAAGCAGGCACATACACCTACTCCAAGCCCGGAATGGATTTATATCCCCGTTCCGGCAGCTGAAGTCACCAAACATATTTTGTCAATAGTGAAAGAGCAGAAGCAAATTCCTGCTCATATTCTGGATGCTTTCCAGGATATCATAACAGCTTCAGCATCATCTTAGGGAAAGACACATAAATCTATCCCTAGCAGTGGAGTGACACATCAACGATTCACTCCGGAACAGACACACACATCTGTTCTAGTCCAAGAGGGTTTTGGGGCATACTCCCCCATATCATACGGACAACGAAGTTAAGCACATACACCTGATTTGAGTGGACATCGTCAGCCTAACCTGACCATATTTCCTGATCAGGCACATACACCTACTCAGAGTAACCACTTTCGTCAACAAGTGGTTTTCAAAGTGAGTAAGAAGACATCTAAGAAAAATATCCTCCCAGCACAGTCAGGAGATCAAAGGCCAATCTGTAACAAGGCCCTGCTCTATGCTGGAGTTCTTGAAGCCCTCAGACATTTATCTGTTGGAATTCAAGATTCTACTCCCTCAGTTCCCAATAACGGGAACATTAATTCCGAAAGTCTTCAACAAACACATCCTCATGAAGGCTTGCTTCCTGAAAATTCGGTCAATATTGAAGTTTCTTCTTCAGATGAGAGCCACAGGAAGCCTCTGTGTGGTCAGAAGACCAAGGAGAAAGAGATCTCATCTTTTGCTGTAACCCATTATGGTGGTCCTCCCTATGATGATGAATTTCGCTGCGAAAGTCCTCTTCGCAGTAGTGATTCACATTGCCTGGAAAATACTCCAGTGGACAATGTAGTGCCGAGAAAGCCCTCTTATCTTGAGGCACTTTCAAATGCGAAACCAGTCATGTCTGATGCTTTATCGCTATCAAGTGAAATACTTTCTCAATTAGAAGATAGCCCAGGGTGTAGGTCATTCTCCGAACCACCCCTAAGTCACACATCTTCTAGTTTGATCAATGATCTCTCTACCATTCTTGTTGAATCTGATGAAGCAACAAGGAAACACTAACTTTGGTCAAAACAGGTAGAAGAATCTTTATTTAATGATAAAGAGGAAATGCTGAACATGAGGAAAAAACTGGCGAGAAGTTAGGTACCAGTCATGTTTTGGCCTTTGGCTGACTCCCAATATGATATTCCAAAGATTTTGACAGAAGATGGAGTCCATGATATTCGTCTCAACATATGGAAAACTCTTTGTCAATTGAAGAAGAAGGTATTATCTTATTATGAATATGAAAATCATCTTAAGATAATAGAAGGGCTATAACGTCAGATTGATTTGGCATCTCTATCAGTCTCTCGGTATCCAAAGGCTAAAAAGCAACAGAGAACCCTTCAACGTTCATGCCTTGGCGCACTAAGAAAATTACGTCAGTTAATTGCCAATGCTCCATCTGGTGTTCATATCAGAGGATGGGGTGTTCACGGAGCACTACATTTTACAGTGCTTTCCAGTCAGCAAAGCCCTCCGAAAATGGTCTCATGCAATGTTATTGCCCATGGCCAGCCACAGTCAATGATCTTTGTTCAATTAGTTCCTCTCAAAATCAAGCATATAGAGAACAAGTTGTTGAATTGCTCCTACATAAAGTAGGTGAGAATATTGTACAAGCCTCTCGTATGGAGAAAACACATCATCAAATGACAGAAGTTTCGGAAATCATCCAACGGTCTGTTAAACCAGGTGATAAAAGTGGATACAGGCTAATGCATCCAACTAATTTACGAACTAAGATTCGCAAGATCAAGAGAGCTTTTAAGAAGCTCTCAGACATAGCATGTCAAGAGCCACCCCAGCTTGTCAGACTGGGGACTCCTTTAACCCAACCCTCAGAGTCAACAAATGGGATTCGAGGAGTTGAGCGGAAGCAGCAGGAACATCCCCAGTTCTCGGGACGGGGGACTCTTTCAAATCATCAATCCCCTTCTCAGAGAATATCGGTCTTTTCTTGATTGGGGAAGAAGCCCCAAGAGGAACGAATAGACAAATTATCAGGAGATTCCCTCCAAGTTATAGCTCGTCAAGAAGTTCCTAAAATATTAAATCAACAAAAGGCAATGTCTCATCAAAGACATAAAATAAGACAATATCATAGAAATGTTGATAGAAGGGATGCGATCCATTATACATCAATCAATGTCATCAATGCCGTTGTTGCTAATCCACTAGAGGAGACTCACTCAGGGGACTCAGATGAAGAACGTCCTGCTCAAGAAAATGTATGCGCCGATACAAATGAAGAAGGTGTGTGTACACGAAGTCAAAGGATTACCCAGAACCTAGGTAATCCACTTCCTTCTCTCCAAAAAGTATCCAACAAAGGGAGGGGAAAGAATCAGGTTACATATCCTTACTCTGGAGAAGGTCAATCGCTCTCGTTAGAGTAAAGGTTTGCACAATAGTAGGAAGAAATGAAAGAATTAATAAGGTTGAATGCAGAACTACTTCAGAGTAGTCTTCTTCTTAAGAATGCTGAAGTCTGACAGCCGAAGGAATTTGTTGCAGTTACTGAGATGGATCAAGAATATCCTCCTTTATCAGTACACCCTCAGAGGTCTAATCCCGTGGGTCAAGCACAACAACGGTTGGTAGTGCTACCATCAGTTGTAGCACCAAACACCACGTCTGTCCAAGATCCATTCATTGCACCGACCCAAGAACAAATTCAACCTGATGTTTCTCAAAAGTTAATAACTACTATTGAGTCATTAACAGCTCGGTTAGAAACTATGGAAGGGAAACGAGCGCAAGTTCAACCAGAAAAGAAAGTTTACCCTGAATGGGTAGATTCGATTTCTCCTCCATCTAGTTTTGGAAACCCTGTTTTCCCTACTTTCAATGGATCAGGCAACCCTGAACAACATTTGACGCATTACGTGTCTTGTTGTGATCCTATGATGGGAAATCTAGAGCAGAAAGAAGTAGTGAAACTCAGATGCTTCGTGCGAACCTTGCAAGTACCGGCTTTTGTCTGGTATACAAGCTTGCAATCCCGGTCAATCATCGGATGGGAGGATCTTCGTCAAAAATTCCTTCTTCAGTTCAGATCAACTTTTCCAAAAACGACAGTTTTCGATCTTACAAATTGCAAGAAAAGGGAGAATGAAAGAGTCTCTGATTTCATTGCTCACTGGAAGGGATTAACGTATTCCCTAAGTTTAGCACTCCCTCAAGAAGAGCTGTTGCCAATATGTGTGGCAAATTTTCCTGACGAATTACGCATGCCATTGATCCCTGTGAAATACACAAGAGGGTTTCGAGACCTTACATCAATCGCTCAGTAGATTGAAGATTCCCTTATACAGGCTAAGGTTAAATCTCGTGTAATTCCATCAGCTCCAGGAATGAGAATGGGTAAAGCAGAAACTGCTACAGTTATGCTTAAACAAGCACCTATACCTATTTCTACTTCAAAACCTTCATCTTCTCGAAGGTCTCCACCTCCTGAACGCCAAAAACAAAGGCTATTTCGTCCAAATGATCAAAGAGATCAACGACGAAAACAATTTGAGGATTTGAAGAGTAAAACATACTCTTTCCGAAGTGAGCAAGTTCCTGGTCACTTCATTTCAGCTCTGGAAAATAATTTGGTTCAATTACCAGTGCCCAAGAGGCCAAACAAGGAAGAAGATGAAGACTATCCCAATTATTGTCCCTTTCATCAAATGTTGGGTCATTCCATCCAGGAGTGTTTTGTCTTTAAATACCTCCTGCAATAGATGGTCGACTTGGGAAAAGTCAAGTTGAAAGGTTCTTCGACTCAGGTAGCATGTGTTACTGCTACAATTCTAGAGGAGGAAGGTGAATGGAAAGAAGTCAAAATCAGAAATGCACCGAAATATGATGATTGGATGGTCATAAAGACAATCAATCGGACTCATGCCATTTTGCAAACATAATTAAAAAAACAAATTGTGTCTTCTGCCATGAATATTGCGGTAAAACCCTCTTTGTCAGAGGGAAAGTCCTCAAAGAAACGGTTTGATTAAAAGAAGAAAAAAGAATCAGAAGAAGATGAGTATGTGTCAAAGCCTAAATTGTCTTTGACTCTGGAAGACTTTATGCCATCTACTTCAAAACAACGGGCACCGCCCCATCAAACGGCACAACCTAAAAAGGCTAGTCAGGCAGAGTCTTTATTAGACGAAGAGTTAATCTTCGGTTCTGTTAATATGATTCAATTAACAGATCCGTATTCCAGTCATAATTTCAATTTTTATGAGCCTGAATTCCCTGTATCAAATAAGGGAATCTGAGGAAGTTCCCGAGGTTCAAGATACATGGGAAGACGTGGATCTTTCTGAAGCCACTACTCCAATTCTACCCCTGCTAGCACTGTGTATGCAGTAGAAACTCGTGGTATAGCCCTTCAGCGAGCTCAAAAAGAACAAGCAAGTTCTTCTTCCAATTGTCAACTGAGTCTTGGCACAGTTATTTTGGAAGAACGATTGAAAATTCCATCTTCTTTATCTCAGCAAGTAAATGGATCTAATCGGTCTAATCTTCCAAAACCAAGGATGTTGCCAACTTCTATCCCAATACAAGATGCATCAGCTTACAAAGCATCTGCTTCCAAGGTACCTGCTAAACCGCATATTCCTGTTGGGAAGCGCAGACCTCTAGATCAAAAGTATGATATATTGAAACACTTGTCCCAAGTACCAGCCAAGTTATCAATTTTGGATGCTTTGAATCTGTCAAAAGATCTTCGGGAAGCACTCATCGAAGCTTTGTCAAGTCCTCAGGAGTTTGAAGTTGAAATTGCTGCAGCTGAAGTCTATCACATAGAGAATAATCCTGCAGAATGACATGCAGTGATATATTTTACTGATAATGATGAAGATGATGTTGTGCATGGGCACATAAAACCTTTGTACTTATCTGGAAAAGTCAATGGTGTAGATATCTGAAGAGCTTTTATTGACAATGGTTCCGGAGTCAACATCATGCCCATCTGTACACTTCGTCGATTGGGCCTCAAGGAATCTGATTTATCTCCTTCTACCATGATGTTAAAAGGATATGATAAAAATGAACAAGAACCACATGGCGAAGTTACACTCAGAACTCAGTTTAGAGATCTTGTATCCAATTCAGATTTCATGATTGTTGATCAAGACTCAGCTTTCAACATCTTGCTTGGAAGACCCTGGCTACATCAACATGCAGCTATTCCTTCATCATACCATCAATGTCTCAAATACTGTTTCAATGGTCAAGTTGGAACATTGTATGGTGATAAGACCCCGTTCAAGACATGTGAGTCTCAATACATTGAGGCAGAATTTTATCACATGAAGGGAAGGGAAAAATCTACAATGAAGGAAATTACCAAAGTTAATGCTCCATATGGTTTGGAGAAGATTCCAATAAATCTATTTACACATGTGAGTACAGATTATGTGTTACCTATCAGTCAAATTGACAAAATAGGCCCAAATCAAAATACTCTTATGGAAAGATCCATAATGTCAATTACGACAATTGAGCCAGACAACATGGGAGAAATTGGTAACCTACCAAACAGTGATGAAAGCACAAGTGGTGACGTCTTCATTTCATCTACTGAAATCCAACAGGTCTATACTTCGCCAATCAGGCTAGAAGAAGTTATAGCAACATCGAAGGTAAATAATGATGTCAATTCTCAATCCATCATCTCCTCTTTATTTCCCAAAGAAGGCCCTTTATCATCAATAGGGTCGGAAATGGAAGCTTCTTCTTCAAAATGTGCAAATTTTGACATCTCTTCTGATCATGAAAATTTCGTTTTGTCATCTACTATGCAAGTAGAAATGGAAGAAATAGCACATGATGAAGAGGAAGAGGAAGATCTTATAGATGCTCCTCCAGCATTTGAAGAAGGTATCTCTACCACTGTGGATGAACTCAGAGAAATAAATCTGGGTATAGAGAAAGATCCACACCCCACTTTAATTAGTGCGGCCATGAACATTGAAGAGAAAGAAATGTATACTTCTTTTCTAAAGAAAAATAAAGATATTTTCGCTTGGAACTATACAGAAATGCCTGGGCTTGATCCTGATATTGCTACTCATCATTTGGGTTTACCAAAAGAACAACGAGGATTTAAGCAAGCCGCGAGAAGAACACACCCAACCTATACTTCCAAAATTGAAGCTGAAGTGGATAAGATGATCAAAGCTAACTTCATTAGAGAAGTTCAGTATCCCAAGTGGTTGGCTAATATTTTCCCTGTAAAGAAGAAGAACAGACAAATTAGGGTTTGCATCGATTTCAGAGATCTTAATCGGTATTGTCCTAAAGATGATTTCCCAGTTCCGATTACAGAACTCTTAATTGATGCGACGACTGGCTATTAAGTACTTTCCTTCATGGATGGATATTCCGGATATAATCAGACCCGAATGGCCCCAGAAGATGAGGAATCTACAGCCTTCAGAGCCTCTCAAGGTGTGTTTTGTTACCGGGTGATGCCCTTTGGTTTAAAGAATACAGGTGCAACATATCAACGCGCCATGCATCATATCTTCAAACCTTTCTTAGGGAAGTTTGTTGAATGCTATGTAGACGATTTGGTGGTTAAATAGAAACAACTTTCAAATCACTTGGCTGATTTGGAAGTCATATTCCACAAGCTTCGACAACATAATTTGAAGATGAACCCCTTAAAATGTGCTTTTGGGGTAACCACAGGAAAATTCCTCGGCTTTGTTGTACGCCATCGTGGTATTGAAGTCGATCCTGAGAAGACCAAATCAATCCTTGGTATGTCACCTCCTCAGAATTTGAAAGAATTAAGAGGACTTCAAGGACACTTAGCCTTTATTCGGCGTTTCATCGCCAATTTGGCAGGAAAAAGTTTACCCTTTACCAAATTATTGAAAAAAGGAGTCACTTACCTGTGGACTGAAGAATTTCAAGAAGCGTTTGATGTTCTCAAGAAATACCTCTTGAGTCCACCAGTACTCATGCCACCTGTTGAAGGTAGACCACTTATACTCTATGTGACAGCTCTAGAGCGATCATTGGGTGCCTTTCTCGCTCAAAAGAATGATGCTGGGAATGAAAATAGCCTCTACTATCTCAGTAGAACTATGCTTGAAGCAGAAACCCAGTATTCAAGTATTGAGAAGTGCTGCCTGGCATTAATCTTTGCAGTTCAGAAACTGAGACACTACCTGCAACATCACGAGGTCCAATTGGTATCTCGCAATAATCCGCTCAAATTCATCCTTAGTCGTCCAATGATTACAGGACGTCTAGCAAGGTGGGCAGTTATTTTGCAGCAGTTCGACATTCAATATGTATCTCAAAAGGTAATAAAAGCCCAAGCTCTGGCTGATTTCCTAGCTGAACATCCTTCAGTGGAAGACACGTCTTCAGATATTGAACTCCCTGATGAGGAAGTTTTTTCTATTCAAGAGTGTCCTCAAACATGGGAAATGTATTTTGATGGTGCTTCCAGAAGTCCAATAGGGAAGAAAATGGAAAATCCTAAATTCAACAAAGTTGGTTTAAGAATTGTACTCATTTCTCCAGATAAGGCATTGTTACCTTATTCCTTTTTATTGTGGGAAGGTGTTACCAATAATGAAGCCGAATACCAAGCTCTTATCACAGGCTTGGAGTTAGCGCTTCAAGTACAAGTGAATCACTTAAAGGTGAAAGGTGATTCAGACTTAGTAATGAAACAAGTCAATGGGGATTATGCCATCAGAAAAGAAGAGTTAATCCCTTTGTATGATTACATCAGAAAGTTAATGGCAGAATTCCTTTTAGAACCGACATTTTCTTATGTCCCAAGATCACAAAATGCTCAAGCTGATGCACTGGCTAATATATCCACAGCTCTAGCAGATCCAAATCGGGACGAGACAACCATCAATATTGCCCACCGTCATGCAATTTCACCTTATGTTCAAACCAGAACAGAGGAAATTAATGAAATTAGTCCCATTCCTGAACCGTATGGTCATACTACAGGATGGCTGTCACCTATCAGGGAATACCTTCAAAATGGAACACTTCCACCTGATAGAGCCGAGAAAGAACAAATCCGGCGACGTGTGGTCAATTTTACTCTTTATGATGGCCCAAACCACCTAGAGAAAAGTCTTTACAAACGTGGTTTTGATGGAGTTCTCTTCAGATGCATTGATGGTGAAGAGACAATGGCTGTCATGAAAGAAGTGCATGCTGGAGTCTGTGGTGCCCACCAGTCTGGACATAGATTGTCTGATCAAATTTGAAGGATTGGATACTTTTGGCCTTCAATGATACAAGATTGTGTTGATTTCAAAAAGAAGTGTCATTCATGTCAAGTACATGCCAACTTCATTCATCAACCTCCATAGTTTCTTCATATAGCTAAATAATCATGGCCATTTTCCACATGGGGAATGGATGTGGTGGGACCTTACCCTTCAGCTATGGCCAAGCAGTTTAAGTACATTCTTACTGCTACTGATTTCTTTTCCAAATGGGCAGAGGTAGTACCTCTCAAAGAAGTCAGTTCTAAATGCATTGTTAGCTTCATCAAGTCTAACATCATTACTAGATTTGGTGTTCCTCATACCATATTGACGGACAACAGTACCAACTTCTGTTCTTCTGAGGTGAAGAAATTGTATCAAGAATACAACATTAAATCCAACCATTCATCTCGGTATCATGCGGCAGCCAATGGCCAAATAGAAGCCTTTAACAAGACTCTTTCAAATATACTGCAAAAGATGGTGGATAAAGATAAGAGGTCATGGCCTGATAAACTCTTTCATGCTTTATGGGCTTATCGGACTACCACCCGCAATGCAACGCGGTCAACTCCATATTCATTGGTATATAGAACAGAAGCAGTCTTGCCAATTGAAGTTGAATTTCCCTCACTCAGAGTAGCCATTTGTGATCAGTTATCTACAGATGAGAAATCCCAAAAGTGGTTGAATGAATTGGAACGGTTATATGAGAAAAGATTGTGTACTTTGCACCACTTGGAAATCTATCAGAATCGAATAGCACAAGCTTTTAACAAAAAAGTTCGTCTTCGTTCATTCATTCAGGGAGAATTGGTATTAGTTCTTAGAACTCTAATGATACCAAGAAAGAAACCTCCCAAGCTTGAGCCAAAATGGGAAGGACCTTATTCAATACATAGGGTCTACTCCAATGGAGCTTATTCGTTAATCTCGATGGACGAAGAACTCATTACTACTCCAACTAATGCCAGATTTTTGAAGAAATATTTTGTATAAAATACAAAGTATTCATATTATGTCCCCGCAACATGACACTAAACTGTGCAGCACCAGTTCTTACTTGCTATATGACGTTAAAACTATACAGCAATGGTTCTGTATGACCTTAAAATGCAACTTCGTCCCACACGACGTTAAACTGTGAAAAAGTTCCCTAAATGGTCCAGTATGACCTTAGACTGCAACTAGGTCCTGTATGACCTTAAACCGTACCATCCACGGTCCATGCATATGACCTTAAAATATTCACACTTTCGTCCAACAAGATGTTAAACTGTGACATCCTAACTACATGACGCTAAACTGTATAAAAGTCCCTTACGTCCAGCAAGACGTTAAACTGCACCATCCACGGTCCATGCATATGACCTTAAACTATTCTCACTTTCATCCAACATGACGTTAAACTGTGACATCCAAACTACATGACGCTAAACTGTATAAAAGTCCCTTACGTCCAGCAAGATGTTAAACTGCACCATCCACGGTCCATGCATATGAACTTAAACTATTCGCACTTTCGTCCAACATGATGTTAAACTGTGGAAAAAATCCCCAATGCATCCAACATGATGTAAATGGTGTGTTATTTTGTCCTTACTGCATGAAATTAAACTATGCAGTACCTCTTTTGTCCAACATGACGTTAAACTCTATTGTCCCCATCGTCCTAACTACATGATGCTAAACTGTACAGAAAATTCATGATACGTCCTACATGACATTAAACTGTATTTTGTCCCTACTACATGACACTAAACTGCGCAGCACCAATAGTCCTAACTGCAAGACTTTAAATTGCATAGTCCCTTTATATGTCCTACATGACATTAAACTATGCATCATTAAAGTTGTTGTTACCTCTTGTTTCTCACACCGAGTATGACTCACGTGATCTTAGAGAAAACCTCAACCGTAACACTCTCTTTGGGCCGCTAACCATGTATAAGTCCCAACAACATTTTATTATTATTTAGATCGTTGTCCCCAAGAACAACTTGATCATTAATTCATTCTTTAATTGAACTACACGGACTTTGATCCTTGCCCTCCAGGCTGGGTATGTAGGCAACCTCCCAGGGTTCAAGCCTAAAAACAATCTCTTCACATTGGTTCACCACCATCTCATATGATGTTGATTAGTGAAACCGCCCCTAGAATCAATATCTTTACATTGATTCACTTTCGTCCTTGTTATATTATGTTAAACTATGCAACACTTTTTTCCGATACGACAATAAACTACAATACTCTTTGATTTCCTCATTTGAGAGAGAACTATTATTGACATTGATTTTTCAAGCATGTTTTATTTCAAAAGACTACGTGCATACATGGGAATACCTAAACTTTTATCTCAGGTTAAACCATCATTGCACTAAAGTCCCCTTTCACCCTTCACATGTACGAACCAAATTTGTACAAAGGGTAGTTCTAGAACTACGTGGGCTTGATTCCCATCCTTATGGGATACGTAGGAATGTTCGAGTATCCCTCGAATACAGCCCCAAGTATTTTTGGCCCTAACCCCAAATTTCAATTTCAGTCCCTTGGCTGAAAAGTCATCATGAAAACACAAACTATGTATTCATTGTTATTGTCCGAACTCTATGACCCTAAACTAAGATCTCTCATACTTTCGTCCTGCACGATGTTAAACTGCATTTCAAGAACTACGTATGGCTTGATTACCATTCTTATGAGATACGTAGTGAAGTCCAAAATTTCAATTCAGGACCCAGCCACAACATGATTATGGTTATCATTGACCTATGTATCTCTATATAAATTGGACAATACCCATCTTTATTTGTTATAATCATAACCTTGAATATTTTCAGATCTTCATAACCCTTTTAGAGACTTTTAGTCACAAGAATGTCAAACTTATGAGAATTCTTTTGCCTGACTATGCAGTACGTGCCCATAGGTGGCCTTGCATAAATAGTCCACATAACAGACTTGTCAGCCGAAAGATGATATTTATTTGACTATGCAGACAATGCCCTTGGGTGGCCCTGCATAATTCAACCCCCTAACGGGTTTGTTGGATAATAGTAACTTCATTCTTGGGAAGAATGCCTCTTTTGTCCTTATTTGTCTTAAACAACAGTATGTAGGGATCCACAAAAAAAATATAGCCATCCTTAACATATTTGTCCCATATCCTTTTTCATGATCTGAAAGTATTCAAGTCTATGGTTTATTCTTCTTCCCTAAGTTTGGGTCAGACCTTCGTAGGAGTGATATTCATCCAGTTCTTCGATAATCTTGTCTGGAAATATATTCTCCATATTCAAGTACCTCTTTCCATAGAGCAAACTCTATACTTTAGAAAATTAGAATCTCCATAAACTTTCACTGGCTTTTAGCACTAGGAAAGTAAATTTCTGAGAGTTCTTTTTGCCTGACTATGCAGCACGTGCCCATATGTGGCCTTGCATAAACAGTCTACATAACAGACTTGTCAGCCGAAAGATGCTATTTATTTGACCATGCAGCCAATTTCCTTAGGTGGCCCTGCATAATTCAACCCCATAACGGGTTTTGTTAAATAATAGTAACTTCATTCTTGGAAACTACTTCTTCTAATGCCTTTTAGCTCTTTTTCATATCATTTCTCAGATTCAAATATTCTTAAGTTATAGCTTACATATTTTCCCTCATACTTGAGTATGGTAATATGTTTTTAGATGAATTTTCAAGGAATTGTGTCAATATTAATCCATTTTGATCAAAGCTATTTCAACCTTAAACATTATCCCCTTTATGTCCGACATGCATGACTTTAAACCGCCAGATTTATTGTTTTTCTTTTCACCTCAGAGTCAAATCCTCTTTTCTCTCCGGATCCAACTCTGAGGAGGGACTTTTGTTGACGCTCCTTTCCGTCACAGTGTCTAACAACTGAAAAAAGGGAAATAACTTAGTCCAAAGTGATTCATCCTTTGAAGAAACATCAAAAATCGACAAAGGGATGAACAAGGAGAACATTGCCCATAGGTCATGCAAGTTCCCTCATGGTCGCGCAAGTACACTTGCGCGCCGCTTAGTGGTCGTGCAAGTCTACTTGCGCGATGCCTTATGGTCGTGCAAGTAACTTGCACGACCTAATTGATAACCGCCTGGTAACCGCCCGGGGTCTTCTCGTGCCTATAAATAGACCCTGTGGGCCCCCCATTTGAGAGGATCTTTTTCCAGAAACTCGGATTGAAGCTCCCGACGCCCAAGTCTCTTCTCAGAGCTTCCAGAACACTTTTAAGGTAATTTCTTACCTAGAACGGAAGATCTAAAGAGAGGGAGGAAGGCCTAAGTGTTGAAACTCATCAACACTTGCGCGCCTGAGTGGCCAGCCCTTAAGGAAAGAGGTCACACTTGCGCGCCGCCTTATCCCTTGGATAGAACTTGCGCTTCCCTTTTTTTGGAAGAACCTTAAGAGGATTCTAAAGGCTTTAATAAAGAGTAGCTCAAGTATTTCAATGTTGGTTGAATATCGCGCATGTACCCACCATGTCGCGTAGGTATACCTGCGCGACCAATACTTGCGCGCCCCCGCAATACTTTCACGCATTCCAAGACTTGCGCGCCCCTTCCTTTTTTGGGTGCCTTTATTGCCCATTTCACCCCTCTTAAGCCATTATAACTTTCCTTTTAAAGATTCAATCTTCAAGACACTCTTCAAATCCATTTATGGCATGATTTCTTGATTTGACTTCCTTATCTGAAAGGAATTCGGTGGAATATCTCTCAAAACCTAGTGATTTAAATATCTTTATGTCACTAAATATAGAGAGTGAATTCATTCAAACTCATCCTTTAAAATGAGAGAATCCTTAACCAGGGTCTCCTTTTCAGGAATAAATCCCAGTCATAATATGGGCATCCTCCTCAGGAGTAAGCCCCAAATTCTTAAAATTCCCAATTCTGGGCATCCTTTTCAGGAGTAAGCCCCAAACCTTAACATTAACCTGGGTCTCCTTTTCAGGAATAAGTCCCAGTCATAATTTTGGGCTTCCTTCTCAGGAGTAAGCCCCAAGTCCCCTAACCTGGGTCTCCTTTTCAGGAATAAGTCCCAGTCCTAAATCTTGGGATTCCTTTTTCAGGAATAAGCCCCAAGTCCCTTAAATTCTCTTTAACCAGTCCTAATTTACGTTTGATCTGGGATTCATTCTCAGGAGTAAAACCCAGTTATCAATCCTCTCCTAATTTGGGTTTCCTTTTCAGGAATAAGTCCCAAGTTAGAGTATTCAAATCTCCATGAAGCACATATACCTTTATCGACCCTGTTCCTGGATTTTCTCCCTAAAGTAAATCCTCTGGGCAGTCATACATACATAAGCCCCAAACCATCTCTTATGATTACATCTTTCATGGCTCAATTGTCTATTTTTTTACCAATACCTCTTGTTTCTCACACCGAGAATGACTCACGTGAGCTTAGAGGGTAAAAGTAATTATGACATCCTGCTTTGAGCCATCAATCATAAACATCATACTCTTCCATTCGAACTACGTGGGTTCTGATTCCTTTTCCAAAACAAAAGATATGTAGGTAGCCCATCTATGGGTTCGATCCCAACTTTTAAATAATTCATGTCCTTCTGAATGACAATAAACTTCAAGTGCCCCACTGAGTGGCTTTAAAACCAGCCTGGTCATCATAATGACCAAGAGACTTTTATATGAATGTTCTGAAGGTTACCATTGACCAGGAATCTCTAAATAGATATAGATGATTCTCTATTGATGAAGAACCTCGAATACATATAAAAGATTCTCTAAATTTCTTACATATTTAATCATTGATTGTCAAAACTGAAGGAAAAGCTCATTTTATACTTGGTAATGTAATAAGGATTCACGAACATAACTTAAATCTATAAAGAGAGTCCCGAAATAGAAAATAATTCCCCTCAAAAAGGTGTGATGAGTCCGACCTCCCATCCTCTCGACCAATGCAAATTCCTAAGCCTCATCAATCCACAAGCTAATGAGCGCCTACCTTTAGAAAGTAGGTCCAAATGGATGTGGAATAATTGGATGTTTCTGGTTCTACGAACAAACCCGCTAGAAACCTATCAGAACGTTTGAATCTCTCATCCAGGAGGTCATCCCCGAATTCCGAAGGGAAACAATGTCATGAAAATTTAAAAGAAAATAATTTAATTGAAAATTAACTTTAAATATTTTAAAGATGATTCATGGAAATAATTTTTTATGAAAGCATAAAAATCAGTTCATTTCGTATAAGTTAAAAGAAAAATTCCCCTCATACCTTTTCCAAAAAAGTTAAAAAGTACCCCGTATGGAAAGAAAAATAAATATTCCTCTAATTCTATGTAGTAAAAGTTAAGAATGGGTAAAAATGACATCAGAAATACATATAATAATAATAAACATTTTATGAAAACATTATTAGAAAACATAGACATGGAAGATAAATATAAACCCTGTAAATACTTACATATAAACAATCTCGGTTAAAGAAGAGATTGAAAAATTATCCCTTACCTTGTACTTTTTGTTAGTAGAGGGTGTGGTCACCTCTTGTATAATGGTTAAATCATGTTAGTATATTTTATCAGGACCATATCAATATTTATTATATCATATATGATTCTATATGATCTTGTTATATCATTTTGTTAATATTATTTCAATATTACCATTATTTCTGGTGTTAGCGACTTCATTTTCCCATTCCTATTTTGTTATGTAAGTCAGGTTTCTTATGCATAGGATGTATTTTATCTTTGAAATTAAGTTCATAATTCTTTTTTTCACTCATTATATAAATTTTATAATCATCCTATAATTGTTAACATTGAGAACGAATCTCACCGCGTCATGGAGATGGTAGGTCATACTTACGCACGAGCGATGATATCATTCTATTGATGGTTAAATGGTTTTTTAATCAGATGGTTTATTAATAATACAGAATCATTATCATGTTATATTAATTATTTAAATCCATTATACTCATTATTATACCCATCTTAATAAATTATTTTTTGAATAACAAATTACACCATGATGTGGATACGGTAAGCCGTACATATGAACACATGGTGATATTATTATTCATAGGATGGATAAAAAGAGGTATAAGGTTGTACCATAATTGTAATAACATCTCATCATATAGAATATAATTGATTTATTACTTTAGTATGGAATCAACATAGAAAGAGGATGTAGAAGAAGAAAAGAAATTGAATTGAATTGGTAAAGCAATTACCTCTTCTTCGTTGGGATTCCTTTGGATCTCTTCTTAGGAACACTAAGGATGGACTTTTTGGGAAATTAAGAACTACAGAAGTTAAATAAGAACATTGATATGAGAATTGTTCTGGGTTTGTTCTTTCTAGAAGGATCAAGGTGGTGTGAGGAAATGTGGGAGGAGATGCCTTTTATAAGAGAGGAGGAGGGACACTTTAGGAAGGTATTGAAATATTATTTTATTATAAAATGATTTTCGATATAAAAAGGTCCAAAAAAAATTTAATTCGAAGATAAGATGAGTATTGTTCTAAAGCCTCTCAAAAAATAGGTTTTAAATAAGTTTATGTCTCAAATTTAACCTTATCTTTTAACTTTAACCCTTTGTTAACTAATTTAACTCTTACCATGTCTTCTTGCATATTCATAATACATGGTTAATATAATAACTATAAAATGACAATAGAATATTGTGTTGTTCATTAATTAAATTTTAAAAATTATCTAATTTTTTTCCGAATCTTATATGTTTAGGACTATTATATCATTTAATAAAATAGTATTTGTTTTAAAAACTCATTTATGTCAATTTTTATACTATTCATATCATGACTTTTTAAAAATCCATAAAAATTTGCTTCCATCGAAAAAACTTCATTAATTCAAATATAACATGTCATAATCATCCATAAAATTCTTGTATGGCATAAAAAGTTTCAAAATCAATTTATTTTAATGTTTATAATCTCATTTATTTAAATCATTCATTAATAAGGTAATCACTTCATCACCATTATGTCATAAATAAATTTATTTATTTGGTATTTAAAAATTATAAATAAAATACAATGATTTAGGAAAGATTTTTATCTTTCCAATGAATATTTATAGGATAATTTATATTTTGTATAAACCCATATTAAAAGTGTTTTATTAAGAAGATACAAGTTTATGTCATTTATCTTTACTTTAAATAAATTTTTGTAAAATGTCATTTTCACATCCAAGTGGTTTTATGTGGTCCAAAAATAAACCCAAGGATACCCATGATCAGAAATATCTCATTAAATAAGATTAGTATATGTGTTAGGGTTTTTTAATGTTATTATAATATTATTGTTTGCCCTTATTTACCAGATTTACCCTTTAACCATGGTAAATAAAATAATTACTGAAGTTACTATTCATAATGACAAAAAATAAAAGGAACCTATTTACACAATTTGAACCTGATGATTCCAAATATGGAATCCATTTATCCAAATTCAAAACACAGAAGTTGTAGTAATTAATTTTAAATTAATTTCTGTTGTCAAAACCAAAAAGCGTGTTTTTAAGAAGAAATAACTATCAAAAGATTGACATGTGTTTATGTCCAATTTAAAATTGAAATTAATTAAAATGACCAAAATTGGATTAAATGAAAAAAATATAATCCAATTAAACTTTAAATCCAATTAAAAAGATAATAAAACTATATAAATAAATTAGATTAAAAGGCAGTTTTGAATAAAAATGCAGTATTTTCACTATTCATTAAAATTTGGAAATTTATCAAAAAAACACCAAAAATTCCACAAAAGTAAATTTTTATATCCCATTTACAAATAAGATGTTTATTATGTAAAATAAATATATAAAATTTTTAAAAAATAGATTTAAAATGGGTACTCCCTCAAAAGATGGAAAAACATTATTTTTTTTTTAAAAAGTACTTCTTTTATTCATAAAAAATGATTTTTTTCTTATATCGTGTTGTAGAAAATATATAAGATTAATTTTAATATTATATAAAATTAAAAATGTGGTTAATACTATTCATAATGGCCAGTTTATATCTGATTAAATAATAACATTTTAACAATATATTGTTGTTTAGTGAAACTTGGTATTGCGTACAAAGAAAGCTATCGAGGTTGGTCGCTCTTGTATGTAATGCAAGACAAGTCAGTGTTGCATATAGTGAGATCATCCTTTGGTGTTTCATATAAAATAACCCAAATATAGTTCTTTTATAAATCATACAAAATCTAAACTCAATGTTGTGTGAAATCAATTCAATCAAAAGTACTTGAAATTGGGTGTAACACAAGACAAGAATAGTGTTGCGTATAGTACAAGCTAATACAGTGTTGCGTATATCAAAATATAATCTTGGTATAGTGTACAACATAAAGAATCAATGAAATTAAAAATAATCTATCTCATAAAATATGAGGGTGTAACATTCTACCTCCCTTAAAATGAATTTCACCCTCAAAATTCATTGGGGTTATAAATGATTTACTACTTGAATGTTTCTTTCATGTAAACCCACATAATAAAAATGAATACTAAAAATTTATTTTAAAAATAAAATTTAGAAACATAACAGTTACACAAAGAAACTCATCATTGTGTTTCTGCGTAGGAAAATATAGGCGGGAAGTGAAAATATAGATATGAAAGAGAAATCTATCCATCAAGTTCTGATGGATAGTGATAGAGAATAATGTTTGGAGGAAGTTAACTACCAGAAATCCATAAATCTGTAATGATTTAAGGGACCATCTAATTCATCTGATAAGAAGGTAATAGGATAACATTTTTGGTTTCAAGATCCTTTTCCTAAAGTTAATGATTTTTTTTCATGAGAAGAAATACTTACTTGATTTCATTATAATCTCACCATTTATCGTTCTCTGAACAATTTTCACTTCATCTCTTATTTAATGAAATGAATTTGAATTTTTCATTCTTGAAGTGTTAGCAGATCATACGGTAGAATTATAGGTCATTCAACATGTCTCAGAAAAAATGTTTGAACATGTTATCAAATATGCATAAGTCTACCTATAGTGAGGTAATATATTAATCTAACAAACTTCAAATAGAATATAACTTAAACTATACATAAATGGATAACATTACAATCCTTCCAAAAACTGAAAATATAAATCTTTAGAAGGAGGTGAACTAAATCGACTTAAAATTTATATCCCATATCTAATTTGACAGTTCTTGGTTGTCATATTCCAAACATCTGAATAACATAATCATGTATTTTATTGAAACATGATAATAACATTAATTACTATAGAACCTTAGTGAAAACATGGATTCTATCAAAATTAACTCTTTCCACACACCAAATATAACAAAAATTCTATATACTCATACCATGATATCACTTTGTCCTTTTATCCTCCATGAGCTCATTAATATTATCAAACATATCATTATCTTCTTGTCCCTTCATTATGCTCATATCATGTGCTTTACAAAAATATTTCAACAACTTTTCATGGTTACCAGTGCCATATAATTATGGAAAACCACAATAGACCAATACATAGATATTCTAATATTCCATAATATTGTAAATGTGATTCCACAACACTATTTCGTAATCCCATTACATATAAACTTAATCATTCCACCACTTCGTTTTCATACTAAGCATCTCCAATAGTGATTGCTTGTGACTTCCATTTGGCTTTGGAATTAAGAGGTTGTTGATGTCCATAATCATCCATTACACTTGGATTTGGGCATTGGTTAACATAATGCCTCATTTCCTTGCACTTGTAACCCTGATTTGTGGGAGGTTCACTCTTTCTAGATTTCAGTTTATTCCCATTTTTTCAACAGTTAAATTATCGATGACCTTCTTTCTCACACTTAAAACCTTTATATGTCCCCTTAAGATAGTTTTCTCCATGTTTCCTTCCACACTTTGTGTATAAAGAAAATATAATATTCTTTTCTCTTTAATTTTTATAGTTTCCTTTTAATTCTATCCTTTTTTTCTTATCGTAACCATGAGATAGATGAGAAACTGAAATATACATTTTTTTAAGAAGAATACGGGGAAGGTACATACTGAAAAATAAGTTTTTAAACTCATCCCAATCCATGGATTCAATTTTATCTTTTTTCCTCGTATTCTTGAAAAATGTTTACCACAGATTTGCTTTACCTTCCAAGCAATAAGCGCCCAACTTAACCTTTTCAAATTATGAACAACGGAGAATGAAAAATATATTTTCAATGGTAAAAATCCATTTCTCGACAACTAGTGTATTAGTCATTCCACTAAAATATGGTAGATGTTTCCTTAAGAAAGATTAAAGAAAATGTTGTTCCCACCTTTGGTCATTTAGATTCCAAGAAGGATTTTAGGTCATAGAAACAATATTCTTTCTTCGAGCTCCATAAAATTTGGTTGTTCTAGAGGACAATCATTGCATTGCCCAGTGCATTGATCATTAACACAATTCCTCTGGGTTCTAGTCATCATCTAAAACCTAGAAAGAATAGTGTGATAGGAAAAAATCATACTAGGAAAAAAACATAATGAAGTGGGAGTAATTTCAATCTCTAGCATATTAGGTTTTATCCTAGGTTATTCATGATCGTTAACATAATTCTAGGACAGTAAGGTATAGTTATACTTAACCTTAGGGACATCCCTAGTCATACCTTATAAATATCTCTGGAGATCTCACTAAAGTTTTCAAAAACTAGTTTCTAAAGGTTGACTATACCTTCGCTCTGATACCAACTATAGAGACCCATGATTGATGTACAAGGACATTACATTACTTTTTTAGAATCCTTAACACATGACAAAAAAATATTCCAAAAGACTGTATTAGTTTTGTGTCTTTGGAAACTTGGAACATAATCTTCTAACTTAGTGAAAGATCTTAAACATCTCCCCTAAAGATCTTCCCCTTCATTTTTTCTACCTAAAAACATTATTTATATCTTGGGGAAAATAAAACATAAAAAGGGGGATATCAAATTCTTAGTAAGGGTAAAAATGAAGGATATCAAACAAAACATAAACATAAGAATGTGAAAAATGATTATAAATTTTGAATATCAAAATCGTGAGTCATGAAATAAATCTTGGAATAACTTAAGGCATAGATTATAAAGGAACATTAACCATGTTATAATAGCATTGGAATAAAACATGTAATTATAGAAAAATAATAAGCACATAATATGATTTCTAAAGTAGCCAAGGCATTGCTTCCAAGACCATCATAGTTGACAAATTCCATTACTAAATCGGGTTTACTTGCCGTTACAGCCATGTATTACTAAACTAGATTTAATTTACATTCCAGTAATGTATATATCATGAGATATAAATCTTTGAACAATGTATTGTAAGAATATATATGTCCCACCCATCTCATAGTGAAATCATTCTTACATGTTCCACAAAAAACATAAATAATTCATCATAGCATAACCCATGAAATAACATGGGATTCTTAAACATCATCTCATCATAACATAATTCATATAAGATAAATGGACCTCATAAAAATAATTCCATAATGAAATCAATCAAATAAAAGTAATAATAGGGACAAAAACTTAACCCTATGTCATCTTAAATGGAAATTAATTTGGATAAAACACTTGAACTTAATTCCTTAGGAAAAATCCTTTCTTATTCAAAAATGTTTTCTTTTCTAAAAATGAAATGATATTTTCAAAGAATAGAATTTAGTTGAAAATAAAGTTGAAATATGTTAAATTATGATTCATTTATATAATGTTTTATGAAAGCATAAAAATCTATTCATGCTGTATAAGTTAAAAAAACATTCACCTTGTACTTTTTGTTAGAAAAGTCAAAAAGTACCCCGTATGGTAAAAAAAAGAAATATTCCTTCTATACCATGTAGTAAGAGAAATAATGGGTAAAAAAGAAATTAAAAATAAATATAAAAATAATATACATTTTATAATAACATTTATATAAAAACTAGACATGGATGATAATATATAACCAGTAAATACTTACGTATAAACAATCTCAGATAAAGAAGAGATTGTAAATTTGTCCCTTACCTTGTACTTTTTGTTAGTAGAGTGTGTGATCAACTCCTATATAATGGTTAAATCATGTTATAATATTATACCAGGACCATATACATAATTATGATATTACATATGATCCTATATGATCATATTTTATGATTTTTTTAATAGTATTTTAATATGACCTTTATTTCGGGTGTTGACTTCTTCGTTTTCCCATTCCTATTTTATCATGTAATCCATGTTTGTTAGGAATAAGAAGTATTTTATCTAGGAAATTGAGTTCATAATTATTTAAATGAATTATACTCATCATTATACCCTTATTTAAATGCATTATACTCATCATTATACCCATATTAATAAATTATTTTTTAAAAAACAAATTACAACACGACGTAGAGACAGTAAGCCGTACATACACACACATGGTGATATTGTTATTCGTAGGATGTATAAAATGAGGTATAAGGTTATAACATAATTATAAATATATAAATATGAAGTTGAAGAAGAAAATAAATTGAATTGAACTGGTAAAGCAACTACTTCTTCTTCGTTGGGATTCCTTTGAATCTCTTCTTAGGGACACTAGGGATAATTTTTGTTTGAAAAATAGGACCTAAAAAAGTTAATTATGAATTTTTATAGGATAATCATTCAGGTGTTGGTTGATCTATAAGGCTCAATGTGTTGTGAGGAAATGTGGGAGGAGATGCCTTTTATAAGAGAGGAGGAGTGGCACTTTAGGAAGGTATTGAAGTATTATTTTATTATAAAATTATTTTCAGTTTAAAAAGGTCAAAAACACATTTAATTTGAATGTAAAATGATTAGTGTTAGAAATAATCTCAACCAATAGATTTTAGACAATATTAGTTCTCAAAGTTAACCTTATATTTTTTTAATTTAGCCCTTAGTGAACTAATTTAACTCTTACCTTATCTTGTTGTATATTAATAATATATGGTTAATATAATTACTATAAAATTCCAATAGAACCTCAAGTGGTTCATTAATGAAAAATTAAATATTATTTAATTCATTCGAATGAATATTAGATTTTTAGGACTATTATATCATTTAATAAAATAGTATTTGTTTTAAAAACTCATTTATGTCAATTTTTATACTATTTATATCATGAATTTTTTAAAATCCATAACAACTTGATTATTTCAAAAAAACTTTATTAATTAAAATATAACACATCATAATCATCCATATAATTCTTGTATGGAATAAAAAGTTTCAAAATAAATTTATTTTAACATTTATAATCTTATTTATTTAAATCACTCATTAATAAGGTAATCTTTACATCATCGTTGTGTTATAAATAAATTTAATTATTTGGTGTCTAAAAATTACAAATAAAATAAAATTATTTCAGAAATATTTTTATCTTTCAAATGAATATTTATAGTGTAATTTATCTTATATATAACCCCATATTAAAATTATTTTCCTAAAAAGATACAAGTTTATGTCATATTTCTCTTTACTTTAAATTAATTCTTATAAAATATCATTTTCACATATAAGTGGTTTCATGGGGTCCCAAATCGACCGAAGGTTGCCCATGATGAGAAATATCTCATCCAATAAGATATTACATGTGTTATGGTAGTTTTATATTATTATAATATTATTATTTTACCCTTATTTACCAGATTTACACTTTAACCATGGTAATTAAAATAATTACTGAAGTTACTATTAATGATGTCCAAAAATAAAAGGTACCTGTTTAAATAATTTGAAGCTTCTGATTACAAATAAAGAATCCATTTTTCAAAATTCAAAACGCATAAGTTTCAGTAATTAATTTGAAATTCATTTCCATTGTCAAAAACAAAAAAAGAGGGTTTTTAAGAAGTAATAACTATCAAAAGATTGACATGTGTTTAAGTCCAATTTAAATGTGAAATTACTTACAATGAACTAAATTGGATTTAATTATAAAAATATAATCCAATTAAACTTTAAAACCAATTAGAAAGATTATATAACTGTATTAATAAATTATATGTAAATAGAGTTTTGAATTAAAATCCATTATTTTTCATTATTTATTAAAATTTGAATTTTATCATAAAAATACCAAAAAATAAATTTTTCTTCATGTCCCTATTCCAAATAAGAATTTTATTTTTTCAAATAGAATGTATAAAATTGTTAAAAACTAGATTTAAAATTGGTGCTCCATCAAAAGGAGGCAAAACATAACTGTTTTTGAAAAAAATACTTCTTTTATTCGAAAAAATTGATTTTGTTCTTATATAATGTTCTAGAAAATATATAAGATGAATTATAATTTTATATAAAATTAAAAATATGGTTACTACTATTCATAATAGCTAGTTTATATCCCATTAAATAATAATATTTTAACAATATATCGTCGTAAAGAGAAACTCGGTATTGCGTACAACACAAGCTATCGAGGAAGTTCGATCTTGCATGTAACGCAATACAAGTCAGTGTTGTGTGTAGTGAAAGATTACTTTGGTGTTACGTATAACATAATCCAAAAATATTTATTTTATACATCGAAAAAAATCTATACTCAATATTGCATGAAATTAATTCTATCAAAGGAACTTGAAATTTTTTATAACACAAGCCAAGAATAGTGCTGCATATACTACAAGCTAATACATAGTTGCATGTAGCACAAAATAATCTTGGTGTAGCATAATACACAAGGAATCCATGAAATTAAAGAAATATATCTCATAAAATCTCGGTGAGTTACATCCATGTCACAATTACATCCCAAATTAAAGGGTATCCTCTATATAGGAAGTCATTGTTGATTTCACTTAACCTCATTGATGTAGACTACTTACATTGGTAAACTTGTAGAGTCAATGTTTGAGTGACTTAGTTTTAGAGAGTTCACTAAATATCCTTTACCTTTGAGATTCTATCAAAATATCTAGTCATTCTATGGTCCTATAACCTTTGTCCACAAATCCATTCCAACCACCTACCACTAACCAAAATTATGACATTTGTATTATCATTGGTTGAAATTTTGGTAATATTAAAACTATTCTTGACATAGAAACAACATCCCACTTGAATACTTATTTTAAGGAGACACATAAAGAAAAAATTATAGAAAATACTTTATATTCCCGTTCCACAATATTCAGTATTCCTACAAATTATTCAATTCACTCAAAAATTACCAAGGCATTCTTCCTCCTCATACATGCTTAAGTTAAAACTTTAGTGAACATGGCTGTTGAATTTTAGCTATTAGCTATTTTTTATGATATACCACATTATTCTTTATAATTTTTAGATAATTTGGGACCTTAATCTATATAATTATTCCTTTCATAGAAGTATATATTTTTCCCTGTTAATTTTACTCTAATTATCACAAAATTAAATTCTTTACTCTTGAATTATTCTAATTTCATTCAGTAATTACTCCAACCAAAGCAATTATTTTAAATTTTTTGTTTCCTTGATATTATATAATTCTAATGAATTTAATGTTACAATATATTGAAGTCACAACATCCAAATAATTACTGTTTCATTGAATGTAAAAAAAAAGCCAGTCGTGATCTTAGGATTTTATAAATATTCAAAAAAAATCATCAAAACCCTATAATGGATCTTCCTTATTGATGTAAAGAACCCCATATATCATTAGTGTTATATGCATTTGGGTCTACTTAATGACTTCCCAATGTTCATATCATGGTTCAACATCAATCTATATTCAACTCCCACTAAAAATGTAATATCTTGTCAACTTCAAATAAAAACATACATTAATCTTCCAATAGTTCCAGAATATGAAACCATTTCTATTCACCATGATGATTCTTCTATTTATTGTTATTTAGAAAATAATAAGGGTATATCAAGAGGAGTTGAAACTATCTTTCAACAAGTAATTACAATCATTTCAAGGACCTTTTGGATATTCTATCTTTGAAATAGAATCAATATTTAGTCATACCAATCTCTCTTAATCCTCTTCTACAATATCTTCTTCACTTTCCTGATATATTTCATCTTGACGTATCAGAAAAAATTACACTTCAATTGAAAAATATTTCTATCATCCATCCCATCTAGATGAATTTCATCAGTATACAAAATCAAAATGTTGAAAGACTGATAATACAATTTCTTCTGACAATATAAATTATCATTATTTAATTTACTGAAGACTTCTCCTATTATAAATGATATGAACATATGATCCAATTGTGATTATTACTTCATAAATCCATACAATATATTAATCAACTTGAGGTCCAAATTATAGTTCTCATCTACCATGAAACCTATTGGGTGTTTCATGTAAATTTAATTTTCTAAATTAGCATGAAGAAATTGTGTATCCACATCCATCAACTCTAATTATAACTCTAATAATTCCCTAATATACAGAACTATAAAAATGGTATAAATTTTAACTATTTTTGAGATTATTTTTGGAAAATGAAATATATCTTTATTTTGAGAACCTCTCCCTACCATATAAGATTTATAACACCTATTTACATCATATTATTCATTTAACTGATAAACCTATTCCTTCTTTCTTTCATTTCTCAATTTTGGAAGTTCATCTATCTCCAATGTATTTTTAAACTTCAATGAAGGCATCTCATCAACCATTTATGACTCCCATAGTTTATAGTTAATGAGAAATAGTAATTTTTCATGACATTCAGATAATCCATTATCCATTAAATGTATATAATTCATTTCATCCACAATCCTTTGAACTTGTCTCCTAATTTTTATTATTATATTTTCTAAATTGGATTCTATGAATTGATTGAATTAACTTTATCTAGTTGTGTATGTTCTTTTAGTACTCTCATAACTGCATCCTAGACTTCTAAAGTAGTCACTTGAGATTCAATGGCTCTAGAAATGTCTATTTGATATTCTTTAATTCATTCCTCTATACTATACCTACTTTTAGAGCCACCATCTATGATATTTGAATGTTGTGAACTTCTGGTAACCTTTACTCGATCAACATGGACTTAAACAATTAAATTAACATCAATTTAATGATCCTCCATGTTTCTATTTTTATATATGAATTTTCTCATTGAATAAAAATATATACCCTAGATGACGTGCCTTATATCATTTTCCTATGACTAATATCTACAATTTTTAGTTCTAAATCTGATGAAAAAGAACAATATAGATTTTTTTAGTGTATGTACTACCTTATCATTTATATTCACATATACTATACTACCTTCAATTATAATATGATGAATTTATGGTAATTCTCCAAACCATAATTCAACTATAAAATCCTTCCCAACTATCAATATTAGTTTTATATTGATAAGATATTCCACTATTTTTGGTTCACATACTAAAATACATTAGTTATCAATTTATTAAAACATCATACTATAATATTTCTACATCAATGTACTACTAATTATTCTATAAAATCTAATATGTTATAGATTTCTGGGAAAATTCTTCTCAGTCCTTATTCATTTTTTCTTACAAAATGTATATAAGTTGAATCCACTGTAATCACAACCGTCGTCTCTACAAATGACCTTTAATATTATTCAGAACTCCCTTTCTTATAAGATTTTCCAATGATGAAACACTATAAATATATCATATTTTTTTACTTTAAATTTCACTCCAAAAATAGTATTTATGATCATTAATAAAAGTTAAAAAATAGAGGGAACCCTGATAGGAATGAACTTGGGTACATCCCCAAACATCGAATGTACAAGTTATGAATTCAAGACTCTGGGATTCTTACCCTATATTTTAAAGGATACTCTCCTTTGTTTCCTAAACTTATAAAATAAACACATTATTATCTCAATGTGATCATGATTCAATATACCTTTGTCAATCACAGAATTTATATTCTTATCCCTTGATGAATAAACCTACAATGCCAAAATTATGAATTAATGGAAGATGTACTTTAGAAAATTGAAAACCCATCTGAATTATTATCAATTAAAGATTCTCGTCCTTTACTCCTAATTAAACTATTAAATATCCTCCTGTAATCATCCACACTCCATTTGAAAAACTCATCTCATAGTCTTCATCATTGAGATTCCCAATGGAAATACAATTTTTCCAAATTTATTGGATGTGAAAATCTTCCAAAAGTTTCCAAAATAAACCAATCACTTTCTATATTTCCACTTCTCATACTCCGAAAACTACTTTTGATTTATCATCCACTAGATAAAATTTAAAAATTACCAGACACATAATTTTCTATGAATCTTTGATATCTTGTTGAATGGAATGATTCCCAAATTCATTTTCCCAAACAACTATAGGAGTATTCACTTCAAACATGTAAATATTAATACATTAATATATACTAAAAGAATTTGAAATAAATTATTTTGAAGGTTTTATTAGTGATATCCTTGACATTTTGATTTTCATTTTTTTTTGATAATCCCTTTCTTCCCACAACTCCAACTTACAGTTCTTAGGCTAACTAACTTTCCTCGATTCATTTCTCAAGAGTCATCATTAAAATACTTCTTGTGATAATATTTATTACATTGAGGTGTAATTTATATTTTATTAATATTAGCTACACTATCAGTGGGTCATTGAATATTCCTTTGTCTAATATACTCATTTCGAATAAAATTATAGAAATTATCAACCACCAAATCTATTTTTTCCACTAGAGTTTCTTACCATAATAACCATATTATCCATGATTTATGGAAGTGAAAACATTAAGAGTATTTACCATACACCATCAAAAAAATAATTTTCATTGATTTGATATTCTCGTATATCATATTATAGGTAATCACATAATATTCTTCAATTATCCTTTAAGAAAAAATAACCTAAAAAACTACAAAAATAAGGAAACATTTTGATGGGTCATTTGAATTTCATAGATATGTTTCAAATATTTCATAAAATATATTTTCGTTTCCTTATTCCTAATATTTAAAGAAAGATATTATTACCTTTACCAAGTCATTATGTTTAATTTTTTCTATTCTTTATTTTCTATTGTTTCAAGATTAACAATGCCCATTTGTACTTCCAGATGTTTCTCGATGAGATAATCACTTATGTATATCATATAGAAGAAAAATTCTTTCCATAAAATTTATTGATATGAATAATCCCTTAATATATTTCCATAAGTTTTCTTCCTCTGATATGAGGATGGATCAATGAATTGTTTTCCTTTGATAGAACTTGTTGGGAAGAGACCACTAACACATAAAAAACCCGATTGCTCGTGTTTTTGGTTAAATATACTCAATTTTTTCATACATACATATTAAATCTTATTAGATGAATATTAAATATATTAAAAAATAATACATTCCCTAATTATATAGTTCATGTATCATTTGGAACATTGATACATAAAGAAGTAGTTCATAAGTGTACTACATCATTGTTTTTGACAAAAGTATTTGGTGTGTTTTCTTTAATGACATGATAATGGGGTTTTGAATTGTTAAAAAAAATTCACATCAAATCCAACATTTTTGAACAGCTTACAACATGTTTTTTTGTGGATATGTAAACACACAAAGGTATCCATATTCAATATGTTTTATGAAAATTCTTTACAAAGGATGGTGTTCATTGAGAAATGGTCCACAAATTCTCAGGGAATCACGTTGGTCGAGTGGATGGGAGATCGAGCTCATAAAACCCTGTGGGGGGGGGGGGGTGGGGGGAATTATTTTCTACTACATGACCATCATAATGATTTAAAACATATTCAAGAATACTTTATTCGTTACTAAGTATAAATGGGCCACCATTGGGCTACCCATCAATTATTAGAAATCCTGGAATTTAGAATCATCTATATTTATAGGATGTTATCCATAAATGGTACCCTTTTAAGAATGGATTAGAGATTATTTTTATTATAATTAAGATGCTGGTTTTAATCCACATGGTGGGATGCTCTAGATAATATCATCCTCTAGAGAGACAAGAATTATTTTCATACTAGGATCAGGTCCATAGGAAAGGATTCTACCATATCCTTGTGAAAGGAATAATAATCCATGTTATTAAATGCCAGTTAACAGAAGACATCATACCTTTTAAGGTCATGTTCCGAGGAAAAAACATACAGTTTAATATCATTATGAAGGGAAATCTACTTAAATGGTTCCTAACCAATGATTTGTGTGTGAATAATGATGAGTTGGACTAAGGAACCTAAAATGGATTTTAGATCCCTTGTTAGAGATAAAACTATTAGGAATGTGGCATAAAGATAATTAGGGTTGGCTTTGTGTATTGGTTTTGGACCTTGAGAATTTTTCCAATGTATCCCATTTTGATATGAATCAATGATCATGTAGTATAGTTAGTTAAGGACACATGCCAATGGAGGTCCTCTTAATGGGTTTCTCATATTGAATGTGTCCATTTTAGAGGATTGATTTGGGGATTATACCAAATGGGAGGCCCTTTAAATTTATTTATAGGGAATATGTCCCATTTTAAGACCAGAGAATGATTTCTTGGCTTACATTATATGGTAGGATTACCCATGGGTTGGATACATTTTTCTGAGGACCGATGCCTATGTGGGCCCCTCGGGAATGCCAAAGGATGATCAAGAAAGGGATTCTCTAATGACACATGTGTATTTCTATGTAGATGTCATGATAATATATAATCTCAATGTGTGCGTGATGCATGCTAAAATGTGAGAAATAAGAGGAAGTGGAAGAGCATGAAAACTGCATGATCCTTATTCCTATAGTGAAAGAGGTCAATGATATGAGATAATAAGAAAGGTATTGGATGTACCTATCTTATCTCATTTTCATAACTAGGATAGTAACATTAAACTACCCACTTGGATATGGCCCATATAAAAGAGTGTGGTCTAACTCTAGTAGATATTCCATGCTCCTGGTTTCATAGGAGGGAGGAGGATATGTCACTAAATCCCATCAATGTGAAGAGCAACTATGATCCTCCCACTACCTATATGGAATAAGTGGTATCTCATCTTAGAAACAATGAGGGAAGGACATGGTCATATCCTTGAAATATGAGACCAGGAGTTCCCTAAAATTTCCCCTTGGGTAGGGCTCATTGTGACCAAGGGGAAATAAAATTTCATGAACCCTAAAGGCCCTACCCGTAACGTGGAAAAATTTTAGGGCACCTCTAAATGAAGGAATGCATAAATGAATGTGATACATACTATTTTCTCTCTCTCTATGGTTTTCAAAGTCCATAGGATTCTATCGAGGATTCAATTTGGTCCTCCTCAGATGAGGAATCCAATGGAATATGATCCCTTCCATTGGTGTCCTAAAATAGGGATCAATTTTGGCTTACACAAGTGAAGGATGGGAGATCCAAATGTGCCTTGCCTAAGGTAAGTGCTACATGGATCAGAAGCACTTTACACAGGGTAGTCCTATGAATTATGGAGGTAACTTATAGATGAAAGAGAAATGGGGAAAACACTTGGGTGAGGCCTTTCCTTAAGCTCTATGGGTCTCCTTAGGTGTCCCTAGATTTGTATCATGTGGGTCTCATGTTTTTGAAGGGAAATTTGCACTACTCTATACTGATTAAGTAATATGTGACTCCTTGCATAGTTATTTTGTGTTTTTCTCACTTTAGGGAAATTGATCCAATTATCCACCTTATATTCCCTCTTCTCTAGGGATTTGGAGATCTATATAGGTGGTTTTGAGGGTCTGTGAAAAGGACTAGGGAGTGTAGAGATTCATGGATTTTCTGGGTTTTTTCATCATGGGAATGGGGAGTCCCACAGTAGCATGCATTAGGTGGCTTCAAAAGAGAATGTTATCCATGATATCATTCCCTTCATTAAATTATGGTATTTTACATTGATATATTTTTATCCACCTGAAAAAAGATAGTGTCAATATAATCCCCCCTTCATATTGGATCTGATTAGAATAATGGGGTACGATCCTAATGTAAATGGATGAAAAGGTCATAAGGACCTTGCAGGAAATTTTCATAGGTAATTTATGAACTTTATCCACACTTATATTTCACTCATGCATATTCTGTATTGGAGATCCCACATCTATAAATAAGGGAGAGGGCCTTATAAGTCAAACACCTCACTTCCATGCTACTTCTCTTGTTGTAATAGTGTTTCTCATAGACTTCTCTCTTAATCCTCATTTTTTGAATCTCTATTCACATAGACTATTCATTAAATTATCAATACGACACATACACATGGGTGAATTACTTGCATGAGGTCACCTGGGAGGGTCTCCTGTGATAGTTCACGACTTTTCTAAATTTTTCTATTTCTAAATTTTTTCAAAACAATGAATTTTCTTTTAATGAAATATTAGTACATAATTATTGATTCTCAATTTATTCTTAGAGGGTTAAAGTATACAATTAACAATACATCAATCATATCAAGGAGATGATCATTATCATTAGGGTTTATTATTATGTTGCATGAGACACTACACTTCCAGACTTGGAGAAACACTGGAAGAATCACCATCAAAATTATTTAGAGAGTATCTACCTAACACTCTATGTACATCAACATATAATAATGGTACTTGTCCCGATGGTCAAGTATTATACCCTGCATTGCTGGTTCCAATAATTTTTGAACTTTACCCCATCCAACATATTAACTCATGATGTGGACATAAATTCATGGACCTCATCCATGACCTGTATCATACATCACATACTATTTTCAAAATATTGGAAGTAACCTACTCCTGAGTCAAAAATACACTATTAATCATCTAAAACGTTTTATTCGAAGACAGACCATCCAAAGGGATGGAGGGAAGATTGGGTCTTCTACCAGGGAGGGGGTGTCATACCTGATTGGATTTGGGCATATTGGGTGTGCTAGACCTGTGTGGATTTTTCCACATAGCTTAAGGTAGTGAGAAATTCTAGTTTTCTGGGTGGCCTATACTTATGTAAATAAGAAACCCGAATTCATTACAGAACTGATAAGCTAATGGAGTTGATAGAAAAACTCTTTCTATATGATGCATGGTGAGGCTAAAGATCTACTGATGTCTGCTGTACATTCACAT
Source organism: Viscum album (assembly GCA_963277665.1). NCBI lineage: Eukaryota > Viridiplantae > Streptophyta > Magnoliopsida > Santalales > Viscaceae > Viscum > Viscum album. The sequence goes on from OY728129.1 coordinate 1,621,898,128, forward strand.
AGGGATTTTCCATTTCAAAAATACAGGTCCATTCTAGGGGCTATGGGGATGGGCTACAATACATTTTCCCAACTATGCTATTTTGAGTGGAATCAATTTACATTGGGTTTGGTTTCATCCATTCAAGTTGGTCAATTATGGCATTCAACCCATGTCCCTTAATTCTAGTGAATCCTTCAAGAAGTTGAATATATTCCTGGAATTTAAGTTTTTTCCTTATGGAGATCCACCCAATGGGACATTCACTGATGATAAAAAGGAAAATGATGAATTAAAGTCATACTTGATTACATTTAGTGATGGTGTGATAGAAACTAGAATCAATAGAGAGGATATATGTGACAATTATGCTCTATATATTTGTGCATGAAAATTCAAGTGTCTATAGTAAATAAATATATCTCCTCCTTTGAACATCTAATCGTAGAGTCACCCAATGGTTTCTGAAAAACTACAGATTATCATAGATTTAGAGGTGAATCATGTAGTAATCAATCTTTCTTTAATAAGTGTGTCCACTAGGTGGTCCTATTGGTATGTTGAGGCCTAGATTTCATCATATCTTCTATGGGTGTTGACACTAGGAATTCCCAAAGTTGCGGCTGTAAGTAATACAGGATGGGGAAATCATAGTATAAAGGCACCACCAATTCCAAAGATTGATAGTTAAAAGGATCCGAGTCACCACACTGGCATTATAGATTTTTTAGACCACTAGTATGAGTCCAAAGGGCTATGCTGGCTACGATTGGGTGAAGGTAGTCCATTCACCATTATCAAGTAAAAATTTAGGCTCTAGTTTCCCAACTTTCAACCGTAATGGAAAGAGATAAGAATCCCATGAAATCAAAGAGTAATAGGTCTTATTCACTATTGGGTAGAATAACATTGGATTCTGTGTAACCAGACACTATTCAAACATGGAAAATAATTCCCTCTCGTTCCATTGACATGTGGCTAATTATCCATTTCGGGTAGCAGATTTGATAGATTGGGATTGTATGAGCCCATCCCAACCTCCACATTAATGTTGAACCTATTGAGGTGGGAGTATATATCTAGGATATGGAGATTGAACCATTTTTCTTTGGAACGATACAATTTTAATTATTTTTAAACTCCTACTAACAACAGCATATAGTGGCTAGTAGGGTCAAACCCATAGAGACAGATGAACAACCAAATTTCATTAAAGACAACCCACTATTATTAGTAGTGGGTGAACTATTTTTTTTACTTTTCACTTTTTTTAATATTTTGGGTATTTTTTAGATAGTATGAGAATCAATGTTAAAATAAGAGTCTAGGAATAGAATTTGAAAGATGATGAAACTATTGGAATAACAATGAACTAAAATAGTGATAAGGACTAAGAAACAAAAGATCAAGAAAAATAATCCTCAATTTTAAACTACTGGTTAAAAATGTTGTCTTATCCACAAATTTTTATTGCTTCACACCAAAAATAAATGTGGAATAATTTCCCTTGCTAGAATATTCAACACACATTATATTTAATCTTTGTGTACGCCACCCCAAAAAACAATCGAACTGCTAAGAATTTTATAAAGAAAACAAATGGAATTAAACTCGTTGTAAAATTACAATGTTAATGAAATTAAAGCTTCAATAAATGCAATCGATATCAATATTGCCGATTGATCTTGAAGTTTGAATTTGAAAACATTGAGGTGTGATCAATTAAAATGAGAAATAGAATCAACCTCACAGATTGATTATAATTTTTTAAAAAGAAAAGCATGTGAAGAAATATAAAACATATACTAGTAAGTTTTAAATTACTGAGATAAAAGTTTTATCCTCCAATCATATTGATTACAAATATAGAAAACATTTGATTAAAAGAATAGTGATTTAGAATAAAAGAGGGTGAAGAAACTCCCTCTTGTATTGCTCTGCTCCCGGGATATTTTGGTTCCAGGTATCTATCTCCTGCTTCTGGATCTGCTATGCTCTCCTAGCCTCATGAGAATGAGAAGTGTTGAATGGTGAATGAAAGATAAGTGATTCCTTCTACGTACCTATTATAAATATTAAAGAAAATTTCATTTTCAGCAAGTCACTATCGTTCTCCATCGACTTAGGCAAGCCATTTTCTTTTGCACCACACACGTGTGTTTTTTCATGAATGGATTGTCATGTATCTTAACCCCTGTAACTAACTTCACTCCTCTATCACTTTATGATCCTGGATGTGAATCTGGCTTAAAATTTGATATGAAAAATAGAGGAAGAAATATTATAGTTTAAACATAATAAAAAGATTTAATTTACTTATTTAATTAATTATTAAAAAATATAAATATTAGAGTACAAGTTAGTTTATTAAGTTATTATTTTAAATTCTTATGTTAATTAATTCAAACTAATTTATAGTTATTTATAATTAGAGTTTATTAGTTATTTTTTTAATTAGTTTCTTTAAAAGTTTTATTTTATTTTAAATATTTATTTATTATTTTTTAATATTATTAATATTAATATTTTAAAAACATTATAAAAGAATATTATTAATATTATCATTTTAAGTTTGAAAGTTATTATTTTATCGAGTTAATTTTTTATATTATTATTATTATAAATATTTTATTTTAAAAGTTAAATTATAATTATAATTATTATTTTTAAATTAATTTATTAGAGCCATTAATTCAAAATAATTAAACTGTTTTAATTTTAAAATTATAATTTTTTTGATTATAGCTTTATTTTTTATTTATATATTATATTAGTTTGGATTTGTATTTAAATAATTAATATTATATTTTTAGTTTTATATATTTTTTTAAGTTAATTTGTTTTTATATTTTATTTTATTATTATTAATTATTTATTTTTATTTTTAATTATAAATAAATATATATTTTATTTTAATTTATTAGTATTATTTTTATTTTTTTCTCCCCCCTTCTTTTCTCGCGCGCACGGGGGGGGGGGGGGGGGGTTGACTTGTTCTCCAGTGAGTCACAATGACTCTGAATCCTATAGGTGGTTACAACGAGGGGCTCTAGATAGGCTACCATCGATAACAAAAACATCATCCGAAGCCATAGGGGTTCTGGTCTGGACCTGTAGTGGTTTTGGCCCGCGGTTCACCATCGACAACGAAGAACATGTAAAGAATATGGTTTTCATATCTAAAAGAGGTAATCTTGTGTATCCAACGGTGTCATGGTCCAATGTCAAAATCCCACCTCCATGAGGTGGCTTGGTGATCACCGGTGATGTGGATATCATCCGGTGGCACACGAGTTCATGTCAAGATCCACTGGTACCAATCCGCTTCAAATTTGGATCTTCAAATCTTTATTTTTTCCAATTTTTGAGTGAACTGTGATGGTTTAGGGAGGTTCAATCTTTGGTTCATTGCTGGTTCTTGTTCCAGATCCAGTAGGTGGTGGTATCTGCTGGACATCAGTCGGTCCCAAAAAATGGAAAAGGAAAAAATGAGTCACTGATAGGAGGATTAGTGGCTTATATTAAACTATCAATAGGTTGAAAAAAAATTTAAAAAAGTCTCATAATTTAACTGAAAACTTAAAAAAAAGAATAAGTTAACAAATAATAAAATTAAAAAAAATAAAATTTAAAAACCTGATTCAATTAATTTAATAAATGAAACTGAAACTAATAAAAATGAAATTAAAACAATTAACTGGTTAAAAATTAAGAAGAGACAGCTATAATGAAACTTAAATTTGAATACTAACTTACATAGAAAAATAGTTAAATATTTAAACATTAAATTTATAAATCAAAACATTAAAATTTAAAATATTAAAATATATTATTAGGAACAAATTAGCTACATAAAGTAATAAATAAAGTGAACTGTTTTGAGAAATAAAAAATAATAGAAAATAAAAGTTAAATTAAACATTAAATTAATTGAATATGGTAAAATGATCTAATAATTAACTAATAACTAGAGAAACACGAAAAATTATTAAGGCAGAACGTTAAATTTAAAAAAATTAAAGAACCTATAAAACTAAATTTTGTAAACTTAATTAAAAAAATGGAATAAATACAAAATTAATTATAAAAACTTATTAATTAATGAATTTGTTTATAAAATTTAAAAAGGGAAATTAATCAGAAAAAAGTACAATAATAATTAATTAAAACATTACAAACTTAAATAGAAGATGTGGCAAAAATTATGAATTTAGATCCACATAAAATTCCCACACACTTAACCATTGATTATCCTTAATCGATCCCATTTTTAACTGTTATTTTAAAACAATTTTTTTATTAGTCAGCTCAAATTGAAGCATGTGAAAAAATTTAAAAGTAGAGGACAAAGACTGAGTAAAATTATTTTGAAATGTAATGTTAAAATGAAATCTTGACCAACTTCAAATACATACTGGGTAATCAAGAGAGCAAGAATCATCCATTTTTGTATGATATCTTACTGCTTGTATGCGATTGTCTAATTTCTTATTTAAATTCAAGCTTATGTTCTAAATTCAAGAGTAATAAAAGGTTAAAAAACCAATGGGAATAAGAACATAACAGTAGGTACTTTATACTTTAGCTATCTTCTGAGTTCCAAAAGGGAAAAAAATAATTTAATTTTTTTTGAATCACCTTATTGATAAAATATAAATGGTTCCATTCAAACCAATTGTCCCCTTCTTTATCTGATGTTCACTATTCCTCTCCCCTTAATGAAATCATTTTTGATATTTGACACTTATTTTATTTTTTCCCAAGCAATATTACTTGTGATAAGCACTATGAATATGCACATATTTATATTGTATAGAGTGATTTTATTAACATAAAACACCTAGTTCCTAGTGTCTAAGAGGTTCATCGGGGTATCCCAAATGCCCATTTTACTCCATTTTCAAAATATTTATATAACATAATTTATATTGGCTCACTAAGGTGATTATTATTTTTCAATATTTTATTGGAAAGTTAATCCCCTAGGATTAATTTCAAACTTCTAGTTCCTAAATTTATGACCTCAATTCAAAAAAAATAACCCGATATCATTTTCAAACATAGTTCCTAAACAGATTATCCATAAATTCACTAATATGATTAACTTAGCAATCATCCATCCTCATAAGTTTCAGACTCAATGAAACTCTTAACTATTAGTAAGTAAAAGTACTTAGGAAATACTGAATTGATATGTAGTATAAATCCTAAAGAAACTCAAATTTTGAAATAATTTGGAAAAATTTTAACCATTTTTTAACAAAAATTTTGAAGAAGCAGTGGGAATTTATGGGATTCCATTAATAATTATCTAGCTTAAGGTAATTTTACCCCCTCCCCCATAGTTAAAACCCAAATTGTTCCCCAAAGTTTAATTAAAATGTGGACAAGGCAATAATTTATCTATTAAAGTTAAAAGAAGATTTGAAATTTTTTAGATTTATGACATGTATCAACGGTCTCAATGATGTTCAAATAGTGTGATTGCCACAAATTTTTTTATAGATTCACATAAAGTACATGAATTATTATTAAGTCCAATATATATAAATTTTCAATTAAATTGGAAAATTTTCATGTAAAGCAACAAAGTACCAGAGAAAAGGGTATAGTAGTTTAAAAGATTAGATTCAATTAGATTTTTAGTAAAGAGGAAATAATTCAAGGTAAATAGCCTTAACAGAAATAAACCAAATACTTCTAAAGACAAGCAGTCAGAAATGTGAGTTTGCGCACCCCCCACACTTAATTTCTCACAATGAGTGAATTTAAATTCATATTTGGAATAAATTTTTAAATCTATAACTCGTGCAATAAAATTTTCCAGCAACAAAACACATGCAACAATAATTTCCATCCAACAATCACGCAGTAGAATTTTTCAGCAATGGCATAAGCAGATTTTTTAGCAACATCATAGAATCATTGTCTCACTGACACTTCCTACAATGAGTCACCATTGAGTTGACTCACTAACAATAGTGCCAATAGATCAAGTGTATCTGTGAGTCAGGGACTCACTGTTAAACTATGACTTAACAATGATTTTTTTATTGTAACAAGGAGAAGAGACATGAATGAAGAAGTAAAATGAAAGAAATTCCCTATCAAATTTTGGCTACACTTGATCCCTTGTGAGAATTCCACACCTTTGTGACACCATCAATAGAAAATTTTTTATCCAGAAAAAATATGAAGACATCACAAGAAAAATAGAGATTATAAGAACAATAAGAAAGCAACACATTATTCAAAACATAAAACAGGAACAAAGAAAAAACATGAACCATGAATTGACTCCCATGGAGAACTATGTTTTAAGTCTTCAGTTTTACTTTATTGAAATTCAGTTTTCCAATATAGTGAAGGCATCAGAGACCTTTGTAAAACCTTAAAAATAGATCTTGACTCTCTACCCATTAACCATCATGAGTTTATTCTCCTCTCCAACTATCTCAATAGCACTATACTTTGAGAATCTAATGACTGTAAATGGACCAGACCACTTGTATTTATGTTTTCTATGGAATAGTTTAAGTCTTGAATTAAAGAATGAATTTATTTCTAGGTTTAAACTCTATTTTTTGGATGATAGAATCATGACGGATTTTAGACCTTTTTTATATATCCTATAATTATCATATGACTCTCTCCTTATCCCATCTAACTCACTTAACTCAATAAATCTTCTCTCTCCAGCACTCTTAAAATAAAAATTTAAGGCCTTAACTTCCCAGTATGACTTGTGCTATAACTCCATGAAAAAATGAAAACATTTACCAAACAATATCTTTTATAGAGACATACCTATTGGGGTCTTAAAATCTGTTCTATATTCCCACAAAGATTCATCTAACTTCAAAGACCAGTAATTTCTAGAATATGAGACAATTTTCTATAGAATTTGTTTCAACTCCCTGTTCGATATTTCTACCTATCCAAAATATTGTGGATGGTAGGAAATACTAGTCTTATGGGTGAATATATATTTTTCCATTAAAGTGGTAAACTTTTTTGTTTTTAAAATGTGTTCCATTATCAGTTATAAAGGATTTTGGTTCTCCAAATCTAGAGAAGATATTATTTTTTATAAACTTTATTACAATATTAGCCTAATTGTTGGGTTGAGATACTGCCTCAACCCACTTAGAAACATAATCTACAACAGCTGGAATGTACTCATACCTATGATAAGATGGAAATGGACCCATGAAATATGAAACCCAAACATCAAAAATCTCAACCTCCAAAATACCCTTCTGGGGGAACTCATGCTTCCTCCAAACAGTGCCTAACCATTGGTATCTATCACAACTAACAACATAGTTCCTAGAATTCTTGAGTAAGGTGGGCTAATAAAAACCATCTAGAAGGAATGTTTGAGCCATCCTTTCTCCAGCATGATGTCCTCCACCAGGTGAGGAGTGAAAACCTTCCAAAATGGGAATCATCTCTTCCTCTGGCACACACTGCCTTAGAATTTCATCAGCACACCTTCTAAATAGCAAGGAATCATCCCAAAGGTAATAATTAAGTCATGAAATGAATTTATTTCTTTGTTTATTAGACAAATATTTGGAAAAGACACCTCCTTACATGAAATTGGCATAGTCTGCAAACCAAGCAGATTTCCATATTGACACAATGAGGAGTTTCTCACTTGTAAAGGAAGAGTTAATCTCCCATGGATCTTCATAGTGAATGTGGGGAATCCTAGAAAGGTGATCTACAATTAGGTTTTAGGCTCCCTTCTTATCTCTAATTTCTAAGTCAAATTCTTGTAATAAGAAAATCCATCTAATAAGACAAGGTTTTGCCTCCTTCTTAGATAACCAATATATCAAAGCAGAATGGTCAATAAAAATTATGATTTTTGAACCAAAGAGGTACTACCTAAACTTCTCTAAAGAAAATACCACATCCAAAAACCACTTATCATTCATGGTATAGTTCCTTTGAGCCTCAACTAGAAATGTGCTAGAAAAGTATACCATAGTAGCTTCTTGTCTCTCCTCTTTCCTAAGTTAGCTCCAAAAACCATATCAGTAGAATCACACATTAATTCAAAATGAGGTTTCCAATCAGGTGCAGTGAAGATAGTTGATGAAGTGAGTTTATCATTAAGTATATTAAATGATTCTAGATAGTTTTGATCTAAATTAAAGGGTGCATCATTGATAAGAAAAGAATACAAGAGATTATTGATTATTGAAAATTCTTTTATGAACCTCTGGTATAAACCAGCATTCCCAGGAATCTTATGTCTCCTTTAACATTTTTCAGGAGGTGGTAATTTTTTAATTAATTCAATTTTAGCAGTTTCTACCTCCAAACCTATCTAGGAAACTTTATGTCCTAACATAATCATCTTAGTGACCATAAATTGACATTTTCCCAGTTTGGAATTAGGTTGGTCTCTAAACATCTCTCCAAAACAAACTCATGTTTTTTCAATCAAGTATCAAATGTGCTACCCACACTAGAGATGTATTCCATGAAAACCTATATAATCCTCTAAATCATATCAGAAAATATAGCCATAATACACCTTTTAAAGGTAGTAGGAGATCCAAATAACCCAAAGGGAATTCTCCAGTTGGAAAATGTCCCAAAGGGGATGTAAATGTAGTTTTCTCTTAACCATCTTGAGCTACTAGAATCTTGTTATAACCAGAATACCCATCCATAAGATAGAAAAATTCATTCCCAACAAGCCTCTTGATAATTTTATCAAGTAAGGGATTTAGAAATGGTCCTTCTTAGTGGTAGAATTAATTTTCCTATAGTCTATACATACTCTCTACTTTGTGGCTTTCTTAACATGATTTTCTTCATTTTTATCATTTGTGACAACAATGACACCTCCTATCTTAGGGATTACTTAGACTAAACTAAACCAAGTGCTTTGATAAATTGTATATATTATTCCAGTGTCTATTAGATTAATTAATTACTCTCTAAAAAATTCTTTCATGTTGGGGTTTAATCTTCTTTGGCAGTCTACTTTAAGTTTACGGTCTGTCTTCATAAGTATTTTTGGTATACAGAATAATTAAATAATCACTTTAATATTAGTTATGGTATATCCTATTGTATTTTTAAAATTTTTAAATACATTTAACAATATTTCTTCTTGATTTTATTTTAGCTCAACATAAATAATAACAGGAAGTGTGAAATTCTCACAAAAAAATGAATATTTTAAATGTGAATGAAGTGGTTTAAGTTCATCAATTAGTAATTTTTCAATTGATGGAATACTCTTTGGACTAGGAAGTACAAGGTATTAAATATATATCTTATACGGTGTTTTAAAGGTTAAATGATTTTCCATTTCATGACTATATTTAAAAAATTTAGCACTGTTGTCCAAAGTGGACAACTCACTATTTAGAATTTCCAGATTTGAGTTTAAAATATTTATCAAGGAAAAATCATCAAGTTATTTTATAAGATATCCCTATACTTCATAAAAATGTTCAGTGGTTTTGGTAATAGTATAATCACACTAAAGTTAACTTCAAAAATTCTTATATTCAAAAGCAGATGAAACATTTATAGCTAAAGTAGAAATTGGACAGGTGTTCTGTTCTAAAAAATTTTCCTGATTCTGAGTTTGAAAATATTCAACAGTATGTGAAACATCATTTTTAGCTTCTAGATTTATTTCTTTAAAAAGGTTTTTTCTTCCATTTATTCAAATCTTTCAATTGACTTTTCATCTTATAAAGACTCTACCATCGAACTATTTTCAGTGAAAGTTGGTTCTTAGACATTTTTAAGAGCATTGAATTATTTATGTTGTTCTCCAACTTTAAAGATAATATGACCCTTAGACACATCAATTCTAGCTGCACTAGTGGACAAGAAGGGCCTACCTAGAGTGAGGGGAACCTATTGGAAACATTCCATATCATGGACTAAAAAGTCAGTTGGTAGAAATATATTCTCAACTCCAACTAGAAAGTCATTTACCATTCCCATAGGATGAGTAAAATAATGGTAATACAAATGTATTATGACTGTGGTGGGATAAAGATCAACCAATCTAAACTATTGGTACAATGATTATTGGATTAGGTTGATGCTAGAACCTAAGTCACATAGGCAGTATACTTGACTAAAATTTTCTAAGGTACCGGGTATGGAAAAGATACCTGGGTCTTTATGCTTGGGTGGGATTTTATTTTTGAGGACATCACTACACTCTTTAGTGTGGCTATAGGTGGAAAATGCTTCAAGAGTTTTTTTGTTTGAAAATTTTTTTAAGGTATATTAGATAAGTTGTTATTTGAATTAAATATTGGATGAAAGGAATGTTCACTTGAAGCTTCATCAAAATCCCAAGAAACTGAAGAAGTTCATTTTAGTATTTCTTTAGGGTTTTGATTTTTTAGGGAAAGGGATGGGTGGGAAAAAATTATTTAGGATAACAGGAATGTCCCTAACTTCCTCAATACTTTTTACTTTCCCTTATTCCCATTATTTTCAAAAACAAATTCAACTTGATATTATGGAGAAAAAAATCAAATATCATTCATTTTTAAGACTTTTCTATTCATTTCCATATTCTTTACAGAGTATATTTTTATTTCCAAATTCATTAAATTTTCCAATTTGGGCAATTTTAGACAGTTTTTTAGCAACCGTTTGAATATTAATCCCACTTCTAGTATAAAATGCCATAACATTCTTCCTATGGTTAAGTTCAGTTGTACTAGGAATCTTCCTTTATCCATAAAAGTCAAATCCTTTTCTAGTTGGACCAATTGAGTTTTCATGTTTTTCATTATAACGTCATTTTGAATTTTATGAGTTTCATATTGGGCTTGATGTTTATTAAATTTAGTTTTGAATCTTTCCTCTTTAGAGTCCATTATATTTAGGATTTTATCCAATTTTGAATACACAAGACCATCATTATTTCCTTATGAATTAGAAGACTCTACCCTTTTTCAGTTTTGAAAATGTTTCCTAGGTTGGTTTTGGTAGCCAGGGGAAGTGGTTTTTTTGATTATTCACTGATCTTTTCATGAGAGATTTAGATATTTCCTATAGCCTTGGCTATTATTGTTTCAAAATGGGTCATCCCTTTTAGGCATTCTAGCACCATAATTATCAAAGTTTGAGTTTTATTATTATTGGGATGGAATATCAAAGTTTGGGAAAAAAATTTCAGTATGCTCAAACATTCCACAGTGGGAAAACTGTTCCCTAAGAGATTGGTTAGAGTTTTGACAACTAACTTGGTTAACAGTTTTTTTGGAATTTTGGTTCCTTAAGGATTGAAGTTGGTTGGTTATTTCAGAAAGTTAATCTTGAGTATCATTTCTAGAACCATTATTTGGATTTATATTCACTCTCTTCCTTCTTGAATTTTTATGTTGTAAATTTGAAGAAAGGTTACTGAAATTTTTTCTTAACAGTTCATTAGTTTTATCATTATTATTACCCCCAACTTCTTGGTCAACAAGGTTTCGACCAGAGGAGGTAATCCCATTATAAAATGTGTCCATAATAAGGTGGGATGAGAGTTGATGATGGGGACACTAACTAGGAAGATCCCTAAATCTATCCCAAGCCTCATGAAAGGCCTCCCCACCCTCTTGATAAAAACTTGTTATTATATTCCTAATCTTTTCTTTAAGTCTTTGAGGGTAAAATTTCATTATGAAAGAGTCATAAACATGGTCACAATTTTAAAAAATGTTCTCATCTAGACTCAAGTACCAATTACGATAATTACATTTAAGGTAAAAGGGAAACACTTTCATTCTCAACTCATTGACAGCGAGTCCTAATAGTGGTAATTGATGCACGATATTATAAAATTCTCTAATGAAGGATATGGAGTATTCATTAGAGATCCCATTGAAAGAAAGTAATAGGGAAATGTGGGACTATTTCAGTTCATAGTTTCTGGCTCTAGGTGAATGTCTAATGGATAAAGGATTACTTGAAAATTGAGGGAGTTGGAACTCAATCATCCTAGGCCTATCCATTTAATCTAAGAGTTTAGGGTGAAAGTGTTATTTGTTGTTAGGTAAAGGAACCCTATCTTCTAAATTCTCTATTTCAATTTTTCTTTATTTTTTAGAGAAGAGAGCTTTTTATCAAGTTCCAAGTTCAAGGGATCTAACCTACTAGTGGATGCTCTAGATCACATGAAATAGGCAGTGAAAGATATGATTCAAAAGTAAAAATATTCAAAGTAGCACGCAAAAATAAAGTAGATAATTATAAAATTAATTTGAAAGTAATAGTAACAGAAACAACTACACAGACAAGTAAACATGAAATAATAGAATTTTTTAAAAGGAATTTTCAATTTTCATATTTTTTGAGATTCTATTATGTGATTTTTTTTTTGAATTTTTTTAAAGAAAAGTTGTCACTCGAATCCGTCCCTGGTAACAACACGAAAACCTGACCTACTTTTCGTTGGAACTGGTCAATGTTTAATTATTATTAAACTCTAACTAACTATAGTTTATAACGGATATATGGGTTGAACCCACAGGGAGTGATGAAAAACCAAATTTCATTCAAAACAACCCCAATATTTTCAGCAGTGGGTGAACTATTTTTTTTAGAATTTTTAGTTTTTTAAATTTTTTTATATTTTTTAGACAATATAAGAAATTAAATTGACTAAGAGTCTAGGAATTAAACTGGAAATATGAGGATACTATTGGAACAACAGTGAACTAGAACAGGGATAAGGACTAAGAAATAATAGATCCAGAAAAATACTCGGGAATTTTAAACTACTATTTAAAAATAATTACTTCTTCATAATTTTTTATTAAATCACACCGCAAAGAAATGTTGAATAATTTCCCTCTCTTGGAGATTCAACACAGAAATTATTGAATATTGGAGTTTTCCACTCAAAAAATCAATCGAACTATTTAATAATTTTATAAAGAAAATAATTAGAATTAAAATCACTGTAAAATTTCAATGTTAGTGAAATTAAATCTTCGATAAATGCATTAAATATCAATATATATGATTTATCTTGATGTTTTAATTTGAAAAAATTGCGGTGTGATCAATTAAAATGAGAAATGGAATCAATCTCACCGATTGATTCTAATTTCATAAAAAGAGAAGCATGTGAAAAAATATAAAAGACAAACAAGTAAATTTTAAATTCCATAGCTAAAAGTTTTAGCCTATGATCTTATTGATTAAAAATACAGAAAAAATTTGATTATAATAATAGATATTTAGAACAAAAGAGGAAGAAGAAACTCCCTCCCGTGTTTCTCTCCTGCTAGGCTCCTTTGATTCCAGGTCTTTGTCTCCTACTCCTAGATCTACTCTGCTCTCCCGGTCACATGAGAATGAGAAGTATTGGATGGTGAATGAATGATAAGTAAATCCTTCATCATACTACTTCTTAATTTTAAATCAATTGTCATATGCTGCAAGTAACCATCGTTCTCTACCAACTTAGTTAAGTCATTTTCTTTCACATTGCACATGTGCATTTTTTTGTGAAAGGCTTACCGTGCTATCTTAGCCCTTATAACTAACTTCACTCCTCTATAACTTCATGAGCCTAGACATGAATCTATCTTAAACTTGAGTCTATAAAATAAAGGAGGATATATTACAGTTTAAATATAATAAAAAGATTTAATTTACTTATTTAATTAATTGTGAAGATAATAAAAAGATTAGTGTAAAAGTTAGTTTATTAATTTATTATTTTAAATTATTATGTTAATTAATTTATACTAATTTAAAGTTATTTATAATTAACGTATATTAATCATTATTTTAATTATTTTTTATTTAAATTGTTTTATCATATTGTAAACATTTATGAATTGTTTTTTAAAAGTATTAATATTAATATTTGAATAACTTTATAAAAGAATATTATTAATATTATCACTTTAAGTTTAAAAGTTATTATTTTGTCTATTTAATTATTTATATTATTATTATTATTATTATAATTATGTTATTTTGAAGTTAAATTATAATTATAGTTATTATTTTTATATTAATGTATTAAAGTCTTTAATTTAAAACAATTAAACTATTTTAATTTTAAAATTATAATATTTTTTATGATTATGCTTTATTATTTATCTATATCTTATATTATTTTTGATTCTTATTTAAAGTATTATTGTTATTATTGTTTTAGTTTTATATATTTTTTAAGACAATTTGTTTTTATATTTTATTTTTTTATTATTAATTATTTAATTTTATTTTTAATTATTTTTATATGTTTTGGTTTATTTCAATTTATTATTAATTATTTTTTTCTCCCCCCTTATTCTCCAACGTGCAGAGGGGGTGGTGTGGGCGGGGCGGGGGGGGGGGGGTGGGTCTGGTTTTTTCTCAGTTTTTTTATTTATGAGTTTTAATTTTTTTTATAGAAAGGGGATATGGTTTGATTTTTTTTAAAAATGGGTCTCCAGATGTGTGAACCTCGTTGACGCATCTTCTGCGCAGAGAGATGTGTGAACGAGGTTCACACATCCGGCCAAGAAAATCTATAAAAGGGGTCCCCCCCAAATTTATTCTTCTCCTCTGGATTTTACTACGAAGCCTTGTAGAATTTCTTTCTCAATAAATTTTTGCTGCTTTTAATAAGGTGGCATTTCTATTTAAATTTTTAATTGTTTATTTGTGTTTATTTATTTCGTTTGTATGATTTATTTATTTGATTTGTGATATGTATAAGTTAGTGTTTGTGTGAATGGTTTATTTATTTCATATGCATTGATGAGTAAATTAAAGTCTTTTGTATGATTTAATTTTTGAATGATGTGTTTGTTGTATGAATTCATTTTGAATGTTTTGGAAAATTAATTATGTCATGTCTAAAATGTTGTATGAATTCATATTGAATGTTTATGAAAATTAAATATGTTATAAAAAATTTTATCTTTAAAGTAATATTAATTTAAATTATAACATTTAATATACTAGTAAAATAATTTGGGAATAATATATTAGTTATATTTATCATATTTAAATTTATTAAAAAATATATAATTTTTTTTGTTAATGGTATAAAAATAGTTTTGTATAAATAAATTTTTTAACGTATATTAGTTATAATTAAATTTATTAAATACAAAAGAGATGTAGATTTTTAATATGTATTTCAGCTAGTGATAGATATAATAAATATACCCAAAAACATGGTAAGTTATGTGATAACTGATCTTGAGATGACCGACCAATGCATAATTGAAATTTCATGTCTTATTTTGTGAATGTGGTTATTTAATTTGTAATAATTGATTTTATTTTTCTATATTGATGAAATGTGAGTCGTCTCTCACTAAGTATGCAAGGGCCTCTGTGTCCGCTTAAAAAACGTTATGTATTTCATAACCCTAGACCCCCTCACATGCATGTGTGTAAATTTGTAATTAAATGGCAATCAACAAGAGGCATACCCAAAGAGTCGTCCCTAGAGAGGAGTCCCCAAAGAGGCATTTGAGAACAAGCGTTCGATAGGAGGCATTTCTGTTTGAAAGGAGACTAACGGTTGCTGAAATATTTGATAATAGAGACTCCATGAGTCTACCCATAGGTTTTGGTTAGTTTATCAAATAATGATAAACTAATCGTAAGTCTTAAGATCAAGTCAGGATTATTTATTCATAAGTAATTAAAATATACAACGTTATATTAAATCTTCTTTGGTAATAATTCCATCATAACTATACCTTAATAGTGAATAATCAATACATAAAAAGTCTCCAGATAAATTGAATTATTCAAAAACCAATTTAAATAATGTAAAATATTGATGTAGTATATAATATTTTTTAATTATATTTTTATAGGTAATAATGTCTGTACAAATAAATTGAAACTACGAGACCATTTATATGTAGTAAGGATTTATCTATAATGTGACACCTATCAGAGTGTTAAATATTCATGGTTGTATGACATTGGATGAAGTTCACAATAATATTTATAATCAGTTAAAATTTAGGGTCGATCAATCAATTTATTCAATCACATATCGACATCTACAACATCCTGAACGTTTCTGGAACACCAAGTACCCTTTGGTCGATGATGATGATTAGATGGATGCATCTTCAATATTTAGACAGCAGTGTGCTAATTATTTGATGGAGTTGTATGTAGTGGTTTCTAATATAGATGTGGTGCAATTGACTACTAAAAAACCACGTTTTGTGAGCTCTGTAGAAGTTGGTCATTCACATCAGTCTTTTTCATTTCCTCTTTCTCATATGACTCCAGTAATAGAAACAAATTATAAAGAACATGATCAAAAATTGGAATGAAATTTAGATGACATCCCTTTGGGTACTGATATAGAGAATTAAAGTTTATCTGAGGAAGAAGAATCTGGGGAGCCATCAGGATATGATGTGGGTGAGGGTGATGTGGGGAATGATCCTTATAAGGTACCATTGAGAGATATAGGTGAGGGTGATGTGGGAAATAAACCTTTTGAGGTTCCTTTGAGAGACAGACATCCACGACATCCACCAGTTAGTAGTAATCATCCTTTAGTATTGAGTTCCTTAGTTAAAAGAATGTCTCGTGAACAATATTTTTATTGGGATGTCATTACACTAACTTCTGAATTCCCTGGAATTCTAGGGAATAGGTATGCATCAAATGATAATGCCATATATGTCGAGAAAGAATTTAAAAGTAAATTGTCCCTGAAAAATGTGATAAATCAATACCACATTGAGAAACATTTCACATTTGTGGTTGATGAGTCAAAGAATAAAAAATATATCATCTGTTTTTGAAAAATATGGTTCAGAATGTAAATTTCGATTGAGGGAAATATTTGATATTTTTTGGCATCTTGGAGGATAAGAAAATTAGAAGGGCCACACACTTGTGTGAATCCAAGCTTGTTACAGGATCATTCTTCCCTTGATTCAGAGTTTATAATAAGTGTTATTTGTGAGATGATACGAACATGTCAGGATGTTCCCATTTCCCTTGTTCAGGAAAGAATTCCATAGTTGTATAACTATAAGATATCATATACCAAAGCATGGAATGAAAAACATAAGGCAATTGTAAAAGTGTATGGTGATTGGGATGAATCTTATGCTATGTTTCCAAAACTTATGGAATTGTTATCTCTCAATAGTCATATTTTTTATTAGTAGGACATTGTTGTGTTTATATCCACAATCAATGAGTTGACTGAACAAAGGTGAAGTTCAATAGTTTTTTTTGGGAATTCAGGTTATGAATTGCTGCCTTTCCCTACTATAAACAATTTATTCATGTCAATGGAACTTTCTTTTATGGCAAGTATACAGGTGTTATACTCATTGCTGTAACATAGGATGGTAATCCTGCTCCTCTGCCACTTGCTTTTTCTATTTGTTTAAAAGGATAATTTTGAATGTTGGAGCTGGTTTTTGTCATGTGTATATGTTCATGTCATACAAAACCATGGCATGTGTCTGATATCTGATCACTATAGAGCGATTATAGAGACCATGGTTAGTGATGGGGTTTCATGGACTGATCTAAATGCTTATCATCATTATTGAATTAAACATATTGCAAGTAATGTGCATAAGCATTTCAGAGATGATTCCATAAAGATGGAAATCCTCAAGTTGGGTATGTTTTTCTAAATATACTTTTTTAAAACCAAATTTATTATCCATTTTAATACATTATTCTCTTATGGTTTCAACATATGATCCCCAACAAGAAATGTTTGATTAACACCTAGAAGAGATCCGAATTGCTAATGAAGATGTGTATGAATATATGATGCATATTTCTAAGGGAAAATGGTTATTAGCATATGATGGTGGAAAAAGATATGGCCATATGACCACTAATATAGTGGAGTGCATAAATGGGGTCTTCAAGGGTGTGCGGAAACTCCCAATCACAAGGTTAGTGGAAGATACATTTTATAGATGTGTTTACTACTTTGTTGAATGGTCCGAAAAGTCCTATCCAAGGATGGAAAATAGAATGCGTTTTATGCAAAATTTCCAAAGTGATATTGATCAGATACTGAATAAGGATTCAAGATGGATTGTTCTAGAATTTAACAGGGAAAATATGATCTGTCAAGTAAGACTATCCTACGACCGAGCTACATGCACCAGTGGTCGAGTGTTTTTAGAGATGTTAGATAATAGATAATATGATTGCGTCAACTTTCAGGCATTTAGATATCACTATGCACATGTTATCATATCTTTTTCTTCAGTAAATATATCATGGGAGCCATATATTGACCCGATATATCACAAGAGTACTTTGGTTAACTATTATAGTGCAGAAATATTAAATTACTGCCATAATTAGTACATCAATTTGAATCAAATCTAATTACTGTAGAGCATTCGAGAAGATCAATTTATTGAAAGATAAATGTTTTTCTAAATCTCTCTTCCTTTGTTAACAAAAAAAATACTAAATTAAAAGGGGTTGTAATTGAATTAATCAACTAAATAAGAAAATTCTGCTTCTAAAAAAATGATGAATTTTTTTTAACCTTTCTGTAGGATGTGTAAATGGGGTTCAGACATATTTTAGAAACTTCATAAAGGATGCGTGAAGCCTATTTATGCATCCTAGTGATGATAGATGTGTGAACGAGGTTCACAAATTCTTTAACGAATCTGTATAGGATGCGTGAACCCTATTCATGCATCTCTCTCCATCGAAGAAGCTTGAACGGGGTTCACACATTTGGAGAACCATTTTTAAAATTTTTTCAAACCTTATCTATTTTATATAAAAAATTAAAACCCATAAATAAAAAAACCCATTATTCGATGATTTTCCATGGCTCTTGCTCTTATAGGTGGCTATGATGGGGGCTCCAGATCGACTACCATCGACAACGATAAGTTCATCTAGAGGCCCTGGTGTTATGATCTAGATCCATGATGGTTTTGGATCACGGTTCACCCTTGTCGGTGATGAATAGGTAAATGATCTGGTTTTTTAGATTTAAAAGAGGAAAACTTGTGCATTTCAGGACTTCATGGTCCAGCGTCAAAATCCAAACTCCGTGAAGTGACTTAGTGATCAACTGTGATGCGAGTTTTATCCGGTGATGTAGGGGTTTCATTTAAGAACTATTGGTACCAATCGACATCAAATTTGGATATTTAAATATGTGATTTTTCCAATTTTTCATGAACTGTGTTGGTTTGGTGAGGTTCAAGCTTTGGTTCGCAGCTGTTTTTTGTTCTAGATCCAGTGGCGAATCGAGTGTGACTTAAAGGTGGGTTTAAGATCTGTTTTGAGTTTTTTCAACTTGGTTGATCTAGAATCTGATCATTACAGTGATGGTGAGATAGGGGTGGCGATGACAAGGGGTGAGATACTAACGCATCGACAGATTGGGAAGAAGGTGGTGCAATGATGAGTTAGAAGGCCATCCATTTGTTGAGACCGGAGCTGTTAGTAGCCGAATGAGGTAGTGAGCATTAGTGACTCATAAGAAAGGGATTTTATGGGAGACAATTGGTTGTGGGGGGAAGCATATCAGTGAGACAAGGCTGTGAACGTGTCAGTTTCAATAGTTGCGAGCATCAGTGAGATGTCTCACCGATAGAGGGTGAGACACCGAGCAATGTTAGTAGGTGGTATATTCCGGACGTCGGTAGGTTACAAAAAAATGGTAAAGGAAAAAATGAATCACCGATAGGAGGATTAGTGACTCATATTAAACTTTCAATAGGTTGAAAAAATATTTGAGAGTGTCTCATCATTTAACAGTAAACTTAAAACAAGAATAATTCAAAAAATAATAAAATTAAAAAAAATAAATGTAAAAACCCAATTAATTTAATTAAATAAATGAAACTTAAAATAATAAAAATGAAATTAAAATAATTAACTCGTTAAAAATATAGAATAAAGAACTATAATTAAACATAAATTTAAATACAAATTGAAATTAAAAAGTAGGTAAATATTTAAACATTAAATTTATAAATAAAAATTTAATATTTAAAAGATCAAAATTTAATATTAGGAAAAATTAGCTACATAAATTAATAAATAAACTGAACTGTTTTGAGAAAACAAAATTAACTGGAAATAAAAATTAAATTAAACTTTAAATTAATTGAATTAGGTAAATTGATTAATTAATTAACTAATAACCAGATAAAAAGAAAAAATTATTAAGGCATAAAATTAACTTTTAGAAATATTAAAAACCTTAACAACTAAATTTGATAAACGAAATTAATAAAAAGTGCTTAAATACAAAATTAATTTAAAAAATTTATTAAGTAATGATTTTATTTATAAAATTAAAAAAGTGAAGTTAATTAGAAAATGAAGAAAAATAATTAATTAAAACATTAAAAACATAAATAAAATATGTGAAAAAAATCATAAATTTACAGTCATATCAGAGATGATCATTTATTCCACTGATGGTATGATGTTGATTAAAATGTGGATAACTGGCACAAAAAAACTGGGGGGGGGGGGTATATGAGGAAATTATCAGAAATTATTCTGTAGAATATAGCCCAACCGGCACCCCTGTGAGGGAGAAGGAATCAGCTCCTAAATCATGGAAAATGTCTTCCATCCATATGATAATGGAAGAGGAAACGGGGGGATAGTATTCCTTACTACCACCTCCAATTCCTAAATTTTCATAGGCACATTCCATCATTCCTCTATAGAAAGTGAAGGAATGGTGGAGAGTGATGCGATGGGTCTAGTTGATCATTAGAAATGGTAAGTTTTCTTGACACTATTAAGTATTTATTTTTCTAGAATAATTTCTTAATCATGACCATGGGTTTCAAGATCCACTTACCTATCCTCTATGAAGGGGATTAGAGATGACCCCCTGATAACTGAGGATAATGTTCTGGATGAGGTGGGGGTCCCTATTTGGTATTATGTTCTCTTGACAGGAGAATTGGAAATAGCTGAAGTCACATTTTCTCTTGTTACCATTGCGAGGGAGGACAATCCTGGTAATTCTAAAAATGCCTCATAAACTGTCACATTCCAATTACGAAATTTTGTTCCTCATAATATTTCATATTGTTTTCACACACTGGAGGACACTGCAATTACTAATTCCTATCCCATTTTAGATATATAAGTGGATAAATGGATCTTATACTATCCGTTGAAGGTGGTGGTGGTGATGCTGATCTAAAAGGGATTGATATGGTCATTCCTTTTAAAATAAATATAAATTCTATTGATGGTGGAACCAATTTTGGTGCTAATCCCAACATCATTCATACCCTTACTGGTAATGATTATATGAGACATAAAACCCTATATCATGAAGTAATGGAAATAATTAATTTATATATTGATATGATAGTTTCCCTTTAAGTGTTTTGGGACTTTCATATGGAATTTGACAAATGTGAGTTTTCTCATTTTTGTGTTTACATAGTAGTCCTTATTTCTTCATATGTTTTACACCAAACCTCAACGTGTCTATTTTTTTTCTACAGAAAACATCACCAAGACACTTTATGACCAAGGCATCTAAGTCCAAAATACTAACATTACTAATGGTTTAACAGTAGAGAACCCCAACGTGGGACATCATAGAGGCCCCTCTATCCCAATATATGGAAAAAATATAGAGGATACTTCTTTTTTGGATGTCCCTACCCAATGAGTTTAGAATAGAAATGGAAGAGAGGCATCAATTCCTGCTATTGATCCACCAATTGATAATCGTGGTTAACTAATCTAGTTTTTAATGTCTTTTTTATCTATTATATTCTTGATTCTAATTAGTGGTTCCTTCTATTGTTTGGTGAAATCAACTATAGTTATAGAGCATATGGTGGAAGATTCAATGAAAATTCATCCTACTATGGTATGAGATACTGAAACCATTTTGAAATTACTAGATTAAGATGACTCTTAGAGTTCTCTAATCTTAGAATACATCCCTCCCTCAAAAAGTTTCTATGAGTGAGACTTGGAGACAAAGGATTTACAATGAACCACACATTGTATCATTTAGTAATATATATAGAAGACAGTATCAGAGATGACTTTCTAAGAACTTCCATCATGAGGTGTGACTAGCACGCCAATTTGAAGATCAAAAGGATAATATATACTTAGAGGAAATTAGTCATGGAAAAGAATGGGTGGATAATTAATGTTTTATAGATGATAAATATCCATAAGTGGCATGACTTCATGATGAAATTAATTCCCAATTAGAAGAGATTTTACAAATCCTTCATTCCTTGAAAAGGGTCTTTGCACAAAGTGCCGATTTTGTGGCTACAGATAGAGATAAATATATTCACACTGAAGAGTTTGTCACCACAAAACATGATATTTTTGTTCAAGCTATAGAGAATGTGTGATCCATAGTTCAACATCTCAAGCCCCATGTTGAGGAATAACTATAAAATTTGGCAGACAGACTCCAGTATGTTGACATTCCTATTCATTTTAGAACATGAATCAAGAAGGAATTTTTTTTTATTTTTATCTATTTTTTTCTTTCTATCCTCATAGTAATCATATCATTGAAAATGAATCATTTGACTAAATTTCAGCATTCCAAGATGTTATAATTACAATAAAAAGTAATAAAATGGTCTATTTTTGTTGTAAGTGTTTTTTTCTGACTAGGAGAGCATACTTCAACTTTTTCCTGGGTCATTTGAAATATCATATGTACTTTGTCTATTTTTGGCCATCACCCAATGTATTTTGTTAAAAAATAAATATGAAAATGAAATAGTGTGAGACATGGGTTTTTATCAGGACACCCATTGTAGGTTTTCAACCTTAGTAGTTTTGATCCTTTTTATTGATTGGTCAATTCATTCCTAAAAAATGTGAAGTCTAGGTCTAGTAATATGAAACTCAACTTTTATCCTTGTTTCCTTTTTTCTGTCTTTTCAAACTAGTGATTATCGAGTTTCTTTTTTTTGGAAATTTAGGGACTTACAATTCAGACTAATGCAACTAGTGTTTTAGGTCAAATAAAATTTACCATGAGTTCAGTAATGATGACTCATACAAGGTATGTTGGCCTAGAATGTTCTGACATTATTTTTACACTTGAAGGTTAATTTTATATTATAGTTTTGTGATTTCTGGATATGAAACATGATAACTGAAAAAAAAACTTGGACATACCAAAGAACATATTTGAAAATTATTTTCCAGCACTATGTTGTTATTTGGGATTTATAGAGATAGAAGTGGTCTCTCCCATGGATAAATATACATTTGGATGATAATAAATTTTATGTTGGAGGCTTATGAAAAAAATATGGTGTATTAAATCATAGTAAAATGGTGGAATTCATTTTTTGAAATTCCCTCTTGATGGGTGACATTTTAAAAACTAACTGGGGTGTATTTATACATATTTTGAGAAAGGTGTCTTGAGGAATATGAAATTCCATTTCTGATAACTATATTGTTTCTAAAGATTTGGATTTCTCAAGACCATAAAGGGTGATTTTTCAAGATAGAGTTTCTGAAAATTAAGAGAGAATATGTATTGGCATTATCCATGAACGTGAAACTTACCCTTCATGAATTTGGCTTGTGTAAAGGAGGGTATATTCTATTAAATCACCGATGTTAGGGGGGGAGGACCCCCTCAAACTACAGTTAATGGATTGGGTATTTTTAATTACATGAGACTAGGAAATGGACCGTATAGTTTATCATCATATTATAATGAAATTGGAATACAATGAAATATCATTTGACTAGGTCATTAATCTATATAGTTTAATGTCTTACTACTCTGACTATGATTTCTTGTAGTTTTAGGTCATATGATTTGGACCATATGGTGTTCCTTTTATGGTCATGCCTATTATACTATGATTATATGATGTTTGAAATCATACAGGAAGGACATATGAGGGCCAAAATTTACATAAATTTATCTCTGACCAGAATATTAGCGATTTTTCCATTTTATAGTAATATATCCAATAATGTGCCATCATTTTCAGGTATAAAGGGCGTAGGGTTATATGTTGTAATCTGGGGTTTTGAATTCGAAGAGTGATATGATACATAAATTTTTTTTGGGGATACATAGATAGAAGTTATCTATCTTTAGGTTAAATTACCTATTGTTGACAAACCCTTTTTGTGGGAGACTTACATGAAGCCAACTTGGGTGTACTTCTTCATAGTCAAATAGTGGAATCCTCCAACTGATATACCCATTTTCTGGGCTACATATGCAAATCAAAATTGGAATATTACCTCATAGTTAGATATATGTGTCCTTAGGAATATCAAATTCCACTACTGATGGATGGGGGAATATTTTAGAGATTCATATTGTATCAGACATAGAGTTTGGGTTGTGGAAAGAAAGTACTGGAATTGGAGAGGATTATTTCATATCAAATTTATCAATAATGGGGGGGGGGGGGTAATGATTTATCTAATTAGGTATGATCCATATAGAGGAAATGGGGATATTGTTTTATATTATTTCTAGATTAGGGTATAGTACCCGAGCATCACTACATATCTCATCACAGTGAAGATCAAGCCACATGTTGTTTTATTATTTATTTCATCCATGTAGTTTAACGTTACGTGGTCACGAAATTGGTTGTGAATTTTATGGTCTTCAATCTGGGACCATAATAACCTTGATGTGAAATGAAATTCATTAATAATTAAGGGAAACCTTTACAAAAAACTTCTAAGAACACATGAGCTATTCTTGGTGTGACGAATGAAGAGTGAAAAAGGTTTATTCCACCAATTAATGGACCTAAAAAGGAAGGACATGTGAATTTTTATTTTGTGATGGATAGACCAAGATATTGGATCTTATAGTTTTTACATATCTCAGGGTAATAATTATAAATACATATGTAGTTCTCAAAAAATTGTGTAGTTTAATGTCATACTATAATGACATATTTTATTGAAAAGGGCACCAATGTATGACCAAACAAGACAAGGAAATTACATCATACTAAATACATGAGAATGTTAATTATAAAACATGATTTTGGGTTTTTTAGTATTAAAATGTGTGATATGGAAAAAATGGAAATAATGATCACAAACCAAAATCGAAATGCAGTTTCTATTATGATGCTATTGGGATTTACAAAGAAATAAGGGGAATCTCCTAAAGACTAATGTACCTCTGGTTTATAGTCCCTTTTTAGGGAATACTTATGAAAATATAACTTGGGAAAATTTCTACATATCCCAACAAACGAATCCTCTGACTGAATGAACCATTTGGTGGGAATTTTACAAAAAGGAAATTGGGGTGTATTACTACACATTCAAAAATGGTGTCATCAAGATTATAAATTCATAATACCAATGGACAGTGAATGCTTATGATAATATAAGAATTCCTAGAATAGGGAGTACGACATGTGGATACAATATGTGTGAGAATAAAGGGGAATATTTGGATAGACATTGTCTATAAAAGTGTATAGTTCCCTATGTTTTTTATATACAGGAGAGGGATATCTTTATTTCAAGTATTGGCTCCTAAAATAGTGTACCCGAGTTTTGGTATCCTTTATAGATTACCTCTTGTCTATAGAAGATGGGGAATGTTTTATTTCCCTTGGTGGCTGGGCCCAGTACATGGGTTATAAGAATCACCATTTATCACATTGGAGGAGATAATCAATCCACACATAGATCTTGTAAGGATTATTACACAGGTGTTGCCTATACTAGAGGAGGGGGGAATTTTTATATTTAGTCTAGACCAAGGATTGGAGAACCAGGCATCACTATGTATCCTATCAGAATAGGACTTAAGAAACACATAGTTCTAGGATAAAGGAGTGTTCGGATAAATGTGTCATAGATTATGATCATATCAATCATTGATTTAAATGTTTTTCAGTTTTACATTATCAGAAATTATTGAATCATGCAGCTTTATGTCATGCGAAAAGGATTTATTCATGCAGTTTAACATATTGTGACTAGTATGTTTCGCTATGTATTTTAAATTCATACATCTCGAACTATGATATCTTATTATTTTGGTTCATATGACTGGGACCATGCAGTGTGACTTTTAAGGTCATGCATACAAGACCATGATGCTATATAGTTCAATGTCATACAACAAGGTTATCAGTGTCATTTGTTTGATTTTATTGTAATGATAATGATATGTAATGGATTTTAAGGTAATGATATAGAGTCTGACTATGTAGTGTAATTTCATGTATTGGAGATGTTTCTCTCTCTTGTCACATGAAGTATTTCTTTGGAAATTTTGTATTGTTAGGGGACATAATGAGCTCTCTATTCATTGATATCTTGGATAATATCTATTAGTTTGAAGATTTTGTATGGAATAAGGTCCCACCCACTTTGGCTCAATAATTAGACTATTATTTCTAGCTATCATTGGAGTTATGAGGACCATTAATAGGTCTCATTAGAGTAAGAAACAGAGGTAGTCCTTCTTGGTAAAAGCCTGTGATATCTGATTTTGATAGACCTCAATGTGATGCCAGGTATTTAGTATTTTCTCATCGAGATGCTCTAATTAGTTCATCCATTTCTTGGATTTCTTATCTAAGGATAATTGATCATATATGGAAATGTGGATCAAGGGAAATTGGACCTCAATGGTAATGACTGCTTATATTCTAAAGATGTGTGAATATGGGGTCACCCATGTGGTGGTTCAGGTGGTTTTCTAGTAGGCCCACAAAGAAAGAAATATCTTTTCATTCTATTAAATTTTATCCTAATACACCATATCTATAGTATATTTGGTATTTTATTGGTAAATGAATCTATCTTTCCATTATCTGGTGCGTAGTAGTGAGATGAGTGGCCAGATTTGATATTATACTCATGATATAGCTTCTCCAACTCAGAATAATTGAAATTGATTCCATTTTCATCAGTATTTTATGTGGGAAACTAAATCTGATAAAGATGTTGTCTTTTATGAAGAATAAAATAATATTCGTCCTTACATCATTGATATGTATAGTCTCATCCTATTTGGAGAAGTAGTCAGTTGTAGTTAGAATTTATTTGAACTGATTGGTCACAGATGGAGGATATGACCCTATAACATCTATTCCACATTTGGTCAATGGACACAATTATTTGGATGTATATATAAAATACGAGTTTGATGGAGCAATATTTCTTGAACATATAATGAATTGAACTTCTTGGTGATTTTTTTGGAATACTATGTCATTTAAGGCTAGAAATATCCAAGCCTTAAGATTTGATTGGATAGCCAGAACCCTTATTGTTGGGCACCATAGACATGATTATGTACTTTATTCATGACCGAAATAGAATCTTCTTCATCAATTAATCTAAGGAGGATTCCATAAAAACTATCTTATAGAGTAATTTTTGGTGATTTGGGATATCATAATGAGTATTATTGGCCCCTCATCATCTGGTTTTCTTTTTTCAGGCTTTTTTTTTGATGAAAGAACTCCATTTTGAAGGTAGTCCACAACTAGTTTCATCTAATAAGTTATAGGGTTTTTATGTTTTATGAATGTGACTAGCATCATTGATTTCTTCCATGTTGACACAAACAAAAAGCAAGACCATTCAACGGTGAGGAACGCAGATGACTATTTCTTCCCAGTCTTGATTTGATAGATTCATGGATGAATTTGATAAAGAATACCTTTAGGAATTGTGTGACTGGGGGATGTGATTCAACATTGACTCAAAGGGGAACCCTTCCATTATTCCTTGGACATATTTAAGCATGGGGGTTAGTTCTTATTTTCTGATAGTATAGTCTCCATTGATCTGTTTGATTAACAACTCAGAATTACCTTTCAACTCTAAGTGATCCACTAGAATTTTAAGGGGAAATTATAGACCTTCAATAAGGGCCTGATACTCTACCTCATTGTTTTTATAGCCTTTTGATAATAGGAAAGAGTAAGGCATGACTTTCTTTTCTAGAGATATGAGGATGACTCCCAACCCAGATTTGTTGAACTTGTAGTCTTCTATTTTCTTCCTTATTGGGCTTCTGTACGTTCTGTCAAAATAAATTACACATATATAAGGGTCATCTTAATCATAAAGTATATTTTCATTTGGATATTCAATATTTAATGACTTTTTTGCTACATGTTGGTTCCCTGCATGAAAAGTTTCCAAAGAATTTTCTTTTACCACTCTCAGAGGCATAAAAAGAATATGAAATTGCTGTAGGATAACCTTTCACTATACCAAAAAATGAGTCAACATAGGATGATAGAGTATTATTTGAGTATGTTATTATGAGATACCAAATGGAACATGTGGTGGTTCATGCATTTCCTCAGTTTCTAATCCATTATTATTAAATCTAGTCATCTTTTTTCGATATCAAAATAGTGATTAAAAGTGTCAAGAATGGTTCTATTAATATAATAAATGATTGTTTTATTAATTTCGTCATTATTTTGTACAAATAAATAACCTAGTTATCATTCTAGGTTCTTCTACTAAAATATTAGAGGCTTTCCTTGAACATGTGTGATTAACACTAATGGACTCAATAGATTTTCTTTAGGTTATCAAAATCCTACCTGACAATCGTGAGTCCACTGATATGTGATTGCATTCTTCATCAATGTAGTGAATTAAAAGTTCATTCCTGTGAGGTTTCCTATAAAGAAGTAAATTTTGTAAAGGTGTACCTGTAAACCCTTCATTTTTTTTGAGTTTATGTGGAGGTGAAATGTTGAGGATAACCATTGACTTCTTATGGTTGAATTCAATGTTGCAATGCAATACGATAAAGCCACCAAAATTTAGATAAGGAAACCCAAAAGAACATTTCAAGGGGGTTATCTTTATGCTATGCTATAAAATATTTTTCTAAATGGTCTCAAGACTATCCAGTTAGTATGAACACTATTGAGACATAACCACTCGGTCTTCTACGTAGCAGTAAACAAACATCCCAAAAAAGGATGTGAAAATGCAAAACATAGAACATTGATATGTAGCGCTATGAATTTTCATACCAAAGGGGATTAACCAAAAGGAAAATACTCCCTTAGGGTCCCTAAAATCATTGAATTATTCATCTTCTTGTGCCATTATGATTTTATTATGTACTTAATATCCATGCAATAAAGAGATTGATTGATATATGGTCATTGCATCCATCAGTAGCTTTGTGATCCAGACTGGATAATCACCTTTTATACTATTCCTATTGAGATCTAAAAAGTTATTTCAGACCATGATTCTCCCATTCTTATTCTTTAATGAGATTATGTTAGCTATCCATGTCGGATACTAGACTTTCTAAATGAAATTTGGTCTGATGAGCTTGTCAATATCAAGCCCATTTTAGCAGCTTGAGTATGTTATTTCCTTATGAAAACATGTTTTTTACCCCGATGAATCTATGAAAATCCCAAGTGGTGAGTTCACATCATTTTATCAAGGATTAGAATATATATTTAATTCTAGGTGAACACATCCTGATGTTTCTTCATAAATGATGTGGGTACCTTTTGTTCTTTGGAAGACATAGCCACAACAATCAATGTGGATTGTGGATCCTCTCCTATACCCAGATTTATATCTTTGATTTAATCAATGATGGTATAAAAACCTTCCTCTATTGTTGGAAGAGAAAAAATGAATTCATCATCCTCCCTATCTTCCTATTTATATTCCTCTTCTTCTATATTCTAATGGAAATTAGGAAATGAAGAAAGCTCTTTAGATTTAGGATGTGTGTCTACATTTTGATATCTAGAAGATGAAGAAACATCAAATATCCCCACTAACAATGTGGGGGTATTTTTGAATCACCATAGGGGATGGAGTGAGTTATGGAGAATTAGAATCTTCCTCATAATTTGGCTCAACAAATTAGGTAGATATCTGTTGGGTCTCTATGGATAGAATGAGGGTATTTTCATCCATGTTTATTATAATTTTTTTAATAGTTTGTGACATTTTTAGCTCAACTGGGATCTGTTTTAAGGATGATATAATGCATAGATAAGAATTTTCACTTGAATTTGGGCCCATGACTTTGATTTGATGGATAGTAAGAACATATCATTCTTATATAAGTTTTAAGGGACTATCTATCTTTATTTACAAACTACTCGAGTTGTGACCCAACTAACACTATCAAACAAGGATTGTATTCATTCCCTATGGTAGAATACTTCATCAATGTACTTAGTTTTATAGGATTTTAATGGGGCTTCGTCGCGAGAAAATGTCCCAATTTTACCATTAATGCAATATTTTAGGAATTTGTGGTATGGTGATGAGATTTCCATGTTATAATGAAACCATGGTTTTTTATAGAAAAATGTTCAAAGTCATGTATTACCAAACAAATCTGAATTTTAAGTTCTATACAAGGTCCCCAAATTGGGACTTGATCTTGAAACCAAGAGGGGTTTTCTCATGCTTTTAATAACCCTGCAAAATAAGAGCAAACTGGGACATTGGTTTTTTAGTAACTAAATCGGTAAAGAGTTTGGACTAGAATGAAGTTTTCTCCTAACCCATTATCAATGAATAGTTGTTGGGTATCAACATCAATTATCCAACCAAATACTTAAAATGGTATAATAGGTTCTTGTATAATGGAATCATCATCCTTCTCTATGAAATAGATATATTGTGGTATTATATATGATATAACATTTCAAGATATGCTTCAGTAGAAGCAACCTCAACCTCAAATTAATGAGGGATTGAAAAATCCCCGATGAGTGCTTCTTGTAAGTCTTTTGATAGAAATAATGCATCAAAGATCAATAACATGGATGGTACTAGAGCTAATTACTTTAAAATACCATACTTATAGGCTATGTTTCTTTTCTTCCAAGGATGGGGATTCTATGTTTTAGGAACTATAGAAACTATATTACATGATGTAGGTGGGTCATCCCTTTGAATATGAATTAGTGGTGCTCCCATCCTTGGTAGGTTATGTCAACTAGGTTTTCTTATGTGCTGAGGATGATTTGAAAATGTTACCCCCTATAGTAAATATTCTAGGATGATAGAGTCTGGAAAAAACTAGGCATTAATGAGATAAATGTTTTTCTCCAGCTGATCTCACTGGAGGGATCTCCCATGATTTTCGTCTACATGGATTGACCGAGTGGGAATGTGGTTGGAGTATTAAATTCTACTAAGAAAAAATATTCCCCGGTATCCTTAAACCTAGTGGCCTCTCCCTCTTGTTTCCCAATCAGATTAAGATAACATGGGATTATAGCCACACTCATCATTGGATAAGAGATCCATTATGTGAATAAAATTAATGAAACTGATGATCAAATCCACATTCGATCAGTAGTATTATTGGAAGGTTAGTTCTTGTTGTGCCTTTTTTTGGTGTGGTTTTCATTGTTACTGAAGGAATGAATTCTGATAGAATCAAAACTAAATTCAATCTTGGTATAGGTCTATCTTCATTTGTTTTGTTCATTCTCCGCAAGCCATATCATTTCATGGAAGACTGAATTTTGGTGGATTGTGGTGCCGATATAGCCAGCTATGTCATAGAAGAAATGGACATTGGCATAATTGGTTTTTTCAACTATTCTCATAGTATATAATGTGTCTATTTGATTATATTTTAGAATATAAAATCAGTAAACACAAAGGTACCTTTGGTAGTAACTTTTTACCACTCATATTCTCCCTCTGGACTGGTAGTAGAAACATAGGCTACCTATGCTGGTGGATTTCCCAACTTTAATTTTCCATATTCCACTATTTATTATAAAATTTTATTGAAAACAAATCATTTATGGATTGTGTTCCCCAATGTTCTATGGAAATGGAAATAATTTTAGAGAGACCCGCCTGATTAGGCCTCTTGGGATATGGAAACATGATCATGTTTTTTTCCCAAAGTCATGAAGATGTAGCCCAGGAATTTTTCATATTATAATAAATAAAACAAGTCATTTATCTCCAATAAATGGTTTCACTTATGATATATGTTGAGCCCTCTGGAAGATTTTTGAATTCTTCCTATGATTGCTGTTTTAATAATCACAAATCATCGTTACTTAATCCGGTTGGATTTCTCATATACATAATCACAATCTCTTAGTGAATCTATTTTTATTGGTTGGATCATGTCTTTATCTGTGATTGCTATTGATTTACAAGTATTCTAGAAGTCTTCTGGACCAAACAGACACTTTGTGTTCTGTCAAGACAACGGTTGCACCGATCCATATCAAAGGACAACGGTCGCACCGATCCATATCAAAGGACAACGGTCGCACCGATCCATATCAAAGGACAACGGTCACACCGATCCATATCAAAGGACAACGGTCACACCGATCTATATCAAAGGACAACGGTCGCACAGATCCATATGAAAGGACAATGGTCGCACCGATCCATATTAAAGGAAAACGGTCGCACCGATCCATATCAAAGGACAACAGTCGCACCGATCCATATCAAAGGACAACGGTCGCACCGATCCATATCAAAGGACAATGGTCGCACCGATCCATATCAAAAGACAACTGTCTCACCGATCATGACACACCGATGCTGATCATCTGAGTCACCGAAGATGTCTCACCGATACTGATCAAATGAGTCACTGATCATGATACACCGATGCCGATCATCTGAGTCACTGATCAGGACACACCGATGTCTAGCCACCGATGCTGATGCTGATTACCTACCGATCACTTGACTCACCAATAGTCATAAACAGCTGTTTGAATTTATTTATCTTTATTTAATCTAACCAACAGTCATATTAGGTATGTTTTAATGCTCTGACATTTATTTAATGAAGGTTGTTGGATGTTAGGGAACCGTACCTCGAACCTGCAAAATGAAATCATTTCTTTTGCTGGAGCTCATACTATAAATACAAGAAGTCCCGGTTGGTGCAAAGAGCAAGGAAGTGAAAGACGACGAGACATATATGAGTGAAAAGAGTGGTGGATGAGATAGTTTCAGAAGACACAGAACCTCATACACACTCAATCTTACTCAAGAAGAGTTCTTTACATTCATGAGGACATTAAAGAACTTCATCGACTACATTTTTTCACTATCTTTGAACCTGGATGCCAAGCAGACGACACTATGTTTTTCAGACAAAAACTAGAAGAAAACTCAGAACCATTTCTGATAAAACTTAAGGAGTCCAAAGCTTCACTACAATCACTAGATCCATTTCTAAACTCTACATCTCTGCTCTATGATTCATTATTTTACATTTTGAGAAGTGTGTGTTATCTGCTGTATTTAACACACACACTGTCTCTTGTACTTTAACTGGAGGATCTATAAATCCTCATCAAACTCTTGACATCTTTCATTTCCCACAGTAATAGTGGTAGAGGTCGTGTGTGACCTGGACAGCTGGTTGTTGTTGTTCTGTTTCCCACGAATAATAGTGGTAGAGGTCTTGGACCTGGACAGTTGTAAACTGTTGTGAACCCCAATCCAGGGTGTGGATCAAATTTATATAAATTGTTGAGAGGACTAAGTCTCGTCTTGAGACTAAACCTCTTGGTTATATCTGCTGTGCTATATCTTTCAAAGTTATTCTTTTTTATTCCGTTGCTAATTACTTTAAAACCAAAACTGTTTTAAAGTCACTTTGATAATTAAACTCGCAAGTGTTTATATTAGTTGTAAATCAGTAAGTTAGTTTCAAAAGTTAATCAACTCTTCTATTTTGATTAACTGTGAAATAATCAATCCCTTGAGAACCCAACAGAACCTTTACTTTGATATAAATTCACTACAGTTTAATTCAGTATTTTATTTGGGGTTTTTTTAAGACAATGTTTTTAAAACAGAAATATTAATTGGAACTCAATTCACCCCCTCTTGAGTATCCACTCCGACCAACATTTGGTCTCATGGGTTTCAAAATATTTTCTAAAGTACTCTATTTTTCAACTGTGATTTTAGTTGTATTTTAAATTTCTTAAAATTTCTATTATTTATAAATTTTTATCTATTTAAAATCTTTCCTTTAAGTAAGCTATCATGGATAATAGACTTTAAGGTGTTGCTACTAATAGACCAACATTTCTCAATGGAAACAACTATGCTCAGTGGGAAATCAAGATGAAAATTCACTTAGAGAGAATGGGTTTTGATATTTGTACTGCTATAGAATCAGAATATAAAATTCCTACTGCTGTTAGAACTACTTGAAATGAAGCTACTAAGGCTGCCTACAATAATAATAGCAAAGCTATGAATGCCTTGTACTGTGCTTTAGGAGATGAGGAATTTAATAGAATATCTGCCTGTAAAACTGCTTATGAAATTTGGGATACCTTAGCCATTTCTCATGAAGGAACAACTAATGTTAAGGAAATGAGATTGAATACTTATACTATTAAGTATGATAATTTTAAGATCAAGCCTGATGAACCCATTTCTGACATGTATCTTAGGTTTAATGTAATTGTCAACACAATCGCTTCTTTGGGAAAGGATGTTTCATCAAAGGAACAAATTATGAGAATTATGAGATGTCTACCTGAAATATGGAGAGGAACTTCTGTCTCTATTAGAGAATCATGTGATATTGGTGAACTGTCAGTCAAGGAACTAATTGGAAAGCTGATGATGTATGAAGAAGAACTCAAGGTTAACAAAGAAGAAGAAGATGAACCTAGAAGAAAGTCTATTGCTTTCAAATCTTCAACTTCGAAGAACAAGGATAAATAGAAACTCCAAGATATAAATGAAAGTTTGAGCTGTGAAGATAGTGAAAGTTCTTCTGATAGTGATGCTGAGATGGCTCACATTGACAGAAGGTTTAAGAAGTTTTATAGGAAGAAAAAGTTTTTCAGAAAATCAAATTATAAAAGTAAGTATGACAACAAGGGACATTGGAAAAAGGATTGGAAGAAATATAACAAATCAGATGAAGTTGTCTGCTATGAGTGCAAACGAAAGGGACACATAAAAGCAGACTATCCAAAGTTGAAGTATAAGAAGAGGTATGAATACAAGGAAAATAAGTTTAAGAATGCCATGAAGGCTACTTGGAGTGCTTCTGAGAATAGCTCCATTGAATCTGACATTTTTGAAACTGAACATAGAAATAAGGCAAACATGTGTTTTATGACAAACACCTCTGAGGTAACATCTGAAACTCCTGCTTTAAATTCATATTATTCCAAATATGATTCTGACTCAGAAAACATGTCAAAATATGAACTATTTGAATACTGTGATATGTTATAAGAAACCTGTAATGAGATGAAAGACAAATACAAAGGTTTAAAGAAACAGTATGCTTTAACTGTTAAACATAAATCTGATCTTGATATTGAAATGGAAAAGAATGCTCAGTTGCTTAAATAAAACACTGAACTGAAATTATCTAATGAGAAACTCAAGAAAGACTTAGAGAAATTTACCAATGGCAAAGATACTCTTAATCAGATGCTAGGTAAGAAAATAGCACCTAGATACACTACTGGTATAGGATACCAACCTGGACAAAGGAAAATTACCAAAACTAGATTCATTCCTAAATCTGGATAGAATGTAACTAGTTCTGAAACTTCATATGCTTCAACTAGTTATATTTATAGTTACGGATCTAATAAGGTTTAACTTTCAAAATCCGTTGATTCTACAAATCTTATGAGACCCATTAGACAAATCTAGGTACCTAAAGTTTTATTGGCTAACCTGTCTGGACCCAAGAAGATATGGGTACCAAAATCATTTCCTATCTAAATCTGTTTTGTAGGGAACCTTCTTAAAGAGATCCTATAGAAATACTTAGTACTTGGACAGTGGATGTTCAATACATATGTCAGGAGACTTTTCATGCTTTAAAATCTTATTCAGTTTTGATGGAGGGTTTGTCACTTTTGGTGATAACTCAAAAGGAAAAATCATCGGGTTAGGCCAAATTGGTAACACTGACTCAGTATTGATTTCCAATGTTTTATTTGTTGATGGACTGAAATATAATTTGTTAATTATTTCTCAATTATGTGATGATGGTTTTTATGTTAAATTTGAAAATGAATCTTGAAATGTTTTTAATTCTAAAAATGTTTTAGTATTTTCTTCTTTAAGAAACGAAAATGTTTATGATGTTGATTTAAATTATTTAGCTAAGCAGAATATTACTTGTTTAAATGCTTTTCATAAAGAGTATTGGCTTTGGCATAGAATATTAGGACAATGAAATGTACAATAACTTAGAAAAATTTCTAGGAAGAACTTAGTTAGAGACCTACCCAAACTTGAATTTCCAGCAGACAACGTTTGTAATCCCTGTCAAAAGGGAAAGCAACATAAAGTTTTTTTAAATCAAAGAAAGAAGTTTCAACTTCTCAACCTCTTAAGTTGGTTCACATGGATTTATTTGGACCTTCCAGAGTTTCTAGTTTAAATGGGAAGCACTATGTCTATGTTCTTGTAGATGACTTTTCTAGATATACTTGAGTATATTTTCTAGCTCACAAAAGTAAAGCTTGTTCTTTCTTTGTAAAATATTCCAAGTTTGTAGAGAACCTTAGTGGACTTAAAATTAAAACCCTGAGAAGTGATCATGGCTATGAGTTTGAAACTCTTTACATCTTTCATTTCCCACAGTAATAGTGGTAGAGGTCGTGTGTGACCTGGACAGCTGGTTGTTGTTGTTCTGTCTCCCACGAATAACAATGGTAGAGGTCTTGGACCTGGACAGTTGTAAACTGTTGTGAACCCTGATCCAGGGTGTGGATCAAATTTATATAAATTGTTGAGAGGACTAAGTCTCGGCTTGAGACTGAACCTCTTGGTTATATCTGCTGTGCTATATCTTTCCAAGTTATTCTTTTTTATTCCGCTGCTAATTACTTTAGAACCAAAACTATTTTAAAGTCACTTTGATAATTAAACTCGCAAGTGTTTATATTAGTTGTAAATCAGTAAGTTAGTTTCAAAAGTTAATCAACTCTTCTGTTTTGATTAACTCTGAAATAATCAATCCCTTGAGAACCCAACAGAACCTTTAATTTGATATAAATTCACTACAGTTTAATTCAGTATTTTATTTGGGGTTTTTTTAAGACAACGTTTTTAAAACAGAAATTTTAATTGGAACTCAATTCACCCCCCTCTTGAGTATCCACTCCGACCAACAATATATTTTCTCATCCTATAGTGGATGAAGTTATTTATAATCACTAGGATGAGGTGCCAGCTGGTGTGGCATGGGTTTTGGAGCTAGATATGGGGAATGGGTTGGATTAAGTGTAATAATGTATTCCACTTCTTTTCTTATTATCTTAACTAGAGCTACTAGAAATAATAGGGACTTAAGAATAGTGTTGAAGATGGAATCTTCCATTTTTTGAGACACTGTGGTGATATCTTGAAACCCTCTTATATATTTTACATGGATGAGTGGTGTACAAAAATCATTATGGAGGTTCTTTATAAAAATAGATAAAAAATATTCCCAGATAAGCTGCGTGTTCAGAGAATAATTAAAACCCTTACATCGAGAAATTTAATCCAAGACCCTGTCATTATCCCTCTATTTTTTTTCAAGTTATCGATGGCGGTTTCTTTCTAGATCATTGAGTTGAATTGAATGAAAAACTTTAAATGGAGATATTCCCATCATTTGATTGACTGAGCTGGAAAACCAGTGTACCATACAAACACTAGAACATGTAGTGTTGGTACATAGAATTTGAGTTTCACTACCTATTTTTATTTAGGGGTCCCTAACACGGGGTCAAATTAGGACACAAAATGTGTCACATACTATTCCAGATCCTAGAAGCCATTAAAAATTTGAATTGTGGTGTTCTTCAAAATTTTTGGGGGAGGGATCAGATCCACCCATTCAGTGTATGTTCTCATTTATTTATGTACTAGTTAATGTTTTTAATCCATAGATTCCAATAAATTGGTTAGATACTCAATTTTATTGAGGATCACTTGAGGTATGTCTGTTTAAAATAGGAGCTGCATCAGGGTTAGCAAGAAGTATAGACATTTCTAGTGTACCAATTTATATATGTGGTGGGTAACCTATTGGGTTTTCTCCATAATGATTTTTATAACCCATCCCTAGTTGTATTACCAAGGGAAGGAACTACTAAAATCTCACTAATGTGGGGTCCAAATATACTAGTCTTCTTCACTTTGTGATGATTTTATTTTTCCACTATAGTTTTTTGGGCAAACCCTCGTTGTTTAGGTACATTGGTTTGGAGTGTGAGTTGAATCTCTACTTATAAAATATATTAGGTAGGACTATTTCCTTGGAGTATTTTTTATTAATTCTTATCAAATCATTCATCTCTACCTCTTACTATAGAAATATTTCTACAAATGTAAGGGTTC
Source organism: Viscum album (assembly GCA_963277665.1). Taxonomy (NCBI): domain Eukaryota; kingdom Viridiplantae; phylum Streptophyta; class Magnoliopsida; order Santalales; family Viscaceae; genus Viscum; species Viscum album. Next base: position 1,621,936,435 of record OY728129.1, read on the forward strand.
AACCACTTTGGGATGTGGATGAGGCCCAAACTTTCCTTTACCCTTCTATTTGGGCGATTCCCATTGAAGAGGTAGTAATGGAGTGGTTGAGGGAATTACCAAATTCATAGAAATAATCTGTTTTTAGGTACATACACCTCCTTTGATCATTTCAGCGTAGACTATATTATGAACTGAAAATCTTACTCCTACTCCTCATCCTTTCCACCGCTGGTCCATTTGGGACTGTTTTGGCAGATGGTAATCTAAAGGGAATCGATAGACATTTTTTGTGTATATTACCATAGAGAAAACTTGGTAACAAGATGGGAGTAACTCTGAGGATCCATTCTACTATGATATTCTTAGTCAAGAGAAGTCCAAATTCTGTTGAAGAGGAGGTTGTTGAGGTAGAAAAGCACATAGACTTGTGTGTTGGGGCCATTGCTACAAAATTTTCACTACCTTTTGAGCCTCCTTTTCTGACATTAAAGGTTGTGTTGAAAACTCACCGAGACCAATGGGATGAGGTTACTCTCGGATTTATATGGATACTTATTCCATATATGATTTCTTGATTTTATGGAGCTGTGTTTGAAGATGAACTAGATTTATGGTACGATCTACACATGAGCTACCTACTTATGAATACATTTGTGCCATTTATGAAATTTGTTTATAAGATTATTTACTTCTATTAGGTAGGAGGATTGCCTAATATTTTTAGATGCCTAATGTAAAATTATTTTGATGGATTATTATTTTATGTCCCAAAATCATCGAGAGTCAGTGGGGACCTATTTTTGTTGAGAATATAAACTATTAAGAACAATGTCTATTTGTTGAAGCCGAACTAAATTTATGACATTACATGCTATCACCTTTGGAGGTATTTGCTGACTGGGGAGGATGGTGAAATACAATGCCCCATGTTCACCACATCCTCTGATATGAACACTGGATGTGGAATCTACAGTCCACTCACACAATTATGTTAATGCGTCATGACATGAATGATAAATGGATCCTTAATGTTTCCCATTTTTTATGTTATTCATCTATAATAGTGTCCAAGTTAGTTTGGTATTGTATCTATTCTATTACATTAATGTTGCTTAGATATTTGACATAAGATAATGTTTTTTCTCTTAAGTGATGAATTGTGTTTGATATATTGAGGAAGATATCTTGAAAACCAACTTATCAAGATTCCTTTGACATACTTTATTAAAGAGTGGATAAAGGAGAAAAATGACTTGTATGTCATCTGTATCCAAGTATATACTCGTGTTAAACATGTCTTTATCATCTTTTTCCAGAGGCTTATCAACCTAGTCTGACTAAAGTGGATACTTTCCTACTACATTATTATAAACTATAAGATCATTAAATCTTCCTCCATAATACTAAAAGGAAAGAAATCCAAGGGTGGTTTGGAGAATGTCTATTTCCTTAGGATATCTTAGGGTTGAAAAAGGATTTCACATGTCAATGATAAGGATTCATACATGACTATCATAATTTACTCAAGTTTATCATGATATGAGGTATTTATCATCATTAAATAGATAAGGGAAGGACATTATTGTTTAATTGAAATGTTGTTATAGGGATGAATTCCATCACATATTGGTTTTTGACTGTTAGGTAATTTATTGCAGTGTATACTCTAGATAGGACCTTTAGGGATGATGATAGAAATGGGATGAAATTATTACTATTTTGTCATCTTTCCACGTGGATAGATTCCATGGATCTCATCAGGAGATGCGATCCAAAGTTCAATCATATTATGGACATTAAGTAAAAGTTTATGGTGAGGTTTTTGGGGAGGAACTCTGGAACTGCTGCTTCTATCCCCAGAATTTGGTAATGATAGAGGAGGATCTAGAACTACCACATGTAAGTATCTAAGGGCTTCATGAAATATAACATTAATCAGATCAGTATCACTTATCAGCTCTTAATTTTCATGTTTTCTATGCCAAGGATTATTTTTGAATTCCTTCTTGCAAGTGAATCAATCCTATTTTGGTGGGAAGTGGTTTTCATATACAAAATCTTATTTGGTTAGCTCCCCCATTACTAACAGAACTTTCTCGTATATTTTAGCAAGTATGGAAGGGGTTTATTCCTACCTTGGAGTGGAAATTGGAATAGGCTAATTACCTTGAATATGAGCATGGGTGGATAACCAATACATATTTCTATTTATAAATTTTAAATTTTTACCACAAGCCTCCTGGATGGGAGAAGATGTGTGTGTTATATCTAGATCGACATGATGACGAGTCTCCCCAAAGTTTTGGTACAAAGTTTTGTGTTCATCCTCCTACTACTTCCACTACTATTATTACATCTTGTAAAGTTTTTCAGGATGTGGGTCAGAATTTAAATATTCCCTTTTATGATCATCAGAATGTGTTTGGAACTTTAGTGGTTAAAATTGGGATATGTGACCATTTTTTTTGATTTATAAGGGGTGTGTTAATTATCATTTCCTCCATTTCCTATTTATATATACTGACTGTAATGATGTGTGGGAGTAGAGATTTGGGTCTTCTCCATATTTGTTGATGATATTCAAAAGCTGGATTCTCTAGGTGCTGTAAGTGGAGTTCACTGGCATGCTTGATGGATGTGGGAATGTGTGTTCTCTTTCTCATAGTATGCCACTAAATTTGAATAGATGAATTGATTTTTGTGGGATGGTGTTTATTCAAACTCAAATTATTTTGCTGAATTTGTTTGGGGGGGGGGGATTTCTTGGTGTGTGAAGGTGTTCATTCCTACTCATTTTCCACTATATTTTGGTGTCAAGAATCTTCAAAGGGGATATAGGTGTTTCCCTATTCAATGTTGACCGGTTTTTACTCTTGGAGGGCCGTCTTGTGGGATCATGTATAGATGACATGGGTTGGACTTCCGAGTATGAATACCTCATCATGGAAAGGGTTTACTACCATATGTTATTGTTGGTGATGAGTACTAGAAATATCAATTTTAAAGGACCCCTATGTCTTCTAAGTATGTTTACCTTTATCCTCTTGATCTTAATCCCTATGATTAGGGAGTAGTTTATTGCTACTGTATGTGGATTATCTCTCCATATAGGTAGAGACACCGATTTTTGCATCCTGATAATTGACTTCCAGTTATCGTTGAGTGGATGAATAATGGGGCCTATTAAGTTGGATGGAATATCGAGAAGCATCCATGGTTTGGATGATATCATTTTAGTGGAACTCTAAGACCAACACATTTGAGACCAAGTGTTGAAGATTTTGGGTGGGTGAAAGTTTCCTCTATTTAGTTGAGGACCCAACATGTGTAGTGGCTGATGCACGTGTCTGCAAGAACTCATATGATGACATTTGGATCGAAGGGAGTTACTGTCAAAAGTTTTTCAAATATAGGTGACAATTTCAAATAATAAATCCTCATTAAATAAGCATCTAAATAAATGAACACATTAATAATTGATTATCTTGGTTGGACCACCTTATTTTTTAGAGTGAAATGTGCATAATATGTGGGTGAAACTGTCATCTTGGTTAAGTATTCAAAATAGGTTCACCTATTTTATTTTCCAAATAAACCTATTAGTGTTTTTTATTTGATGGTATGATTGAGGGGTTTTGAATGGTTGAACAATCATTAATGTGAGATCCACTATTTTTGAGTGTCTTCCAATGGTTTTTCTTTGTGGTGCCAGAAACTCCCAACTATCCCTTTATTAGACATGTTTTATGAACCATATTTCAAAAGGTGGGTAGTCATTGATTAATGGTCTAATAAAGAATAAGGAATCACATTTTTCAAGATTATGGGAGATCAGGCTCCACACAACATTTTGGGGGGAATTTTTTCCTACATTGGGACCCTCTTAAAGATTTAAGTCATAATTGTGAATCCTTCAGTGAATCCCATGTATAAAATTGGACTCCCTTGGGATAAAAATCAATTATTAGAATGAATAAAATTTATAATAATCTATATGTATATGAGGTTCTCCATCAATGGTGTCATTTTATCAAAAAATTAGATATTCTTTTGTCATTTATTTTTATGATGATGGTTTTTTCTACATAGTGGGGTGCTATAGAGTCTATCATCATCAATGGAGATATAAATTATTTTGTTGTTGGGATTGATATTATGATATTGTCTTACTATGAATCTTTGTGAAAGTATTTAGAACCCAGGTAGTTTGGTTCCACAAAATGGGACACATAAAACCTTTTAAGTTCATGTGATTCGGTCCAAAATCTATAGGTTAACATCATATGAAAAGGATTTTTAAGATATTGTTTCCTTCATAAATTCTAGTGTGGGATTTTGCTAAGGTAAACTAAGGAAATAGAAAGGGAAGTATAATCCTAGGTTTGACATGAACTTACTGGGAATGTGGCCTTGAGAGAATTATATTTAATTTTGGGTTTTGGTTATGGACCACTAGAAGTATTTTTACATATCCCATTTGTATGGGAATTAGAGCCCACATAGTTCGGTTAGTTTAGGACCCATGCCATTGGATTCCATATTATGATATTTATCAAAGTGAATGTGGCCCTGTGAGAGGATTGATATTCGTATTATACCGAATGGGTGGCCTTGTGACTTGATTCATCTAGAATATAACCCCTTTGAAGATCAAAGAATTATTTCATGTCTTAAACCATCTTGGAGGATGCCCTGTGGGATAGATACATGGCTGTGAGGACCCACACATATGGAGGCCTACTAGGAATATGAGTGTAAGACACAAAAAAAATTATTTTATGCTAATACATTCATCTGAACATATATATGTCATGGCCATAGTTAACCTCTATTCCCATGTGAGTCAGGCTCAATTTTTAGAAACAAGAGGAATCAAAAGATCCGAAAAACCACACAATCCTTATTCAATTGTTGTAAGAGGTCGAGTATGTGAGAGAATAATAAAGAGATTTTATGCATTAGTGTCTATCAATTTCCATAACTATGATAGTCACAATTGAATACCCTCCTGACAATGCCCATAAGATTGACCAGTATATTACTACAAGAGAGATGCCCTGCTCCTTATTATAGAGGATATAGTAGGATAATTAGGTAATCCCTATTAAATTGAAAATAAAATGTTATACTCTCCCTCACCATATGTAACTAGAGGTTCTAGGTCTTAGAGATGACGAGGGAAAGACATGAACATATACCCCTTATATGAGACAGGGACATCCCCAAAACTTCCCCAAGGGTTGGGGTCCTCCTTACCAACTGGATAAAATATACATGAAACCTTATGACCCTACCCATAAGGTGGGACATGTTTGGGATGACTCTAACTGAAGGAATTAATAACCAAATTGGAGACACATGACAATGTCACTTTCCATGGTCATGTAATTACAAAGGATTCTGTGGAGGCTTTAAATCCCCCCCCTTAGAGGAGTGATCCAAAGGAAGTGGAGTCCTGCCATTGGTGGCATGAAAGAGGGCTCAAAGGAGTCTCATTTAGGTGAAAACTGGGCGAACAAAAGGTGTATCGTATAGGGTAGGTTAGGTGCGGATTAGGAGTGGTTCACAAATGGTATTCATGTGCATTGTGGAGGAAAATTATGAATGATTAATAAACTGGGGAAAAAAAAACTTGGGTGACGCCTTTCCATAGGTTCCAATGGTCTCCCCATGTTTTCTTGAAGGGGTATCGCAAATGAACTAAGTTTGGGAAGGGACCTTCACGCTAGTGTCTTCTGATTAGGTAGGATGTAGCTCTTCGTATAGGTTTTCTTTCATTTCACACCAAAAAGGGACATTGATCCTACTATCACCATTTTATTCCTCCATTTATTAGGTTATAGAATTCTACCTAGGTGTTTTTGATGGTAAGGGTGAAGTACCTGGGTGAGAAAATATTATAGGATTCTCCAGGTTTACTCTTAATGTGAATAAGGATCATTGAGATACAATTTATAGGAAAATAAGGGTCCCTGGGCAAATGAGTTACCATGAATAGGTATATCACTCAGATGGTTCATGTTGTGGTTTCACATGGGACCACTGAGTGTGTCTTCCTGTGCCTGCATAGTGTGGTTTGGATCATAGATAATACTTTTTCACTGAAACTATTTTTAGAGCCTATTTAAGGTGTATTTCAATGAGCATGTTTTTTTATTTTCCTTTTTTATCAAAAGGCAGGTGCCGGGAAACAATGCGGGTGATGGCCCAGCCCACGAGTGGTTACGTGGTCAGGCATGCAGTGGCCCGAAAATCCCCTACCTTCCCCAGGCCCACCCAAGGGGTGAAGCCCAGTTCCCCACAGGGGCCGGCGCCGCGTAGACGCTTGGGTAACCGGCGTGCAATCGTGCACCACGTGTGGTGAACATGCTTTTTAAAGCATACCCCCTGATAGGGTTCGAACCCCCGACCTCCCCTGAGGGAAGCGGAGCCTTCGACCACTCCACCACGCCCACGGGGGCAAAACGTGATGTTGGGTAACGAGGTATAGGGCTTAGCCTTTCCCACCTGCGCGCCGCACGTCCCCAGCTAGGCCCAAGGTGGCCAACCCTTGGGCTTGGGCCAGTTCCACACGTGATGAAGGGGACGAGAGGTTCACTGACAAATGGTGCGCGTTGCCTTTGTGAGGAATTTCTTTATAACCTAGTAAAATGGAAACCTATGAAAAGTTGAGTTTGGATGGTCTAAAAGTGTAAAAATGGAAATATCAAAATAACATGAGCAGAAGGTTATGATAACATGAGCAAAAAAATTGAAAAAATCATACCATGTATATCAATGACAAAAATATTGAGTCCTGGTATAAATAATAGCATTTTATGAGACATAAATCATAATTTAATTAAAGAAACTGAGAAATGAGAGCATAAAACGGTAAACAAAAATAAGTTAATGGAATACAAATAGGCATAGAAAATAATTTCCTTATTATTTAAGGATCGAAATAATGAATTTAATACTGTATTAGGTTCACTCAGCAAACCATCATAGTAATTAATGATTACTCCCAAGAATATCATACAAGATATGATCCCCAAGTGACCCAACCCCAAATGTCATGGATCCAGTGTCTTCTACTAATTACATTGGCATTATTATAAGGAATCGATCCTCAAAGGACCAAAGATTTTAGTAGTATTGGTAAAATAGATACATAAATGAGGCTTGTATCACAAATGAATAAACTAATTACAAAATAATTTATTTCTTATTTCTAAATAAATAACTTCAAGGATAACTTGTTTCCATCTAGTAAATCCCCAAAGATCTTTCATAGTACGCCTCTTGTATTCCTAGGTAATGAAACTTAATAAGGGTGAGCAAAAATGCATAGTTGGTGTAAAGTATATCGGAAAAATAATGAATCAATAATATTAATAATTATGTCATGGTAAATAGTATAACACACATACCATAAGATCAAAAAAATGTGAAGGAGGTGCATAGACAATATGAAAATGTGATAAATGGAAACAAATTCCATTCAAATAACTTAATAAGGAAAAATAAATATGGAAAGGTAAGATATTAAAACACATTACATTTAATTAATGAATTAAAATAAAATGTATATACAAATACATTGAAGGAATATCTCATGGATTAATAATAACAGAAAATAAATGTGAGAAATTCTTTATTATTGGATACCTTGTTTCCAAGGTACATGGAACCAGTACCATCAAGTCCTTTCACAAGATGATTTAGATATCAGGTAAACACCTTTATATGGTGGCTTGCCAAATATTTCTTCTCATGATACTAATGATTCATTGTAGGGATTTAATTTAATGGTCTCCAACCCCTATATTTTTCATTAACTAGTCTATAAACTATATGAATTTCATTAACCAGTCCCCAACCGGTATTTTGTATGTCCAAATTAATTAAATAAAAAAAGTGACTTATAAAATACCAGTATTGAATAAAAGATATGGGTTTATCAATGTTTCCCCAAATAAGAAAGTAAATTTCAAATTAAAAACCATATAAAAAATGGTATATAGTTTAGGAAATAATCAAAAACATGAAAAATTATATAGATATTTAGAGGAAATTGAATGTTCAATGATCATAAGAAATTGAATATTTCAAGGGGAAAAAGGAATCATGGATGTGAATGTGAATACTATCGTTGTCCAAATAAAACCTAAATCATCCCGAGTAATATTAAGGATGATATCAATACTACATAACCCATGTGGGGGGAAATAAAGTGTTGCTGTCATTGATTAATGGAAACATTATAAAAATTTCTTTTAATAACATTCTTGTTGAAAATATCATTTTATTTTGAAAAACCTTTTCTTTGAAAATAATTTTGGAAAAAATTTTATTCTAAAAAGTATCCTTTTAATCATGAAAATTAAGTTTCAATTAAATGATGGTGGGTAAATCCATATAAGATGTACATGGTAAAAAGAATATTCCTTTTACATGGTTAAAGGTTTGAAAAATGCCTTATTCAGAAAGTGAAAAGACGATTCTTTTGAAAAACATTGGTAAAATAAAAAAAATGAAAAAATTTATTTACCAAATTATTTTTGAAAACATTTTAATAAAACATTTTTTTATAAGGAAAAAGGTTCTATGACTAAAAAGTGAAACAAATTCAAGTTTTTGGGAAAAAACATTTCAAAAACACACTGAGTAACAAAGAGTGAAAAAATGGTAATAATACTTTAAAAAGTTCATGTATAACTATAAGAGATTAAAATGGAAGGTTTTATTGAAGAATTTTCATCTACTATCCTCTAATGGAAATACCATTGAAATATCATTAAAGTTATTATTGAGGAAAATAATCTTTAAACATTCCAAAGTGCCCAATAACACTTAAAAACATTTTAAATAACAATCCTAATGAAGGAATGACATTAATTGAAATTTTAAAATACCATAATGATAAATGGATTAATGGTATAATATAGAAAAATAGTTAGTAGATAAAACACACAAAATATATAAGTTTTGAAGATGAAATTTATCTCACAGATGTTAAAAGTGAGACGAGAACCCCTTACCATGGGTTTCCTTTCCGGTGAACATACTTTAAATTCATGTATAATAAAATTATATTAATTTTCTACATAATTCATAAAAATATTCATGTTTATCATTAATTTTATTTATCTTATTAATATGTTTTATAAAACTACTTAAAAAATCAAGTTTACATTTGGAGTTTTGACCAAATTCAGTTTTTGTGTCAAAATAAAATTTGGTAGGTCAAATTTTGTCAACTGGGTAATTATATGAGATATGGAAAATAATAATTATATAACAATAATATTTATAGATTAATTATGTTTTTAACACCAATCATAAAATATTATTATGAAAAATTAATCAATGTTATGATCATGGAGACGGTAGGTCGTACGTACGCATGAGTAACATTTGTATTTTTCAATGCTCATTATGGAAAGAAGTTAATTAGTATTATATATTTAAATAATTATAATTATATCATAAATACCATAATATTTAATCATATATAATTATATATATAATTATTATGATGAAAAACGAATCACATAATGTCGAGGAGGCGGTATTCCACACGTCCATGAATAATGTTATCAGATTTTAAGTGTGTGAAAGGGTAATAAACAAAATTATATATATATGTATATAATTAAGAAAAGGTAATTATGTTATGAATATAATATTTAAATTTTTTATGTTTCATATTTTTAATTAAAATCATGTTTTATACATTCCATGTATCGTTTGAATAAATCACATCACTTTGAGGGGTTAGTAGTGTACACTTCATGAAACAATGTTATCATATTAATGAAAAATGGAAAGTATTAATGGTATGCATTATAAAAGGATTAAATAATTATAAAGAAATAATAAATATTATATATATAATATATAAGAATATTTTCTATCATAATGTCCACCATGGTAGGTGGTAAGGGAAAAATTAACAATCATTGTTTTGTGAGGCAGTTGTTCGTCGTACAGAGAAACGTTTTTTCGTTACTCATTAGATGGATGTGTGTGTAAGTGTAGATTGAAAACATAGAATACAATATAATATTATATTAAATATACTGGTGTTTTATATACCATAACATAATAAAAATATTTTAGGGGATGTATAATTGAAATAATATTAAAAATCATTAGGGAAGACGTTACCTTTTAATCGGGTAACAACTTTTGGCTTGTACCAAAAGGGTTTCTCAAAATACATTCTCCAAAAATGGATTATTCAAGGTTGATTTTAGGGATTTTGGAAATATATTTTGGTATATACTGGCCAAACCTAAGTGTTTTTAGCGGTGTGAGGAACTCAGAGAGGTGGTGGCCTTTTATAGGGAAGGAAAAGGACTCACTTGGAAAGTTTGGAAACAAGTTAGGTGTACACAATTTATTACCTAAAACAAGTCATAACCAACCAAAAACACTCAATAATTAAAGTTTAATGGACAAATTATTACCATCTAATAGGTTTTGGACAACTATCTAGGTCATTTGGGCCCTTAAATTAATGATTTAGTCCTTTATTAAGCTTTATTTTACCTTAAAAATTGTAATTAATTTTAATTACATTAACTCATATTCTTCATAAAAAAATGTTTTTATTAGTATAAATTATAAGTTATTTTTATTATAAAAATGTAATACATTTTTAAAAATGTCAATCATATAAGTGGTCGAAATTAATTTAAAATTAATCACAAATGCATGATGACAATGCAGGGTTTTAAAGTAAAAATGTCTGAAAGTTTTCTATGTTTTTATAATCAATTTAAAAGTGAAACTGATTCCAATGATTTTTTTTAATTGATAAAACTATTTTCTAATTAAACTTTAAAACCAATTAAAAATATAATTTAACCTAATATATAAATTATATAAAAAAATAGTTTTAAACAAAAAATCCATATGTTTAACTATTCATTAAAAAATAAAATGTTTCAAAAACATATAAAAAATTTACCCTAACATAATTATTGTGTTTCTATTTAAAACATGATGTTTATTTTGACATATGAAATCATTTAAATAGTTAAAATTAATATTTAAAATAGGTTCTCCATTAAAAGTTGGTAAAATTGCATTTATAAAAATATAGTTTTTTACGTGTAAAATAGAGTTTGTTCTTATCTTATTTCTATAGAACCTAATGGATGAAAATAATTTTTTTATTGAATATATAAAATATATATTTAATTAAAAAAATTAACTAAATATAATTATTTATTTTTATTAAGAAAAAACCCTTTTGGAAGCATAAATATAATAATATTTATTTTTATATGCCATTGGTTCCTATTAATTAGTAACCAATGAATTAATTTTATATTTATATAAAACATAATTTTTTATAAGATAGTAATTATTATTTATAAACCATAACATAATGGATAGGTTATATCATATCATATTAAATAATAATATTTTAATAACACATTTTTACTTGGTGAAACTCGGTCTTACATGTAACAAATTCCATAGAAGAAGGTTTCTCTTGCATGTAACACAACTTATTAGGAAAATTTTCTCTTTCATATAAAGTATGAAATTGTGGAAGGTAGATATTATGTGTAACAAAAGATAACACATTGTTGTGTGTATTAAAATCTATAGAATATATTTTATTTATTTAAGATAGTAGATATGTTGTAATGTATTGTGTTTATATATTCTTTTTTTACAAATTGTGTTTCATGTCAAAGATGTTATTGATTATAAAATTAAAATTTTTAATTTTTGGGAGTTACTTTCCCCCCACCTTAATTAGATTTTTTCCATGCAATCTAAACTTGATCTTGGTAATAGATTGTTTGATATTTCATATTTTAAAAGCCCACATCATGTGAAAGATTTGTAAACCATCATCTAGAAAAGAGAGAATGGGAAGTAAAAATGTTAGATGGTATAACATATAACTAGGTATCTAAGTAGGATAAAATTAGTGGAAATTAAAGATATATACTTGGATTAAAAGTATAAATATTTATAGGGAGTCAATGAGGCCATCAATAAAAAACAAGTGAATGATCACTAGAATGCTAAGGACCTCAAATCCATAATTATGTGATGATTTAGTAGACCATTAGTTCGAAAAAATTAAGGTATTAAGATAAAATTTTATGTATAAATAATTTTCCTAGTGCTAGGTAATTATTTTACTACTTAATAATATTAGGAGATATTCTTACTTGATAGGTTTCAATTTCATATAAACAATCCTATCTTCGGGTTTTGCTTCGGTAAAATTATAATTCATCCCTTTACTCTAAGAAATTAACTTCCAATAATGATTTTTTATGCCCGATGCACTAAAATAAACTTTTAAAAAATCATAAGGCCCGTAAAAGAGAGACAAAAAAAAAACAATTTGTCTTTAACTGTATTCTAAAACTAATATAGTTCATAGATTAATCTCTAATACTCAAACTCTATACTACTGGTTCATAATTAACATTTATTCTTCATATTTTTTAACTAAAAAAAATGAAAAATTAAACAGGAAATTATGTAGGTCAGTGGTTGGCCTGAAACCCTTATCATTATTTGGTCATGAGTTCAAGACCCACGACCTTACCAGATTTGATTGGTTGTCACTCGGATTACTGGTCATCCTTTTTTAAAAACAAATGAATATAATTTACAAAATAAATATGATGGACATCCTTGAAATTAGGTTAATCACTAAATAGACTTTAAACTAATGTTTTTAATACAACCTCCATATTTAAATACATTATCCAATTATTTACAAATAATTACTTCCTTTATCTAGGGTTTATCCATAATATTATTTCAAGGATTTATAAATCACGACACCTTATCTTAATTATAAAAATACTCTTGTTTAACCTAGAGCATTAATTTTCAAAATCCTTTATAGTGGTTTTTAAATAAAATGTGTATTATCCTAAACATATCCCCTGAGTGTGTCAAACTAGGTGTGGAGTAAGACCCGTTTTCATGTACCAGGTTACCCCATATATGGATTGTAATACCTTGTTAGAGTGATTAGTTCTTGGTATATCTGTTCTTGATCCATTTCCACTGGTAGTATCTGGACATGGATTTATTTGTTAGGAATACCCACATAATCTATACTTTACAAAAATTCTAAGGTGTTCTTCTATACTTATCCTCAAATTCTACCTTAAGGTTATGTTATCTTACATAAGTTTACTTAATCAACGATAGTTACAATTATGGCATGGTAAATAGTATAACACACATACCATATAATAAGAAAATTGAGAAATAAGTGCATAGACAACATAGACAGGTAATAAATTGAAACACATTCTTTTCAAATAATTAGTTGAAGAAAAATCAATATAGAAATATCATAAACTTAAAAAAAATTCATTTAATCAACGAACTAAAATGTAATTTATCTATATATATGTTGACACCATATCTCATAGATTAATAGTAGATGAAACTAAATGAGCTAAATGCTTTATTATTGGAAACTAAGTTTTCGAGGTACATAAAAATAGTACCCTCAAGACCATTGTGAAAACAATTTAGATATCAAGAAAAAACCCATCTAAGGTGTCTAGAAAACTATTTCATCTCATGAGACTGTTGATTCCTTGATGGGATATAATTAACTAGTCCCCAAACAACAGAGATTTAATTTTCCAATCTCTAACCTGTAGATTTTTCATTAACTAGTCCTCAACCCATATAGTGCATGACCAATGATTTTAAATAAACAAAGTGCCTTAAAAAATATCCATATTGAATAAAGAATATGGGTTTATCAATATTTTTCCAAATAATCAAATAACTTTCAAAGTAAACAATATATGAAAGATGGTATACTATTCAGGAAATAATCATATCCATGAAAAATGATATGGATATTTAGGGGAAATTAAATTTTCAATGATCATAGAAAATCAGATATTTCAAGGGGAAAAAGGGATCAAGGAAGTTAATGTCAATACTATGATTGGAAACATCAAACATAAACCATAAAAAGTAATATTAAGTATCATATGAGTAAATTATAACCTAAGTGAATTAAACTATAGGATTATTGTTATTGATGAATTAAAACATTATAAAAAATTATTTTCAAAAACTTATTGAGGAAAATATAATTTTTTTTTTGAAAAAACTTTTCATTGAAAGTATTTTTTGAAAACATTTTTTTTACAAAATTAAAATTTTAATCATGAAAAGGAAGCATCAAAGAAATGATGGTGGGTAAATCCTTTCAAGTCATACGAGGTAAAAATAATGTTCCTTCTGCATGGTTAAAGGTTAGAAAAATGTTTGATTCATAAAGTGACCAGAAGGTCCCATTAAAAAACATTAGTAAAAGGAATATAGGGAAAAAATATATCGACCAAATAATTTGTGAATTGTTTTTAATAAAACATATTTTTTAGAAGAAAACAGTTTCTCCGACTAAAGAGAGATAATGAAGAATTTTATAAAAAATATTTTCTAAAACATTTTGAGTACCAATGAGTGTAAAATGGTAATAAAACTTAAAAAAAATTTCATTAATAACTAGATATGATGAAAATGGAAGTGATTATTGAATAATGGTCAAATATTCTCCTTGAATGAAAATACCATTGAAATATAATTAACATTTTTGTTGTGGAAAATAATCTTTAAACCTTATAATGTGTCCCATACCCCTTTGAAACATTCTAAATCATAATCATCATGAAATAGTAACATTAATTTAATGTCTAAAATACCATAAAGGTAAATGGATTAATGATATAATATAACAAAAGGGGCAGTCAATAGACCACACAAAAGATGTAAGTGGTGAACATGAAATTTATATCACAGATGTAAAAAGTGAGATGAGAATCCCTTACCATGGGTTTCCTTTAAGGTGAATGTTCATTAAATTTAGGTATAATAAACTCATGTTAATTTTCTACTTTCTATATAACCTTATTCGTGTTTATTATTACTTTTATTTCACGTAATACTATGTGTTATAAAACTACGCATAAGTAATGTTCTCATTTTTAAATGATCGTTATAGGAGGAAGTTAAGTAGCATATTATCTTTCCAGAATTATAATTAAATAAAAAATACCCTATTATTTAATCATTTATACTTATATAGAGAATTTTAGTGATGAGAAAGTAATCAAATCATGAATAGGAGGTGGTAGTCCACACATCCACGTATAACGTTATCACTTTTTAAGTGTTTTAAAGGGTAATAAATATTATCATATATATCATAAATATCATATATAAATAGAGTTTAAGTATTAATGGCTACTATGATAGGTGATAAAGGAAAAATAAACCACCATTGTTTCGTGAGGCAGTAGTTCGTCGTATAGAGAAACATAATATGCGTTACCGATTAAATTGAAGTGTGTATAAGTGTAGGTAGAAATATTATCATAAAAAGATACTAGTATACTGAGGATACTAGTGTTTTTATACAATAATATAATAATAATATTTTAATGGTTGTATAATGAAAATAAAATTTAAAATCTTGAGAAAATACATTACATTTTAATCAGGTAACTACTTTGGGTTTGTACCAAAAGGATTTCTTGAGAGGATTTATGCCCAAAAAGAGGCTTAAAGGGAAAGGTGAGGAATGTTGGAAAGATAGTTTGATATATATTTTCCAAACCTAAGTGGTTTTAGAGGTGCAAGGAAGTGGAATATGTGGTGGGATTTTATATGGAAGGAAAAGGACTCACTTTGAATTTTTGGAAACAAGTTAGCTGTACACATGTTATTACTTAACAAATGTCATAAGAAACCAAAACAACTCAATAATATAAGGCTAATGGACTATGTATTACCAAAAAATGGATTTTTTACAAGTTTATAGGTCATTTTGGCCCTTAAATTAATGGTTTAGGTTTTTAGTAAGCTTTATTTTACCATAATAATTGCAATTAATTTTAATTACTTTCAATAATATTTTTTGTAAAAAAAGAATTTGTTAATATTATAAATTATAAATTATGATGATTTAAAATATGGAATACAATATTCCAAATTCAAATCATATAATTTGTAGAAATCAATTTAAAAATCATCCCTCAGACGGGACGACAGTGCATGTTTTTAAAGTAAAAATATCTGAAAGTTTTCTATGTTTTTATAATCAATTTGAAATAAAATTTATTAAAATGAAATAATTTTTTTAATTGAAAAAATATCTAATTAAAAATTTAAACCTATTGAAATTATATGTTAACCTTATAAATAAATTAGATGAAAAGGAATTTTTAAACATGAATTCTGTATTTTTAACTATTCATTAAAATAAGAAGTATTTTAGAAAAATATAAACCATTAACCCTAACCCGATTATTAAGTTTATATTTAAAATATGATGTTTAATTTGACATGTTAAATCAATTAGAGAGTTAAAATTCAAATTTAAAATGGGCTCTCTATTAAATGGCTGTAAAACATAATGGATTAATATAAAAAATATTTGATTGAATATATAACATTTAAATTTAATTAAACTAATTATCTAATTTTAATTAATTTTGTTTATTAAGACATAAATCCTTTGAAAGAATATATAAAATAATATTTATTTTTATATATAATTGGTTCTCATTAATTGGTAACCAATAAATTAAGTTTATATTTATATAAAAGAAATATTTTTAAAAGATAGTTAACACTATTCATAACTACTAACATAACGACTAGTTTATATCATATTATATTATATAATTATATTTTAATAATACATTGTTATTTGGTGAAACATGGTCTTTCATGTAATGAAATCCATCAAAGAAGGTTTCTCTTATGTGTAACATAATCTATCAAGGAAAGTCACTCTTAAGTGTAGCACATGCTATCGAGGAAGGCCACTCCTGCATGTAATTCAAGATAAATCAGTGTTGTGTCAATTAAAAGCTATAGAATGTATTATATTTATTTA
This sequence comes from Viscum album, assembly GCA_963277665.1. Taxonomy (NCBI): domain Eukaryota; kingdom Viridiplantae; phylum Streptophyta; class Magnoliopsida; order Santalales; family Viscaceae; genus Viscum; species Viscum album. The sequence continues at coordinate 1,621,953,323 of OY728129.1, forward strand.
ATATATTAAATATATTTTAATGTATTGGGTTTATATATTTATTTTTTACAAATGGTGTTGTGTGTCATAGTCTTTATGGAATAAAAAGTTGTACTTTAGAATTTTGGCGTGTTAGATTCCTTTTCTTAAACAAAGTTCACTCTATATTCCAGTATTATTTACCTAATGAGATATTAATTATGGACAACGAATTGGAGGTATATAAAATTCTATTCCAACCCATATCATATTGAAAATAAAAAATACGTGTGCTACAACATCATAATACATTCCTTATATTAGAACGCACGAAAAAATACCCTTTCCAATAAATTAATTAAGTTGATGGAAAATCTTGGGATTTCATGAATGATTTGAATATAATAAAGTAATAACCCATCCCTAAAACCGTAAAAATACTAATGATTAAATTTTGAGATATGATGTGGTTAATATCCCATCAGCCAATAAAATTTGGATATGTTTTTGTGTTGTTTTAAAATTTATATTTTTAAATAATTTTTTGATGATAGGGTAATAATTTTACATAAAAGGTAACAATTGGTTCATCAATGGACAATATATAACTCTTTAGAAAATATCGTTTCCACTTTATTTAAGTATATTTAGTATTCTTAAATAATTTATTATAATATTATTTTTATAAAATACAATTAATTTCATTTTTGACAGTATTTATCTAATTTGACTTAAAATAAATAAATTCAAATTTGGAATTAGAGTCTAATACATTTAATGACCACTAAGATTTTATATTTATCTAAAAAATTACTTAAACACTTGAACACATTCAAAATATATTGATTTTAATTTTATGAAAATAATTTATTTTATATTCATATTAGTTTAATAAATACTATTTAATTATTTTTTAATAATTAATTTTAAATATTTTTCCACTAAAAAATATAAATAAATTACCCCTATTAATATTATTTCTTTATGCACAAATTAATCATTTATATTTATTCACAACTTTTTTTATTATAAGTTGAACACATAAAAGATATTTAAAACTAAAAGAGTGACATTTTTAACATCATTTTCTTTTAATATTATAATGGTCATTTTCATTTAAATGTGTCCATTAAAAAATAAATTTCATGCCTAAGGTGATATGGGTTCAAATAACTTTATCCTATAAGAATTATGGTGAATAAATTAGGCCTTATCACTTATTTTTAATCCCGAATAACATGATTTACCCTTTACCTAGGTGATAACATTTACCTCCTTTAAAATTCACATTGACCGAAAATAAAAGTGTCCAATTTCCCAAATTTGGACCACTTGATTTAAAAAACTGAATCATTTTTTCAATATTCCATTTTAATATGTGGTAGAAATTAATTTCAAAAATAAGCATGTAAAATGTAATAAAAAAAATTTTTTAGAACAAATATATTTTAAATTATAAAACATACTTTGTTCTTATCCCATGCATATAAAAAAATTAAATGAATGTTAAATTTTTATTGAATATATATTATAGAAATTTCATTAAAATGAATTATGAATTGTAATTAATTTAATTTATTAAGATAAAAATACATTGTGTTCATATAAATATATTTTCAGAAAATTATAATTTTCTTTTCAAATGTTTTTTATTTTTATTTATAATTACTTGATAACTAATGAATTCATTTTATACTTATATGATCATAAGTTTTTCATAATTTATTTAGTCCCTTTTTACATACCAATCCAATGTCTAGGTGAAAACTGTTACATAATAATATTTTGATAGTATATTGTGGTTTATTAAAACTCAGTGTTTTGTGTTGAAAAATAAATTAATGAAATCAATTTATTTAAAGAGAAATATATTCTAAAATCTCAAGGCGTTACACTATACCTCAATTAATATTAATTTCAACCCCAAAATTCTTCACTCTAATACAATCAAATGAGGATATCTTTATTTTATTACATCCTTGGGTTCCCAAGTAGATATTATAATTTATAATTTCTCCATAGAAATTTCACCAGGTGAGTTGAATTTTTTAATAGGGATTTATCAATATGATCCTTGATTTGTATTAGCTGTTACTCATATGAAAGATCATGCTCCAATGATATAACCTTTTAATTTGGAACGTGGGAATGACATGGTACACACATCCTTACGAGAGATTCATGGAACACATAATCAACATGAGATATGTTCAGTGGTATCTCCAAGAGGTATGATATTGTCCTTACATGATCATAAATAAAAAGGGACAATATAAATATGGATCAAAATTCCATTATTTCCTAATATTATATCCGTTTTCTGTGGGGAAATTCATAGAAAAATCATCCCATGAACTTTAAATTCTAGATCACACCAATGAATATTAGAAAAAACATTATTTAAACTTTGGGATACCTTAATGTTTTGTTTAATGGATCATATTTTCACTTCCATTTCCTCAACAATATCCTTTCTCAATAAATTTATTTCTCTAATTTCATCTAAGTATGCTTCAGTTTTATACTTCATTATATAGTGGGATTTATAAGGAGCCATAGAAATGATCTAATAAAAGTTATTATAAGATGGTTTTGTTCAAAAAAATCATTGAATTTCATAGAAAAAGATCTAAATATATCCTCTAGAGTTTGAATGGTTCTCTTATGCTGACTATCTATGTGTGGATAATTAGTAGTGCTGAAACATAATTATGCATCTAGAGACTCCTGAAGACTCTTATAGAACATCAAGGTAAACCATATATCCTAAAAAGATAAAATATAATGTGGTACTCCATTAAACCTTACCAATTCCTTATTATAAACCCTTTCAAAATGGTCAGGGGATAATTATTCTTCGATAAAAATGATGTGTACTAACTTTATAAAGAGATCAACTATAACCAAAATATCATAATAGACTTTAAATATTTTGGGGGAGTATAGTAATAAAATCTATGATGATGTTTTCCCATTTCCATTGTCATATGAGTAATGGTTGTAAAATCCTCTAATAATTATATCTATTAGCCTTGTAATAATGGAATACCAAGCACTAAGATACATATTTTTCAGTTTCTCTCTTCTTGTTATCCCACAAAAAATACAAATTTTGATATCTATTTCTCTCCGTACATATAGGATGAATAGATAATGTTGACCTATGTGACTTATCCATTTTAGCCTTTGAAAAATATGTTATGGATGGAACTCATACATGGTTCAATAAACCTATCATTATATCACAATCAATGTTTAATTCAGTAATATTTCTCAAGATTGTTTACATCTCTAAATCTTCTATCTACCACTCTTTAATAGTCACATAGAGACATGGTTGGACAATCATTTGAGAAAGATAATATTTCTCCTCATCCTTTATTATTTCATGATCCATACATTATAAATACAGAAATATTGTCTCTCATTTTAACCTCATCATACATATGATAACATGATCATTTCGACTCATTTCATCTACCACCACATTTTATTTAATAGGGTGGTAATGTATTGAGATTTCATAATCATTAATGAAGTCCAACCATACATTCTATCAAAATTTCAAATCTTTTTGTCTAAATATATAGATTATAATTTTATTATCTATATTGATTTACACATTTCTCTACAAAGATAATACATCTATGTTATTAATAGAAAAATACCGAGACTAAATCCAAATCATGAGTTAGAAAATATTACTTGTAATATTTCAATTGGTTAGAGGGATAAGATACCACCATATCATTTTTTTATTAGAACACAACCCAATTACTTCTTTGATGTGTCGCTATAAATCACAAAACTATATCCAAAATAGATTAATGTTAGTATGAGTCATTTATCACTCTCATGGAACATAGCTCCATTTCATGTTATCTTGGGGAGTGAATTAGATAACTATTAGAAATTATACATTATATGTTGATAATATCCTTCCAACCTAACAAAATAATGAATTTTAGTCATTGTTGTTGGTTTGGTTAGTGGTCAATGAGTTATGTTTTTATGGGATATACTGATATTACCACAATTGAGATTATATTACCTGATAATAAAAATTTACAAAAACAAAATTAAAATGTGGTAATTTTTTCATTATGTAAAGACACATAAATTTCAAGGAATTTTTTTCTTACATTCTTTTGGATTATACGAGTACGCAGTTTCTGACGGTACCTGATTCCGAGGCCCGGTGTGCCCAGAATTAATTTCCAAAGTTTAGCTCAGGTATGTTCAGTGAACGAATGAGCAGGTTTTTATATCTTTTGAACCGGTGCTCGGAATCAAAATCCGAGGGCACCGATGAAACCAAAACGGTGGTAATTGCTTAAGAGGACCTTTACCAAAGGTGTGTTTGCTCGGGAGGAGTTGTTAAAATTTAGGGATTAATAAAGAATTGAAAAAAATTGTAGTACAATTTTTATTCTTTATTCTAAGTGTTTATATCCTTCGTGTGGGAGTTGGGGTGGGACCCACTAGTTACTAACTACCCTTGAGAAGATAAAGGTGTGGTAGGGCCCACACGAGCCCGAACTCTTCACATTCCCTAACTTCTTCTTTAATTAAGTGACTTCTCCCCTTCCACATTAATAATGCCAACACAAAATAATTTAATTAATTGAACCTCTTCAATTAATTGAGTTATGTGTTTGAATTTTGAATTTTAAATTCTTGGAATGAATTAATAAAATAAGATGAGACTTATTTTATTTTGGGGAGTTGGCATGTTGTGGGAGGATTTTGGGAGATAGATCTAAATCCTTCTTGGAAGAACTTCATCCTCTTGCAAAGAACGACACCCTTCAACGAAGAACGCCAACTCTTCGATGAAGGACATCTACTCGGCTTCTCGGTTTCTCCATCCTCTTCCTCCTCCGCGACAAGGAAGGAGACACCGACGACGAAGGAATCAGTGCCATCATTCACGACACTTGACACCCGAGAACTTCCTTCGAGGTAGGGGTGTGTTTTGAATTGAGAAATATTGGTTTTCATTCCATGATGATTTTCCTCTTAAAACCAATTGTTATCAGAATAATGCGGAAGGGACCAGACCAAACTAACACAGACCGATTCCTCCTCCGTTCTTATGAATTTGTAGCATTCTTCAAGCGTTCTTGAGCGGTGAATCAAGTTATGTTTTTGGAGCCGATCAGAGGCCCGAAAACATTGTAATCAGCCTTAGAGCATTGGGGAGACCTAGAAGCATAAGTTTCATAGAAATAGGATCATCAGAATGCAGAACGGATGCCTCAGGAGGTGTGATGGCCAGATGCGTCATTTCTGGGAAATTCCAGAATACACGGTGTGTCCTCCAGAAGCACACGCCGTGTAGTAAAACGTACTGTGGCTTCTGTTTCAGACGTTAGAAAAGTAACACAAGGCATGTGACTCTAGACACACGGCGTGCACTACCTTCTCTAATGCATAAGAGGCTTCGTGAGGCTCGGCGTGTAATTTGGGAGATACACAAACACGGGCAGAACCACACGACCAGGAGGCATGGCGTGTACTACCTTAACCTTGGCAGAAGTGGCTTTGTGAAGACTCAGCGTGTATTCTGGGAATACACAGACACGGGGTCGAGTACATGGGTAGGTAATCCACCACATGGCCAGGCATGGTCAACGTACATGGAGCCGACCCCAGAATTTTGGACACGACGTGTAACCATACCACACACCGTGTATTTAATTTTTACACGAACAACCCTTCGACACGGGCTATGGTACACAGACAGTACCTGTGGACTGAAGACACAACGTTTAACCATACCACAAGTCGTGTACTTACATTTTACACAACTAGCCCCATGACATGGGCCGTTTCACATGGGTAGTACCCGGTGTCTGATTACATGGCGTGTATTGATTACCTATACACCGTGTACTTTAGGAAAATGGCTTGGTTGTCTTGTTCTTCGTGACTCGGGCACGTTTTTCTTTGTTTTCCCCTATGACGTGGGATGGAACATTGGGATACATCATCTCTGGTATTCGTGAAAATTGTATTATCCACCCCTTTGACTCGAGGAGCCGACCCTCTCGGAATCGAGTGTGCTGTGTGCGGGAACCCTAGAGTTGGCTGTGACTGTGATGACTATGGCGACTGTACTTGGATCCTACGTGGGTTCGGCTGCGAGGACGATTGTACTTGGATCCTCCGTGGGTTCAGTAGTGATGATGACTGTACTTGGATCTTACATGGGTTCAGCAGTGATGGTTATTGTACTAGGATCCAACGTGGGTTCAGCAGCGATGACTTCTGTACTTGGATCCTACGTGGGTTCGATAGGGGAGATGATTCAGAGGCTACATCTATCATCTCCACCCCTCTTCATGAGTAGTATACCTATGCGAGTTGAGTCTTGAATTTTAGTCATTATCATCGATGTGATTTTCATGCTTTCCTGTGTGGATTGGGTTGTGCTTTCTTGTGTGGATTGGGTTGTGTTTTCCCATGTGGATTGAGTTATGCTTTCCTGTGTGGACTGGGTTGTTCTTGGGCTCGTGTCTTGAAGATGAGCCTGAATTGGTGACTTAGGTATATGTATGTGCATATACCTAAGTAGAGTGGGCTGATACTTCATGTTTGTATCCTTCCTTTGTGGTTTATCCTTTCTGGATTCTGGGAGACCATCGGGGGTCTCGGGGTCCCTATTGAGTATCGTATACTTACCCATGCACGGGCTATGCCCACACTACGTTATGTTGGTTGAAGATGACGGATAACGCTGATCATGGTTGAGGCTTGTGGAGCAGGACGGTACCCAGAGGTGGACTATCAGGAGGGACATACACGGAGCGGACGTACGGACCCGATGAGCCGATGAGATTATCTGTACCAACCCTTCAGGTGGGAATTCTGAAGGATGACTTGGTGGTGCTGATTTAATTTACTGCTGCTGTTCTTTCTTTTTAGTTGTACATTAGTTTCAGTTGTGTTTGTATTCTGGCCCATTTACTATTCAACACTTACTTTTGTACTCAGTTTACTTAGTGTCTACTTTAGCTTCCATACTTTGTGGTGTTTGTTTTCTTATATAAAGGCAATGCCTTCTCTTTTTTGTCAGAAATTGTTCCATTGGTGCTAGTTTCCAGCCCCTGGCCTATGGAAGGCGGGCTTGGGGTAGTCATGGCACGGGCCCCGAGGACAGGTTGTGACAAATTGGTATCAGAGGATTCGATTCTACCACATAACTCAGGACTCTGATAAATTCTTCTGTATAGCATCCTGCCTTTTATAACATAAACTTTCATTACATTACACAAAACTGAGGATCATTAAGGTTTATTGTCTTGGAAACCAAGAACATAATACATGAAAACAACATAAAACATTCTTCTTAAACACTTGAAAAGCTTCTCCTTAAGTTCATCCTAGGTTCATTACTAAATCTCATAATCTGGGGACATACATCAAAAGATAGGGTGAGCAGAAGGCCCAGTAAGGGAAACAAGCGAAACATTTTAAATATGAACTTGAGATACATCAATAAGGTCATGAAAAGAACTTTAAGGCATGAGAATGAAATCATGATGCATATCATAATAAAAATAACATTTTTCATAACTTGAAGATGTGGCTAAAACATTTAATATAGACAATCATGAACATATCACCAAGGTCCATCCCCAAGGTTTCATTTAAAAATTACCAAGGTTATTCACCAAGATATCTTGAAAATTGTAATCTTTAGTGGTTACATCATTACCCAATGCATTAGAGCGATATCAGGGCGCACCCTTAAATTTGGCTTTATTATCATGTGAGCCACATATATCATCGTCAAACATTTCATAAATGACCTATATAGCATAAAATAAATGGGTTTCATTTCAAAATCATAACGTTTTAAAAACTGCTTTAAAGACATGATCTTTACGTCACTTTAAACCCAAGAAAAGGGAAAGCGAGTTTCATGTATTTAAATCCCAGAATTTAAAATAGAACATTTTGGTATATATGTGAATACCCATATAGAAGGTAGAGCTTTGAGTATTCACTTAATAAAATAAAATATTTTTTGAAAAAAGAGAGAGACATTTTGAGACGAAAATTCTGGAGCATAACGGCTATGTTACAAGGTTTTTTAGAAAAAATTGAAAAGAGAGGGTACATGGGTCAAACATTCATAAATGGCTCATAAAACAGTATAGGGACAGAATATAAGGGATTTAATAACATGGTAATGAAATTTGAAAATATACCATATGAAATGAAGAACATGAAAGGAAGACAAAAATAAGATTTCTCTTATGAAAATTCGGCAGCCTAACTGCGTTACATAAACTTCAACCAAAAATGAATTGATGAGATCAAATAGGGTCTCTCATCATATGAACATAAAATATCAGTATGATAGATATAGAGTTCATACCCCAACATAATAAAAAGGAACTCGGAAGACTTGACATGGAATTAGAACTTTGAAAAGGGAGAAAGGTGCAAGGACCACTTAAACATTCAGCAGCCTAACGACGCCACTTAAACTTCAAAATAATGAATTGAAGAGATCTAATGGGGTATCTAATCATATGGTCATAAAATATCATTATGATAGATATAGATATCATACCCCAAAATAACAAAAAGGAAATTGAAAGAATTGACATGAAAGTAGAACTTCAAAACGAGAAGGGTGAAGAACCACTTAAAAATTCGGCAGCCTAACGATGCCACTTAAAACATCAAAATACTGAATTGAAGAGATCAAATGGGTTCTCTCATCATATGATCATAAACTATCAGTATGATAAATTTAGAGATCATACCCCAACATAATAAAAAGGAAATTGAAAGAATTGACATGAAAGTAGAACTTCAAAACGAGAAGGGTGAAGAACCACTTAAAAATTCGGCAGCCTAACGACGCCACTTAAACTTAAAAATACTGAATTGAAGAGTTCAAATGGGGTCTCTAATAATATGGTAATAAAAGATCATTATGATATATATATAGATCATACCCCAACATAACAAAAGAAACTTGAAAGAATTGACATGAAAGTAGAACTTCAAAACGAGAAGGGTGAAGAACCACTTAAACATTCCGCAGCCTAACAACGCCACTTAAAACTTCAAAATACAGAATTGAAGAGATAAAATGGGGTCTCTCATCATATGATCGTGAAAGATAAGTATGATAAATTTATAGATCATACCCCAACATAATAAAAATGAACTTGAAAGAATTTACATGAAAGTAGAACTTCAAAATGAGAAGGGTGAAGAACCACTTAAAAATTCGGCAGCCTAACGACGCCACTTAAACTTCAAAATACTGAATTGAAGAGATCAAATGGGGTCTCACATCATATGGTCATAAAAGATCATTATGATAGATATAGAGATCATAACCCAACATAACAAAAAGGAACTTCAAAGAATTGACATGAAAGTAGAACTTCAAAACGAGAAGGGTGAAGAACCACTTAAAAATTCCGCAGCCTAACGACGCCACTTAAAACTTCAAAATACTGAATTGAAGAGATCAAATGGGGTCTCTAATCATATGATCATAAAACATCAGTATGATAAATTTAGAGATAATACCCCAACATAATAAAAAGTAACTTGAAGGAATTGACATGAAAGTAGAACTTCAAAACGAGAAGGGTGAAGAACCACTTAAAAATTCGGTAGCCCAACGACGCCACTTAAACTTCAAAATACTGAATTAAAGAGATAAAATGGGGTCTCTAATCATATGGTCATAAAAGATCATTATGATATATATAGAGATCATACCCCAACATAACAAAAAGGAACTTGAAAGAATTGACATGAAAGTAGAACTTCAAAACGAGAAGGGTGAAGAACCACTTAAAAATTCGGTAGACTAACAGCGCCACTTAAAACTTCAAAATACTGAATTGAAGAGATAAAATAGGGTATCTCATCATATGATCATAAAATATAATTATGATAAATTTAGTGATCATACCCCAACATAATAAAAAGGATCTTGAAATACTTGACAAGAAAATAGATCTTGAAAATGAGAAGGGAGAAAAAATCCGTTACAAAAATTTCGGCAGCCTAACAACGCCACTTAAAAATTCATAATGCGAAATAATGAGAGTAAGAGGGGATCTCTCATTATGTGAACATGAAAAGGGAAGTAATAGGGGTATAAAAGAACACCCGTTAACATTAGAACATGGATCATAAAAGAAATTACATAAAAGAGATTTCTTGAAAAGAAAGAGAGAGATCAGATCCCTTACCTTAAAACGTAACTCTTAAAACTCAAAGGTTGGGACCTTGAGGGCTTGAGAGAACCTTGGGAGGACTCTTTGGGAGGTAATGAGACCAGAACTTCGTTGGGGGAGGTTGGGGAGTCGAAATGGACGAGAGGATGGCTTGGTATTTATAGGGAACGTGAGGGGACAAGGCATTAATGGCCAAGGGACACCTCAAAAGTGGTTTTCTCAAAACCATGTGCTCTCCCAAGATATTTCCCATGAAGTTAGGACACATGGGGCCCCCCATACAATAATTCATCACCTTTGGTCAACCATCCCGTAAAATATCTCATGATATCATCATGACACAGCTATGATGTCATTAAACATACCGAAACCCTAAAACTGTATTTTTACTATTCATTGAAAATTCAACTTCCTCAGAAAGATCCCAAAATTTTACCTTAACCAAATATCAATGATCTGATTTCAAAAATTAACTCCATTTTATAATAATAATTTTCTAAATATTTTTAATTTATTTTTTAAATAAATACACTATTCACCGAAAAATCATTTTTTCATAAAAAACCCCAAAAATTACCATAACATAATATTGGTGCTGTGAGTTCAAAAATGAAATCCATTTTATAAAAATAATAATTTTTAAATATTTTTAATTTAAATTTTAATTAAAAACACTATTCACTCGAAAAAACTAATACTTGAATAATAATTTATGAAACCGTTATTTAACCATTTTATTGAATCACATTACTTAATCAAGGTTCCTAGATTATATTAATACTTTCTTTAAGTGAGATTACTAATCCATTTGGACACATTATTAATCGTAATCATAAAATCACTATTCATAATTTACTATTCATCAAAAATTATGTTGATCTTATTAGACTCTAAATTTCGTACTGAACATAATTGTAGAAGACCATTGTTCGAAAATCATTACACATTTTTAATTATTTAAGGTTTACATAAACATTTTTAAAATATCCATTTTCTAAAATTCATCAAAAATATGCATACTATATTTATCCGGTCATTTGAAAATTCATAAACTTCATCATAAGAAGAAATCCCAATTTTTATTTAAAACAAAGGATTACACAAGGCAGTTACGGTCTCCTTACATAGCCTCTTATCACAGCAGCATAGGACCTAAGTGTAAGGTGTGCTAAGGTGAAAGAATCCGAGGGAGGCTCGGCCAACATCGCACGAGTAGTAATTTCTATCAGTTTGAACTTCTCGCGAAGGTGATCCCGTTCTAGCTTCACACGATGAAGTTCAGCTTGGGTTTGGTCTAGAGCAAAGCCCAGTGGTGCTACCTCTTTCCCAAGTTCTGTTAGATGGGCTTCGATCGGTCCAAGACTACTGTGTGAGGCCATCAAATCTTCTTTCTATATTAATTAACCATGATTACTTGTATTTAGAGACAATAATCAAAACATTTAGTTTCCAGTGGTCATATTGACCAATGGTCATATAACAGTCAAAACCCAACGGTCTCATTTTAATTATAATCATGTAATCAAATGAAACATTTTTGTTGAGTATAAAAATAAAATAAAATAACACATAAAATTAGGAAACAAGATTTATTCAAAATTTCAGGTCGTTACAATCTTCCCCCCTTAAGAAATTGTGTCCTCGCAATTTTTAAAATTGGGTTTTGAAAATTCATTGAAAGTCCCACATCGGAAAAGGATTCAGTAGAACTATTACTTTAAAAGAAAGAAAGGGAAGTACAAAGGTCCCCCAAGTTAACCCACACTAGGATTCCATGTAGGAAAACATGGACATGGAGGAGAAATCATAGGGTCAAGTTCTGTGGGAGATTGATAGAAAACATGATTAGGAGAAAGTTAACCATAAGAAAATCCCAAACTTATGATGTGTGTAAACAGTATTTGATTACCTAGTAGGAAACATAAACCAACAACGTTTTTGTTTTACGTTCCTTTTCATAATTTTGAGGAATTCATTTACAACATAAAACAAAAACATACGAAAATATACCTATCTTCATGTAGAGTTTCATCCTTTAATAAGTTTCTACCCAAAACTAATCTTTTCTCCAAACTACGAGCATTCAAAACTACTTGGTCTCATCAAAACACAAGAATCATCTTCTAGAGAATTACATAATCCACAAAAGATTAACTATCTATTTCTTCTATCTTTAAACATTATCCCCAAAACAGAAAGGGTAAGGTAAATCAACTCTTCAAAAAGAAATAATCCCATAGGAATGGAAACTACTTTTAAATCTTCAAAGTTCTTAGGTACTACCCAAAGTTCATCATAGACCATTCCATAAATAACAGTCCTTAAAATTCCTCAAAATTAACCAAAATAAGATTGAAACCCAAATACAAGAATGATTTGATAACATAGTCCTCCAAAATAAACTTCATTGTTCATTTCCAAACAACATCAACCAAACTTAAATTCTTATAACAAAAGTAGCTAACCTAAACATATTTTCCCCGAGATAGGTTAATCATTTCCATAAGTAACCTATATTACCATAATTTCACCTTAAATTCATCGATTCATCAAAATATAAGTCAACCTTACTCCTAAATGAAAATACCATAGTAATCTATTTACCTCGATCATATAGGGTCCCCAAAATAGTGAACGTCTTCCAAAACAATAATCATCTTTTAATACCCTAATCATCTTTGTCATATTAATACGACAATCGCAGCATTTACTATCACATTGGTTGTTGGGACATGTTCTTCCATTTCCCGCCATTAAATAAGAAAATAAACTATAATTAGGGGCTTAAATACTTAGCCAATAATCATGAAAAGAAACTTAAAGCATATAAGGATAACTTGTAGAAGAAAAGTATACCCTAACTTGTGATCCCCTAGGTTCCCATCTAGGTTATCCATGATCATATATTCTTATGTGAATCTTTATTTTATTTTATCTTTGTTCCTTTAACAATGGTTCATACTAAGCTTATGAATTTACCAAAGCATATCCCCCAGGAGTGTCGTAACCAAGAGTGCAGCAAGGCCCGTTGTCGTGTACTAGTTTCCGTTTGAGTCTATCTCAAAGCGGTGTTTTTGGGTTTTACCCCTATGTACATCTATGCCAGAGCCACCTCTACCTGCTCATATCCAGACAGGGATGTATTTTCTTGGCAACCCCTTACTCAATACTCACCAAAATACCCGGAAGATTTCCTATATTTAAACTTTTCTATAGGGTTATTCCAAGAGTTTTCATATCCTAATTTCCACAAATAACTAAACCATTCTTTGATACCAACTATAGCATCCCGCCTTTTATAACATAAACTTTCATTACATTACACAAAACTGAGGATCTTTAAGGTTTAGTGTCTTGGAAACCAGGAACATAATACATGAAAACAACATAAAACATTCTTCTTAAACACTTGAAATGATTCTACTTAAGTTCATCCTAGGTTCATTAATGCATCTCATAACCTTGGGACATACATCAAAAGAAAGGGTGAGCAGAAGGCCCAGTAAGGGAAACAAGCGAAACATTTTACATATGAATTTGAGATACATCAATAAGGTCATGAAAAGAACTTTAAGGCATGAGAATAAAATCATGAGGCATATCATAATAAAAATAACATTTTTCATAACTTGAAGATGTGGCTAAAACATTTAATATAGAAAATCATGAACATATCACCAAGGTCTATCCCCAAGGTGTCATTTGAAAATTACCAAGGTTATTCACCATGATATCATGAAAATTGTAATCTCTAGTGGTTACATCATTACCCAATGCATTGGAGAGATATCAGGGCGCACCCTTAAATTTTCCTTTATTATCATGTGAGCCACATATATCATCATAAAACATTTCATAAATGACCCATATATCATAAAATAAATGGGTTTCATTTCATAATCATAATGTTTTAAAAACTGCTTTAAAGACATGATCTTTATGTCACTTTAAACCCCCCAAAAGGGAAAGCAGGTTTCATGTATGTAAATCCCAGAATTTAAAATAGAACATTTTGGTATATATGTGAATACCCATATAGAAGGTTGAGTTTTGAGTATTCACTTAATAAAATAAAATATCTTTAGAAAAAAGAGAGAGACATTTTGAGACGAAAATTCTGCAGCATAACAGCTATGTTACAAGGTTTTTTAGAAAACATTGAAAAGAGAGGGTACATGGGTCAAACATTCATAAATGGCCCATAAAACAGTAGAGGGAAAGAATATAAGGGATTTAAGAACATGGTAATGAAATTTGAAAATATACCATATGAAATGAAGAACATGAAAGGAAGACAAAAATAAGATTTCTCTTATGAAAATTCGGCAGCCTAACCGCGTTACATAAAAATCAACAAAAAATGAATTGATGAGATAAAATAGGGTCTCTCATCATATGAACATAAAAGATCAGTATGATATATATATAGTTCATACCCCAACATAATAAAAAATAACTTTCAAGACTTGACATGGAATTAGAACTTTGAAAAGGGAGAAAGGTGCAAGGGCCACTTAAAAATTCAGCAGCCTAACAATGCCACTTAAACTTCAAAATACTGAATTGAAGAGATCAAATGGGGTCTCTCATCATATGGTCATAAAATATAATTATGATAGATATAGAGATTATACCCCAAAATAACAAAAAGGAACTTGAAAGAATTGACATGAAAGTAGAACTTTAAAACGAGAAGGGTGAAGAAACACTTAAAAATTCAGCAGCCTAACGACGCCAGTTAAAACTTCAAAATAATGAATTGATGAGATAAAATGGAGTCTCTCATCATATGATCATAAAATATCAGTATGATAAATTTAGAGATCATAACCCAACATAATAAAAAGTAACTTGAAATAATTGACATGAAAGTAGAACTTCAAAACGAGAAGGGTGAAGAACCACTTAAAAATTCGGCAGCCTAACGACGCCACTTAAACTTCAAAATACTGAATTGAAGAGATCAAATGGGGTCTCTCATAATATGGTCATAAAAGATAATTATGATAGATATAGATATAATACCACAACATTACAAAAATTAACTTCAAAGAATTGACATGAAAGTATAACTTCAAAATGAGAAGGGTGAAGAACCACTTAAAAATTCGGCAGCCTAACGGCGCCACTTAAAACTTCAAAATACTGAATTGAAGAGATAAAATGGGGTATCTAATAATATGATCATAAAATATCAGTATTATAAATTTAGAGATCATACCCCAACATAATAAAAATGAACTTTAAAGAATTGACATGAAAGTAGAACTTCAAAACGCGAAGGGTGAAGAACCACTTATAAAAGAACACCCTTTAACATAAGAACATGGAGCATAAAAGAAATTACATAAAAGAGATTTCTTGAAAAGAAAGAGTGAGATCAGATCCCTTACCTTAAAACGTAACTCCTAAAACTCAAATGTTGGGACATTGAGGGCTTGAGGGAACCTTGGGAGGACTCCCTGGGAGGTAATGAGACCTGAAATTCGTTGGGGTAGGGTGGGGAGTCGAAATGGATGAGAGAATGGCTTGGTATTTATAGGGAACGTGACGGGACAAGGCATTAATGGCCAAGGGACACCTCAATAGTGGTTTTCTCAAAACCATGTGCTCTCCCAAGATATTTCCCATGAAGTTAGGCCCCATGGGGCCCCCATACAATAATTCATCACCTTTGGTCGACCATCCCTTTAAATATCTCATGATATCATCATGACACAGTTATGATGTCATTAAACATACTGAAACCCTAAAACTGTATTTTTACTATTCACTGAAAATTCAACTTCCTCAGAAAGATCCCAAAATTTCATCTTAACCAAATATCAATGCTCAGATTTCAAAAATGAACTCCATTTTATAAAAATAATTTTCTAAATATTTTTAATTTATTTTTTAAATAAATATACTATTCACTGAAAATTCATTTTTTCAGAAAAAACCCCAAAAATTACCATAACATAATATTGGTGCTTTGAGTTCAAAAATGAAATCCATTTTATAAAAATAATTTTTTTAAATATTTTTAAATTAATTTTTAATTAAAAAATGCTATTCACTCGAAAAAACTAATACTTGAATAATAATTTATGAAACCGTTATTTAACCATTTTGTTGAATCACATTACTTAATCAATGTGCCTAGATTATATTAATACTTTCTTTAAGTGAGATTAATAATCCATTTGGAAACATTACTAATCCTAATCATAAAATCACTATTCATAATTTACTATTCATCAAAAATTAAGTTGATCTTATTAGACTCTAAATTTCGTACTGGACATAATTGTAGAAGACCATTTTTCGAAAATCATTACACATTTTTAATTATTTAAGGTTTACATAAATTTTTTTAAAATATCCATTTTCTAAAATTCATCAAAAATATGCATACTATATTTATCCGGTCATTTGAAAATTCATAAACTTCATCATAAGAAGAAATCCCAATTTTTATTTAAAACAAAGGATTACACAAGGTAGTTACGGTCTCCTTACATAGCCCCTTATCACACCAGCATAGGACCTAAGTGTAAGGTGTGCTAAGGTGAGAGAATCCAAGGGAGGCTCGACCAACATCGCA
Organism: Viscum album; assembly: GCA_963277665.1. NCBI lineage: Eukaryota > Viridiplantae > Streptophyta > Magnoliopsida > Santalales > Viscaceae > Viscum > Viscum album. Next base: position 1,621,970,087 of record OY728129.1, read on the forward strand.
CGAGTAGTAATTTCTATCATTTTGAACATCTCGCGAAGGCGATCCCATTCTAACTTCAGACGATGAATTTCAGCTTGGGTTTGGTCCAGTGCAAAGCCCAGTGGTGCAACCTCCTTCCCAAGTTCTGTTAGATGGGCTTCGATCGGTCCAAGACTACTAGGTGAGGCCATCGAATCTTCTTTCTATATTAATTAACCATGATTACTTGTATTTAGAGACAATAATCAAAACGTTTAGTTTCCAGCGGTCATATTGACCAATGGTCATATAACAGTCAAAACCCAATGGTCTCATTTTAATTATAATCATGTAATCAAATGAAACATTTTTGTTGAGTATAAAAATAAAATAAAATAACACATAAAATTAGGAAACAAGATTTATTCAAAATTTAGGGTCGTTACATTCTGTGTGAAGCAATAGTGTTTAGGGTATTGAGTGTGGTTATCAATCCAGGGAGTCCAGTGTTGGTGCGGCGGCCGACGTATCCATACACCAGGACCCTGACTTCTGATTTCCGACTCAATGCACAAAAACATTGATTGCATGTGTGTTTCAAAAGTTTTCTTTGTGATTACTTTGTGTCAGGTCACTAGTTATACTGTATTAACTGTGGCACACCTGTTTCTTTTTAGGATGGCCCCACGACGGCAGCAAGCTGGGGTTCCAAGCTTTGTGCGAGACGGCAGCCCACCGAGTGACGAGGCCTCGGTGCAGGGCCCCATTACAGCGGAGGCACCAGTGGTACCTCTACCCGCCGAGCCACCGATGCCACCAGCCCCAGAATTTGAGAGTGCATATCGCCTGAGGGCACTACACGAGTTTCAGTGTCAGAGACCGCCCAGGTTCCGTGGGGAGATGGACCCTCAGGCATCCGAGGACTGGCTGGAGGTAGTTGTTCGAGTTTTCATATTAATGGGGACACCATCTTACCTCATGGTGATCCTTGCGGTGAGTCTCCTGCACGCAGCAGCAGGTAGATGGTGGAGCCTGATGCTCCAGGTGCATGACGAGGCATCTCTTCTTTGGTCGGACTTCAAGAGACTCTACCACTCGGAGTTCGTTCAAGCCACCCTCCATCCGGTGTGTATTCAGGAGTTGCTACAGCTGCGGTAGGGCAGTATGAAAGTAGTCCAGTACTCGATGAGGTTTACCGATCTCTTGCACTACTCCACAGACATGGTATGTGACCCATTCTTCCGAGCTCGGACCTTCGAGCAGGGACTGAGGTATGAGATTAGGGCATCGATGATCTCCCTCAGTATTCCGACCTAGGTAGGAGTACTGGAGCGAGCCCTTATTGTAGAGAGCTTTCTTGCTGAGCCTTCACCAACAGCGAGACCTACTGCAGGGCGGCACGTAACAGAGTCTTCTACAGACGACAGTAGACAGACGTCGTAGAGGTCCAACCGGACCAGACCATCAGGTGGAAGACCTCAGGATACTGGTCGGTGTGGGGAGCACGCAGTAGAGCCAGTCATTCGAGAGGCAGACAATGCTATGCATACGGCGGGCAGGGCCACATGGCTCGTGACTGCCCAACCCGCCATGCAGAGGAGCAACAGACGGTCGAGGGACCACCCACGCAGAGGCAGAGGTTTGACCGTGGTGGTCCTCAGGGAGCAGGCGGATGAGGTAGAGGAGCAGGCCGAGCAGCAGGTGGTGGACGATGCTTCGAGGCTCTACCACCACCACCACCAGGAGGTCCACCCCGACCACAGGGAGTTGGCGGGCAGAGGCAGGATCAGCTTCAGGCAGTGGAGGCCTATGACCACGGCGCACCTGAGATGATTTGAGGTACTATTTGTGTATACTACACCCATGATACAGTTCTTATAGACATAGGATTGAGTCATTATTTTATTACCGCTACCATTTTTCGGAGCTCGGAGATTCCGACAGAGCCGTTGGATCGATCCTTGCGGCTAGAGACTCCTACGGGAACAAACTTGATGATTACGCACTAGTGCCGGAAGTGTGAGTTTACTCTAAAAGGCGAGGGCTTCGGCTGGGATCTTCTGGTAGTAGCCTCGAGGCCTTACGCCGTCATCTTGGGCATTGATTGGTTATCTACGGTCCATGCTCAGATCGACTGTATTAGGCGCAAGGTGTGGTGTGTCTGCACCGATGGGAGTAGGTTCACCTTCCCCAATGAGAAGGGAGCCTTTGCAGCACAGGATGGACTCACACAGAGGAGAGGACAGCCGATCACTCGTCAGTCGACTAGTCTCATCCTAGGAGCAGTTGATGTGCGGAGTCCGAGTTCTCCTGTAGTGGTGGATCAGTATGCAGACGTTTTTCCTGACGACATTCCAGGACTCCCTCCTCGCAGATAGGTAGACTTATATATTGATCTGTACCCTGGGACAACCCCAATATCTACTCAATCATATCAGATGGCTCCTGCTGAGCTTCGAGAGCTACGGGTATAGTTGGAGGACTTGCAGGGCAAGGGATTCATCTGACCTAGTGTTTCACCCAGGGCTTCCCCGATTTTGTTCACCAAGAAGACGGACGAGATCTTGAGACTCTGTGTCGACTACCGTCACCTGAACCAGGTGAACGTGAAGAACAAGTATCCACTTATGAGGATAGATGATCTCTTCGATCAGCTCAAGGGAGCACGCTGGTTCTCGAAGATATACCTCAAGTCAGGCTATCATTAGCTCAGAGTTCGAGGCGATGATGTGCAGAAGACGGACTTCAGGTGTCAGTATGGCCACTATGAGTTCTTGCTTATGCCTTTCGGCATAACCAACACTCCAGCAGTGTTCATGAGTCTCATGAACAGGATCTTCCGGCCTTACCACAATTGATTTTTTATAGTCTTCATCGACAACATATTGATTTACTGAACTACTGAGGAGGATCCCGTCTACCACTTACGGGTTGTACTTGATAAACTTTGAGAGAACCAAATTTATGGTAAGATCTCAAAGTGTCAGTTCTGGATTTGAGAGGTCCACTTCTTGGGGCACGTTATCTCTGAGGCGGGAGTTGCGGTGGATCCTTTGAAGATCGAGGTAGTGCTAGCTGGGGAGCAACCCAGGAGCGTGACGGAGGTGCGGAGTTTCCTATGTCTCGCTGGGTACTATGGGAGATTTGTGCCAGACTTCTACAGAGTTGCAGCACCACTTTCAGCTTTGTCAAAGAAGGGGAAACCCTTCATGTGGCTAGATAGATGTCAGCAGAGCTTCTAGGAGCTGAGACATATATTGACCAGCGCACCCATCTTGAGGCTATCAAAGGAGGGTGTACGGTACGTAGTTTACTGCGATGCATCAAGGAACGGACTCGGGTGTGTCCTGATGCAAGAGCGGGCAGTGATCGCCTATGGTTCATGACAGTTGAGGCAGCATGAGCAGAACTAGGCTACCCATGACCTAGAGTTAGTAGTAGTGGTCTTCGCCTTGAAGATGTGGCAGAACTATCTGATGGACGAGCGATTTACAGTCTACTCTGACCACCAGAGTCTCAGTTACATCTTCTCTCAGAAGGACATGAACTTGAGACAGTGGAGATGGCTCGAGTTCTTCTAGGACTATGACTTTGAGATAGTCTATACTCCTGGGAAGGGGAATATAGTAGCTGATTCTCTCAGCAGGAGGTCAGGCATCCAGCTACTTGGAGGGGCGACGAAGCAACTAGCCGCGTTGCAGATATCCTTCGTGGACAGAGATGGAGCAGCCTTTCTACAGTCACTCCAATACTTCAGCGGGTCAGAGAGGAACAGTGTGGGGACATTGACTGTGAGACGTGACGTGCATAGATATCCTTAGGACAGGCACATGAAGGATTTTCTATAGGGGGATAGCACATCATCCTTTTCAGGGGGCATACCATGGTACCAACTGCATTACGGGAGGAGGTGCTGAGGGATTTTCACGCTTCCCCAATGACGGTACATGCAGGAGTAGCGAAGATCTACCAGGACCTCAGAAGATAGCACTGGTGGATGGGTATGAAGAAGGCTGTGGCAGAGTTCTTTTCATGATGCCTCACCTGCCAGTAGGTTAAGGCGGACCACCAGGTACCAGCAGGGTTGGTACATCCCTTAGAGGTCCCGAAGTAGAAGTGGGATGAGATATATATGGATTTTGTGATAGGGATTCCATGTACTTCCAGAGGACATGACTTCATCTGGGTGATTGACGACTGACTCACCAAGTCATCCCACTTCTTACCCACCAGAGAGCAGGGCTCGGTAGATATCTTGGGACGCCTCTATGGTCAGGAGATCATATGGCTTCATGGTATCCCATCTTCCATCGTCTCTGATCGAGACACTCATTTTACTTACCAGCTTTGGAAGGGGTTGCAGGCGGCATTTCTGACGTAGCTACGCCTGAGCACCGCCTTTCACCCTCAGACGGATGGCCAGATGGAGAGGACCATTCAGACTCTCAAGGACATGCTCCATGCATGTGTCCTCGACTTTGGTCACAGCTGGGAGGATGACCTACCTTTGGTGGAGTTTTCATAAAACAATAGCCACCACTCCACCATCGGGATGACACCTTACGAGGCATTTTATGACCAACCTTGTAGATCACGTCTGTGCTGGACAGACCCTGGGGAGTCAGGACTTGTAGGACCAGAGATGGTCCAGGCCACGACAGAGAAGGTTTAGATCATCCAGGAGCGGATGAGGACTGCTCAGATATGACAGAAGTCCTATTCTTAGAGGAGGTGGAGACCACTAGAGTTTGAGGATGGCGACCAAGTTTTCTTATGGGTCTCACATCGACATGGATTACAGAGATTTGGCCGGGGCGGAAAGTTATCTTTGCACTTCATCGAACCATTCTAGGTTCTCAATAGGATAGGCAAGGTGGCATATTGCCTGGATCTTCCTCCTTAGTTGCACCAGGTGCACGACATCTTCCACGTATCTCAGCTGAGGAGATACGTGCACAACCCGATGCATATCATTGATCACGGGGAGTTGGACATCGATGATGAGGAGACTTTTTTGGAGGTCCCGGTGGAGATTGAGGATCAACAGGAGCGGGTCCAACGTGGATGGTCGATTCCTCTAGTGCACATCAGGTGGCAGCACGGGAAACTCCCGAAGAGCACATGGGGGCGGGAGGCTGAGATGCGTGCACAATACCCTCATTTGTTTCCCGAGTTTATGATGTATCTTTACGGGGACGTAAAGCCCTGAGGTGGGAGTAATGTAAAGACCCGTAAATTTCAAGGAAATTTTTTCCTTAAATTCTTTGGGATTATACGAGTATGAAGTTTCTAACGACACCTGATTCTGAGGCCCGGTGTTCCCGGAATCAATTTCTAAAGTATAGCTCGGGTATGTTTAGTGAACGAACAAGCGGGTTTTTCTATCTTTTGAACCGGTTCTCAGAATCGAAATCCGAGGGCACCGATGAAACCGCGGCGGCAGTAATTGCATAAGAGGACCTTTGCCAAAGGTGCGTTTGCTCGAGAGTAGTTGTTAAAATTTAGGGATTAATAAAGAATTGAATAAAATTTGTGGTGTAATTTTTATTTTTATTCTAAGTGGTTATATCCTAAGTGTGGGAGTTGGGGTGGGACCCACTAGTTAATAACTACCCTTGAGAGGATAAAGGTGAGGTTGGGCCCACACGATCCCCAACTCTTCACATTACCTAACTTCTTCTTTAATTAAATGACTTCTCCTCTTCCACTTTAATAATACCAACACACATTAACTTAATTAATTTAACCTCTTCAATTAATTGAGTTATGCGTTTGAATTTTGAATTTTAAATGCTTGGCATGAATTAAGAAAATAAGATGAGGCTTATTTTATTTTGGGGAGTTGGCTTGTTGTGGGAGGATTTTGTGAGAGAGCTCTAAATCCTTCTTGGAAGAACTTCATCCTCCTGCGAAGAACGACACCCTCCAATGAAGAACGCCAACTCTCCAATGAAGAACATCGACTCGTAGGCTCGGTTTCTCCATCCTCTTCTTCCTCCGTGACAAGGAAGGAGACACTGACGATGACGGAATTGACGCCATCATTCACGGCGCTTGACACCCGCGAACTTCCTTCGAGGTAGGGGTGTGTTTTGAATTGAGAAATATTGGTTTTCCTTCCATGCTGATGTTCCTCTTAAAACCAATTGTTATTGGAATAAGGCAGAAGGGACCAGACCAAACTAACATGGACCGATTCCTCTGCCATTCTTATGAATTTGTGGCGTTATTCAAGCGTTATTGAGAGGTGAATGAAGTTATGTTTTTGGAGCCAATCAGAGGCCCCAAAAACATCATAATCGACCACAGAGCATCGGGGCGACCTAGAAGTGGAAGTTTCGTAGAAATCAGATCATCAGAATGAAGAACTGACCCCTCAGGAGGCGTGCTGGCCAGAGGCGTCATTTCTAGAAAATTCCAGAATACACGGTGTGTCCTCCAGAAGCACACACCGTGTAGTAAAAGCGTACTGTGGCTTCCGTTTCAGACATTAGAAAAGTAACACACATCGTGTGACTCTAGACACATGGCATGTACTACCTTCTCTAAGGCAGAAGCGGCTTCGCGAGACTCAACATGTAATTTGGGAGATACACGAACACGGGTAGAACCACACTGCCAAGAGGCATGGCATGTACTACCTTTACCTTGGCAGAAGCGGCTTTGTGATGACTCAGTGTGTATTCTGGGAATACACAGACACGAGGTGGAGTACACGGGTAGGTACTCCACCACATGGCCAGACATGGTCAGCGTACACGGAGCCGACCCCATAAGTTTGGACACGGCGTGTAACCATACCACACACCATTTATTTAATTTTTACACGAAAAACCCTTCGACACAGGCTGTGGTACACAGACAGTACCCATGGACTGAAGACACAGCATGTAACCATACCACACGCCATGTACTTACTTTTTACACGACCAGCCGCATGACACGGGCCATTTCACACAGGTAGTACCTGGTGTCTGATGACACGGCATGTATTGATTACCTACACGCCGTGTACTTTAGGAAAATGTATTGGTTGTCTTGTTGTCCGTGACTCAAGCACGTTTTTCTTGGTTTTCCCCTATGATGTGTAACGGAACATTGGGATACATCATCTCTGGTCTTCATGATGGTTGTTGTATCCACCCCTTTGAATCGAGGAGCGGACCCTCCCGGAATCGAGTGTGCTGTGTGTGGGAACCCTAGAGCTGGTTGCGACTGTGACGACGATGGTGACTGTACTTGGATCTTACGTGTATTCAGAAACAAGGATGACTGTAATTGGATCCTCAGTGGGTTCGGTAACGATAACGACTGTACTTGGATCCTATGTGGGTTCGGCAGCGATGGTTACTGTACTTGGATCCTACTTGGGTTTGGCAATGATGACTTCTGTACTTGGATCCTATGTGGGTTCGACAGGGGAGATGATTCAGAGGCCACATTTATCATCTCTACCCCCCTTCGTGAGTAGTATAACTGTGTGAGTTGAGTATTGACTTTCAATCATTTTCATCAATGTGATTTTCATGTTTTCCTGTGTGGATTGGGTTGTGCTTTCCTGTTGGGATTGAGTTTTGTTTTCCTATTTGGATTGAATTATGATTTCCTGTGTGTACTGGGTTGTTCTTGGGATCGTGTGTTAGAGCCGAGCTAAAATTGATGACTTAGGTATATGTATGGGCATATACCTAAGTAGAGTTGGTTGATACTTCGTGTTTATATCCTTACTTTTTGGTTTATCCTTTGTGGATTCTGGGAGACCTTCGAAGGTCTCGTGGTCCCTACTGAGTATCATATAATCACCCCTGCACGGGATAAGCCTGCACTACATTGTGTTGGTTGCAGAAGACGGACAACAATAATCATGGTTGAGGCTAGTGGGGTGGGATGGTACCCGGAGGTAGACTATCAGGCGAGACGTACACAGAGTAGACGGACGGACCCGAGGAGCCGATGAGACTATCTGTACCCACATTTCAGGTGGGAATTCCAGAGGACGACTTGGTGGTTGCTGATTTACTTTACTACTGGTGTTCTTTCTTTTCAGTTGTAGTGTACTTTCAGTTGGGTTTGTATTCTGTCCCATTTACTTTTCAGCACTTACTTTTGTACTCAGTTTACTTAGTGTTTACTTAAGCTTTCATACTTTGTGGTTTTTTTCTTATATAAAGGCAATACCTTCACTTTTTTTCGGAAACTAAACCTTTGGTGCTAGTCTCCAGCACCTGGCCTATGGAAGGCGGGCTTGGGGTAGTCATGACACGAGCCCCGAGGATGGGTCATGACACATTAATATTCTACTTCCTCAATATATTCATTGTAATCCTCAAGTGATCTTCATTCTCTTCCTTTATCTTTGAATAAACAAAAATTTCAACTATATTGACTACCAAAAACTGATCTAGGTAATCTCTAAATAAATTATTCACTAAATCCATGAATACAAAGGGAAAATTAGTAATACTAAATGGAATCACTTTAAATTCACTGTTTCTATACATTTTACAAAATGTTTTATTGGGTATATTATCCGAGTTGACCCTCAATCAATAACATCCCTAATAAAGTTAAATCTTGTAAAATTATTTTTCTATTCATAATTGATCAAATAAGACATCAAAATAGGGTATACAATACTTATTAGTGATAGTGACCTTGTTATGTTCTAGATATTCAATGCATTTTCTCATTGATCCATTTTTATTCTTTAATAAAAGTATAGGTGCACCCCATGTGACTCAATTTACCGAATGATTTTCCTTTTAAATATTCTTCAAGAGTTTCTTTTTTAATTTCTAAAACTAAATTTGGGAAATTATAAATGACGTATTTAAAATTAGTGAAGAACTAGTAATGAGATATATTCAAAACTCAATTTCACTATTCGGTGGATGACTAGAAAATTATTCTAGAAATTAATTAAACAACTCCTATACCATACGAATATATTTGATGTTGAGTTTATCCCCAAACATGTGAGATAAACATATTATTTTTTAGGAAGAAAGACCAATAAAATAGATGTGATTTTCATCGAACGTTCATATTTATATCCACACAGATAGAAAATCATATGCTGGTTTAAAATATCAAATGTGAGTTACTTTCAATGGAAATAGATGTGATATTTATGTAAAGAAATACAATACATGACCAAAATAAAATCAAATTTAACTAGTAGGAGAATAAAACTATTTTTAGGAAGCTCATTCCCATAATATTGAATTGGAGAAGAGTCATATACTTGAGATGCAATCATCATACCATTAGGGGTTTTCACAACTAATTCAACATCTAATCATTGGGGTTTCATTTTCAACCCTTTCAAAATACTTAAAATATAAAAGCGTTGGTAGAAACTAATTAAAATAAGTAATTAGATATTCTATAGTGGATTATAAGTGTAACTTTTACCACTTTGTTTTCGTACTCCACATTGATAATAGTGATCACATTAGATTAATTTTTCTATAAGATTATGAGTTTTTAAACTTTGGTCGTCATAATTAACCATCAGGTTTTAACACTGGTTATCATAATTACCATTCTTCATTTATTTGAAACACTAGATTTTGGGTGAATCATTCACTCTATTCACAAAATTTTCTATATTCTTCCTATCAATTCATCCTTTAATACCTAATGAAAACCCTTTTTAAAAAAATTAACATTAATAAGTCTGATTAAAATAATATTCACTACATTTTCTTACACACACTGAGCATAAAAGAAACCTAATTTTCTTTTATCCATCATTTTTAGAATTCCCTTTTAATTAAATATCCATTTTCTTATCAAAATAATGGGAAAAATAGCTAACTCTATTATACATTTCTACCTTGACAGTACATCAAACAATTTTTTATAGTTATTGAAGTCTCTTATGGATAATTCTCTTAGGAGGATAGGTTTTAAGCCACTATAGAACTGATCAAACTTATATTTAGGTTGAATGATAACTCCATAATTGAACCATTCAAGTATCATAATATTCTCCACATATGTACCGACTGATCTGTAATCCTTCCATTTTATCCTAAGTAATTCCTTCTGCATTTTCATATGAATAATATGAGAAATTTAATTATAGAAAAAATAATATCATAAACTCCTAAAACATTGTGAATTCAATTTTAACTAGTTTTTACATATTCCTAATAAGATTCCACCTTTGATCGCTCCCCCTTCCAATCGATTGATAGCCAAAATGACTATTCCATGATCCTTAAATTAGAGAACACAAAAAATATTTTCAATAATACTTCTAAAAAACTAGTGGGATAGAATAAACACTAAAATATGGTTGGTGTTTCTATCGGAAGGACTCAATATAGTGTTGTTCCCTCCTTTTCTCCTTTGTAATCAAAGCTTGATTTATAGCTTGAGAAAGTTTCATAAGCAAGGAAATTATATTTCCTTCAAACTCTCATAAAATTTATTTAATGAGGCAAAAAACATTACAATTTCCTTCACATTAAGTATTAAAAATATTCCTTTGGGTTCCATTTGTTTAATAAAAACAAAAATCATAGTGTGATACACAATAGTGTAAAACCACATAGTCACAAAAAATAATTTATAAGATGTCAAAATTAAACACATTATTCTATATCTATAACACCTAAAGATTAATAATTATCATCCATGGTCAATACTAAAAAATTAATATGTAATCCACTAGTAATACTTATCCTAAATATTCTTGAATATGTTTTTTCATTATAGTTTCCAATGTTAACTAAACCATGTTGATTCCAACTATAGAAACACATAATTTTCATACATAGATACTATATCTAAATACAAAAAATATTCATTACATAACATAATGATACATGATTGAATGTTATAATTTTAGTAACTTTGGAAACATGGATATATGAAAAACTGGTTAATATGTGTACTTCATCATCTCCCAGTAAAATATTCATAACTATCACACTTCTTAGACTTATCATACTTAATACATTTATTCATAAATCATGGACATAGAAACATAATAATGAGTGATTACAGATTACCCCTAAGGTTAATTAATTTAGATTTCAAAAAAACATGATCATAAGGATATGATAAATTGAGAATAACATTTGACACACCATACTATATATATAATAGATCATAATTTTGGGTCATATCAATAATAATGGTACTTCATAATACATGAATCATAAATGAATCAAAGAACATAAACCATGAGAGATTAACATTTTCATAAGATATATGTTTTTAGAATACACATAGAAATAGAAAAATCATTTCCTTATTAGTTAAGGATCACTTCTCATAATATAATAATGGATTTATTATAGTCTCCAAACATCATAATAGTCTAGGTTTACTACCAAAACTATCATATTGGATAGATTCCCTTACCAAACTAAGTTCCCTCCCTATTATAGTCCTATTTATCAGATGATATATGATTTTTTACCCAATTAATTAGAGGTATATACAATTATGGGGACACCCATAACATAATTAAAATCATACAATTTTTTTTCACAATAAGACAAAATATTCATCATATAAAATCTCCTAAAAAGATATGTTTTTCATTAAAATTGCATCATAGAATAAACTATGAAAAATAAAGAAGTTTTGAAAATATTTCATCATTTTATCATAGGAAAACAGATGGAAAATCACCAGGTTTCATAAACATTTTATCTTGTTTTCATAGTGTAACCCATGGAAAAGAAACATGTTTCATAATCATTTCATAATTTAAAAATAGAATAACCCATGAAAAAGAAAATGGTTTTATAGAAATCATTTCATCTAAAACAAAAACAATGCTGATAAATAATAACGATGTTATCCTTAGATATTTTCTCCAATAAATCATAAATGAATTCATGGGTTGAATTATTTTATGAATAAAAATATCACCACAATACCATTAAAAAATTATTTAGGGAAATTACATTTTCCACTTTTCTTATTAATTTTAAAGAAATAAAAATTTAAAAAATATTGTGAATATAATTTTTTTATAAATAAGAATAGGGATATATAAATGAAGCATTATAGTATCAAGCGGTCATAATAGTGTGTAATTTTATTAAATTTTTATAATTTAAAAGATAACATTTCTTCTATACCTTTTTAAAAATTTACAAGATTTTCCTCAATGCGAAAATAAAAGTAGATTAATTTATATAATTTTGTAAAAATTAAACAATGGGTAAATATTTATTTAAACAATCATAAGAAATTATTTAAAAAATTCTATTTTTTGGAACCACAGATATGAAAGAAAAACTCTTTTCAATCGAGGAGAGAAATAAGTTGTTTTTTTCAAAAAAAATTCTTGTAGTGTCTTGAGTAGAAGATGTGGGGAAAATGAAAGTAAAGTTTATATTCTCTAGAAATAACCAGAGGATAAGAGAAGTAATGAGTTCCTTGAGATGTATATCATATTATTTTATTATGACAATCTTAATCATACATAATCCTGATAATAATTGGATTGTAACATAAAACCCCTACCTATTTGGTAAGATTTGAATTCTAATACACATGAAACAAAAAAAACCTATATTGATATATAAATATCCACAATGATCATAAGAATCATCATAGAATAAATTATTGGAAATTATATACACTATATAAAATAAAACTTATGGGAATATAGAATGTTTCTCACAGAAATAATTGTGGATGAAAATACCTTAACTCAGGTCCGACTTTATTTGTACATGTTTGAAGCTCATATTCTTGAAACAACTCCTTTAGTTATTCTCTTATTGATCCTAGGGTTGTACTTCTGTTATGAAAAAAACTATAAAAATCTGTATAAGGAATTTTATAAAGGATTTTGGTAGGGTATGCTTGAGCTAGAAGGCTCAATGTGGTGTGAAGAATAGAAAGGAGGGTTACCCTTTTATAATCGAGGGGATAAGAACTCATGGGATTTCAAATAATATTATAATACAATAAAGCAATTATATAGCCATATTTCACAAAACATTATAGGTATTATAGGATAAAATAATATGGGGTTGATATCCCAACAACCAATAAAAGTTTTATTGTTTTATTTTGTCTTTTAAACCTTATATATTTTTATTAATCTCTTGGTTAACCAATATTAAGCTTAATCGTGGTAACATATTTTTTATTTTTAAAGGGTTATCATTTGAATTATAATGTAAAAACTGGTTCAAAAAATGGCCAATCGATAAAAATTTAGATAACATCTTATACAAATTTCTATATTTAAATATTTGTTCCAATTTTAAAAAAATTAATATAATATTATTTTGATACACTATCATTATAGTCAATTTCAAAACTATTATTTTAATTTAGAATAAAATAAAATTAAGAAAAGTTAGAATTAAAATATTATCCATTTCCACAACAATAATATATTATAATTTTCTAAAACATGTGTGGAGCATAATAAATCAATAAAATTAAATTTCTTTAAGTATTTTTAAAATAATTTATTTTACTTTTATATCAATTGAATAAATATTATATTAATGTTGTGAGTGTATATAAATGCAATAATTTAATCACTAAAAATTATAAATAAAATATCTTCATAATTAAAATTTCATTATTAAAAAAATATACAATTTGATTCATTCATAAAATGATTTTTTCCAAGTGGACACATGAGAGATATTTAAAATCAAGAGAGTTTGATTTTTGTAAATTTTTTTCTGAAAGTATTATATTGGATATTTTCATGGAAATGTGTCCATTAAATAAATAAATATCAATAATTATTTTATATTGGTATAATTTCTATCATCCAATATTAAATATGATGAAGAGTTATTTATTTTTAACTTAGTTTTAACATAAATTAACTCAACCTATCATTTACCAAGGTTATAAATTTATCCATGGTTACAATTAATGTTGACCAAAAATAAAAGGGAACTAATTAATTTTTTTGGAATTTAATATTCCCAATATCAAATCTATTTTTCAATATATAATTTCTATAGAATTTAGAATTTAACTTTAATTATAAGAACACAAAATGCACTGAAAACGAAAGTTTAGAATAATACATATATTTACTCATAAACTATGGTTAATTATTATCCCAATATAAGAAATATATCAAATTAATGTTACATTTTATAATTAACGTATAATATAAACAATTAATTAAATCAATTTATCAATATTTAATAATTTAATTTATTAAAATAAAAATACATTCAACACCTAATGTTTTTTTAATTTTTGTTTTTAATTTTCAAATTATTTCTTATTTATAATTACTTAATAATTGATGACCTCATTTTATACATCTGTAACCATAAATTTTTTATAATTTATTAAGTTCTATTCATACATGCCCATCAAATAGCAAGACAATAACTATCAAATAATAATATTTTAATAGTATGTCATGGTTTGTTTAATCTTGATGTTGTGTGTTAGGAAAACTATCAAAAAAATAAAATTATTTTATGAGAAACATATTATAAAAATATAGAGGTGTTTCACATAAAATCCCCTAGAATCATGAATTTTAATCCACTATAATTCCTCACACATACCTACAGAGTGGAAACAAAATATATGATACCCCCTTTTGTCTAGTAAGAGTCCTAGTTATAGGAAGTCAAGAAACATTACCCACCACATAGAGTTAAACTCATAAAACCCAAAAAATAAATTTTAAAAACCAAAGATATAAATAATCAAATAATCGAAGTACATAAAAAGTTGAATGAGCATATGATATTAACATGCTTTGGAAAAGTTTTCCATTGTGAACGGGAGGAAATATTTTTTATTTCTATATTCATCTTAAGCACAAGATTTTATATCAACTAAAAATCTATATCAATATGATTAATTATAAATAACAATGAAATCTATAAATATTATATTCGAAGTTCTCTTTAATACATATATTTTCCTTCAAATATTTTTTCCCATTAGTCCCCACTTAATTTTATAAAAAAATCATATAGTAATCAATTCACACTGCCATTAAACATTCATGGCGAGTGTCCATATAGAATGCCACTATTGAATATGAGTAAATACATTTACCTTGATGTATTTCATTAGTAAATATCTAGAGTAATCATTAAATAAAATATATTCTAGAGAGTTTAATATATATCCTCATCCTATGAGACTCAATCGAATACATTTTCTTTAGATGATCCTACTACCACTAGATGAACAACTATTGTATGAAAATCAAGAATAAATATTACTAATTGACCAAAATTTTGGTACATATATTTCCATCAGTTAAAATTTGGGGTTTCTAAAATCTATAATTCACATACCAATACTCAAATCACCCATATCATACTATTAATACACATTACAAATTTAGTTATTCTAAGAAAATGAAATATATCATCTTACAACATATAAAAATATACATTTCTCTTGTTCATATTTTTAGGTACTAGTTCATGAACTAGATGAAATTAAGTGAATAAATGATCTATATGCAACTCGTCGCATAACCTCATTTTATATATTATAGTAGCGTGTCCATGTCTTATTCTATATTTTTGACATATGACAACATAATTATTTATAATTAATTATAGTAGGTGGAATGAAATTTAATTTTATGGCCTTCTTATAAATCAATCATTGTATTACTGCTCATTATATTCTTCGTAGAACGATGAAATAACAACATAAGCTTTAATATCCCAACCATTTCTAGAGTTACCTCAGGTAAAATTTCCGGTACTTCTTATTGTTTTTAAGTATCTTTGATTGGATTTGTAACATGGGGTGTGTTCAGGTGGAGTTCTGAGAATTTTTTTTTAGAAAAAAGGGGTTGTGCATAGTTGATGGATGGTAAGAGAAAATCATGCTCCCAATCCAAGGTAACCATGAGACCCTAGACAGTAAGGGTTGAATGGTTGGTGCGTGGTTTACCAAAACCATGCTTCCCTGCCCAGAAAACCGTGTGTTCAGTTTCTTTTCTCTCAAAAATTAGTTTTAAAATCCCCTGAACCCCGAAAAAAAAATCCAATTCTACCTATACTCAGACCTTAATGTTTTTGGATGATTTCAGTAATTTCATAAGGTTTCCATGTCCATTCGACCTCTATACTTCAATATTCAAATCCCGAATCAAAGATCCTCTCTTCTCCTAGTATGTGGATCTCGTTCCGATGCATATACCATTCATTCTTAACTCTTCCATTGATCTTTTAGTGTAATTTTTCCTATGTTTCTTTATATCCAAACCCAATTTGTGAGATCTAGATCTAGGTACATATATATAGATCTATATTGATATGATCTTGATATCATTAATCTGGATTTAAGGATTTAGATCAATAAATCAGATCTACAGTGTTTTGTTTCTCAGATTTTGGGGACTTCTGTTGAGTAAACGCCCATCAATGAATCAAGATTTCTGGTCTAAAATCTAATTCCCATAGTCATGGATTTATGTGTGTATTGAAATTTTTAAAATTTCTATAATTCCTTAGTAATTAAATATCTAATCTGGTTTAATTAATTTGACCAATTGATTTATCAAAGCATTGTTTAATTAATGATTAATTGAATAATTGATGTTGAGATTAAGGGGCTGTTCTATTGGATAATTTAATTTTGAAAAATTTATTATGAGGGTTAGGTGTTATAATCTAGATAATTAATCAGGTGATTAATGATGGGATATTAAATTAGCTAAATTAAGATAATTAATTGTGAATTAATTATTTGACTTGATATTATGATATAGATAATTAATTATGGAATTAATTATGAAGAGTTGAGATTTTGTATGTGATAATTAATTTGGTAAAATTAATTATGGGATATGGAATGTGTTATTAATTAATTGATGAATTAATTATTGGGATTTGAGTACATAATTAATAGTGGAGTTAATTAAGGATATTGATGTATTTAAATAATTGTGGAATTAGTAATGGAATTGAGGTTGGTAATTAATTGTGAATTAATTATGCATGAAAGAATGGAAACATGGTCTTTAAAATCTGAAGAATAAATGGTAGCATCATCATTGTACTTGTGATTAAAGGAATGTATCATGGTCATTCAAATGAAAATTATAAACGGTAACATGGTCATTGTACTTATGAGTAAAGGATTAAAAACATGGTCATTATATTGAGAAGTAAGAGTGGTAACATGGTTATATTACTTATGAATATGTTATTGGAAACATTGGTAATTATGTGTGAATTTAAATAATGATAATAAATTCACTGCAAGATAAGGCCTCACATGATAATACTTTGCACTGTGGCATGGGTAGAATCAGGTGCTGAGATATCATATCACCCTTGAGTACTTTGAGCTCCAGCATGAGTCAAAGAAAGGATTAATATATGATATTACCCCGGGAACACTTTGGGATCTAGCATAAGCCAAAAGTAGTATATAGGTACGAGTATCCCTAGGAACCTTGGGGATAATATGATTAAATTAAGAATAAATGATAATCTTATAACTATTTATTTATGCATTGTCCTCATTTTTTTAGAACTACATAAACAATCTTTTGACTATAATTATTTTAGACACCATTGGTTATGGCCTACTAGGTTTTACTCACACCCTACTCAAAATGCCTGATCGGAACACGAAGATACTTTATTGTTGTAGGAGAGGTTAAGGGAAAGGTACATGTGTTAGATTTTTGATTGGGGGATAGATCATAGATGAGGGAACCATACATGGTTTGAGATATTCTTGGGAGTTGTTAGTGTCTTTAATTTTAGTTGGACTTTAGTAAATTTGGCATTTACTTTAGCATAAAAGGTTTTCCCATTCAGTCAAATATTGTATTTACTATTTTGGTTATCTTATGACATTGGTGATTTTGTAGTTATATATGCTTCTACTATTGATTATTTACTTCAGATAGTGATTTAATCTGATAAAAGAGGGTATAGTTTTCCCATGACTGATTTACCAAACCCTTTCTTCTAGTCGGAAGCCTCTTGCTCATGTGGAGATGCACCTGAGGTCATGTGACCGACCGACTTGGGGAAAAATTGCGTGGCACTCAGGCCAAGATGTTACAAAGTGCTATCAATGATTCAGTTTTCTTTCTTATTTTTTTGACATACAATTTTGGAAAAGTTAGATAGGAGACTTGGTGGAGTCTAGACGTCGTAATGATCTTGTGCACGGGAGTTGAAAACCCATGTACAAGGGAAAAACCAAGTACTTATCATGGGATTATTGTTATTACTATATGCTGTTACAGTTGAATATTTTTTCACCTTGGGTGACACACTTGTGGTGAGACATGATTATTGTTTTTTAGAATTTTTGAGTATTTATTCATTGTTCATAATGGCATGAGAGTTGACTCTCCATGCATCATTCTATGCACTTAGGGATATAGCGACATGCATCATTTTAGTCATGTACATGAAAATCGGTTTTGAGTAAGTTGCTAAACATAAATTGGTTTCCTTATTTGTGCCATAAAATGAAAAAAGGATGGTTCCTAACATGAATTGGTAAATGTTTTAAAAGTGATGTGAAATTATAATAATTGGGTGTCTAAATGAGAAACTTGATAACGATAGTGTGTTTACCCATCTTAAAAAAAACCGTGGAGTAGGATGGTTAAGGTTAGTGATAACACCTTGGTTCTGATCATGAGGAGAGATGTGGGGAAAATACTTCTTGTAAAATATTGTGATTATTACTATTATGTTAATATTATAAGGTTTTTTTCTGATACCTAACACATGTGTTTGGAATTATAGATAATATTCCACGATGATGCTTGTTGAGGGGATAACTGAGGGGCTTGGATAGGAATGGTCTTCCGATCAGGGAACTTGAGGCACCGATGGTGCTAGGTAAAGATGAATGGTAGGAGTTTCAGGAAAAATTTTCTCACTTCATGAAGTTCATTGAATGAGACCTAGGGTAGGTTTTAAAAATCATGTTTGAGTTGATAGGGGAGTTTCAGTGACAAAAGATTCTGAATTTTACTAGAGGGGGTGAACGTGAGGGAGATGAATTGTTGGTTGAGTCCATAGAGATAATATTTGACCATTTGGAGACTCTATATGAGTGGTTGGTCAATATGTATGTTATATGCTATAGGGATAAGTGAATTACTGCTGGGACATTCTGGTGTGAACTGGACAAACTAATGATATGTTATGGAACAACTTATTGGAGAGGATCTTCGAGAACTTCTATCTAGAGATGTTGAGACAATAGAAAGTTTTAGAGTTCATGCATATGGACCACGAGAGCATGTACGTGATGGATTATGCTAGATGATTTATTGATCTACAATTCTTTACAGATCTATAATGATTTACTTTGGCTTTAGTAGTAGATGAGGCAGCTATGCTGAAATGCTTTTAGGATGGACTTAAGTGAGATATTAAGTCCCAAGTCAATATTTTCTGATTAAAGAAGTTTTATGAAGTGGTAGATAGACATCTATTTGGTGAATTAAACCTGAGGAAAGCTTATAGTACTAGACATGTATTTGATACTGAACAATTTGGAGGTGCGTCTTCCAAGAGCATGAAGCACCCTTATTACAACTTTAGCCAGGGTAGTGGGAATTAGAGTACAAAGAGAGGAGGGTTGGTTGGACAAGAGCTTCCTGGGGTGATCTTTCATCAGTATGGTAGGTCAGGACACTATCATTGACATTATCTCCAACCAACATTAGAGTTTTTGTCTTGATGCAAGATGGGAAAACTATATAAGTTTTGCTGGTCGCGAGGACAAAATGTTATTGAGGGAGTAGATGGCTAGAGTCAGAGTGTGGGAAGGGGAAACTCTAAAACATATTGATATGGTAGCTATATTTCTACTGGACGTGGTGGTAGAGGTAGTGGATATGGTGATTTAGGGATAAATATCCCTTATTAGCAGAGTGGTTATACTCAGAAGAATCAGAAAAAATCACAAGGAAGAGGGGCAGAACTGTTATAGGCAGTACAACCTACATTTGTGGAGAGAGAATCTAGGTCATTGATAGTGAAAGTTACTATTATAATATCTTCTAAATTTTTTAGTTCATTATTTTTTACTGGTGCCTCTCAGTCCTTTATATCTTTAAAACTTGTTAATGGCTTGAGCTTAGAGGTAGAGATCATGAGCGGAGTAATGACTATCTATACACCATTGAGAAAATGGTCTAGATAAATCTGTCTGTTCATGGTATGTTCACAAGAGATCACAAAATATCATTTTCTATGGGATCTCTATTTTTAATATGATAGGATTTGACATAATTTTTGGTACGGACTGGCTAGTCCCACACTTATCCCACATTGATTGTTACCGTAGGAGAGTGACTTTTGTGTCTCCAAATGGTAACCTGCACACTCACCATGGGGAGTGTGATATCTAGGAAAGCCAAGCGGGGATAATTTCTCAGCAAATGGGATATCTCACAGCCCAGGTTTCTAGTCTATTGTTAGATGATGGGGGTGTTAGGCAAGATGTCCTTCCAACAGTAGTAGAATTGTTTTAGGATGTATTCCCTAATGAATTCTCAGGACTACCACCAGAGAGAGATGTGGAATTCACTCTTAATCGCATTTTGGTGGCTGAGCTAGTATCTATTCCACTATACATAATGGAATCGATGGAGCTTTAAGAGCTCATGACTCAGTTATAGGAGTTAGAAGATAAGTTATTTATCAACCCAAGTACATCACCTTGTAGATAACCTATATTGTTCTCTAATAAGTATGATGAGATTTTATGTTTGTGCATCAATTACCTGAAGTAAAAAAAATGAATGTAAAGAACCAATATCTTTTCCCTGCATAAATGATCTATTTGAATAGTTGGAGGGAGCTTGTGTGATCTCAAAGATAGACTTGAGATCAAGGTATCATCAGTTGAGAGTTTGGACTTCTGATATACCGAAGACTGCTTTTAGGAGCAGGTATGGACTTTATGAGTTTGTTGTAATGCTGTTTGGGTTGAAAAATTCACCAGTAGTGTTTATGGCCTTAATGAACATGATCTTTCATCTATATTTGGATCAATATATGGTGGTGTTTATGGATGAAATCTTGGTGAACTCCAAGACTCATGATTATCACTCCCAACATCTTAACATCATCTTGAGTACACTGACAGAGCATTGGTTATATGCTAAGATATCTAAGTGTCGATTTTGGATGGATCATGTACACTTCTTGGAATACATCAACTTAGAGGAAGGTGTGGTAGTGGACCTAGATAAGTTTCAGGTAGTTTTCTATTGGGAGCAGCCAAATAATGTTTTTGATATCATAAGATTCTTAGTATTATATTGATATTACAATATATTCATCCAAGACTCTTCCCATTTGGAAGCGCCACTTTTAGGATTGATCAAGAAGGGGATAAATTTTGAGTGGAAATAAGCATGCAATGATTTTCAGAATTTTAAAAAGTTTTTAAAAAGGAAAGTAGTTTTGATTCTACTTGTGTCATGTGAGAAGTATATGGTTTATTGTGACAATTTTGGGATCATACATAAAGATGTGTTGATGCAATGGGTTCGATTCATTGAGTATGAGTCTCGACAGTTGAGACCACATGAACAAAACTAACCTACGCATGACCTCATGTTAACATCAGTGGTTTATACTCTTAAGTGTTGGAGACACTAAATTTTGGGAGAATTTTTTTTGTTTTATACAGATCACAAGAATTTAAGTTATATCTTTTCATAGAAGGATTAGAATCTTTGGGAGTGGAGATAGGTAGAGTATATGCAGTCATTTGATTTGAGATGGAATATATGTCTGTGAAAGAAAATAGCATGGCAGATTCTTTATGTTTGAAAACTAAAACTCAGATGGTCCAAGAGTTTAGTGAAGAGTGTAATATGATGACTTTTCTGGATGAGATTCATGGGGTGGTTCAGGAGAGTCAGGAGAAGATGACTCTGGTTTCAGTTGTAGTGGAGTCTACACTTTTAAGATGGATCTGAGATAGAAAGTTTGAGGATACATAGTATTTTTCCTTAAGGGAATGAATTAAATGTGGGGAAACACATTCAAAGTGGTTTATATATGAGGATGAGATCATCTATGTGAATAATATAGTTTTTGTACATATGAGCATAATAGAGGAGCTCAAATGATAATTTCACGCCTCAAAGTGGGCCGTGCATCTCAGTGTGAACAAAATCTGTTGTGACCTATCATGAATGTTTTGGTGGATTGGAATGATAAAGGATATAGTAGGGTTTGTTGAAAGATACTTCACCTGTGAGTAGGAAAAAGTAGAGCATCAACATCCTGAAGTTTTACTGTAGTTGTTATCTATTTCAGAATGTAAGTGGAATGACATGGAAATGAAATTTGTGGTGGGTCTTCCAAATATTCCAAGGAAGAATGATGATATTTGGTCCATTGTGGATCAACTAAAAAAGGATGTTCATTTATTTCTTATAAGGGAAAATTTCACAGTAAATTACTTGGGAGAACTATATGTTTAGTAGATAGTTTGTCTGCATGTGGTGACATAGACTATAGTTTCACATCATGATTCAAACTTAACTTCACGCTTATGGAAGGTATTAAAGAAGATGTGGGGAACATAGGTTTTATTGAGTACGTCCTTCCACCCATAAACAGACTGGTAATCAGAGGAAACTATATAGGTGCTTGCATATATGTTGCGAGAATGTGTTCTTGACTTTGGTGGGTCTTGGGAGAAGCACATGGCTTTAGTGGAGTTCACCTATAAAAATGGTTATCATTAAACTACATAGATGGAACCATACGATGCTATTTATGGAAGGCTATGTAGATCACCGCTATGATGGACGGAGGGTGGAGAATCAAACTTGTTGGGACTAAGTCTCTTGCAGGGGACATCAGAGCAGGTTTTGTTTATTAGAAAATGTATGGTTACGGCTCAGAGTAGTTAGAAGTCGTACACTATTAGATGAAGGTGACACATAGAGTTTATCGAGGGTGACCGTGTGCTCTATCAGGTCTTTCCTAGTTTGTGTCACTACAAGATGTAGAGGTAGTGAATATTGGTGCCCAGGTTTTTGAAACCATTTGATGTAGTGTATAGAATCAGGTTGGTGGCATACCGATTGGATCTTCCATAGAAATACAATTCTATTCATGATGTATTCCAAGTTACACAACTGCAACGGTATCACCCCAACCCTTCTCATGTTGTTGATGTAGATGAGGTTTACCTAAAGATATATGTGTCCTTTTAGGAGCATCTAATATGTGCGAAGGATCGCACTGAGAAAGTGTTGCAGGGAAAGACCATGCCCATAGTTTGCGTGTTATAGAAACATGGATGTGTACAAGAGAAAACATGGGAAAGGGAAGAAAATAAGAGGGCTCAATGGCCCAATATATTTGGATCAGAATCATAGAAAGGCTTGGAAGTACAGATCAAGTATGATCTATTATAAGTTGGGAATATTTTAAGGCCCTGTCCTTTTCTGGAGTTATCTCAGGTGAAATTTCAGGTATGTTTTTTAAGTACATTTGATTACAGTTATAACAAGGGGTGGGTTTCAGTAGAGTTTTGATAAAATATTTAATGAATAATATAATCCACATACATCATAAATCATTTAAAAATTATAATATTGATCTAATTAATAATAAATGTGTGCTAACATTATTATCGAATCTGTTTCCCAAGGAGTATCTAAAGGTACATGAACCTTAAATTTTCATTTCATTTGCAGCGATTCCTTAGATTTCAAAGACACCTATATATGTTAAGTGTAATACAATATTATTATTAATTCTGAATTTAATTAAAAAAAATGAAAAAAACATACCTCATATGTCACTGGATAGAAAATATTAAGAGGAATAATTAAAAATTAACCAATACTCTATCAAAACATCGACACCTCCTCTGTAGCATCATCACTAGTGCACTTGGATAAATAATATCATATACCATTACTCTTAATTTACTAGAATTAATAATATTATTATGGTAATAATCTACATTATAAAATTTTTTATACTACAATACATATATTGGGATCTCCATCATGCAACACACAGTACACAGTCAGGTTTGATTTAAAAGTTGGAAGATCCTAGAAGGTAGGATACACAGGCTGTGTCTGTCTTATAACTTTTAATTGAATAGCCACTAAATATGATTTAGATCTATCCTCAATTGAATAATTCATGTTTTATAGCTTAACATTAAAAGAATATGTTTCTTTTTTAAATTATTCCCTTGTTGATTCCACACTATGGATGTGAATTTTTTTAAACCAAAACCCACCTGATACCCTCAGACAGGACTCATGTTATCTGAAGTTCCTAAAGAAATTTAAAGAATATATATCCCACCATGATGAAAAAGGTTTACCTATATAATTTTATTCTCAAGGTAATTATTAAGTAATATATTCAAATGAAATATTAGTGAGGTAAATTTACTAAATTGTAATATTGATGAAAAGTAACAATTAGTTACTTATAATATTTTCAGCTACTTCCTTTATTAGATTTGTAATATACTTCACATATTTAACATTTTATCTATTTTCGACATTTCTTAATGAGGAGGAAGAGATGGAGGAAAAATTGAAACATCTTCAGAGATGCTACATTATATTTCTCTTTATTTAACAAAATTTTCAATAATCAATAGATAAATTAATAATGGATACCATTAACATGATAATGTATAATGGTATAGATTCTGATTTTTTATCTTTTGGTCAGTTTTTTAGGAGGCATGTTACGTAAAAATGTTAGTTATATAGTAATAAATCTATTAAATAAATAAATTACAGTTACCATAAAGGCATCCTCCAACCGACACGAAACAAAATTCTATCTTTTATAGAAATATATAAAACCATACTTATGTCATGGATCATGATTCAATTTACTCCGAGAGACATAAAATAAATTCACCATTTTCATAAAATCCCTCTATCTTTTTTCCACAATAGGTAGACAATTTTTCTTAATTAATTTTCTCTCTTGTGTGTTTAACGTCATCTAAAATTGAATAGATATAATATTAATAATTTTTTGATATTTAAATCCTTTTCAATCAAAATAAATAATGATAAATTTTTTAATATTATTGATCCCCAAAATAGAACTTTCAATGACCGATTGAAGCTCCTCCAATTATGGAATAAAATAACTGTCTTGCAGTGACTCTTCAAAGCCAGGTATGTCCTAAAATAAATGGCTTGGGTGCCAGTTGGGTGGTTATTCTAATCAATGTTAATTATAACCCTTTTTTATTATGTGAAAGTGAATGGTTTGGTAAACATGTAATATCATTCATACAATCTTTATATACTATCCTCTCTAGAGAAGAAGAAGATCTACATATAATTTTAAGAAATATATATTTAATTTCATTTTATAATTTAATTAATAATCATATATAAATATATGAAAAACGTACATACCTATGTTCTCCTACCTTAGTTTCTATATTTTAGAAATATTTCAGTTATTTTTAAAAAAATATATGAACCTATATTTTTTTTTTAAAATTAGATAAATGTAATAATTTATAAAATTATTTTTTATGATACAAATAAAAACATATAATGTTAGATTTTTTATCCAAAAAATTATAACTAACATAATTTTATATTATAAGTAACAATAAAAAATGATATAAGTGATTATCATCTAAAAATGTGTAGTTTTATATACATGTATTTATATATATATATATAAATAAATATTAACAGTAAAAATATAATTTTTTTAAATAGGACGAAAAATAAATATATTTTATCGAATAAAAGAGTATACTAAAAAATTACCAATATAAGAAAATAGTCATAGAAAAATGATAATATAAGAGGGTTCTGAACAAAAAAAGGATATATGAATCTAATGAATATAAAAAATGTTACTAAAATATCAAGAATGATAAATATCTATATATTTAAATATGGAAGACAAAATATAATTTTTTAACTCTATTAGTTTAAGAAAAATATTGAGATCACCTTACTAGTTAGGAATTTAATGGAGTGTTTTTACATATACCTTCTAAATAATCATTTCATGTTGGATGGAAAATTTCCTCATAACATTCATTTTTATCATTAATTAATCATGTAATAGATTAAGAAATTTTAGATAAGTCTTCAATATCATCAATATTCTCATCACCCAACTTAATTTAATTCCCTAGAAAAATAATGGACCACTCATAATATTAGTTATCTTTGTAAAATTTGTAGCTGTTAATATTAAAACAAGTCTAGGAAATCAAATTAAAACTTATCCCCCCTTATAACAATTTCAATGTTTCTAATTTGGATGAATCAATGTTAATTTTATAATAAAACCATGAAACAAATGTGATTTTATGTTCATTCATCAACGAAGTTTCATTTCTTCTTAGTTATCATGATATTAATATTTAAATATGTGGTATTATATAAGGTTGAACATTAAAAATGTTGTTCAAAACATATAAATGGTATTTCATCTCTTCATCACATATAATTAACATTAACTTTAAGATCTAAATCCATTTTATTTCAGTATCAACTATTAAATGTCAAGATACAGAGAGACCAACATGCTCCACCATAAAAAAAATAATCAATTCATAACCAAATTACCTCTTATGATGTATTTTATTTAACAATAAAGGCCTCTGATCAATGTTAATTCTTTAAAAGCCCATTCATAATTTTAAAATATCCTAGAAAAGGATACATTAAAAACAAATAAACGGATCCTCATATTCTTATCTCTATCACTAAATGAATCAATATATGGACCACTATATCCAAAAATGATGGTGGAAAATACATTTCTAGATTAAAAAGTATAGACACAACTTCATTCTCCAAGATGTATAAAATATTTGGATCAATCAATTTACAAAAAGTTGATTTAAAAAAGTATCATAACCTAAATATAAAATTTATGGAAGGTATCATAAAAATTCCATGCATTTCAACTGGTAATAACAACTATATCAATACATTAAAGTAATAATATTTCATTATTATTGAGCTTAAATGCTGCAATGAAATGAAATTTTTCACATTTCACTAAAACCAACAAGGTGTATTAATATCATTAAACCATTGGAAAAAACCTATATTCTCATACTTTCCTAATGTGTGAAATGTAAAAGGAAAATACGATCTACTTCCTTTCATTGTGGGAGATAACTAAACGTGTTTGCGTTGTTATAAAGTCTATTAATTCTTATAATAAATCTTGATTCATTCAATTAAAATCTATAATGGTTCAAATTAATCTATCATATTTATTTTTCTCATCATGAATATTGTAAATGTTATGATTGAAGTCTTAAATTATAAAATATAGTAGGTTGAATAAAATTATATGTTTCTTCCATGTTTTTGGTTTAAAATCATAACATCAATTCTTTTCAAATTTTACATCAATGTTTTCACCATGTTGTAATATTATTTAGTTAAAAATAGTTTTGAGTAGAATCATACTCCCTTTAACCATTATATGAATTTTTAATCACTGATAATGATGATCATTTTTTAATAATCTTTGATGTCCCATATACATTATTTTTTCATCCATTCTATAATTGATAAGATGAAGTTCCCTCTTAAAAAATAGACATGGTTTATTTCCCTTTACAATGTATCTAGATAATTTTCCATATGTAAGAAATATTTTTATAGTGAACCTTTCCATAGAATTAAATATAAAATAATATTTCCCATAAGAATCAAATAATGCAACACATGTCTCCCAAAATCATTAGTCAATGGTGATGGATAAACATCAATATCAATTCCAAGATGTTTTGGTCTAGAAACTTGAAAATGATAATCATATATTTACTTTTCATACATAGATTTGATTAAAAGTTGTTGAAAAATGATAAAATAGTTTATGAAGTATGTTTTCTACTACGATTCCAATACTGATTCATTAAAATAGTTAAAAAACCCATTCAATGATTTATAATTTAATTTTAAAAATCACTCAATTTTTTATCACAAATTTTCTATTTTGGTTAATCAGAAGGATGTAATATGTTTCATTTAGATATATGGTCATCTATATTCTATATTACCCTCTCTGAATCATTTTAATTTTCCAACAGATGCTTGAAAAAAATAATTATTGGAAGATACCAGATTGTATTACTGGTAGGTGTGGTTCCTGTTATTGTGAATGAACCATTAGAGAATTTTTCATCCATTTTATATCATTATTTCCCACATTTGAGACATTCTGATATACTTTTAGGTTCATTCCTATAACCAAAATAGTCATTAGGGAAATTATATATCTTTGTATAGTGAAATACTATTGGTTAGAATATCTTTTCTTTCATAACTGGAATGTTGAACCCCTTTTATTTCTGGAAGTATTTCATTTGAATGTTAAATCAATTTAGTGAAACTTGTATCACTCCATCCATGTAATTCTTTAATGATTTATAATCACATCACTTCTGATAGTATTATAAATTTAGGGAAACATGAGAATAGTGGTTTCTAAATATCTTTCTAGAGTTGTTCAAAAATATATTTTTCAATGTTTTGAACACCAACCTAATGAATTAATTCTTTAAGGTGATCATTTGTTTGATGTAGAACATCTTTATCTTCATTATAACTTGATTCGTTTTTTATTTGACAATTCTAGATCCGACTTGTAAAATTATGACTAAAACCATATAAAATCATAGAGTATTTTATTTCTCTATACCCTAATTTACTCTGATTTAAATATTTAATGCAAGGATAGAAAATCACATCTATGTTTTGATGATTTTGTTTAAAAATTTAAAAGAAACTGTCAACCCCTTTCTCATATTCAATAGTAGTTCTTCATGAATTTATTCTATAATGATCCATTAATCACTAAATTTTTTTAAATACAACATAATAATATATTAATACATATAAATTTTTAAGAAAATATATATAATGAAATTAAAAAAAATAAGAATATATTAAAAAAATAATTTAAAAAAGAAGATTTTTTAATTAATAATTTTTTTAATAAAAAAAATTAAAAAATAAATCAATCTATAAGGAAATATTTAATGAAAATTAATCAGAATGAAAAAATAATTAATAAAAAATAAAATTTAAGGAAAAAATATTTTCAACCACAATAATATTATAATGATAAAAAATATATTAATACAAATAATGTTAGATAAAAATAGTTACAACAAAAAAATTATTTTCACAACCAAATTAAAATCATTAAAAAATATTGAATAAAAACAATTACAAAATAAATAAAATAAAAATGGGTAATAAAATGAATATAAGAAAAATTATTGGATGAATTTAATTTATAACTAATAGAAAATTATTTTTCATAAAATAAAAAAAATGTTACTTGAAAAATATAGATGATGAAAAATTAATCCCACTGAACTCACTCGATGGTAGAGGAAATAAAGCTATTGCTGCAAGATTTAATAGAAGCATATAATAACATATAAAAACTACTTATTCAAACATCATATAATTTTAACAAATAATATATATATTAAATACAATTTACAAATGAAAAAAACATTATAATAAAAAACCATTTGTAAAAAGTCATTATAATAGAAATAAAATTTATAATTGAAGAAAATGAAGAAAAAATGGTTTCATGATTAGAAAAATTATAAAAATTAGAAATTAATATATAAAAAATATTATAAATAAAAATTATAAAAATAAAAGTATAGTGAAAAAAAATTTATAATCCTAAAAAATTTATATCATTGAAATAATTTAAAAGAAATATAATTTATAATTAAATACATAAAAACATAAATTTATGAATCCAATTTCTAAATAAAATATTATTAATATTTATTCAAAAATAAAAAATAAATTTCAACATTTGTAGGGAATTAATGTAAAATAATTCCCGAATACTAATGAACTCACCTAAAGGTAGTGGAAATTGGGAGAACACTACGAGATTGATGAGAAATGTTCTAAAAAAAGATGCTGAAAAAACCTTGAATAAAAATCTTGGACTTTGATTTGTGGTTTTCATGGGTTATTGTATTTCTGAACTGAAAGATATGGATGATAGTTAAGGAATAATGGATGATGAATGACTGATGAGAAATAACATGAAAATATGATAAAAATTTATTTAAATTAAATACCAAGGGTTGTGATGTTCCATCTAGGGTCAAGTAAAGAAGGATTTTTCAAAATTTCCTTCAAAAAAATTAGTGTATCATATTCCTATGTTCTTTTAAGCACTTTTATAATTGGTTTTCAATAAAATCAATGTTAAAATTTTCTTCACAATATTGAAATTAGTTTTATAGAAAGATAATATTAAAGGTAATTCTGAATACCTTTCAACATTGGTTTTATTGAAAATTGTTGTTCAAATATTCATACAACACTTTTAACAGTAGTTTTTAAAGACCCAAAATTTATGTACTTATAGGGAAGATTCATTTTAAATTACTCAAAAATAAAAAACAACCACTTTATTGGAGGTTTTTGAAATATTTAAATAATATTTTAATGATGGAAAACCATATTATTTTTCATGAAACCAGATTTGATCCAATAAGGTTATTTGTAAAATATTAATGTTTTTAATATATATTGATATTTTAAAAACATTTTTATGGGGGTTATTCTTGAATAGATAAAATAAATCAGAATGTTCCCTTGAATCTAGTTTACTTAAAAGTGGGAACATCAATTAGATCTAAAAAATGAATAAGAACCACAATGAGAAATATACATAACAAAGAATATATTAAAGTAACATATATACAAAGTATAATAACTTTATGGGAATGATATTTTAAAAAAATTGTGAAAATAATGAAGAACACGAAACTAAAATGTAACGATGGTGGTATAGAAGATCCCTTACTTCTTATTTAAAAGAGACATGCACATGAATTTAAATTATTTATACATTAATTAATGTTTATTAAATAAATTCCCATGTAATATAGTCATATATATATATATATTAATTTTATTACATACAATAATTATATTCTATTATTTATTTTGAATATAGTTTTTATTTATATAAGTTACACATGGTTGTTTTGTAAATTTCATGGTAACAATTTAGATTTGTTTACCATTATCAAAGGTTTTTTCAAATAACTTAATGATCTATATTTTTTGGTGTATTTCATTTATTATTTTATTAGAAAAATACATATAAATTTTTAAAGTTTAAGCCATGAAGGATCCAAATTAAGATAGGTACCTAGAAAACACTATTAAAGGGGGTTAAAGTAACTTAATGATTTATTATATTTATTACATAAATATTGTCATATATTATAATTATATAATGTTAATAGTATCAAGAATGTCACTTTTACATAATAATTTATTCATCAATCCAATTTAGGTTGTCATGAAAAAAAGATATTGTTTAAGGGGGTGGTAGTTTGTACACATGAAAGATAAAGTTTTAGTTATTCTCAATGATTTTGGAGAAAGTTATACAATTGATATTCCATAAATTTAATAACATTTTTTGAGAGAAACAATTCATTTGTTATCGTACCATCATGGATATAGTGCACTTTAGGGGTGAAGAAGTTAAAAAAACACAAACAAGTTAGGTTGATAGTATAATCTTTCCCTTGGGTAAATCAGTATAACTATACGTATTGGTCTTTTGGTGATACCATGGATTCAATAAAATGGGGAGGTTATAGAAGAGAATTTATGTTTGAGTCTTTATTGATCCCATTATTTAGAATGAATCAAGAGTGTGGAGGAGATGTACTCTTTTAATAAGTGAAGAGAATATAACTCATGTAAATACACATTATTTTCTAATAACATGGCTCCATTATTCAAGATTAATGGATCTATAAAGTTCCAATAATAATGTGAGGAAATCTATAAGGTTCAAACTCTCACAAAAATCAAATATAAAACTCTTTTTACAAGTGTTAACCACTTAGACTGTGTTAAAAAAAATTGTATCCAAATTTACCCTTATTGTGGTATCTCCAACTCAACCCTTGAAAAGTAATTTTAATGTAAAAAATTAAAAAGAAATTTTTTAATAATTATAACATGGTTATTTCATATATTTATATAATTTTACAAAATAGAATTTATAAGATTTAGAGTAATTAATTTTAGTATTGTCACACATGACTCATAGAAATAGTTTCTTATAAATGTTCATTTAGTCTTAAAATTTAATTTTAGGATAAGATTTTCAATTTTTTTAATTTCATGACATAAATTGGATTATTATAAACTAATTAATTTATTTGTTCCTTTAAATTCAGTTATGAACAACATTTTACTGAAACAATTCTTAAATTTTTTCAAATACTAAACTTTTTTATTGCATTTAAAATATTACTCTATTCATAATATTAAACATCAGTGTTATAGATTTTAAGATATATATTTATAATTAATAAAATTATTATAGAATTTTTTTTAACAGTAAACTTCAAAATCTCTCTTATATACTCATAAAAGTCACCATTTCCCCAAAAACAACATTTTCACTATTTATCTAAATATATATATTTTTAGAAAATTAAAAGTAGTTTATACTATGATACTTTTAAAATAACGAATCAAAATAAAATAATGTAAAATTTTTATATTCATGTTCAATTTTAGGTTAAAATTAGTTTTATATATAATTGGTTAAAACAAAATATGACCAATTTTTTGAAAATTCATTTTTTGGAAAAAAATTTATTTATATTATTACTGTACCATAAGATAGATTTTAATTATAATTTTAATATTAAATAAATATATTTTAAACAATTAATGATATAGTGATGTTAGTTCTTATCATATACATTTCCTTATAGGACATAGATATATATTCAGAAGGGATATTTATATCTACAAATTTAGGGTTGTTTCATTCTTCCCTCTTAATTTATTTTTTTCCTCAAAATTCCATTCCATACACTAGGGTGAAGCCAAATGTGGGAACTTATTTTTCATTATCACATTAGGTTCCAATGACTCCAACAAAAACATATTATTTCACTAATGTAAATTTTTAATCTTAGTTTTCATTCAACATAAAGTTGTGTATCTGCACTTTAAGATATTTATTAGCTTCTCCTCAGATGATATATCATCATAAAACTAAACAAACTTTGGATTTTGTAAATGTGTGAGGGATTAGGTATTTACATCATCACATAAATATGAAAGTCTTCATGTAATTTTTATAGGCTTTATAGGAGAGATAAAATATATGACACACCATTGATTCCTTTAAGAATATTAAAGGGGGAAATGTATATAGGACATAACATCCCCTTATTTACAAACCTCATGCCTCTCTTCTATAGAGATATATGGGAGAATAGTTTTTCACCAACCTTGAACAACGTGTCTCATTGAAGATTATCAATATTAAATTAATGTCAAATTTGAGCCGTTATGATATATTTCAGAATAGAATTTACCATTTCTACAATTTATTCAACCATATCTAGTCTTAGAAACTTATGTTTACCAAATTTATCCCTTCACACAGGTGTTATACATATATTCCCATATATATATTTTCAGATGGGACCGTTCAAATAGTTAATTGTAAATTATTATTGTGTGAGAAATCAACTAATTTAATATATTGTTTCTATCCCCCCTTTAATTCCATATAGAACTCCCTGAACATATACTCAGGTTTCTAAATAATTCATTCATATTGTACCTTATTCAGGTGGAGATGGGACGTGTTGATGTTCTTATCAATAGTTTGATTATACTACAAAAACTTTTAAAACACCAAGTTTGACATCATGATTCCTTTTAGATACACTCTATATTTGTTTCCCATGTTTCCTTACAACATTTATATTCTATACCCTTATAATTTTATGAAGTGAAAAGTTATCTTTAATGGAAATTATATGAGTTGTCATTATAAGATAGTTTTCTAAACCCATATGTAATTGTTCACTATTGAGGTATTTCAAAGATTTTTCAAAAATATCCATAGTGATTGTTTCCTATTTCCATATAGTTTCGGTTAATTTACCCATTATACCTTCGAATTTTCTGCATCTCAACCTTAAACTCATGAAAAATGGGGCACTTTGTTTTATATTCCACAATCTAAAAATTTATATTTTCCCATTAAAAATGTTATTAGAGATGTCAAAAATATAAATGGTTCCTAGGTGTATAGATAATGTCATGCTATAAGCATTATATAGTAGCTCAATATTTATAACACTCCAAAATAGAATGTATTGTCATTTATAAAATTAGACACTTCTTCATAAAAATCCTACTACAAAAATATTTTTACCTTCCCCATATTATCTATAATATTTTGCATCTTTAGATAACTGTTTTTATCCTTCTTAATCATCTCATGTATTGATAGTTGAGAAATAATTTGAGAAAGGTTGAATGATGATCATTTATTTATTATTCCTTTTTTTGTACATTATATGTCCATGTAAGTAAGATCCTTCTACATCCACATCATAGAAAAGGTCACATGATATTTTTACATTGAGAATCGACCACCTTGTTTTACATCTTTGTATGACAATTGTTTAATAGTAAAATACTTTATCCCCTCTAATAATGTTCATTGAAGCATATTGAGACACTTCTATGTGAATATATATTTCAGACCATTATGTTCTGTTTATATTTAATACTTCTCCACATAGAGATAATTCCTTAATATTTTCAATTTAATGATTATAGCATCAATCTCAATATCTTAAGTTAGATAATTTTTCACATTCACCCTTACCAGTCTTGAGGCTTAGGCTATCACATTATCAGTTTTTATGTCAACAAAACCTAAATAATTCTTCACGGAGTCATGGTAAATCATAAATCCTTTTTGACTTGTAGGTACTGTGGGTATAAGTATAGTTATTAGCCTCGTTATCAATACCATGAAGCTTTCATCACAATCATCTATCATAAGAAAATACACTACCTTTAATGTTAGCATGGTTAGTGAGTTTTAAAATATTGAAATGTTTCTAATAAATTATAAATAGTACACATATAATCCACTTAAACCATGAATATAAATTTCACATGATGGTCTATAGAAGTCCTTAATAACCATAGTCTTCAAAAAATCCACATATATTCCCTTATATGTGATAAAATTCCCCAATAATGATACATGTTCCACATAAAAATAACATTTAATATATTATCCCTATTACTTATCCTTCATCAATGTCTTCAATACATCACTAAAGTATCAGAATGACAAAAATATTTTATAAATAAATATTATATATTAATAGATTAATATTAAATACATTAAATTTTGATCCATTACATAACTGTAAAGGTTATGTGTGTTCGGTGACCAGATACATAATCCTTTTATTTCATGAAAGATGTTCTAAATTTCCCATATAGAACAATTCTTAGGTATACCCAACTTAAATAATTCTTCATAAACTCAGTAAGGAAAAAAAATAATGGGTGATCAAACATTCTATGTGGGGGTAAAAAGGGACATATCAGTCAATGATCAATAATGAACATAGGATAAGCATAAGGGGACGATATGATGATCATAAATTACCATGTTAATACCTAATATATCATAGATCATAAACACAATTCAAATAAGAATACATAATAAAAATAAAAGGAAATATTAAAAATAGTGTTGAATCATTAATAATCTTTAATGAACTATTAATGAATAACATAGACATACAAATGTTTGAAAATCATATTCTTATAAAAACATGAACATGTATAAATACAAATAGGTTCACTCATAATGTTAAGAACATAAAATTAGAGCATTATATAAACTTATGGAAATGAAAAATAGTTACACACATAACCCTATACACATGATAACAAGGTCCATACATAATCATATAGACATGAAAACCAGGTTGACACGTAAAATTTTGAACATGAAATCATATTCACATATAAAAAATTTATCTCTTGAATAATCCATATTTAGCTAGTTCATTGGAGGGATATAATGGACTCATCGATAACATATTGTCAATCCATTCATTTTTATTACACAATATCAAGAAAACATTCAAAATTTCATTATAACATAACCCATCAAAAATAAAATGGGTTGTAAAAACATCTCATTATCAAAACAATTAACCTTTTAGAGAAATAATAAGGATGGTATCATATAATCATAACCCCAGTGAAACCTAAGTAATAGAAAATGATTCCATTATAGTTGAAAATTCTTTTGAAAGATAAATTTGGAAATTTTATGAGGAAAATTCTCTTTTCCTTTGGAAACAACATACATAAAATCCAAATATATAAAAATAATAATTTTTTATATTTGAAAATGAAAATGAATTATTTTATAAATGTTTCAAACCATTGAATGATTGTTATGGTAGAAAATTACATTCATACCATATGTGTTAAGGAGAATATTCCTTTCACTTTTTTCTGTAAAAAGTCAAAAATACCTTGTTCAAAAAAAATGAGAAGATTAATTTGTAACATTCTATATAAATTAAATCATGGGTAATAATGAAATTAAAATTTAATTATAGAATAGTAAAATATTCTTCAAATTTTTTTAAAGAAAGCATGGACATGTAAGAAAAATATTTCCAACCAAAGGAGAAATAAAGTCTATTTTTCTGAAAAATGTTTACTCTTTTATTTTAATTACCAAAGAGTGGAAAATGGGACTAAGACATAAAAATTTAATGACTAAGCATAAGTGAAGAAATTAATGTAGATTAATCATATTGGGATCATATAATTACCTCATTGGGAATTCAATCATGGAAAATCCTTATCATAATGGGATTGAAATATAAATATCTTACCTCATGTCTTATTTCATTCAAATGCATTCAATCCCCCTATAAAATAAAAATTGATTTGTGACACATATATTCAAGAACCATGATATATATATATATATATATATAAATCACAACATAGATTATTAGCATATAACATCTGATAACCCATTTATTAAAAAATGGGAATTAAAATCAATTTTCCAGGTGATAACTATTTCATTTGTCATTTATGATTCAGTTTGATAGTCCTAGTGACAGTATATTTATCATGGTTCCATAAATCATGAATTTATTATCATGATAAAATTATCATATAGGTTCACTATATATATTTAAATTCATCCACAAAAGTTACATATAGAAAATTGAATTACACCGTTCATGGAGATGATAAAATTTACGTACGCATGAAATCTGATTTCACTTTTTGATGGATGAATAAATAGATAGATATATAATAATTCACATTTATAGAATCATTATTATATCGTATATATCATATATATTCCTTAAATCTTTCCACATTACCATGCATACAAAATGGTAATGAAAAATGATTTTTTTTCGGTTAGAGAGAGTATGTCAAGAGGGGGTGAATTGAGTATCCAGTAAAAAATTATATTAAAATATAGTTAAATTAAAATCTTCCAATTAAAAATAAAATTTACCGATTAATCAAAATAGTATATCAATAAATATTTTTATCATTTAAATGATTTTTCAAAGAGTGGTTATGCCTTAGTTAAAACAATATATGGATATTATTCCAGATGTTGAATTAAAATAAGATA
Source organism: Viscum album (assembly GCA_963277665.1). Classification (NCBI taxonomy): domain Eukaryota; kingdom Viridiplantae; phylum Streptophyta; class Magnoliopsida; order Santalales; family Viscaceae; genus Viscum; species Viscum album. The sequence continues at coordinate 1,622,007,532 of OY728129.1, forward strand.
ATAAAAACTTTATACAAACACTTTTTAAGACTAAATATCCAAGTTTTTGTTCTGTTTATTGTTTAAAATAAATTCTGTTTGAATATTCATAATGAAAAAACAGACAATAGAATTAAAATAAGTGGTTTATTTTCAATCTGATACCCAATCCTCTCTACTTGGTAGTCACCCTCAAACAAGAAGATTATATAATAATAGTCCTGATACCTAGCCTCAATCGAGCCTAATGACAATAACTATAAGCTATCTAGTCCACATAGGGACCTCTTCCACAATAACCATGGGAAAAAAATAATCAAAAACCACACATGGACCTCTTCTACAATACATTGGGTAAACAAATATAAATAGAGTGAGGTAGATATATTTTTTCATCCAGTTATAGTGTAAGATATAGTGTGAATTAAATAAAAATTCTAAACAAAACACTACTCAAATTTAAAAGTAATAAATTAAAAGATAATTTATAAAAATGTTGAAAAGATATAGTTGCTCGGTTTGATGTGTTATCAGGCTTGAGACTGCTCGAATTTATCTTGGAGGAGATCCTGAGTCTTTTCTCTGAAAAATATATTAAAAATAGTGTTGTATGCTCTATTTGTTTTGAATGTTTGAAGAGAATCATATGTTTTATTCCTCAAATCTTCCATAGTCACTGTGAAGTAATAATTATTCATGTAAATCTCTTTAGAAAGTGAAAAACATGATCATATGTTCGCACTTGTCTAGTGTATATGAAATATTTTTTTTGACAATTATCAAGTTGGTTTGTTCCTCTTTTAAGAATAATCTTTTGGATCTACTGAAACCTCATAATAAGATCTAAAATAATTTTATGTTTCTGGAAATAGTTTCTGAATAATCTTTAAAATAAACCTCAGTATTAAATTTGATAATATTTCTAATATAAGTATTTAATTCAAATGTCTCAGGATAGTGATGGTGAGTAAATATGGTAGTGACACATTTCTGGTGGGGAGTTTGGCCAATTGTTAGTTGGGATAAAAGTAGGTCTTCTGATGGTAGGTCATTTTTGGTAGTGACTCATGTTCAACAGATAATTATCTTAACAATGACACATCTCAATGTTTAATTGTCTCAACGGTGACTCGTCTCAATAGTGACTCATCCGATGGTATTTCATGTTCTATGGTGACTCCTTTTGGTTGTATGAAATGTATAGTAGAGACTCAACCATTGTGGTGACTGTATTCCAAACGTGATGCATTCATGGAGGTGAATCATCTTCATGAATGATTATTTTTTAGTAGCAACTCATCTTCAGCCGTGAGTCTTTTATTTAATTATCAAAATTTCCTCTAAATTTCCTAATATCATAAAATTATATCATAAAACATAAAAACTATAAAAAATAATAAATATAATTTTTGAGTATTAAAACAACAATGGACCAACAATTACACACTTTTTGGGGATAAAAAATCATGGAATTTTATAAACCATATATAGAACAAAATTTGGCTTAAATTATATCTAATTAAACTTTTTTAACAAAATAGTATAAAAAATTTAAGTAACAAATAGTGGAAAAGTGATGGAAAATGTATGGTATAATGAAATAAAGTAAATACCCATAATTAATAAATATCATATTGAAGGTATAAATTAAATACATATGAAATCAAAGGTATGGAATAAAGAAATAACATTAATGTTATTATCAAACGATAAAGACACTATAAAAACTTGTTACACTATGGAAATAGTAAATAAATAATAAATAAATGGAATAGTAATTCTCCCCCTTCTCGAATCATTAAAAAGTGAAAATAAAAATAGTAAATTAAAAGAAGAATAATATGAATAAAATGAGAATTTCCATTTAATGACAAAAGTAATTAAATTAAATATAGAAAGAGATACAGAAAAAAGTTATTCAAATGACCCTATGAAATAATTTAAGTATAATATCAAGAATTCTCATCTAGTGTAGTTGGAATAGATGGTGCCTTTCCATTATCATCTTCATATGGTTAATATGTAGAAGATATGGAAAAGGAAACTATTATGGAGGTTTTTGGGACTGAAACAATATAGGTTTGGATAGAGGTAGTAGGTGGAATCTCACTAATGATTACTGCCAAAGATGTTGAAATTTTTCCACTAGAGATAAACTAAAAGGATAAAACTAAGAAGGAATATGTGCACTATTATCTTGTGTAATAACAGGTCTAAAATAATCAAGAGTAGTAGCTGGAGGATTTAGATGAAAAGTCTCTGTTATGGCCACATGTTCTTCCATTATTGTCCTAAAAACATGAAAAAAAGATTCGTCATATTGATGAAATCCATGATGATTTGTCCTCCTCAATCCATGGAACTGAACCAATATTTATTCTCCTCTATGATAAATCGAATCATAGGTTTCACTTCTTTCAACTGAGAGACATACTCGTTGAAAGTTCTGGTAATAAGTTGCAACCAAATGCTCCTATTAAGAAACATGAAATGAGTTTTTAGATGATGATTATTATAGATCCAATAGGGGTAATAATTACCCACCATTTTGATGGTTTCTATATCATCCTTATGTTCCATCACAAATTCCCTTACCAATTTATACACATCACCCCTATTATGTCTAGTATCCCTAAAACATTCCTAAGTGATATCACAGATATCTATTGAAACTGCCTTGAGATCCTCTCTAATAGTAGACCTTATTATCTTAATGTCTATTGAAGGAGGTGTATCATTAGAAGTAGAATTCATATAAGTCATATTATCCGTCCTCTCTGAAAAAGAATCCACACTAGTAGCAAAAAAGTATGCATCTCCTCCATGGATGATCTCAAATAATCTATCAAAATTTAAAGTAATATATTATCTACTTTAAATTATTGAATATAAGGCATCATCTTGTCCTGAATGTATTGAAACACAAGCTCTAAAACATGTATAACATCTTTATCACTAAGCATTTTTATTAGAGGAAGTTGTTTATTCAGAATCATATCAAAATCATAATTAAGAATTTCTCTAAAAGTATCTATGTTAGCTCTCATATAAACATTGATAGGAACTAGAGAAAAATATGAAAATGGTGAAGAAACACCATTAGAAGATTCCTATTTAGGATAACATCTAAAAGGAACATCTAACTCAAATCTATGTAGCTACCTAGAAACTTAAATATCTTCTACCATGGATCCCCTAATATATATATCTACTCAAACAAGAATAGCATGCCCACCATGATTTGGTGGACTGTTATCATCATATAATTCAAGGAATTCCATTCCTAGCCTCACATAACATATATATATATATCCTAATATTCAAAATTTGATAATCCTTTCCAGAAAAAAGATACAATAATAGGATAAAAAAATATATCTTCAACAACCATCTTCTCATAAACTATCATTTATTTACTAAAGGCTCAACTGATTCACTATCAACATGCTCTATATCTACAAGATAAACTATATGGCTCATAAAATATGGATATTCTTCCCCCTCAACTGATTCATGAAACTCATATCTAGAAGCTCTATCACCATCTATAAAAAATTGGTCTCTCCTCATATCTAGAAGCAAATCACATTACCAAAGAAGAAGAAATTGCCTAAGGATTCTCAAAATCCTCATCACCTATATGGCCATTAAGACCATCATAATCTGAAACATCATCCTTTCCATCTCCATCACAAAATCCCTCATATTTTCCATCCCCATCATCCGGATATTTTCTATATTCTTTTTACATTAATTTTATTTTCTACTATCTTCTTAATCTTAAACAGTTTATTCTTCAGCTTATTCTTTAAACCCATTATCCTCACACTCTCTATAAATTTCATTTTTTTCTTCATATTCATCATTATAAAGAGTTAAAATACCCTTAAAATATCAAGAATAATTTTTATACTCCTCCTCTTCATAAAAATGAATTTCTTCTTCTATAATTCCTTCTCTCAAAAGAGTCTCTGTATCATGGAGAGATCAAGAAGGACTAGCCAGATCAAAATTGATAGGAGGAGGGATCTTGTAAACATCATGGTCACTACCCTCATCACCTAAAAACACTTACTCCTCATCACTAGAAGCATCAACCTCTTATAATTCTTCCTATTCCTCATTAGAATACTCTACCACTTCATTTGGCTCCATGACAAGATCCAAAATGTTCTTCAGCCCTGCAGTGTGATGAAAAGGATTGAAATCCTCACAAATATTGTTAATATCATCAATTCATTGCCTCTTACAGGGGTTCCAATTAAATTTCACACTCTTTCAAATGACCATGATTAAGAAAAATCTAGCATAGTTCAACTCTATTTCGTCTTCCCCATCAACCAATCCCTTGGCCTCCAGCATGGCCATAATGAAATTTGGGTAAATTGGGGAGTCTTACCCAGAATATGTCTTATATATATTCATTACATGAACCATAAAATATCTACAAAAAATAATTTTTATACCTTTTTAATAATTTATAGTAGGTGCACATCATGGAATCACATTGTTCTAAAATAAATTTTCCTTTATAATAACTTGTGCTGTATAAACATGGCCAAAGGACGATAGTCACCATAAAGATCTATTGCAAGTGGTATTCTTTAGGTTCCATCTCACGTAATCTTAGATAAGGAAACATCATATTTAAAATAATCAATATCACTTAAAATTGATCCCTGATAATAATTTGACACTCCTTAATGAGTAACTTTAATAAAACTTTCCCATCTACTTGAAGAGATCGAATTTTCTTCCCATTTAGCTTTTTTGGAACCCAAAATATATGTTATATAAATATTAACTCAATATTATGATGAAAATAATGAAATAAACTTGAATTAAATGATATATCATTATTGTAGAACCACTCTACCCATCCCTGGTCTTCAACTAATCTAAGAACCAGAGATCTGCTTAACCACAATGAATCAACACTTATTCCATTTCCAGGTACCACTATATGCTTTGTGAGTAATGGGTTCCATGGTTCTACAACTATATGAATAGATTCTCCTTTTTCGTTCTCTAAAGGATGTGACTCATTGAGAGAGGACAATAATTATCACTCATATCTAACCATTTAGAACATGGTGAATGTTTCAGATGACATCGAGGTAAAGTTAATAGTCAACAGGGAGAGGGTCACAGTGATGTTAAAAGGCAAGGCATAAGGGAGAGACCATCAAAATTATACTAACGATCTAATTTATATCATTTGAGATTATAATATAAAAATAAATTTAAATCATTTGAAATTATACAAGTTACTCATAAAAAAATAGAAATGATGAAAAAAAACCAAAAGTGGGCCATTTCCAAAGTTGGGTTATTCCAATGGTTGGTAAAATCTAATGGTGGGTAAACTCCAATGGTGGGTAAACTCAAACGGTGGGTAAAATACAATGGAGAGTCCCCAAAAAATTAATTTTAACCAAAATTAATCATGCCTAATTCTTGTTTAATGGGGTTAATTATCTCATAATTTATTTGATTAGTAAAAATATTAGAAAAATAGTTATCAGTTCCAATGTATTTAAGAGTTATATCACCCTTTAAAAAATGGTTTCTCAAAAACTATTATCTTACATCATTGTATTTTTTTCTGGTGTGAGACACATGACTCTTATAAATATTTTTTGAAATTATGTAGTCAAAATACATAAGAACATATCAAAATTGATATCTATATTCTAGTAGAGTGCCTTTCATCCAAATAATTTGAGCATAATATCTACCTACAAATATTTATTCAGCTTCATTAGTAGATAGTGAAACTAATTTTTTTGTTTACATCACCAATAAACTAGATACTTTCCTAAAACATTACATGTTATACAGGTGAATATTAAATATAACATACAAAAATTAGGATAAGTATTTGAATAACTAAAGATGTAAAATTCTTGTCCTATTCAGTAGAACAATACCAAATTAGTTTTATACTTTAGGTATTTAAATATCATTTTATCATTAAGTAAATCTGACACTTTTGGTATTTCTTGATAACAAACACACAAGGAAACACTAAGAAAAATGTGAGGCTATCTAGCAATTATTTGGAGAAGAATTCAAACCATACCTATGTAATTATTTTGATCCACTGTGTTCCTATATTTATCAAGATCCAACTTACATGTGGTACTCATAGTAGTTTCACTACTCTTAGTTCTATCTAAAATAAAAATTTAAAAGATATTTAATATATTGAGTTTGTTTTAAAATAAATATTTCTTTAATTTAAAATATCTAAAATCATAGACTAGATTTTAGTCCCCCCATTAAACTCATTTAAACTTCATTTTGAATCATTTTATTAAAAATTAGTACATAAATATTTTTAGAAGATCCAAAGATAATATCATCTACATATATTTGAACAATTAAAACATCATTTGAAAAAAAATTCATAAAAAATGGTAGGATAATATATACCTTTTGAAAGAACTTTGAAATAATAAAATAGACGATCCTATCATTCAAAGATTTTAGAGCATATTTTAAACCATTTAAATCTTTTGTATGTTTGAAAACGTGATTTAGAAAATTAGGGTTTTGAAAAACAGGGTTTATTAAAAAAAACTTTAATATTATAACCCTTCAAGAATAAACTTTTAACATCCATTTGATATAGCTTTAAATCTATTTTTTCTATATCGGAAATATTATTTTTCAAGGCTTCTTGTATGTCTATAGGTGAAATGTTTTCCTCACTGTCTATTCCCCCTTCTTGACCATACCCTAGTGCAACTAGTCATTCCTTATTCCATTCTATTATTATAGATTCATCAAACTTGTCTATAAACACCCCACCTAGTGCATATATTTATTTTGTATTTAAGTATATCAACATGTTCCAAAAAATTATATATTTACAGTTTATTAATATTTTATTTCCATTACCAATAATTCTTCATTTATTTCATTATGGATGTTCTTAGGTTTAAGCTATTAAAAGAATTCTTGATGTTCAAACTGACTTCTTACAGGAGATACAGTATGTGTACCTCTATATAATTATTCAACACTAGTATCTAAAGGATGTTATTTATTATTTTTAATAGATCTAGAAAGGGAAGGGCTGGTCACCTCATTTTATTCTATTGGTTATGCTTCTAGCTTAAGAAGTTCAATATAATTAGATGATTTTCTGCATTCTTTACAACAATATCAGAAGGTTTTTCCTTAATATCCGTATTTTTTAAACAATCCTCAAGGTTTTACATTGGTTTTTTAGGTTCATGTGGATATTACTCAGATAAAATGATATTTAAATAATCTTCCTCTTTCTTTGTTGTTTTTTAAACACTATATAGTATTTACTAGATCTTGAATAACCAAAAATAATTCCTTCATTGCTTTTGGAGACAAAATGGTCAAGATTATCCTTAGTGTTAATAATGAAGAAATTGAATTCAAAAACTCTAATGTAATTGATATTATGTTTCCCATTATTCTAAATATCATAAGTTTTTTTCTTTAAGGCATGTCTAATTATAACTATGATAATTATATAACAGGTTCTCTTCATAAGATCTACCCAAAAGTAGATAGATAAGTAATATTATTAATCCTAGTCTAAGATATCTCTTGAAGGGTCCATTTTCTCATTTCTACAACTCTATTAGAATAAGGGGTCATAGGATTAGAGAAGTTAGGGTTTTATAGACATTATGTGAAAAAGGATTCAAATTCTTGATTTTCAAACTCACAGTTGTAACATTTTAATATCTTAATCCTATGTAAACTATGGTTTTATAAAAAACTTTATACATGGAAAAGTGAGAGAGTTATTCAATTTTATGAGATAAAAATAATAGTGAAGCTTACCTAGAAAATTAATCTACAATTACATATGTATAATGATTCCCATTATGAATAGAAACTATAGATGGTCTAAAAAAGTCCATTTAAAAAAACTTAAGAGGCAGAGAAGTTGAAACTTATTTATTTAATTTAATAGATATGTTGTGTTGTTTCGCTTTTTGATTGGGGTTATATAATTTATTATCTGTAAATTCACATTTAGGTAGATACCTAAATAACCATTTCATTGTAATATTTATATGAGAATGAATATTACATTGTCCTAGTATCCTATTACATATATAACATTATTTACGAATGGAACATAAGCAATGAACATTTTGTGAAATTAACGAATCGAGATTAACAATATACACATTTTCATTTTTTAAAGTAGTAAACACAAAATCATTATTTTAATTAAAACATTACTGTAATTTTATTTCAAATTTAAAATGAAATTCATGATCAAATAGTTGTTAGTTTCTATGAAGATTGTATTTTAATACATTAAAAAAGAACATTAGAAATTAAAAATGAGTTGGAGTTACTGACTTGTCAAAGGTCATAGATTTTCCCTTTAGTATTATCACCGAAGGTGACATGAACACCATAAAAATTTGTCAATTTCATGAATCTTGATTAATCTTCTATCATATTTTTGGAACAATAGATTTCTAGGTACCATATAATTTTAGAAGGCCTCTTCAATAAATTTCCCCTCAAAACAATTTTATAAAAAAAATATTATGGTACCCTGAATTTCTTGGGTCTAGAAATGTTAGTAATGATTTATTTAGGAACCCATATTTTATTATTGGGTTACCTATAAGAATATTTTGAAATCATATAAATAAAAACTTTATTAGGTCCAATTAAATAATTACTAGTAGTAGAATTTCTTGAATTGGATTTAGGAATAAAATGTTTCATTACAATTATTCTCTGTCCAGGATGATAACCTAGACTAGTAATATACTTAGGTTCCATTTGTTTTGATAGTATTATAGTGAGAGTCTCTCTAACATTAATAAAAATTATTTTTCATTTCATTAATTTTTCATTAGAAAACTTCATTTGTGTATTTTATATCAACAATTGAGCATTTTTTTCTTTTCTACAGAAAAAATAAAATATTATATTAGTAGATAAAGATTGATGTTTCCTTAGAATTTTTTATTTATATTTAATAAAATTGATGTTACCATCAATCATATTACATTATTCACATATTTACTAAATTACAATATCATTATCACTTTCTTCTCTAGAATGATAAGAATTAGGTACTGGAGATATAGTAGGTTCCTCAGAAATGTTTTTCATGAAACACAAAGTTTCTATATTCGGATTTGTTAATGAGTTGAGTTTCAGTCACTCAATCTATCTTAAGAGACAATAAATGTGGATTTCAGGGATTTGATATATATTTACATCCTTATAATCATACTTATTTTTTTTACTTTAACATGGGACAATCATTCTTGACATGTCCTTTTCTTTTTTACTCCTAACAAGTAATGTCATTTGAATTATCATCTATTTTTCAGTATTTATTAAAATTTACTCTATTATCATACATTACCTTGTGACTAGGTTTACTAAAGAATTTATTCTTCTTATATAATTTCTTAATCCTTCTGGTCATATGGGTTATCTCCACATAATTGTTAGTTAGTGATTCCTTATCACTAGAGAATTCAGCTTGTACTTTTTTATTTCTCATTCTGTGTTGGTAAAATAGTCTTAAAACCAATAGATTTCTGATTAGTTTCATATTTATGTTCACTATTAACTTTAATTTCTTACTCATACATAATCATATTTCCTATTAACTCCTTAACATGTAGTTTTAGGATATCACAAGATTCTATTATTGAAACTAATGATCCTCTCCATCTTTCTTGAAGACATATCTGCAGTCACATCATTTGGACTTTATCTAAAAAAAGATTTCCTAGGGAGCTCATTGTATTCACTATATCATGGAAACTAAGATATATATAAGAAATCCAGTCATTAGTATTTATCTTTAATGTATCTTATTTAATCATATAATTATTCAATCTTATTTATTTCAAATTATTTGTTCCTTAATGATAAATAGCTAATGTGTCCCATATTTCATAAGTAGTTTTACTAGAAGATGTCCAATTAAACCCTTCATCACCTAAAACATACTAAATATAATTCAAGTATTTTTAGTTTTTTTATAATCATTTTTAGTAGAATCATCTCAGGTATTCCTATTAGTCTTAGGTAATTCATATTTTTCTTCTATAACAGGCCATATCTCAAAACCCATTCTTATAATGTGAAGTTTTATCATTATTTTCCATTAATCATAATTATTTCCACTAATAAAAGGTTATTTATTGGTACTATAAACTTAATTTATATTATACATTTAAATATCAGTATTTGTAATTCACATCAATTTATGATCTTTAAAACCAAATTAAAATTATTATTGAAATGTTTTTGAAAACCTTTCATACCAAATGTTTATTTATGTGAGTATCTCAAGAGGGGGTTAATTGGGTAACCAATAAATATTACTATTGAAAACTAATTCAATTAAAAACTCCCAATTAAAAATAAAATTTCCTAGTTTATTAGAAAATCATATCAATATAAAATTTTATCTTTTACTAGATTTCATATAGTGATTATGTATTAATTAAAACTATATGTGGATATTATTATAAATATTAAAAACAATTTACTACACAAAAAACTATATAAAAACTTTTAAAGACTAACTATAATAGTATTGGTTTTTGTTATAGTTTAAAAAAATCCCGTTCAAAAATTTGAAATGAAACCAAACAACACACACTCTAGAATTAGAACTGGAGGTTTAATCTCAATCTCATACCTTATCATCTTTACTTGAAAATCACCCACTAATATGAAGATTATATAAAATAATCTTTATCCACAACCTAGATCAGGTATAAATACAACACGAACAAGCCTTATAGGCCATGCAGGGGCCTCTTGCACAATTTCAATGAGAATTAAATAAACACTGGCCATGTTGGTACCTCTTCCAAAATAGTACTGGTTAATAAATAAAAAGAGAGTGATGAAAGAATCTTATATCTTACAGTTATAGTGAAGGAGATAGTGTGTGTTCAATAAACTATGTAAACCACATAATTATAGAATATAAATGAAATAAACAAAAATAGAAATTAAAAAATTACAAAAAAGGTAGAGTTTATTTATCTGATGTACTCTAAGGATTGAGACTCCTTATATGTAGCTTAGAGATGATATTGATTCTTTTATCTAAAAAACATAGTAAAATAGACCATAATACGATCTATTTGATCTGACAGTCTGAGGATAATTGTAGGTTCTATGTAATCCACTCCTATATAGTTGGTTTTAGGTATGAATGCTTCATGTATAGATCTTTAGTAAGTGACACACTTTATCCTATGTTCCCACTATTCCATCATTAATGCAATCATTACTCTTACAATCGGAATGCATGATCATTCATCTTTTATGAATAATATTTTGGATCTACTGAAACAACTTATAGATCTCTGGCATCATTCAATGTTTCTTAAAATAGTTTAATAATACTCATTAAAATAGTCCTCAGAAATAAATTCTATAATATACTCATTAGAAGTATTTAATTAAAATATCCAAGAAAAGTGATGGTAAGTCATTCTGGTGTTGAATCATGTGTGGACATTAATTTGGACAATGGTGAGTTAGAATGGTGGTAGTTTATCTGAAGGCAGGTTAGGTCTAGAGGTTAATGATGTTCAATGGTGAATCATCTCAATGGTGACTCATCTCAAAGGTGACTCATCTCAGTGGCGACTCATCTGAATTGTGACATATGTCAACAATGACTCATCTCAACCATGAATCATCTCAAAAGTGACTCATTTAATGGTAATTCATCTTTTGTGGTGACTCCATTCTAGTTTTATGTAAAGTCTAGTGGTGACTTAATCTCAAGGGTGACTCTTTTCCAATGGCGAGACATTCCTGGTGGTGACTCATCTTCAACAATGAGTCTTTTCAAGTGTCGACTCATCTTCAACAGTGAATCTTTTATGTACTTACCCAAATTTTCACCAATTTTTTTTATATCATAAAATGTTATCATAATACATAAAAACCTTTGGAAAATATAATAAACATGATTTTTGGTCATTAAAACAAGGAGGGGAAACATAATGACATCACATTGAGGATGTGGTAGTCCACACATACGTAAGAACGATGTTATCGTTTACCAATAGATTAAAAGGTATGATGAAAGATATGATATTATTATTAAAAAAATAAAATTATATCATAAATATAATATATAATCTTTAAAAACATCATAATTACCTTCCATGTAAAGTAGTGATGAAAAAAATTATAATTCCATGTGGAGACTCTAAGCCATATGAATGCATGATTAATATTTTTACCTTTATAAGGATTAAAAAAAGGTTAATAATGGTTTATAATTATTTATAATATCCCTAATGTATATTTAATATAGTTAATTCATTAGTTAATATTTTTTTCCATGGATTTTTCGGTTGTATAATGATAAATAAAATTTGAAAAACTTAGTCATCCTTTATATATCTTCACTGGAAAAACACTTTTTAATTACAATTTAAACCTTGATATAATGGTCTTTTAGAAAGACAAGAATCTATTGGATGTGGTGAAGGAATATATGGTGATATTAATTTAGGACTTTTAATGATATATAGTCTCAAACATTGTGAACAATTAAGGGTATGAGGTGGGCTTTTATAAGTGAAGGGATGGGCTCCCTTGAAATTAAATTTAAATATTAAATTAATATAAATTATTATTCATTGGAAAATGAATATAAATGAATATAATTTTTGTAAAATATTATTATTTTTTAAAATAGTCTCAATAAATACTTTTTTTTCAAGTTTAGATTATATTTTCATCCTTATCTCTTTTTTTAACTCTATGTTAACCTATTTTTCAATTACTACGATAAGAAATTGTTTTACACATTAGGGGTCAAGAAAGTTAAGATAAAACAATAAGTGAACCATAAATTATTTTTTGTTTACATTTCAAACCATATCTAATTATCTTGGTGGAAAATATCATTTTTAGTAATTTAATTTTTTTAATAAAATATTGTTTATTATAAAATATCATTATTGTCATTTAGAGTACTATTAATTTAATTTGACTTTAAAATGATATTACCACAAAGAAATTAAAATTTAAAACTTTCACACAAACCTAATTTTTTATAATTATATGTAAAATTCATAGTACATTATAAATCACTCAAAAAAATATAATTTCAGACTTTTTAAAATCATTCACTTCATTGTTCTACTACTTGAAGAAAAACATTGTTTTCTTTTTGTAAAAATTTAGAATAATTTTCAATCACTAGAATATTTATTAATTATTATTCATCAAAACAAATAAAATAACTTCAAAATAAAATTTATATTCATTTACTATGTATGTTTACTCACATATATTTCATGCCAACTTATTTAATATGTCATTTTAAAATTGCTATCCTTAAGATTACATTGCACAACCTTTTGAAAATGATTTTTGTTATATTACACTATAGTTTGGATCCATCAATAAAAATAATAATTAATAAAAAATACAAACCAAAAAAATAACTCAATTTATTTTCCATCTTCGTTATTACCATTATGATACCAAAATTTACTTTTCTATTATTGTCAAAGCACTGTGTTCGAAGTAAAAATGATCCTCATATTTATTAGAAAATATGTTCTAATTTATATATTTTTTATTATTTTTATGTTATATATTTATTTTATTATCTTCTATTATTTTTCAAAATGTCTTAATAAATTTTAAATCATATATATGTATTGAAGATATCATATTTTATAAAATATGTGTTTTTTACAATTCACCAAATATTTTTATTCATTAGAAAAATACCAAAACTTTATACGAGGATAAATTATTCATATTGAATATAAAAATTTATTTCATTTTATTAAATTCAATTCCAATAAGTGATAGAAATTATTTTTGAAATCAATGTGTAAAACAAAATGGAAAACATTTTTTTTTCAAAAAACCATTTCTACCCAAAGATGTACTTATACTAGAAATCATGTGTAATGATAATTCATATGAAATTTTTTATATTAGTTCCTAATAGGTGGGGATTTTTTTTAGTTTAAGATATAATGAAATTCATAACAATGCTTTTTAATGAAAAGAAACTTCAATTTTCCAATAATCTATATTTGCTCACTCCTCACTAAAAATTTAACTATTTCAAAAGAATACTCCAATGTGACCCTAAGATAATATTTATACAATAATTTAAAAATTTTATACCCTTTTTATCTAATATTTTATCAAAAACCTCCAAAAAATAATTAAAGTATTCACTAACATAAAGGAAAAAACTATTTTTAAGAAAAATTATATTGAAAAATAAATTTACTTTAATAAAAATTGAGATTGTATTTCCTAATAATTTTGTAGTAAATTTTTATTAAATAGGCCCATAATAAAGTTTTTCAATATATATTCTTGTATTCATACTCCCCAATACAATAACAATGTTATGACAGTCATAAAATAGTCACATTAATTGGTTCTCTAAAATTGTGCATTGAGTGTCATATACACTATCAAATATAGTGGTTGATTAAAATATCAGGGTGTTACATTATCCTTTATTTAATAAATTGCATCCTCAAAATTTTTACTTGCTCACTTTAATCAAGGGTTTTATATTATAGAATTATATTGTGAAAAACCACATCATAAAATGTGTTAATAATGAATCCTCTTGAAAATAGAGAATGTGGAATAAAAAGGTTTTCTGAAATAACACATAACTAGGTTTCCCAATAGGAGAACATTAGACGTAATTGAAAATATAGACATGGTGGGAAAATTAATTTATATATAGTGATGGATATTTATAGGGAACACTAGTAACATGAAATTGAATGACTGAAAAACTAGAAACCAATGAGTTGTGATGATCCCATTGATTCATCGAAAATGAATTTAATATGATAACATTTTTTTTCATGATCATTTTCCTGAAGTTGGGGGATTAATTTAAATTCAATATAGAGTATGCAAGGAAAATAAAATTAATTTATTTATTTCTATTTCATAAGCAAATTTACATTTTTTAGTTGTGCTTCGATCAATTCCTCTTCTATATCATCCCTTATAACACAAAATCGATATTCAAGATGATTTTTTTTATTCCTTGAAGAACTAAAATTAAATTTTAATGATTCATAACATCCATAATTTAATCCATATACCTATAAATATTTATCAAAAAATAATTATTTCCATTAGTTACCAATATAGATAAATACATTACATTATTTTATAATGAATCAAAAAATTACTCCCGATTTTCAACATAACCCATTCTATAATTTTCTAACCTTAAGTATCATCCAAAATATGTCTGACCATGATTCAAACCTAAATATTATAATGATTTGATCTCAAATCCTTCTAATATAAAGTTAATAATTTCATTTAAATATTTTTAATCACTCCCAAAGTCTCATACAAATATGTATATTCCTTAATCATATATTCTCTAAAATTTACTTATCGTTTTTGACTATTATGTCGTAATAAAAACTAATATGATTCCATGAGATAATTCTCACATTCATCCTTTTATAAGCTTCTATATTAGCCAAAATTATATCCATTTTAAGTACAATATCATCCTTGAACCAATATAATATAACAGTTTAACTCATATTATTAAATATTATGTCAATATTCTATAAATTTATATGGTATCCATGTATAGATAGGTAATAAATGATCAGAATCAAGTCATATTTGTCTATTGGATGAATAATAATAATTTTATTTGGAATATTCATAAGAAAATCAATGTTAAATCCTCTACTCTATAATGGAGGATAATAGTTTACTAATTATGATGATTCGCTACAGTTACTGGGAAGGCATAATATTTCTATTGGTCCTTTGAATTTTGATGTTGTTGTGTATTATTATAATTGACCCTTGTATTAGGGAATGCATATTAATATTTCCAAAAATATTTGAATTTATAAAATTTATATGTAAATGGGTTTCTATTTTGAGATCTCCCCCCATTAATTTCATTTACTAAAATCTTTATATCACTTTGATATTCTTTTTCTCTATGAAAATATATCCCACACTTGAAACGTATTCTTGTTCCTTTTAAGAATTCACCTAAGTAACCCTTCCAATATTTTTGGATAGTTTTAGGTTGTATCTTTTTCTTACTTCCATCTCACATATCACGTGAGCTTCCTTGATAATCTATATTCCTTTCCCTGTTAACATAACCATGTGTGTCTCCAAATTCAATTTACACATTGAGTGGACATCGAAAAATTTCTTCCTTTCTTCCAAATTCCCATACAGACAATACCATTCAAACACTTGGATAAAATCTGATAATTAATTGATAAATCATTCATTTTGGGTTAATGATAAAATAATAATAGTTCGAAAAATGTTTTAAAAAATGTTATTCATTGTTATAGATGGATTAATTGTCCTTATGTTTCAATTGTATATTATCCCTCTCTATTTTAAATCAAAGATTTCATGGAATGTAATTATAGTAGAATACCATGATAAATTAAACCTATTCAATTGATTATATTTATTCTTATTACCTTATATTCTTGATAAGAGTCCAACATTGATCAACTTCACCTTCCACATAATAATCTAAATTGAAAAATTTATCATGGTCTGAGCACAAAAGAGGATAAATTGTCATTCACATCCCATTGATCTATTATAATGACTCTAGTTGATCATAAGACTCATATAATGAGGGTAGCAATTGTTTCATAAAAGATTTAATGTCATGATACTTTCTCCTTAGTTAATATGAATTTCCAACAGGATCTACATCACTGCCCATAACTTGTAAAAGTTGGGCGATCATAGAAATAAAACATTGCATCCTTATTCATACGATATTTTGCTTCTCATAAGGAGTGTTATTTCATTTAATATAATTTTTTTTCCATATAATCCCCAAGTTAAATACATTAAATAAAATCAAGAAGTATAGTGTTATAAACAATATTCGTTGTTAGAAATTACATAATAAATAAATCTCATTAATAGGATGTCTAAATATTGAATGCTTCTTTTCAATCTATGAAACCTTAGGTTTTAGCAATGTTATCCATTTCCACAATCTATTCAAATAATTCAAAATTATTAATATATAAAATTTTATTTTACCAAGTCATATCCCATGATAATGTTAAACCAGGTGCGTTTTATGGTCACACTCACCATACACCAAAATAATAGTCCAAATATTCTCGACCAAATATTTTTAGGGGTAGTAGTTCTAGATGAACATGGGTCAAACCAGGTCCAATTTTACTGTCTATATTAGTATTTTTTTCCTAGAAAACCACACTATATTCCTTAAAAAACATAGAATGTTCTCTAATACATACAATTATCCTAAGGGTTCTCATTACTGATTTCTCATCCTAATTACCAAAGGTAGCTAAACCTTTATCTGATACCAACTGTGGTGACACAATATTTTAATAAATAATTATTTATTCTCTATAGATTAATATTAAATATATAACATTATGATCAATGCCAAATATTGATAATATTTTTATCCTAAAATGTCATTTAAATTCTAAATAAATATTAAGTTCACAAACACTCCCATTTGTGTCACTAATGAAGTTTCTATAAGTAAATTTTTAGGATGATTTTAATTGGAATAATTATTTATTCTAGAATAATTTTTGTTTCAAATTCGTATTTTGTTTTATTTGCAAATATATTCACGTATTTCAGAAATAATTTAGAATCATTGTACATGACCATACTTTGGAAGACATTGTAAGGATAAAAAACCCTACATTTGTACGGATATCCAATTTTATAACTCAACATTTAGACGAACAATTATGAATAGGAACCATAATTTTATCTTCTATACTAATTTTGGATACTTAAAAAATGGTTCATCAACTAAACTTTTGAAATATGCCTGTAACATCCCTGTCCCGGAAGCCACTATACCGGTGCTTCGAGCCAGGTGGTTACATGACCTTAAGCGCACCTCCCCAAACGCCAAAGGCTGCCGACTAGCAGTGGGGGTCTATGTGGTCAAGTGGGGAGACTGTACCCCCTTTCTATAAGAGTAAGCCACAAAAGAGATAAACCAACAACAGAAACAATAATCAATAACCAAGGAACATGCATAGCACCCATTTCAAACAATACAATATGCCATGTCATACTACAAGTGAAAAAGTGAACAAAAGCCCAAAATAAGGACAACGGCCAAAATCCCCAAAATCGTCCCGACTCCAAGTCCAAATCCTCCACCGAGTGATACCCATGTCCACTCAACTATCTAGAAAGGACCCTTTCCCTTGTCCAGACCTGAAAACATGAAGCCTGCTCGGGTACCCAACGACGGCCCAAGAAGGGTGTGAGTACAACTCAGTAGGACACCACCAATGGTGTCTACAAAATATCCGGTGTAACAGTTAGTGAATGCAAAGGAATATGAATGATAACATCTAAGTAATTAATTAAGGTTACATTAACAAGTTCAGATCCAAATCCATTTCCATTCCATTACCTTTCATTTATTACCAATTATCATCACTTACCATTTCATCACATTTCCATGGGTTTATCACACACATTATGTTACATGGGTCTAAGTCCAACAATCACATGAAAGAGGTTAAACACATCATTATCCAATCTCACTAGGACTAACCCCCTCATAGCAACCATAACCTCACCTCGAAGCCTCAATCTGGGTGGATGAAACCGTTAGGAGAATAAACCCTCAATCCCCTTTCCTAACCCGTGCATTTAGGGTGGAGTTTAGAACTTCAGTCTTAGTTCAACTGTGGGCTTAGATCCTCATGTCATACCCCACTATATGAAGCCATGTTCACATGATTATATATATAAGTAACCATCAACCATCCAAACCACTGCTCTTCGACAAACACTATTCACAACACCCCACATGGGTATCTACATCATGCCTTAACCCGTTAACACATTACCATTTCACATCATTTAACCATTCACCCAATTCCCATGTGTTCTGCCAAACTCACTAAGCATTCAACACTAGACCCATAACCTATCCATTATAGTCTTTAATCAGTTTACACATTATCACATTTAACCTGTTCATCATTTCCATGATTTAACCATTCATGCCAACATGTTTATCAAGGGCTCTACAATTCGCTACAACAAAGTCACTTGTTTAATAACAATCCCTAAACCCGGGAAAATCCAGCACATCCCATGGATGTCCCAAAATTAGGTCAAGTCCATCCCAACACATCCCACGGGGATTGTGAGGGTTCCCATTTTCCATTTCAAACACCATTATTACCAAACATTCCAAGGTTATTCATAACATAACCAATGGAAAACAAGAACACAACTAAACATGCACAAATACCCAAATAACCATGGGATATAACTTGTAGACCACCTACCTCAAAACCGTGGTGGAATGCACTCACAATTGAGTCCTTAGACCTCGATCCGACCAACATTTGGAGCTTCAACCTAAAACTCACCCAAAAGATAGGGTTTTAGAGCTTCGGAACAAGAGTGAGAGAAGATACAAACCCTAAACCAAAAAGAGAAGCAAGGATGGAATTAGCCTTACCCGGAGCTTCTATCCACAACCAACGGAACCAAAAATGCCTTAGAATCGAAGGATAACCACCCTTGGGAAGCTTGGGTTGGCCAAGTTCGTCACTAGGGGTGAGAGGCGATGAATGGAGGAAAATCCCGAGTTGGGGTTTAAAAGACCAGAGTGGAAAACTTGTAATTTTTCCCAAAATTAAGTGGCCACACGGTTTGACCACACAGTTTAACAAACCATGTGCCAACCGTGCACATGCTACTGTCTGGAGGATGTGGGTTGCACGGTTTACCTGGGCAGGCCACACGGTTTTCCCTGGACGTGTGCAGGCCGTGCGCCCTGGCTTTTCTTGCCCATCTTTCCTTTCTCTTGTGCCCCGAACCCCCGAAACACCCCCAAGAATTCCTATACTTTTAGAAGACATCCCTTGAAGCCTGAAACAGTGGCTTCAACCAAAACATAACAAAAACATACCTTTCCAAAAACCGGGATCTTACAACCTCCCCACCTTATAACGGCTCGTCCTCGAGCCGAGTTTCCAAGCCTCATTGATCTACCGAAGAGAAGAGTTTGGGCCACTGAGCCCACATATCTGATTCCCATTCCCAATTTTGTTCATGAACTTTCCCATGCTTCTATAGTACTCACAATAATGGTACAACCTCGCCTCACAAGACCTTTTCACTACAATCCACAACATGAACCAGATGATCCTCAAAGGACGCATCAGCCTCAAGGTCCACATCTTCAACATCAACCACATGAGATGGGTCAGGGTGATACCGTCGAAGCTGCGACACATGAAACACATCATGCATTCCACCATACCGCTGTAGAAGATCCAATCAGTAAGCCACTTGTCTGATCATTTCCACAATCTCAAAAGGTTCCACATACCTGGGAGCCATCTTACCCTGCTTTCGAATCTGACGGTGAACCAACCTTGGTGACACCCGAAGGAACACTTTATCACCCACCCCAAACTCAAGAGGTCTACGCATCCGATCTGCATACGACTTCTACCTACTCTGAGTCATAACCATTCTCTCGTGATCAACTTAACTTTATCTGAAGTATCCTACATGAGACTTGTACCCAACAACTTATATTCACCGTCCCCTAGACAACACAACGAAGATCTATATGGCCTCCCATAAAGTGCCTAAAACGGTGCCATCTGAATCATATACTGAAAACTATTGTTTTATACAAATTCAACTAGCGATAGGTGCCTCTCCCAAGATCCACCAAAGTCCAGTACACAAGCTCTTAACATGTCTTCCAACACTTGGATCGTACGCTCAGACTGTCCGTCCATCTACGGGTGGAAATCCGTACTCAAAAACACCTGCGTACCAAGCACCTTTTGTAACCCTTGACAGAAACACGATGTGAAATGCAGATATTGTTCCAAAACTATGGTCCACAACACCCCATTCAATCACACTATTTCTTGAACATACAGCTCACCCAATGGGTTGTCTTTAAAGGTCTCCTGAATTGGTAAGAAATGATCCACTTTCATTAAGTGATACACAACCACCCAGATTGCGTCATTCTTATGCGACATCCTCAGAAGTCCCTTGAAAAAATCCATTGTTACATTATCCCACATCCATTTTGGAATGGGAAATTGATGAAACAAACCACCTGGGCGTTGATGCTCATCCTTCACCTACTGACATATAAGGCACCGCGCCACAAATCCCGCAACTTCCTTCTTCATTCCATGCCACCAAAACTACGTTCAGAGATCATGATACATCTTGGTCAAACCAGGATGCACATCCCACATTGATGCATGGAACTCACGCATCAACTCTTCCTGCATACACTCTGGCACAACCACATGATCACGAACAAGAACAACACCGTCCACACCGTTGGCCCAACTAGAAGGTAGTTCCCCACCTTTAAGCTTTTCCTTCATAGTCAAACACTCAGGATCATCAAGCTAACCTTCCTTAACTCGACTCAAAAGCGTCAACTCCATCATTAATGAAGCAAGAGTGACCTATCCATTGTCCTCCTACACCTCCAGGTGCATCTCTACAAACAAATCCATCAACTTCCACTCGGTGCTGAACTCCTGAACCACCTAATTCTGAACCTTACTGCTCAGAGAATCAACAACAATGTTTCCCTTTCCTGGCGTGTACATAAACTCAAAGTCAAAAGACTGGAGATATTCAACCCATCTTCACTGCCGAAGATTCAGATCCCATTGTGAGAAGATTTACTTCAAACTCTTATGGTCGGTAAAAATCATAAACCATTCTCCCAACAGATAGTGCCTCCAGCACTTCAAGGAGTACACCACTACAACCAACTCAAGGTCATGATTGGGGTAGTTTCACTCATGGGGTCTATGCTTCCTTGACCCATAAGCCAAAAACTGCTCATCCTGCATAAACACAGCCTCATGTCTGACTCCGGACGCATCGCAAAACACGACGCACTTCTTACCCAAATCAGGTAAGATCAAGATAGGTGTGGTCGTCAACTGCTTCTTCTACTCTTGGAAGGTGTTCTCACAAGCCTCCGACCACTAGAACCTGATTCCTTTCTTGGTCAAGCTCGAGAGTGGTGCTGCCAAGTGAGATAAATCCTGAATGAAACTTCAGTAATACCCAGACAAACTCAGAAAACTCCGAACATCAGAAACACTCTTGGGATGCTCCCAAGATACAACTGCCTGCACATTCTTTGGGTTCACTATCACACCTGCCTCTGAGATGATGTGACCGAGAAAATGCACCTCAACTATCCAGAATTGACACTTTTATAGCTTGGCGTATAGCCGGTGCTCTCTTAGCGTACCCAAGACGATGTCAAGATGTTGGGCATGATCGTCGTGCGTTTTCGAGTACACTAAGATATCGTCAACAAAGACAACCACAAACTGATCTAGATAAGGATGAAATATCCAGTTCATTATATCCATAAACACCGCCGATGCATTGGTGAAGCCAAAAGGCATCACCACAAACTCAAACAACCCGTACTGACTCCGGAAAGCTATCCGCGGTATACGAAAGACCTCAAACTCAACTGGTGATAACCTGACCTCATATCGATCGTAGAAAACACCGATTTACCCCTCAACTAATCAAACAGGTCATCAATCCTAGGAAGAGGGTACCGATTCTTCACTGTCATCTTATTTAACTTTTGATAGTCAACACACAGACTCAACAACCCATCGAACTTCTTTGAAAAAAGCACGAGAGATCCCCAAGGGGATGTACTAGGATGGATAAACCCCTTACACTCATACTCCTCATGCTGAACCTTCAGTTCTTGGAGTTCTTCCGGTGCCATTCAGTATGGCAGAATAGAAACTGGCTCCTCTTTCGGCACCAACTCAATTGTGAACTCCACATCCCTCTCAGGTGGTAACCCTGAGAAATCCTCATGAAAAACATCCTAAAACCAATCCACCAGAAAAGGAAAATTATATTTTTCCCCTCCCTCATCATCAACAACCACATGACATGCCACTTGTGCCGTGAGTCCACTCAACCGCTGACCAATCGGTCTTGCACAACCTGCTCGAATATCCCATTTTCCACGGTGGACATAAGTGTCACCCTCAAGCGACCTGAATGATAATATGAGATGATAAAAGTCTATGTGTGCCTGATACAACACCAAAAAATCCTTTCCAAAGATTAGCTCAAACCCTGACATCTCGAGAATGAACAAATCGCACAGAAAACGATACCCACCGACTTACAAGGCACATCCCTTTCACTGCTTGATATCTTCAACCCACACCCCCAACGGAGTGTCAATCGACATAACTCCACACACCTCCTCGATAGGCAAACCCAATGCTACCACAAGTTGAGCAGAGATAAAAGAGTGTGTGGAAACTTTGTCAAACAAGGCACTAGAAAAAGTAGAAGCTACAAGGATCGTAACTCGTACAGTCAACGGTCCGGCTTCACCACCACCAGGTGCAAACTAAACTGCCTAGAGCTGACCTGCCCCCCTACCCTGGGCTCTTTCCAGAGTACTCTATGGTACACTACCTTGTTGGCATGAATGATCTCACCCTTGAGTTACACATCCATCACCCCTGCCAGTACGACCCGTGGAGCTCTAACTGCCTACCTGATATGGGGAAACTGATCCCCCTCCCGTATCCGGTACCTGCCTTCCACCATCTTACTCACCCACATGTTGAGGCTTCCTGCATAACTTCTACACATGTCCCAGCCTACCGCATGAAATAAACTCAACTAGAGGTCGAGGAAACTGACCCCAGATATGCCCCGACCTATCACACTAATTGCAGAACACCTGATTTCCTCTTTGTGAGGCTGACCATCTCTTCCAGCCACTTTGCAAACTTCTGCCATGCTTTGAGCTCTCATGGCGTCGCTTCTGACCCTTGGTAGCTGCACTACTCATCTTCCCCACTAGCATCACAATCCCACTACCCAAAGCTCCCTTCAGGTTTCCTTCTGAGAACAATGCCTGATCTACTACCTCTGCAAACCTCTTCAAGCAGAATATGTTTACTTGAGACCTGATCTCATGTCTCACCCCATCCTAGAAACACTTTGATACCGTTGCCTCATCCTCTACTAACAGTAGGAAAAAGCGTCTCAAATTAGTGAAACGACTAGAATAGTCCACCACTGATAGCAATC
The DNA here is from genome assembly GCA_963277665.1 of Viscum album. NCBI lineage: Eukaryota > Viridiplantae > Streptophyta > Magnoliopsida > Santalales > Viscaceae > Viscum > Viscum album. The sequence continues at coordinate 1,622,031,679 of OY728129.1, forward strand.
CCCGAGCCAGGCTCATAAACTCTACAGCCCACTCCTGCCTCCAAGTCTCTAGATAGAAATTCTCCAGAAAATTTTCCTGAAAAACCTTCCACGACATTCCCTCAGCCGGCTCGATTTGAGCCTGAACGTCCCACTGATGCCTAGCCTGGCCTCACAACATATAAGCGACCAACATCACTTTCTTTTCAAAAGGGGTCTCTAGATGTTCCGGTGTCTTCTGGATGGACCTTAACCAGAACTACGTTGCTTCTGTCCCACCCTCTCTGGTGAAGGTCGGAGGTTTCTATAGCTGGAACTCCCTGGTCATCTCAAACACTCAGTGAAACCCAACCTGGGTCCCGATCCATCATCTGCATAAGGCGGGCCATGTTCCCCTGGAACTGGTCTTCTCCACCCTCATGGGTCGCGGCATTTTCTTACTCCTCTCCTAGAGGAGTGTTATCAGCATCATCCTCCCGTTTCCCAACTAGTAACTGACGTCGTGGTGGCATTTATCTACAATTCCAAGCATGATATTTTAGAACACATGCCCTAAACTTTAATGACTCCATCAAAATCTCTTTATTAGCTACAACAACCCATTTCATATACTAACCCAACAACATTTTCCTATTTGTTTCAAACCCTATTACTCCATTAAAAATCATTTACCATTCATTCATCTTTACCCACTTCTGTTATTTCCTTCATCTCATCACTTCTTGATTTCATGAAATTCATGATGCACCCTACCTTCCTGCCTCACACACCCATCCCATGCGTGTTCCTAACACGATGCATGCCACCTATCTCCCTAGGTTCCTACAATGATGCATGAATGAAAATCCTTGTTCCATTAAGGCCACGAGCCAAATATCATAAAACCATCACATCAAACCACAAGTCCATCGCCCAACAGTAAAATATAATCAACTGTAACAATATACAACCAAGAAAAACAATTCCCACCCAGGGTGACTTGGGTTTCCCCTGTACCTGGGTTAGCTACTCCCAAGAACGAGCTCATTACAAAGGCCTGAAACATCTTAACCCTTGGATACCAACCCCAAATAACAAGACCTCAGAGAAGGAGAAGAAATACCTCCTCAGATACCACTTTGTAACATCCTCGACTTGGATGCCACTAAACCAGTGCTCCGAGCCGGGAGGTTACTTGACCATAAGCACGCCTCCTCGAATGCCAAAGGCTGCCGACTGGAAGCGAGGGTCTATGTGGTCAAGTGGGGACACTATACCCCCTTTTTATCAGAGTAAGCCACAACAGAGATAAACTAATAGCAAAAAAAATAATTAATAACCATGGAACTTTAATAACAACCATTTCCAACAATAAAATATGCCTTGTCATACTACAAATGAAAAAGTGAACAAAAGACCAAAATAAGGACAACGAACAAAATCCCTAAAATGGTCCTGACTCCAAGTTTGGATCCTCCACCAAGTGCTAACCATGTCCACTCAACTTTCTAGCAAGGACCCTTGCCCTTATCCTGACCTGCAAACATGAAATTTTCTCGGGTACCCAACGGTGGCTCGTGCAGTGTGTGAGTACAACTCATTAGGCCACCACCAACGGTGTCTACAAAATATCTGGTGTAACAGGTAGTGCATGTAAAGGAATATGAATGATAATTTCCAATTAATTAATTAAGGTTCCATTTACAAGTTCAGAGCCAAAGCCATTCCCATTCCATTACCATTCATTTATTACCAATTATCATCAGTTACCATTTCATCACGTTTCCATGGGCTAATCACACACATTATGTTACATGGGTCTAAGGCCAACAATCACATGAAAGAGGGTAAACAAATCGTTATCATATCTCAGTAGGACTAATCCCCTCATAGCAACCATAACCTCACCTGGAAGCCACAGTCCGGGTGGATGCAACTGTTAGGATAATAGACCCTCAGTCCCCATTCCTAACCCGTGCATTTAGGGCGGAGTTTAGAACCTCAGTCTTAGCTCAACCCATTGGCATAGATCCTCATGTCATACCCCACTCTTCGAAGCCATGTTCACATGATTATATATATAAGTAACCATAAACCATCCAAACCATTGCCCTTCAGAAAACACTATTCACAACACCCCACATGGGAATCCACATTGTTCCTTAACCCATTAACACATTATCATTTCATATCATTTAACCATTCACCCAATTCCCACGTGTTATGCCAAACTCACTAAGCATTCAACACTAGACCCATAACCTATCCATTATGGTCTTTAATTAGTTTACACATTTACCCATTTAACCCATTCATCATTTCCATGATTCAACCATTCATGCCAACATGTTTATCAAGGGATCTACAATTCTCTACAACAAATTCACTTGTTTAATAATAGTCCGTATACCCAGGAAAAAATAGTACATCCCATGGATGTCCCTAAATTAGGTAAAGTCCATCCCAACACATTCCACGGGGATCGTGAGGATTCCCTTTGCCATTTCAAACACCATTATTACCAAACATTCCAAGGTTATACAAAATACAACCAAGGGAAAACAAGAACACAACCAAACATGTAAAAATACCCAAATAACCATGGGATATAACTTGTAGACCACATACCTCGAAACCGCGATTGAACGCACTCTCAATCGAGTCCTCAGACCTCGATCCGACCAACCTTTGGAGATTTAAACTAAAACTCACCCAAAAGATAGGGTTTTAGAGCTTCAGAACAAGAGAGAGAAGATACAAACCCGAAACCAAAAAGAGAAGCAAGGATGGAATTAGCCTTACCCGGAGCTTCGATCCACAACCAGTGGCACCAAAAATTCCTTAGAATCGAATGAGAACCACCCTTGGGAAGCTTGGATCGGCCAAGTTCATCGCTAGGGTTGAGAGGGGATGAATGGAGGAAAATCCTGAGCTGGGGTTTAAAAGCCCGGAGTGGAAAAATTGTAATTTTTCCCAAAATTAAGTGGACACATGGTTTGGCTACATAGTTTAGTAAAACGTGCGCAAACCATGCACATGCAACTATTTAGAGGAAGTGGGTTGCACAATTTACCTGGGCAGGCCGCACGATTTTCCCTGGCCATGCGCAGGCTGTGTACCCTAGCTTGTTTTGCCCATCTTTCTTTCCTCTCATGCCTCGAACCCCCAAAACACCCCCAAGACCTCCCATAATTTCATAATACATCCCCTGAAGCCCGAAATAAGGGATTCAACCAAAACATAATGAAAACACACCTTTCCAAAAACCGGGATCTTTCAATGCCGCACATTTTTAACTACACTTTTGAATATTATCACTATATAGTAAAGCTCTATGTTTGACATAGTTGTCCGTGAGATTTTAGTTATGGGTTATTTTATGTGATATGTAATTTTTTTTAATTAAAATATGTCATTTAAATAATATTAAATACATATTCAAATTCCATTAATCAATAAATTATGTCATTCATATTTCTAAGGGATGTTATATTTTTCCCTAGAAATTTTTAAATATAAATAATATAATTTTATCAGGACAATTTTTTGGATCTATTTGACCTAAAGTAAATAAAACTTATTGTTAAATACCATGAGTTACTTCTTATCTAATGTGATGATGTCCCCTATTTTTTGAATTGCTACAGTTTAGATATATACATGTTTTGTTCTGTTTCTAGTTGATCATATTGTAGTAGCTTTATCAATTTTTTATGTTTTTTGACTATTAGTAAAAGATAACATGAGAGATAAAAATTTTATACATACCATTTTACCATATATTAAGTGTTAACTCTACTACTATTTCAAGAAAAATAATTCTACGTGACGTTGGAGATCATCTACATTTATCAGTTTCTATTGCGACATTGTGTATAACTAGTATTAAAACACTATATCACATAAAATTATATTTATGTGTCAAATTATTACACTCAGTCATGGGGGAGTGTTATATTATCATTTTAATATGTGGACATTTATTATCATATAAAATAACCATAAGGTCCTAGGAAATATATTTTATATGGGGACATCTACTCACACTAAGTTTCCATAGTCCTCAGAAAAATAACATGACAATTAAAATCACCATTCCCATGAAGAGTGAATTGGTGGAGATGACTGGAGGATTTATGTATCCCTAGACACTGGAAATTATCTTTTCTTATCCTATAATATATTTATTTTTCATTTCAAATCATCTTAATGAGTGGAGTAATGAATTGTTTTAATTTAAGAACATATTTTTGAATTTGTCATGATTTTTAAAAGAATAAAATTCACCCCACCCCTCTTATGTATTCATCATAATTATTTAAACTCAAAAATTAGTATCAGAGGTTTGGATCTAGTGAATTTATTTATATTAACTCTAATAATCTAGTTTTGAAGATCTTGATGAAAACAATTCTGTTGATGATCGTAGAGAATGTATGTCAATGATCTATGTCCCTTATTTAAAGTTTGATAAATATAGTTATTCTAAATAGCACATGATTATATATATGTATATTATTGATTTTAATGTTCACAAGAATATTATTAATATTTATGAAATTTCCATAGAATATTCAGAAAATGGTTTTCCACCATTGAAAAAAAATATTATCTAAATTTATGGGAAATGAATTCTATCATATGAAGACTCAGGTTAGAAGTGTTTAATAACATTTCTCAAGGTAAAAGAAAAAAATGAATTGTGGAAACCAATATAATTTCATATAAAGAAAATAATAATTTTATAAAAATATAGTAAAATATATCTAAACAAAAATTTGATACATTATAATATAGGAAGATGAAGGCATCAATCACATAAATTGTTATATTAAATTTTTTTATGGGCATTTCTACCTTGGGAACTCTAATTCCAAAAATAAATTAAGAATTAAAATTAATTTTATTTTAATATTATAATTTGAATGGAATATTTAATTATATTTAAAAATATACACCATTTGAATATGTAATGATAAAAAAATTGATCAAAACCATGATGATGTACAAAGCATATATGCAAGAAGAAACAAAAAATATTATTTACATAAAAAATTATAACATTTCACTTAATATTTTGATGTATCAATTTTTGATTCATAATCTATTCATTAATTATTAATTTATGACCTAACATATGTTAATAAAAAAATACAACATGCTATATAATAGGCTAAATGGGAAATTAAATAATATGAAATTAATGGATGTCAAATGCAATGAATATAGAAAGAAAGGTTAGAAGAAACCTGATTGTCATTTATATAAATATAGTAGGAAATATGATTAGTAAATAATATAAAAGATATATTTGAAGGATCCCAAAATCACTTCTAAATATTTAAGTGATATATTTACTATAATATTTGAAGTTGGGGAAGAAAATAAAATGGTATATCTATGCATTATGCATCATGCTAATGATATATAATCATGTTTCTCTCATATTTTTAATTTTGAAACACATTATTATATTGAACATTATAAATATTTTATTATGATTAATTATTAATTTTAATCCTTAAAGAAAGATTATAAAAAACTCATAAAATATTATGATTCTTTTTTATGGAAAAGTAGATTTTTTTTACATGTCAGATATCAGATTTAATATATAATTATTCAGAATTTTTTTCATTTTCATGAAAATATATTTTATAAATTATTAGATGAAAATAATTATTAAAAAAAATCCAGAGTGTTATAATAAATAGATAATATAATTTAAATCAATTTCCAGGTAAAATGAAAATTTATAAAGGAAATGTTCGTATTGGTAGTATAAGATCCCATCTATTTTTGAAGTCATATCAGGAGTGTTTTAGGTAATTTTTGAAGATTTTAAGTACCTTTAACTTGGAGTATAAGCATGGGGTGCATTAGGGTGAACATTTGAGAAAAATTAAAGGATAGTGGGCTGTGAATGGTTTACGCATGGTTTGAAAAACCGTGCGACCAAACCGTGCCAAGCATGCGACATTAGACAGAGGAGTCCGCACGGTTTTCCTAACCATGTTATCAAAACATTCAAACCATGTAGAAGTGGGTAGAGAAGTCTGTACAGTTGACGAATTGTTTTCCTAACCGTGTGCCTCTGCCCAAGAAACCGTGCACACATTTCTTAATATCCTAAAAGCTATTTCAAAACCACTCAAACCCCCAAGGACACCCATATTTCGACTTTGAATCAAGCTTGAAAGGTTTTAGGTGTTTCCGAAGCCTTCCTAAGGTATTCTAAGGGGATCCTACACTATTCTTCAAGATTTAAAGCCCATATTGAAGATCTTCTCTCCTCTCGGTAAGTGGATTTCATCCTGTTTCTTCTCCAGTTCTTTCCTCCATCTTCCCATGATATTTTCTGGAAGGATCTCCACCGTTGTTTTGGATCTAAACCTTTGAGTTATGATCTAGATATAGGGTTTTGAATCTAGATCTTGATTTTCAATATCTTTATTCCTTTGATCTTAATTTTGGTTTTAGGGATTTAGATCCGGAGTTTGATCGACAAAGTTATGCCACTCGAATTTTGGGGATTTACTTTGGGCTAACATCCATCTACAATCCAAGGTAGGTGGTCTAAAATGAACTCCTATAGTCATTATTTATGATATGTGTATGCATTTATGAAATTGATAGATTTACTTGATAATTGAATTCCTAAATTGGAATAATTTAGAATATGGAATTGACTTGTGATTTGACTTGGTTGTTAATTGATGATTGAATATAGAACAACTGAATGGGGTTTCCCAAATAGATCTTTTGAGATTTGATGTTGTAATTTATATATTTATTTAATGTGGAAAGGTAATTAATTGTGAGAATTAATTAGGATTTTATGGTTTTGAAATGGATAATTAATTGTAAAGAATTAATTATGGAATGAAAATGGATTTGATTGATTAATTAATTAATGAATTAACTAATGGGTTATGTGCTTAGTTAATTTTCAAATTAACTAATGGCCTATGAAATGTTTAAATAATCACTGGTTTAGTAAGTGATTAATGTGGAATGTTATTTTGAATTAAGAAATGATTAAATGGAAGAGATTTTGTGGCGCTAGGTATGACATCCCAGACCAGTATAGAAGTTGGGACTTGAACATGGAATTCCTCCCCAATAGTTATCTAAGATCTTAGATGTAAAGGGTGTTAGGCATGATAACCTACAATGAATGAGAATTGTAGTAATAGGTATGACATCCTACCTTTAATAGGACTTGGGGTGATATGCATAATTTCCTACACCAAATGATTAATGATAATGAATGATGATTCAAACGAGATTTGGGGTGCTAGGCATGACGTCCTACACCAAATTATTAATGTTAATGAATGATGATTCAAATGAGAGGCATGATTTGAATTTGTCCTAGTGTGATTATTAAATATTAAATGACAATGTGACAACTATTTAAATTTTTCATTGTATTTATTTCATCATTAAAACTGAATGAACTATCTTTTGACTGGACTCATTTTAGACGCCGTTGGCGGTGGCCTACTGAGTTGTACTCACTCCATATTCAGGCCGCCTGATCAGCACTCGAGTAGAGTTTGTTGTTGTAGGATAAGATAAGGGAAAGGCCTGGGGATAGGTTTTTGTTTGGGATTAGAGCAGGGGAGGAGGAACAAGACTTGATTTGGGATCTATTTTGGAGTCATTGTGTCCTTAGTTTGATTTTCATTGTAGACACTTGGAACTTGCATTGTCATAGAATGATTTGATTTTTAGTTGGGTATTTTAATTTTTAGTTTTGATTATCATATGACTTGGATTTGTACTTGTTATTTATATATGCTTCTGCACTTGGTTGTTGTTATTTGCTTCCATTGGTGTTTTATCCCGAAAAAAGAGGGTATAGTCGCCCCTAGACTGACTTACGAGAACCTTGCTACTATTCAGAACTCTGTGGTATACGGGGAGGTGCACTTGGGGGCATGTGTCCAACCATCTTAGGGCATCATTCAGTGGTTTCTGGGTCAGGACATCACAAAGTGGTATCAGAGCGGTTTTATTTTCTTTGTTCTTCTTCTTTTTTATTACTACTTTGGGATAGGTAGACAGGAGACTAGGAACATTCGAGGCGTGGTTATGAGATCATGCATGGGATTTTCTAACCCATGTATGGGGGAAAATCTGAGTAATCAGGGTGGGATTGTTGGGACAACTATTTATTGTTACAGTTGTTAATATTTCAACTTGGGTGACACAGTTGTGGTGTGATGTGATATTTGTTTTGAAAATTGTTGTATTTTGATTTGTGGCCTAAAGAGGAAAGATAGTTGTTGTAACATGTATCAATATAAGCACTCAAGGTTTTTAAACATATATCATTCTAGTAAGTCATAGGAAAATGGGCCATGGGTGAGTTGTTAAACTTGAACTATTTTCATTGATGTGATATTGAAACAATGATGAAAAATGAGAATAAGGGGTGTCTAATGAGAATCGTGATTGATGAAATGGGAATGATTAATTAATTAATTGATGGATTAATTAATTTGTGATAATATAATTAATTGATATTTGATTAATTAATGGGAATGAATATACCCTTGTTAACCAAGACCTAGAATTATGATGATTCAGGGTAGTGATAAGGCCTTGGTGTTGACCGTGTGGTGAGAAAAGGGAGAAATGACTTGTTGAAACTTATTGTGTTATTTTATTCCCTTAAATAAATGTTATAGGGTTGGGTTATGAGACTTCAAACATGTTCTTGGATTTGTAGAGATATGCCTCCATGATGTTGGATAAGGGAGAGACCAAGGGGTTTGTACCAGAATGAACTTCCAGATAGGGATATTGAGGCACTGTTGGTTCATGCTAAGGAAGAAGGATAGAAATTATGAGAGAACTTTACTCGGTTCATACACTTTATGGACAGAGACCCAGAGCAGGTTTAGAAAAGCATGTCTGAGTTGACAAGGGAGTTTCAGCTGCAACACCCTTCTACTTTTACTAGAGAGGGTGGACCTGAGGGAGATGAATTATGGATTTAATCTACAGGGACAATACTTGACCATTTGGAGACTCTGGTTGAGATGAGGGTCATGTTAGCTGATTATATACTGTGGGGTTCCATGAATTGCTGGTGGGACTTTCAGGCACGATCTAGATAGACTATTGATATGTTATGGAAGGACTTTCTAGAGAAGTTCTTAGAGTACTTCTACCCAGACATTCTGAGGTAAGAGAAGGCTAAATATTTTATTCATCTGACACAAGGGAGTATATCCATAATGGTGTATGATGAACATTTCACATATTTACAGAGTTTTTATCTAGATTTGGTGGTAGACGAAGAATATTCAGAAAAATGATTTTTGGATAGACTTAAGTGTGAAATTATGTCCTAGGTGAATATATTTAGCCTAAAGAAATTTTCAGAAGTAGTTAATCAGGCTATCATTTTAGAGGGGAACTTAAAGGAGGCTTCCAGTACTACACAGGAAGATGGATGATCCGGAAGTGGGTATTCCAAGAGCAGGAAGTGCCTCCAAGAGAATCTTAGTCAGGATAGTGGAAATCAAGGTGGAACAGTAACACTAGATTATTCTCTTGTGATTTTACACCAGTGTGGTAGGGAGGGACACTATCATACACATTGTCCTCAACCACTAGCAAAGTTCCAGTATTGTGAAAATATGGGACATCTACAAGGGTTTTGCAGAAAGCAACATTAGGCTGGTGCTGTGGGAGTAACTGCTCAGAGTTAGAGTATGGGAAGGGGGTCTTCTACACTATATAGGTATGGAAGCCGGAGTTCTACTAGCAGAGGCGGTATAAGAAGTGGGTGTGGTGTTTCAGGGTATGAGTTCCTATACCAGAAGAGTGGTTCTCCAAAGGGGAGTTAGAAGACACCATAGGGAAGAGGGGCAGGACAGATACATGCAGTGCATCCTATAACCGTGGAGAGCGCAATTAGACCATCGACAGTGAGAGGTACTATTCTAGTTACTTCTAATTTTCCTACTACCTTGTTTGATACTGGTGCCCCTCACTCCTTTATATCTGAAAATCTTGTTAATGGTCTGAGCTTGGAGATTCAGTCTGTAAGTGGGATGATGGATATCAATACACCATTGGGAGCACAAAATAGAGATATTTGTTCATGTAAGGGTTGTTCGCTAGAGATCAGAGAGTATCATTTTCTTTGGGATATTTATGTCCTTGATATAAGGGGATTCAACCTAATTATGGGTATGAATTAGCTAGTTTCATACCGAGCCCACATATATTTTTACCATAGAAGAGTGACTTTTTTATCTCTTGATGGTGACCAATATTTTCTTCGTGGAGAATGGGATGTCCATGCACGAAGAGCTGGGCCAAGTACTTGGAAACTAGGAGATCTCACGGCCCTAGTTGCAAGTATTTTGCTGGATGATGGGAGTGGTAGGCAAGACATCCTTTCACCAATATTAGTACTATTTTAGGGTGTCTTCGTAATGACTTTTCAGGGTTTCCACATGATAGAGATATGGAATTCACTATTGAGATCATGATGGGAATTGAGCTGATATCTATTCCACCTTACAAAATGACATTGACTGAGCTTCAAGAGTTAAAAATATAGTAGGAATAATTGGAGGATAAAGGGTTTATCTGTTGAACTACATCACCTTGGGGATCACCTCTTTTGTTTTCAAAGAAGCTAGATGGGAGTCTATGCTTGTGTGTCGATTATCGGAAGTTGAATAAAATTACTATGAAGAACTGATATCCTCTTCTTCATATCGATGATTTATTTGACCAACTGAAGGGGGATAGTGTATTATCAAAGATAGATCTTAGATCAGGGTATCATCAGGTGAGAGTACAGACTTGTGATATACCAATAAATTATTTTAGGAGAAGGTACGAACTTTATGAGTTTTTCATAATGTCATTTGTATTGACTAATGCTCTAGCTGTGTTTATAGCCTTGATGAATAGTATCATTCATCTATGCTTAGATCTGTTTCTGGTGTTGTTTTTGGAAAACATTTTAGTGTACTCTAAGACTCATGACGATCATGCCCAAGATCTTCACATCGTCCTGGTTTCACTGAGAGAGCATCAGATATATGCCAAGCTATCTAAATGTTATCTTTGGATTGACAAGGTACACTTTTTAGGGCACATCATCTCGGAGGAAGGTGTGGTAGTGGACCCTGAAAAAGTGCAGGAAATGATTTCTTGGGAGCAGCCCAAGAATGTTTTCAATATTTGAAGCCTTCTGGGTTTAGCTAGTTATTACAGGAGATTTATCCAGGACTTTTCCCGGTTGGATGATCCAGTTAATGGTTTGACCAAAAAAGCGTTAAAGTTTTTTTTGATAGGATCATGTGAGAATGATTTCCAAGTGTTGAAGAAGAGCTTGACATCGACACCAATTTTGATCTTACTTGATTCGGGTGAGGAGTACATGGTGTTTTTTGATGCTTCTGGGGTCGGACTTAGAGCTGTGTTGATGCAAGGGGAAAAAGTTGTTGCTTATGGGTCTCGGTTATTGAGGCCACATGAATGGAATTACCATACGCATAAACTCGAGTTAGTAGAAGTGGTTTATGATCTTAAATGTTAGTGACACTATCTTTTTGGTGAAAAGTTATAGTTTTTACGGATCATAAAATATTGAATTATATCTTTTCACTGCGTGACTGAAATCTTCTGCAGTGAAGATGAGTAGAGTATATGTAGTCCTTTGCTTTTGAATCGGCATATACACCTGGGAAGGGGAATAGTGTGGCTGATGGCTTGAGAAGAAATACTCAGACTCAGTTAGTACATGAGTCAAGTGTAGAGTGTAAGGTGATGACCTTCCTAGTGGAAATGTATGTGGTAGTTAAGAAGAGTCAGGAGAGGACGATTCTGGTTTTTGTAACTGTGGAGTCTATACTCTTAAGATGGATCAGAGACAGAAAGTATGAGGATCCAGAGTGTTTTGACTTAAGGTAAATCCTTGGATGTGGGGAGACACCTTCATACTAGAAAGTAGATGACGATGATATCATCTATGTGAAAAATATAGTTGTTGTGCCTACGAGTATGTGAGAGGAACTCATGCAAGAAATTCATGCTTCAAGGTGGGTGGTACATCCTGGCATGAAAAAAATGTACCATGACCTTCGACGACAGTTTAGGTGTCCAAGAATGAAAAAGGAGATAAGAGGGTTCGTAACAAGATGTTTCACCTGTCATCAAGTGAAATCAGAGCATCAACGTCCTGGAGGCCTATTGAAACCGTTACCTATTCCGGAATGGAAGTGGGATGACATGACTATGGATTTTTTGGCAGGAATTCCAAAGGCTATTAGGTAGAATGATTCTATTTGGGTTATTTTTGATTGACTAACTAAGGTTGCACACTTCTTGACTATCAAGGAAACATTTACAATAGATCAATTTGGAGAACTATACATGAGAGACATCATTCATTTTCCTGGGGTTCCACAGACTATAGTTTCAGATCGTGATTCCTTCTTTACTTCACGCTTCTGGTAGGGCTTACAGAAGGCACTTGGTACACAGGTTCTGTTAAGTACAACCTTCCACCCACATATATATAGGCAGTCAGAGCGTACCATACATGCGTTAAAGGATATTCATTGAGCATGTCTGTTTGACTTTGGTGCTTCTTGGGAGAGTTACTTGGATTTAGTGGAGTTTTCCTATAGCAACCGTTATCAGAAAACTATACTGATGGCACCATAAAAGACACTTTATGGTAGACCATGTAGATCACCGCTATGTTGGTTAGAGGTGGGTGAGTTAGAGCTGTTAGGACCAAGTCTCATTCAGGAGACATCAGAGTAGGTGTAGTTGATTCAGAAACGCATGGCTATGGGTCATAGTAGACAGAAGTCGTATGTTGATAGACATAGATGACCCCTAGAGTTTATAGAGTATGATCATGTATTCTTACAGGTGTCTCCTAGATAGGGTCACCATATGGTACAAAGGAAGGGTAAGTTATCACCTAGGTTTGTGGGACTGTTCGAGGTGCTAGAGAGAATCAGGCCAGTGGCATACCAATTAGCACTTCCACATAAATTTAGAGCTATGCATGATTTTTCCATGTGTCACAATTATGACAATATCACCGAGAACCTTCCCACGTGATTGATGTGGAGGAAGCTGACCTTGAGATAGATGCATCCTTTAAGTAGCATCTGGTACGTGTGATGGGTCATAGTGAGAACATTTTAAGGGGAAAGAACATGCCGATAGTTCTTGTGTTATGGAAACATGATAATGTTCAAGAGGAAACTTGGGAATGGGAAGCAGACATGACGGCTAAATGGCCCAATATTTTTGGCTTGAAATATAAGAGAAGTTCAAGAGTGCAGCTCGAGGATGAGCTATTATAAGGTGGGGAGATTGTAAGATCCATGATTTTTTTGGAGTCATCTTAGGAACGTTTTCAGGTACTTTTTGACGCTTTTATGTACCTTTAATTTGGATTAGAATATTGGGGTGCATTTGGGTTAACAATTAAAAACACTTAATCGATAGTGGGCTGTTCACGGTTTTCCCATGGTTTGACAAACCGTGTGACCAAACCATGCCAAGCCTGTGAAATTGGATAGAGGAGTCCACATGGTTGGTGCAAGGTTTTCCTAACCATGTGACCAAACCATTCCAACCATGCAGAAGTGGGCAGTAAAGTCCGCACAGTTGTCACCCAGTTTGTCTAACCATACGCCTCTACCCAGGAAACCGTGCACACAGTTTTTAATATCCTAAAATCTCTTTTAAAACCACCCAAACCCCCTTGGACTCCCATATTTCAACCTTGTATCGGGCTTGATAGATTTTAGGTGTTCCCAAAACCTTTTTGGGGGATTTCAAGGTGATCTGAACACCGTTCATCAAGATCTAAAGCCCGGATTGAAGATCCTATCTCCTCCCGATTAGAGGATTTCATCCCGTTGCTTCTCCAATTATTTCCTCAATATTCCCATGATCATTTCATGAAGGGTCCCCACCGTTTTATTAGATCTAAAACATTGAGTTAAGATCTTGATCTAGGATTGTGAATCGAGATCTAGATTTTCAAGATCTTGATACCTTTGATCTTAATTTTGGTTTTAGGTATTTAGATCTAGAGTATGATCAACGAAGTTGTGCCTCTCGGATTTTGAGGATTTTCTTTGGGCTAACATCCATATACAAACTGAGGTAGGTGGTCAAAATAGAACTCCCATAGTCATGATTTATGATATGTGTATAAGTTTATGAAATTGCTAGATTTCCATGAAAATTGAATTCCTAAATCGGTGTAATTAGGAATATGGAATTGACTTGTGATTTTCCTTGTTGGTTAATTGATTATTGAACACGAAACAAATGAAGGGGATTTCCCAAATAGATCTTTTGATATTTGATGTTGTAATTGAGATACTAATTGAATGTGGAATGATAATTAATTGTGCGAATTAATTATTATTTGATTGTTTTGAAATGGATAACTAATTGCGAAGAATTAATTATGGAATGGAAATAGTTTTTATTGATGAATTAATTAATGGGTTATGTGCTTAGTTAATTTTTTAATTAACTAGTGGCCTTTGAAATTTTTAAATAATCATTGGATTAGTATGTGATTAATGTGGAAAATTCTTGTGATTTAACGAATGATTAAATGGCTAAGATTTTGTGGAGCTAGGTATAAAATCCTAGACCAATATAGAAGTTGGGAATTAGACATGGCGTTCCTCCCCAATAGTTATCTAAGCGCTTAGATATAAATGGTGTTAGGCATGATGACCTACACCAAATGAGAATTGTAGTTCTAAGTATGACATCATATAATTAATGAGATTTGGGGTTCTAGGAATGACATCCTACACCAAAAGATTAATGATAATGAATGACAGTTCAAATGAGATTTGGGGTGTTAGGCATGATGTCTTACACACAATGATAAATGTTAAGGAATGATGATTTAAATGAGAAACTTGATTTGAATTTGGAATAGTGTTATGATTAAATATTAAATGACAATGTGATAACAATAATAATTATGCATTGTATTTATTGATTCGTTAAAAATACATGCACTATCTTTTAACTAGACTCGTTTTAGATGACGTTGGTGGTGGCCTACTGAGTTGTACTCACACCCTATTCGAGCCACCAAATTGGAACCTGAACAGACTTTTTTGTTGCAGGACAGGATAAGGGAAAGGGCATGGGATATGTTTCTGTTTGGGATTGGAGTATGGGAGGAGGAACCAAACTCGGTTCGGGATCTGTTTTGGAGTCTTTGTGTCTTTACTTTGAGTTACATTGTAGACTAATGGCACTTGCATTGTCATAGTGTTATTTACCTTTCCGTTGAGTATTTTACTTTCTGGTTTTGAATATCATAGGACTTGGATTTATACTGGTTATTTATATATGCTTCCGCACTTGGTTGTTGTTATTTTCGGCCATTGGTGTTTTATTATGTCAAAAGAGAGTATTGTCTCCCCAAGATTGGCTTACCAGACCCTCGCTGCTTATCAGAACCCTCTAGCATTTGGGGAGGCATGCTTGAGGGCATGTGGACAACCAGATCGGGGCACCGTTTAATGGCTTCTGGGTAGGGATGTCACATATAGTAATGGGGAATTTCATAAATTATATAGGAATTACTTGTTCCTTGATCTTAAAGGAAACAAATTTATACTATTTAATTTTTTCACTGTAGTAATAATAAAAATTATATTGATGACTAATATTATTTAAATCCTTAATTTATTGGCGTTAAGTAAGTTTATTATTCAAAATATTTATCTGAATCTAAATATGATTTTTTTCACAAAATAAAAATATTTGGTTAACCTTTTCCTTAATTTATAACACTCTCAAAACCAAATGTGTATGGGTACCATAATGTGCATTCAGTTATCATTTAATAGATTTGATCCACTAATCATCATTTTTTTAATAAATAGTTGGTTAAATATTATATAATGATTTCTCATGATGAAAATATTGATTATTTTACAAAATTTACCAACTCTGAAGTAGTTTATTATATTAAAGGAAGCATCAAAAGAGCTGCAACTATTATTATCTATGACATATTTCATTTCCAGTTTAATTTCAATTACTTGAAAGTTTTTATATATGGATAAAAAACATTATTCTTTTTTTATATTATTCTTCTAAATTTTTTTATTCTTATGAATGTACTATTATGTACATTCTTGGTATATATTTATAATTTATGAATTAAATTATTTAATTTTTTAAAATATATTATTCATCATAGGGTGATCTATTTCAAAAAATCTATTTTTTTATATATTTTTTTATCGTGCAATATACTAATTTGTTTAATTAATTTTTTAATTAATTGAAAATCTACTATAGGTTACTAAATAATATTCTTAATGTTTTCATAACAGATAGAGTAGAGCATCTAAAAGAAGTATTTATATTGAGGGAGTTTATAATACTTCATTAATTGAAAATGAATATAGGGAAAGTTATGATTATTAATTGTAAAACTAGTATATTTTGGTTTATCTCTATATTATTTAAACACTTTCTATTTTATAAAAAATATTTGAAAAAATATTTATCTTAAATAGACTATTTAAATTTATTAAAATTTTACTTATATGATATTTTTTAGGAAAATATATAATTTTAATTTTCAAATTAAAAATGATTAATGAAATTTTGGATCGGGAGGCCGAACCATCTATTATTAATTAACATACTAAAATCCCATTCTTCCTGAACCTAAACCATTTCACTCTCTCAAAATACCGTAGTGATTATGTCTTCATTATTTACAATTTGAAATTCAATGACCACTAATGAAACATATCATGCACCATGAAGAGAAAAAATCACTCTATTTCAAAATTATATCTTTTTAAAATACTAACCATTCAAGGACTCTAATGTTTTTTTATTAACATATTTTATTAATATTTTGATTAGAAAGAGTTACATAAATGAATAAGAAACGTATTTATCTTACTATTTCATTAACTAATATATTTGGGGAATACCCAATTTCTTTTGTGTAATAATCTCTAGAGAAGTATTTCATCAATGATAAGTAATTCATGGTTGTGAAGTACCATAATATCAATAACATGATATGGTTGAAAGTAGGATTCCATCTAAAAATTCATAGAAAATGTCATCTAATTAAGTTGTATCGGTTTATAGAGAGAATTATAATTTAGGTTCTATAAAAATTACAATAATGTCTATTATTTTAAAAGGATAATTAGTGAGGCAACATGAAGAACTAGAATGATTTAGGAAATATTTTGATGAGACAAAAATGTATTCTATTTTAAAAAAAATAATTCTTAATCCCTTCATGTTTAGAATCAATATTTTCAGAAGAATTCAATTTAAAGAAGACATTTTGATTAATTTTAAGTTGAAATTGTTTATCATGTGGGGAATATGAGATGAGAATATATTTCTAAATCCAATCTTGATGAGAAAAAATTGTTCTTAATTAAAAAACTTTATTCAGCTTGGAGTATAAAAAAATTATGAAAATATTCAAGGAAGAATAAATATGTCTTCGAGTGTTTTTTTGCAATAAGTAAAATAATTTAGAGTATTTAATGTTAAGATACCTTCCTTAGAATATAAATAAACCCCAATAATTTTTATCATCATGAACCTCAACCAATTCAAAATATGAAAAATATCTATGTAATTATGAATGTTTAATAAAAAATACTATGTTATATCATCTTAATTATTTTTTCCATTTCACATTATTTTATATCTAAAATTATTAATGCTTTTGAATAAATTTTCTTAAATAAAAATAAAGTTCACTAAGAGTATTGAGCAATAATATATGTGACTTATTACATTTCATACAATACTTTTTGATATCAGAAAAAGGCAGATAAATATGGATTAAACAAACTTTTGATAAAAAATAATTAGTTTTTTCTCGTAGAAATATAGATAAATATGATAGTTATATTTTTTGGTTGGGGATAAGTCTTTTTTTATTAAATAATTTATTTTTTCTATTTACACAAAATTTATATGTGATTTTTGATTAATAGTATGGGTATATTTTTGGTCATATTTCGATCCAACACTGTTATTTCACTTACAATTTTTATTGATTCTCAAAACACCAACATTTGTTTTACTAATGATGGTTACTTAAATGAATTTCAGGTTACTTTTTAGTAGAATAATTATTTTATTATGAATAAATCTAGTTTATAATTATATTGAAGTTCAATTTTATTATGTATTTTTTGATTTTAAGTAGTCTAAAATCAGTATTCCTAACCATACATTTGAAGTCAATGTTATGATTCAGAACACTACTAATTTATAAAACCTTACACTGGGTACCAACATTAGGTGTAAACATTAGGAATGAGAATCATAATTTTATCAAATAACCTATTTTAAGTGCTTAATGTATGGTACATGTAATCTTTTTAAATAAACGATACACTATTAAATATTATATTGATTATTATCCCAATTCAGTTCAACCTTATGTTTTAGCCAATCGTATATGAGATTTGAATTATGAGTTATTTTATATTATTTATAAAATGGTTTCATCATATTTAATGACTCATTTAAATATTACTAAATACCAATTAAAATGAACTTATTCAACAAATTAAATGGTTTCTATTTTCAAGATAAATTATGTTTTTCCCATGGTATTTTTAATTCAAATAATATCATTTTATCAGGCAGATTTTTTTGGATCTATTTGACCATATGTAATTCAAAAATATTATTAAATACCTAGAGTCACTTATTCTATAATGTGATAATGTCATCATTTATCTATAAAGTCTCAAATTAGAGACATACATGTATTTACATATTTTTATTCCATCATTGGGTTGGTGCTCCTATATTAATTTTCAATATTTTTCTACATTTATTAAAAGAAACTATCAATGATAGACCTTGGATATAACCATTTTTTCATCTACTGAGTGTTCTCTATATTAATATTTATAGAAAAATTATGTATGCATTACACTGAAGATATTTTATATCTATTATATATTACTACAAACATGGGATGAACCAATATTCAACTTTTACAACTCATCTATCTCTAATAAATTACTAACTGTACGTATGCATTCATGATTGAATTTCATATTATTGTAATAATATGTGAATATTTTTGTTCAATTTAAATGTACTTGAAGGCCCTAATGAATCATTTTCTTATGGTTTTAATCGCATGAAATCTATTGTACTAGTCCTCGTAAAAATGAAATACTAGTGGAACTCACAAAGATCATGGAGAGAATATTTTCGGAGTGTATTGGAATAGTTTTTTGTCCTTAACCACAATACATAAATGTGTAAAATTCTTTCCATTATTATTTTTTATGCATACTCAAATTTATAAGATAATTAAATAATCACTTTTATTGAAGGTGGATTATTCAAATTTTTCTAGATTTTTCGAATGACACAACACTCCCCAACCATTATGTCTATGTTATCATCATTCTAACCCAAAAACAGAGTGGTGAAAATAATATGTCTCTAGGAAAGAGACATATAATCCTATTATTTTATGAAAGATCCTAATTATTCCCACATGTGTACCCTCTATGAAACATTTTTTCTTAATATGTGGAATGCAAAATATAAAGAAAGGATTAGCTCAGTTTTTCTGTAAAGGTAAACAAGGGAGATATCAATCAATGATCATATATGATCATAAGATAAGAATATTCATTTTAGATAATGATAATAAATTAAAATTTTAATACCCATGCTATCATAAATCGTAAACATAAGGCATGTCATAAAAAATTATCATAATAAATGGAAATATTCAAAAGATTGGGAATCTTATATAATCAGTCATTAGTTATGGGTGCATAACATATAGATATGAATATTCGAAATACATAAGATTATAAAATTTTGAGAATGTATAAATATAAATAGGTTCTGTCATAATATTATGAGTATGAAATCAGGCCCTCCTAGAAACATATGGACATAAAAACCTAGTCTATGCACCATATTATAAGCATGAAATCTTGGTCCATGAATAATAATATAGACATGAAAGCCATATCCCTACAAAAGGTTATGAATATGACATTTTTTTTATTGATAAAATATTTATCTCTGCATTCATCCATATCTACTGAATGAATTTGAGGGTTATAAGGGACCCACCCATCACATAAAATTATTCACTCATTTTTATGCCATCAGATTATGAAACAATTTAACATTTAATCATATCATAACTAATATAAAACAAAATGGGTTAGAAAAAAATCACATCATCATCATAATAAACCATAAAAAGAGTGATTATGGATGGAATCATATAATCTTATCCACATTGGTACATAATAAACATTAAAGTATATCATCATTGATGAAAATTACATTAAACATTTTCATGGATCCTTTCAGGATGAATATAACCTTTTTATTTTGAAACAAGTTAATTAAAATCAATATATTTCAAAAATAATTAAGGAGAAAATTTATATGAAAATAAAAATAGATAATAGAAAAAAATTTCAATGAATTGAGTGATCAGGATTGTGGGATATTTGAGTAATTCCATATAGGTTAAAATAATCATTCAATTTCCATTTTCGGTAAAAAGTAAAAAGTTATCCTTTGTATATTCATCTAAAACAATTTTCATAAAAAATTAAACTTGGGTAAAAATGACTTCAAAAAATAATATGAGAATATTAATATATTTTTTATAAAATTTCAAAAAAAAAAAATATTCATGGAAGAAAATTATTCATGATCAAATAAGAAATAATTATTGTTTTTCTTAAAAAACATTTTTATGTCATTTTAAATATAAAAATAAGATAATGGTACTATTAGATTAAAATTAATTGAATAACCAGAGGATAATAAAACTAAATGATATTTAATAGATAAGTATTATATAATTCCAATAATGTAAATTCAATTACTGTCCATCCTAATAAAAATGAAAGTGATAGATAAATATTATACCTCAAGCCTTGTCTTTATTCACAAAAATTTGAGACTCATGTATAATAAATTTAGATAAATTATAAATGTATTACATAACCATAATTCACACACACACACATATATAAATATTAAATTCCATATATTATTTAATTATAACATTTTATTACTCATTTTTTTATAAGTTTTTATTAAAATTAATGTTTTAGGTGACATCTATTGCATTTATCATATGCGATTTGGTTTAGTATTTTAGGTCCCTATAGCAAGATCATGGATACAATATATTAATAATTTTAATCAGGAAATACAAATATATATTCATTATTTATATTTTTTTGATTCATCAATAATATTTAGAAATAGAAAAATGAATTACACTCTTCATGGGGATGATAATCCATAGTACGCATGAACACTATTTACACTTTTCGACGGATGGTATAATAGAAAGGAAAATAATAATTAACCTTTTTAGAATTATTTTTACATAATATATATAATATATATTCATTAAATCTATACTAATTTCCGTTAATGAAAAATGGTAATGAAAAATGAATTACATGAGTTTGTTGAAGTGGTAGTCCACACATACACATGAGAAACATTATCGCTTTCCTAAAGATGAAAAGGTACGAGGGAAGATATGATATTATAATTAAATAATAAAAATTATATCATAAATATCATGTATAAAAATTAAAAACATAATAATAACCATCCATTTAAAGTGGTGATGAAAAAATGAATTACAATTCAATGTGGATAGGGTATGCCATATATACAACCATGCGATGTTTTTTACTTTCAGTAGGACATAATAAAGGTGGATAATTATAGTTTGACCATCATAATAATAGTTAAGTATATTTATGATACTTAATTAATTATTTTATAACGGTTACCATTGATTTATAGGTAGTATAATAATAAATAAAATTGAAAATTTTCAGTGATGAGTTATACCTCTTCGGTGAGAAACCACTTTTGCCTTTCTCCTTATGCCTCAAATGAAAACTTTTCTATAAAGAAAAGATGATATAGGATTTGGTGAAGGAATAAATGATGATATTATTGTAGGTATTGTCTCATTTTAAGGAAAAAATATAGATAAAATAATATAGAGTGTTGGTTCCCTTTCATAGGTGAGGGGATGCACACTCTTGTAATTTATTATATTAACTAAATATAAATAAATTTTCAAGGAAAATTGATTAAAAATAGATATAAATAGAATATAATATAATTATGTGTAGACATACTACCATATAATGTAAATTTTATTCTTCTATATTATCTTATCACCCTTATCTCTTTTTTACCCCCATGTTAACACATTAGACAATTACCATGATAACAAAGATTTTAAAACTTTTAGGGTCATGAAAGTTACAATAATACTAAAAATATACCATAATTAGACCAGGGTTGATATGTTATACCATATCCAATTAACATGGTTGAATTTAGTTTTTTTTAATTTTAAATCATTTACTATAATATTTTTAATTATTAAATATCTTTAATTTAATTTTTGGAACTATTCATTTAAATTAATATTAAAATTGATATGAAAGTAAAGGAATTAGAATATAAACCTATAAAACACTACTAATATGTTACTTATACCTATAAAATTACTAGTAAAATATAACTTAATAAACCAAATTAATTTATAAATTTTATAATCATTTACTTGATTTTTATATCCCTTACACAATCCCTGTGTTAGCATTGTGTAAGAATATAATTAATTTATATCATCAATAAAAATTGAAAATAAATCATCTTCATATATATAAATTAATAAAGATTAATATAAATGTTATTATTCATTATTTATCTATATTTTATAACATATATTTCATGAAAAGTTATTTAATATGCGATTTTGACTTTCATGATTTTTTCATGCATGACACAATCATTTGAAAATATTCTTGTTATAAAACTCAAACATTGAAAAGTATAAATATAAATTATATTTTATAAATAATATGTAATTTTAATTTCATAAAAATAAATATACATCTTTATAATTATCATTAAGATACCAAAATTTACTTTTGCAGTGATGCGTAATCACTACATTGGCATTGAATTTTTTTTCATATTTATCAAGAAATATATTTTAATTTATATGATTTGAATTATTTTTATATGATATTGGTAGTATATAGTTATTAATAACTATTTACATATGTTTACTAAATTTATATATCATATTTATTTCTTAGATATATCAAAGAGGAAACTATATTTCATAAAAATTATATTATTTTCTATTTAATGAAAATTTACGTTTTTTCTAAAAAATATCATAAATTAATACTAGGGACAAAGCTTTAATGATTATTCCAACAAGTAATTTAATTTAATAAAATTAAATTACGATAATTTATATAAATTACTAATAATATAAATAAGTAAAACACAATGAAAACTATATTTATAAAAGTATGTTTATAGGAAAAAAATTAACAATTACAAGAAATAAAGTATGAAGATTATTACTTTTTAATTAAAATGATTATATATAACTAAATAAACTTTAAATAAATTTATAATAATTTGGAAATAATAGTGGGTCTTTAATGAAAAATGTAATGTTTTAAAAGAATCTATATTTTTTATATACACAGAAAAAACTATCTTTTCATGAAAACCCAAAAATTTAACCCTATGTTAATTATGATATGATGATTTAAAAAAGGTACCATTTTTATAAAATATAATATTGAAAACACCCAAAACATAATTATAATATTCACTCAAATATATAAATATTTTTTTTGATGAAAAATTATTTTAAAAAATAAAATGAACTTATGAAAAATCTATTAATATTTTCATAATAGTTTATAAATTCACTGTTATTGATATGGAAATTAATACATATTTTATAATTTTTTCCCATATTTTCATACCATCCAATCCAACTGCCATGTTATAACAGTCATAAAATAAAAATATTCTATGGTTCATTGGAGTTGAGTGTTTTATATTGTATACTTTATCAGAGATAGAGTTGTTGTAAAATTACATGGTGTTAGAAATTCTCGTTGTGTTCCTAATTAATTTTTGAATATACATAAATATCATCTATAAGTACCATCATAAATTTATCATGGTAATTAATAAATACTCAATTTTTTGTGGGTTTGAATACCGATCATTTATGGGTCTAAATGGTCTGAATATAAACTCATAATTATTGAACATTAAATGATTGTTAGTCTTGAGAATATTGTAAATATACACCTTCAGTAGATGATATATTGATTGAAGGTACACTATAGAGATTTATTGATCCCCACATAGCTTTCTGAATAAGTCATCAATATTTTATAGGCTATACTTGTATTTTGATCTTATTGAGTTCTCAATAATCAATGTATAGATGCTTCGACCCATGCTTATTCGTGATGAAGACATGAATAAGGAGAACTAGGGAACCCCATAGAGAAGAAATCAGGGAGTATAAAATCCAATTCAATATTTTCTATTATTTTATTATTTAGTTCAACTATATCATTAGTGGAAATTCTAGGAGGAGTCTTGTATATCATCAGATATCCATGCATAGTTTATTTTATAGATTAACCTACCAATCAAGAGGATACCCAAGAAATTATTTAGTAAATTCATCAGTGTAATCCTTTACAATGGTTATGTATACAAGTGTGATCTTGTCATTTGTTTCTATCATTTAAACTAGATATTATTTATCATAAAAAATTTATATCCACACCATAGAATAGATTTCAGAAGGTGGTTTATCATACCTATTACACTTATATAGAATTTGAGGATAATTCAATATATAGAAGGTGATTGTTTTCTCTCAAAAATGGATGTGGGATATATATGTATACAACCCATCAATTCCCATTATATTATAAAATTACACTAAGGTATTATTAAAATATTTTCTAGGAGATTCATAAAAAAATCTATTTCAGAAGAGTTATCTACTTGAGATGAGATAACCATCCCATTATAAGTTTTCACTAATAACATAACCTCCATGTTTTGAAGTGGGTTTTCAATAGTTCTACTAATCATACCTGATATTAAATAGTGAATAATTCCAAAATCAAAGTGGGTTATCTGTTCCAAAATGAATAACTAGTTCACTTGTCCCCACATTGTTTTCTTAATTCACATACATAGTTGTGATGACATAATCTTACACTTGAGCTAATGGATTTTGGGATTTTTATCATCAATTATTTCGATTACCAATATCATAGGGAATTGGTTTTCATAGTTTCCAAATTTATTTTACTTGAATCCTTGTTAAATATGATTAATATTGATCTAGACATCTATTTTTCACTGAACAAAGTAGTTGGATTCTTCATCTCAGTCATACCTATTTTTTTATGATGCCCCTCCTTATCCCAATTGAAATTTTTACTATTCATATTGAGGTATTTTAGAAGATTCATCCTTCCACACTTTTGACATGTGGTATGATGGATTTTCATATCAACATGATTTTTATCTTGTAATCCACCAAAGTTAAACTACAACTATAATTTCTAATCTCTAGTTCCATGAGACCACTAAGAATCACTAATTTTCAAATCAATATTGAGGGAACATTGGAAAATATCTTCATAGATATCAAAGTACCAAGTATTGAAATCACATTGTAGACTCATCTTTATCACACTAAATAACGAGTCAATTTTTCAATCAGTTTTAATGATAAAAATTGAGGCATATCATGAAATCCATGTGTTTTTACTTATATGATCCATTATATTCATCTTCTATATTCTTGAGTTCATGGAACTCCTTCTATATTTATTGTTTAAATAACATATGGATGTTTTTACGCTATATATTTTACGACTTCTATGGGATTCCTATTCTTAATCAGTGTTTACAACAAATCCTCTTCTCCCCCAAGGTTTTCGACAAATAGAGAGAACTTTGGCTTAAGGAATTGAAGGATTTCGAATATCTTATCAATTAGTTAATATATTGTTAAAAAATAATAGAATAAAATATCTACAACAATTTGGAGTTATCTAATGTATACAAGAATCAAATACAAGTATCTCTCTTATATGGAAGTCGATTTTATTCATATTAATATTGATAAACTGAGTAAAAGTTTCTAGTACTTCCATGTGGTTATCAGATCCAACTCCCATAGTTTGAGGAAATTCATTAGGTCAGTCATTATATTTACCATTGCACATTACATTAACATGATTCCTTCTATACCTTACAACTTTTAGAAATAATGGACAAATAGTGATGGAGATAGTATTATTAATTATTTTATAAAATTCCAACTGTAATCTTAGTATAATTAACTCATACACAATTTAGGGAACCTAACATATCAATTTCCATGTTTCAATTTACAATATCCATGGACATTTTCCAATTAGTTTTTCTATCTTAATTCTGTCCCATAGAAATATTTTCAAGTCATAAATAATTGATTTTAGTGTGAATATAAATTAACCTATAAATATCCATTAGTATTTTCAATCTATATGTGTATTTATACCTCTTTATCAGGCACCAGGTCATATTTATGTTAATACTAAACCCGACCTCTTCAGGTTTGTTACCCCTAGTTAAAACTATGATAGATCTTACATTCAAATTCAATTATCCAAAATGGGATGTAATTTCTTAGAAAACCAAAAAATATATACTTTAACAAAAATTTAGTATTTTATCCCATACATTGTAAAATCAGTAAGACTAACCCAAGGGTTTTTAGTAACAATTTATCATGCTAATATCCAAAAATATCATTACCTTTAATTGATACAAACTATAGAGAACAAAGACTTGAACACTCTTTATTTGATTATTTATAACATATTTCTTGAATGGCACAACCCAATGATATATATGTATAGTGTTTTTAGAATATTAGATACATAAGTGTGTTATCTTAATCATAAAAAATTTAACATTACTAAAAACACAATATATAGCTCCTAACTCCCAGAGATATTTTGAAAACATATATAATACCCTGGGGAAAATGCATAAGGAAAAGGGTGATATAGAATGTTTAGTAAGGGAACAAACATGGTAATAAAGCATAATATGATATTTAGGAGGCATAACACAATATCGTAAAGATAACGATCATAATAATAGAAAAATGAAATAAGGGAAGGAAATATTAAGATCATGGAATCATTGAATATATGGAAAAAATAAAATATTTCATAAAAAACATACATCATGGTTTAATCACAATACCATAATCATAAAATGGAAAATTTTCCATGGGGGATTAGACACATTCCCCATTCTAATAAACATAGTGGTCAATATATCATGGAGGTTTATTTTCACTACCTAATCCCATACATAACATCTTATGATATATTTAAATCATTAAAAAATACATTATTGGGATATATAATTTAGATCCAAACCATAAAATATTTTAAATTATATATATATTTTTACACATAATGAAATGAAACCATAAATAAATTTTAAAAATGAACAAACCCATAAGAAAGAATGTGGTTTGATAATTCTGATTTATGAGATAAACGAAGGCTAAAAAAGATGTAATATCATGGTTATAAGGAATTAAATAATTTTATATATTAATAATTTAAAACGTCAAATTCTTTTTGAACATGGTATTACAATTTATGTAAATTTTGAGAATTATTTGGAGAAGATAGAATAAAAAAGAATCACTCGGTTGGAGTGTTGTGAAATAAATAACGGTTATTTTAAATAATTATATAGATTTTTTTTCTATAAAAAGATGATTTAACCTATAGGGTTCTCTAAAATATAATTGGATGGTTTTAAAAACTATTAAAGGTTTAAAAGAATTTTATGGGGATTATTCAAGAAATAATAAGAGAAATAGGAAAGTTACCTTAAATTATATTCAGAAAAAAGTGGGAATTTCAAAAAGGATCATAAAAAATTTATAACCCCTATAATGGAAGATATATTTTACTTTGTATATATGTTCGGGACATATATAAA
This sequence comes from Viscum album, assembly GCA_963277665.1. NCBI lineage: Eukaryota > Viridiplantae > Streptophyta > Magnoliopsida > Santalales > Viscaceae > Viscum > Viscum album. Next base: position 1,622,059,597 of record OY728129.1, read on the forward strand.
AAATATATGACTTTTAATAGAATAATATTGTGTAACAATGGTGAAAAATAAAGAGAACATATAGCTCAAAGGTAAGGAGGCTGGTGCAGAAGATCTCTTACCTTATGTTTAAAAGTTCTCTACACTTGCACTGAACTTCTATAATAATTTAATTAATTTAATTAAATATATTTAAAATAAAATAATGCATATATTTTTAATTTTCTAATAGATATTTATTGTCTATTTTTATGTAATATTAATATTGTATTTCTTACATTGGTTACTTGGGGATATTTGTTAATTTTAACCCTAGAACTTTGGTTTTATCCACTGTGATCAAAGGTGTTGAAAAATACAATCATGATCCATATATTTTGGATTTTTATTTATATTATTATTTCATTAAGACATTACTTATATATTTTAAAATGATATCCAAGAAAAATCAATATTATGAATGTCACCTTAAAAAATCCATTAATGCAGTTAATGTTGATAGAACTATTAATTTTTTTTTAATAAATATAGATTTTGTTATTTTAAAATTAGATAGTATTAATATCTTTGAAATAGTTATTATTACATAAGAAATGAACCATTAAAATCATCCAAATTAAGTGGTCATGGAAAACAAAACAAGTAATTCATTGAGGCGTTTGTACGCACAAACTTATGATGATGTTTTAATTTTTCTCAATGATTTTGGAGAAAAGTATTAATTATATACTATATTCACATAATAAATTTCCGAATAGTATAATTTATTTTTATGTCAAAACATCAGGGATACAGTGAAGTTGTGGGGTGTGTGAGAGAAGATAATGTAGAAAATTTGTGTATGGAGTACTACCTTTTTCTTGGGTAACTCTATAAGATTGCATAGATTTGTGTTTTGGTGAGGCCAAAGCTTCAGAGGAATTGGGTGGATGTTGATTATATATAAGGGAGGATGTTTTGTTGAGAAAATGTATTTTTAGTGGGTAGATAAATGGGGAAGAGATAGACACCTCTTATAAGTGAGGAGTCGATCACTCTTATAAGAACTCATTATTTCTGAACAATATCACACCATTATTCAAGGAAAAGGATTAAAAACTGGTCAATAATGGTGTGAAGAATGTGTTATGGTTAATAATCCTCCCAACATCAATTATCACACTTGTTTTCCATAAGTTTTAACAAATTTCACTAAATTAAACCATTTTTACCAAAACTTACCAATACTCTAGTAACTCCACTTTCACCCTTAAAAATTAATTTTATTAGGCAGAATAAAATTTTAATGTATTTAATAATTTTAAATTTTTTTATTATAAATATAGAAATAATATTATAATATAAAGTCTATGATTTTTAGTAATTAATTTTAGTATTAGCGTACATGATGCATAAAAACTGTTTCATAGAGAAAGATCAATTTAATATTAATATCTATATAAGGGATAAGATTATAAGTGATTATGATTTACAAAAAATAAATTGATTTATATAAAATAATTAAATATATGTATATTTCAAATCAATTAAAAATTAAATTTTACCAAAATAATGTTTAATTAAATTAAATTTAAAATGTGTTTTTTATTAGAATACAAATAATATTTTATTTCAAAAGGTCAAACATATATTTTTTCAATTTAAAAATTGTCATTAAAATTAATAAAATTATATATATATATATATATATATTATTAATAAAATTATATGTTTCTCTTTATACTTATAAATTTCACTATTTTTAGATGAGGTAAATTGTATCACTATTCATCTATTTTTTTTTGAAAAATATAAAAAATCCTTCCTATGAACTTTTTCACATGATCAATCAAGCAATTTAATTCAATTAATTATATTTAACTTATATAAGTGATAAAAAAAGTAATATATGTATTTCTTAAAATTATATAATTTGTTTTTTGAAATAAAATTTAAATCACAAAAAATATCTATATTATTACTTTACAAAAAGTAATATTTTTATCAAAAAGGTAATAATTAAATTTTTCAATGTTTAGAATTAATGATAATGGTATTTAATTCCATATCAGCTATATTACCTTATGGGACACACATATAATTATATATATATATTTGTAAGGTAAATATTTATATATATATAAATCTAGGGTTATTACAAGTATCATGTTTAACTGACTTACTAAAAAATATGGTGTTATTATTTTAATTTTTATGTAATATATGTATTAAATTATTTATACAATTTCATGAACTTATAAAAAACTCAATATTTCATGTATAATCTAAACTAAACAAGTTTATACATAAAATAAATAATTTTTTAATCATTTTAATTGGTCTTTTCACCCACTCTATACTTATTCGACATCTTATATTGGGCCAAAATTGGAATAAAATCATTTTCTGTTGGAGTTATATTATTATTCTATAATTTTTTATTATACTTCCTTATATAATATGAAACTAAAATTGGACATAATGATCCTAGTAAATGATCCTTTTGGAGTTGTTAGGAATGATTTCTAATGATTGTTGGGTCTCTTAAAAACCATCATAATTTAATGAGAGTGATTATGTATAATAATTGGTGGAATGAAAGCTTACCATAAATAACTATGAATAGATCATCTGATGATACTAGTAAAAAAATAAATAACTTAATATTGATCCATATACTCTTATATGTAATGATACAATAAAATATATTCTAATAATGAATATATTATGTTGTGTTATTAGTCGAAATGTATGTATCTAGGTATCATATTATATGATGGCATAAGATATTTCGGTGATTAGAAAAGTTATACAATATGGTAAAAATAATCTAATGTATAAAAGAAATGAAATGATAAATGAGAATTCCCAAGATGTAAGAAGATTGAATTAGAATTAGTAAATGAAATTTTCCCTTGATTCATGTGCATCATAAATGGGATGAGTATGCTGGAATAAGGGCTCTAAAATATTATACTGGAGAAACAATTGTTATGGTCTCTACCAAAGAATTTTAAGGAAAATAATATTATTATAAATGATATTAATATTTTCAAATACTATTTTTTTGGATTATTGGTTTTTTCTATATTTAAATCTTTAGTTTATTTTTTTGAATCAAGAGAATTGAAAAAGATAGGTATTTAATTCAAATTGAACATAACTAGTTCATCTAACATTTCTGATTTAGAGTTAGAGGAAATTAAAAGAGTGAAATATTCCTCTGGACTAAATTGATAAACAATTGAATGATAATAATGTGATGATTCATGAAGACACCATGAAGTACCAAGGATCAAATTACAACTGAGAGGGGGGGGGGGGCTTAAATCAGCTATTCACTTTTTATAAGTTTTAAAACTATAAGAAACTTAACCCCAAAAACCTGTTAATATTTCTTTCCTTATCATACTTTAAAAAATTCTTAATCATGCAAGAATTTAAAAGAAAGTAAAGAAGACTAGATTTATATGGTTTGTCCTCAATGGGAGAACTTACATCCATTCCATATCCACTCCCATGGGTCTATGGAAACCTATTATAATGAAAAAGTGAATACAACTTGTGTTAACTCCCATTAAACACATTCTATCCCCCGATAGGAAAGATTATACTAACTCCCATCAGTTTACAATGTTTTCATATTGAATAATTGAGCCAAACATGAGAAAGTTTTTTTGTTTAATCTTCTCTATAAATGCACAGTCTAAATCCTCAGTTCGATTGGGCTAAGTCCAATCTTCTATGTACAGTAAAGATGATTCTAATTTTTTCATTTCCTTAAACACTCAAAGAAAACTTAATCAATCTAGTTTGAACCATTCAATTGGAATTCTCTAGTGATCTTCCTTCTCCGCTTATGGGAATGTTACAAATGAGAGAATGATATAAGCACACATTTATAGGCAACTTGGAAGCCGAGGGTGGGAAACTTGAAAATATTTCTCACTCCTCACTTCCTCAAATCTAAAAAATAAAAAAATATCTATCATTTAATATTCAATATTTTACTTCTTCAAATGTCCTTAAATTTTTTCTAAATTTATGAAAAGTTGAAATTCGGGTCTGATGGTGCTGAATCTAGATTTCGATTTTTCCAGAAACTTGCTCTGAGAAGTAGTTAAGATTTTCATAGAAAAATGCTCAGAAATGTGATTCATTTTTTTCTCAGAAACATGCTCAAAAATGTGTTTAGTTTTTCTGAAAAACAATATTATAAAAGTGGTTCAGTTCTCTTATAAACATGCTCAGAAAAGTGGTTCTGTTTTTCTTAGAAATATGCTAAAAAATGTGGATTAGTTTTCTTAGAAACATACTCAGAAAAGTGGTTCATTTTTATTCAAAAAATAGGGTCTGATTTGTTTAGAAAATAGGTTTTAATATTCATAGAATCCAGGTTCTAATTTTCTTAGAAATTAGGATTTAATTTTATCAAAATTTGATTTTTGATTTTCTTAGAATTCAGGTTCCAATTTTTTCAGAATTTGGGTTCTGATTTTCTTAGAATTCAGGGTCCAATTTTCTAAAAATCTATCTTATGATTTTCTCTGAAATTATGTTTTGATTTTCTCAGAATTTTGGTTTCAATTTCCTTATAATTCAGGTTCCGATTTTTGTAGAATTCAGGTTTTGATTTGTGTAGAATTCATGTTTCATTTTTCTTAGAATTCAAGTTCTGATTTCCTTAGAATTATGGTTTATATTTTTTCATAATTCTAGTTTTAATTTCCTTAGAATTTAAGTTATGATTTGGGAAGAAATCAGTTTATTATTTTTTTATAATTCAATTACTAATTTTCTTAGAATTAAGGATCCGATATGATTAGAATTCAGGTTCCATTTTTATTATAATTCAGGTTATGATTTTCTCAGAATTTAGGTTTTGATTTGTGTAGAATTTAGTTTTCAATTTTTTTAGAATTCGTGTTCAGATTTTCCCAGAATTCTGGTTCTGATTATCATAGAATTTAGGTTCCAATTATTTTAGAATTCAATTTCCAATTTTCTTAGAATTTAGGTTCTGATTTTTGTAGAATTCAGCTTCTGATTTTTCTCAAAATGTTGTTCAGAATTATGGATCCAATTTTTCCCAGAATGTTACTCAGGATTCTGGATCTTATTTTTCCTAGAATTTTTCTCATGATTTTGGTTCCAATTTTTCTTAGAATATTAGCCATTGAACGTCTTAAAAACCATTCACCATTTATTCAACAAATTTTACCATGATACTTGTCTTGATTTTTTATAACCTTATGATCAACATATCATCGTTTAATCTATTGATAATGTTTGAGAAACTTTCTATTTTCTGACTCTTTAAGAACATCCTTTTTTAAGATTCTTCAGCAACAAAAAAGGACTTCAGCAACATCTTTCAATCTTAGAAACTTATTTCAAACTCCAAAACTTCTTTCTTTCTCAACAACAAAGAAAAACTTCTAGCAATAACCGAACTCATCTTCTTGTATATCAAAAACAATTCTTAAATAAATGGTTAGTTTTCAACAAATACAAAACTTTGAAAAACAAAACACAAAAAATATTCTTCAATACCACCCTTTGGATTTGTTGAAAACCTTTGTTAACAACTTTTCCAATTATTATAATGTTTCCAAAAATCAAGTTTTTGACTTTTATCAAAAAGTAGCCTTTATCAGAAGGGAGTTTCTTGAATCCACCATAATAGATAAATTAATTTTTTGAAGGATTTCCATCCCTTGGTGGCAAGAAAAGTTTTCATACATGTAAAGATAAAGTCCCCCTTTACATTTATCATTCTCTTTCTCAATTTTCTTTTTCTATATTATTTTTATTTTTCTCTCCCCCATTTTATGATAGAAAAAACTTTAGATTCATAAAACAAAGTTATATAAAAAACTCATTACAAAGTAAAACATGTTTCTTACTCTTACCCTTTTTCATCATAATCCAAATAACAGCGGGGGGAATTCCTTATGATGTTTAGAAAGACGTGGGAGGAGACTAAACTGTGAGTTATTAACTCAATTCAACAAACCTTTCCTTCAACTTTGATTTTTTAAAGATAACAAACATTTGATACTTAGTTGATATGTATTCTAGAAAAACATATCTTGTAGTAACTTTATCTTTTATAAAGTGAAATTTTATATAAATGTGTTTTGATCTTGAGTGTTGGATAGGATTATTAGAATTATTAATTTCTCTATGATTATCACAAAGCATCTTCAATGTTTAAAAAACTTTTAATTTCTAATATTCCAACTGAACATTCATCCATATCATTTGAGTAAAATCTTGAGTAGCTGCAAAATATTTGGATTCAGCTATGCTCAAATTTACCGAACTTTATTTCTTACTATTCCAACTCACACAACATTCACCTAAGAAAAATGTTCCTCCTAAAGTTCATTTTCTATCATTACAATCACCTGGCCAATCAACATCAGTGTAACTATTAAACTTTAAATCATATTTTCTTTTGTATAAAAACCCAGATGAAGTTATTCCTTTGACATATCTTATAATCATATTTGCTTCAAACATATGTGATTATTTCAAATTACTTTGATACATAGAAGATAAATTCACAACATAAACAATATCAAGATGTGAATATGTAAAGTAAAGAATACTTCCTATAATCTTCTAAAAATCATTCCAATTCACACTTATTCTAGATTCATCTTTTTTTAAACTTGTGCTCACTGAAATTGGAGTTGAAACTTCTTTTTATTCTGGAATTCCAAACATATTTAACAATTCCTTGGAATAATTTTCTTGAGATAATAAAACATATCTTTCTTTTTCTTGATCTTATAATCCAAGGAATAAAGTTAATTCCCCAAACATTGAAAGTTCAATGTTCTTCTTCATCTCTTCAGAAAAATCCTCACAAACCTCCTCTTAATCCCCAAAAAAATTATATTATCCACATAAACTATAATAATTAATTTTCCAAAGTCAACATTTTTCACATAAAAGTTTCTACCAATTTTTCATTTAGAAAGGTTCATCTTTCTAAAATAATTTTCAATATTTAAATACCAAGAACGTGGAGCTTGTTTTATCCCATAAAAAGCTTTCTTCAATTTAAAAAATTTGGTTTCAACCCTAGAATGTAAAAACCAAAAATATTTTTTAATGTAAACTTCTTCTTCAATCTCACTGTTTAAGAAATAAGACATTACATCCATCTAATAAACTTTTTAATTCTGATGGGAACCACTGCATGAAACATTTGAATAGTTTCTAGCCATGAAAGAGGGGCAAATGTTTCATCAAAATCTAATCCTTCCACCTGTGCATATCCTTTACAAACAAGTCTTTATTTGTTTCTTGAAACTTCTCCATCATCATTCAATTTATTTCTATAAACCCATTTGGTTCTTATAAATTTTATATTTTTTCCTTCAAACATGATCCCATGTTTCATTCTTCTCAATGTGATTCAACTCTTCATTCTCATCATCCAACCATTCATTATGTTGAATCGCCTCTTAAACTAATTATGGTTCATCTTTTGAGATATGATAAGTCTGATTTTCTAATATCAACTTCCATATTGTGTGAACCAGAGCCTTCTGATTCCCAATAATGTTCTCAGATTTAGGACGCTTTTATAAGGTATGAAATCTCACAATTTCTACCCCAGCATCACTTTCTTCACCTTGTGACTCATCTAAATCATGATGAGGTTGTTTTAGATAACATTAAATATTATTTTATTTCCTTAATATTTCATCCTTAGCATTCTTAAAAACTTTTGTTAAGGAAATTTAATTTTTCATTCCCTTCAAATAATAGGAGTCCAAAAATTTTTGTAAAAATTTGTTCCAACATTTGTAACTTCTCCAATTTGGTTAATAACCCATGAAAGTTACTTCCCCAATACTTTTCATCATACTTTCACAAATCTAGATTTTTTAATTTAAGCAGACATGGAAATACAAAGGCTTTGAAGTATTTCAATGAGGGGTTTTGATATACCACATTTCATAAAGAGTAATGTTGGTTTCCAACCTCAACAAGAATCTATTTTGAATATGTATAGCAGTATTAACAAATTATCTCCAAAATATTATTTGAGAGTTTTTATTCTTCTAACATACTTCTTCCCATTTCCACAAAGCTCCTATTGTTACTTTCTACTACTACATTTTGTTGTGGAGTATATGGAGAACTATACTAATGATTGATACTATACTTTCTTAGGTTGGATTAAAAAGCATTATTTCTGAATTTAGCACAACATTCTATTCTCAGCTTCTTTATAGAAACCCCCAATTATTTCTCAACATAATTTCTAAAGAATGTTAACATTTCAATAGCCTATTAATTTGCCTCATTAACATGATGTTTTTCATCTGAGTTAAATCATCTGTAAAAGTGATAAATTATAAATCCCCTTTTATAGATCGATGTCTCATCGACCCACATAGATCAAAATGAATAAGCTCAAGTGGTTTTCCTGATTGAATCTCAACTCTTTTATGATTTTTTTAAGTCATGGTTACTTTATAGAAAGTAATACAAACATATTTATCTATTATTTTTAATTATGGAAAATCACAAATATCATCAAATTTAGAAATATTATTCATGTTCTTCTGCCTAAGGTGGACAAGTCTTTAGCACCATAACTTGTTTTCATCTTCCGAACTCAAGTAACAAGAGTTATTAGATTCTCCAATTTGAAAGAGATCCCCACATTTTATTTCTCCTTTTGTAATGAGTTTTCCATTTTTTACACTTTTTATGATGTAAGAATCCTTTCTGAATATTACATCTTTGTCATCATCAAAAAGTTGAATTACACTAACTAAGTTATGTTTTATCCCATCAACAAGAAAGACATCTTTATATTTCAGTTTCCCTCATTAAATCTGTTCCATTTCAATCCCTTTAATTTTTAAGGAACTATCATTACCAAATTTAACCGCTCCTCCATCACAATTTTTAACATGTTCCATGATTTTTATATCACCATTCATATGTGAAGAATAACCATTATCAAGAATCCATGCATTGTTCCCCTTACTTTCTTTCAAAGCTATCTAACCAAAAAAATATCTCTCATAAACCTTCTTATTTTCAGATTTCTTTTCTTTCTTATCAATAGAAACTTATTCTGGGAGGAGTTCCATACATATTTTGTCATGAAGGCCAAAATGATCACATATTCCACAAACATCTTCTAGACATTCAAATTTACTCTTTGTTGAAATGTTTTTAACATCTTAAGAATTCACTTTTTGAAATTTCTCTCAGTGAGGAATGCGACTCATTCTTCTTTCACTATTTCTTCCACTTTGCTCAAACCTTCTTCCAAGTAGAGATAAATTGTTCTAACCATTATAATATTTATTCACATAGATTCTGCAGTACCAATAGTATCCCTGAAATCTTTATTTTCTATTAAATAATGATCTTTCTCTATAGAATTTTTTTGAGGTTGGTAACTTTTTTTATCCCTAACATTCTCAGGATATTGAACATCTTTTCCTTTAAGTAAGGTTTCAACTATGGTAGATTTGATAGGTTTCTCACAACCATTTTCTACCCATGCATTCCCATATCTTCTTCCAGAACCTGAAATGTTATAAGAATTAGATGAAACATTATTTTTGGTAAGATAAGATTTCACCTGATTCTTATAATGAGAAATCACTCTAATTTTAGAGGTCTCAACTTGTACTTCTGTCGCTTTGTTGAAATTTTCATTCCTCTTTATCAGGGTATTTTCAGACTCAAGAAGTTTTGATTGCCACTTTTTAACTTCTTCTTCATTAGATTCCAACTACTTTCGAAGATATTTAATCACCTTTCCCTGTTTATCATTTCTAATATCGTAGCTTCAAATCTCCTGAATTTATTCATCCACCTACTTGATGACATATTTTCTTCCATTATAAACCTCTTCAAAATATTTCTTCATTACTCTAATTTCCTTCTTGAGAGATTTGTTTTTCCTAATACATTCAAGATGTTCGGTTTTGATATGATACTCTCTATAATATTCTTCACCACCTTCTTCATCCTTTAAGGAGTCTTCTGTTTTCTAATCTTTTGAAATGAAGGTTATGATTTTATGTAAACATTCATCTTCAGAAGAATCATTGTCAGTTAAGTCTGATTCAACCTTCTTACTCAACCTGATTTTCTTCTTTCCAAAATAATTTTCTTGAATCTGTAGGAAGACTTATCTTATGTATCATTTTTATTCCACTTCATCCATCATGGTTTTTCATCGGAATCATCTCTATGTGCTATAAGTTTTTTCTTAGGGTAATTCACAGAAAAGTGCCCGTTTCCACCACAATCAAAACATTTGAGTTGAAATTTTCCTCCATACATTCCTCTTCCTATTCGATTGATCTTATATATAAGATACATTCTTGGTTTTCATTTAGCTCATCATCTTCCTTGTCATCAAATTTACAAGTACCATATTCATCAACTTCATGTATTTCCATTATTCTCATGGATTCAAAATCCAAGTTATCTTCCATTTTCTTCTAAAAGATTGGAGCTTTCCTAATTTTATAAGAAATAAGAAAATTATGCGATTCACGAAGAGTTAAATCATCCTAGTCTTATAATACAAAATTTTTATAATCGAACATGTCTAGAAATTTTCTCATAAGTTTCCTCACAATTGTAGAATCTTTCAAGACATCTTTGAATCCTATAATGTTATAGAAAATTTCACTAACTCTGGTGAAGTATTCATCAATTGTTTCACCATCTCTCATTCTGATGTCTTCATACGTACTACGCCAAATTTGTAGCTTATCCTCCATAACATTTTTATTTCCTTCGAAAATGAACTCCAACTTGTCCCACATAATTTTTGATGTTTTCAGACCCATCACCTTCTAATAAACATTCTCTTATAAGGACATAAGAATAGAATTTTTTTCGTTTCCATATAATTCTATATTTATTTTATCAGTGAACATATATATAGAATATTTCTCAATAGGTGGAAAACCAAAAGTAGCAGCATTAATGAATTCAAGGACAAGAGATAGAAGATAAGGAATCATCCTACTTTTTTATCCATTACAATTCTTACCATTGAATGTAAGAATTCCTCTACTATAGATAGAATTGATATTTTCTATGATAAGTATTAAACAAGGGAGCGTCACTCTGATACCACTTGATGTTGAAAGGATCAAAAAATGACTAAGAGGGGGGGGGGGGGGGGGTGAATTAGTTGTTCAATTTTTATAAGTTTGAACACATTAAGAAACCTAACCCCTGCAACATTTTAAGATTCTTTCCTTATCAACCTTTAAAAAATACACGATTATGAAAGAATAGTAAATCAAGTAAGGCACACATGATTTACAAGTTTCGACCTCAATGTGAGAACCAACATCCTTTCTATAGCCACAACCATGGGTCTATGAAAATCGAATATAATGAAATAGTGAATAAAACTTGTGTCAATTCTTGTTATACACCTTCTATCTCCCGATAATAAATATTATACTAACTCTTGTAAGTTTACTATATTTGTTTAAAGAACAATTGATCCAAACACAATAATAAAAATCTTGTTGAATCTGCTCCACAAATGCTCAGTCCAAATCCTTAGTCTGATTTGGCTAAGTACGATCTTCTCAGTATGGTATGGATGGTTCTGATTTTTCCATTCCTTAAACACTCAAAGAAAACTTCTTCAATTTGTTGGGAACCATTTAGTTTTAATTTTCCTATGATCCTTCCTTTTCACCTATGTGAAAGTTACAAATGAGCGAATTATCTGAGCACATATTTATAGAAAACTTGGAAAACAAGGGTGTGAGACATGAAAATATTTTTAGCTACCTCAAATCTCAAAAACTCAAAAAATCTCTATCATTTAATCTTCAATAATTTAGTTATTCATACCTACTTAATTTTTAATATGATTTACGCAAAGTTGAAATTTGGGTTTGATAATGAGGAATATTTATACTGATTTTTTCAAAAATATGCTAAAAAACGTAGTTTATATTTTCTCATAAACTTATTCAAAAATGTGGTTCAGTTTTTCTGAGAGACATGCTCAGAAAAGTGGTTCATTTTTTCTCAGAAAAATGATTATAAAAGCGGTTCAATTTTATTAGAAACTTCTCAGAAAAGCTTTTCCGTTTTCTTCAGAAAATAGAGTCTTATTTTTTCAAAAAACATACCAATTTTATAAGAATTCAGGTTCCAATTTTCTCAGAAATCAGTTTCTGATTTTCTTAGAATTCAGGTTCCAATTTTCTCATAATTCAGGTTCCTATTTACTCAAAATTTAGGTTCTGATTTTCTCCGAATTCAGGTTAGGAGTTTCTGAAAATTCAGGTTCTGATTTTCATAGAATTCAGGTTCTGATTTTCTCAGATTTAAGGTTTTTATTTCCTTATAATTCATGTTCTAGTTTGTTAATAATTCAGTTCCCAATTTCTATAGAATTGAGGTTCCAAATTTCTATGAAATCAGGTTCTGATTTCCTCCAAATTCATGTTCCAATTTTTTTATAATTTAGGTTCCAATTTCCTTAGAATTCAGGTTTTAATTGTCCAGAATTCATGTTATTATTTTTCAGAATTTGGGATCCGATTTTCTCAGAATCTAGGTTCTGATTTTCATGGAATTCATGTTCCGATTTTATTAGAATTCAGGTCTCGATTTCATTAGAATTTAGGTTTCTATTTGTGCATAATTTAGGTTCTGATTTGTGCAGAATTCAAGTTCCAAGTTTCTCAAAATTCAGGTTCTATTTTCCTTATAATTTTGGTTCTGATTTGCCTGAAATTCTGTTTTCTATTTCCTCAACTTCGAGGTTCCAATGTTTATAGAATTTAGGTTCCAATTTGTCTCCAAATGTTGGTCATAATACTTGATCAAAATTTTCCAAGAATGTTACCTAGAATTCTGGATTTGATTTTTCCCAAAATGTTGCTCAAAATTCTGGATCCAATTTTTCTCAGAATATTTCTCATTGAAAGTATTCAAACCACTACACCATTTCTTTAACAGCTTTTATAATAAATATTTTCATTATTTGTGAGAACTTTAATATCATTCAAGAATCATATGATTTGTTTAGAATGTTTGAGAAACATTCTAACTTCTGACACTTCAACAATATCCTTTTTCATTATTATTTAGCAATAAAAACAGACTTCAACAATATCTCTCAAACTCAGTAACTTATTTCAAACTCAATAACTTATTTCTTTATCAGAAACTTCCTTAAAACTCAACAACTTCCATTAATATCAACAACTTCTTTCTTTCTTAGTAACAATGAAAAAATTTCAGCGACCACCAACCTCATATTCCTATATATCAAAACCATTTCTTCAACAGGAATGTTAGTTGTTAACAGATACAAAACATTGTTAAAACAAAACACCACAAAGGCTATTCAACCCTAAAATTATTACTATAGGGATAGTCAAAAGAAAATTAAGAATGTTATTTATATTAAGTGAAATGATTTTTTAGAACTAAAATGCTATTGGTGTATAAATGAGGGAAAAATTAAGATATATTTCATAAAAGGAAATCAGTAAAGAAAAAAAACAATAATGAGAAGATAGTAGTGGCAGCTTCATGGTGTTACATAGAATTACATGACTCAAGTAATAATTATTTATCTGAAAATTAATTTGTTAAATTATTTTTCATGTAAACTTTAATGAATATTTTTTAGTGATTCTAGATATAGTTTAATTTATGATTCATATTTTGAAGAATGTGGTTTCAATAAATTTTATAAATAAAATGAAAAGTTACATATTAATGTTTTAAGTTTTCTTGAATTATATTAAGATCTAAAAATAGAATATAAGAATAATGTTAATCTTTATATAATACTAACTCATAAAAATTATAATCTCTAAAATACAAGCTATTTTACTAATGAAAATGATTGAAGTGATTGATAAATATCCCAAAAGGGGAATGAAAATCATTAGAAAGATATTGTATGACTTGATGGTACAATATCTACTTTTATTCTAGGAAAAGTGTGTTTTGAAAAGATTATGTTTATAAATTAAATTAATAAAAATTAAAAGATTTTAAATATGAAAAATTGTTAAATTAATTATAGAAGACATCATTTATTAAAATTTCTGAGGAAAATGTTTCAATTATTTATTGTTTTATGTGTAGTATGAATGGTCGTTATGATAATGAATTTTCATTGATATTTAATCAATATTTTGGTAAAACTATCTCTTTTATATCATAAAACTAACTTTATATATTACCAAATATAGAATTTATAAAAAAGTTTTGGGTACCTATAATTTGTTTAAATTACTATAGCACTCAAGAGAGCATGGAACCATAAACCATTAATATATTTTTCCAAAACATTTGAATTAAAAATATCATTGATATATGGTGTATTTAAAAAATGTATTCTACACAAAAGGCTAATGATCCATCAAACTTTCTAACTTCAATCAATACAATTATGGCTCTATGACTTTCAGCGGAAACTCAAAAGGAATGGTTGGAGGATTTTTTGAAGTATTTATTTTATAAAATATTAAAAACTCTAAAGTATTATTTGTTTTATATTTTAATAATAATTTAATTATCATTTCAATAATATGTGGTAATGAAATTAAAGTTTTTTTTAAACATAATAAGTGTTTTGTTTTCAAGATTGAATGTGTTTTATTTAATTCATATGTAAAAGTCAATATATATTCAATTAATTTTTCTATGATGATCAATTAGAATGTTAATTGTGTCAATTATAGAGAAATGAATGATATATTGTGGATTACATGTCCTAGAAATGATAAATTATAATTTTTTTATAATCTATTGAAGTAAGAGATTTTTTTTGGAATTTTGTAAGCTTAATGTAAGTATATATTCTCTTTGTGATTCATGATAAAAATTAAAACAACATATGGGGATACTTATATCAATTATTGAAGTAAAAATTATTAATACCAATTGAACTTATTCATCCATCTTTATTTGATCATGTTAAAACTACTAGTTTGTATTTAAAGAAGTAGTTTATTAATATTTTTTTATTGTAGGAGTTTTACATGGATTATTTATTATCCCACAAACAGGAAATGATAGATAAATTTAACATTTTTATAAAGTTACATCATAATAAAAAGGATTACCAAATTATATTAATTAGAAGTGATAGAGGTGGTGGGTTTTTCAACCCAGAATTGGAGAGATTATGTGATGAAAATGGTTAATTTCAAACATTTAATCCCCTAGAACACACCAACAAAATAGTGTTTTTTCACTAAAATTTGACAGGTTTATAACTATAATAGGATTCAAGAGAGATGATTCTCAATTTTTATAATGATTCAGGTTTTCTATCATTAAAAGGATTCACTATGGATTCAGTATCTTTGTTTCTAATTGGAGGACTGAATCTAGGGTGGGGTGTCAAATATGTTTTCATAATCAATCACATTGGGTTTCTTATTTCCATATTTCATATAAAATATCAATGGTTCTAAAATATATAACATGGTATATACCTTCATTCTAATAGAAGGTGGTCATTTGTGGATTAAGACCTATTTTAACAAAGGAAATTAAATTGGTTGAGGGAATGGGAGGTTGATCTCATCATACCCTTTTTGGTTAGTTGTCCCCCAGTAGGGCACTCTATTATTTATTTAAGAAATGTTCATGAATATCTTCCAAACCATTATATGAGACTAGGTACCCTAACAAAATGATCAGGTGTCAAATACTTCCATGTATAAAGGGTGGTTTGATTTATGAGACCATCGATATATATCTGAGGATCTCTATCTGTTTTCCATTATTTAAATATAATGGGTATATGTTTATATTTTTAAGATATATAATAAGGATATCTAGAGTTTAAAACCATCCAGGAATATGATTGGTGTTTCAAGGATTGGTTTGAATCTTTATGAGGAATCCAATGTATCTTTTTTATAAAAAGAATAAAAAACAATTTACTTATTTTAAGTCATGCAGTTTAATTTCATAGTGAAATGAAATATATGAGGGCACCTAGGCACCGTGTATGGGAATCTAACCATATGAAAGATTATTATGTATCATGTTTATAATATATGTCAGAGTCATCATAGTTTTTACTTCCCTTAACATGCTCATGGGTGATGAAAAATAATTATTTCCAATGTGGGTAATTTCTCCAAGGTCTACCAATATGATAATACATTCAAGACATAAACAATAATGTATAACATTTTATGGAGGTAATCATATGATTTCACTGAATGGGGACTACACACAGGGGATTCTATATAGGATGAAGCTTATGATTTGAATGATATGATCTTCAAAAATACCTAAGATGACATGATCCATTATTGGTGTTGGAAAGAAGGTATAGTAAGTTATCTCTCTCATTTTATATGGATACAGAAATTATGAACTCTGTAGGACCTTGAGGAGTGTTTGATATGAATCTTGGGAATTAGGAAGGAATCCTTCATGTAATCGTTACAGAAGGAATCATATTCCATGAAGTTCTGTTCATTCCTAACCCATTGATGGGTTTTAGGTACATGATATAATTGATGGGCCTTATATGAGAAGAGATTCCCATTTATGATCCTTCTTCTCATCTTCTAATAGGATTGGAAAGATATAAGACTTATGGGATAATATATTCCCATGATTTATGAATATTTGAGGTATGGCGGGACTTACACCAGATAAGATTTACCTTTTAACTCAAGCCTTCAGAAGGCATAATATGTATCCTATTTGGATATGTATTAGAGTTATTTTAGTTTAGTTAGCTTCCCAATCCACTGATGGATGAGGAGAATGATAATCCCAAGGGATAGATTAGGTTTTTTGGGTTAGATTTTATGAAATATTGAGGTATATACACCAAGGTGGATTCCCATTTGGATATTAAGTCATAGAAGCTATCCTATGTATCATATTTATTGCATGAATCTAATTCCTAATAGTTTTGTTAGCTGTTTTTCTGAAAGTGCCTATTGGAAGAGGTTATAATATCTCAGAGTTTCTATATGAAATGATTGATATTTCAGAAGGTCTATGCCTAACATATATTGATTTTCTATCCAACATATCCCAAGTGTCTGCTCTATATGTCATGATTTTCATTCATACTGGTGTTGATTGTCATCTAAACATATCCTTATTGTCTATCTGAGACTTCATGAGTGATTGTCTAGAAATGCTAACATGTTCCAAGGTAATTTTCATAATTGATGTCAATATATAGTAGGTTTATCTATTGATATAACTTACATGTATATTGGACTGACACATAACCTCACCGACACATTCGAGGGTCTTCATGCGATCAACACAGACATATCCAGTGATATCATATGACAATGGATGAAATGTTTAGTGGATGTCACATGATCTATCTAGAATGTCTTTTAGGATTTATATGACATGGTATATATGTTTTTTGGACATTTATTGACTTGAACAACATGTCCAATGGACTTCCCATGTCTTGGATTATATATCCATATGATTCTATGTGTCTTCGCTGACATGTTCGGAGGACTTCAAAGTTTTCAGATGACATTTTCATCTTTATTGCATGATCTGGATAGGTTATTTAAAGAACACGATGAATTCCCATGAAAATAAGTGTATCTATCTTCACGTATGTATTATGAATTTTTCACCATATATTTCGTGTATTGTTAAATTTTTTCAAGAATTGACTTTTTGAGGGTTATAGTGGCCATGTGAGCATGAGAAAACTCTTTCACATTTTCTAGATTGAGCATAGTAAGATCTTTACAGGATCAATAGGGTGATCATGTGAGGCACATATGAATTCTGTATAATCCAAAAGTAATTCCATGGGTTTTACCTGGTGGAAGACTCTTGTGACTGTAAGGATTTCCACTTTGAGAATCTTTCTTCGTGCTTACATTATTATCCTTGATTGTGTCTGAGGGTTTCTTTTCTAATGGGGAAGACTTTATAATCCTTACCAACCCAGTTATATAACTTCTTTGATGAAACGTTTATCATAAATATTGATTTATTGAGTGGAGGGAGTTTAGAATCCTATTTTTTGTACGATTCTACTAAGGATCTTCCAAGGAATCACATGATAAACAAAAACCCCTAGAAAAATATTTCATTTCCATTTTTATTTGACCCCATTGTATCAAAATTAGTTCAAAAAATCGTGTTTATATGTTAAAAAGACATTTTAAAGTTGATCCAATGTGACATAGAATTTTTATAAGATCAAGATGCATGTTGAAATTATTTCATCTGATCAAATAAGACTTGTTTGTTGTCCTTTATGGGATTAGGTGAACGATTGAAGAGGATTTTGGGTCATCAAGGTGTAAATTTTATGGGACCTTTTTGAGGTCAATCTAGTATTCGAAAAGGAAATATCATGGTCAAGGGTTATAAAATAGGGCACATTACCCCTTCACATCAAAATCAATGTATCTTCACTTCTTGAGAGTCTTTCTTCTTCTCCATCTTTTAGTATTTTTTATTTACAATAATTTCATCAATTTATAATTGGTTATCTATTTGTCTATCACATAATCTATAGAGGATCTCATGATCTTGTGAGAGCCTTTTCATGAATAGTTTCTCTCCTCATCTATGATGGAACACACAATCAACTATACATTTCAAATGGATTCCTCAATAAAAATATTACATGTTTGGGACTCTTCATGTTATTAGGTTGCCTATTGAAATCGATTTAATGTAATTAAAGCGACTTATATGGGACAATTTGAAAGATCATTTTGTTTGGTCAGTGATCCTTCATGAGATCATGGTGGTATATAAAAGGGACCTTAATGTAATAAATATAAATTTCATGATGTGTAAAAATAGTTCTCATTTAAAATGCTATAACATTGAAAATATTAATACTCCACCATTTTCATATTTAGTTTCTTATTTTTTTAATAGGCTATAGGTGATTGTTAGGAGTCAATTGCTTGATGTGTCACATGATCATAAAATCTCATTGGGCATCTTTCTCATGATCATAAACTCTTGTCTAGTTTCATTCAAAATATTAAGACAGTTTATCAGAGGGGCTTTGTATGATCATAAAGATATCATTTGAAGCACATGATCCGTTCTCATGCCATTCTTATGGAAATTAAATCACATTTCTCCTTGGGGATCTCAAGAGAAGAATAACCTAGAGACTTTTCCTCTTTGTAATCATGATTACCCTTTCACTGTCTTGCAAATAAATAATACCCATGATTCAGGTATTTTATCAATTATTGAATTTAAAATTCTCATTTAGTAGGAATTAACAAATGATCACCCTCAGGAATAATGATCATAGGGAAAAGGTCTCGGTTCTGAGAAGACTAAATGTTCACTAGAGTTATTATGGATTTAGTTGATTAGTTCCTTGAGTAATGTTAGGTCATCTAGGTGACTGTCGGTATTGTGGGTGGTATTCTATAAATAGGGGAGTGGGGGAGCCTATCATTCAACTGGTGACTAGAACTCAATATCACATACTATTTTTCCCATTCGGTGACTAGTTCACAAGGCCTTTCTCAAAGAAACCTTTTTAGAGAGACCTCACATGAACCGATCATAAAACCTATTCCCATGACTATTTTTCCATATCAGGTCTTGTTATCTCATAGTATGACTTCCCTCATATCGAAGACTTTCTCAAATAGAACATGAATCAACTTATAGTAATTTGATTGTATCATGACCCATGATCATAGATCCATTATTATCTTATTGGAATTAAATGATTCACTAGACCAGTATCATGATCGCTAAATTATTATGAAATTCATGTTACCATCATAGGATCACATGATCAGCAGTTTAATAACAAATAACACAGTCACAAGATGATTTTTGGGCCATTATATTCTTGATACCAATATAAGGTCATGAAATCACAAATCATTTAATAGTTCATGCGATTCTCATGATGTTATCATATCAATGCATCCCTTATGGATGAGTTCCTCACTCATACGACATTTAATACTTGTTGTTGTTATATATACCTTCCAATTCTTTTATATCTCCTAATACATGAATCTATAGGGATATGATCACCATGAACCATAATAAAAATTCCCAGTATCAAGTATTCTCTAAAAATGAGGCTTTTAAAGGGATTTACCCACATGAACTTTAGAGTTATCCCATTTCACACTGACATCCTTTATAAGTATTTGGTATGATAGATGATTTTTCCAGTCTCTTCCCTAATTAAAATATCCCATCTTTCATGTTTCATCTTCCCTTAACTATATTCAAATATTTTGTTTTGAATATTTCGACAAGATTTAGCACCAATATAGGGGTTGTATTGTATCATGGAAAACTTCCCTCAGTGTCCAAACAGTTTTGATCCTTCCCATCAGCCTATTTATTAGAACTATTCAAGCATAATCGCATCATAATTGAATAATATAATAAGATGTTGGATTTCAAAGTGGGACTTGCGAGCTAGAGTTAAATTTTATGATGAATTGGAATTTCCATTTGAGGTCAAATAGATCTTCATATAATTATCCACTAGTTATATGCTATTCATATTTATGAGTTGATATGGACTTCTTGGTTTGTCATATATCGTTAGTCAAAACTTGTCAAAGAGATGACCTGTCCCTGGTTTCATGAAACTAATTTTCCTTATCACTCACAATAAAAGAAGGGATCCAGCCATGGAATATTTATCAAATGGGTGGAATACCCCTTCATGGGGGGATGTAATTGAATTTATTCATTCTATGTATGTTTGGGATGAAACCACCAAAAATCTAGAATTGGAAAGATAAATTACCAAAATTATGAAGGATAAGATTACGAAGGATCTGAATCTATGTTCACATGTTTCATTCAATATGTAGATCAACAGATTCCCCAACTGTAACTAGACATGACCAATGGCTATATTCCCTCATCAATTCACTACCAAATAGTTTCAAAATATCCTGGGTTCTTATTGGTCCATCCCTGAGTTTAGAGAGTATGCCGCATGGGGCTACCAGATGAGATCAGAGATATCCCTAAGACTTTGGCTTGAGGGGATTTATCCATGTTTTTAAATGGATGGATTCTTTTGGATAGGTATATATTATTTAGAACTTGAGTGGGAAAAAGGTGATAGAATCATTATTATAAGAGTGCTGGCCTCTTATTCTTACAATGATGACTCTTCATCAGTATTATCATCTCTTTAGTGATATACATTAAATAACCACCACTTTTATGATTGGAAGCCTCTTCCAGTTATTATATTTATGGATAAGAGTGAATATTAAGTGTTACAAATATCATAACAAAAATGTAATATTTATTTCATCAATCCATTCATACTTGTTGTTTGTTTCTAGGGATGGGGCAATTACACTAGGTCTTGAAGAGGTTATTGACCTAATGATATAGCATTATCATTTCAATTTATTACACTATCCTATAATGAGTGATATAATTGTAGATAATAGTGTTATCTATCTTGATGAGAGGTCATATAAAATCTATTTCTGGTATGGTTTTCTTGCAACTCGGATAAATCGGGTTATCATCCATAATCTATATAACCATATCAATTTTTTCACCAATTTGGATTTATTCAAATGGTTTCCCCTATCCCTTCAACTGGCATGCTGGGAGAGAGAAATTATCAAATTATTCATCAATTTTGAATTACGGTGGTGTGTGAAGATAAAAATAATTATATTAATATACTTTATTTTCATGACCCTATCTTTCTAACTTATGATTATGCCCAGGATTGTGCAAAATCCTTACCAGGTGTTATATGGATTGATTGGTCTATCAGGTGGAAACCCCCAAATCATTACCAAAATATTTATAATTTGTAGTAGTGGAGTTGATTTATTACTTGGGGGGCCTCAAAGTAAGAGTTCCCAACATAATTATGAACTTAACATTTATGGTTCAGGATTTGTCGAGGATGGTGGACCTTTAATACTAGTTATAAACAATGCATAAATTAAAAATAGGGTACATAAGTCTTATTATCATTCTTAATCATCATCCTAGCTAACAGTCCTAATGCTGATATACCCTATATCAACCATTCCTACTTCTATCATACCCACTCCAATGGTTTCAGATGACCAAGTACAATAAAGGATACTCTAGCATCCAATACATACCCTAATCACTAAGAATCTAATAGAGGATTTTCATGGACATGTATAATGCCTTCTCCAACACTTTCATGATATTGGGGAAGGTGAAATTTATAGTCATTTGTTACATAGTTTCATGTAGTAAGTTATCGTGGATAAAAAACTGTGTAATAGTGAGAAGTACTTGTGCATCTTTGATTAAAAAAATCTATAACCCAATGATTAATGAAAGCATCAAAGATACTTGAGAAAAGTCATCAAACAACCTCTAAGATACATGCTTATATGGATGTCATGATAGAAGAAATATGAGAATATAAAGCACAAATAGTTATCACAATATCTAATATTCTGGTAGCATCATCTTTATCAGCGACTACTCTTAAAAGAGCCAATGATATATCCTATTTAGTGGAGACTTCTCATCCTTATGTGGAAGCAGAAGAGATAGAGTGGGAGAAACTTCACTGCACAATTGAAACCACTCCTTGAACATTGTTTGTCTTTGGAAACCTGTCTAACCAACATTAATTGTGACCCGACTATGGAATTATATATTTTTTTAGTTTCATCTAGCATTTTTTAAAAATTAAGAGAGACTCCAAAATGTTTAGACTTCTCATTTTTCAATTTATCCATGAAAAAATATTATCAAATTTTCATGTCATTATCCATAATCAGTTCATCCATCATGTACATGAAATTTCATTGATCTGATGTCACATTGATCACCCAAGATATGCATCATTTGAATAATACCATGTAAATCCAAACAACGATATTTTTATGATTGAATCACAATAGATTTTCTCTATAAATGACATGAATTTCCACCAACATGAGATTCCTCATTGATGTACCTGCTCCAGTTTTCACGAGATCACCTTATTTTAAATAATAATTTATTTAGGATATATCCTGAGGGAGAGTTATTAATATTTTTATAATTTATATAGACATAGAGAACATATCTTAATTTTCTCAAGAAAATTATAAAAGATCCTATGATCTTGGTATCTTCTAATTTTGTTGTTTTTTCTGATGCTCTATCCCATGGGGTGCACATGGTTGCAGTGACATGAATTTTTGGCCCCAGTTTCACTCTTTATAGAGGTTGGTGGCCTTCACCACCATAGATGGTGATTCTATTTCTTCGACCACAATGGGATTATGGGATATTGGTTCCTCCTACCATGGATTCCTCCTTGTAATTATTCACCAGGTACATCACCCTCATAAATATTCGAGTCATTTTGGTGCAACTTATTCCCGGTGCCATATCTTTGTGGATGTAAGGGACTACATTGCTTCTATATGAAAGGGAAGAAACCCTTCACCAGATTAGAAAATAAAATTTGGCATTTAAGTACATATATGGATGTTGGGTGAGTTAAGAACCAGTATTCTTCCCAATAGAAGGAAATTTCATTGAGGCATCTTTAGGCACAAAACCCAAGGCATCCTGTGTCAATCATGAGGTATCTGAAGCCTAAGGAGTATATCTTAGAAGGCTTTCACCTATGGAATACATTTGTTTTATGAGTTAGATGACCCATAGACACATATATTCGAAGTATTTCACCTAAGGAATTAGATATTTATCATGATTTAGTAGAATCCATGGGTTCATATCTTCCAAGTATTTCACCTGAAGTATCCCACATTAAGCACAACACAGCTGAATGAGATTGGTTGTGAGTTAAATATCAAGAAAAGATGAAACAAGACTGATTAGAATTCCCCATGGAGGTAGATCGAGGAGGCACATCCTTAATTGAGAGAACCATGACTATTTACCTGTGGATGGGTCAAAACTCCATTGGAGGTAGACCTGAGATGTTTTTCCCATAAAGGGAAGATGTCAAATGATTAAGGTTTTACTAAAGGCCCTATTTGTGATAACTAGGAAATTAAACCCCTAGCAGGGGCACCTAGGTTTATCATTAGTCATGATTGAACCTTAGAGAGGCATCCTACATACACTGTTTGGGAGACTGGGATCAAAACCTATGTAGTTTGATGCCACACTTTATATTCGTTTGACTGGACCACTCCATCTAGTTTAATATCATACATTAATGATTCCCACATCACGAAAGGATCATCAATGAGGTATTGTATGGGGATTATGCGTGGAATATTCCATTCAAAAGAGGATTTAACTTGGTTGTATTTTGTAGAGATTACACATGGAATATTACTAGGGTTTTCTAGGAGTAGTGATGAAGTGGATGGGGCATCTATGTGGGAGTATCCCTGGTAGGTGGAATGATCTTTCTAGAATGTGGAGGCCCAGAGATAATCATGGTGGTTGTGGATGGTATGTTGGGAGTGGGTGGAATGGATGTAATGAATGAAATGTTGTGTTTAGACCTCATATAGTATCACAACATATCCTAATTGGTTGGTAATAAAATCTCAGGTAGTTCAAAAAGGGTAATTAGAGATTTATTATGGAATCTCTACCTCTTGTTGGGGCTTACGCAAAGAAGCTATGTTTTTGGTTTGGGACATTATTGGTTGTTGAGGAATACACTCATTAGGACTCCCATTAGGGGACATGGTTGTGTCTTTTGAATAGGAGCATCCTATGGAGGAAAAATGGATGGTTTATAGGGCTTATACATAAGTAGCCACCAATCTGGTTAGGGATTATACTTGGATGATTCCCATGGTGCTTGTATAATTGGGGTTTACTCCCATAGGTATTCTTGTGTGTTATAAGGAGTATAGAGGATGTGGTTGTGGCTTATGTGTTGGAGATGATAGGGTGCCGCTATAGAGAAGAAAGGATGTGAATGGGGATTATGCATGGAAACTGCCCATGTGCCATTATGGAGAAGTAATGATGTGACTGTGTCTTATGTGTAGAAACTATATGGATACTGTTATGGTACAACAATTATGTGAATGCATGTTTTCTATAGAAGTTACCTGGGTGTCGCTGTAGAGAGATAATGATGTGACTAGGTATTAGGCATAGAAGCTGAATGAGTTCCACTATGGAGCAATAATGATGTCAATGGGGCTTATGCATGGAAGCATCTAGGTGCCACTTTTCAGTTAAAATAATTTCAATGGGGAATATGCATGAAATATTATCAGGTTCCACTATATAACATTAATGATGTGAATACGGATTACGTATAGAAGATTCATATACCAAATTTCTCATATTAGTTCATGAGGGAATCCCATGTCCATTGTAGGGGGTAAGATTACAGTTCTAATGTCATGTGAATCAACATTGTATTTAGGGATTACATAATGAGCTTCTCATACTATCTCCTGACATAAAATCAAGAGGGCATCACACTCTTGGTATATAAGTCATCCCATGTTTTCTATAGGAGGAATCCTATTCTTTATTGATAAGGTATGATATAGTTTAAATTCATTAGTTAGGACTATGTAATGTCTCCTCATGATCATAGTATGGGGATTATTATGATTGAAGCATATGGAATCCTATTAATGAGTGATATGGTATGATATAGTTTAATGTCTTGTTGTGAGGATTTCTAGGAGAAAGACACATGGATGGTGTTGGAGTTACGTGAGGGCGACCCTTTTTTGTTCAACCTATCATAAGTGTTATGTGACAAGGGATTGGAGAGTTTCTTGAGTGATGTTTTGACTCCATGTACCTGGGGAAACCTAGGAGAGAATCACAATTCGTGACATGAGAAAGGGACCAAGATGAGTATTTAAACTCAATGTATTTTTGGTGTGTATAGAAGTATATAAAACCATAGAATTTAGGGGTGGACATTGGGATTGAATAATGGTGAAATCCAAAATATCCTCAATCCAGCTCGAAAGATGACATGTATGCAAGATTGGTTGGGTGCAAGGTTAGGGGTGCATGCAAGAGGATTCTTTACACACACCTAAATTATGTTGAAATAACTTGGGTGAGGATTGCACTACTATGGGAACTCTCGAGGGAGGATATGTAGTGAATATTTCACACAAGTTCTTTACCTTGAGGATTAAATTATTTTTCGATGTTGTAAAAGAACAATTTTACACACAAAAGATCGGCGGTTCGACTTCCAGAGGGTCCCTGAATAAGTGGGGGTGACCTTATTCTTATATATGAAATATTTAGTGAATGCATGGAAGAATTATTTCTAAGAAGAGTTCTTCTATACATCTACTTCTTTGGCTGTATCTATCATGTGTGGAAGGGGCTGGTTTGAATCATATATGGTTCATTATAGGGTTGTGTTTGGATCGAAATTATTGCACACAAGAGTGAAATCTTTCACATGGACTCCTTATCCATTGGAATTGTCTTTGCGGAATAGATATATATTGATGTCATATTTTTCATGAAAGATTTTGGTATGATGGATTATATGCCAGATTCCATTCAAGCATGCAATACTTCTTTCTCATATGGAAGACTACATTTTTTCGCACATTGGACATTGCTGTGCACTTAAAATTAGGAATAAAAATTAAATTATATTCGTTTTTTCACGTCACTCAAATGGGTGACCAAAATGTTCTTTCATTCACTTTCTTAAATCTAACACAAACTTCCATACATTTCCATAGAATCACCCCAACCCACTATTTTCACTAGTATGACTTCAAATGGCCATAACTTCTGATCTGTATCTCTATTTGGAGACCATGACTAGTCAAATAGATTTCGGTATAACGATCTATGATATTGGGTCATTTTCTTGGTGTTTGGATCATTGTTATACAAATTTTTTTTAGTCCCTAAAATTCCCTAACTTTTACATATGTTTCATATGAGGGAAATCATAGTAGGGATAGACTTGTATATTTCTTAGGACGCTCTCTTATGGGTTTTTTACGTATAAATATTTATAATTTTCTTGTTTTGTAAGTGATGAATATTTATTAAAACACAAAAAGTTCATGTATATCAAACATAAACTCAAATTTTTCAGAGCATTCCCTTTTTGGGGTTTGAACCTAGTTAGTATTGTTTCTATTTTAATCAGATGCTTAAGGTTTTGAAAACAGGACCATTTCAAAATTTTATTTTATGGTCTTACAACTTGGACCATCTAATTTTTTAATGTACCATTAATCATTTAATGTTCTATGGGGTTATTAAGATCATACATTGAGTATATATTTCGTGTGGTTTAACAACATATGTTTATGACATCTTTAGTCAAATTTAAAATCCTTTAGATATAATTTTTTCCTTGAAGTTTAACATCATGGGACCAAGATTTGAGAAGAATAAGGGATTGGGGTAGTCATGTTTGGGATGATCCAAAATAGCATAAGGTGCTGAATTCTTCTGTGTTGTTTTCAGGACTCTTAGTAGAATGGGGAATTCATATCAAAGATGAACCAAAACACCCTATAGTGATGATTTACTCCATGTAATTTCTCTGGATCATAGGATTATAGGCCCTTTCATTCCATAAGGGGATGTTTAATATTGGTAAATTATAAGCCCTTATGCATGGGCCCATTTGGAATAAAACTATGTTTAAGTAATGGCGATCCCCACTCATTTCTATGGGGTAAAGGGTGATATTCTGAAGATGATATTGGTGGTTGGTAAAATATTAAGGAAGAAGAGTCCACCAGGATAGTTTAAATATCTGTTGTGTAAGTAATCTATCTAGGATCTTTAATCGATGAATATTGATATGGTAATAGATGATGGGTATGGACCAAAACTCCCTAAGGTGATGAGTTCCTCTGTAGTGTTTTAGGCGCTCATGAGGATTAGATATCATTTCTTGTATGTAGGTGATGCCTCAATTTGGTAAATCAAAGATACTTTTTCATGCACCTATAGGGATTATATGCATGGTTGTGTAAATGGAAGAACAACTCTTTTCCATTGGAAATGGAATATTTCTAGTGACATAGGCATCTAGAAGATGAAGTGGGACATGGATAAAATATTTATCCTTGAAGGGTTCTAGAACTATATGAAATTTCAGGTTTTGGATTAGATACATGGTCCATATTCCATGAGGTTTTAATTCATGTGGTGTAGGTCATGAAAAAGATTTGAAATAGAGTGTTGTAATATTTATTCGAGAAAGGGTACAATACATGGTGACATAAAATAAAGTATTTTTAATCTCATTGAATAGTTTGGTTATGGGAATTTTAAATCATGTTCTAGGAATATATGAGATAACTTTATTTGAAAACTGAAGGGTATACTTTAGCCAATGGTAATGGAGTAAGGCCATATTACACGTGTTTACGATGATAATGGTAATATTAAATGGGGGACTCTCCTCTTATACTGAGAAAACTACATGGAAAACCACTTTGGAAGGGTTTAAATTCGTTAAATAAACCTAGTGGAGTCCTTTTTGATCATCTAGTGCTTATTACCAGGTTTTTATAGGGAAGAATAATAATAAATGGAGACCAAAATCTATGGGGTTCCAAGAAAAGTATATATATTCAAGGAACTAGTTGAGTTAGCACATACATCAAAGACACGAAGGTGGTTTATAAAAAATTTATTATCCATGAAGGATTTAAACACCCTAAAAGTTATGTCCGTGCATAGTGAACACATTATCATATGAATGAGAAATGAAAAATCATTTCTCTAACTATTTTATAAATATGGGGGTCCGATTAAAATAGATCATCTTTTACTAGGTCTACAAGGTGAGACTGATGATATTTATTCCTTGTTTATTTATTATCTATCTTTTTACTAAAATTTATTGATAATGAGTTTTGAGATAGGAGACTTGACATTTACTCTAGATCCCCTTTTCAGATTTTCATCCTAAAATGTTTCATGCCTCTTCACTATCAGTTTAGGGTCTTTCATTCTATCCCATAAAAGGATGAGGTTTAAATTCATAGATATTTGACCAATTTTTATGTGGTTTACAGTCATGATGTTAATTGACCAAGTATAAGATAAATGTTACAAAATAGACTAACTTGGATACCCATGCTCAAGGATAATCTAAAATCCAGTTGGGAGGGAGATGAAAATGTGGTATATAATGGACTAGGATACTCATGTCATGAGTAATGGTATGGGACAATCATACTAAAGATGAACCAAAACACTATAAGGTGTCAATATCTATCTCAGAGATGTTAGGTCTCACAAAGACCAGAAATCATTTCATTCAGTTTATAAAACATTTGACTAACATTCATGAGCTCATATTTCAGAACTAGGGATATACAAACTTCACCAAATAATGATTCCCTTGAATATGGGTTCCCATTTCCATGGGAAATTGAAGGTTGGCAGTAACTCAAGGCAATCAAGATATGACACGTGATTTATAGTTTTTGTTGTTTTTAAATATGACAGAAGAACCCCGTACTCTAGTTGAATGAGTTTTGGATTTTGTGTTCCTTTGATAAGGAATGAAGATGGCTAATGGTATACACATTTGAAAATCATGTAGTGGGAAAATATGAGTTGTAAATTATTAATTTCATTGGAAAAGTATGTTTTCATTTAAGTTTAACATCATGTAGAAATGATATTTTCCTTATTCATGAACAGAATAATGTAATGATATTGAAACCAATATGAAATTTTTCATAATATCCTTGTGGATTGTTTGCACAAGTTGTGGGTATTTAGGTGTAGGAATAACCTTTTATCTATACATCATATTGTTGAAGGGTTTCCATATTATGGATCCCTTCATGAAAAGATGTTTCACTTTCTCATGAAAGATGTATGTTGATCTCACTTGGGAATAGGCATAAAGATCTTATATGACGTGGACCTCTTGAAACAGAGGATTGTTATAATTTTATGGTTGGTCATTCCTAGGGTTCCTTATACATAGTGTAAGGGTACTAATCATTCCACATTCATACCCTTTAAGGAGATTCATCGATGTACATCTGACTCATATGCATGAGTTGTGATTGCTAGTGAAGAAAACCTATGGATGGCATAAAATGGGGGATCTGATCATCAATACATATTATTTGACAACATGAATACAGTCATACATAGTACTCAGATAGCTCATTTCATAGGTCCAGCCCATATGCAGGAGTGGTGAATTTTTATCATTGATAATGTAGCTGGACCAAATATTGGAGATTTTGGTGTCACATTATATCATGTGTTTGAAAGAATCTAGCCACATTTAGTTCTTGAATGGGAAACTCTCCATGAAGGTGTGAACCATACGTAGAGGGGGTAATATTTTTCACATTTATTATTATTACAGGACATCGAATGACAGATCTGAGCATCCCTACATATCATGTGATGGAAATAATTGAGGAAAATCATATTTCTTTAATGGGAATGATTCCACATATTTTTGACCCATATATATAAGGGCATTTGGTTCCCTATGATGTTTGTTTTCGGACCCAAGATTGGATATCTTGGTGTAATTATATATCTATTTGGAATGGGAATCATGTGGTATGTAGTTATAGAACATGAATCTTTCTATGCTGGTCTGACCCATATATAGAGGGTTTTATTCTTCCCCCTGATTATGTCATATCAACCTCAGATCATAGATTTTACTATCTCTACTTATCTTATGATGGTAGGAATCAATCTTTACCTATTAATAGGATCATTTTAATATCTAATGAGAGGGACATCAACCAAGAAGTTTACTGTCATGTGGTAAGGATGTTTGTTGTTTCTTTTAAGGTCTTGTGTCTTATACCTCTGTGACCATGAACTTAATTGTTATGTATCGATCATGCAACAAAGCACCTATCAAAATTTCTAATCCCTTCAGATCCATGTTTAATGTGAGAAACAAGTAATAAAAAAACGATTTCCGAATTACACCATGGTGATTAAAACAAAGGACAGGTAAATTTTTCATTATTTGGTGACTGGGCCAAGATATATGGTATAATAATACCAACATATCTCATGGTAATGAGAATCAATGTGTACCTAGTTCTATGAATCCATTCAATTTATTATATTGTGGTTTGGATGATATGGTTTCTTATAGTTTTAGGTCATGCGGCTTGGACCGGGGAGACTTTATAGTTTAAAGTCTCCCTGAAAAGACTCCTTCCATGCAGTTTATAATCATGCGGTATGTATGTATCATAAATTTTAATATCACATAGCCAGGATGAATTAGGCAGTCTAATATTTGCAACCATGAGAAATTATATAGTTTGATGTCATGTGACCAGGACATATCAAACAGTTTAACATTATGTGATCATATGTATAATATAGTACAACGTTATCTAACCATGATGAATAGTACAGTTCAACATCATATGACTAGGAAGTATCATGCATTTTAAAATCATGAATGTATGATGTAGGATGATTGATGAAATCTATGAAAATTATTTCATGAGAAACCATGATGTATCTTATTACCAAGATGTATCGTGAATTTTATGAATGATTTTAGGCCCTTTAAATTTGGTTTCTAGAATTATAGGGTTATTTCGTGATATCATTGGGGTTATTAGAACCAATACTAGTTCTCCTTGAATGAACGAGTAGGGTTGAACCTTTAAATTAATGGGTCTTCTGATTTTAGTTTGATGGAATTCATTGTTGTGTAGTGTTCAAAATATTTTCTCATCGAGCCATTCCAATTCATCCAAAAACCTTTTCAATTTATCTTCTTCTAATACTTTTCAACATGTAGCTATTCGGAGAGATAATAGATGAAATTTTATGGGACACACTGGATCAGATCTATACACCAATGAATATGGAGTTTTCTAAGTATTAGTTGGTATCATTTTAGCCGAAGTATTACTTTAAAAAACCAAATTATATTACCCAAACAAGTATAGTGCAAGTAAGCTATTGATCCACATGGAAAGGAAGTTATTGTGTTTTGATTTCCTAGTTTGTGATTAATTTAGTGAAGTTTTCTGAAATTTTGAATCTATTTTTGTTGTTTTAATAACAGGATGATTGAATTTCAATTGCCTTAACAAATTACTTTAAAGATAAAGAAAAATGCAGTAATTTTATTTTTGATGAGAAATGGGAAGAATTTGTCGTGGCTATGAATTTTAAAGGTTATAATTATATCAGTTTCCTTATGAGGCTATGTTGTTCATAATAACTCGCATATCTTGGTTATAAATGTAACATAACCCCCTTGGTCTGGTGAGTTTTGTTTAAATCAATAGAGA
This sequence comes from Viscum album, assembly GCA_963277665.1. Taxonomy (NCBI): domain Eukaryota; kingdom Viridiplantae; phylum Streptophyta; class Magnoliopsida; order Santalales; family Viscaceae; genus Viscum; species Viscum album. The sequence goes on from OY728129.1 coordinate 1,622,091,771, forward strand.
TCAATCCCTTAATATGGAATTTGATTTACTTTAATTTTTTTAATTGGAACCATTTTTGAGATGATAATCACATCCAATGATCATCAATGTTATTGACTATAATTTATTATGATATCTCTATAAATTCTGTTCTTGGTCTGATATGATATTTCTATTGAAAATTATAAATATTATTAAGGAATTATGAGAGAAGAATAAATAACACAATTACAATATTACAATTAAAGAAATACAACACATAAACTTCCAAATCCCTAACACATAGAGGATTTTGATACTGATGGATTAGATAATAACTAAACTATTGAAGATACTTGAATTAAACATGGCACGGACTTTGGATTTAAGATCGTTGGGAAGGTAGAAACATCACCTCATTTCTTCTCTTCTCTCATTCTCTTCTTGGGAATATCTGGAATTTTTTCCCTTTTTCTAGTTTGGAATGTGTCTGTCCTAAACTTGGACGACCTTCCCACCTTTTATGGGTTTTAGGAATACATGTCAGATAACATAGAGTACACAACGTGAAACCTGGACAACACGGTTTGGGTCTCTTTTATCCTTCGGTGGGTGAGCTACCGTGCCACCCTAGACTTGGGACATGACGCCACCTTGTAGTTAGAAGCACACAACTCGTAGTGCCACCATACATGGAGTGTAATGTCAATCATTGGCCACAAACTACTTCTATAAGGAACAACGTAGTGTTTATATAGAATAACATGGAGTGTATGCTTTTTCCGGAAACCTGGGCGTGTATCCAATCTTCCAGATCCGTGTCGTGGAAAATGTACATGACGTGTGTAAGAAGTACACATCATGTAGTTTTGAATTTTTGTCATGTCCATTCCTAATTTTTGAATTTGGATGGAAAACACTTGAAATAATCACAATTATCAATATAAGGAATTTGACCCATAAAACGATTGATATTTGTTTAAAAACAAGTTTTTATGCTCAATTAAATATATGTAAAAGTATACACAAATCGGTTTCACCAAATTCCCCCATACATAGTCATTTTCTTGTCCTCAAGAAATATCTCAACATTAAATCAATAGAATTCATACTCTAAAAAGAGAAAAATACAAATAATCATGGTTGTAAATACTATAGCCATAACAGAAGATTTTAAAAGAAAAAAAACATATTTTAAGTCAAAATATAATGTAACCATGCCTTATATATAATAGAATTAAAAATTTAAATCCTCATTCATCCACAGTATTTATGTTTTCAAAAATAAACTTTACACTTGATGATTTACCTCACCAAAAAGTACCGCACTCATCACCCATAATTATTTAATCATAGTTATGCTCAATCCTCAGTATATAAACTCTATCCGTAGGCTTGAAAGTGTTATCATTATCCACTTTAAAAGTCAAATCACAAAATTCTTGAGGCCTTCCAATAATGTTCAAATGCCTCTAAGGCTATGGTTTGGTAGATAATGATGAAAAAAACTCAGAGGCTTCAAAAGGAGGCTGAATTCTTAAACAATAATGCACGATATTCAAAATAATTCTTACTAAAAGTGCACCCCAATTAATATCTCTTAAAGGTATCATCACCATGACATTACCTTACCAATATGGGCCCATAAACCATCAATAATATGTAATGAAGTTGGTCCCACTTTTTCATATTTCATTTTTTAAGAATAGGGACCACTAAAAATACAATGAATAGTGTTTTTCAAAACCCTTCTTCCCAAGTGAACAAGTGATAAACTTCGCCACAATTAAATGCATGGTTTCTCACCATCATATACCATGAATGGAAAAAAAATCCCCTTTTGAAGTTCAAGTGAATAATCATGAAAAATTATAAAATAATTAGGGTAGGAAGGAAAAATGGGTTTGAAATGTAGCTTCCTATTAAGGAAGTTTATGTTTTCTAAGATTTTTACAAAGATCAAATGTAGGGTGGGTCTTTAGGTCAAACGGGATGAAAAAAATAAAATGTCTCTATCATTTTAATTTGATTAAAAAATCTTTATGTTTTGAAGAGAATAACTAGAATGTTTTGGTAGCTATTCATATCCCAAGAATCTGTCAAGAAAAGAGGGTATAAGAAATAATATGTCAAAAAGTCATAGAATACCTCTCGGGAATGGAAACAATATAGGGGTGAACCATGTCATAAATTGACTACAAATGATCATTTCTTATAAATCAAAATGTTCAAGACTTTAAACCCAGAATCAAATTATATCAGCAATCATTTGAAAATACTTTGAAAATTGAAATAGGCATGTAAATTTTGAAATTTCCTTTTATAAAGTTATTATTTATAATTTTAAATAATAAAAAATTGTCCATAGTTTAAATTATGTCAACTATTAATGATTTCTCCTAAATAATATCAAGGCAAGGACTAGTGTAATCAGAGACACTCCCCCACACTTAATACAAAACAAGGTCCCCCAAGTGAAATACCAAAGAAGAGGAGGGAATATGGGGAAACATCAAGCACAAGAAGAGGGGAAGAAATGAAAGAAGTAAATCCAAAGTAGAAAGGAAAATTAAATACTAAAAAATACTCCCCTCATAGTGAATAGAAAAAATGGGGAAAGTAGTCGAAATAGAGAATCCCAAGTTGCTCTTGAGTACCTATGATGGTCGAGGGAAGGGAAAAGACAAATTCAAATACATACATCAACACATTAAACCATATAACAAAAAATATATACATAATGGAAATATATATTCCCAAAAACCATTCTATAGGTCTCCTCAGAAGAGGAATCATCTACGACAGAAGAATATGGTAATGGAGAAGTATCTATAGTATATACTAGAGGTAAAAACTTGGCCCTCTGAGTGGTAGGTATAGAAGGAATCACATACTCACTAGTGGAGGGATCAGTTGGGACATCTGCTGCATGGGGTATGCTAGTGACATCTGAACTGATTAGAGATAAAAGAATGGAATCTCTGACTAAAGCTGGCAGAGGAGTTAGTGCAGTAGAAGGATGAGGGGAATAGGGATGTGCTGGATCATGAGAGGACGCTGGTGAAGGAAACAAAGGGATGAGTCAAGGATGAGCATGATCTTCTGCAAAGTGGGGGTGTGCCTGTGGTCAGGCCCAGTAATATCCTACCACATGGAAACAAGGTTAGAGCACTCGAGGTGGGTAAGGGTGGAAACATGAGGTGGGGTGGAAGGATGGGGGTAAAAGCCACACCCTCTGCCATAGTCTACCATGGTAAGTGAAAATAGGTGATCTCCCAGCAGAAGGTGAACCAGACAGGCTTCATCGGTGGGTTTCTAATGGTAGGAAGACCCATCGAACTTGAATGTGGCCATGAACTCCAAAAAAAATCCATGTAAGAATGAGTGCTCACCTGTAGTGCCTCTAGAAGATGTGTATGCACCAGAATATACTCAATCTCCTCTAAAATTCCCAGACACTGGGGAATACTGATGTACAGGTAGAGGACTCTGAAATGGATTGTACGGTGAGAGAATCTCCACAGTCGCTCTACCGCGTGATGACCCTCTAGAAAGATCATACTTGAATGTGGTGGAGGGTGGGAAATAGCTAGGTAAGGTGATGGTGGAATGACTGGTGCCAAAGAAGATGGTCCCACTACTGTGGTAGGAGGTGGAACAGTGGATACCTGAGCATCTCCAGTGGGCTGACTAGTAGAGTGTGGAGGTTCTGGATTGGTTGGGTCCAATATATGCATAGAGGGGAGCTCTGAGGGGGTGGCACTAGAAGAAGGAGTGACATCACCAGAGCTCTCGGCCAAAGTGGATGGTATGGATTCAATCGCTAAAGGATAAGCACTTGCAGTAGATGGTTCCCCAAGAATGAACAGATTGGTAGATTGTGCAGATGGATCTGACATCAGGAGAGGAGGTAGAGCGACCAACATTGGGGGATGGAAAATAGGTAAATCCAATGTCAGTTGCTCGGAATGGTGAAGACGAATTTGACCATGGATAGACAGATCGCCCTCAGCAGCAGAAGCATAACACTTCCCACTCGCATGATCTCTATCACCCATAACTAGAATAAGAGAAAAGAAGACAAAAGAAAATAAGAAAAATAAGGAAAAGAAGAAAAATGTGAGAAAAATGACAATTTAGTAGAACATGATGTGTAGATCTAGGTACATGATGTGTAATAGGAGCTGTGTAAGAACCTATGTAATCTGGATAGAGATGACGCATCAACATGTATCATGTAAAATCAATACACTACATGTAACAACTTCTACATTCCATATAGTACAACATCAAATAGTGCTCGTGTACGGGACCAGATACAAGTCATCTAGGGTATGTAAAAGGGGATATACACACTATGGGGAAAGGGGTACATGTCATGTGTGTTAACATGGGGTGCGGGGTGTGTATACCATCTAGACAGAGTCCTCTGAGGGAAAAGAGGATACTGCCAGTCCCGAACAGACACTGCGTGTAAGGCGACATGGGAAGGAGCCGTGTCCTAGAGGACACAACCAGAGTTAGATGTCTAGGGGAGGCACATTACATGGAATGTATGAAATGTACACGCCATGTATATGTCAAATGGGAACCGCGTAGGTGTGTGGTTGTGTAAAAGTTATACACGATGTGTGTTCTTCGCCCACCCCATGTGATGTGTGGGAATCCTAATGGTTGGATGATCGAGAAATCTCCCTAAACATGATGAAAATAGTGAAATAAGGAGTGTAGAATGTCATACCTGCTCCGAGGATCCCAATGCAGCATAAATCAAGAAGTAAAACACCCGAAATCAGTGGATTGTGATCGGGGAGGGTGAACAACATGCGGGAGAAGAAACAAGGAGAAATGAGGGGTCGTGCGACACAGTCTGAGGCTGGACAGTGCCCGACCTTTATATCCAGGGTACACGATGTGTCTTAAAGTATACATGTTGTGTATGTGTTTTTTAAAAAAATACATATTATTATTATTATAGTAAGCTATATAATATTTAATATTAATATTTAAAATTAAAATAAATATATATATTATTTACTAAAATAAATAAATATATACACATAATGTATCAGGACATACACGTCAGGTATTATAAAATTGTAAAAAGAGAACTACAACCTTTGGTACGGTGCTTGGGGTGTGATTAAAATCGGTGATCGGTCGTTCTGAACATAAACCCTGAACCACTAGAGAAAAGTTTGTAGTGGTTCACATTTATAATTACTTTGAATATTTAAAGGGAAGATATAATTCTACATAGGATGAATAAAATGCACAACGTGTGGTTTAAATACGAATAAAAGGGATGAAGTAGGAAGGTTAGCCGAGTTCAAACCCGGGTCATTTGAATCCCAACCTGAGACTCTGCCAATCTGCCAACTTCACCTGCATGGATTTTATTATTTTGAAAACTATTTAAAATATCATTTGAAAACATATGGAACACGTGATGTATATTTAAATGCATGTCATGTTGTTTTATTAATTTGAAAAATGATGGAATGGGCTGGTTTTCAGGATTCAAACCTGGGTCTTTTTGAACCGGTATAAGACCCTGGCCAGCCGGTCCATCCCCATCATGGGTTTAATTTTACTTTAAAAAAACTTATATATTATTTTGAAAAATACCACACACTCCATTTAGGTAAACAAGAGTATAAAAAGGATAACTACCATGTCAAAGGTTGATATGGAGGGACTCAAACCGACGATGGATTAGATATATTCCATTGACCTTACCATTAACACCGACATCATCCCTATTTAGTAACTTATTTAATCTATATATTTATAATATTAATAATATAAACTAAAAAGATAAGTACATTCCATGTGTATAGGTGTACACGATGTGTAACCTATGGGTTTCCTTATAAAAAGAACCTTTATTTTATGTCATTGGCTCGACCTTAACTGAGTGTTTTGATACCCGAATTATATGGTGGAGAATATACCCACCATATATTCCATTTGAAAATAGGGTTTCAACTGCTACCAATTTACATTGAATTGTTGATCTTCTACTCCAACCACTTTTACCACACCATTAGAGGAAAACTTGATCACCTTGAAAGGTCCTAAACACCGAGACCTGAGTTTACCTAGGAACAATCTCAAACGGGTGTTAAATAAAATTACCCCATCACCAGGCTGAAATTATTTCCAAGAGATCATGTGGTTATGGAATGCCTTTAATTCTACTTATATAGATTGAAATTATCATATGCCTCCCGAAAAATCTCGTTAAGTTCTGTCAGTTGAAACTTGCATTTTTTCCTCTGTAGCTTTGAGATCGTAGTTCAGGGCATTCACAACTTTAAGCTTTGTGCATAAGATCTATAGGTAAATGACACTGCTTCCTGTAGATCAACCACAATGGAGACATCCCCAGAGGTTTATTGAATGTGGTCATGTATGCCCACAAGGAATCATCGAGTTTCATAGACCAGTCCTTCCTTGAAGCTCCCACTATCTTTTCCAGGATCTGTATTGATTCACGGTTGGAGACATTCACTTGGCCCCTAGATTGGGGATGATAAGGTGTCCCCTGGTTATATCTCATACCATACTTCAGAAACACATTTCGGATTAATGCATTTTCAAAATGAGTTCCTCTATCAATGGTCAGGACCTATGGAACACCAAACCTACTAAAAATGTTCTTCTTTAAGAAATCCACAATGACATTTACAGTGCTCTGTGTTTTTGGCATCCACTGATTTTGATATGTAGTCTACACAAACCAATATGTAAGAGTTTCCAAAGGATGGAGGAAAAGGGACCATGAAGTCAATACCCCATACTTTAGATATCTCAACTTTAAGTATGAGGTATTGAGGCATTTCAGCTCAGTTCCCCAAGTTACATATCCACTAGAATCAACCACTGTGCGTCACAAAAATTCCGGCATCCTTGTGCATGGTGGGCCAGATAAATCTAGATTGGAGAATTTTTTCTATTGTTCAGTCTGACCCATGATGTCCCCAAGCTGGGGAAGAATGACCGAATTCTAAAATTTCTTGAATTTATTCTTCTAGGATGCAACAACAGATCACTCCATCTCCACATGAGCAGAAGAGCAGAGGGTCTTCCTAGAAATAACATTTCATATCTTAAAGAAATCTTTTCATTTGGTGGAATCTCAAATCAGGGTGAATGAATCCCGTATTTATGTAATTAGCTATGTCAGCATACCAGGAATGAGTTGAAGCTTCAAATGAGAAAATATACCCGTTCAGGAAGTCCTCCTTGGACAGTCGCTGGATCTCCCTCTTCTATATTCATCATGGTAGTTTTATTATTTTGGTTGTCCATAAGTGTACCTAGATGCTACAGGATCATTCATTTGACCTTCGGATCAAGAGGAATGATGTTGAAGGATTCGACACTCTTGGATCGTATGATTCAGCCACTCATGCACTTTTGAATCTATACAAAACTAAACAAAATACCAAGAAGAAAGGAGGAAAAGAAAAATAATGAAAAACAGAAATGAGATGAAGAATATAAATTTTTTAAAATTTTAATTATTATTTTCACTTTAATTAATACAAACTGAATAATTAAAACGTCGTTAATTTTCATTCCCTATAAACATTGAAAATTTTTTGTATTATTTTAGGTGAATTATTAATTTCAATAATGCAAATTAAATTACCCAAAAAAGGTATATTGCATGTACGTGATCTATCCATAGTGAAATGGAGTTATTGTATTTTGATTTCCAAGTTTGTGATTAATTTATTGAAGTTTGGTAAAATTTAGAGTCTATTTTTGTTATTTTAATAACAAGGTGATTGAATTTCAATTTCCTTAATGAATTACTTTAAAGATAAATAAAAGAACAAAAAAATGATTTTTAATGAGAACTGAGAAGAATGTGTCGATGGTGTGGATTTTAAAGGTTATAATTAAATCAATTTTCTTATGAGGTTGTGTTGTTCATAATAACTCACACCTCTAGGTTATAAATGTAACAAAACCCCCTTAGTCTGGTGAGTTTTGTTTAAATCTATAGAGATCAATTCCTTGGTCTTTTATTTAATTTCTTTTAATTTTATTAATGAAAACCCTTTTTGAGATGATAAGCACATCCAATGATCATGGATGTTCTTGATAGTAATTCCTTAGAAGATCTATATAAATACCATTCTTGGTCTGATATGATATTTCTAGTCAAATTTAGAATGAATTATTAAGTAATTATGAGAGAATAATAAATAACATGATTATAATATCACAATTGATGAAATACAACACATGAACTTATACAACCCCAACACATAGGGGATTTAGATACTCCTAGAGTATCTAATAACTAAACTACATATGATACCTGAATTAAACATGGCACATACATCAGATTGAAGATTGTTGGGGAGGTAGCGGTAGAACCTCCTTTCTTCTATTCTCTCTTTCTCTTCTTGGGAGTCTCCATTATTTTATCCCTTGGTCTGGTTTGGAATGATTCTGTCCTGAATGTTGACCTCACCTGTTTTGATAATCCCAATTATGATTTCACATACTTTGATAATCCCAAATATTGTGCATCTACATATTAATTCTTTTCATCTATGATCAACCTGATAATTATATTAAAATAATCCTTGAAATATGTTAATCAATGTTTATCTATGTTTATATGAGTTTTGAATTAATTCTAACTCAGTCAGATGTGTTCTGCATAAAACAGAAGTGTTAAGTCACTATTATGCCTATAACTACCAATAGACTTAGTCTATCGATAGGAATAGTCACTGATAGGCAAAGGTTACCAATATGTAGAGCTACTGGTATGTATAAGTCCACCGGTAAGCACATGTCTCTCATAGATCTAGTCCACCGATACAGACATCTACTGACCGAAACTGAGCTACTGGTAGGAAAAGTCTACTGGTATTCATAAGTCTACCAATATATATACATCACTGGAATCAAACGGAGCTACTGATATGGACAAACTAAAAGTCTACTGATACAACCTACTGTTACACCAGAGTTACCGATAGAGTAAGTCTGTCGATATGAACAAGACTACCACTATGAAGAAACTAATAAAAAATGAGATATTGATTGAAGTGAATTCTATCAATAGATGAAGTCACCGGTATACAGAACTACTGATACACAAAGTAACAGATACCGATACAAGGAGCTACCAATACATGTTCAAAGAGTTACCGATACAAGATCAAATAGCTACCGATAGAAGGTCACTGTTACATAGAGCCAACTGCTACCTACAAAAGGCTACTAATGAAAGACTGACCAGTCAAACTCTATACTATCAATATTATTTATTTATTATGCAACAGTTATATTTGATTTTTTTGATGAAATTAATGTTATTTAATGACAGTTGTTGGCATGTCAGGGAACCGTACCTAGTACCCATGAGAAAGGTAATAATTCTTTTTACCAGAGCTGAAAGCTATAAAAGGAAGGACAAAGACCGAACAGATGAAGGCATGTATAGGGTGTAAAAGTAAAGGGCTGAACAACATTGAAACGTGGTGCATTCACACAAAAGGAAAAAGATACATTCATACTGGAAGAGCACTGAACATACACAAAGCCACTCATTCTAGAGGGGAACACAAGGTGTATCTTGAGTGAAGAACTAGAACAAACTATTCTTGCACTCGAGCTGATAAAGATGAACCAGAAAAAAAAGGAAAAAAATGACCCTTTATTTTTCAGACAAAAACCAGAGAAGGACTCAGAAGCATTTCAAATAAATCCAAATAGTCCAGAGTTGCACTTCACATCACTAGAGCATTCTAAACTCTTATATATTCTTTTAGTGATTATTTTATTTACATTTTGAGCAGTGTGTATACTCTGTATATTTCTTGTACACATTGTCCTATATGCTAAGCTGGAGGATTTCTAAATCCTCATTCAAACTCTATAACTCCTTTGTTTCCCACTGTGGATAGTGGTAGAGGTCAAGTAAGACCTGGACAGTCTGTGAGCTGTTGTTGGTTTTCCCACGTAGAGTTGTGGTAGTGGTCTTTGTACCTGGACAGTGGTTTCACTGTTTTTACCCCGATCTAGGGTGTGGATCAAATTTATATAAATTATTTGAGAGGACTATGTCTCATCTTGAGACTGAACCTCTTGGTTACATCTGTTGTGCATTTTAGTTTAAATATAAAAGTATACTATATACTTTATATTCCGTTGCTAATTACTTTGAAATACAATTTATTTTAAAGTTAATTTGATAGTTAAATTATCAAGTGTTTATACTTATTGTGTACCAGTAAGTTAGTTTCAAAAGTTAATTTAATCTTCTGATTAAATTAACCGAGACCTCATCAATCTTGTAGAAACTAATTGAACTCTTATAATCTGTATAAATTCACTAGAGTTTAACTAGTTTTTAAATATGGGGATTTAAGAGAAATATTTTTAACAGAAATTTGTATTGGAACTCAATTCACCCCCCCTCTTGAGTATCCACTCTGACCAAAATTTGGTATTAGAGGATTGTTTTTTTTCAAAGAGTTCAAAACAATCTGTTCTTCAACTGTGATGTTAGATGCATCTTTAAAGATCTTAAATTTCTGTTAGTTCTAAATTTTATCTCTTTAAATATATTTTCTAAAATCTATGTATGGATAATAGACTAGAAGGTGCTGCTACCAACCGGGAACCTTTATTTAATGGTACAAATTATTCTTAGTGGAAACTTAAAATGAAAATTCATTTAGAAAGTATGAGATTTGATATGTGGACTGCAATAGAGACTCAATATAAAATTCCAGAAACTGATAGAACTACATGGGATGAACCTAATAAAATATCTTACAATAATAATTGTAAAGCAAGGAATGCCCAGTATGGTGCTCTAGGAGATGAAGAGTTTAATATAATATCTTCTTGAAAAACTGCTTATGAAATCTGGGACACTTTGGCTATTTCCCATGAGGGAACAACCAATGTTAAAGAAATGAGGCTGAATACCTATACTATTAAATATGATAATTTTAAAATGAAGCTTGATGAACCCATTTCTGACATGTATCTCAGGTTGAATGAGATTTTCAATACTATGAGCTCCTTTGGAAAGGCTGTTCCACCAAAGGAACAAATTATGAGGATATTAAGATGTCTACCAGAAAGCTGGAGAGGCACATCTGTCTCCATAAGAGAATTGTGTGATATAAGTGCATTGCCCATTAAAGAATTAATAGGTAAGCTTATGATGTATGAGGAAGAATTCAAGGTGAATAAGGAAGAAGATTATGAACCTAAAAATAAGTCAGTGGCTTTTAAGTCTACTGCCTCAAAGAGAAAGGATAAGGAGAAAGTTCACATACAAACTGAAATCTCAACAAGTGAATTTTCAGATCTGACAGTGATGCTAAGATGGATCAAATAGCCAGAAGATATATGAAGTTCTATAGGAAGAATAAATACTTCATAAAATCAAACTACAAAGGTAAATATGACAACAAAGGTCATTGGAATAGGTACTGGAAGAAGCCTGACAAAGGTGATGAGATTATCTGTTATGAGTGAAGAAGGAATGGACATATAAAAGCTGACTGTCCAGAATTGAAGTTCAAGAAGAAACATGACAACAAGGAAAAAAAGTATAAGAATGCAATGAATGTAAATTGGAGTGCATCAGAAGACACTTCATGTGATTCTGATTCTGCAAAGGATGAAGATTCTCATAATTCTAAAATGTGTTTTATGACAAACACATATGAGTTAACATTGGACACTGCTGCTTTATATTCATATTACTCTAGAGTTGATTATGATTCTGAATCTGAAAATATTTCTAGTGAAGAATTATTTGAATATAGTAATATGCTTGAAGAGACCTGTAATGAACTTAAGGCCAAGTAAAAAATCCTTAAAGAAACAATATGCTTTATCTAGAACTGTTAAATCTGCCCTTGAGATTGAAAAGGAAAAGAATGCCTAATTGCATAAGGAAAATAATAAACTAAAACTATCTAATGAGAAAATTAGAAAGGACCTAGAAAAATTATAAAATGTAAGAGATACACTTACACAAATGCTAGGTAAACAAGTGGCACCAAAGTACACTACTGGTTTGGGATACCAACCTGGACAGAGAAAGTTTACCAAAAATAGATTTATTCCTAAATCTGGACAAAATTATGTGAGTTCCAGTTCTGAAAATTCATATGCCTCAACTAGTTATTCACATTGTTATAGATCAAAAAAAGTTTGTATTTCAAGATCAATTGATTCTGTGAATTATATGGAACCCATAAGGCAAATTTGCGTACCTAAAACTTTACTTGCTAACCTGTCTAGACCGAAGATGATTTGGGTACCAAAATCATTTTCCATATAAACTTTTTTTGTAGGACAACTTCTTAAAGAGTTCTCACAAGAAGGTATGGTACTTGGACATTGGATGTTCATGGCACATTTCTGGAGACTATCCATGCTTTAAAAGATTAAAAAAGGTTGATGGAGGCTATGTCACCTTTGCCGATAATTCTAAAGGAAAAATCAACGGCCAAGGCCAGATTGGTATCATTAATTCAGTTTTAATTTCTAAAGTTTTATTTGTTGATGGAATTAAATATAATCTGTTGAGTATTTCTCAGTTATGAGATGATGGATTCAATGTTAAGTTTCAAAATGATTCTTTTAGTGTTTTTAACTCTAAAAATGCATTAGTATTTTCTGCCTTGAGAAATGAAAATGTTTATGCTGTTGATTTGAATTCTTTAGCCAAGAAAAATGTTAATTGTTTAAATGATTTTCATAAAGAATACTAGATTTTTCATAGAAGATTAGGACACTGCAACATTTATTCACATAGAAAACTGACTAGAAAGAACTTAGTTAGAGACATACCTATACTTGAATTCCCAACAGAAAAAGTTTGTAATCTCTGTCAAAAGGGAAAGCAACATAAAGTTTCTTTTAAATCAAAGAAAGAAGTTTCAACTTCCAAACCTCTCTAGTTGGTTCACATGGATTTGTTTGGACCTTCTAGAGTTTCTGTCTTAAACGGTAAGCACTATGTCTATGTCTCAATAGATGAATTTTCTAGATATACTTGGTATACTTCTTAGCTCACAAATGTGAAGCTTGTTATTATTTTTTTCAAATACTCCACGTCTGTAGAGAACCTTAGTGGTCTTAAGATTAAAACCCTAAGAAGTAATCATGGCCGTGAGTTGGAAAATCATGTGTTTGAATCTTACTGCTCACATAATGGCTATAGTGATAACTTTTCTTCCCCTAGGACACCTCAACAGAATGGTGTTGTAGAAAGAAGAAATCGAACCCTTCAAGAAATTGTAAGAACCATGATTAATGAGTATGACTTACCTATTAATTTTTGGGATGAATCTGTGAATATATCTTGTTATATTATCAATAGAGTCTTGATAAGACCCGTTCTTAAGAAAACCCCTTATGAACTATGGAACAATAGGAAACCTAAAGTTAGTTACTTTAGAGTCATTAGTTGCAAAGTCTTTATTCTAAATACCAAGGATAATCTTGAAAAATTTGCATCCAAAAGTGATGAAGGAATTTTTCTTGGTTATTCTTTAACTAGAAAAGCCTATAGAGTCTTTAACAAAAGAACCAAATGTGTGGAAGGATCAGTTCACATCAAGTTTGATGAAACTGATCCACAAGAACCTAAGCCTTCTCTTGAAAATATTCAAGAATGTTTGACTATTCTCGACCTTAATGATAAAACTAAAGGACCTACTGTAAAAAAATCCAGTTCTGGACATATTCCAGAATCTTCTTCAATAGAACCCAAACTCAGAGAAGAGCCTGAAATTCATAGTCCTACCTTTACTAGATCAACTAGGATTCTGAAGAATCATCCTTTGGATGATATTGTTGGTAATATTGATAGAGGGACATAGACTAGAGCTTCTCTAAGAAACCAGGTTGAACATAAAGCATTTATTTCATAGTTAGAACCTAAAAATGTCAATGATGCAATCAATGATGAATTTTGGGTAATGGCTATGCAAGATTAATTAAATCAATTTGAAAGAAACAAATTCTGGGAATTAGTTGAAAGACCCAATGACACCTTGACAATAGGCAATAAATGGGTTTTTAGAAACAAAGTTGATAAATCTGGAAACATAGTTAGAAACAAAGATAGGCTAGTTGCCCAAGGATATAGTCTAGAGGAAGGTATAGACTATGAGGAAACCTTTTCACCTGTAGCTAGACTAGAATCTATTAGGATCCTACTTACCTATGCTTCTCATCTGAATTTCAATTTATATCAAATGGATGTCAAACGTGCCTTTCTAAATGGTTTTATAATTGAAGATGTTTTTGTTGAACAACCACCTGGATTTACTAATCCTCATTTTACAAATCAAGTTTTCAAGATATCCAAAGATTTATATGGTTTGCAACAGCTCCAAGAGCTTGGTATGATAGACTTATCAATTTTCTTATTTCAAAAAGTTTTACTAAAGGGATTGCTGATCCAACTCTTTTTATTAAAATAATTTATAAAGATGTTTTAATAGTACAAATCTATGTTGATGATATTATTTTTGGATCTTCTAAACATTCATTATGAACATATTTTTCAAAGAGTATGCAAAATGAATTTGAAATGAGTTTAATGGGGGAACTCAAATATTTTCTTGGATTTCATGTTTTTCAAAATGAAAATGGTATTATTTTGAACCAAAGAAAATATACAAAGGATCTTTTAAAAGATTTTTGTTTGGATAGTATTAAGGAAAGTGATACTCCTATGAGTACAGTCGGTAAATTGGATGCATATGAAACTGGGAAACCAGTGGATCACACCGATTACAGAGGTATGATTAAAAGCTTACTTTAACTTACTTCTAGTCGACCAAATAATATGTTTAGTGTATTTATGTGAGCAAGATTTCAGGATAATCCAAAATAATATCATTTTTTTCCAGTTAAAAGAATTTTTAAGTACCTTAAACACACTATAAATTTGGGTTTGTTTCACCCAAAAGGACAATCTTTTGAAATAATGAGTTATTCAGATGCTGGCTTTGCTGGTTGCAAGTTGGATAGAAAAAGCACATCTAGAACATTTCATTTATTGGGAAAATACTTAGTATCTTATTTTAGTAAAAAGAATAATTCTGTTGCTTTGTCCACCGCGGAAGAAATGTATATAGTTTCTTGTAGTTGCTATTCAAAAAATTTGTGGATGAAACACACTATTTTGGACAATGGATATGATTTTATGCATGTTTCTATCAACTATGACAACACTAGTGCAATAAAAAATTCAAAGAACCCTATATCCCACTCCAGGACTAAACACATTGATGTACGATACCTCTTTTTGAGAGATCATTACCAAAAAGGTGATATTACCCTTGAATTTATAGGAAATGAACATCAATTAGCAGACATCTTTACCAAACCATTATGTTCGTATAGGTTAAGCTACATTAGACATGAGTTAGGAATGATTAACCTTGATCGGTAGGTACCTCACAGATGTAAAAAACTCACTGATGTAAAACCTCACCGATGTACCTCACCGATGTGAAAACCTCACTGATGTAAAACCTCACCGATGTAAAACCTCACCGATGTACCTCACCGATGTAAAAACCTCACCGATGTACCTCACCGATGTGAAAACCTCACTGATGTAAAACCTCACCGATGGACCTCACTGATAGGAATTCTCACTGTTAAACCCTACCAATGAGTACGTGCTATTTTAAACTTATGTGCCGCCAGAATCTGAATCTCTTATAATTATTTTAATTATTTATTTTATGATTCCTAAATGATAAAACTAAGTACTAGTTACTTCTTAATCCACCGAGCCTCACACCCTTTACCGTCAAACCTTATCTCTTGAATCTCTTGAAAACTATAAATCCCTCGAACCAGAGAAGCCAAATACCAAACTTCCTACCATCAAAGATGACTTTGATGAGCTGAATGCGAAGAAGAAGAAGACCAAGCCAGAAGCTAGTGGTAGTATATGTAGAACCGGGTCGGGGTGGCGACCAGTGAATCCTCATTTGCAAAATAGAGTTATTGTAATAGAAAAAGAGTTGTGCATGGAATGGTTGTTGGCTAGAAAATAGTTAGTGCTTGAGGTGCTGGAAGATCAAAAGTGGGTAGATTGCTTTTCGAACAACAAGGGCCCCTACTATCCGAAGCTAGTGAAACAATTTTATGAGTTTGTGAGCTTTGAGAAGTCAGAAGATGAGAACCGAGTGATTTCTTTTGTGAATGGAAAGGAGATATCTTTTTCATCTGTTGAATGGGATGAATTCCTTACGGTTCCACACAAAGGTGTTTTTGGATATTTCTCGAAAGCAATACCACCTAAAAGTGATATATTCGATTATGAAACTGCCCTAGAGGATCTCACAGGTAGTGGAAATCAAAGACAAGTAGTGGCTGCTGAAATGGATGGAGATGTCACGACCCATCCTCGGGGCCCGTGTCGTGACTACCCCAAGCCTGCCTTCCATAGGCCAGGGGCTGGCGACTAGCACCAAGGCGTAAATCCCAACAAAAAGGGAAGGCATTGTCTTTGAAAAGTAAACAAGCACCATAGAGTAAGAAAGCGGAAAAGTAAACACCAAGTAAAACTGTACAAGCTGTGCTGAAAGTAAAAGGGGACGAAAATACAAGCCCAACTGTAAAGTACAACTGAAAGGAAAAAAACAGCAACTGAAAAGGGAAACTGCAGCGTCGAGCTGTCCTCTAGAAGTCCCACCTGAAGGGTGGGTACAGATAGCGTCCACTGCTCCTCGGGTCCACCTAACCGCTCCGAGTACGTCCCTCCCAGTGGTCCACCTCCAGGTACCGTCTGGCTCCGCACGCCTCCACCACGATCAGCGCTATCCGTCGTCTCCAACCAACACAACGTAGTGCGGGAAAATCCCATGAAGGGGTGAGTATAAGCTACTCAGTAGGGACCCCGAGACCCCCGAAGGTCTCCTGAAATCCACAAAGGATAATCCACAAAGGAAGGATACAAACACGAAGTAACATCTGACACGGCTTAGGTATATTCCCATACATATACCTAAGTCATCAATTTCCTGTTCGGCTCCAACGTCTGAGCCCAAGCACAACCCAGTCCACACAGGAAAGAAAAATGTATACCCACACAGGACAGAACAACACAATCCACAAGGAGAGTAAACAGTAAATCCACACAGGATCGCTCAACACAATCCACAAAGGAGAGTAAACAGTACATCCACACAGGATAGCTCAACACAATCCACAAAGGAGAGTAAACAGTAACTCCACACAGGATAGATCAACACAATCCACAAAGGAGAGAAACACAAGATTCAGCTCACACAGGTATACTTCTTCGGATGACGATAAGGATGATCACTGATCCATCTAAGTCGTCGGACCCATGAAGGATCGATAGGTAACTAACCCCCACAATGACCCACACAGGATCAGACCCACACAGGATCGGGTCCACACAGGACCGGGCCCACGTAGGACCTGTAGGTGCTGGCTCACACAGAACCGCTGAGCGCTGACCCACACAGGATCGGACCCACACAGGATCGGGCCCACACAGGACCGGGCCCACACAGAACCTATAGCACTGATCCACGGAGGATCGCTGAGTGCAGTAGTCGTCACAGTCCATTGAGGATCTCTGCACAGTTGTCACCGCAGTCCACTGAGGATCTCTGCACGGTTGTCGTCAGAGTCCACGGAGGATCTCTGCACAGTCATCGCTGCAGTCCACTGAGGATCTCTGCACGGTCGTCGCTGTCGAAGAAGCAGTCACAGCCAGCCTAGGGTTCCGCACACAGCTAGCTCGTTCGGGAGGGTCTGCTCCACAAGCCGAGAGGCTGATACATCAACTGACACAAAGTCCGAAGTTGATGTATCCAAAAGTTCGGTATCGCTAATAGAAACTCAACGTCATAGACGGCGCGTCGATCGGACGCCCGGTCTGAGAGTTATTGGCTTTTTCATCCCAGGGGCCAGGTTGGTTTTTAAGGCAAAACCAACCTGACCATACTCCACCTGCGTCCAAACCTCGGCCGGAGTATTCCAGAAGATCCGTCTCACAAAGAGGAACTAAAAAAAGCTGACGGCACGTCAATCGGACGTCCGTAGCTCAAGATATGAGCGTTTCCGCTCCGAGGGCCCGGTTGGTTTCATGTACGAACCAACCCGACCGTACTCAAAGTATTCCGAAACCTTGAGTGCGATATACCGAAACGACCGTCTCGATCCAAGGATCGCGTTGCCGCTGACGGCGGGTCGTTTGGAGGCCCGTAGCTCAAGATACGGGCCACCGGGATCGTTCCGGTGGTCCGATTCTCTTCCCGTCTGCGCCATTGCTCCTCCCAGGACTCGTTCTTAACTGCGGGATCGTCAAACATCCGTTGCGGCATGTTTCGTCGCCACCCGTCAAATCCACACAAAACGAAGAACGGCGGAGGGTCATCGGGCTGTGTTCGTTTGGCCCGCACCCTCCGTGTTAGATATAAACAATGGAAGAATTTTTTTATTCCACACAGGAAACAACAATTTTAATAAAATTAAAATTGTTTACAAACCGGTTCTTTAACTTATTTAAAAAAACATTGACGGGAATAAAGGGGGTAATTCCCAAATTAAATCCCTACCTCGTTGGTCATCGTGCGCGGGCGTTCTTCGCGGAAAAGCTCGTCGTGGAAGAGGGGGATCGTTGCGTCGTCGCGGGAAGGCGTCGCGTCATCGCGGAATCCGGCGTTGAGTCGGTGAGCTCAACGGACCAAGAACAACAGATTTAAATTATAAATAATTAAATCTGTGTTTCGTTTAAAACCAAAAAGAACCTTTAGAGGAAACCCGAAATCAATCACCTCAAATGGTTGGTGATCGGAGATCGGGGCGGGGAAGAACGTCTCGGATGGGAGCATCGTCGATTTCTGGGTTCGCCGTTCTTTGCGTTATTCGCGTTCTTCGCGTTCTTCACGTTCTTCACAAGGGAGAAGAAGATACAAGGGTCCTCTCAAATCTTCTCAATGCGCAAATAACCAGAGGTCATGCGTTGGCCTTACTTTACTATTACGCCAACGAATTTGAAAACTGGTTAAGAAACGATTGAATTAATTCGTTGAATTAATTCAACGAAAGAAACAGCCCATTTAATTCATGAAATAAACCGCCCAATTAAATGGTCTGTTAAGATTTTAAGAAACGTGTAAGTTGACTTTCATAAAGATGGGTTTTCGCGGGTGCGTTTCTTAGCGGAAAGAAACGGCGGGGCTCGTGCGGGCCCCACCTCACAAATATCCTACCAAGGGGGTAGGTTATTTCTGGATAGCATCCTATCTGGTTTAACTCAGTTCAAGCTGCCTTTAAGTGTCTTCAAGTGGCTTCCAAGTGGCTTAAGCGAAATAAAATAAAGTTGTCGCAAAATTATTTTATTTCTCAACTTTAAGCCCGAAAATTAAAAACCACACCCGAGAAAACGCAACTCTGGAAGAGGCGTTTCTAAGCGAATACCGGCACTTCGATTTCATCGGAGCCCTCAGAATTCGATTTCGGGCACCAGTTCAAAAGTTAGAAAAACCCGCTCGTCCGTTCACTAAACGTACCTGAGCCAAACTTCGGAAAATGATTCCGGGCACACCGGGCCTCAGAATCAGGTGCCGTCAGAGACTGCGCTCTTGTAAAATTCCCAAAAAAATTAAGAAAAAAAATTTCCTTGAAATTTACGGGTCTTTATAGGAGAGAACAGATTGCTGTTCAAATTTGTTCCGTATGTCTTAATAATAAGGAGAGGGGACATTGCAAATTTAAGATATCAGGATATCTATCTCCCACATCTATTGAGACATTGTGTGAAATTGAATCTGTGCATATTGCTAATGTTTCAAATGGATTACATGACCAGGCCGAAATCAAAGACAAATGCCTTATTTTTTTCCAAGTTGATCTTAGTAATGATTAAGGTGAAAGGAGTAGTTGAGTCTCAAGATGATACAGTGGCAGTAAGGAATAATTTTTGTATCACATGAACTGTTTGCAAATATATGAAGATAAACTGGGACACATGGAGAGGATAATGGGTTAATGATGACAAGTAGGTGTATGATAAATTCAATCCTGTGAATCATCCTTCAAGGCCTAGGGATGTGAGGGATCCAGGTCTAGGACATGATGAAGAAGAACCTGAGTACAGCGATGAGATCGATGAAGAAGAGACTTATATGGCTGATGGAAGGGAGGAGGACTTTCCCCCATGTCCTGCTGCAGAATTTGTGTCTTCAGAAAAGGAAGATTTAGAAGAAGAATAAACTCCTGCTAATGAGGAAGACCAGCCAGTCCATGAGAATGAAGAAGAAAGGGAAAATGAATATGAAGAATCTAATTATATTTTCTTGTGTCTGAGTCCATTCATTGGAAGCTCAGTTGTGCTTGTTAAAGAAGTAGTGGGTGAGATGGAAAGACCTGTGCTTAATCCAGGTGAGCCTCCTCCTATTGCAGCTATTGCAAAGATGGAATTGATAGTAGAATATTCTTCAAAGGTAGAAAGACCTACTTGGAATTCTCTTGTTGTACAAGAGAATGCACTAGTTGAGGGGGAGCATCAAACCAGATTTGGTAGTGTTTCAGTGGATGTTGAAATTGAGGATTGGGTAGAGGACCCATGTTTTATGGTTTGTGGATTGGATTATCCAGATTCTGATAACGAGGCATCCCTAAATAGACCAAAAAAAATTATGATATTTAGACTGAGTTGTTACCTGAAGATGTGGTCATAATGTATGATCTCGACAAGCTCAAGTTTGATCTCAAAATCGGTTTTGTCGAAGAAATAAGGAAAATGGAAGCCACACTGGTGTCATCAATTCAATCGATTATGAATAACTCAGTAACCAGTATAGTATCTGAAAGAGCACCTGTTGTGGTTTCACCTACTGATATGATCACCAGGGGTGATCTTGAGTCCTTATAGAATGACCTGAAAGAGTCTTTTAGTGCTTCTGTTGCCGAATTAAAACACAACTTTGTTGAAGAGATGAGAAACTTGTAAAAGCCTTTTGAACTCTCTCTCGGCTGCAATGTCTCTACCTTTGTGGCAAAAATAGCGGATGAAGTTACAGCTTTCCAGAATCAGTTGTCTAGACTAGAAAAATATTTTAGAGCTCTAAAGAAATCTGTTATCTCTTTTGAATTTTATATGAGTTCTAAATCCCAAGAAGATAATGATTTTGCTTATTTCAATGGTGTTGTGAGCCAGATGTTATCAATATTGGATGGATTTAAAACCTCCATGAAAGATCATGTCAGCACCCAGGATTCCCAACTGAAAAATATTATCTGTGGGTTGACCAAAAACATCATGGAAACAATATCTTTCCCTGTTGGTTCTATTGCTTCTAGACCTTTAGTGGATTTGGATCAGTTTAGAGCTATGATGATGGAGGATCTTGGTTCAGCATCAACCAGTGGCTCTGTGGACTCATTCAATCTCACCAAAGTGGTCACCTATACTAGAGATTCAGCTAGATAAATAATTAAGACAGTCTAAGACTATATGAGAGAAGCTTCTACCTCTCAGAATGAAGTGAAAGAAAAGGTCGACTACTATTTTCAAAGGATTTATACCAAACATCATCTCAATAATCACTTCAAACATATGCTAGAAAAACTGAAGTTACCTCCTGTTAATCAAGCCTTCAGAGAGCAAGTCAGCAAGTTAAGGGAATTGACTCTAGCCTTGAAAAAATTCATGGAGAACAAGGATTATTTCATATCTTCTATGGAGTGAGGTGGATGAATAATTATGGATTTCATAAATCTTCTGTTGCCTTTCTTGCATGTCGATTCTAGTCCAGTGATTGTACCTCCAGCTTTACCTACCTCTGTCTCTACTTATATTCCATTTTAGATGACTCCAACCCAAGCCATTTGAAGCCTTACTCCTAGGATTACTCAAAGAACTACTCAGTACAGGCCATGAACAGTTTCAGTGGCCTAGCCTCCTGTTATCATTTCTTGAATTGCTAAGCCTTTACCTGCATCCACACAGCCTGAATCCCCTTCTGATCCAAAGGGAAAATCTCACATTGAGGATGTGGATTGAATAGGTTGCTAAGATTATTTGATAAGAATCCCTTGTATTTTGTTTTATTTCCTTATACCTTTTTGCAACATGGAATAAAAATGGATTTCTTTTCTTTCTCATTTTGTTCCTTTTCTCTTTGTTGTTTCCCATTTTTTGATTATCACAAAGGGGGAGAAATATTATAAGGGGAGAAAAATAATATCTGTGAATGTTAAATTTTATGTGAAAGGGGGAGAAATATTATCTAAGAGAGAGCTAATATTCTTTGTAACTTGTACCTTTGATACAATTTCATTTAATTCTACCTCTGGTACATTGCATATTTCACATATTATATTGTTTTATCTGATACAATTGTATTTAATGATATATCCTCTGATACAATTACTCATTATTTTGGGACTATAATATCATAAGTTGTGATTATCAAAAAGGGGGAGATTGTTGACCTCACCTATTTTGATAATCCTAATTATGCTTTCACATACTTTGATAATAAAAAATATTGTGTATCTATATATTAATTATTTTCATCTATGATCAAGTTGATAATTATATTAAAATAATCTTGGAAATATGTTAATCAATGTTTATCTATGTTTATATGAGTTTTGAATTAATTATAACTCAATCAGATGTGTTCTACATAAAATAGAAATGTTAAGTCACTATTATGCCTATAGATACCGATATACTTAGTCTACCGATAGACATAGTCACCGATAGGAAAAGGTCACCGATAAGAATAGATACCTGTATGTATAAGTCCACCGGTAAGCACATGTCTTTGATAAATCAAGTCCACCGATACAGACAGCCACCGACAGAAACTGAGCTACCGATAGAACAAGTCTACTGGTATGCATATGTCTACCGATATATATACTTCACTGGAATCAAACAGAGCAACCGATATGCACAAACTAAAAGTCTACTGATACAAGCTACTTTTACACCAGAGTTACCGATAGAGTAAGTCTACCGATATGAAGAAGCCTACCTCTATGAAGCTACCGATACAAAATGAGCTACCGATAGAAGATAAGTCTACCAATAGATGAAGTCACCGGTATATAGAACTACTGATACACATAGTAACAGCTACTGATACCAGGAGCTACTGATACATGTTCAAAGAGTTACCGAAACAAGATCAAACAACTATCGATAGAAGGTCATTGTTAAATAGAGTCAACCTCTACCTATAGAATGCTACTAATGAAAGACTGACCATTCAAACTCTATACTCTCAATATTTTTTATTTATTATGCAGCAGTTATATTTGATGTTTTTGATGTAATTAATGTTATATAATGATAGTTTTTGGCATTTCAGGGAACTGTACCTAGTACCCATGAGAAAGGTAATCATTCTTTTTACCAGAGCTGAATGCTATAAAAGGAAGTATAAAGACCGAATAGAAAATAACGAAGAAGGGATGTAAAGGTTGTAAAAGGAAAGGGCTGAACAACATTGAAGCGTGGTTCATTCTCACAAAAGGAAAAAGCTACATTCATACTGGAAGAGAAATGGACATACATGAAGTCACTCATTCTAGAGGGGAACACAAGCTGCATCTTGAGTGAAGAACCACAACGAACTCTTCATGCACTCGAGCTGATAAAGGTGAACCAGAAAAACTAGGAAGATAACGACCCTCTGTTTTTCAGACAAAAACCGAAGGACTCAGAATCATTTTTGATAAATCAAAAGAGTCCAGAGCTGCACTTCACATCACTAGAGCATTTTAAACTCTTATTTATTCTTTTAGTGATTCTTTTATTTACATTTCAAGCAGTTTGTATACTCTGTATATTTCTTACACACACTGTCTCCTATGCTAAGCTGAGGGATTTCTAAATCCTCATTCAAACTCCTTAACTCCTTTGTTTCCCACTATGGATAGTGGTAGAGGAAAAGTAAGATCTGGACAGTCTGTGAGCTATTGTTGGTTTTCCCACATAGAATTGTGGTAGAGGTCTTTGTACCTGGACAGTGGTTTCACTATTGTTTACCCTGATCTAGGGTGTGGATCAAATTTAAATAAATTATTTTAGAGGTCCAAGTCTCGGCTTGAGACTGAACCTCTTGGTTACATCTATTGTACATTTTAGTTTAAAGTTTAAAGTATGATATATATTTTATATTCCACTGCTAATCACTTTGAAATACTGTTTGTTCTAATGTTACTTTGATATTTAAATTAGTATGTGTTTATACTTATTGTGATCCAGTAATTTTGTTTCAAAAGTTAATTTAATTTTATAATTAAATTTACTGAGACCTCATAAATCTTGGAGAAACTAATTGAACTCTTACAATCTATATAAATTCACTACTGTTTAACTTGTTTTTAAATAGGGGGATTTTAAGAGAAATATTTTTAACATAAATTTTTATTGGAACTCAATTCACCCCCCCTCTTGAGTATCTACTCTAACCAACACTGAACATAGAGGGCCTGAAATCCTTTTATAGGTTTTTGGAATACAAGGCGTGTACCATATATTATATGACATGTAGCCTATCCAACAATGTTTGGGCCTGTTTTCTCCTTTGTTGGGTGAGTTACCGTGCCATCCTTACTTAGAACACGACATCGCCTGATAGATGCATGTACACGACCTGTAGTGACACCATACATGGCATGTAATGTCAATCATCATCCTCCAAATGCTTGTATAAGGAACAAAACTACATGTATATGGAATAACATAGCATGTATGCTTTGGTCGGAAACATGGGCGTGTATCCTGTCTTCCCGATCCATGTCATGGAAAATATACATGGCGTTTGTAAGAAGTAAAAACCGTGTAGTTTTGAAATTTTGTTATGTCCTTTATTGATTTTTGACTTTGGATTCAAAACACTTGAAAAAATTCATAATATCCAATATAAAGAATTTGCTCCTTAAAACAATTGATATTTGGTGGAAATTGTTTTTTTCTCAACAAAATATATGGAAAAGCATACAAAAATCGGGGTCATCAATAGTATGTGTAGTGGTATGGTATTCCAATAAGGTATGAAGTATATTGTTTAGATAAGGCTTCTTATTTATTCTCATTATCATATGGATCATATTTGATAATGTCTTATAAAAGGCCTCTAATAGTCCATTTTCACTTTCATGAAAGAGATATGAATGGAATGACACTATGTTGTACTCTAGGAATAATTTATTCAACTATGTAGAAAAGAATATTAACTCATTAACTATTAATATAATGTAAGGGAATTCAAACTTGGTAAAGATATTGGGTTTTTTTGATGATAATGATATTCTTCATCATGAATTCTCTAAGGGGTATCACCTCAACCCGTTTGGAAAATAAGTCAGTAGTAGTAATGATATACATAAACTTTATAACTATATTCGGGGGATATAGAACCAAAACATCCATTCCCCATATAGAAAAATGCTAGGAATAGATAACTGTATATTTAAATTTTGGGGGTTGATGGATGAAGTTTGCATGAATATATAATACATGACATTTACTAGTAAACTCCACATTTTCGGGTATAATTATTTTCTAGTTGTATCCAAGCCTCGTATTTTGGTGAGAGATCCTAGTCCTTGGCTAATGAGTTCCATAGGAGCCTACATGGGATTGTTCCACGATAAAGGGAATCTCTCATTATACTATTCATCTGAGGAGGATTCCTTAAAAGACACGTTTAGAGAGGGATATTTCATAGTAGGGATATCGTGAAGGGTAATGTTCACTGCTCGATATTGGTTTTGTCCCATTTCAGATCAATCTAAATGGATTGTTGCATTTTAGAGAAAATTGAATATATGCTCCATCTCTATAGGGTTGGATATCAGTTCATCTTGCACTAGAGTGGTATTGGTTAGATTGCTTTCATACATGTCATAGATGATGAATGATGAGACCATCTAGTTCATGATGTGGAAGAAGACCTCATCATGGTGGGGATTATCTATGATTATCTCTGAAATAGTTAGTGTTTCAGAACAAGCATTTTTTGATCAAGGACGTGGTGAAAAATTAGATTAAAATAAAGATCTACCATCAGTCCTATGCCATTTCTTGTGATAGTGGTCAATTTCAACTTCTTGATGGAATTATCATCAGTGATTTGTTTTATCACATGCTATGAATCCCTATATATTTTCATGTAGGCTATCCATGGTTGTAGAGTCAGTTCCACGATATCAGTGATGGCTTGATAGTCATCCCCATTAATATTTTAGCATTGAAATAGTAAGAAATTGTAGTGAATGACTTATTTGTCTTGGTAAACAAATAAAATCTGTAGACTAACTTTATTAAGCTTTGCGTTTTCTGGAATCCTGCTTATAGGACATTGGGAGAGGCCGTCAAAATACATTACCATTGTTTAGAGAGTGTTTTGGACATAGAATACCCATTCTTATAGATTTTTAATGTCTATTGTTGGGATTTCATATGTGAGATGGAATAGAAGTAAATCTTCTTGGGCATTCCCTTTATCTTATTCAGGGAAACAAAATGGATGTCATATTATTGTAGAATAACTACCCACCATGCCAAATTAATAGTCAACATGGGATGGCCATGGATTTATTTAAGTGGATGGATATGAGATACAAAGTGTACTTCATAGTGCTACAAGAAATTTAATAGCTGTTATAGTATAATAATGAGTTCAATGAAATTATTCTCAACATTGGAATATCATGTCTCAGTAGCTAGAATCTTTTGACAAAGGTTATACATACTATTTGAATTACGTGCATCATTTTTTGTTATGGGGGAGAGCACTAAGAAATAATTATATGAAATCTACCTATAAGATGAGTGTTTTCCTTTCCACCAGTGGCATCATGTATTATTTTTACAGCTAGTGTTGCTTGACATTTTCAAATTATTATTCATAGGCCTGTTCCCATTAGTAGGTGACTCCCTTCTCCATTGACATGGTGATTGGGATAGATTTCCCCACCAGCTCAGCTATGGAATGCTGAATGTAAGTGAGGTTCCATTGGATCACCCTCAGTTATTTAAGATTCCAAGGGTGTGAAATTTCTAAGAATGCACTTGGCTTTTCTATGTTAACCTCAATGCCATGGTGGATTAATAAAAATTTATGTAATTTCCAGGACGTTACCCTAAATCCAAAATTTCATATATTTATATTATAACTATTCATCCACAACTAGTTAATGACTTATTGAAGATCCATGATCTGATCACACCTCTATCGATATTTTATTATCAGGTCACCAACATATCATTATGATATTTTTCATAAGAAGGTTTTAAAGAGATGATGCACAAATCATTTTTATGTATCATTGTTTTCATTAATCCTGAGGTTCTACTTTGATAGAAAAATATCCCATGAGGTATATTTAAGGTGTTAGTTTCGTCATCTTTAGTGGGAAGATTATACCCTAAATTTCCATCCATGAATGAAAGGGTTTGAAAACTCACAGCTACATCATTCAAATGTTCTGTGATAAGAAATCAGAAGTTTTATTTTAGCAAGTGTCCATTAAGGTCTTTGATATTGATGTAAACCCTCATCTACATGTTCTGTTTCTTAACTAGGATGATGTTTGTGAGAAAATTTTGGTATTTCCCTTCCTAGAAAATATTGTATTTGATAAATGTTTTAAAATCAGATTCTATATTAGTATCAATATAGGGGCGCATCCATTTGGATTACTATTTGAATCATCAATGGTCATTGGGTAAGACTAAGAGTTGTATAGACACATAAGGGTCCAACTCAAACATTTACTTATTATTACTAGAAGACAAATGTTTATATTTCTTGATAAATGAGATACACATCTACTTCTCCTAGAGAGACATAGGTAACTAATAAATTTAGGTCTAGAGTCTTCTTCTATTCCCATATTCACCTTCTTGAGCTCATCGATGGCAGTAGAGACACACTCCCAAAATAAAAGAGGGGGTTTTCTATGTTCATCATCATCTTCTCCCAACATTGATTTCATGGTGTCATTTTCATACATTGTAGGCAATCTGATGGCATCTCTATTACTATTGACATATGAGAGTCCACGAGAAGGAAAATTTTCATCTTGGACTTCCATAGTCATCGTAGTGAAAATGTGGAGATGATTGTTTTATTTTATACTACCATTAGGGTTAGGGAGATCCTATACATCAGTGATTACGTCTTCTACCTCAATCAGGTTTATGAGTAGCACATAATTGTTATCGATCAATATCTAAGGATTCTCAAGGGTTTTTCCAAAACCCTTGGGGGATGTAAGATGTGTATCATCACAAACCATTTTTTCCTTCCCTTTAGTACAAACCATCCTCAACATATAAGGAATCAAAAGAATTAAATGGGGGAAATCTCATATTATGGTATGATGACATTATCATTGATGGGGTATTTCATGCATTGATGAATTGTTGAAGGCGCTACTATGTGGATATGAAGACATGGTCTTATGAGTTGTACATTATATGTTGAATCCTGTTGGATAAAAAGTAAATCATCTTTATATTTGAGATCCCCACATTGATCCTTGATCTTGATCTCCCTAATAGGATTTTTCTCGCTTTTATCATACCCTTGAACGAGAAGAATTGTGGAAGATAAATCACCCTATCCATTTCACAAACATTGAAGGGGTTGGAATTGGGGTGATGTTGACTATAGAATAATTATCGACCAAATACCTCCAGATAAAAACATTATCGATTTTGATCAAAACATATAGGGGTATGATATATCCCTGGATGAATTCTACCCGTACCTTTTCTATAAAACCTATGGAGACATCTCATTCTGATGGAATAGTATAAACATGATGAAAATAAGATATATATTTTTCTATCTTATACTCATGTGGCCATTGAAGGTCCTTTCTGAGAGCCACACTGATTTAATTTAAAATATAAAGAGCATCGAGGATGTACTGTTTGGATGGAACAATTTCCAACTATTTCATAAGGTCATACATTTTTGTGAAATTTATATAGTTACTAAGGTGGGGTTCCTCATTATTTTTTAATTCGGGAGTTGAGCTGACTATGGGGGTCAAGCATGGTGATTGATAAGAGTTCAAAAGGGCATTCGTTACAAGTGGTTTGGGTCACACCGACCATCCCCTTCTTCAGAGATAACCATAAAATCATACCTTATCTAGTCATTTGTGTAGGATAATAGGGATTGGATGAATGCTTGGGGAGGGATATGAGGAATATCCATTTTTTCTATTTGGATTATTGGAGTGATATCCCCTAGTTCTCATATTATTATATGGAGTTTATGGTTATGTGAAGACAATATTCACTATGACCATGCTCGCACTGTCCAATTTATCCTCAGATCCAACTTGTTTGGCCTTCATCTTCTCGAGGAGGTATTGGTAACTTTTACTCAAAAGAATATTCATCATTAAAGAAATGGATTTATTAATTGGACTATGATAACTTTATAAAAACAATATCTTAATCTAATGAGGATTCCATTTTGTTGGGTAGTTCCTTTTCTCTAAATGTTAAAGGAATGTTGTCTGTTGTAGTTAGTGCTTGCAAAGGTGATGCATATGACTCATCCACTTCTATATTTTACTATGTATAATTATTATGTCCACCTTTAGTTTATGAATTCAGTGTCACCTTAATATGTGAGGGTATCATTATTATTTTGTGAATATTCGATCTTAGGGTGGCATGAGATCGATTAATAGCCTTTTGAGTCATCCAGTTATTGGACCTCTATCCATGCCTAGACAAAACATCTTTCTAGTGACCCTATTTTTATGGTTGGGCCTAAGATACACAAGTAAACTATTTTGTAGAATTATCCAGTATCACTATTCCAAAAGAAAACATTATTTGGATGATGCATTTGAACACAAATCTTCGTGGATGGTGGGATCTATCCTCATATTAAATGCGAAGTAGTCGGTATGATGAGGGGGGTTTACATGTTGCTTTTCTTGGGATCTTGTAGCCATAGTAGGTTATCTTCCGTAGCTCTAAAGAAATAGTATTGGGCCTACTCATTTATGAAGGAATTCATTTTCACCATATATTCCTCAAATCATTGGAGACTATACTATTATTTTCATCTTTTTAGGGATATTTTTTATTATGGTTGCTCTACATTAGACACCAGATGATTTGGGACCTACCTGGGTGCTTGAATGGCCATATCTAATAGTTTTATAGTAAAATTTGTAGTTTCATACTTACTAGCCCTTTTCAACTGTGCCGAAGATACTGGATTAGATTTATCTTGGGTTCCCTGAATGAAATATTTTAAGTTCATTTCCATTTTGGTAAACTCATAGACCCCACCTAGATACATCAACTAGATCAATGGTGTTTGAAGGAAACTTTTAATGTTTTAACCATTGAGTTCCATCATTTGTTGTTTTGAATGGGTTATACTACGTGAAAAGGTCAATGTTTTCCATATGGTGATGAATTCACAGAGCCTATCATTCTTATATTCCATTCCTATTGGAAGGTAATTTTTTTCATTTTATTAAACATGGAGAAGAATTTATAAACAAATTTATGATAAAGGTATTCTTACCCAACATTGGATCCTGTTGGAATATGCTTATAAAAAATGAATAATGGCCCTATCAGTGTTTATAAAAAACATCTATTTTTGGTAGACTCTTTATTCTCTCTAGGGACACTCATCAGAGAACATCAAAACACAATGTGGATGAGATTTTGTTCCATATCATCTACACCATCAATGGCCGAGAATGCATGATTGTTGATGTTGGGTTGGGGGAAAGTGTCATTAACCCATTTGGAAAATTTATTCTTCTCGGAATAAGTGGGTGTGTTCCATGCTTCCATGTATCCCATTCATGCAATAAGGGATTCAATAGTGTTTAGAAGTTACATAGGTACCGAATTCTAGGCCACCTCCCAACTATAGGGAGTGGGTGGGATAGAATGAGGTGTCCCCATTTATATGTACCACTAATTTTTTTATCTATATTATGACTGAATGATCACTATGGAAAGGGATAGGGTATCTCTATAATGGAAGGAAGTCTCTATCATCTTCATATTTTTCATTTATATATTCCTGATTCATAGATATAGAGATTTCATGACACTCGGGATCAACACTCTTAGGAATATTGGTTCTCTCCTGACATGTGAGATGGGGGATATTCTATTCTATCTAAAGAAAATACCATTCAGAATGTTTCACCTCAGTATCTTCTCATTGAGTTGTCTAATGTTTTATATCACATCCTCATATTTTTCCATCCATTCCACCATAGAATTTATTTTGGAACATCTGGGATGTGATTGTGATGAAACTAAACCATTTTTTACCCTTAGTATTGATCCACTATAGAGGTGGAAATTAATAATGTAAAGGTTATTAGTTTTGTATAATTCTCTAATTCCATGAACATGCAACCTGAGTTGGTATATACATATCTACCACCCCTCATGGTATGTTTTTTGGATTGGATCCCTCTATGATTATATCTTTTTCCACATCATCTATTGTGTTTATAGTGATAAAATTCAAGAAGTATCAGGAAATTCCCTTTATCACATTACTCTCAGTGCAATATTGTTTTCTTCACTGTTTACTCCTCCTTCAAGGGTTTTCTCAAGGTCATTTCTCCAATCCTTGTCCATATTGGACCACTTTACATACAAAACATACAATATTTGATTTTGTTTTGTATGTTTATCCTTGCATGGTTTATGAAATGTTAACTTGAGGGTGTTTCCTATCATGTGGGAGAAATATGTGAATCATATCAAAAGATTTTATTTGTAGAAAGTGGAACATATGTGATTTATTCTATTGTTATTAACCTCCCTGCCTAGTGAATAAATATTCCTTAATAGTTGATGATTATGATAAAAATTCCCCCATAACTATGGGATAGTGCCTATTTGGCACCACTATTAGAACATATTGATCATGTTTATTAGGATATGATGATTACAGTCAAGGATTTGTGGACTCTTGAGACAAAAATTGAGATATAAATCCCCCATCCCTATGGGATTGGGTAGATCTAGAACCTCCACTAATTCCACCAAGACCCTCTTGGGGTGTGATAATCTTGGTGATAATGATTGAGATAAAAATTGCACCATACTTGTAGGAAGGGATTGGATTGAATACTTTATCGATATTTCCAAGATCTTTTTAGGGATTATAGACCATAGGGGTGGAGGCAGTGGAAATAATTCACAAAGCCTTATGGAATGGGTCTACCCCTTTAAGACTAATATGGTACCAACTTTAAGATCCATTTG
The DNA here is from genome assembly GCA_963277665.1 of Viscum album. Lineage (NCBI taxonomy): Eukaryota > Viridiplantae > Streptophyta > Magnoliopsida > Santalales > Viscaceae > Viscum > Viscum album. The sequence continues at coordinate 1,622,124,049 of OY728129.1, forward strand.
ACTTGGATAAATTATGATCATATAAGAGCTAGGTTGAATGAAAACCCACTAATGGAGTCATTTTCTATGGGATGTTGACAAGTTGGACATGAAATTAACATTAGTGTTTGAAATATGTTCAAATTTTCTCAAGAGTCCCATATTAAGGGTATTTTGGAAGTTATATCCCTCTGTGCGTGATTTATTTTCATCTTTCAAGTGAGGAATTTAATTTTATTGACCAAATGGATAATTTATTACTTAATCCCATGATTATTTTAGATGTTATGACATTACCATATGTCGTATCTTGGGAGCTATTCTATTTTATTGATATTGTGAAGTTCAATTATCCAAAAGTTCCCCTTCCTCATATAAAATTAGAAAATATAAATTTCTGATTAAATTCCAAATATTTATATAAAAATTGAAGAAAATGTTTTGTAGATTTTTTTGTACTTTTCTTCTCTTAGGTCTCAATCCATGGAGATATAATCTAGATCTATTTGAAAAAAATATGTGCACAGATTGAAGGTGACCCTCTTATCCTAGATAAGTGTAGAGTATAGACATTAGCCATTGATGATATTCCCACATATTCTAATATAGTTAGGGCATGAACTCCTTCTGAAGAATTTATGGTATCTCATAATCATAAGTTGTGATGGTCCATAACATGGTTGGGAGGTTGTTTCAAGGTAACTCTCTCTATATATCATTGTCAGTTAAATATTCATCAGATTTTTATTCCACCACCTAGTAAAACCAATGAGGTATCTTATTTGGGTCAACTTTTGACCATAATGAGTATCCTCTAATTGTTGATGCGATACTATATATTGTAAATCCCATTATTTTGAGAACAGGTCAATGTGAAGGTGTCTAAATTTTTAGTACCTCTATGTACAACAGTTTTTGGGAAAGAGGAGGATTTCATTGTATGAGATAAATATCATAGTAGGGAGGTTGAACAAAATATATGTAAGGAGTATAGACCCTACTATCCATGTATACAGTATCATAAGGATGACTACTGAGGTAATGATCACCTTATTCTTTTGTTGAAGCGTCAAAGGACATTTGAGGTGTTGAGGGTATGTGTCGCACAACCTCAAGTACATTGGAATTGAGAAGATAAAGGATGTAAACATCATTTTTTGTTGTGTCTAGAATAGGTTGAATCACCTTTTGGGGTTGACAAGGGAGATGATACCTCTACATGATGGCTACTAAAATATATTGATAAAAATATGGTGATGTGGGAATATGATGTCCTTGATGAGAAGCTGGTGGGCTATGATGGTGAGATTATTTATTATCGGTAGGAATATGTGCCTTCATGTGGGTATATTTGCGAGTCAAACGTGGATAAATCAAGAACATGAGACCAATTAAAATATTCAATCACTATATAAATATGTTTCTAGGACCTCTAAAACTGGATAAGGGAAATAAGACTCTTCCATTATAGACCCTGATTCTTTGAGCTATTATAATTTTTGGGTTATATTTACTAGAATATATGTGATCCATCTATAAGGATATTTCCATATTTTTAGGATAAGCCTTGGTTGGAAAGGTGATATGAGCCCCATCCTATTCCTTTTGGGTATGCCGCTGGTCTTTTTAGATAAGAATATGTGCTTGTCCCGAGGCATGTGTCACTCCCACTTGGTGTGCCTCAGTAGGAATGGGTATATGATCCCAACCCTATTCCTTAGGATTATGCCACACGAATATTTTAATATGAATACACCCCTATCCTAAGTCAAGTGAAAATCCAAGTTGGTGAGACCTTATTGTAATGTAAATATAATCTCGATCATGTGACTCATCCTTTACAGGAATATTCAAATAATACTCCCTGATGTATGTAAGAATATGATGATTCTTCAAAGTAGACACCCATTCATACTGATCATGGTGATATTCTTACCTAGGTATGATGATAGGAATATGTGCCTTTCCTTGTATCTGTATCTATTCCATAAAATGATAGTGGTGTTCTTCAACTGTAACTAGAATGTACTGAAACTTTACCAAAGTGTGCATAGGAATGTATGCATTCTCATATTCAATCTCAAAAATATATGGTCATATATATTTTATTTATATTTCTGTATTATCCCACTCATGTACTGCATATGTTATATAATTATGAATATGGGATACATCCATGGGGGAAGAGATATGTGCCTCCCCTATGTATGTTTTAGGAATATGTGTGCAGACTTGATATGATTGGGAAAAAATATGATCCTTCCCATTGGATAATTCTAGAATATGATGATGGGATTCATTAGATAAATTGGAGATATTATCCCACTCATGTTTATCCACATTTTCTTTCACCCCCATGACTTCCTTGGTACTCATTCATGAGTTTTCAAGATCAATTTGATCCAGGTTGTGTTCTCATCAGGTGAATGGCAGGAACCAGTGGGATGCCACTGGTGATAAAGGATTAGATAAGCCTTCCTCGACAGCTGTAGAGGTGGGATGGGGAAGTATTTGAGTACTTGACCCCCCTTACTCATTAATGGAAGAGTTTTATTGTTCCACTATGATGACAATAATCTAAAGTGATTAGTGTTGGGAACATGTTCCCTTGTTTCACTATTGATTTCTATAGACTATAAAAAATTGATAGATTGCGCATATGGATACCTTTATATGAATCATTAAGGTTTATGATCATACCATGTTGTTTTTGTTCCCACACCATCATGTTTGACACATTAAGCTAAGGGTATTGTGATCGTGTGGTTGTTTTGGGACATCAAAATGTTTACAACCATAGATAAGGTTCAAGAACATTTGATCAATGATGAAATTATTTAGGTGAAGTTATCTTTGTGAGTAGTTTCAACATTCAAAAAGAAAACATGGAACAAGGTCACCTATCAATGCATCCTCACAGGTGTGAAATATTCTTAGTTAGTTATGCATAGGTATCAAAAATTTCCATACCTATTCCTGGTTTGAACATTTTTTTGAATGGAATTTTCATAGTGAAAATGAAATTATTTCATGGTAACCCCAATAACAATGGAATTTATGTTGAGTGTACCATTAATGTTTTTGATTTAGAAAAAAAATGGTCTGATTCATGCTCAAATGATCATTTTCTTATTTGATATATTCACATCGGGATCACAATTTTTTATTACATTGATAAATAATGGTTGTATAGTTATTCTTCGGTTCAAAATACATGATAATATATGAGTATAATGTTTCAGAGATTTTGTCATTAAATGCATTCAAATGTTTTCACCATCTTTATTTAATGTCTTCAGATTAAAATGGGGGCTAAATGTTTCTTGCATAATAATTTACATTAGGTTTATTGTTCCCATATTTCAATGAAACTCCCAATGGTTCCTACATTCATAACTTGGTAATGAATTTCTTTCCAATTATTGGTGGTGATTTTTTTGTTTTACACTCAATGGAACTTTGGAACTCATATTGATTGATTGTATGGAATGTTGAGTTGAACGCACCCTTTTTGACGGAATTATTTCCCCTTCAGATACTCTCTTACAGATTTAAGATATGTTTGTGAATCTCTTTCAAATATCATTATAAGAATGGTTAACCTAAAAAATTATCATGTGTAAAATCCATCACTATGTAAAGGAAACTTAATTAGTGATACCATATATATGTATCTTATATTCTATATCAATTTCTCATTATTTTATAGAAATGGGTAGTTGTTTATATTTTGAAGCCATATAACGAGGAACTCTAGAGATATTAGAAATATAAGATTGATATTGTTGTTTGAAGGATATGATTTAACATTTATGAGTAATCCTTTATGTCCTATTTATAAAAGGAATAAAAATAATCATATTTCATTTAAGACATGCAGTTTAAGGTCATGCAGTAAGGAAATACAAGAGGGAACTTATGCACCAAGTATGGTGCATGAGAATTGGGAAGGAAGCCTTTGTATCTAGTTTATCGCAAGAATCATATTCATCAAAGTTCTATCATTCTTTAACCCAGTTATGGGTAATGATAAATAATTAATGTCCATGAGGTCTATTTCCACGTGGTCTTCCAATATGGTAATTCCATTGGGTCTTACACCTAGGTGGATTCCTTTGTTTGGATGTAATCATATAATGTCACTGAATAGGGATTACAGACTGAGTTTCCCTACCATAGTGAAATTTATGATGCAAATGATACGATTATTACAAATCCCTAAGATCATATGATCCATGCTCGGTGAAAAATAGATGGGATAATAATTGATTAGTATCTTTGAATATCGATGGAAGACATATTGACTAGGGAATCCTTGGAGGATGGATTTATATATAATTCAGTCCTTAAGAATCCATCCTGCATATGCTTCTTATAGTAGGAATTGAACTCCTCATAGTTGAGTTCCTTCCTAACCTGTTGATGGGTTTTAGGTACTTGAGGGAATGGATAAGGCTTACACATGAAGAGAAGACCATGTATGAGCCAACTTCTCATCTTTTAATAGATAAGGAAAGAAAATTTACCTATATAAGAATTCAATCCCATTAGATAATAATATTTGAGATATGGAGAGACTTACACTATGGTGGATTCCAATATGATCTCAGGAATTAGAACATAATCTTAGGTATCCTGTTTGGATAATAATCATTGTTATTATAGTTTAATTAGATTCCCAATCTACTAATTGATATGGAATATGATAAACTAACACTATAGTTAAGGTTCTATGGGTTGGAGTGTCTAAAATATGGAGGGACATACTTTAAGATGGATGCCTATTTGAAGATCGAAACTTTAGAAAGAGTTCTTCATATCATGTCTATAATAGGAATCTGATCCCTCATAGTTCAGTTAGATATATTTGCGAATGTGTAAACTAGATAAAGTTATCATGTCCTAGGGTGTCTACCTAACATGGTTGACATTTCTAAGGGTCTACTCCTAACATGTCATGATTTTTTGTTTCACATGTTCTTGGAGACTTCTAGATATGTCCTAATTTTATGTCTGGAATTTCATACCTTTTTTCTCAATATATCTTGATTTTCTAAATGACATATACATAATGTCTTTTTGGAATAACTAACATGTCCTAGGGTTCTTCACATGATTGAAGTAGATATACCAGAGGTCTGTCGGATGATTTGACTAAGATGTACAGAGGGCTCTCACATGATCCATTACTTAAGTCTAAGGGTCTTTTCATGATCAACACAGACATATCCAAGTGTATTGTATGACTAGGTATAAAATGTCTAGGTGGTTGTCCTATGGTGTCGTTGGAAATTCTAGAGGGATTCACATGAAATTTACTATATGTATAGAGGGCTTCACATAAAGTTTCCTATATTTCTAATGTATTTATCAAGATTTGGAAAACATGTATAGTGGACTTCACTAGACTTTCCTGATTTTTCTAGAGGATTCCATGTTGTATGGATGAAATGTCTAGATAAGTTTGGATGTCTTGGATGATATGTTCCGGTGTAGTTGCACAACCTGGATAGGTTATGTGAAGTGTATGGATCTATCAAATGAAAATCATCCTATCATTATCCATGAAATTTATCAATCTTTTTAGCACTTATTATATATATTCCCCTATGTTTTTCATGAATTATATTGATGAGGTTTCATGTGACCAAATCCATATGCAAAAAATTATTTGAATTATATAGTAAATGCAATAGAAGTCCTTCATGTGACTAGTAGGGTGTTCAGACCAAGAAGATATAAATGTAGCGTAATCATTAAGTCATTCACTGGGTTTACCTAGTGGAAGACTGATAAAATTGTGTGGATTTATGATCTGATAAGTCTGCTCCATACTTAAGAGGGTATGCCTCACATTCATCTCTGTGTTTTTTTTGTGTTGATGGGGTGGGGGATATTTGTAGTCCTCACCAACTTTATTATAATACCAATTTTGTAGAATATATGTTGTAGATTTATTATTGCATTAGTGGAGGGGGGTTTTCATGATGTGCATCATATGATCCTATTATAGGTCATCGAAGGGATCAATTGATAAAAACAACCACAAGAGATCCTATTTGTCACCATATTTATTTGACTTTAGATATTCATAGAGATTTAACATAATCATATTGACATGTAAAACCACATTTCAAACATATTGAAAACACGTATGTCAATCATCATAGTATCAAGTTTTTTATGGAAAGGATTTCTTGTGATTCAAGAAGACTTGCCTCAGGTCTTTTGGGAAATCATATCACTATTGAAGTGGCCTTTGTGTGACTAGGGAGGACATGTCTGAGGCCCTTTTCAAGATCAATATTTACTTGCAAAAATTCCTTTGCATGATCAATGATGATCACATAAGGAACATAACCCCTTTTCCTGAAAATTACTGTAACATCACATCATGAGAGGAGTTCACCTTTTCAAAAAAATTTCATAATTATTTACAAGATATTCATCATTTTTGAACTGGTTTTTGATTAGTGAATCAGATGAATAGTAGAGCATCTCATGAGGGAATCTTAGCATTCTCCTATATAGCCTCTCTTCTCATTTTAGATAAACTTCATGATAAAATTGATATCTCTAAGGGAATCCAAAATTCCTGGATTGTAATAACGCCAAACCTAGTATCACAGAGTCAGTGGTTATTTTATTCCAATGGAAGAGATGAAAGAGACCACATCACCAATGATCGATCAATTTAGTTGTCTTAAAAAAATTTTATATACTCGATTCCATTATAACATTGGTAATTGAACATCAAACATATCAAAAGAAAAATCAAATGGTTCATTGAATCTTATTGAATGGATTCATCTTCATAAATTGGGGAAGGAAAGACATTAAATGGTTGAGATGGAATTTTTAGTAAGGGATACATATTAGAAATATGTAATGATAATAAGTGAATCATGATCAATAAAGCATATTAATTATAGAATGGTAAATAATTTTAAAAAACTTGCCATTAGTAAATTGAGAATAAAAATGCATCCATATATTTTTCTCATAGTGAAAATATTATGGAAAGTAATAAATAAATACTGAAGAAGGAAAATGATTAAAAATTAGACATAATGTATCTAATACATTAACCATTATACCACTATTATTGTTTATGTTTGTGGGTAGAAACACACATGATTATTCTTGGAAAAAACATGAAGGGTTTGTCGCCAACTGTTTTTTATCATAAGACATATCGATGCATCGAGGGTCAACATAAGACCATGCCCTAAGCATTACTAAAATTCCAAATAATTCTTTATACATATATTTAATTCATAAATAATATTAAATATCAAAATCTCTATATTGAGTATAAAACTTGGGTTTATAAATATTTTCACAATTAGAACAACAATCAAAGACAACACAGTATGTAAAAATTGTATAAAACTAAGGCAATAATCATGTACGTGATACAAGAAATATGTATATTTATTGAAATATTCAATGAATGATGATCTTAAATAAAATATACTTGTACATACACCACACACAAAGAATAATTGGTGAATATGGCATACCCAAAGGCAATATAATAATGGTGTCCATGAGATAATAGAATTAAATCATACTTAGAACTTCACAAGAAAAAATAGGAATATATCAAGATAATTGGTGTCAATATGAATTGAAAACATGTAAAAATATTATTTATGAAACTTTATAACAGAGCCTATTTATGGTGGTGTAAGGGAAAATATTAAGGATTCCTCAAAGCAAAAAATGGAAAAATTGTTTTTATAAAACCTGAAATGAACTAAGAAAGTGTTTTCATGATAAAAAATAGTTATTTTAGAAAAATATATGTGGATTAAAATATATTATAGAGTGTACATAAAAATGGATAATAAATTTGGATGTTCCCTTTAACTGATCTTTCTTTTCTATAGGAATTAAAAAAGAAACCGTAAAAACAAGTATTACCATAAAAGAAAGAAGTATTGAGCTAGGTACATATTTTTGGAACACACACACGTAATGTAAGAGAATAAAATAAAAAATTTTAATAGTAAAATATTGGTAATTAGAGATAAATTATTACCTGATTGAAAGGGGGGGGGGGGGTGTAGATAAAATCCATTAGCTTATGACTGAAAGTGTTCTACACTTGAAATTAATATCTAATATAATGAAATTATATTCATTAATAATTTAATTAAAAACCTCTTAAAATTTACTTGATTTACAATTATTTAATTAAGTAAAATTTTAACCTTTTTTCGGATTTTAAATATTCATTTTCTTTCATTTTGGAGTGTTTCTTTCCCCGGTTTTAATGATTTCTTCACTTGTATACATGTATAAAAGATCATGTAAAAATCAAACATTTATCTAGAATTAAAATTTTATATTATTAATGAATATACATAAGATGAAATGGTATTATATATCAATTTTTTTATATATGATTATTATTCAATAAATAATATGTCTGAAATATCCATTTAAATTATTTTAGAGTTTTTTCGATCAATAAGAAATTATTATGTTTTATTAATTAATATTCTGTATATATAGTGGTTATAGAATACTAAATATGTTATAATATAAATTTTATAATATCATATAACCATTATAATGTATTTATTACCATCCTTTAGGTAATTATTATAAAACCAAAATTCAACATCATTGAATGTAGTGAATCGACAAATCTCATATGATGTTTTCTTTTCTTTTTTAAAAATAAAAGGGAGAGGAGAATGTTTTTTATGGTGGATATTAAATTTATATAGTATAATTATAGTATATATAAGATAATAGATTTATAATTCCTCTTGGATTAGGTGAGGTTTGGAGAGGACAATAAAATAAAATAAAATGAATAGAAAATAATGGAAAACAAAATAGTATTTTTCCTCTCGAACTCTTCACCTTGAGAAGCTCCTTATGGGGCTAGGGATTAGTATTTGGTGAGAAAAAAGTATCTTGTATGTGGGAGAGATACATTTTAATAGTATTGGGAAGAAATTGTAAAATATTAAATTCTTGTAAGGTGTGAGGAGAAGTGGTTGTGAGAGGTGGTGTTTATAGTGGAGGAGATGGGTGTTTGTTGAGTATTTTATTCATTAGTTTATTATTCTGGCACAAGAATATTAATTGTTTTTATTGCAATGAATTAATAATGTAAATAGATAAGTATAGTTAGATATTATGGTTCTTACATGATCAATGACACAATAAATAGTGTATTTAACTTATAATGATATATAATGTAAATCACTATATCTTACTATTCACAAAAAATTCATCTATTTTAGGGAAATCTCAAAAATTCACTGTAACCGTTTTTTGAAGTGTCAAATTTAAAAATGGAATAAATTTTTTGAAAATAATTTTCTAAATATGAGAAATGAAAACATTAATTAAAATTATTATTTATTAATTAACAAATTTTTATTTATCTAATTGTATTTAATAGAAATTCAAGTATCATTATCATTGAAAATATATCCCTTTAATAGGGATAACATGAATTGTATAAAAATTTGGTTTTAGAAGATCCAATTGACATAAAAAATAGAGGTGAGGGACTCAACCAAGAGGATCATACCATATGATGACCATTTATCAGATATTACAAGGGAGAGAGAATATTTTTGCTTTTCCCTTGTCCAATCCCAATATAGGATCCAAAAATGTAAGCATTAGTGAAGCCATTTAAGGGATAACTTCAACCTCATTTTGATCACAATGCGAACTGTGTTCCATGAACCGGCCCATTAAAGTCCCACCATCACACACCGTAAACGTTGGAACTTTTATGTTGTATTAAAGGGATATGTATCAAGGCTATAACAATATGATTATATACATTATTTTTATAGAATAGTAAATATATTTTCATTATATTATTTTCACATTACAAATGTTGTTTATTTTGATTAAAAAAATAGAAATAATATTTTTGGTTAACATTCAAAATCAATTAAGGAATTTATTAATATGAATTAATTGATTTTTTAAATGACTAATATTTTTATAATTTTTTTGTTAAATAAGTTTTATTAAATATATATGATCATAACAATTTGAAGAAGTCAAATGTAAATATTATAAGGGTTTGAGAACTATTATTGTCAAAAAAACCAAACATTTTAAATAAATAACTATTATTATATTAAAAGAGATTATTAAAATATTTAGAAAATTATTTAGATAAATTTAATATTATTTTTAAAACTATAGTATTAAAATTATCTAATGGTGAATTGTAATAATATTTTGAGACAGTAGAATTTTTAGGTAAACATTAAAGACCGTACGAATATATATTGAATTTTATGACACCATAATGAACCAAAAGTGATGTAATAAATACTATTAAAGGATGAAAGGAAAAAACATTTTTTTAATATTTATATTAATTAATTTTTATGTCTATTTTATTAAATTTATAAATCCATTGTGAATCCTCCAAAACCATTAATATATTTTAATGTTTTAAAATCATTTCTTTAAGAGTATGACTCACCTCCATGTAATAAATGTAATTATTTTTTTCATATTATGGCATTTTAATTATAAAATAATGGAGACCACTCCAATTTTCTAAAAACCATGTGATGTATTTCTATTTTTGTTATTTTATTATGCAGAGTCCAATATCTAAATAATAAACAAATCTTCCTCTTTTACTATATAAACCCACCCATGATCCCATTTATCTTCACTAAAAATCCATTGTGAAAGTTAGTAGTATTCCCTTAACTCTATATATCCATCCTAAATCACTCCAATCTCTCAAGAATCCCCTCTCAAGCATTTTGAGTCACACACTCAAGTAAGAGATCTTCTACTCTTCTATTTTTTTATCATGAACCTCTATTATCTTATACATTTAATTTAAATTTTCTTATATTGGTTTATGTTATTACATATCCCCATTAATGTACATTAAATGTATGAATAGTTATATCCACCTTTCATTCTCATTAATCATTCTGAAGAAGCTTTGTGTACACCCGTTACCATGTAGAAATTTAGTAAGGGATTTCGGTCTTCTTGTATCCATTCAATCACTTCTTTTATGTTATGTCTATTTAAATTCCAATTTACTTTTTTTAGATATGTTATTCCATATTAACATTACTTTAAATTATAAATTATTATATCCTCCTATAAGTATTATTAAGCCTCCGATTATCTTTGATGTACAACCATTACCATGCTGAAATATAGTTAGGATTATTTTCTTTATTGAAGTTTTTTAATTAACTTATGCCTTAAGTTTTCAATTTATAATGTTGGTATATGTTTTTTCATATCCCTATTACCACCAATTTTATTAATATGTGATGGGAAACCCATTCTCTTTCATCAAAATATTTTTATGAATCCTTAAGTGATGTTGTTATGCTACCAAAATTACACCGCCATTCTCAATGTCAGAACAACTGTGTAGTGAATGCCATAACCATTTCATATCAAGGGTGTTATAATTTATTAACCTATACCCTTTTATTGTGGTGTTTAATATATTTATTTCACTATCCATGATTTCTAAATAAATTATGATAATGAATTAAGCCATTTTGTATGATCTATTTATAACACTTAATCCTGAGAATGAAATGAATATGATGGCTGCAGTCAGAATTATATAGCGGTACAATGCATTAGGTAATGTTTAGTATCATGATATGTCAATTTGATATAGGGAGTGAACCTGATTTTCATAATTCCCAAATATAATATAATTATCAATATTTAGGGTTATTTTTAGAGTAATATTATTTTATAAATCATGTATTAATGCAAAATAAATCGTATCATTTTTATAGTTGGTATGAGAAGAAAAATTTAGTTTGATTTGGAACTAGAAAGAGAAAACTCTAATGATGGACTTAGGGATACAACTATGTATAAGAAAACATCTGTATTTTTTTTTGTGTTGAGTATGTGGTTTATTAAGAAAAAAGATCAATGTATAAATACTACTAGAGGATGTGGTTCTAGAAAAGATGTACCTAGGGGTAACAACTCCGACAAGGTGTCTCAAGCATGACTTAGGGTAAATTGGTACACAATAGGGGGATTTATTGCACACATAGTTTGAAACTCATAGTAGGCATGCTATGGTAAATTAAAAATCATTTTATAAACCATTAATATGAGAAAAAATAAATTCCCATAAGAATATATGTCATAAATTAGATCATGGATAACATAGATTGAAGCCCAGAAATCCATAAGATAAGAAATAAATGTAATATATAATTTATCCCTTTAATTTAATTGTATTACCCACTTATATGTTTAATAGTTTAAAATACTCATCCAAAATTTTCATTTTATTCTATATAATGTTTAGAAAATAGAGAAATCAGGTAAATAGTAAATATTATGGGAAATATGATGATTGTCCCAATGAGATACCCAACCCGATGGGAGAAGGAATGATGATATTTTCCACTATACAGTCTAAGTTAACTCAGTTTCTAAATAGAAACATTAATCATGATGTGTTTCAATATACTTCTAATATATAACAAGATATTATTACTATCTTTATGTGGCAAAGACCTCTGATATTCAAGGGTTCATTTTATCCCTTGATCATGGAATAATGGATCGACTCTTTTGAGAAGATCTTATCCATCCATCAATTTTTTTTGTGGATGATAAGGTCCTACAAGCTATTCATCTTATAGAAGGAGAAACTGATCAGTGGTGGAAATTGATCAAGAATACAAATCCTGAGGAAGATATCGAAGCAATAGAGTGGAAGGAATTCTAGAAAATGGTTTTGCATAAAACTTTTCCTCACACTCTCCCACATAATATGGAAAGGGATTTACATTCCCTAAATAAAAAATACGAAGAATATATCATAATGTATTAGGAAAATTATTGAATACTTTCATGATACACCTTTGTATTTGTCATTACCACAAGTTCAAGGTTAATATATTATTTTTTTTGATAAAACCTAGTCTATGAAAAGCCCCGGGGATCCATGAATTTAATAGAAACGACGAAACTGTCCAATGTGCCCTCAAATTTGAAATGGAAATTTGAGAATCCCAGGGAATCATGAGGATAAAAATAATTGGATTTTAATTCTAGGAGTTTTATGGTGAAATATAATGGCACCAATAAATTTCATCATCTCATTTGTTAGAGTTGTAGAAAGAACCACCTTTGAAATTGCCTAAGGGGGATGACGAAATGCATTAGGATTGGGGAGGAAGGTCACATTGCTAACAATTTTTTACAGGAGAATCCAAATAATGTGGTAGAGTAAAGTAATTCTCCAATCAACCCTATTCACATTGTTCATTAGTTAAACTACAAGTAACCATGTCACTTTTAAAACCTATTCACTTCTCTAAGGATTTTCAGAGACAACAAACAGCCTCGAAGGTAGAAAGGGTGAGCTTTTTCCATCACAACCACTATGGTGGATTTTGAAAATAATGTGGTGATAAATATTCTTTTTATTCATTCAATAATAGTGTAAAAACTTTTTTATTCTAGTTTTATGAATTCCTTCATGTCAAGAATTTTGATTAGAAAACTTAAAACACCCCCACAAATCTTGGATGTGAAGTTTTCAGTCAAAACATAAAATGGGGAAATTTTAGAATCTTGAGTATATGAATCATCCCTTGTTACAATTTGTCAGATGAAATCTCTTGGGAACCATGTCATAATCTCTTAGGTAGAATTTTATGAAATTATATGCAAGGATTGAAATTACCTATATAGATCCAAAATAAATCTCCATGAGAAAGAAATAACTCCTCATATTGTTAATTTAACCCTGATTATGTACAAAAGAAATTTGTAATATGAATCTCCTTTATCGCCAATATATCAAGAATGTTTATTATTGAACACTAAGAAAGTGTATCTATCTAAAATTATTGTGTCTATGGAAAACATCATCATCAAAGAAATGACTATTATGGGGGAAATACACTAATATGTTTCCTTAGGAATTTCTTAATCCTCCTTCTATTAGAGAGGTTAAATTTTCAATAGATCATATACCAGGGGCATTACCATAATCTAAGACTCTGTATAGAATGTATGTTTCGTAACATGAGGACTTGAATAAATAATTAAGGAGAATGTGGATAAATGGTTCATACACCAAAGTGATTCACCTTGGGGTGCACTAGTCCTCTTCGTCAAGAATAAGGATGGGTCAATGCTCCTTTACATTAATTATCGTGATCTCAATAGGATCATGATAAAGAACAAGTATCCTCTTCCACAGATTTATGACTTTCTCGATTAGAAACGTTGGGGAAAATAGTTCTCTAAGGTGGATATTTGGTCAGGATGTTATTAAGTTAGGGTCACTACAACCGAATCACCATTTAGCGGCGGTCTCTTTTTTTTTGCGTTTAGTGGAGGTTTAAACCGCCGCTACTTTGTTTGGCGGCGGTTTATAGAAACCGCCACGAAATCGGGCGTTGTCAATCTATTAGTGGTGGTTATTTGCATTTAGCGGCGGTTTCAGGAAATCATTGTAGCTGCCTCATTTCGCCGTGGTTTTCAGAATTTAGCGGCTGTTTTATGAGCCCTGGATACGACTTTATTTGCGGCAGTTATAACCACTGCGAATAAACTCAAATTCCATTGGCGGCGGTTTATAGAAACAGCCACGATGCACCTATTTAGCTGTGGTTATAACCACCACTAAATGTAAAATAAAATTTACTTTTAGCGGTGGTTTTCACTATTTAGCGGCGGTGTAAACCGCCACGAATATGCATGTAACGGCAGTTAAAACTACCAGGAAAAGCTTCCCAAAATAAAAAAAACTATTCTTTGCTTCTGCTACACCACTTCCATGAAAAACAAATAAAAACAATATGTTGATATACATATAGATAATCAAACAGTATCCCAACCTATAGGTTTCAACCAAACAATTAACAACCCAATAGTAACACTTTTGTTGCTACCGCTATATGCAAACCCACACAGCAAATACTTCTAAAGAATAATCTAGCCACTTTTTATTTAACCACGTTCTATTTATTTATTCAAGGGATTCAAATTTTATATTCCATTACTACAAAAAAATAAAATCCCTAACCAAATCAAAAATTAATGAAAACCATTCTTGTAGTCCCACTACACAACACCACCAATGCCACATTGGAGTCCCCATACAGAAGCCTGTCTGATGGACACAATACAACTAAAGGTAGTTCAACTACCTACAAGTTCTTCCATTCAAAAATCAATCCCACAACCATAGATAGAACTATCCCTTAAATTCACAAAAATTCTACATAAACCATAAAACCAAACCATAACACACATTACATGACCACACCTGTCAAATAGGGGTAAATTTAGATTTAGCCAACACTGTTCTTGAATTACATTTTTTATTGGGGTATCACATAATGGTTCTTATTCCTCGAGCATCCATTTAATTAACCATGTGTACATGATTAATCAGTTTGCACATTAAAAAAATTTCCCCCAACATTATAACCAATAAAAATATTAATACTATGTAAGAAAAGACCACCAATTGCCACGATTTTTATAAGTCACACATCCACAAAAATTCAAAACAATAAAAAAAGATAATAAGTAGAAATAGTAAATGTACTATAACCCCTTCAATTAATTTTTATCATCATGATCAATAAATTATTCCTTATGTTAAATAATATATTTCAGTATTATTCACATAGAACATTACTAAACCTACCATGCAAGATGCTCATATGAACTAAAATGAAAGAAATCCTTACTTGGATGATCAAAGGATCGAAGTTCCTCCTTGAATAAAGAGCATGATATCATGTGAGGAGTATGGAATAACTCCAAGGAACTACAAGAAAGTAGAAAAGGGTGGGGGAATGCATTTTATAAGGAGGAAGGACTCTTTCCACACCATGGGAGAAGGAAGAGAATCCACTGGAAATTAGAGGATCTTGGCTTAAGAATGAGTGAGATCCTAATAACAAGGGATATAATTTCAATGTACTGGATAAAACAGATCATGGATTGACCATGATATTTGAATATCTCAAATCCCTGAGGACATAATGAAATTCAATATATAAAAAATAACCTTCAAAAAACTCTTAAAAACACCCAAACATAGCATCAAACTCGGTTTTTTGAAAACATATAACAAGAAAATTAGAGAGATGACTTCAAAATACTTGAAATACGTGTTGTGGTCAACACCACTTATCGTTAATTTGGTTTTTCCAAATTTAAGGGTGATTACGGTTTGGAGAAACAATAATTATCCTTGAATACAGTGGAAAAAGATTTAAGCAAAGTCAAACCCAATAGGTAACACATTTTTTGTTAAAAAAATCATAAGGGAGAGACTGGGATGTCTGGGGAAAATATGAAATGACTCACTGATGGGTGGCTAATTGATAACCTATTACCGATGCCATGACATTGTCACCCTGGCAACAACACCCTAGAATCGATGCCCTAGAACTGATTCCATGTGAGCAACACCCTTGTACCGATGCCCTGGAACTGACACCATGGCACTGACACTGATTCCCATGAATCATCGACACTGACACCCTTGACTCACTGACACCAAATCCATGAGTCACTGATAGGATGATTCACTGAAAACCTGACTCATTGATAGGCTGACTCATGGATATTTAAAAAATGTATTTTTAAAAAACTCCTGGAATGAGTAAAAAACATCCCCTAGAACACCATAATCACTGAAGTTTCACAATGCAATTAATCTAAGAGGTTTACTCCATTACATCATATATCTCTCAAAACAACCTCACCCTATAGAATGCAAAAATACCCAAGAAGAGAGAGGTCCGAACAACCACCTTGTAACTTAAATATCAGGTATAAACCACCATGATTTGTTCTAAAGCTGGAATGAAAACCTCAACATCCCAGAACCCCTCCTCAATAGAAATCTTTCTCCAAAACAATTGTGTAATCCCCAAGGCCCCACACTACACCTAACAACCATGTAATCACATATGGTCACACCATCTAGACACATGGATTAGAGATATCCTTCCTCCATTTCAAGATACACCATATCTTATTGCAAAACAAGGTCAGATATCACTTCAATGAAATTAAAAAATTAAAACATCAAAGTAATGCTTAGAACATCAACTCAATACAGATTAGTGTACTGGGAAAACATATTCTATTCTCACTCCCTATTACCCTCCTCATGGAAAATATTCCTCCACAACACGTGATCAAAATGAATCATCCATCCAAAGAGCACATTATCCTTACGATCCTCTATTATTACAGTTTTTCAATGAACATTGCATCATTCTCAACATCCAGCTCTACCAAGTATCAGACGTGAGATGTATCATGTAGATACTGATAGATCTAGGTGTCTTGGAAAACATCATGGATCCTCCCCAAATGAGTTGTAAATTCCAGCTGAAATTCCACCACACCAACTCGGCCAAACACTTTTATAATGAACGCGAAAGAGAGATTTCTCACCTTACTAAACCTTTTATACCCAGAGCTTCATTCATCATATCTTGCATGATATCAAAATTCTCTTTTGTGCTCTGCACTAACTCTGGTCCAAGAACACCTTCCTTCCCAATGCCTATCTAGAACAATGATTAACAACACAACCTTCCATAAAAGTCATAAAATGGCCATTCTAATTGTATAGTTATAACTATTGTTGTATAAAACTCTACTAAATGCAACTGTTGAACCCACATCAATAATGGGTTTAACTCCTAGTCATCCAAAATATCGACTACCAATTCAATCATAGACCTAAATGGAATGATATATACCACACTCGAGAAATGAAGACATAAAAAGAAACATCAGAAATCAATAAAATGCATAAAAAGAAACATGAGAAATCAAGGAAATTTTAGGACATGAAAATGTGTGGTGGAAACTATGTGCCACAAATGTTACATATACAAACCAACTATTTCCATTTTTTTTCAACACATCAACAATACAACTACTCAGGGTCTGATGATGCATCGTCTCCCTCTCCACCTTCATTTCCACTTTGTGCTGTCACCTGTAAGAACATTATATTGAAAATTAAATACGGTTACATATTTTTATTAAAACTTAAAACCAAGGAAAGTTAGCAAACTAAATGATTTTGATTTTCTGTGATTTACCTGCATACCACCAATCGATGCACTCCCACCAGGGGCATATCTGCTCATCTAATGATGTATTTCAGTCAGCTATTTCTGCAATGCAGATATCTGATCCCCATACTGGTGAACTGTGTTACATAAAGAAACAATTTCTTTCTTAGCATCTCCGGGTATGGGATGACTAAAGTCAGGAGTTGATGCAGCGGCTATCCCCGGTGGCCTGCTAAAAACCTCAGATGGCACGGGTCCCAAACCCATCTCGTGCACTCTCCTAGGATGCTCCTTCCCAAGGAATTTAGCAACCGGGTCATCCTGGGAGACAAAGTAGGAATGCGCAGGATTGACATCCCATAGTTCATTAATTTTGACATATAAATAAAATATAAATATATATTAACACAGTAAAAACTGATAATAAGTTATTATGATAAAAAATTGACTTCATACCCCAACTTCATTAGCATGCTCATTAACAAAACATCCATATGATTTCTTGTGAACATCCAACCACAGTTCAGTTCTGGAAGCTTCATGGCCTAAACTCTGTGACTGCATTAATCAAAGATAAATCAATCATTAAATATATTAAAAATACAATATTTTCTTATAAATATTTAAACTAATTAAAAGATTTCCAATTTCGTTCGACTTCTAGAAAAACGTTTTGAGCCCACAGTGTACGGGATGACTTGCTTCGCTCGGTTTGACGCATTCTTTCATGAGAGATCCTGAAATAAATAAAATGAAATTTAATACTAATGTATTGAATGTCATTTCCTTTTCATGTACATGTATAAATGTAAAATGAGGATAATATAATATTATATATATTTCAATACCATCTGCTTCTGATCCCGATGCTTGTCAATAATCACTTTCCACTGCTCTTTCAGTAACCCACTGGGTAGCTTCTCATACATTTGTAGCGCGGTCAACGAAGAATTGTTGACATCACACCACATTATCCACTGAAAATCTTTCCACTTCATACCTAGATTTTTCAACATCCACTTCCGTGCTATCACATCAGCTACGGTAAAGTGGAAGAACATCTGTATACAGAAATTAATTTTGAACATATTAGTAACATGACATTCAATTAAACCATAATGTAATTAATTTACCTTGATTTGAGAATCAAACACATCATTTTTCTAGCTTGGAGGCATAGGTCTCCAATCGTCATATGAAATGGAAAGGGAAATGGGCTCCGCTGCCATCTGGCCTAGAATCTGACCAAGTAACCCCGCAACATCATCCGTAGGGACCCCGTAAGAATCAAATGGCACAACAATCTTCTCACCATTCAGATTCCAAACATCTGAATTTTTTTTCTCCATGGTTGCATTTTTGTCAACTTCAATGAGGAAACAATTAGTATAAAGAAATTGCAATAAATTTATTTAATTAAAATTTGTACCTATGGTAGTGACACTCTAGTATGTCCGAGATGAACTGGAAGGGGCGCGTCACTGCCCCACTACTGAGGCTCCTGAAGGGGGAGTCAATGACTCAGCCTCTACTAGGACATCCACAGATAGTGTGAGAGATGGTGAAGGGGGAGATGGTGCCAGGGTGTCGGCAGCTGGTGCCTCAGATGTCGTGGGGAGGGAGCCAGATGGATAGTCATATATCGCAGAACTGGATGAAATAATGTACCGCTTCTTCCTTGGAATTCCTGTCATTTAATCAAATAAAATCAAGTTCATAATATATATTTCGAAAACATTATGCAGAAAAAAAAATTAAAAATGATAACAGATGGAGTACTAACAGACAAAATATACATAATAATGATAATGAATGACTGCATAAATGAAACAAGTGGTTGCTGAATAAATAAATAATTGTACATACAATCATTTTCCCCTTCAATCATGTCGTTTTCCTGCTCCATTACTTCATCCACTTCATTAATCCTTTCTAGACTAATATTTTCAATATCATGATGGACAAATAATTCTACTTCCTGTTGCTAATTAAATTCAATTTCAGAGGTCAAATTTTCCACTTCATCACCAATATCATACAAATATATTTGTATTATGTGAGAAACTACACTAAACCCTTCATTGGAAATATCATTAACATAATATACCATTTTTGTTTGTGATGATAAGATATATGGATCACGTAGTTCACAATCACCAACATCCATCAAGCGAGAGAAGTTCGCAGAAGTAAATTGCAACGAATCTCTTTTAACACCTCTGATAATATCAACCCATTTACATTTGAATAAAACAACTGAAAAATTACCATGGTAGTTTAATTCAATAATATCATGCAGCTTTCCATAGTATTCCACTTCATCAAATGTAAATATACCGCTATTTTGTGTTCTCAAACCCACTTCTCGATCGACTGTATGAAATCTAAAGCCATTCACATTATAACCGTCGAACATTCTAAATTATTTTAGAGGACCTATACCAAGAAACTTCAAATATTCTGACACCTATACTTGAGTATCAGTATTTATGATCTGAAAAAGAAATATACTTTTTTAGATTTACGAAATGTATGTGTCAAACTAATATTCAAATTTATTGCAATATTTATGAACTTACATGTCGTGTAAACCATTATACAAGCTCTTTATTAACAGATTTTGTTATATATTTCTCATTTTGTGTTCAGCCTCCCATTCATCTCTTTGTTTGTATCCTCAAATCTTCAATAAATGGATCTGCAATTTCACTATTCAGCAGCACACATCTATGTGCCTGTAAAACCTCTAATTCAGTCAGTGTCACATTTGAGGTCCTCCCAACTGATCAGCCAATAGCATGAAATATTTTGGAGTTCTGATGTATTTGAGATTGAGACGATGTGTTTTCAACATGTCCAAATCGATTAAATCTTGTCTCAATATCATCCAAGTATCAAGAACAAAAGGTAAGACACTCCTCAGCCACATAGCCTTTAGCAATTGAGCCTTCTGGTTTAGCTTTATTTCTCACGTATGATTTCCAATGCCCAAGATATCTATGAAATAAAATAAACATAATTAGGAATTTAATTAAGTAAAAAAAATTGTTTACTTAACTAGAAAACATATAAATAAAGTACCTTTCAATTGGATACATCCATCGATAATGAACAGGGCCTCTTAATTTCGCTTCCTCAACCAAATGCATAGTTAAATGCATCATTATAGTAAAAAATGATGGAGGAAAGATCATCTCCATTGCACAAAGTGTCAATACAAACCTCCCCTGGAGGTTGTCAATCTGAAATGGATGTAGATATTTTTGACATAGTTTTCTGAAAAATGCACAGAACTGGAGTACAACAGCAGCAATTTTTTCAGGTAATAATGTACGCAATGCCAATGGTAGTAACTGTTGTAACAAAATATGTAAATCATGGCTTTTCAATCCATGTAACTTACGATTCTTCAAGTCAACACACCTCGAGACGTTACTTGAATACCCATCGAATACCTTAACATTATTTAACATTCGAAGGAATGTATCTTTATCCCTATTTTTCATTGAAAAAATTGCTGGAGGATACTTTTCATTCTCATCTGTCCAGATATCGCATTTTATGTTCATTGCTTGTAAGTATTTGAGAGCATTAAGATGATCCTTCGACTTTCCATGCTCATTAAGCACTGTGAAAATCAAATTTTCACATACATTCTTCTCAATATGCATAACATCAATATTATGGCACAACAAATTAAATTCCCAACACGGAAGTTTGAAGAATATACTTTTTTTCTTCCATTGTTGCATTCCGGTTTCTCTTGACGATGCACTTCATACCTATTTTCCGCTATCATTCAAATGATGAACCTTCCCAAATTTTGTTTCAACATTTTCAATGTGTGACAATATTTCAAAACCATTTAACAACTTTAGAGGTGGTCTATGATCAATGGAACCATTAAATTTTGATCTGTTCAGCCGAAATCTATGAGATGCATTAAGAAATCTTCGATGACACAAGAAGCACCATTTTCTACTATGAGGTAGTTGTTTGGGATAAAAATCAAAGTTACAAATGGGATAAGAGAAACCCGTGTATGTGTTCCAACCAGATAAATTACCATGCCCAGGGAAGTCACTAATGATCCACATTAAAGCAACATGCATTTTGAACATTATTTTAGAAGAAGCATCAAATGTCTCAACACCATTGCTCCATAACTTCTGCAATTCTTCAATCAAAGGCTGCAAGTATACATCAATATCATTTCCAGGCATTTGTTTTCTAGGAATAATCATCGAAAGGATAAAAGATGTTTGTTGCATACACATCCACAGAGGCAGATTATAAGGGATCAAAACAACAATCCCAATGCTATAATTGGTACTCAAAGTCCCAAATGGGTTGAATCCATCGGAAGCCAATCCCAATCGAACATTCCTAGGATCAGCTGAGAAATCAAGATGTAATGAATCAAATGTCTTCCACGATTGGGAATCTCATGGATGTCTCATTACCCCATCATTGTTATTATCTAAATAATGCCACTTCATGTGTTCGACAGTTTTCGATGACATGAATAATCTTTGCAATCGAGGCTTCAAAGTAAAGTAATGCAAACCCTTTGTAACTGTGTTCCTTTTCTTCTTCTCCATGAAATTATGTTCATTTAGACTTCCAACATCACCCTTTTTCTGCCATCTAGAAGAAGAACATTTCTTGCAATTCTATCTACTTGAATCCTCTCCCCAATAAGGCACACAATCATTGGGACACACATGTATTTTTGTATAATTCAGACCAAGCTTGTTAACATCTTTTTTCATATCATAAAAAGATTATGAGATGTTGGCTTCATGAAATGCATCACGAATCAATTCCAATATCATGGACATTGACTTATTTGTAATTCCACATAGACATTTGATACGGTACAACTTCATCAGAAATGAAAGGTTTGAATATTTCGAACAACCACTATACATCTCTTGATTTCCATCATCAACTAAATCATGAAACACATTTTCCTCAGTGAGGTTTTCTCTTACATTTAGCTACACAGAATCAAGAAGTGTATCCAATGATATTTGACAATATTGATCTGCATGTGTTACAGTCTAAAAAACATCACTTGTCACATTGCAATTTGTAGCACCCTCTTCTAGTTGTTCTGATATGTTTTTATGTTGATAGTGGTGTCTTGCAGTGCCGAATGCATCATTTATTAGGTTTTGCATTTCATTTTCCATTGTCGATGAACTTGGGACCTCATTATATAGATTAACATCAGTTCTCAATCTTTCTGTAACGCTCGATTCTCCATGCCAAATCCAACACAAATATTAACCGGGGAATTTCTTCAGTATTAAATGTTCATAAACCTCATCTCTCTTTAACCATGTTCTAAATTTACATTTAGAACATGGAAATTTTATTCTCCCTTCAACGGATCGATTAGAAATTACAAAATCTAAAAACTCATTCAAACCCTTAACATGCTGAGGTGTGTTCCTCAGTAATGTGATCCAGCTTTTATCCATATATATCACAATGTGCCTACACAATAATAAAAAAAATTAAAACATGTAGTTACTACTAAATAGAGAAAGATATTCATATATACGATAATGTAAGATTACAAAAACATACTATAATAAAGATGAACCATTGATCATAAAGTATGCATAAGATAATAAAGATGATACATTGATCACATTTACCACTTACTTAGCATGCCCAAACAAACCGAACAAGTCTGGTCCCTAGGAGACAATGTCAACACCTCATTGAGGAGCAATAAGAATATCGGGTTACACACTTATCATAACACTGTCGATCACACATTTATGTTGCCTCAAACAACACCCGATTGAAAGTGATGTCATTGAACACACTAAAGATGCACGATTTTCATACCATTAGTACAACAAAATTACTATAAATATTTATCCCTTATATGACACCCTTTGAGACTTATCACATCTATCTTGGGTACCTGGATTATGAATACGTCAATGCAAACTACTAATGATTTACCTTGGTTCTCTAATTTCCAATGACATTTTAAAAAAGGTCCTTTTCTATGTCATGTTAAATTGGATCAAGGGGTGGATATGCAATTGGAAGAGTAAATTTCTTTCCTTTGGAGGGATAATAACACTTTTTAATATTGTTCTTACATCTATCCCAATTCACATGCTTTCTATTATCAAACCCCACAAAGGAAAAATCACCTAACTGGAAAAAATCCCAAATTCATTTCTATGGTATGTTAATCTGGACGGATATTGCCATTGGGCATCTTGGAAATGAATTTCCAATCCAATACAAGAGGGTGGTATCAAGTTGTAGAGTGTGGTTGAAACCATGGAGTCCATGAAAGCTATATTAGCCTGGGAAGTGGTATAAAGAAACACATTATGGGACATGATTATAAAAATTGGTATGGGGAGGACTGAATGATATAGGCTATGAATAATGCTAGGTTTTATAATCTATATTGATGCATAAAAGACCATCTGGATTCCGTATAAGATCATGTGCAAAGGATTTTTGGATGTGGTAATATTAATCTCTAGATGCGCAACTGGGCAAGAGAATTTTAGTTCTTTCATGGATGTTTGGATTTGAAAATATCCTTCAAAGATGCTAGTAGGAAACCCTCATTATTTTATTATATTATTATCCATGGCTAGAAAAGTTTCTAGAAATCCATCAGGTTTTTTGAGGAACCAAATTTGTGTGAGTTTGTGGGATTTATATTTGGACGGATTTGTGGCCGAGACTTCATGAGTCTGATCCATGCTAGTGACAATAGTGATTAGTGGGCCAACAATCTTTTGTGTAAGACGATACCATAAAAAATGAATTTTATCATTGCAGGTCGAGGAATCAACCCCTATCTATGTAGAACAATATTCACTTGAATGGTGTTTTAGTGGCATCTCGTTCTCAGTGCTGCGTAAATTCGCCAGGAGAATCAGTTGAGCATGTTTTTTCGAGGTGGATTGGGAGAGAGTTATCTGGGTTTTCATGAGAGATAGTATTAATATAAATAGAGGGATGTATTCCATCTAGAATATTCCTAAATATGGGTTCCTGGATGCTGGTTAGGACTGGATAAAGTTCAAGGGTCGCAACATGTTCCTCATGGTTTTATGCTGGAACCTCTAGGAGGCGAGGAACAAGGATATTAAAGTTATCAAAACCTATTATAAATTCCTTAAGGTGTGTGGTATGTCACTCTTGGTGGATATAGGAAGTTTCATTAGGGGGATGGACTCAATAACTTCTAGAAGTATCATAATAGCGACTTTCATGCATAGGGAAGTCAAAGATGGTCTTCAAGGATGGTGGGTCTGCTGGATGGTCCCCCACATTGGGTTTAATTTTAATGCAGATTATTCTTTTATGGCTAGAGTGAGGAGGGGTTAGACTAATTAGAGACATAATGGGATCTTTTATTCTGAGATTTAGCATCTTTTGTGGTGATTTCACATCAATAGAAGTCAAGGCAAGATCCATGGACACCAGGATTATCCTTTGAAGGAATTTAACTATTCAGATTTCTGAAGTTGAGTTGGATTCAGCTGTCTTGGTTGGTTTCTTATAAATAGAGGGTTATATTCCATCATTATTAATATATTTCATTAGGAACTAAAGGATATTCCTTAGATAATACATTTATACTCATCATACATGGAGGGTGGGAAATGAAATAACTAATTCTCTATCCAATAATGGAATGAAATATGAGATATTGATTTCATACACTAGTAAGGGTTCCTTAACCAATTATTGTAAGATTATTTATATAATTGATGCTCTAGGTCTTTTTCATTTTCAACCCCCTTGATATGGGATTCTTTTTACTGGGCGTGTTATTTTAACAAAAAATGCAACTTTCAGTTAGTCATTAATTTTCTATCTCCCAATGATTCCATGATAAATCTACAAGGATAAGAAATATGAAATCATTATGTTTATATATAAAAAATAGATGTACATGTAAATAATGAACAAGAAGAGTGGGAAATCAATGATTCCCTATAACAAATACCTAACAAAATCACAATTCTAAAATAAATTTAAGACAACCCTTACTAAGGTTTAATTTAATATAAAATATAATTTTAAGAAAATGATTTTTAGGGGAAATTAAACCTTTTGCACTTGAAAACTAAAACTTATATTAAATAAATTATATCCCATACATGAAACTGTAAAATTAAATCCATAATTTTAGAGTGAATTAAAAATAACACTTACGTAATAAGTTTAACCCTAAAAAATACAAAATCCATTACCTGAATATTTTAGAGTATATAAGATTTAGCTTCGGACCCCCAATTGTTACTATCAAGACTGAATAAAGGATCACCCATTTTAAAGTATAGAATGATATAGGATTTTATAGCTAGAAAAAACTATTATTTAGATAGAGAAACAAGATTGACAAGAATGCTAAAGGTTGAAGTGGACGACCCAATAAAAGGAATTCATATAAATTTATCCATTGCGTTTAATAAACATCACAAAAACATGATAAATTTTATATTATAACAATCCTCAAAGTAGATTCATCTGAAGAAACAAAAAATGTTGGATGGATTCAAAACTAAACAACTTTAACAGGGACAACTATTAAGACATATACAGACCAAACTAGAAATTTTTTTATAGTCCAAAGGAAAACCACAAAACAAAGAAAAAAAATTTGAACTATTTATAATAGCCACATCTGAACCTACATTTGGAGACCAAAACAAAACAAGAAAATTAGTAATAGAAAACAATCAATAATCGGATGGAATTTTCTATTATAAAAATCATCATCCGAAATGAACGGTCTACAAAAAGATGAATAAGAGATAGAGAGTTCAACAAGGATGGAAATGATGCGCATAACTGATATTTACAACAGATTCAAATTAAAATTCTTACCAGCATTGTTTTGAAGACTATGAACCAAGCCTACCTCGCACTATGTCAATGAAAACCTGAAAAAGAAACCCTTACCGAGTTCGATGGGGGTTGCGCGGGGTTGCCGGGGGTCGCGGGGGGTCGCCGAGGTCGCGGGGTCGCGGGAGGTCGGGGGAACAAGGGGGGTTGGGGTAGGGGGGAAGGGTCGGCATCATAAAAACATATAGAGGGTTTCACAGCGGTTTACAATAAACCACCACGAAACCATTTTAGTAAAAGGTTTAGCGGCAATTTTGTGAACCGCCCCCACAAAACCGCCGCTAAAACCTAATTTTGGTGTAGTAGGTGAAGAAGGACAATATAACCAAGACTACTTCATTTACAAGCTGTAAGCGCTATGATTTCATAGTGATTCCTTTCGGATTCACTGATGCTCTTGAAATATTTATGGACTTTATGAATGGAATCATTAGATATTACCATGGAGAACATTTGGTATTAATTATTTATTCTATTCTAATATACTCCAAAGCCAAGGGGGAGAATGAGGAGCATTTAGAGCTATACTAAAGACCATAAAAGGATAATCTGTATTCAAAGTAATACATATGTGAGTTGTGGTTTAATAATTTATCATTCTTGGGGAATATCATCACAAGAATTGGGATGTATGTTGAACCTTCAAGGATAGAAGAAATTGATGTATGGTTGAGTCCAAAATTAATGATATATATATGTGGTTTCCTAAGAATAGTTGGGAACCATCATCAATTTTTGAGAACTTTTTCGTTATTATCAAACCCAATAACCAAGATAACTCGGAGGGGAGTCTTGTTTTATTGGAATAATAAATGTTATGAGATATTTATGGAACTAAAAATGAGTATTATTACAACACTTGTGACCACTGTACCAATAAGTGGAGAGATTTTCATGGTATTTAGTCATGCTTCAAAGAGGGTCTTAGGTTGTGTGATAATAATGAATGAAAATGTATAAGTCGATGCCTCATGGAAGTTAAAACTTAATGAACAGATATACCCAAAACATGATTTGGAATTTCCTAGAGTGATATTCACTTTGAAAAAAAGGAAACATTATATCTTTGAGGAGAAGTATGAAATATATATGGATAAAAACTCTCAAGTATATATTCACATAGAAATAGATGAATATGCGCCAATAAAGATGGTTAGATATGATCAAGGACCGTGAATTCTTAGTCCACTATAATTATAGTAAAGGGAATAAAGTGGAAAATGATGTATGTAGTAAGGACCATGAAAGTATATCATTGATGAGAATTCATTAGGATTTTATATCCATGGACATGAAGAGGATAACATGTGAATCATATATAAAGGATTACAATCAATCCTTTCAAAAATGATTTATCAACCACGTTTAATAAGAAGGATAATGTATTATTAAATAGATGATGTGATAATTCAGAAGAATATGGAAACTGTAAGAAAAGAGAAATCCTTGGAATTTCATATTAATGAAAAATGAATTGTGAGATTTGGATCAAGACCTGGTGCACCATCAAATCCTGAGTTAAAAAAGGAGTTGTTGGATGATGCACATAGTTTAACCTTATCCATACCCATAAGAATCACAAAGATGTATCAAGATATATAGGAACAAAATTTGTGGGGGAATCTAAAGAAGGATATCATGGAGTATAGATCAAGATGTATTTTATTTTATTAAGGTAAAGAATATGGGATAAAATACATGGTGATGATGAAAACATTGGCCATACTTACACGAAAATGGGAAAAAAATTCCTATAAACATTGTCACTGGTGTTCAAAACATATAAAGAGAGAATAATTATGTATGGATTAAGGTGGATCATTTTAAAAACACTACACACTTCATTTTGATTTGAGAGGATTCCTTACTAGATCAACTTGAACCGATATACATCAAAGAATAGGTAAGGATGAATGGAGTACCACTATCAATTGTATCTAATCAAGATCCAAGATTCCCCTCCATGTTATAGAAAAGAATACAACATTCTCTCAACACTGAGACGAAGATTAGTATGGATTATCACCCCCAATGTGATGTCCAATCTGAGTGAACTATCCAGACACATGATGACATGTTGATAAAATGATCATTTGACTTCAAAGGATAATGGGACAAACATCTACCTATGGTCAAGTACTCATACAAAAATGGTTTCCACTGTAGCATCAAAATGTACCCCTATGGTGAAATTTATAGTAATACGTGCAGAACACCTTCATGTTGGGATGATGTTGGGGAGCGAAAACAAATAGTTCCTGAAATGGTCAAGCAATTGGTGGAATGGGTTATCGCCATTTAGTATCACATAAAGTTTGATAAGAGTCGATAAAAGAGATATATTGGAAATCATCTACAAGACCTAGAGTTTTATTTTAGAGACACGGTATTCCTCTACATATCATATTGAACGAAATTTATGAGATTTCAGAAGAAGGTAAAGCTTAGTCCACGATACATAAGCCTCATTGAGATCCTTGATCACATCGAAGCAGTGGCCTACTGACTTACAGTCCCACCTAACTTATCTCATATACACAGTGTATTCCATGTATCCCTCATGAGAAATTACATACTATACCCATCATATGTACTCAATCTAGAGGTGGTACCATTGGAGAATTACTTTTCCTATGATGAGAAGATGATAGAAATCTTATACTGTAGATAAAATGTTCAATGGAATAAGACAATGACCCTTGTTAAAGTGTTGTGGAGAGACCATATGTTTGGAGAAAAAAATTTATGAATTGGGGGAGTTGATGATAAATATTCACCCTCATCTATTTTAATGTGGGAAAGGAATAATTTGGGGGTAAAATTTCATAAGGTGGGAAGATTATAACGACCCAAACTGTGGTAAATAAAATTTTCCATTTGATTTAATTAAATATATTATTTTGTAATATGGTTATAAAAAACATGATATTATTTTATTTTATCAAATTGTATTTAAAAGATTTATAAGTATCATTAATATTGATAATATAGATTTTAAATAGTGACCACATTTTTAATATAAATTTAGGGTTTTAACAAATCCAATTAACACAGACCAAGGAACTGATGGAATCAACTAGTTGGAAAATACCCTATGAAACCCTTTTATGTGAGATTATAAGGGATATAGGATCTTTAGGATTTGTCCTTTAACAATTACACATTGAGATCCAAGAACATAAGAATGAATGATACCATTTACAGTAGAAGCTAAAGCTCATCGAGATCACTATCTGAACCTCTATCCCTGAACTACCCTGTGAAGGTTCAACCATCACACACCTTACCCTTAGGGAATTTACTTATGTAATAAAGGGATATGTATCAGGAAGCTAGAAATACGAGTATGTGAATTATTCTTTTTATAATAATTAATATTTTTTCATTCAATTATTGTTAATTTATAAATGATTTTTATTTTGATCCAATAAAATGAAAATAGTATTTTTGGTTAGTATTCAAATTCAATTAAGGAATTTATTTTGATGAATTTATGTATTTTCTAAATAAAAAATATTTTAATAAAATATTATTATTAAATAATTTCTATTTAATATTAATTTTCATATAAATTTTAAGAAGTTGAATGTCATTATTTGATGAATTTGAAAATTGTTATTGTCAAAAAACCAACATTTTCAATAAATGTTGTTTATTATTGAAAAAGTGAAAATTCAAATATTAAAAAAAATATTTCGATGAAATGTATTTTATTTCTGGAATCTGGACATCTAAATTATTCAATTGTGAGTTTTTCATAATTTTCTGAGATAGTCAAATTTTATGGTAAAAATTAAATACCGTAAAAATATACCTTATGTTTTATGACATCACAATGACCCAAACAAGAAAAAATAGACACTATAAAAGGTATACAAGGCTAAATATATGTTTTATCTTCAAAGAGTAAGATTTTAATTTAATTTTATTAATTTTATAAATAAATTATTAATCCTCCAAAACCATTAATGTATTTTAATGTTTTAATATCATTTGTTTAAGATTTTGACTCCCCTCCACATATGAATGACAATTATTTTATTAATTTAGGCCCTCGGAATTATTAAATAAAGTTAACCACTCCATTTTTTTTTGAAAAAACGAGCAAAAAAATGGGTGGGGTTGTGGTTTTTGTTATTTCATTTTGTAGATTCCAAAACCTAAATAATAAATAAATCCCACAGTTTTCCTCTATTAATCCACCCAATATCCCATTTCACTTAACACAAAATAATTTTAGAATTTATACTCTTTATTCTAATCTCTAAAGTCCTCCCAATGTTCCCCCAATCTCTCAAGAATCCCATCATAAGTATTTTATGTCACACACTCATGTATGGGATCTTCCATACTCCACCTTTTATCAATAACCAAATTAAGATATGTAATTTAATTTCCATTATACTATGTTGTGATATGTTATTTCTTGTCGCATTACTTTACATCAGATTTTTGAATGATGAGGTAACCATTTACCTCCAATTAACCCTCTTAAGAACCTTCATGCACATCTATTACCATGCCGAAATTTAGTGAGGGATTCCTCTCTTCTCATTTCCATTCAAGGACTTGTTTTATGTTTTGTCTCTTAAATTACATTTGATTATTTTGGGATATGGTCTTCTATATTACCCTTAATTTCCATTTAATGTATAAATTATGAGATCCCCTCTCACTCTCATTAATCCACACATGATCGTTTATGTAGACATGTTATCGTGCATAAATGTAGTTTGGATTAGTTTTTTTATCCAAGTTTCTTAATTAACTTATGCTTTAATTATACAATTTATAATGTTGGGATATGTTTTTGTTTGTCCATATAACTTCCCATTCTATGTATGTTTGATGAAATACCCCCATATCTCTCATCTACCAATTTTTATGAATTTTAAGTGTCACTGTCATCACTCCAAAATTTCTCCCAGATTCACCATTCCAAAACAATTTTGTAGTTAATAACATGCCCATTTCCAATCAAGGGTTTCCACATTTATAATGATATATCTTTTTATTGGTGACATAAATAAATTTATTCGACTCTCCTTGATCATGGAATAAATTATTTTGATGAATTAATCCTTTGTGTATGATATATGTGGTACACTTAAGCATGAGAATGAAATGAATGTGACAGGTACACCAAGAATTATATAGCACTCTAATGCACTAGGTGATGTTTAGTATCATGATATATGTTGTTGGGATAGGGAGTGAACCTGATACCTTTATGGGACTTTATCCACTATGATTTACTGATACTTTATCCTTGAACTATGTTTATTATGTAGTGTTTTGAGTTGTTTCCTCATTTACCATGTTATGATTATCATTTTATATCATTTTTTATTATTCATGTTCCATTTTTCCCCATTAATATATCTATTATCATAAATTTATTTTTCTTTTCATTTTTTTCTTTTTTATTACCTTAATGGGATTTATAGACCTTCCCTTTATTATGTACGACCCTAGGTTATCCCATACAGTTTTAAGTGTGAAAATGTTAAAAACGTTTTCCATAAAGATGATGTATTCCATATTTTAAGTTGTTTATGTAATATACTAAATCCCCAGAGACACTATACTTCTTGATATCTCTAGTTTTATTAAGGGTAATCTTATTTTATAAATCATTTATTAATGGTAAATAAAGAGTATTGGTTTTATAGTTAAGGTATCATAATATTTTCTTATAATCATAAGATAATATCATATTAATTTATGAATCTATATTAAGAAAATAACCAATATTTTAAAATTTATTATTAATTATAATATTTTAAATGAACATTAACAGTTCACAAAAAATATCAACACATAATTTATCATTTTTAATACGTTTATTTACATATTCAATGATATAAATTTATCATATTTTCCCGCATAAGATAATTTAACTTACTTATACATTCATAAGAAAATTTCATATTCTATTGGTTATATTTATATTCATAATTGTCACATTTAAATAATAAATTTTATGTTTCTATTTTATTATATATCATGGTTTTTAATGCAATATAAACGGTCAAATGAATATAATTTATTTAAGAACATAAATAACATAAAATATTGGGGTGTTCTAATCTTCCCTCCTTTGGAAATTTCATCCTTGAAATTTGTCATTAATATTTCCTTCTAAATAGATGTTAGTGGTTCTTCTATATAAAACCCTCAAGTTCCCATGTTTCTTCTTCCATTTTATGGTTTCTCCAATAAACTTTTATCAGTTGAGTTGTTTGATTTCTAAATACTTTCTCAGTTATTTCAATAAGCTTGATAACCTCTTCATAGTATAAGAAATCAGGTTCTAGTTATATTTATTCATATGTGAGTACATGAGTAGGGTCTAGAATTTACTTATTTAACTATGATGTGTTAAACACATCATGGAATTTGGAGAGACTTCCTGATTTTGCTAATCGATAATCTATAGGTCCAATTTGTTCTAGAATTTCAAACTGTTCGATTTACATTGGGATCGATTTACCTTTCTTACCAAACCATATTCCACCCTTATATGGGAATACTTTAAAAAATACATGATATCCCACTTGAAATTACAAATCCTTTCTCCGGTTTTCAACATAACTCTTTTTACAACTTTGGGCTGTATTATTTTGAGCCAGAATAATCTTTACATTTGTCATTTTTAATTAAAACGTTAGGCTCGGTATGTTTCCAATCACCAATATCATCCCAGTAAGTCGGAGTTCCTCGTCTGTATTGATATAATGCTTCATGTGGATCTATCTCAATACTTGATTAGAAAATAATATTTTAGGAAATTTCCATCAAAGGTATATAATGAACCCACAAACATTGAACATAATGATCATGATCTCAAATTTTTTTAATGTTTTCATAGCCCTTTCAAATTTCCTATTAGTTTTATGGTGATAAGAAGTACTCATATAAATATCAGTATCGAAATCCATCTATAGAATCTTCCATGTTTTTGATTTAAAATGGGGATCTTGATCAAAAACCATTGATAGAGGTACACCATGAAGTCTTAAAACTTCATTAATATAGTGTCTTTCATGGTGCTTAGTTGGTTATTTGCTATTATATAAAGAAAATGTGCTGATGTTGTATGAAGAACAGTAATAAAACATATCACATCATTCCATCTAGGTTTACCTGGTAGTCCTATGATAATTCCACTTTTAATATCATCCTACTTCCATATAGGAAAATAAAGATATGTCACGATTCCACTAGGATGTTATATTTCTGCCTTCACATGTTGAAAAAAAATTCATCATGGTACATAGTCATAAATTTCCCTCTTTATATTATCCCACAAAATATTTTCCTTCAAATATCTATACTTATTAGAACTACTAGGGTGTATAAATAAATTTGAGCTTTGAGCATCATCTAATACTTTATTTTTTTAGCTCAGTTATTGATGGAACACATAAAATATTTACAAATTCATAATTATATCCTCATACACAAAATATTCTATTATTACATCCTTTAATGGATTTAATTTTCTTTTGTAATTTATCATCATCAGATTGAGAAATTTTTAACATCTCTTGAAATGAAGGTTTACGAATCATTTTAAAAAGAAGTATTGATTCCCCTTCTAAAAAAATTAACATATCCTTTTTTACTCAATCCCTGAATATAGGATAATTCTCAACCCCAATTTGGGTTAGAAGTTAATGATCCTTCTTGCTTAATAAATCTTCTACCTTATTTTCTTTTCATAAGTTGTATTGTATTGAGTACACATAATCTTTGAGTAACTTGAGCCATCACCTTTTACTCAAGTTGAGTTATTTTTTTTGTGAATATGTATTTCATAGTATTTTAATTCAAATATATCTCACATATTTCACAATATAGATAGTGTCTCCATATATTCAAAGAAATGATCACAACTACTAACTCAAGAACATGATTTGGAATATTTTTTCATGAGTCTTCAACTCCCTTGATCCATATGAAATAAATTTATCATTTTTCATAAGGAAACAACTGATGTTTTTCTTAGATGAATTATTGTATATTAAAAACCCATCATTTCATGATCGTAATGTCAAATTTTGAGCATTGAATAATATTTTATTCAATTAATCAAACGTTCTTTACATTATTTTGTCCATAAAAACTTATCCCATTTATTTTTGACATTGGATAATGGGTTATACAATTAGGAAAAACATAGAAATAAAATCCAAAAGAACCCAACTAAACTAATTTAACTACATACCTTATCTATGTTTATTTTCAAATGATATTATTTGATTTAATTTTTACTCAGTCGATCAATTGGAACTATGTCCATAGAGAAAATATAACCAAGAAATAAAATTTCATGAATCCAGAAATCACCCTTTGGAAACTTTTCAATATAACTATTTCCTTATGTGAGTATCAAGAATGATCTGCAAGTGATTATCATGGTCATCATAGATTTTAGAATACAACAAAATATTATCAAGTATTACCACAAAAAAATAATCATGATATTCCTTAAATACTATGTTAGTTATATCCATGAAAACATAGGATGAATTTGTGAATCTAAATGGCATCATTATAAACTCATAATGTCAATACCTCATTTAAAAATAGATTTTTGGAATATGTTCCATATTTAGGTAGAGTGGAGGATTCCCAGAATGAATGTAAATCTATAGAAGATATTGTGGTCAATGAAGTTGACCAAATGAATCATCAATGAGTGGAAAAGGATACATAATATTTATTGTAATAACATTGATTTCTCTACAGTACATTTATAAGGTCAAGGACCCATATTTATTCTTAACAAAGAGAATTGGGGCTCCTAATGGGAAATATTATGGAGAATAAATACCTTATTACTCAGCTCCTCTAGTTGTTTATTTAGATCAATTAAATCTATAATTTCCATTCTATAAGGAGTCTTTGATATTACTCTTGCATAATGTATTAGATTAATGGTAAACTCAACTTCATTCTCAAGGGGGGGGGGGTTTCCATGTAATTACATGAGAAATACATCAATGTATTTTTGTACAATCTGTATATACTAAATTACAAGATCACATTACTCATACAAAGATATTTTTTGTCATCCTCTGTAAAAAATTAATTTAGTAGAGAAAGTGGCAGTGGATCTAGGAAATAATCCAATGATGAAGTTTCTTATATAAAGATATGTAATTTTACATCTTACTAAAAAATAATAATTTAATTTTTCATGCAATAAGTTCTCACACCATGTTTTGAGATCCAGTCTATACAAATAATTATATAAAATTAAACCATAGGTATGTGATATGGTCTTCAAATAAATAACATTTACATTCCATAAATGGAATTTCCAAACACTTTTTCGTAATTATAAGACTTCCCTTAGTAGTTTTCACTGGAAACTCCCTTTTTATATAAAATGGAAATATCTAAATTTCTTGGAAAATATGGTAGATATAAATGAATGTGGTGATCCATAATCAAGTAATACGCTAGCAAAATTTTGAGATAGGATTATAATACCTAGCACCACATCATTAGATACTTATACTTTAGCTATAGTGATCATATAATCTTGGCCATATCCCCTTATCCTCTTTTTTAGATTCCTTGGATTCTTGGGACACATATTTTAATAATTCCCTACTTCATTAAAATTAAATAATAGGAAATCGTTGATTTGTTTGATCCCCTTACATTCATTAGATCAATGACTCTTTTATCCAGACTTATAACAAATTGCCACACCTTTCAAGCATTTCATATGATGATTTCTTCCATATTTTTTGCATAATGGTAATTTATCCATTCCCATATACTAATTTGAAGATTAAATGTTTCCATGGTTATCATAAGACCACTTCTTGTGTTGATTTACCTTGAACATGTATGATCCAGAAAATTTCTTATATATTTTTATGGAACTTAATATTATCTCATCATATAATGAAAATGTTTTATAAGCCAGTTTCATTCATAGACATGGATTAAGTACTTAAAATAAATGATAAATATTTTAAATTCCATAATGTATTTTATCTATTTAATACCTGGATAATCTTGTGAAGGTTGTCTCATACTATGCAACACTTTTTTCTTCCCTTTTCTTTAATCTAAGGAATTTTCTATTAATTTCAGTTAATTCCTCACGAGGGAAATAGTTTTCAAATAAATTTTCTTTAAAAGTTTTCTATTGCATATATTATATTTTATCTTCCACCTAATTTCTCAGAATAAATGGCCACCAATGATTAATATCTGCCTTGATATAACATACTTCTAGTACTACATTTTTGTTTTCACTGTATCCCAATGATAGAAATATCTATTCAAGGGACTTGGTCCACTAATCATCTACCACTAGGTTAGTGGTCCAAAAATAATATTAGGGTTTGATTCACATTAAATAATCTAATAAAACTATATTATGTTTATTCATCATAAAATAGCCATGTTTTTTTAATAAGGTCATGATTTTATCAACTCCAACACTAACTCTGTTGAGTTTCGTAGAGGGGAAATACCAACACTATCAGAGTGTATTGATTAACTTTAATCTATTAGGCACTATCAATAAATAATGGAACAAACTATGTTATCTAATAATCATCATGATTATTGAGACAAAAATTCACTGTAAGAAATTATTATAAATATCATATTTAATTAACATCTAGTTTATATAGAATTTTACTAAACTTTCTCAAAAAAAAAACTATGAAAACTCTATCCCCAAAAGCCCATAGTTGGTGTTTGTTTTATAAAAACGGAATAGATAAAAGAGTTCACATCACCATGGATAGACCAGTTTATTAGTCTTGAAAATCTTGACACACACATGGTTACCTTAATACATTGTTAATTAAATAATGAACATAAAAAATAAAAAATAAAAATCTTTCTAGAAACTTATTCAAAGGTTTTATCATCATAACCTAGAGAAGGAAAAAATTAAAAGGGTGATCTTGAATGTATATTAAGTGTTACATAAACCAAAAATATTAACCAATATAAGTTATGCATGATAAATAATGCATATTCATTATATAAATGTAAATAACTGAAATGAAAAATCCATCAATAAACTGAGAATAAAAATCCATCCATAGATTTTTTCATAGTAAAAATATCATGGAAAGTAATAACTAAATACTGAATGAAGAAATTTTATAATAATTAGACGTAATGTATCTGACACAGAAACCATTATACCAGCAAGAATATTATTTCTCTGGGTAGAAACTCATGTGCTTCTTCTAGGAAGCAAATAAGAAGGGTTTGCCATTGACTGTTTTTTATCAAGAGACCAATCAATGCGTCAAGGGGATATGTAATACCAAGTTCCTCATATCACTAGAATTCTATATCAATCTTCATA
Organism: Viscum album; assembly: GCA_963277665.1. Taxonomy (NCBI): domain Eukaryota; kingdom Viridiplantae; phylum Streptophyta; class Magnoliopsida; order Santalales; family Viscaceae; genus Viscum; species Viscum album. Next base: position 1,622,162,377 of record OY728129.1, read on the forward strand.
CATATATTTAATTCATGAATAATATTACATATCAAAATATCATCACTGAGTATAAAACACGGATTTATCAATATTTCCCCAGTTAAAACAAAATTCAACAAAAAACTGTATATAATAATGGCTTATGTAAAAGACCACATTCATATCCATCATACATAAAATATGGATATTTAATGATATGTTATATAAATTATTATTATAAATAAAAGGGATGTATACATACACCACACATAGAGAATAATTGGATAATAAGGAATAAACAAAGGGAATATCATAATGGTGTCCATTAAAGAATAAATTTAAATTATAATTGGAAAATTAAAAGGTAAAGTAGGAATATATCCTTATAAGTGATTTTAAAACAAAGTGAAAAACTTTAAAAATATTGTTTAAGAAACATGAGAAAAGATCCTCTTTAGAGTAGTTTGAGGGAAAATATTAAAGAGTCTTTAAAGTAGAAAAATGCATAATTGTTTTCATAAAACATGAAATGAACTAAGATAATTATTTCATGATAATTTTTTTGTTTTTATAAATATATTTGGTTCAAAAAACAGTTTATGGATTGTACATGAAAATGGGTAAGAAACTATGAATTCACCTTTAACGGGTCCTACTTTTCAGGAGGAATTAAAAAGGAAACCACAAAACAATGAATTTCCACATCAAAGAAAGAATAATTGACCTAGGTAGATATTTTTAGAACATAAAAACATAATTTTAGAGGAGTAAATATAAAAATTTAATAATTTTAGTATGGTTAAGATATATAAACCTTAACTTGAATAAAAAATAGGGGTTTAGAGATAATCCAAAACCATATTTACTAATGTGTTCTGCAATTGAACTTATTTTCCTAGATAATGAAATTAGATTCATTAATAATTTTTTTTCAGAACCTATTAACATTTAATTTATTTATTATAATTTTATTTAGTTCATTTATGGTCTTTTTGATGATTTATGAGATTCAATTTAATCATTTAGAAGTGTTTGTTTCTTTGGTTTTCATGATTCGTTCATGTGTATAACAGTATGGAAGATCTTGCAAGATGTGAATTGTTATTTAGAATTGAAAATATATGTTATTAATGAACATATAGATGATTAAATGTTATTATATATAATTTATTTCCAAATATGTAGATAATTAATTACATAAAACATTAATGATAACTGTTTAGATTACTTTGACATTAGTTCAATCATGATGAAGAAGTTCAGTTTTATTAATTAATATAATATATATATATACTCATTCCTGAACAATAAATAATATGTAATTTACATTTCAAAATTTTATTTATCCATTATAATTTATTTATGACTGTCCTTTATGAAGGTATTAGAAAAAAAAATCATTGTCCACAAAGGTTGTCAGTCCACATATCTCAGACGATGTTTCCATTTTTATAATAAAGGGGAGATATGAAGGGTTTTGATGATGGATCATCCATTGAAATAATAAATTTATATTATATATAATATAATTGAGTTATCATTCCCCTTAGATGGTGGTATTTTATGGTTGGATAAAGAAAGGAAATAAATTTGAAAGAAAATAAATGAAAACAATGGCGTTTTTTACGTCTTTAATTCCCCTCCTTGAGACCCTCCTTATAGGGACTGGGATTAATTTTTAGGTGATAAAAAAAGATCATGGACATTGGGGAGAGAATTGGGAAGATTATTGGGTAGAATTTTGATAGTCTTAATGTCTTGGAAGGTGTGAGGAGAATATGTGGTGAGGGGTGGAATTTATAGTGGGGGAGTGGAGTGTTTTTATTTATTTTTTTTAATTAGTTTATTTTTTTCTCTCAAGAATATGAATAGTTTTTATTCTCCTCAACAAATAAAATAAGAAGATAAGTATATTTTGAGACTATTGTGCTAACATCAGTAATATCTCAAAAAATAGTGAGGTTATCTTATAACATTATAAACCCTATATCACTATATTTCACTATTTACTAAATATTCAACTATTTTATAAAAAAAACATAAACCTAACCATTTTCAATGTTTATAAATAAAAAATTGACTCCATTTTGTTTAAAAATAATATTTTAAATATGAGAAATTTAATTTTTAAATAAAATCATCATTTATTGGAAAAATACAAATTTTAATATGATAAACAATTTTACAACAATTAAAAAATTAATTAGGGTCTCGTAGAATTATATTATAATCCTAATAAAAAATTTAGTAATTTATGAATCTATTTTATGAAAATAAACTATATTTTATATTATTATATTTTTTATTAAATTGTAACTAAACATTGACATTTCCAAAAATACCAACTCGTAATTCATCATTTTTTATACATTTATATAGTTATGACATTATATTAATATATTATATTTTTTTTATCATAAGATACATAAATTTTATTTACAATTTCATTGGTAAGGTTACTATTCTATTGGTCATATTATTATTCCTAATGGTAACATTACTATTCTAATTTCCAAGTTACTATTTAATTGTATATCATGGTTTCTTTGTGCAATGTAAACTATCGAGTGAGTTGAATTAATTTAAGGAGAAAAATACGGTAAAATACAGAGGTGTTATAAGGATGATTTGATTGGTAGTCTTCATGATACTAGGTCACTATTTGAAAAGTATTTCTCATGATCAAGGAGACTTGTATAGGTACCTTTGTGAGATCATGTTATCTTATTAGAGAGCCTTAAGAAGATCAAGATTGAATGTTAAAGGGGCCTCCACATGATCAATGGTTATAAAATGATGTGTACAAACCATTTTTATTAAAAATAAATTAACTTCAATGGCCAGACTCCTACAAATTTTTAATCTTTATTTCCTTATTTTGTGATGAGATTTGTGTGATTTTCAAGCGTCTATCACCTAACATGTCACATAATCAGAGGTGCTCATCGGGCCACCTTCAAATGATCACGAGTGCTTTTCTGTATACTTTCTCAAGAATATTAAGGCTTTCTAAAGGGGCTTTATAAGATCCTAAATAGATCATACTAAGTACATGACCTATTCACATGACCTTCCTAGGGTCATGTAATCAGGTTTCTCCTTGTATGTTACATGATCTACATGACCACACCACATGGTCTCCATTTTACCATGTTTCTCCTTCCATTCTACTGCTGAGAAAATAATTCACAAGATTCAGGTATTTCTTCATTTCCAGGATTATCAATTCTCATTTTGCGGGCATCAATAATGTTGTTTGAATAAAAAAATTAAAATATTTTAGAAATTGGTAGGGACTTTTTAAATGGGTTCAATTTAACCAAATAAATTTCATATCAATTAATAATTATATCATGTTATATCATGAATTTTTTTTGTGTTATTCCTTTATTCAAGACAAATTCTTACAAATTTTATAAAGGAATGAAATTTATGGTTTGATATTTTAGAGTTTTTTCATAATGCTTTTATTTTAACTACTAAGGAAAGTATAAATAAAATTTACACTAAATGTAATGATTAAATTTTTATAGGATAATATAATTTTTGTTTTTCATATAGTGAATAATAATAGAAAACTGGTTATAAAAGTATATTTTTATTCTATATTTTATGTGACAAATTCTAAATAGAATTCAAATTTAAATCTCACTGAGGAAGATTTTAGATAATATAATTATTGTGAAAATGTGCCTCAAAATATTAATATATCCATTGACCGGAAGAATATTTCTTCACAATATGCTCTAAAAATTGAAAATATCATAAACATCACTATTTATAAAGATCTATTGGTGATTTTTATACTATAAATAATACCAAGAAATAAGTTTAGAATTGTTATGTCGAATTTTAATTTTTCTTTTCGATGTACAACTTATAATTTTTATGAACCACAAAAAATAATATAATACAAATGTTTCAATTAATTTTTAATATTAAAAAGTATCTGGGAATAATTTTTGGACTTTAATTGAACATATAAATATCATTAATTTATAGTAAGCATATTGGTATTTTTAAATAAGATGGATAAATCTCGCTAAATAATATAGAATAAAGAGGACTAGACGCTGATGTATTTTTTAAAGTAGAATGTATGGATTTTGATGAATAATTTCCACATATTTTTAATATTTAATCTATTATTATTTTGTTATATTTTTTCATATTTTATGAAATTCATTTATATTAAATTGATATTAAAATAAATATTATAAAATGTTATTATTTTTGAATAATACTATTTGAATCAATCAATAGGTTTTGAAGATGAAAAATTTAAGAACAATTATTTTAAATTATCAAAAGATTTATGTAGTCTTAAGAAATATCTTAGAGCTTGGTATGAAAGATTATCTATATTTTTTTGAATAAATTTTTTGATAACAAAAAATTATTTCTTGTATTAATTATTATGTTGATTTGTAATGATACTCTAGTTTTTCAAATTTATGATGGTGATATTGTTTTAAGATCCTCATGTGAGTTATTATGAAATTAATTTTCTAAATTAATTAATAGGGAATTATATATGAGACATTTGTTTATTTTAAATTCATTCTAGAACATAAAAATATTCAATGTCATGTTGGAATATTTTTTAATCATAATAAATATACTGAAGAGTTAGTTTTAAGATTTCATATTCACTATAATAAAACTTTTAGAACCCTTATGACTACTGATTCTAAATTATGATTTAATGAATCTAAAAAACTAATAATTATTTAAATATTTAGATTAATTATTTATAGTTTTATTTATATGATAGATCATAGAACTAGTTTTATGTTTAGTGTATGTATGTATGCTATATTTCAATATAATCCTATAGAAAATCATTTAAAAATCTATTAAAGGAATCATTATGTAGATTAATGGAATTATAAATTATAATTAATTCTAATCTAATTAGAAATGTTTTGATTTAATTAGTTATTTTGATTTTGATTTTAGATATTTTGGATTGATAGAAATATTTAATCATGATAGTTTCTTTTTATAGGAAAAATATAAATATAATAGAGTTAATGGAAACATTGATCTATTAATTTTTCCCTATATGAGGATAAAAATATAACTTATATTAATTTTTGTGTCAATATTTATGGATTATGGAAACTATATATAATTTTACAATTTAACATGACAATTTTTTTAATGAGAATACATAATCGATTTGAATTCAATATAATCTATTAAAAAAATTTAGGAATAAACATTTAGATACTAATTGTCATTTTATTTGAGATCATATTAATAATTGAGATATTGGTTTAGAATTAATTTATACTGATAATCAATTAGTTGATATATTTACTAAACCAATGGGGGAAATCAAGTTTGAATACATAAAATTGGAACTTTCAATGATTGAAATTTAGTACAAACAACTAGAATAGAAATATTTATTATAAATGTTAATGTTTTTAACTATTATATTGTATTGGAAGTGGATTATTTTTATAAGAACATATTTTAAATTTGAAATTTATTATTCTATTTTTAGTGGAATTCTTCTGCTGGTAACACTATTATATTTAATTTTATTTTTTAGTGTTGACTTACTTTGGAGGAGTTATTAACATATTTATTAAACATTATTAGTTTTCCAATCTGTACTGTATAAATCAGTATGTTTTTTTTTGAATTAAATGTTTTTTTACCTTTGAATTTTACTTAACTAAAAGGAAAATGGGAGGGTTTTTAATAATTTTTTAATTTTAAAACTATTTTTAAATTTTCAAAAATGTGAATTAGTTTTTAAATTCTTGTTATTGTTTTTAATTTTCATAAAGGGGAATATTGTTAGTGTTTAGTGATTAATTGATGGACATTTATTTCTTTTTTTAGAAATTACAGTATCTCATGTTTTCAATATTTCTATTCCTCCTAATTTCAATATTGTATTATTATAATTTCTCAGAGATTTTTTTCTTGATAAACTTTTTTGAAATTATTCTGATTATTTTTAATCAATTTACATTATTTTTTATATTATGAATTTATAATTTCATTAAGTTTACATAGTTTTTTTAAGTTTTTTCTTTTGTTCAAATGATACATAAATAGAATAAATGAAAGATATGTAGTACTAACATTACTGATAGGGTTTTCATAAAATGTATCATATAATTTTTAAAATATAACTCATAAAAATTTTAAATTTACTTTTTAGAACTGTATGAATACTCTTCTGAAGTCTCAAAATTGCAGTAGAAGTTAGCCTTTTGAACTTATATGTGACTCATAATAAAAACATTGTTACCCGAATGAGGTTATTTATTTTGTGGGGCTTCTAAGGTTACATTATACTTATACATAAACATATAAGAATAATAATTATAAAAATTAAAAATTAATATTTACAAAAAAGTAGAAAAATAATTCCTATATAGAACAAAAACCAATTTTTATTTAATATTAAGTTTTTTCCTAAAAAATTGAAAATTAATCGTTATTCAGTTGGATATGTGTATCCTTTTGAAATTATTTTAATTATTTTTTTTATGATGATTTAATTTTAATATTAGGTTTCATTATTTATTTCCTTTTCCATAATATGTTGTTTAGAATTACGGAAAACTTCTTAATGCCATCGCAGGTGGAACAATAATAGGAATCAGACATGTAAAACAACCTTTGAGATAATGGGATGGTCAATAGATAATTCATTTATAAATAAATACGAAAGTAAATAGAGATAGAGAAGAGTGGACATGGAATAAAATTATTAGATATGAGATATATTCAAGAGATATGAATGCACTGAAAGCATATATCTATGATAAATTTTAACATGTTGTGATCATTAGTAGGGAACTATAATGTGAAACTTTATCTTCTAAGTTATAAATGTGACACAACTTATTTTATGTATTTTACATTTTTTTTGTTAATTTTTATGTTATGTCATGTTTTCATATAGTTTTGATGGGGTTGAATTGGTTCTGAAATTGAATTAAGGAATTTTTTCTTTTTTTCTTCATCATATCAGGTCATTAACAATTTATGAGGGTGTTGTGAAGTGTTTTTTGATTCTATAGATATGGTAAGTCTTGAAATATTTCATAAATTACATTTCCATGGGTCTCTTCATTTTGGTGGTCATGTTGACGATAAGGGTTTTCCTATGGGAAAAAAGATAGGCAACACACAATATTTGTGGGAATTGTATCCAAATCATGTCATGGTCAGTATTGTTCAAGTGTTTTAAATAGATTGGGAGTGCATATTATTCTATGCTACAGGAAATTGTGTGATAGAAAATGGTAAGGTGATTTGCCCATCTAGTGGAACTGATTATGGTGCAGGACATCTCAGTTTTTAAAGACAAAATAAACACCCATTGGTGTTTTTTAGGAAATATGTAATCAATAAAGGAAAACCATGTGTGGGATTCATGAAGGGTTCTTGATACAATTTTAACATAGATATTTTTTTAGAAATATTTAATTATTTAATGGAATGTAACATCTCATGAATTGAAATTTTCCATTACCATGTTGGGAAACTAACTTCATTTTATAAACTCTTTCTCTTTTATTCAATTAGATTAATATTTTTAAGTTAGGTGAGTTGTGAAACAATCTAATCTGACTGTAAAATTGAAGAATATGTTTTTTTAAAATATTTGTTTTAAATAAAGGTGAAAATATAACATATTATTTTTCAATCAATTCTTTGTAATTTCATGGTTTTCAATGAAAGGATTTTGGTTTATGTCAACAGATCATGGGAATGGGATTGGTGTATGGTTTATTATATAAATGTACAAGGTCTTATTGGTTTATACGTGGCTACAAGTACCAAATTCTAGGGAATATGAAATTACAATATCAAGAGATGACATGGTTATGGTTAATAGGTTTGATTGTGAGTTATTTAATAAATTGGATCCCATATATTTTGGGTTACATTGGATTTATGGAATATCCTTCATGGTGAGATTTGTTTTTTCAATACATGGTTTTTTCCTTACCTGTCTTTCCTTATATATATATATATATATATATCTTTTTCATTCAAATTCTATTTTCTCTTGGGGTTTATATATATATATATATATACTTGTTTTTATCCAAGTTTTTATTCCTAGTGGTGTTTAGGGGATATACCCAGTGGATTTTTCTACTACTTTATATAATCAACCCATGCATATACACTTTGGTATATATAATGATGTTTTATACCATTAAACATGTAATGGAAAATTATATTACATTTCTAGTTGAGCACCATGATGTTGTAACCATTAGTCTCATAGGTTGGATCTTAGAGTGGTTGTGGTTGAGTGTTTATTACAGTTCTCCATTTGGGCCCAAAGTTTTTTTCCTTTTGGATTTTGGGAACTATTTTTTTGTACTCTACTCACTATATATCTAATATTTATCTATGTGTGTTATATTGGAATTTAGTTGGTTTTATTTCATGAAATAAATTTATTGTATAAAAATGTGATTTTCCATTATAGGTTGGGTTGTGTATGAGGGTAATCCATCCCCTAGTGATATCATATACTCTTTCCATTTATTACCATTATTTAGTGTCCAGTGGATACAACTAAGGTTTGTTTCATTTCAATCATGTCCAGGCCAATGAGTTGGGGAAGGGATATTTTTTTCCAATTTGGTATTGTCTATTACAAGGGATGTAGGTTTCAAAAAAATATATTTCCTTATATGGAATATAGATTATAAAAAGTAATTTATAGAATTTTTCTACCGAGAATCATGTTATAAGGATTTGTTTGGTTAAAAAAGTTTCATTAAAGACTTATAGGTGTTTAATCACTACTTTTTCCAAGGTTAATTCAATAAGAGTAGTATATCATGGATTAGTAAGATACATCCCAATATGAGTTCATCGTAAACACGATATTTTATAAATAATTAATTTAAAAACTGATTTTATATTTTTATTTTCCTAAACTACACATGGTAAAACATGTGACAAGAGTGTGGGTGGGGACTAAGTGGTTAATTTTTTGTGGGTATAATACAACAATGCTAATATTGAGTCCTAGAAATCAACAAGAGGTAGCCAATAGAGTATTTGTTCCTCCTAAATCAAAAACTAAATCAATATATCATTAAAAACAATATACATGTCTTTACAGATGCATAAAATAGATATCATACTAATGAAGCACTCTATGTGAATTTTTCATTCGAATTCCAAAAGAAACATCCATCATTCTTTTGGGGTGGAAACATGGATGTCCTAGATGAACCCAACTTTTATTTTCCTTTTTACCCCCTAAGAAATTAAATTCATCTATTAGTGTATATTATAGTGTACTTGGAACAAAAAGAGTGGAACATAGTTTTCTAAACAATGGATGATCCTGGCCTTAATTATGATGTATTTGTGGGATTTTTTATTAAAAAAATATATTTTCACACTATTATAGTATTGTGGATCAAGAATTTCATTGATCTTAAGGAATTATATCTTTATGATATGGAATATAGAGATTGATTTATTTACCAATCCAGATGGAACTACATGTTAAACTTGTGGATCCCAAAAAGAGTGCATTCCCATTTTAGGTTTAATATTGTTCATCCATTTTAGAGTAATGATGTTATTTATTAAAAATTATAAAGATATATTGGAATATTTAATGGTTATTGATAAAGAAAATTTTGATAATCTTAGTGGATGTAACATGTTTTTTCTTTCCTAGAATAGATGGAAAATCCAACGGTGGAAATAAAAATAAGATGGAGAGCTAATCGCGTGGGGGTCACACAATAAATAGTAAATCTATTGGGTTTTCATCCTTTCCTATGTATTGTAAAAACTAGGAAGGTTGTTTACAATATGTCTCTTTCCACCACTTCAGAGTATAATATTTTATAACTCCTTGTGAGTGTTACAAAAATGTAAGCTTATGGAATAATAAAACATTTTGCTCAATTAATCATAATCCATGTAGTGAAGTTTTTCTAGATTGACAGATGACTTGAATGATAAATTAGGATTTTCCCATCAAGGTATCTCTCTACCTTATCATATAATTACTTAGATTGATTTAGGTAACACACTAATTCTTGAAAATGTTTTATCTAACCATGTCGGATGGAATGCTACAGGATGGGATAATTGAAAGATTTGTGGTGTTAAGAATGCAATGGTTATGGAATAATTGGGTCCCAAAATAGTGATAGATATTGTGTATATCAATTATACATTGATTTAAGTTTTTAGTGATACTAGAACATACCTATCAGTTTTTTATTGATGTGTGCTAAATCAAATGGGGTTGAATCTGAAAATGATTCCTCATGTCCTAAGAACCAAAACACCCCTGAACAATCGAAGTGTAGGGGACTTAAATTAGAATAATGTTCTAATAACCTTGATGTAGTCTATTTTGTGATGCAATGCACTTTATTTGAAATAATTATCTTCTTTTTAAAATTTGATATGGATTGGTTAGTAACATTAAATGATAATATTGGTTGTTAGGTTTAATAGGTCACCTTCATATATCCAAATCGGATTGTGCACCTTTTCAAAGGGTCAATGGAAATTAATAGTGGATAATATAGAATTATAATGAAATTAGGTTAAAAAATATTATTAGCTTCTAATTGTATCCTTGGGAGTAATGAATGCAATTGAGAATTGAGATCTACATGTTAGATTAGATAGATACACTGATGTCTTTGTCTAAAATTTCTCTAGATTACCACCCAAATGAGTTGTTGAATTAAAATTCCTTCTACTTATAATGGAAATTCATAATTATATTTCTTTTATATACTATGTAAAAAGAATTAGTACATAAAAAAAATTTTCATTTAGAATAATTAGTATGAAAATGATTTATTATACCTTGTACATCCCATTAGCATTTTCCAGTGTTACATGTAATGAAGGATTATCATAAAACTTGAAACTACATTAATTATCATAAACTCATTAAATTCAAGAAAAATAATCAATATTATATTCCTCAACTTGATGACCTATTTGATCAATGAAAGGGATCCAAATTATTATATAATATTAATTCGTGATCTTGGTACTATCATATATTATATTAGAAGGAAGTTATTTCAACGATATATTTTCATGTTTGTTATAAAAAATGTTACAACTCCCCACTACCTCATTGGATTAAGGAGACGGGGTGGGTTACTTGGCATTAAGCGTTGTTCCCAAGGTGCCAAAGGATGGAAATAAATTCTATGGGCTTCAAGGAACAGTGGGGAATAATTTACCCTTAAGAAGATAACCCAACTCAACCAACCAACAACTAAAGATGCATGCACTTTCAGACCCAACCATGTGATACTAAAAAATTCCATCATAAACCCCAAAACCATTAAAACTAGACACATCCACCAAACATCAGAGTATAAAGTGGAAACTAAACAACAAACACCATGAGCCATGACACCACCACATCCCCACACCAATCTCCATGCTCCAAGGGCCACCACATACCCCGAGCATCACCACGAACAACTAGCAATGAGATGCTCTACCTCTACCTGTGTCTCGGAATATGAAAACTGCAGAAGAACAAAAGTTCTAAAGAAGGGGGTGAGTACTAAAAATTATTAGGTTTTCCCCAAATGACATCCCTACACACGCCACTAGGATAAAACTGTTAGCAAATTTATATAAAATAGTTTATATAAAATAATCACAAGTGAAACCATTAGCATAAGCCAAACACACCCTTACCAAGCCATCTCACCAAAAACAAATAACAAAGGGAATGCCAACCAAACATGCCACATGCCATTTCATCATTTAAACATTAGCACAAAAATTTCCATCTTGCAAAGAAATGTACAACAAACATCCGGAATAACCAAATGGTGGAGCTTCTGTCCAACCCATTCACCCATTCACACTTAGTGTCTCTTCCTATCCACTTATCCTTTGATGGTGGCCCTTATATCCACTATCCATCACCTTTTTATAGTGGTAATTCTTTCCACATTCCCACAACATTACCATCAATCCAAACCAAACATATAACCCACCAAGGTCACAACAACATGCAATCAACCAATTCCATTGCATATCAATCCACTTCAATAAATCACCCATTTATTGAAAATCATTTTCCATGAAAAACCACATTTCAATAAAACAACCTCTTTATTGAAAACCATTTCTATCTATAATTTTCACAAATCAACCATATCATCCCATTTTGAAATCTACATTTTAAAATCCACAACAATATAATTTCACCATAAAACCCCATTTCCCCCTAAAACATCACCCAAGGAATATCCAATCAATTTCGCACATCAAAGCACAATTAATTCCAAGAAAAAAATCAATTGTAACCAAAACCATTAGCTCTAACCAAGTGGATTCGAGAGAGAATCCACCTACCTTTAGGGTTTCTGAGAAATTGACCCACTTGCAAACACACCTCAAATCCAGAGAACGCACCTCCGAAACCTCTCAAGATCACTTTCCATAGAATTCACAAGCCTTAAAAGAAACATATAAGGAAAACAAAACCCTATATCTACATAAAATGAGTGTAGATCTAGAAAACTGATAGATAGTGAGATTTAGATCTAGCGTAAAACACAACGAAACCAAGAGGAGAGACTTACCTTGGAGAAACCACCTTCAAAACACCAAGGAACCTCTTCAAAACACTTCCAAACCGAGTGGGAGAGCACAATCAACCTCTGAGAACACAAAATCCCTAGTGAGGCTCGAGTGGGAGGAATTTTGGAGAGGAATGAGGCAAGCCTATGTGATCCTGGGTTTTAAAGCCGTATTTTTAAGTGTCCGCACGGTTAGTCCGCATGGTTTGAAAAAACGTGCGATAACTGTGTGCACACTACTGCCTCGAGATCAAGGGTCCACACGGTTGCCTTAGACAGTTTGAAAAACCGTACGCAGGCCATGCGAAGCCTACTCTCTCCCCCAACACAGTTTCATGGAGAATCCTCATGGTATCCACTAACCGTGCTCAAACCGTGCTCCCTAAGAAAATCCTCTAAACTCATTCAAAACCATTCCAAACTCTCCCAACCTCTTCCCAAATCATCCCACATACTTTATACACATAACAATTCATAAAAAAGGACACATAACTCAAACTGGGGGTACTATATTCTCCCCAAAATTGGCATTTCCGTCCTCGGAAAGTAGTTAACCCATCATTTTTTGAAAGAGTTCAGCTCATTTCTCGACCATATCTTTCTCTCAATCCCAAATCCCCTGTTGAATCTGAACAGGTTGCCACAAAACATGAACTAAACTGATGCTTTTACTAGGAAAGACTTTTTCATTCCTATCCACAACCTGCACTGGAACTTGCACCAACGAAGCATTCGGTTCTAGATCAACATGATCCCATTGAACCACATGGTCACAATCTGGTTGATAATTTTTCAACTAGGAAACATGAAACACATTGTCCCCCACACTAAACCTAGGTGGAAAATCCAAACAATAATACACCTCACCAACCCTCTCATGAATCTCAAAAGGTCCAATATAACTCAGAAATAACTTTCCTTGCCTCCCAAACCGATGATGTTTGAACTTAAGAGAGATCCTCAAGAAAACATGATCACTCACCACGAACGACAACAACCATAAATGATGATCCACATACAATTTCTGACAACTCTGAGTCGTCCCCATTCTCTTCCAGATCAACATGAGCTTCTCCGTTGTCTCCTCGACAAGTCTTGGTATAACCATCGAGGACTCACCTGTTTCCACCAAACATAGTAGAGAATAACACGGACGCCCATACAATGCTTCGAACGGAGCCATCTCTATGGATTCATGACAACTGTTATTTCACGAGAACTCAACCAATGACAATTTCTCCTCCCACGAGCTACCAAAATCCATGACACAAACCCGCAACATATCCTATAGAGTTTGTATCGTCCTCTCAGATTGACCATCCGTCTGAGGGTGATACGTCGTACTCATGATCAACTTAGTTCCAAGGGATTGATGCAAGGATTTCCAGAAACAAGATGTAAACCTCGTATCTCTATCAGATACGATCAAAACTGGAAAAAAATGCCTCTTTACTACCTCCCAGATATAGATTTTGGATAGATCCTCCATCGTATGAGATTTACGTGTTGGAATGAAATGGGATGACTTTGTTATCCCATCCACTATCACACAAATGGAATCGTGCTTTCTGACCGTTCTTGGGAGAGTCCTGTGAAAAAATACATTTCCATTTTCTCCTACTTCGAAACAGGGATTGGTAAAGACTATTATATTCCCACTGGCCTCTGATGCTCTGCCTTGACCTGCTAACAAGTCAACCATCTCAAAACAAACTCAGCCACACTTCTTTTCATACAAGTCCACCAGAACTAAGCCTTCAACACTTTATACATTTTCTGAATTCCAGGATGAATAGCCCACCTGGAATGATGATACGCCCTGAGAAGATCCTTAAGAAAAGAAACTGGTACAACCATCTGATTCGGAAAACACAAAACCGAATCTCTATTCAGTTTCCAACTCTCAATGCTCTTCCCACCATTGAGTCTCAACCTAATGGTCACACACATAGAATCAGATATCTGTGCCTCTTTAACCAGGACAACCAAGTCAGGAATCAATAAAATTGGAATGAAGACCACTCTATCGCCATGGTCTTCATATTCCATCCACATTTCAGCTATAACCGACATCAACTGCCACTGGTCTGATGCCTGTTTCACCACCTGAGCATATGATTTTCTGCTTAATGCATCTGCCATCGAATTTCCCTTACCCAGTGTGTACATTAAGTCAAAATCAAACATCTAGAGATATTCCATCCATCTCCTTTTCCTCAAGTTCAAATCCCTTTATGATAAAATGTGCTTTAAGCTCTTATGATCTGTATATACCATGAATTTCTCACCAAAGAGATAATGGCTCCACACATTCACAGTATGGACCACTGCTTCCAATTCCAAATCATGAGTTGGGTAGTTCTTCTCATGCACCCTCAACTGATGTGATCCATACGCAACCACATGATTCCCTTGCATGAGAACGCACCCCAACCTTGACAATTTGGCACACAACCGACGATTCCTCATGATCCCCAGCACTGTCGCCAAGTGTTGCTCATGCTCTATCCTTATCTTTGAATACACCTGAATATCATCTAAAAACACCACCACAAATAAATCTAGATATCTCTGAAATATCCGATTCATCAATTCCATGAATACTTATTGCGCATTTGTTAGACCAAAGGTCATAACCACATATTCATAATGGGCATATCTACTTCTGAACGCTGTTTTAGGAATATCGTCCTTATTTACTCACAATTGATGATATCCCAGCCTCAGGTCGATCTTGGTGAACCACTGGGCACCCCTCAACTAGTCGAAAAAATCATCAGTTCATGGAAGTGGATATATGTTCTTTATCATAACGTGGTTAAGTATACAATAAACAACAAATAACCTCAAAGTTCCATCTGCATTTTTCACAAACAACACCGGCGCTTCCCATAGAGACGTGCTAGGCCAGAGAAACCCTCTATTTTCTAACTCTTACAACTGGAATTTTAATTTCCGCAATTCAGTAGGTGCCATCTAGTAAGGTGGAAGTGAGATAGGACTGGTCCCCAGAAGGAGATCAATCGTAAACTCCACTTCTCTTTCAGGAGGTAACCTAGAGAATTCTTTTTGGAAAAACATCCATGAACTGATCCACCACTATCAGAAGAACACTTTTTTCAACACCCTCTATTGATTCCAATGAAAACACCATCAACTAATATGATAATGTACCCACTTCTGGTGCTAGAAAAACCATTGCACCCTTCCTTTCATGCCTCTCTCCTCAAAAGAGATGTCTAATTCCATAGTGTTTCGTAAAAGCCACTGTCCGTGCATTACAGTCTATGTGGGCCTTAAACTCCACCAGCCCACCCTTTCCCAGGATTATATCATACCCATCCATCTCAAGCACTGAGAAATTCTAGGTTATCTCAACCTCACCCACAACAATACTACATGCTCTACACAAGAAGGATCAACACTCTTTTCGACCTAGAGGAGTTTGCAGTTTCAAAACTGAAGGCTTAATTTCTACCATTGAACACATCAACTCAACCATACATGCAACAATAAAAGAGTGTGAAGCACTCGTATCAAATAGCACTTGTATCAAGGTAGAATTTAAAAGAATAGTACCTCACACCGTGGATGGTCCCGACTGATCATCCACCACAACTTGCTCAGCTCCAAAAAACACATGTTTTCTTGCCACACTCTGCTCTTCATTTCCCTGCTAAGGCGTCGTGGTATTCTAAGAATCACCATGACCCACTTTACTCTGTTGATGAGGGGTGTGCTTCTTTCCCCATCCCATCGAAGCATATGACGTCTGCAATCCCTGATAAGTATCACGCATACCCGACATTGGAGCATTCTGACAATACGCTGCAGATGCACCATCTTCTTACAATTATGACATGCTTGAGAATGTTCCATACAATCTCGCTTGATGTGGCTTATATAACCACACTAAAAACATCCTGGCTTGCTTTGGGGATTCAGAGAAAGATTTACTGATCCCGCTATCGAATTATATGCCATATTCCCAGCCTGGGATTAAGTTTCCCTCCTTCTCTTGAACCCAGCGTTAGAGTTCCCACTATTCCCCATGGGTACCACCATGCTTCCATCACCCAGAGCGCCCAACAGATCCTGCTTAGCCACCGAGATTCTATTCACCATCTATGTGTAATAATCTATACATAGTACTGCTTTCTTTGAATGGATTTCTTGCCTTCACCCCACTTTGATGATCCTTGCCTTCAATGATGTGCTACCCACCACCTCTGGGGAAAACCTCACTATGTTCATAAACATAGTTTCATACTCCATCACATACATAAGCTCTTGCTTCAAACTGAATAAATCAGTCCTATGCTGAATTCTAAACGTATGTGGGTAGAACTGTTTAATTAAAAATTACTCAAAGCCTTTTGTCATCATTCCTTGGTCCGTTCTAGCTTGAATTGCCAACTCCCACTACTGAAGGGTAAGATCTTCCACCATATTGGTGGCCGAATTCACTTTTAACACTACCGGTCTTCCCAAGAACTCTAAGATCTTGTGCATTCTATTCAACTATGCTTCTTCCCTCTCTGGCTCTGAATCACCCCTGAAGATGGGTAGATTTTTCTTTTGAAACCAAATCACGTGATCCACATGCCTTGGTTCATCCAATTTGTTTCCAATTTCCACGACTTGGAAGTCTTTCACTATAATTTGCACTAGATGTTGGTTCACCCGAGGCTTAGGTGCAACCACATTTTCCACAACCTCCTCTGGTTGGTCTCTACGATGCCTACCCAGTGCCATTTCTATAAATAGAAAACAAAAAACCATGAGTCTCACTTCCGTAGACATCACGAAATCCGATTTAAAATCACATTACACAATACAATCACAACGAGGCTTTCCACCTTTCCACATTTTCCATGTTTCACCTTTTTTGTAAACCAAACCATTTTTGAATACCACCAGTTTCCATGTTTCAAATCCTTCTATTCTGAAACCCAATTCATATTTTTTTGTTAAAATAAACACTTTAATATCACATCATAAATCATTATACCCCAATGAAATATGAATCCTAGAGGTAAGTCATTTCTACCATGCATGTCATGCTCATCTCATTGGCTACACCCACGACAATGAGATATCCAGTGCCTATAGGTGTCTCCAAAACACTTATGTACCCAACTACCTGGTAACTTAAAGTTTAGAATAAGAGGGTTAGCTATGTACTTTTATGCTATAAATTCCATGTTCCGACATTACTATGCCATTCTACTATCCCGACTCAGGAATATACAACAACGAATGTCAACACCAAAACCAAGAATCAAATCCAAAGGACCGAACAAGCTGATACCACTTGTAACACCCCATCCCTACCTAAATGGCTTGAGGAGGCGGTGAGGTTTACTTGGCCTTAAGTGACATCCCCAAGGTTCCAAAGGCTGGAAATAAATTCTGAGGGCTTCAAGGAATAGTGGGGGATGATTTTATCTTAAGAAGAAAACCCAACTCAACCAGCAAACAACTAAAGATGCATGCACTTTCAAACCAAACCATGTGATACTATCAATTCCATCACAAACCCCCAAACCATTCAAACAAGACTTGTCCACCAAACATCAGAGTACAAGGAGGAAACTAAACAACAAACACCATGAGCCATGGAACCACCACAGCTACAGACTAATCTCGAAGCTCCAAGAACCACTACATACCCCAAGCATCACCACAAACCACTAGCAATGAGATTCCCTACCTTTACCTGTGTCTCGGAATACGACATCTACAAAAGCACCAAAGTGCCAATGTAGGGGGTGAGTACTAAAACATAGTAGGTTTTTCTCAAATGACTTCCATACACACGCCACTCGGATAAAACCAATAGCACATTTATATAAAACATTTTATATAAAATAACCACAAGTGAAACCATTACCATAATCAAAAAACACCCTTACCAAGCCATCTCACCCAAACCAAACACCCAATGGAAATCTAAACAAACATGGCACGAGCCATTTCATCATTTACACATTATCACAAAAATTTCCATCTTGCAATGTAATGCACAAAAAACAACCCAAACAACCAAACGGTGGAGCTTCCATCCAACCAGTTCACCCATTCTAACCTAGTGGCTCTTCTCGTCCACTTATTCTTTGATGGTGGACCTTCCTTCCACTATCCATACAATTTTTATAGTGGTACTTCTCTCCACTTCCACACAACATTCCCATCATGGCAATCTAAGCATATAACCCACCAAGGTCACAAGAACATGCAATCAACCAATTCGATTTCATATCAATCCACTTCAATAAATCACCCATTTATATAAAATAATTTTCCATGCCAAAACACATTTCAATAAAAAAACCTCTTTATTTAAAACCATTTCCGTCAATAATTTTTACTAATCAACCATATCATACCATTTTAAAATCTCCATTTTAAAATCCACAATAATAGAATTTCACCATAAATCCCCATTTTCCCCAAAAATCCCCCAAATCATCACCCAAGGGATATCCAATCAATTTCAAACATCAAACCACAATTAATTCAATGCAAAAAAAATCAATTATAACCAGAAACATTAGCTCTAACATAGTGGAGTCGAGAGATAAGCCACCCACCATTAGTGTTCCAGAGAAATCAACCCACAAGCAACCACACCTGAAATCTGGTGAACGCACCACCAAAACCTCTCTAGATCCCTTTCCCTATCATTAGCAAGACTTAAAAACTACATCCAAGGCAAAAAAACCCTAGATCCACACACAACGGGTGTAGATATAGAAAACTGAGAGATATGGAGATGTAGATCAAGAGGAAAACACAATGAAACGAAGAGGAGAGACTTACCTTGGAGAAACCACCTTTAAACCACCAATTAATCTCTTCAAAGTGCTTCCAAACTGTGTCGGAGAGCTCCCTCATCCTCTGAGAACCCTAGATCCCGAGTGAGGCTCGAGTGGGAGGAAGTTTAGAGAGGAATGACGCAAGACCGAGTGAGACCAGGTTTTAAAATATATTTTTATGCTTCTGCACGATTAGTCTGCACGGTTTGGAAAACCATGTGATAATCGTGCGCACACTACTACCTCGAGAGCAAGGGTACTCATTGTTGCCTCACACGGTTTGGAAAACCATGCACATGCCATGTTAATCTTACTATCTCCCCCTGCATGATTTCCTGGAGAATCTGCATGGTTTCAACTAACCGTGCTCAAACCGTGCCCCCTAATAAAAGCCTCCAAGCTCATTTAAAACCATTCCAAACTCTCCCAACCTCTTCCCAACTCATCCCATGCACTTTAAACACATAAAAATGCATAATCAATGTCCACATACCTCAAAATGGGGGTACTACAAAAACCATTTGTACTTAGTCATTATAGTTGGTTTAACGAATTCACTAGGTGTCATTATAAAATCAACAAATGGTATCTTTAATAAATATGTAGACTCATTTGTGATGGTATTTGTTAATAACATTATAGTGTAATCCAAAACTTGAAGTCACTATTAGAGGAACATAGAGATATGATGAGTACTTTAGAAGACCATTTTATTTATGAAAATATATCTATGTGTGACTTCTTGTTATAACAAATTTGATTATACAGAAATGTCATATCCATGGAAAAATAATTGGTTGATCCTAATAAAATAGAGTCTTTCACCTTTGTAAAATTCATAATAATGTTATTGACACACAAATCATTCTTAGTTTAGTAGGCTATTATCATTATAAGGTATGAGAATTATCACAACTAGCTTCTCCTATGTATGAATTTACATCGGATGGCATCGTTTTTGATTAGATAAATGAATTACATCAATATTTTGGACCACTCAAGGATCACATTACTTTAATTCCCATAATTATCAGTCCAAAACTAGATTAGGGATATATGCATTATTATGATGCATATTGATGAATATTTGGTTGCATTACCATACATGAATACTAAATCATAGCCTTCAACTCATGATAATTTTTTTCACATATAATACCCTGATAATTGGGATGGAAAGACTTTATACGATAGTGTACATGATATGGAACACCGAACTTAACCAATCAATGAAATATTATTATGTGACCATTAAAACCAGACAGCTAAATTGGAATGAATGAATATTATCAATGGAATTATTAAATATATAATAAACATACTCAATAATAATTTATTAACTAATTCCATGTAAATAATTACTAGATTTTTAGTAAATTCATTTTATTCATTTTTCAATGAATAGTGAAAAATATCAATTTTTATTATATTATCCAAGTATTTAGGAGGGAAAATTAAATTTAAAATTATTTTTATATTATATTTAGTTTAAATGGTTTTATAATATTACAATTATTATTATTTAATCATATTTTATATCTGAATTTAGTATAAAAATGTTTTATATTTTAAAAGGGATTTTTTTTTCAAAAAACTATTTTTGGCTATTTTTAGCCAGATTAATTTCAAATTAAACTTCAAATCAATGCCCTTTATAATTTTGAAAAATTAGTTACATATTTGGATTCATATTTTTGAAATTTATTTAATTGGTACCTTTTATTTTTCATCAATATGAATAGTATTTTTTGTAATTTTTGTTACAACGATAAAGAGTAAATTGGGTAATTAAGGGTATGAATAAAATTATAAGGACCAGATAGAGAGACAAACATTGATCCATTTTTTTGATGAGTTATGTTATACAATAATCATCCATGTTTCTAAATTACAACCATTTGGGGACATCTGTATGATATTATTACATTTTTAATACTTTATGTACTTAAAAGTTGCTGATTTCATACTCATATATTTTAATGACTATAAAATTTATTATATAGGGTAATAAAGAATATAAAAAAGACTATAGATATTCATTTTGAAGATAAAATATTTATCTACACAATATTAATTAGTTTTTATTTTTAGTGAAGAAATAATTACATTAACTTATCACCCAATACTGGTGGAGTAATTTGTTTATTAATGGAAATATCAAATAAATAATATTAATTTTTTTTAAAATTAATATAATATTATATAATTAAGGTCATATAAGAATTTCTTATAATAAATTGGAATTATAGGTATATAATGAAATAATGTTTTCCAATTATATGAATAATTGTGATATTATTAAAGTCCCTATAATAAAGAGTCCTTAAAACTAACATTATGAGTATTTAATAGTGAATAATATTTTTTAAATGATATAAAATTTATATAAATTATAAATTTTACCAAAAAAATTGTGTGATGTTTCAAATTTCAAAAATGATCCATTTATTTTCCTTTTGAAAATTTATAGTAACTATATGAACCCTTAAAGAGTAAAAATCAGTGTTGTGATTGCAAGAGATAATGGTTTTAAATAAAGGATAAAAGAAATTTATAAGTGAATAACCATCACATAAACTGTCCAAAAAAATATTAAATGAATATTATTCGACCCTAATCACCTTATTCTTGAATATGAGTTCTTTAATGAACACATGTCCATAAGGATGACTTATAGATTATTTAAATCAAATATAGTTATAAAATGTCACTATATTTGTATTTATTATATTTTACATGTCCACATACGAAAAAATGAAGATATGGATGAATTAAAATTTCAAATTTCAACTTAATGTAAGTATTTTTATTATAGATTTTTTTTTTAATTTTCATAATTCATAAAATTAATCTAAATTCTTTTGTAATTTGAATACAATATTTATATAATTAAAAAACAATTAGAAAAATTACATTGGAAATATTATTCTAGTATAATTTATATGGGTTAGTGTTTTAAATTAATTATATTGGTCTATATTTCATATTAAAGATTTTTTAGATCATTATATACCATTTTATCATTTTTCCTATATGTATTTGAAGTCAATGTAAATGAATAGTATCAAAATTTACAATAATGATAATTTATAAAAATTATATTTTATAAAATAATTTTTAAATAATTAAAAAAATTATGAAAGGAGAAATTATTATCAAATAGTCTAATATTTAATAAGTTGATTATTTATATACCATTGACACCATATAATTAAAAATTATATCTTTTAATATTAAAAATATTTGTTACTATGGTTAGAATTAAAATGGGGTAACATAGAGTTAATCAAAATGATATGTTTTAAAATAACACCAAAATATTCCAATATATATTTGTTTATGATATTAAAACCAAATATTTTATTAAATTCTAACTCATGGTCTTCTGGTGGTCTTTGGGTTGATATTTAACATAATATAAATTAATATTTTGAGGAATTCCAAAAGTGTCCCTAGCCTCAATTATTAAAGGGAACCTCTTTACACACTTATTCACATAATATGGAGATTTGTAGATATAAATATCACCATAAAAACCTATCCTCGAATTTCCTACACAAATTCTAGTGGTTATGTTCTTCTCAAAAGACCAGCCTTAGATCCATTTAGAAAGGATCCAAAGGTAATGTTTCGAAGAAGAGGTAATCACTCTAACCTATCACATTCTTTTTATACTATACCTTAACTCCTAAAAATATATGGTTTTTTTAATAAAATTACATATTAAGTATAATAAATATTTTTTTTATGATTAATAAAAAACCATTATACACCCCTTTCCCATCAAACACAAAGAGAATGTATCACTCGTGCGTACGTATGACTTACCGTCTTCACATAGAAATACCATTCATTTTTCATCATAATATTTTATGGGTGGGAATTATGATGGTTTTAATGATTATATATGATATATATGACACTATTATACTTTTTTAAAGATAATATTATTTCTAACTTACTATTATCAAATCTTTTAAGAAAAGAGAATCTCGCTCTTGTGTACGTATGGACTACCATATCTACTCTGAGATATGATTTATTTGTCTCTTACATTTCACATGGATGGTAATAAAGATTATTTTTAGGATAGTATATGATATATAAAACATAATAATTATTCTTTAATGGATTATTATTATTTACCCTTCTTTCATTCAATTAGATGAAAAATGGAAACAACGTTCCTGGGTACGTATGACCTACCGTCTCTAGGGATCATGTAATTAATTTTTCACTCTCTAATTTTTATGAATGATTATAAATATATATAATGAATATATATTATTTTTAAACCATGATTACATTCTAGAAATTATTGGACGACGATCAGTGTATAAGGACTAGGAATACAAAACCGAAACATTCTTGGAAAATAAAAGAGTAATCAACCAGAATATTGATTTTAATAACAATTTACTAATAAAAAGGTGATAAGATGTTATAAATAAATCATACAAGTTATTATATTTATAGTATTATGGAATAAATTTATAATAAATCCATATTTATTATATAGTATTTTTCAACAAGAATAATGAAAGTCGAGACCTAAGGTTAGTGAATGTTTAACTCAATTTCCAATCATTGCATTGAATTATAATTAATAGATTATTGTTTTCTACAATTATGTGTGAAATGATTTATTATTTTAATTTTTTGTATTTATACTTATTTTATATGGATTTATAGTGAATACAAGTAATTAATTCATTCTCTTAATTCTCACGTCAATGATATGATATTTCTAGGGGTTTATGTCACAATCTCATTTTTATTAGAGATTGTTTTCATTTAAGTCTCTATTAGGGAATATTTCCCTTACATTTTAAATTTTCCCAAAAAATTGTTTTAAAAATGTATTTTTACTATTATCATTTTAATAATTAAAGTTATTTTTACACATGATTTACTTTTTATAATATGGTCTTGAAAATACTATATATATATTTTTTTCTAAAAAGGCCTCTTTGTGACTTTCCCGACAAACATATTTGAAAAGAATGTTTTTTTAATTATATATAATGAGTTTATTTTACTAATTTAATGATTCTATAATTTCTTGTAGATAAAATTACATTATTAAATGGGAATTTTCAAAGTAAAGGTTTTTCTTTTCAATTGTGCAGCTTTAAAATAAATGTTTTGAAAATGGAAAGGTTATTTTCTTCAAGAATTTTTTGAAGAGACGATTAAATTTATTTACATATTTAATAAAATTATTTGATGTTACGTATGATTTATAGGGCTAATTATTCGAGGATAATATCCTTGTTTTTTCAATTGATTATTTATTTTTTTGTGGGGATGGTATTTATGAAACCCATTTCCTTTATTGGGTTGCGACAGGATTAATGATTTATATTCATGTGGAACAAATATGTATAGGTCTAATTATGTGATGGGTGGGAAAAATATCTACATCCAATGCATTGGATATATATATATCATTAGATATATAGAGCAGGAATAAGGAGTGATATTTGTTCATTAAGGGAATCTGTCTTCCATGATAGTCCTGAGAGTGAACCTTGATAACTAAGATGGTTTAGGGAGTGATCCCATTACGGTGTGATAGTATTGGTTAAGAGCCTTGAATACTAATGAGATAATTTTATGTACATTTTTGTTTTCAAAAATTCATTGTTATATTTCAATAATTTTCTCAAGGATCATGTTACCATATGATTTATTTTTTTACTAAGGTGGTTTGGGGAGTGATCCCATTCCACTTTGATAATATTTGTAAAGAGACATGACTATTAATGAGATGATTTTATATGCATTTTTTCCCACAATTTCATTTTATATTTCAATTTTTTCTCAATGATCATGTCACAATATGATTTATTTTTTAAGCTACCAATATTTATTCTAGGATTCAAGATTATGATTTTTGATATGCAAGGTATACTTTTTAATTTATTTTATATTTGTATGACCTTTTGCTCATGTTATGATTATGTAATCATTGATATTTCATATAGTCACCCATATTGAAAATTTTATATCACCATTTATTATATTTCCATTTACTTGGGTTATAATAAACTGTTTTATGTAGGATATATCTAAGAAGGTTTATAGACATGAAAACATTTTGGGTGATAATATATATTTTTACGAAACACTTTTTTATTTTCCTATGATATGTAATAGTTTTTCTTAATACACAAAAACTAAAATCCTAGATGGATCTTGGGAGTGTTAGTGATCTATTATTTTATTTTTCTGTTTTCTGTTTTCATTGAAAAAAGTTGGTTGCATTTTTAATGTTTACATCTTTAGCAACAGATCCGGAAGTGCGGATTCTAGGAAAGTAATTTTGTTATTAAATAAGGGTTTAGATAAATTTGGATATTATGAAATTTTCAAGAAAAGTTATATTATGATTTATTTACAAGATCATGGATATATAATACCATCACTTGAGAGTATTGGAAACCAATTTTTGAGGTTTTAAGATATGATATTTTAAGGCGAATAATGATATTTATGGAGACATTTTTTTTCACAAAATGAAGTGTTATTGCATTTTGGGATAAAAATGAAAGGAATTAGATAAAAATTGTGGGTAAGGAATTTATTTATTTTTGAATATGATCAGGTCATTTTTATGTATTTTTATCACATTTTCTGAATTTTTTAAGGATTTTATTAATATGTTTTTTATAAAACTAACAACCCATGAGATGGGCGTCTAGAAATTTCTCAAGGATTGAACCTATAACCAAAGAGTGACAAGGGTTCTTCACCTAAAAATGTCTTATGTGACATTAAAATTATTATTTAAATTTATTTATATAGAAATTATATAATGGAAAAAGTTTATGGTCATTTTCATAACATATGTATTATCATATAGATTATCATGGGACAAGAAGTTGATTTTTTGTTTAGTTATTAATATTATTTTGGAAGACGTTCAAATTTTTGGGAACACTATGTGATTTAGGTAAAGAAAAGACTAAGGTAATTTATTTTAGAAATAATGGATGAATTATATTTTTTAAGAAAATATGATTATATTGAGGATTTATGGTGATTCATGTTATTTTATAAAATAGTTATCATGCTATAAGGATTATAATGGAAATTATTTTTTGTTATGAGACATTAAGAGAGGCTGATGTTATTTGGAGATAAATATTAAAATATATATTTGAAGACTATGTGATCAAATCATTTTTATTTTTGGGTTTAAATATTAGTATTGAATAATTTTGAAAATTTTTAAGGTTATTTATTTGTTTAATGGTATATGTTGACGTTCAGGTATTACTCTAAAATTTTGGAGATTAAATAGAATTTTATCATTTCACTATTTATTATTTTTGGATATTTATATTTTATTGTACTAACTATTTTGGTTTGGCTTTATTTTTCAAGATATTATAAGGAGATAATTAATCTTTCAGAAATTATTCAATTAATTAGAAGTTAATTACAGTGCATCAGTAATGAAAAAATCATTTTGAAGAATTATCGATTGGAGGTAAATATGTTTTGGTTGTGGAAATTGATTAAATGATGAAACTATACGTTTAAATTTAGTATGTTTACTTATGTTATTATTATATATGGTATATTATTTCCTTAACTTTGGGAAAATAATATTTAAACCAAAGTATTATATACAAACGATATTTATTTACTTTTCTTACTGAGAAATCAACAGCCTTTTAACACATCACCGATTTTGGGTTTTTTATTATTAAAGTTATAATTTCCTAGTTCCCTATTACTCTCCATGGGATGTTTATAATTAGTTTATTCTTCAATGTCCATGATTTCCTACATCGAATCATTGTACTTTTTTTCTTTGGCGACATTCATACTTTCCTTTGTCTCTTTTCAAATGGATGTTTTATAGACCCTTTTTCTGATGTTGGATTTAAAAATAGTTATTTTCAAAATTCAAACCCTTCATTACCGATAAAAAGTTAAAATTGAAAAAAGATTAATATTAAGGGACATGGAATATAATGTCTCAATATTTAGGAAGGAAAGTATATATTCTATAGTATAAAAGATACGCCACACCATGCTTAAACGAAGAATGAAATATTATTATGTTCCCATTATAACCTTGCCCCTAAATTAGATGGAATGAATATTTATAATGAATTTATGAAATATATAAAGGTCATAATCATTAAAAATATATTAATTAATTATTTTTAAATAATTTATAGATATTTGGTAAGGTCATTTTATTCATCAAAAACATATTTTATTCATAAATTTTTTCATTATGTTTTTTTCGACAAAAATAATTAACGTATAATTAATTTCTATTTATATGTCTATAATTTATTTGAAAAAATAAAAATTTATTTTCTATTCAACATATCAAAATAATTCCATGGTAAAATCTCAATAATTCTCTAAAACGTTTGATTTTTCAATGAATAGTTAAAAATACTGATTTCAATTATATTTTTATAGTACTTACAATCAAATTTATATTTTTAATTAGTTATAAATTTTCCTTAGTTCAAATGGATTTATAATACCCTAATTAAGTTTTTTAAAATGGAATTTATACATTAATTTTCTGCAATACTATTTTATATATTAAAAATACATTTTTCAAAAAAAATGTTTTTTCAGGCATTTTTCTACTACAATTTTAAATTAAATTCAGAAAATTATATGTTTAGAATTTTAAAAAACTAATTAAGTATTTAAAATCAGAATTTAAAAATGAAATGTATCTGTAAATTTTATTTCTTTTTTAATATGAATAGTAGCCTTGGTAATTTTGTTACCACGGTAAAGGATAAATTGGGTATTAAGGGTAAAAAAATTGACAAGGAATTTAAAATGTCACTATAATTTGTGAAAATTTTATTGGATGAGATATGTTCTACCATAATAATCTAAGTGTCTAAATTATAACCATTTGTAGACATTTGGATGAGATTATGATATTTATAATAATTTATTTAAAGTAAAATCAAAGATGTGGTACTAATTTTTTTAATAACTATAACATTTTTAATATAGGTCATTCAAAATATATCTTCAACTATAAATATTAATTTAAAAGATAAATATTTATCCAAATAAGGGGAATGTAATTTTAATTTATGGTAAAGAAATAATTACTATAAATTCTCTGACAATGCTGATGTAGTAATTATTTTATTATTGGAAATATCCAATACATGAAATTAAAAATATTAAAATAATTATAATGTGAGATAATTAATGTCATCCAATATTTTATTATATTATCTTGACATTATAGTGATAAAATAAAATATTTTTTTCGAATTATAACTATTAACTTGATATTATTAATGTGAATGTAATGAACAGTTCTTAAAATTGACATTATGATTTTTTAATAGTAAATAATATTATATTAAATGATATGAAATTCCTCAAATAATAAATTATTCCAATTGATTTGGATAAGGCTGAACATGGAATCAGTTATCCAATTATGGGTCATTTGGAATTTTATAGTAACTATATGAACCCGCAAATAGTAAAACATAATATT
Source organism: Viscum album (assembly GCA_963277665.1). Classification (NCBI taxonomy): domain Eukaryota; kingdom Viridiplantae; phylum Streptophyta; class Magnoliopsida; order Santalales; family Viscaceae; genus Viscum; species Viscum album. Next base: position 1,622,191,263 of record OY728129.1, read on the forward strand.
GTCACAGTAAGAGTTAAAGGTATTAAATAATGTAAAAAATGAAACAGGTATAAACATCACCTAAACATGTCCCAAAAAATTATCAAATGAATTTGATTCGCCCATTATCACTTTATTCTATAATTGGAGTGGTTCAATGGCCACTTGTACATGAAAATTACTTATATATTATTTAAATCAAATATAGTTACAAAAAGCCACTCTCTTTTTATTTAATATCTTTTATGTGTCAACATAGAGACAAAATGAAGATATAAATGAACTAAAATGTCTGTTATGATCCTAATGTAATTAGTTTAATTATATATATATTTTTAATTTTTATAAATTAAATAATTAACTTAAATTATTGGGAAATTATAATTCAATATTTTTTAATTAAAATAAAAATAAGGAAAATTACATTGAAAATATTAATTTTGGTATGACATGAATGATTTATTAAGTAAAATGAATTTTCTATATCACTATGACCTATTAGAGTGCATTGAAAGGATTATATTCTAATTTAACCTTTTTCTATGTGTATATGAAGTCAAATTAAATGAATCGTATAAAAATTTACATTAATGATTATTTATGATAATAATATTTTCTTTAATTAGTTTTATATAATAAAATTATTGAAAAAATAAAAAATATTATGATAAGGCCTAAATTTTCATAAAATGGCCATTTATGTACAATTGACACCATATAACTATAAATTAAAAAATTTTATTGTTAAAAAAATACATTTCTCTTGTTAAAATTTAAATTGGTGGACTGAGGGTTAATAAAATTGATAAGGTATAAAATAACAAAAAACAATTTCTAAAATATATTGGGTGATGATATTACAACCTTATTATAGCAACCTTGGATTAACATACAAGGATTTTACATTATTCAAGATAAATATTCAGCACATTACAGAAGTACATGACTGGGGACTGTATTGTTTTGGTCTTTGAAAACATGGAAACAAAATATTCTATATTCATGAAAGATATTCAATATTTAAAACAAATATATTCCCATTTTTTACTCCTATTTAAAACTCTTTTCATATACAGGGTAATAGAAAATTACTAAGGGTGATCTCAGATGCTTGGTAAGGGTAAATTAAGGATATACATAAGCATAACATGAGAATAACGGTAAAAGAACATAAAAATTAAATTTAATGAACATACCCTACGTATCAAATATAATATATGTGTCCTGGAATAATGATTTCTAGTTTATAAGACATGAATAATATGTGCAATAAATTATCACAAATCAATCATTAACCATAAGCTCATGTAATATATGTGTTCCACCATTATAAAGATTGAAAACAATTTCATGGGTCAAGGTTAACTACCAAGACTATCTTTATAGTGGATTACGACACACCTATTACCCCAGTAGATCAGGATGCACCTATTTCCAATTGTGGATCCGAACCCACTTATTTCTAATTATGTATCAAGAGACACCTATTTTCCATTATGGATTTGGACACACTTATTTCCCATTCTATATCTATCACATCAACTGGTTTCAATTAATTATATCTTTAGAAAAAATAATTACCAAATTCATTTGAGGGAGATATAGGTCTCACACATCAAAAAATGAAATCAAACATACATGTAACATAAGATCATAAACATTATTCATATCATAACCAATTATATGAAATATGTATCTTCAGAATTTCATCATATCATAACCTATGGATAAGTGGCATGTTTAATATTTTTTCATCATATAATAACCTAGGAAAGGAAGAAGGTTTCTTAATCATTTTATCATTGTATAACCAATGGAAGAGAAATGCGTTTCATAAACCACTTGACAACTTAAACATAAAAAATTTGGAGAAAACTGATAATTATTTCTATATATAATATACCCATTAAATCAAAATCTATATAAAAGGATTCCATGTTAGATAGAGATATATTTTTGACTGGTACCTAGGATCACTTCTAATGTAAAATTTAAATTGTATGTAAATACACTTTTTTTTCATAAAACATTCTAAAATCATTTTATTTACAACACACTTTGAAAATATATAAAATAATATTTTAAAATAATTTAAACATTTCATGAGGAAAATATCATTTCCCCTTTGAAAAAATGAATTTTAAAACATGAATCATTTTGAATACAATTTTCTTTAAAAACATCCTTTAAAAATTATTAAGAAGATTTGGAAAATCTTTTTATCCACCTTTTAAAATATATATTTTTTGAAATAAATTTCCATTAAATTGTTTTCTTGGTTTACTTATCATAAAATTGAAATCATTTTTAGATAAATGTTTTTCTAAATAAATTAAATTTTTTACTGAAGAGAAAAATAAGTTTAGATTTTATTAAAAATAATCTCTTAATTATCTTATATAGAAAAGAGGGAAAAAGTGTTAAAAATAAATGAATATAACATTAATATACATAGTAAAATAAAATTACTATATTTTCTTAATGTATGAATCATATAATTTTATCAAGGAAAGCATAATCATAAACAATCTCGATAAACGTTGGTATTTTTACAATACACTATTACCACTTTAGTAACTTTGAATCATAATACTCGTATAAAAAACATTAAATGAAGCATAAAATATCATTAAAAGAGAGATATTTATTACATAACATGTTAAAGGGCTGTATTTATAAATCATAGAAGAATATAGGTTCATATCATGACATTATCTCAAAGAATGAAAATTGAGGCAAAATTAATTTACTGAATTGATATCTTTCAAACCATAACCCCCATGAAATAGATATGATAAAATGGATAAGTAAATATCCATAAAGTTTTGAAAAAATTCCTAGAATACATTCCTAGGATATATAAAAACCATGAAAATAATTGAATGGTGAATAAGACACAAGTATCTTAGGAATAAAAGTGAGACAAGAAATCTCTTTACTACATGAGAGAATTTAGAATCATGAGATATATTGAATAATAACATCAATTTATACTTTTAACATAATTAAATACATGTAATTAATGATATATAAATTTATAAAGAAGTATATAGACCACACAACAAGAGTAAGTGGTGAGTATATCATATATCTCACAGAAATAAAATTAAGACGAGAAAACCTTTACTCAAGTCTTGACATTCATCACAAACATTCAACAATTGTGTATAACAAATATTATTTAGTTATAAATATAAAAAAGAAAAACATTATTATATATCATACTATAAATGATTTTTTTATGAGTAAATATTACAAATTTATTAACAATTCCACATTAATGTTATGTTTCGGGTAATAACGGCTTTGTTTTTCATATATGTTTTGACATGTAATTCTTGATTCTATAACATAGATCATGGTTTAATTATTTAAATAATTTAAAACATGATTTAAATATTAAATATATTCATTATATAAATATTTATAATAATTTATAACATATATAAAATTGAAATGAAATAAACTGTCTACAGAGATGGTAGGCCAAACATATGCATACATATTGTTTAAGTTTTCTAATCATTTTTAATGAAAGATACTAAATGGAATATATGTATATGTATATAGAATTTCATTAAAATATAATTATTATGTAATATATATCATATAAATTCAATTTAATCTATGAATGAATCTAATCGCTTTGAGGAGGCGGTAGTCTAGACATTCATAAATGAAGTTATAGTATTTCCAAAAAATCGAAAGCATGGATGTATGTGTTATATCATAATTTCTAAAGAATAAATTAATTATAAATATAGTAAATATAATATAAATACGTAATTAATATCATTAATTCCATATTTGAAAGGTGTTAATGGATGAATGAAGGACATCAGTTCGCGAGGTGGTATTCTTCTGTACACCTGAATAATGATTGAGTATCCCATTTAATAGAAGTGTGTGTGATTATAAATCATCGGAATAGAATAAGAAAAATATTAGTATATTTAGGGTAATGAGGGTATTATATAATCCTGTAATAATAATAATTTATGGTCTGTATAATGAAAATAAAACAAATGTTCTTGTGGAAGGATGTAATCTCTTCTTTGGGTAAGTCCTTTTCATTTAAATCCAAGGGATTCATTGGCTAGATTTAAGCCCAATGTGAGGACTCTGGGATAAGGGGATGTATTTTTTGAATTTATGTGGAATTATTTTGGATTATACATTGTGAATATATAGTTTTTATGAGTTTTGGAGGGGAGGATGCCTTTTATATGTAGGGAAAAGGACACATTTTGTAATCATGAAATGATTTGAGTGGTCCACAAGTTTTACATGTCACTAAAGTGTCAAAACTAACCTTCATAGATAATTAAAATTATAATGGTTTAAATATATACAAAAAATAATTTTTAGACATTTTGGAGTCATTTTTATGACTTATATTCCATGTTTCATCATTAAGTATGCTTGTTTTTACCTTGATCATTGTAATTAATTTATATTACAGTCACTAATATTTTTTGGAAAAAAACTATTATAATATATCTATATACTATAAATTATCTTTATTAAAAACATGGAATAAATTTTTCAAAATTACAATCACATATGTGGTTTAAATTAATTTAAAAGTAATCCCACTGACGGGATGAGATGCCGAGTTTTTATAGTGAAAATATTCAAAAGTTCGACTTGTTTTTGTATCCAATTTCAAGGTTAAATTGATCCTAATGAAAAAAATGTATTAATAGATGTATAATTGATATAAATATAATTTAATAACAATTTAAAATATAATTTATCTATATAAATAAAATTTATGTAAAATAATTTATCTTTATAAATTCAGTGTTTTCACTATCCATCAAAATTGAAATTTCTCAGAAAAATACAAAAACTTCACGCAAAGTAAATTTTGATATTACTATTTAAAATTATGTTTATTTTTGTCAAATATAATTTATTAAAGTGTCAAAAAATATATTTAAAATTGGTGCTCCATTAAAAGGCGGTAAAATTACCTTTTACAATAAATATATATCTATATTCATAAAATTTGATATATTCTTATTTTTTTATCTAGAAAACATATAATATGAATGTTAAATAGTTGAATAAATAATATATATATATATATCATTAATTGTTTTATTTTCAAAATTTAGTTAATTAATATATTAAGGAAAAATTTGTTTGATTTTATAAATTGAGTTTTCCAGCAAAAACTTCCAATATTTTCAAAAGGTTCACATATTCATTTCTAGTTAACATGAAGCCAAATAAATATGCATATATACATGTGTAAACTATATTTTCATAAATAAATTAATTTTATTTAGAACCACACATATAATGGCTAGTCGAAAACTATAACAACATTTTAATAATATTATTAATAGTACATTGTAGTTTGGTAAAATTAGGTCTTTTGTGTAACACAAGATATAAAACGAATTTCACCCTCAAAATTCAACTGGGTTGTCATATTATTAATAAATTAATGTTTCTTTAATAGAAACCCACATCATAAAAATTAATACTAAAAATTTATTTAAAAAGGGAAATTTGGAAACCTAATGGTTACATAAATGAACCAATAACTAAGTTTCCACAAAGGAGGACATAGGTGGCATGTAAAAACATGCACATGGAAGAGAAATGAAACTATCATGACATGATGGTGAGTGATGTGGAACATGGTTAGGATAAATATAAGAATAAAAAATCCATAACCCCAATAGTCTTGAAAAATGTCATTCATATCATAAAAAATGATGATAACTCGAAAACATTTTTTGAAGACCCTTTTTATAATGTTGAAGAATTTTTATGAGAAGATATAATTAATTGATTTCAACACAATCTCACCATTTGTTGTGCCGTGATAAATTTTAACTTCACCTCTTATTTGATGAAATGATAGTGAGATTTTCATTCTAGAAGCATATAAATTCATGAGATCTATTAATAGAATGATATGTCATTCCATCTAACTTTATCACAAAAAATGGTTATCTCATGTAGTCCAATTTTAATAATTTCTCATATGGAGATATAATAATTTAGTCTTTAAATCCTCATAAAAATTTCAGCATAAAACATTCAATAAATGGTTTACATTATAACCTTTTTGAAATATTAATGTCCAGAAAATTAGATTGACAGTTACTAAATTTCTCAAAATCATCTTATCATTAGCCCCCCAAATATCATAATGTAGATCTTAGTTTACAAATTCCAAACAACTGAAAGACTTTATAATGTATTCTATTGAAATAATATAATAACCTAAAATACTATAAACCCTTATTGAAAACATGAATTCATTCCTATTAAAAATATTATTGGATATATACCATTAATTCAAAAATGTTGAAAACTTCATCTAAGATAGCATAAACCACATTGTCAAAAATACTTTGTTAGTTTTATGGTAATAAAGAAATTCCAATTTACTTGATCCATATGATCATATCTTTATCCAAACTGAATAATATTTTCTAATCATCCAGAATACATTATGGGTAACCTTACCCTAATAAAAATATCACATTTTCATTAAATCACTTTTCTATGTCATCAACACCATTCCAGCTATCCTTTTAAATACTTAATGAAAAACCTATATTGAAAATAATTAAATATCTTATGATTTTAATAACATAATCTTTGAATTCCAAAACATAGACACTTAAATTATTCACCTTTATTCTTAACACATTTCTCTGGATTTGTCATATTTTCCCTTAATAACAATTTACTAAAATATGAAATATAAATCCTTTATTAAGGTTCCACAACCTCAATATAATCATGCTTCTTAAATTTAATGAAAAAATACTATTAGGAAACCCCATACCTTCAATATGTCATTTTTAGTCTCTTTATCTTCAACTATATAATCAATACTCTTACTGCTATCCAGATTATCTTCATTTAATTTCCACCTATGACATCAATTTGTATAATTCTCATAATTTATTCATCTGGATAATTCAATGTTAACAAATTTTATTCTAGTTTATTCTTTTGATAAAGACTAGAAATCATAGTGTTATAAATACATATCATATAATAAACCACATTATCATAAAAAATTAATTATATGATTCCTAAATCATGAACCCTAATTTTAAATCTATGACACCTTAGTATTATCCTAAGAGAAATCCCAGGATATATCCTTATAAATATAACAAGGGAACTTACTAATATTTTCTCAAGCTAGTTTTTAAAGGTTGAATAAACATTTCCTTTGATAAAAACTATAACGACCAATTTTTAACATATAAGGATATTCAATCATTTTAGATGAATATTCTAAGTATAAAAAAATTACATGCCTAAGGACAATAATAGTTTAGTGTATTTGGAATCCTGGAATTATAATATTATATATTTGTGAAATATATTCATTATATCCCACAAATAAATTCCTGTTTAATACTCCTAATTGAAGAATTTCTTTATAACATGGGGAAAGGAAACATAATAATGGGTGATATCATATGTTCAGGTAGGGTAAATTAAAATGATACATAATAATAACATGTGAATAAGGGTGGGAGAACATTGGAATAACATTTTAATATTATGCCCTATATATTTAAGATTATTTACATGAGTTATGGAATAAAGATTGGTTGTTCATAAGACACGAATAATACTGGTTATAAATCATCAGCAATCAATCATGAACCACAACCTATTGTCATATATGTGAGGCACCATCATAATTATAGAAAACCATTTCATGTTTCAAGGTTAACTATCCAGACCATCAACATTGTGGATCTGGATACACTTATTTCCCATGGAGGATCAGGATGAACTTGTTTCCCATTGTGGAATAAGACACACCTATCTCCCATTATGGATCAAGGCCATCAAACTGTTTCCCATCATTATCTCATGAGATATAAATCTTAACACAATAAAATGGAGGGATACTATCACATACATGAATTATTTTAAAGTTATTGTTCATTTTATTTCCATTTTTTCTTTATTTTGGGTGTTTCCCATTCATTTTGGTGGAAATGGCAGGTTTTCAAAATTTGGGAAAAACCGTTAGCCCAATTCTAGATTTTAAAATATTTTATTTCTTTTATAATCCATTCATTTTCAATATTTTTCATCCATTCCAATTCTTACTGGGCCTCCCTTGACCTATTAACACCACAATGTCAATTTGGAGCCTTTATAAATCCATAATCATGGTGTATTTGGGTTTTTATTTAAGAATATGGGCCTGCCCAGAACCCCATTTCTAGTTAAAAAATATATTTAATATCTTGTTCCATTTTAATGATTTTTAAACAATTCCAACTCTCACCCCATCCCAGTGAACCTAGGCATACCCCCATTCACTTCTCCAAATCTTTGGATCTCTTTTTTCTCACAGTTTAGGTTGAAATATCTGAATGTTTCACATTTAATTCAGATTTAAAAAGGTCATTTGATTCCCTCATAACTCCTTCATTTTTCACACTTTATCCCCATTTCAGTTCTCACTTAACATTTTATTTTTTGTTCCAACCTCAATTTAATTTTTGGCTATTTTCAAATACATCTACTAGTGTATTTGGGGAGATTTCTTTAATATCACTCAAGTAAGTGGGTCTTCTTCGTTCTTCTTTAATTTTTCTTATGGTTTCATTAAATGTTATTAGTGTTTATTCCATTGTCCTTGAAGTCCCAAATGACCAGATGTTAGGGTTTCAAACTGGGGGTTTAACATTGGGTTTTCTTGGTCTAATATTCTGTTTTAAGGCTTGATCTACCCTCTTTGAGGTGCGTCGGTTGTGCATTTGAGTTTTCACACAAAGGATTCAAGGTTTTAATTACTTTGGTATGAGATTCCATTCTCTGTTCAGTTATATGATGTTTCTTGATGTTTTTATGTAAGTTTCATGTATATTTCATTATATTTTTTGTTGGAAAATCGGTTTTAGTGTTATTTATAATGAACATGAATTTTTGGTGTCACTTTTATGTGAAATTGGGGGTTTTACAAAGAAATATTTCATTTATTCACACGGGGCTACCCAATAATTTCATAGTTGATTTTATTGAAATGTATTAGGGATGAAAATAATGTTTTTAATGTCTATCACCTTTGGTGGTTGTTGAAAAAATATTTTTAATGGTGTTTGTGAAACACATAAAATTTTAGGTGCCATGTTTGTGAAAAATTGAGATTTTACAATGTTATCACTTCATAAATTATATGGGTCTGCAATAAGAATTATTGTTTTGTTTATCTAGAAGGTTTTTACTTCCATTTTTTATTCGGTAACTTAATGTGAGAACATGGTGTGCAAAGTGGGGGTTATAAAAAGTTTTCGTCACAAAAAAGACAAGAGTTTGAGAAGTTATTAATTAAAAATAAAAATTCTTTATTGTGTGTTTTAAGTGGTATAAAGTGTGTATAGCTACTATACTATTTGTAAGTGACCATTAGAGGTGTTTTTAAATGTAAGGGGATGTGTGTTTATTGCTGAAATGTTTTGAGCATAAAAGTGGGAGCCCAGATACATAGGTGGGTGATTTTGTACTAGTACAACTAGTGTACATGATGGGTGTTGTCCCTGTTTGAATGAGAAAATGGATAACCACAACTCTAACTAAACTATATGGATGTTGATGGGAGACTATTAAGTTATGTGTATGTTCCATTACAGTGGCTCGGGTACAAGAATGGATTTTTCTATGGTTACTTTTCAACGAGGTACAAGGTGCATAGGGCCCGAGACTATGTAGATGCCTATTGTTGTTCTTAGTTATGGTGATCAGTGGATTTATGGTATTTAAACTCGTATTTGGGGGTTTTTGGATTCAATTTATAGTAGCTAAATGTCTTATTTAATTTCTTTAACATTCTGAAATTTTTAGTTTGTAATCTGTTTTCAATTGAAAGTTTCACTACATAGAATTTATCGTTATTTTATTTACAAAGTAAAATTTCCTACTTTTAACTTCGTATTGCATACCCTTTAAATTTTTTGGGTGGTATCCTAATAGTATTAGTCTCACACCCTACTTACACCCCTTTCATGTAAGTATACTTCATTATGTTTGACTAATGTAAAGGAAAAAACTCGGGTGAAGACGATTCTGTTTGTTAGTCCCCTCTTGGTGTGGTGTTGTGGAGATGGATTGGGGGTGATGACCCCTTGTCATGTGGAGTCATTTTGGATAACAAGATACTATTTTTATTATTATTTGGACCTCTTGTTATTTCTTTTAAAACCACGTATTCAGTTTTGGTTTTTCAAGAATTATTTGGCATGAAAATTTCAGATCCTTTTTATTGATTGCTTTTAATGTTTTATGCTTTCATACTCAGGTAAATTGTTCCCAAACCCAATTTACTAATACAAAGGAACTTTTCTTGACCATGGGGATAGTGAAGTCCATTCATGCCCTGTCATTGGCTGGATTTGGTGCTGGTATTACTGGCAACCTGATCCGGTTCAGGACAAAATAGCATCAGAGCAGGTTAATGTTTTTCGGTTATATTATTATTTTGGGATGAGTCGACCTAGAAAGGAGCTAGAAATATCAGGAATCAGTGTTTTGGTCATGGGTAGGGTTCCTAGCCTGCACCTCTCTTGGAAGACCTTGATTCACCATGGGTCAAAGGAATTGTTTTTTTGACTTCACTTCCATGTGAGATGTGTCTGCTACAGACAACACGTGGACATCAGGTGGGGGTGAAGTAGTAGTTTATTTTGTTGTTGTAATGTTTTTGGATTCATTATCAATGATGATTTTTAAGTTATTTTTCAGAAATTTTGTACGAAATTTTTCTCTATTGATTTTTTCCTTTTTGTCGCAACATGCCTCCCCTAAAAACTCGCATGCACCCATGGGAGGAAGTTGGGGAGAGTTATACCTTCCGCTTGATCAGAGGATAGTAAAGGTTGTGGTTCTGGTCATCTATGCACTAGGACATGGACGGGATCCCATTCCAGCTCTGGTTAGAGAAGATGATACTTGTCCTAGGATGGAAAAGGCCTAGAAGTTTTTCAAAAATAAGCCTCCTACTTTCCGAGGTAGTAGGAACACTTTAAATTTTCCATTCGAATTGTGTTGTTTTATGATGGAGTTGGTGACCTCACTGGGAAAGAAAAAGAAGCTGGGTCTCAAGTTCCCATCATGTATGCTTTCTATGTTAGGGGTTTATATGTAGTGGGACCTATTGGTATTACATATGGAACTATATAAGATAATACATGGAATGGATGTGATATTACACTTCCAGGAACATATTGATTGCTATAGGTGGTGAGTGAGTTTCACGTCACCTGACGAGAGTCGGCAGGTTTTTCGTGCAGAATGAGATCCTCGGTCGGGTGGCGTAGGACCTCCACTCCCAGAGTTGAGAAGTCTTATCATTCTGTTATTATCGCTCACGGTAGAGGATGATGGTATTTCCCCTGAAGGTGCACTACCTCATGTAGTGAATGAGTTTTTGAAGTTATTCCAAGATGATTTTTTAGGTTTACCCCAGGAGCGGGATGTGGAGTTCTCGATTGAACTGGCACCAAGAACATAGCCGACATCCCTTCCCTCTTATTTCATGACTCCCATAGAGCTAAGGGAATTAAATATATTATTGGAAAACATATAATCTAAAGGATTCATATTCCCAAGAATCTCTCCTTGGGCCACTTCTGTGTTTTCCGCGAAAAAGGATGACAGATCCCCCTGTTGTGCATTGACTACCAGAAGATGAATAAGGTAATGATTAATAAAAAATAACATTGGACCAGAATAGATGATTTGATTGATTCGTTAAAGTATGAAAAGTGTATTTTAAAAATAGACTTGCGTTTGGAATACTGTCAACTCTGGGTGAGAGAGTCAGATATCTTAAAGACAGCCTTCTGAAGTAGGTACAATGACATTGAGTATTTGGTCATGCCCTTTGGGTTAACCAATGATCTAGCACTCCTTATGGAACTCATTAATATGGTGTTCCATAACTTTCTTGATTCCATTGTTGTGGTGTTCATTAATGAAATTCTAGTTTTCTATGGCTCTAAGGTGGAACAAGAACATCACTTGAGGATCATCTTGGGCACTTTGTGGGATCACCGTGTCTATGAAAAGTTGCCAAAGTGAACTTTATGGGTTAGGGAGGTGATTTTTTTGGGGGAATGTGATCTCAGAGTAGGGGGTTTTAGTGGACCTCGAGAAGATCAGTGCGGTCATGTCATGGGGGCAGCCGAAGAATGTGTTCAAGATCAAGAGATTACTTGGCCTGGCTAGTTATTACATGTGGTTCATCCAGAATTTCTCTCACCTTGCATCACTAATTACTATGCTCACCGAGAAAGTGGTGAAGTTTGTGTGGCCCCCAAAATGTCAGTCATCATTCAAGGAGATGAGGAGGCGGTTGAATACCTCCCTTGTGAGGATTTTTCCTAAGGCATGGAAATGTTATGTGGTCTATTGCAATGATTCTAGTATGGGTCTTTGGTGCGTGCTTATGCAGGATGACCACATGGTGGCATGTGTCTCTCTCTAAATTAGAACACATAAAAAGAACTACCTGACCCACAACTTCGAGTGGGTAGCTATGATGCATTCTTTGAATACTTGGCATCAAAATCTCTTTGGGGAGACATTTTTGATCTACTGTGATTAAAAAACCTTTCACTATATCTTCTCACATAAGGACCTAAACTTGAGGTAGCGTCGATGGATTGAGTATTTGTAGGGGTTCTACTTTGACATTGTCTATACCACAGGTGAGGATAATGTGGTGGATAATTCCTTGAGTATAAGAGTTCTAGTGTAGACTCTGAGGAAGTCCAGTGATGTGTAGAGTTTGATGGGACACTTTGCTCAGATGAATGTGGAGACCATGGAGCCTAGTGGAGGAGAATTATTGGTGAGTGTTCAATTGACTCCTTCCCTATTGGAGTTGATTCAGCTTAAAAAAACTACTGACAAGCTTTTTCAGTGGTCTAGGTAGTTTCTTCATGTTGGCGAGACATCCACTAATTAGTCGTCGTTTGGCGAGGGCATCATGTGCTTCAAGGTCCGCTCATTAGTGCCATCGTCTCTACGGAAGTTGGTGATGGAGGATAGCCACCAGTGTTTGTGGGCTATCCATATGGGTTCCATCAAGATGTATTATGAAATTATTCCACAGTTGCGGTGTCCTGGTGTGAGATGTGACGTCGTAGAATTTGTGTTGAGATGCAACACATGCTAGAAAGTAAAAGTAGAGCATCAAAGGCCCTCTGGTTTTCTCCATCGGTTACCCATTCCTACCTAGAAGTGGGATGAGGTCACCATGGACATAATTGTTGGATTTCCTCATAATACTTAGGGTATGAATTCCATTTGGGTTGTGATTGATCATCTGACCAAATCATCCCACTTCATTCATATCCAAGATACAACTAATGTGGATTTTTTGGGCCATTTATATCTTTAGGAGGTGGTAAGGCTCCATTGTGTGCATCAGTAGTTGTCTCAGATAGATACCCCTCTTTACTTATCAGTTTTCGGAAGGCCTTCCCAAGGCCTTGGGGTATCATGTTAATATGGGCATGACATACCATCATCAAATGGATGGTTAGACAGAGAAGGCGAATAATATTTTTAAGGACATGCTCTATGCATGTGTCTTGGACATTAATGGTTCCTGGGATATCCATTTGGGATTGGTTGAGTTTGATTATAATAACAGTTACCATTACTTGATTATAAAGGATCATTTTGAGGAACTCTATGGTCATCCTTGTTGGTAACCCCTGTGTTTGGCTATTGTCGGCGAGACCTCACCGCTGGGGCTGAGTCCGGTGTAGGAGACTTCTGAGAAGTTAAATTTGATCAGGAAACATTTATTGATAGTTCATAGTCTCTATAAATCTTATGCTGACCGGAGGTGTCGAGACTTGGAGTTTTCTGTGGGTGACATGATATTCCTAAAAGTGGTCCCTCATCTGGGACAACGTTGATTAGGAAAGAAAGGGAAGATGGCGCTACGGTATGTTGGACCTTTTGATATCATAGAGGGTATTGGAAATGTGGGTTACTAGTTAGACTTACCTTCTCAATTGACATCCATTAATTACATCTTCCAAGTATCCAAGTTGAATAAATACAACCCGAATCCATCCTATGTATTGAATTGGGAGGAGTTGGATATAGAGCCTAATTTATCTATTGTTGAGTGGCCAATGTGAATTTTGGACTCCCAAGAGAAGGCTCTTTGGGTTATGTCTATTCCACTGGTCTGTGTTCTTTGGCTCCATAGAAATGATACACATGAGACATGGGAGCGAAAGTCAAGGGTTGGGGAAGAGTATCTGTTCCTGTTTTCTAATCAAGAATCATGTTGACTTTCCATGATGAAATGTTTTCTTGGGGGGGTGGGGGGGAGTTGTCATATGAATGACTTATTTTAAAGGTATTTTAATTTAATTTTCATTATGGCTTTGTTTTGAGTGTTTCCCATTGATTTTGATGGAAATGATGGTTTTTCAAAATTTGGGCCAAACTGTGAGGCCAATTGCAGATTAAAAAAAATTTGTTTCTTTTATAACCCCTCAATTGTTCAACACTTTTCGTCCATTACAATTCCTTCTTCGCCTCCCCTGACATATTAACACCACCATATCAATTTTGAGAATTTATAAATCCATGATCATGGTGCATTTGGGGTTTTATTTAAGGAGTTGTGCTAACCCAGAATCCCATTTAAATTTTTTTAAAAAAAATTTGTTTATTTAATATCCTTTGAAATTTTAATGACATTTCTATGACTGTACCTCTCACCCAAGCCCACTGAAACCAGGAGCGACCCCATTAACTTCTCCCCCTCTTTGGATCCCTTTTACCCCAAGGTTTAGATCAATATATCAGAAGCTTTTAGATTTTTTCCAGATTTAAAAAGGTAGATTTATTCCTTCATAAATCCTTAAGTTTTCACTCTTTTCCAAATTTTAGTTTTCAATTAGCCTTCTATTCCTTTTTCCGACTTTAATTTCATTTTTTTGTTTTAAAATTCATCTACTAGTGTATTTGGGGAAATTTATTTAAGATCCCTCAAGTAAGTGGGTCTCCATTATTATTCTTTCATTTTTCTTAGGGTTTCATTCAATGTTCTTAGGGTTTCTTCCCTTATCTTTGATGTCCCAACTGACTAGATGGTAGGGCTTTGATCCTAGGGTTTAACCTTGGGTTTTCGTGGGCCAATATTCTAATTTTATTCTTGGTCTACCCTACTTGAGGTGCAGCGGCAACATGTTTGAGTTTTTGGATAAATGATTCAAGGTTTGCATTACATTGGTAAGTGATTCCATTATGCGTGAAATTTTGTGACTTAGATTGCTGTGATTATTGTATTTTCATGTTTATTGCTTTGAATATTGCTGAAAAATGGGGTTAAACTGTATTTATAATGCAAATGAAATTTTGGTGTTACTTTTATGTGAAATTAGGGGTTTTACAACGAAGTCTTTCATTACTTCACTTGGGGCAACCCTGTAATTACTTAGTTGATTTTTTTTAAAATTTATTATTGATAAAAATAATTTTTTGAATGTCTATATCATTTGGTGGTTTTTTTGAAAATCTATTTTAATGGTGATTGTGAAACACATAAATTTTTAGGTGCCATGATTGTGAAAAATAGAGGTTTTACAGTGCTATCACTTCTTAAATTATATGGGGCTGACCTAATATTGATTTTTTGGTTTTGTTGAAAGGTTTTGGACTTCCAGTTTTGTTTTGGTAACTTAAAATCTACACATGGTGTGAAAATTGGGGGATTCAAGGAGACTTGGTCACAAAGCAAGACAAGATTTTGAGAAGTTTTTTATTAAAAATCAAAATGATTAGCTGTGTGTATTAAGTGGTATAAAGTGTGTGTAGGTACTGTACAATTTTTAAGGGGCTATTAGTGGTGTTTATATATTCAAAGGGATGGGTGTTTCTTTCTGAAATTGTTTTTTCACTAAAGGGGAAGCCCGAGTACCTAGGTGTGCGGATTTGTATTAGTACAACGAGTGAACCAGACTGGCGTTGTCCCTATTTAACTGAGAAAATGGATAAAGAAAACTATAACTAAACTATATGGGTGTTTATGGTGGACCAATAGGTTATGGTTATGTTCCCAACTTGTGGATCATTATTGAGAATATATTTTTCTATTGTTACTTTTTACTGAGGCACGAGGTTCATAGGGTCCGAGACTATCTAGTTTCCTAGGGGTGTTCCCAGTTTTGGGGATCATTGGATTTTTGGTAGTTAACCTTGTATTAGGGTGTGTTTTTCTTCACTTTACTATAGCAAAAATTTCTTATTTAATCATGTTAACATTCTGAAATTTTTGTTTTTAAAAATATTTTCAATTGAAAGTTGCACTACATGGAATTTATCATCGTTTTCTTTACAACATAAAACTACATGTTTTTTACATTGTATTGCATAACCTTTGGAATATTTGGGTTGTATCCAACTAGGATTAGTCCCAAACCCTACTTAAACCCCATGGGTGTAATTAGACTTCATTATGTTTGACTCAAGTAAAGGCAAAACATTGACTGAAGGGAGTTCGATTTGTTAGTCCCTTCTTGGTGCGGTGTTGCGGAGACGGCTCGGGGGTGAAGACCCCTTGTCAGGTGGAGTAATTTTGGTGGACTAGATAATGCTATTATTATTATTTTTACCTCTTTTTCTTTTTTTAAAACCATGTATTAATTTATGGATTTGTCAAAACTAATTTGGCCTGAAAATTTCGGATTCTTATTATTGAATGGTTTTAATGTTTTATACTTTCATACTCTGGTAAATCATTTGGAAACTTATTTTATTAATACTCAGGAACTTTTCCTACCCGTGGGGATAGGTAATACCTTCCGGGCCATGTCATGGGCCGGATTTGGTGCCAGTATTAGTGGAAACAAGATCTGGTTCGTGACAAATATATAGGTCCTAGCCTCTACGTAAAGAAAACATACATATGTGTTTCAGAAGATTATAAAAACTCATCATATCATAAAACATGATGTGAAATGGGTATCATAAAAATTTCATCATATCATAATGTATGAAAATGATACACGTTTTATAATCATTTCATCATAGAATAACCCATTAATGAAAGTGGGGTTCGTAAGCTTTTTATCATGGTATAACCTGGGGAAGAGAATGATGTTTCATAAAACACTTGACATATTAATCCTGAACTATTCAGAGAAAAATGAGAATGGAGTCCTTAGATTATATCCTCTATAAATCATAAACTATGTCAATGTATTATATCTTATATGGAGATATTTTTTAAAGTATAACATGGAACATTTTTTAAGGAAAATAACTATTCATTGAATATCACCTTTTAAGGCATAAAACACCTTAATTTTTTTTGAAAAAAATATATCAAAATTAAAAAATATTATTTAAAAAACATATAAAACATTTTATAAAAAATATCATTTCTCCTATAAAAAACTCTTTTGAAAACATAAAAAACTTTGAAACCCATTTTATTTTAAAACAACCTTGAAAACTTATAAAGGATAATTTAAAAACTATTTTAAACATGTTTTCAAACAAAATTATCATTTAAATTACTATTTCTTGAAAAAATATTAATGTGTTACTTAAAATCATTTTTTAAATTTTTTAAAAGATATTACGTTTTTTAATAAAGCTAATTTATGACCGAAGATGGAATAAAGATCAGATTATCTTCGTGACACGTACTTAATTATCTTAAGTACCATTGGGTGTAAAAATGGTTACAATATATTTATATATCTTGAAAACCCCATATGGTAAGAAATCTCATGATAGTTCTTACATTATGGATCATAATAATTCCTCAATAGATGTATAACCATAAGAAACCAAGATAAATGTTGAGATTATAATAATAAACTATTACAATTTAGGTAACTTTGAATCCTAATACCTATGAAAGAATAAAATTACATGAAGCTTAAAATATCATGAAAAGAAGAATATTTCTGATATAACATATCAAATTGTTGTATATAGAACTCATAGAATAATATAGGCACATATCATGGTATGTATCTCAAAGAAGGAAAATGTAGAAAACTTTACATTATCGATTTGGAAAATATTTAACCGCAAACCTCGTTAATAGTTTTCATAAAATAGATTTTTAAATATTGTAAAATTTAGGTATAATAACCCTAAAATACATTCGTTATGAGTATATTATGAAAAAAGGAACGAGTAGTGAATAATTCATAAGTCTCAAAGAAATAAAAGTGAGGCTTGTAATGCCCCTACTACTTGAGTACCTTTTGAATTATGAGATATATGAAAGAATAAAATAAATTGAAACATTTGACATCATTAAATAAAGTTAGTTCATGATATAAAATTTCATATGGTGGTATATAAATTGTACAACAATAATAAGTGGAAAATATATCATATATCTGACAGAAATAAAAGTGAGACGAGAAAACCCTTTCCTTAAGTATAGATATTTTGTACACGTTCAAACATCATGTATAAAAAATTAAATTTTATTATAAATATAACAAGGAAACATATTATTAAATATAATACCATAAATTATTTTATTTTGACTTTATATTACCCATTTTTTTAAAAACATCATGTTCATATTAGGTTTTGAGTAATAACCTCTTTGTTTTTTCAAATAAGTCTTGCTTGTTATTCCTAATCCTCACAATTAGACCCCTATTTATATATTTAAATAATTTTAAACATGGGTTAAATATCATAAATATTAATTATATAAATATTTATAAAAATTTATGTTAGATATAAATATGACATAGAATACACTGTTAATGGAGACGGTAAGCGATACATACGTAGGGGCGATGTTTCCATTTTCTTATCGTATCGAATGAAAGAAATTAAATGACATATATGTTATATATATATATATATATAATAGCATTAATTTAGCTTCTTTATGTAATTTATATCATATAAGTTCACTATAATTAGCTTTAATAAATTCAATATAAATTGTGAATGACTCACATCGCTTTGAAGAGGAGGTAGTCCACATATTCACAAATGAAGTTATCATATTTCCCAAATATTGAAAGCATAAAGATATGTTTTATATAATAATTAAATATTCATAAATAAATAATAAATATATGATATATATTTATATCATATATAAATAGAAAAACCATTATTATTCCTAACCTGTAAAGGTTGAAATAGATGATTGAACGACATAGGTTTCTGAGGTAATAGTTCGTCGTACCCATGAACGATGATTATGTATCTCATTTGATAGTGGCATCTGTGTCATTTTTGGTCATAACATTATAATAAAAATGTATTAGTATATTGAAGATACTTATGTTTTCATATAATTATGAAATAATATGAATTTATGTGGTGGAGAACGAAAGAAAAAAAGTTCATTTTGAAAGAGGTTACATCTTCTTTGGGAAACCCCATTTGGTTTCCACAAAAGGTATTCCTTTCTTGGATTTCAGAAAAAAGAGGGGGATATAGTGTCTGGGTAGGGATTTTTTAGTGTAGATTTATTATGGGGAAGGTTGATAAAAAAGGTATGGATATGTTTGAAGAGAGGAGAATAGGAGACCTTTTGTAAGTGGGGAAAATGACATATTGGGTATTCTTGAAAATATTCATGTGCTCCCCAAATTTTACTTATCCAACAAGGGATAAAATCTACCATTATAGATAATTAGAATATTAATATTAGAAATATTTCCATAAAATAACTTTTTTACATCTACTTGGTTAGTTTTACAACTTATATTCTATGTTTAATAATTAAGTGGGCTTGTTTTTGTGTTAATCACTACAATTAATTTAAATTAATTTTACTAATATTTTTCTTCTAATACTATGTTTAACATAGTAAAAATTATAAATTATTTTTCGTACAATTATGGAATCCTTTATTCTAAATTTCTTCAATAGAATTGGAATAAATTAATTTAACATTTATCCCATCAACAGGATGAGAGAATAGGTTTTTAATGTGGACATTTTCAAATGTTTGATTTGTTTTTTCATCTAATTTCAATGCTAAAATGATTAAAATGAAATAAAAGGTATTAATAGATTTAAAATTTATATAAATATACATTTAAAACAATTCAAACTATAATTTACTTTTATAAATAAATTAAATGAAAAAGTAGTTTTCAATTAAAATTTTGTATTTTCATTATTCATCAAAAAATGAAACTTATAAGAAAAATACCAAAATTTCACTCAAAGTAAATATTAATATTCCTAATGAAAAAATTTATGTTTATATTTTTCAAATAAAATTTATCATTTTATCAAAAATTAGATTTAAAATTGGTGTGATATTAGATGGTGGTAAAATTACATTTTAGAAAAAACATATATCTTTATCCGCAAAATTGGATTTATTCTTTTAATTTTTCTAGAAAAAAAATAATATGAATGTTAAATTGTTTAATTAATAATATATATATATAATTCATTAAAATTATTTATGCAATGTGATTTATTTAATTTATTGAGGTAAAACTTGTTTGATTTCATAACTATAATTTTCTAGTAAATGCTTTCCTATATTTTAAAAAGGGTATTATTTTCATTTATATTAAATTTGGCACCATATAAATATTATTATATAGATGTTTAAACAATATTTTCATAATTTAATTAATAAAATTAATAACCACCCTTATAAAAGATATGTGAAAATGATTATAATATTTTAATGATAATATAAACAGTACAATACAGTTTGGTAAAATTAGGTCTTGTGTATAACACAAGCTATTGAAGGAGCTCCGAATTGTGTGTAAAAAAACATAGTTTTGTGTAAACCTAAAGTTAATATAAGTGTTTATTTTAGATCATGTTTGATATGGTGTTTTGTAAAACTAAATAATAACTCAGTTTTTTCATATAACACAAGTAATATTTAGTTTTGCGTGAAATGTCAAATATCAAAATACTTAAAATTATATCTAAATAATTAATTCATAAAAAATAATGGTTATAAAATTAACTTATCATAGATTATAATTCATGGAATTTATTTGTTTTTTAGATTTAGATTTAATTTACTATAAATTAATCTTTTAATAAATTCTAAAATTTCCCCTCACCTCAATAATAATAGGGTACAAACTCTCTCACTTCTTCACATCAGATTCTTTTTCTACTATTCCTTTTCACATCAAAATCTATGTCTTTTATCCTAAAATAATATATCCAGTATACTCAAAATTATTAGTTTTTTATTTTGAAAACACAATTATACAGCCCCTTTCCCATTTAAAAAACAAAAAGTATAGCTCTTGTGTACATACGACTTACCGTCTCCACATTGCGATACATTTCATTTTTCATCACCATATTTTTTGGATGTGAGTTATGATGGTTTTAATGATTATATATGATATAAATGAAATAATTATACATATTTATGGTAATATTATGTCTACCTTATTTTCATTTACTCTTTTGTGAAACGATAAAGTCTCTTGTGCATATGTATGGACTACCATATCCACGATGTGATGTGATAATGTTTTCACTTATATTTGACATGGATGGTAGTAAGGATGATTTTTTTGAAGTTATATTACATATAAAACATAATAATTATTATTTTAAGGTGTATTATTATTTACCCTTATTTAATTCTGTTAACTGAAAAATGGACACAACATTCTTGCATACGTACGACCTATAATATCTATTAACAATGTAATTTGTTTCTCAATGTATAATTTTTATGAATGATTTTAAAAATGTATATAAGGAATATATAATATTTTTAAACCACAATTAACATTACAGAAGTTCTGGGACTACGATCAATGTATAATGAACCAAAATACTAGATTGAAACATGCTTGAAAAAAGTAGTTGTCACCTAGAACACTGATTTTAATTAATTTTTTTTAATAAATAGTTAATAAGATTTTATAAATAAATAATTCAAGAAATTATGAATACATGTATATGGAATAAATATATAATAAATTCATATTTATTATAAATAATGTTTCAACATGAACAAAGAAATTCAGGACATGAGGTTAGCGAATTTTTAATACAATTTCCATTCATTGGGTTAAAAATTTATTTTAATTATTATGTTGTTCTATGATTATATGTGGAATGAATTTTATTATTTAATTTTTTATTAATATTTTTTTATTTTTATTTATAGTGAATTCAAACAATATATTCATTTTATTAATTATCAATTCAATTATATGACATTTTAATGTGTTTATGTCACAATCTCATTTTTATTCGAGGTTGTTTTGTTTTTTTTCTCCACATGGAAATATTTATCTTATATGTCCGTGGTTTCAATTTTTTTTTAATATTTTCATAATAATTTTTAATTTCATTTTTACCTATGTTTTACTTTATAATAAATTATTTTCACTAGAATATGTTTTTCATTTTTTAAACAAGGATATTTTTGAAAAAAATACACGGAAGGAATGTCTTTTTAACTTATATGACATGAGATGATTATCGTTATTTTTTAGATCATAATGTCTTGAATAATACTTTACAAGACTACATGGTTCTTTTCATTGAAATTTTTTCCTTTTGAATTATAGGTATTTAAAAAAAATGTTTTGAAAATGGAAAGGATATTTTCCTTAAGAATTATTTAAAGTAATCTTGAAAAATCATTTTCCATCTAAGATAACATGATTTAAAGTTACTCATTATTTAATGGGTTTATGATTCAAGGAATGGTTTTCATTATTTCTATGGTTTATTTTTTTTATGGACTTAAATTTGTGAAACCCATTTCGTTTCATGGGTTATGACATGGTGAATGATTTATGTTTATGGGGAACACATATGTATGGGTTTAATTATGTGAAGGGTGGGTCCTATATACACCTTAAATGAATTGGGCAAATATTTATATCTCATGGGATATATATATCTAGAATAGTGAGTGATCTTTGTTCAGTAAGAGAATTTGTCCGCTATAAAATTCTTGGGATTGAATGTTGACTACTAAGATAGTTTGGGGAGTAAACCCATTCCACTATGACAGTCTTTGTAAAGAGCCTTGAATACTAATGAAATGACTTTATATGCTTAATTATTTTAATAAATTCCATAGTTTATGCTATGATAATTTGTAATGTCTTATGTTTCAGTATGATTTGTGTAATATGAACTTCCAAGATCAAATGGATTACATAAGATTATGTTTTTTGATTTAAAGGGTATAATTTTCATTTTTATTATTTATGTTCTTATACCCTTAAGAAAAATTTATTCTTATTTAATCATTGATATTTACAATAGTTACACTTACTAATAATATAATATAACCCTATATTATGTTTCCATTTTTATGGTTATGAAGAACGGTTATAAGTAGGATCTATCTTTGAAGGGTTATAGATGTTAAAAGTTTTTAGAAAAAAATATATAATTTTATTTGAATTATTTATTATTATTACATATGCAAAAGTTTATCCAAATTCTATAAAACTCTAGACCTAAATGGTCATCACGTATGTAAGTGATCCATTATTTTTTATGCTATATATACCAATGGAAAAAATTGGGTAACATTTTAAAAGTTTACATATTTTGCACGAGATCAAAAAGAGATGATTCTAGGTTATTAAATTCGGTATCATAGTTGGGTTTAAATCACGTTGGATACTAAGATATATTCAAGATAATTTATATTTGGTGTTATAGACTCCACATTGGGAATGAAAGACTATAATCTTAGGGTCTTAGAATCCCCCTTTGGGTTTTTATGAAATAAAATTTTACCAGACTAATGATAATCATGGAGATAATTATTAATTTTTGATTAAATTAAGTGTTATTTCATTTTGGGATAAAAATGAAAGGTATGAGGTATCCTTAGAGGTTAAAAAATTTATTTAATGTTGAATATGATAATGTTATTTTTTATTATGTTTATCAAAGTTCTAAAATCATACAGGGATTACATTGACATATATTTAGAAAAAGGACAAACTGCAGGATGGGTGATAACACATCAGAACTAAAAAGGCCACATGGATTAAATCCACAACTAATGTGGAACAAAGGTGATTCAACTACCAATAAACTATGGTATGTCCCAGTTAGTATTAAATAATTATTTTAGTAAAATGATCTGATACATAATAGTTATGTTTATTTTGGGAATATAATTTTTTGCATATAGATAAACATGTGATTAGAAATTAATTTTGTGTTAAGTGATTAAAGTTATTTCAGAAGATGTTCATGATTATTGTAACCATATACGATGAAGTTAAATAGAACAATATGAGATTTTAACTGAGGAATAATGTTTAAATTATATTTTTGAATCATATAAGATTTTATTTTGTATTTATGGTGATTCAAGTCATTTATAATTTTTTTTCATTCCATGAGTATTGTTAGGGAAATTACCTTTTGGTATGAGACATTAAGATCAACTAATGTCATTTGGAGATAAATTTTAACATTTATCATGGAAGTATATGTTGTAAAATACTAATGATATTTGGGTTTCAAAATTTATTTAGAATATTTCTATGGAATTTTAATATTAGTTATTTATAGAATGTTCTAAGTTGAACTTTGGGTATTACTAATGAATTATAGAGATTAAAATAGTTTTGTTTACTTAAATTATTATTTTTTGGAGAATTTTTTTATATTAAACTAAACATTTTGGTTTTGGTTAATTTTTTAATATAGGGTTAATAAATATTTTGTTTTTTTTGGATTATGTGATTCCTTAGAAGTTATTTCTAGTGCTTCAGGTGTGAAAATTAATCATGAAAACTCATCGTTATGATAAAAAATGAGTTTGTGGTAGAAATTTATTAAGGTATGAAACCATAGTTTTAAATTAGGTATATGTCCTCATGTTATTTGTATATATTTTCCTGTAATTATGGAACTATAGGAAATGAATATTTAAATAAAAATAATAAATAAAAATGTTATATGTTCCCTTTTCTTATTAATAAATCCGTGATGTTTTAACCAGTCATAGATTTAAGGTAATTTGATGGTTAAATTTTTAGTGAATATTTCTCAATTACACTCCATCAAAACTTGATAGTGATGTTTCTCATCTATATCAATGTTTCCTATATGTAATCCACGAATGTGTTATCTGAGTTGTCCTTCACACTTTCATTTCTCCCTTTTCAAATTGATTTTTTGACCCTTTTTCTGATGTGGGATTTCACCAAAGATATTTTGAAAATTTAAACGCATTTACCTTGAGAAAAATTTTAAATTAAGAGGTGGAATTTTATTAAAACTAGGATAATATAATATTCAGATATTTAGGAAATAAATACTATTTTTGATAATGTATGAGATATGCAACAACGAAATATTATTTTGTGACCATTATAACCAAAACCAAAATTAGGGGAAAAAATAATATTAATGTAATTATGAAATATATAATGTCCATAAAAATTTAAAATATATTAATCAATTCATTTTAAATAATTACTAGAGTTTTAGAAAAGTTATTTTATTCATCAATTGTTTTTTTCAAAAATAATTTTTATTAACTTTTATGTAAAAATATAATAATAATTTAATAGATTTATCAAGATTTATAATTTTTTTGATAATATTAAATTAATAATTTTAATAAATATATCAAAATATATTAATGGTGAAAGTTTGATAATTTTATGAAAATTTTGATTTTCAAATGAATAGTAAAAATACTAATTTTTATTATATTTTTCATTTATTTACAAGTTAAAATTATATTTTGATGTAGTTTTATTTTTTAATTAGTTAAAATGTATATATAATTTTTGAATTATGGTTTTTATAATGGTTTTTATACTTGAAATTAGTATAAAAAAGTTTATATTTAAGAAATACACTTTCCTGGAAAACTATTTTTGGTTTTGTTTTTCCAGTTTAATTTTAAATTAAATTCTAAACAAATTTTGTATATAATTTTGAAAAATGAGTATCATATTTTGATTCATTAGGTTCAAATTCAGTAAATATGTATCATTTATTTTTTTCAATAAAAAATAGTAACCTTGATATTTTTTTATTACCATGCTAAAGTGTAAAATAGGAAATTAAGTGTAAAATAGGTAGTTACTAGATAGTCTTTAAAATTGACATTATGAATACTTAATAGTAAATAATATCTAATTAAATGATATAAAATTATAAAAAATATTAAATTTAGCCAAATTATTTAGATACATTTTAAAATTTAATCAATTTACCATTTATCTATCTTTTGGAATTTTATAGTAACTATATGAACTCTTAAAAACTAAAAATCAATCTTATCACGGTAATAGTTAATGTTATTAACTAAAGGTTAAAAAATGATTAGGGTATAACCATCACCTAAAATTGTCCAAAAAATTATTAATTGGATATGATTCAACACTTATAAAGATATTTTAGAGTTATAATGGTTCAATGAATGCTTTCCCCTGAAAATGACTTATATATTATTTAAATCATTGTTGGGTAAAAAATTTTAGTCTCTTGGAATTTAATATCTTTCATGTGGCCACATAGGTAAAAATGAACATATGATCGAAAAAATTTCTATATTGATCTTAATATAATTATTTTCATAATAGAAATTTATTTTTAATTTTTATACATTATATAGTTACCTTAATTGCTTTTGAAATTGTAATACAATATTTATTTAATAAAAAAAATAGGAGTAATTACATTGAAAATATTAATTTTGGATTCACATAAATTATATAATGGTTGAAATGATTTTTTGATATATATATATATGTCATATTATAGAGGTTTTAAAGTGTTATATTTTAATTTTTTATTTTTCTAGATGTATTTTAAATCAACATAAATTAATAGTATCAAAAATAACTTTAATAATAATTTTTAAAATAATAATTTACTAAATTAAATAAAAATAAAAAACTATTTAAAAATAGAAAATGATAATTATAAAGTCTAAACTGGCATAAATTGAACATTTATGGACAATTTACATAATATATGAAAACATTAGAAACATGTAATATTTAAAAAATTTGTTATCATAATTAAATTTAAAATGGGTTGACTAGGGGTTAATCAAAATGACAAGGTTTAAAATAACACCAAAACATGTCAATAATATATTGGGTAATGATATTATAACCTTATAATATCTTATATTATAGTAAATGTTCTTTTGAGGTGTTTGGATATAGATTTAATTTATTATAATTTAAGTTTTTCAGAAATTCCAAAAGTGCCCCTCACATAAATTATAAAGGGGCACCTCCTCCCTCACTTATTCAAATGACACTAAGCCTTATATATTTACCTAACCAAACCAATTTGTTTTCAGAACTTACATAGACACCATATTTAGATGTTGGTATTCTCAAAAGTCAAACCCCAGTGCCATTTAGAGGTGATCCAAAAGAGACATTTTGAAGATGAGGTAATTGCTCTAAACGTGCACTTTATTTTTTGACTCTTCCTTAAATTATATATGTATGAGATGTTTATCATAAATATTTTATTCAGTTTACTAAATATTCATTAATTTTATTATTATTAATAAACTACCATTATAAACCCCCTTTCCCATTAAACTTGAAGTGAATGTATCACTTGTACGCATGTACAACTTACCGTCACCACATTGCAATACAATTAATTTTTCATCACTATATTTTATAGATGGAAATAACGATGCGTCTAATGATTATATATGATATAAATGATATAATTATACTTTTTCAAAGATGATAGTATGTGTACCTTATCATCATCCAATTTTTTGAGAAACGATAATGTTAGTCAATTGTATGTTTAAAATACCATGTCAACGATTCGATGTGAATCATTTTTCACTTTTATTTCACATGGATGGTCATAATGATTTTTTTAAAATATATAATATATAAAAAATAATAATGATTATTTAACGATTTATTATTATTTAACATTATTTTAATCCCTTAGATGAAAATTAGAAAAAGCATTATTGCGTACTTATGGCCTACCGTCTCCATGAACTGTGTAATTCATTTTTATATATCTACATTTTATAAATTATTATAAATATGTTTATAATTAATAGATATTATTTTCAAAACCAGGATTATAATTCTATAAATTATGGGTCTATGATAAATGTATATGTATTGAAACTACCAGACAAAATCATGCTTGGAAAACAAAGCCGTTATCACCCAGAACAATAATTCTAATGAAAACATATAAATAATCATGTGATAATATGTTATAAATTAATCATACAAGGTATACTCAACGTATGGTTATGGAATAAATTTATAATAAATCCATAATTATTATATATGACGTTTCAACATGAATAAATAATGTCAAGAATTTTGGTATGATAATTTTTAATGGAATTTCCATTCATTGGGTTAGAGTATTAATTCATTAATTATGCTATTCTATGGTTCTGCTTGAAAAGTATTTATATAATATTTTTTTATTTGTATTTAAATAAAATACACATAATTAATTTATTTGATTAATTCTCAATTCAATGATATGATATTTGTAAGTTATTACGTTTGAATCTCAATTTTATTCAAGATTGTTTTTGTTTAAGTCTTCACTGGGAAATATTTATCTTCTAGTTATGAGTTTTATAAAGAAAATTTTGAAATTGTTTTTTAATCTAATCATGTTAATGTTTAAATTCATTTTTTCTAGGTTCTAGTTTTTACAAAATGATTTTGAAAAGCCATTCTTTATATTTTCAATACCAGGTTTTTTGTGAATTTTACGACAAAAATATATAGAAAAAATTATATTTAAAGTTATATGGAATGAGTGTACTATCAAGATTTTTTAAGCCTTACTGTATTGATTATTCATTTATAATTTGAAAATTTTCTTTTCAAATAAAATTTTTTCCTTTTTAATTGAACTACATCTACAAAAATGTTTTGAAAATGTAAATGATATTTTTTAATGAATTAACTAAAGCGATCATTAAGAATAATTTTCCATATAAGATATCATTATTTGATGTAACTTATTTATTAAAGGGGTTATAATTGAATGATAATATCTTTATTATTTATATGGTTTATTTCCATTTATGATGCACTGATATTTCTGAAACTTATTATTTTTATGGGTTATGACATGATGAATAATATATGTTCATGTGGTACACATATATATGGTTTTCAATATGAGATAGTCAAGATCAATATATCACTATAATTAATCTGGTAAAATTTTATATCCCATGATATAGTCCAAACCAGAATGGGGATTGATATCGGTTTTTTAATGGACCTTTTCCACCACAATATTCTTTGGAGTAAGCATTCACTACTAATATTGTTTGGGGAGTGAACCCATTCTTCTATGATAATATTTGAAATGATCTATGACTACTACTAAAGTGATTTTCTAGGATTATTTGTTTTCCAACATTTCATTTTCAAACCAATGCTATTTTATCCAAACTCGGGTTCCTATATGATTTATGTCTCATGAACTCACATGATTTATTCCATGACTGAAGATTATGATTTTTGATATGTAGGGTATAATTTTTATTTTTTATTTTTAAATTCTTATACCCTTATTCTAATAATACTATTATATTATCCTTTATATCTACTACTGTTCCCATTACTATAAATCTATCATTACCAATTTTTATATTTTCGTTTTCTTAGGTTATGAATAATGGATCTAAGTTGGATATTATTAATAAGGGTACTAGATGTTAATAATTTCTTTGTATATTATATAGATTTTAATAAACCCATTGTTTATTTTTCAGTGATATGTATGAGTTTTTCCTAATTCTATGAATGTCTAAAACTAAAAGGTCATTGGTTAGGAAATATACCCATTACTTATTTTTGATTTTGTATGTTTTCATGGAAGACATTGGGTCACATTTGATTGGTTTATGCCTTAATCCCGAAATTAGGATATATTAATTCTTGGAAGTAACATTTGGTAGAATATAAGGGTCTAGATAACCTCTAAGATTTGGATGACTTCAAGAGATGTTATATTAGGAGTTATAAACACCATCATGTGTATATAAAATAATATTTTAAGAGTCTAAGAAACCTATTTTTAGGTTTCAAGATTTTAAATTTTAATGTGACTAATGATATTCGTAGAGACATTTATTTTTTTAAGGTAATTAAGGGTTATTTCATTTTGGAATGAAAAAT
Source organism: Viscum album (assembly GCA_963277665.1). Classification (NCBI taxonomy): domain Eukaryota; kingdom Viridiplantae; phylum Streptophyta; class Magnoliopsida; order Santalales; family Viscaceae; genus Viscum; species Viscum album. Next base: position 1,622,221,382 of record OY728129.1, read on the forward strand.
AGAAAGCATGAGATAAAATTTTAGGTTAAAACTTTTTATAATACTGAATATGTTGAGGTCATTTCCTAGGATGTTTGTAACACTTATAGAATTTTATAATTCTTATAATAATATTTTTTAAGATAAAGGATGACCCCCAGGATGGGTTACAACCCGTCATGTCTAGAATTTCTATGCAGATTGACCCCACAATCAGAGGTTGAAAATAGTAAATTTTCCACCACTGGCCTACATGATGTCCTAATTAGTATTTCATTTTCTATTTATTTAATAAATATTAGGTATAATTTTTATATTCATTTTAGGAACATATTTTTTATCAAATAGATAGCCATGGTATTTGAAATTGATTTGGTTTTTAGTGATTAATATTATTTCAGAAGATGTTTACTATTTTAGGAACCCTATATGATTAAGGTAAATATAAAAATGTGATAATTTATATGAGGAATAAAGGTTGAATTATATTTTTTAGGCATATATGATTTTATTATGTATTTATGGTGATTTAGGAATTTTATGAAAATGGATAGCATACCTTTGGCATTATTAGGGAAACTACTTTTTGATATGAGACATTAAGAGAAACTGATGTTATTTGGAGATAAATGTTACAAATTTTCTTGGAAGACTACGTGATAAAATATTTATGATTTTTAGGTTTCAATATATGTTTATTATATTTTTATTGAATTTTAATTTTAGATATTTGTTGAATGTTCTAAGATTAACTTTTTGAATTACTTTTGAATTTTGGAGATTAAAATATTTTTTCATCATTCAAATGTTTATTTATACAATTTTCTTTATCTTGTATTAACTATTATGGTTTTTTAATAATTAAATGTTAAGATGAATCGATACTTAATCTTTTGTGGATTATTTGATTCAATAGAAGTTAATTCTAGTTCATTAGGAAGGGAAAATTCATCTTGAATACTAATCATCTGTAGATTAAGAAGTGTTTATGGTGGAGATTTATTAATGGATGAAACTATAGTTTTAAATTAGGTATGTTTTTTATGTTCTTAGTATATATATTAACATAATTCATTACACTAATAAAATAATATGTAAGTAAAGACATAAAATAAAAACATTACCTGTTTACTCTTTTACTGAGAAATCAATATATTTTAAATGATAACATATTTACGGTTTTCTGATAGTTAAACAAATAATGTACATGTTCTCTATTACTGTCCATCATAACATGATTGCAAGTTTTCTTTTCAATGACTTGTTTTCCTTCAATGAATCATAGTATGTGTTATCTCAGGTAAACTCTTTACTTTTATTTGTCTCTTATCAAATGGATGTCTTTTTGACCCTTTGTTCGATGTGGGATTTCAAAAAAGTTATTTTGAAAATTTAAAACCCTTGTTATCAAGAAATATTTAAAATAGAAGGGGAATAATTTATTAAAGTGGGGGAGAGTCAAATATCCTATGATTTATCAACTAAAGACTATGTTCTATTGTGTACGAGATACACAACCCCGAGAATAAACGAACAATGAAAAATTATTATGTGACAATTATAACCTAGCCACTATGTTGGTGGGAATGAATATTATTAGTGTATTTATGAATTATATAATGTTCATAATCAATAATAATTTATTAATGAACTCTTTTTAAATAAGTAAATGTTTATTAGTATTGTCATTTTATTCATCAAAAACATATTTTATTCAAAAATGATTATTATTACTTTTAAGGTAAAAATTATAATAACAATATAATTAATTTATGTAGATTTTAGATATTTTATTTTAAAAAATTGAATTTATTTTTGAAATAATAATATCAAAATATTCATATTGTAAACTTTTGATAAATTTATAAAAAGTCTAATTTTTGAATGAAAAATGAAAAATACCAATTATTATTTTATTTTTCAAGAATATATAAGGTCAAATTATATTTTGAATTAGTTTTAGATTTTAATTACAACAAAATTGTTTATAAAATAGAATTTTTATTTTTGAAATGTATTTTAAAATTCAATTAAGTATCAAAACATTTTATATTTTAAAATGATATCTTTTAGAAAAACAGTTTTTAGTTGCATTTTTCTGGTCGAATTTTTAATTAAATTATGAATAATATAAATTTAGAATTTTTAAAAATAAATTTCAAATTTTTTTGAAGATAAAAATAAATAAAATAGTTACCTTTTAATTTTTATGAATATAAACAGTAAACCTAGTAATATTTGTTACTACATTAAAGGGTAAATTGGGCAATTAATGGTAAAAGTAAAATGATAATGAATAGAAAATGAACATAAATGTTTCAACAATTTTATAGAATAAGTTTTTTCAACCATAATCATCAAATTGTAGAAATTAAAACAATTTGGTACAGTTTTTATGAGTTTATGACTTTTATAATATTTTATTTATTGAGAAGCCAAGATTTCCTACTCATATTTTTAATAACTATATCATTTTTTATACACAATTGTCTATAAAATATATTCAACTATAAATATTAGTATGAGAAAATATATATTTAACTACACAATTTTCATTTAATTTTTTTTAGTGAAGAAATAATTACCATAAATACTTACACAATGCTGATTTATTAATTATTTTATTAAATGAAATATCAAATAAATGATATAAAAAATGTTAAAATGAATACAATATGAGAAAATTAAAGTCATAAAAAATCATTTTAGATTCACATAAAATTTTATGGAATTAATGAAATATTATTTTTAAAATTATATGTGTTATATTTGTCTTTTTAATGTCAAAGTAATGAATAGTAATTAATTTTAGAATTTTATTTAGTTTTTCTTAATTATATAACTACCTTAAATTCTTATAAATTTCTAATAAATTATATTTTAATTAAACTAAAAATAAGATAAATTACATTGAAAATATTTAGTTTGTAATAATTTGAATGGGTTAAAGTATTAAATTAATTTTATTGATCTATATAAAAATTTATGGATTTTTTAAATCATTATAATCTAATTTTCCATTTTTAATTATTTATTTTAATTGAATGTAAAATAATAGTATCAAATTTACATTATTGATAATTTATCAAAATAATATTTTATAAAATAATTAAAAAAACAAAATTGTTATATAAATAATGAATAATTATGATATGGTAAAAATTTATTATAAATGGACAATTTATTTACAATTGACTCTATATAGGTAAAAATTAAAAACATTTAATATTAAAAAAATTTATTACCGTAGTTAAATGAAATGGGTTAACTAAGGGTTAATCAAATAAAAAGGATTAAAATGACACCAAAACATCTTTAAAATAGATTGGGTTATGATATTACAACATTATATTATATTATATATGAATTAATCTCTTCTGGGAGGAGTTTTTATGATGATTTAATTTATTATAAATTAATCTTTTCAGATATTCTAAATATGCTCCTCGCCTTAATTATAAACGGTCACCACACCCATCAGTTGTTCACATCAAATTGAGAATTGTTTTTTTATCATAACATAAAAACTCATCTTATAAATCTCTTTATAAACCTTATATAGGTTCTTTTATTTCTAAATGACTATCCCTAAATCAATTTTGTGGATATCCAAAGGAAAAATTTAGAAGCACCTATAATCTCTCTAACAGATCACTATCTTTTAATACTCTTCCTTATAAAAAATAAGTCTAATATGTTTTTATAAAATAATATATTAACTATAGAATAATAGTATCAAATTTAATTATGATTATGGAAACACCATTATACACCCCCTTTCCCATTAAATAAAAAGTGAAAATACCACCTGTGCGTACGTACATCTTATATTCTCCACATAACAATACAAGTCATTTTCAGCACCATATTTTATGGATTGAATTATGATAGTTTTAATAATTATATTATATATATATGAAATAATTAAACTTCTTTAATTATAAAAATATGTCAAAATCATCATCATCAAATCTTTTGAGAAACCAAAATTTCCTTCATGAGTATGTATGGACTACCATCTCCATGATGTGATGTGATTATCTTTTCACTTATATTTTACATAGTTGGTAATTAAGAATATTTTATGAAAATATTCTATATATAAAATATAATAATAATTATTTAGAGGTGTATTATTATTGACGATTCTTTCATTCTATTATATGAAAAATTGAATCAATGTTCATCCGTTTGTACGACCTACTGTCTTCGTGAATAGTGCAATACATTTTACTATTTCTAATTTTTATTAATTTCTATAAATATGTAAATAATGAATATATATGATTATTAAAACACTATTAACTTTATTTATATAATTGGGCCATGATCAACATATATAGACTGGGACTACCAAATCGAAACATGCTTGGAAACCAAAGTTGGCATCAGTCCGAATAGTGATTTTAATAACAAATTATTAGTAAAAAGGTGGTAAGATGTTATAAATAAAGAATTAAAAGTTTGATAAATATATTGTTATATAATAAATGAATAATAAATCAATTTTTATTATACACAAGTTTTCAAAATGAAAAATTAAATTATAGGTTTGTGGTAGGAGATCTTTGATCTCGATTTCCATTCAATGGATTAAACTGTTATTTGATTAATTATGTGATTATATGATTATTTTTTAAAAGAATTATGATTATATTATGCTTTATTTAAACTATTTTTATGTGTACATAATGTGAATATACATAATCGATTCAGGTTATTAATTATCAGTTAAATCATTTGATATTTATAAGGGTTTACGTCGAAATGTTGTTTTATTTGAGATTGTTTATGTTAAACTATATGATGGGAAATATTTTTTAAAATGAACATATTTTCTAATAAATTTATTTAATATAATCATATTAACATTTAAATTTGTTTTTCTCTTATTTGATATTTCAAATATGTGTTTTAAGATAATTGATTTTTTGTTTTGTAAAAATTTCTCTTTGGGACTTTTTTCAAAAACAATATACAAAATTAATGATTTTTTAACTTATAATATATAAGATGATTTTAAAATTTTCCTATTCTATTATATCTTGATGTTTCCTTTATAATATCACTATATTTTTTTGAAATAAATTATTTCCCCTTAAAGTCACATGACTGTTGAAAATAAAATGTTATGAAAATTGAAAGGATAATTTCTTCAAAATTTCATTAAACTGATATATAAAAATAATTTTCTATCTAGGATAAAATTATTTTATGCCACTTAATTTTTAAAATTGTTATGATTCCAGGATACTATACTTATTATTTATATAGTTGTTTTTTATAAAGGTATTGAATTTATGAAACTCATTTCATTTTAGGGGTTATGACATGATAATTGATTTATGTTCATATAGAACACACATGAATGGTATTAATTATGTGACAGGTGGGACCTATATCAAACATCAATGCATTAAGTAATGATTTATATCTCATGAGATAAATAGAACTAGAAAAATTATTGATCTCAGCTCCGTAAGGGACGTTGTCCACCATGATAGCCTTGTGAGTAAAGAATGACCACTAAGATGGTTTGGGGAGTGAACCAATTATACTATGATAAAACTGGTAAAGATAATTGACCATTAATAAAATTATTTTATATATCTATTTATTTTCTATAATTCAATGGTATATTCTGATGATTTTTTTCATGTCTCATATTCCTATATGATTTTTTTCTTATGAACTGCTAATATTTATTCCATGTCTCAAGATTATATTTTTGATATGTAGGGTTTAATTTTAAATTGTAAATTTTATTTTCTTATACCCTTATGCTCATGTCATTATTACATAATCAATCACACATTCTATATTTACCCATACCGAGAATCTGATCTCACCAATTATTATGTTTTTATTACTGTAGGTTTTGAAGAAAAGATTTGAGTAAAAAATATTTAATAAGGGAGCTAGACTTGAATAATTTTTTAATGATAATATACATTTTTTTGGCCCATTTTTTAGTTTTTATAATTTATGAAATTTTTTGTCCTAATTCAATAAAACTATACACCTAAAAGGACATTTGGTATGTAATTTATAAATTATTTTCTTTTTATGTTGTATGTATTGAGGTAAGAAATTGTTTCACATTTGTAAATATTATGTCTTTAGCACAAAATCTAGATGTTAGGATTTTTTCCTATTTTAGCACATGAATCACATTTTACAATGCATGATATAGAGATAAATACCACAATATTTGTATTAATAACATGGAACTGCTACCTCATTATGGAGAGGTTCATAATATTCACTGATCATTCAATATTGAAGTGATTATTTCTACAAAACTTTTTGAGCCTAAGTAAATGAAATTTATATTTTATTTTGACTTTAAATATATTATAGGAAAAGAAAATTCCATATAAAATGAACTCATTCATATATATTATAAGGTGGAAAATGTTAGACATTAATGACCCGCGAATATTATTTCATCTTTGCCTGTATATTTATTGAAATAATATTATATTTCTACATATTTTTTATTTTTATTAATAATAATTATTTGGAAGGCTATTAATATTTGTATTTCTATTAACATACTTCCCAATTCATCATGAGTCTTTACAAATAGAAAAAAAAATTCAATTTATTGTTCTTAAAGATAAATATTTGTGGGGTGGTGAATTTCATGCAAGTATAATTTTAATTGTCTTTGGATGAGAACCTAGATTTATAGAAAAAATAGTGGGCTAAAAAAAATACATTGTAACCCAATTGAACATGATCATAACTGACCACCTTCAATGTGATTGGATGTATTAGTGCATTATTTAGACAATGGTGGATATTCCTAGAGCATGTGTGATATAAATTTGTTGCTCATGGGATGATCATTTTCCACTCATGGAGTTTTTATATAATAGAAGTTATCAGTCATTAAAAAATATGTTTCTAATCGAATAATATTATAGTTATCAATTTTGATATCCTCTATATTGAGTATAGACCTAAAAAACCTCACCAATTAGATGTAGTCATATCCATAAATTAATAGAGATGATCCAAATTATCATGAAGTGGATTGAACAACCTAAATCCATAATGAATCTTATATGCATCATCATATTATCCATTGGAGTGGGTGACCATATTTTATTATCTGTATCACTAAGGATTGGACACTATCATCATGGTATATTGGGAAAGGCAACTCCTCATTATGTTTTATAATTTTAAATTCTGGAGTTTATTGGTGAATGTTCCAATAGAATGTAATTTATATATATATATATATATTAATATTAGTCTATATGTTTTTCCACATAACATAAAATAAGAAATACCAACTAAATAAACTTGCATTATTAGATGAAATCATGTTTCTTTTGATCCAGATACACCATTCATTTACAACTCGATTCACTTTCTGTATAGTCATGAAATATTATTTCATAGATGAAATATATTATTAGTCTGAAACTTATGATAACATGTCTAAATTTTAGAGGATATATGGTAATGTAAGTAGATTATGAAATAAAAAAATTGAAATATTTCCCAATACAACATTATCCTCCTTTCTAATCATATAAATCCCAGTGGGGTGGAGAATGTGAAACACTTAGTTTGAGTCATGTTATTATATACTTTTTTAGTTTTATGTTATAAAATGGTTATCTTTATATAAATTAGGTTTACATTATTTTTCATTGAATATAAATATTTTTGACTTTATGCAATAAACCACACAATGACATTGATCATAGTGGAGGGTGTCATCTAATGAGTTTTAGTGATATCCTAGTTTTTGGTTATCCTTGAATGAATTTGTAACCACCCCAAAGGGTGGCCCATTTTGGTGGGTGTAATGATGGTAAAATTGTTCATGCGGGAAATGATATAAAAAATATGATATAATTACGGGAATGTAAATGTTATGAAGAATGGTTCAACCCTATGTGGGTGGTTCAAAAAAGATTGGGTGAATACTCCAAGTCTTGATTTATGTTGTGGTGGGATAGAAAATAAAGAATATATTTTCTCTATAAAATGATGTTTCCAAGTTTTATGTCATCAAAATTTTAAAAAAATAATAGAAACCATAACAAAAATTTTGGGGAAGATGCGGGCCGTGAAAGGAAATCATGTTTGAGAATCATGGGGTGATTTTTTTTATTTTGACCTAAATAATTCCATGAAAATACACATTATTCCATTTATTTCTACATATCTTGAATTTTATGTTTCTAATAGAACATTGGGATGCTATCTACTTTTTTAAACTATTCCTCATGAATTATATAGGATGAACATGTTTGACAGAAGTGGATTCTCATTCAATCTACTTTGATTAAAAAATAAATCAATATGTTTTCTAAATTGATTCTTTATATAATTAATTGTAAAATATAAACTTATTAGTTTGAAATAAATGGTTATTTCATCCAAGTTTTTGAAGGAAAAGATTTTGGTGTTCTTGAACTGAAGAGTGGCATGGGATTAATATGAAATTATGATTTACATGTACGGTAATAGGTTGGTTTGTACTTGGATTCTAGTAGAAAATCTGTTGGAAAATGTACATGAACCAACAAACGATGACTTGGGCACACTAAATGAGTTTTATCATGACGGCCTCATTTTTATTGAATTTTGATAACCCCCTTTCAACGGATGAGGGGGAACAATTACAAGGCCCGTAGGCTTAGTGATAACATGGACCATAGTCTTAAGAGACATTACATGACCAGAAGGTCATATGAAATTCCAATCGACTATAACTAGAAGGAACTGACCCTCCCTAGAATCTTCATCGTGATGGTAGCTCTCCACTTTCGAATGGACATCTAGCTAAGCACCCCATGAAAGCACAAGCTGGTCCCGATGGCGTAGTCATACCCTCTCATTCTTTCCCAATCCATTTCTTGTGACATTTTCTTTAACGAGCTATACATTTATCAGTGGAATTAACGTTCTAATGAGTATAGTCCCTAATACGTAATGTAATTATATAAAAGACCTGAAATATATTACATTCATTATTTTTAACTACTTTAAAATATAAAAAAAAAATTTTAATCAATATTAAATGACCATTAATCATAACAATTATGGTTATTATAGTAGTTCTATTATGACCATTAGAATTAGTATATACTAATGGTAATGATAAAAACTAACATACACATAAGTAATAATAAATAGCCTCGACCAGTGGGATTTTACTCTATGAAGCACATTTATTAGAGAATTCAACTAATATGGAATCATTAGTATTTTACCACGATAAATCCCATGTCAGGATTTAATGATTGAAAACTTAGATAAACTGGTTATTAGTGAAGTTCAATATTATATAGATCATTGTTCCGACCTTTTTTTTCAGAACCACTCCAGGAATGTACTACAATCACACATTATACCCTTATGGTGTATTGTGGTGAATGAGGGGTTTTATATCAATATCCTAGTGATATAAATTTTTATACATTAATTTCAATAAAAAATTAATTTTTGTTGATCCATTTTCATTATTAATATATATATATAAATGATTATATAACCAGTTTGATAAGGAATTTTTATATGAACAAATAATATTTTTATTTTTTGAAAATATTCAGTTTCACGACATATAATATTTTGATAAATCCAACTATTTTGAAACGAATTTTATTTTCCTGATATAGTAGTATTAAAAAATATTAATTTAATTATAACTGAGAATATAATTTAATGATGTTCTAGGAAACTTTTATAATGATCAGTTAGTGGTTAGTGTAAACAAAACTATTAATTTCTAAATAATTTTTTTTATTTAAATTTCAAAATAAAAATATTTATAAATTTATTTTACTAAAATAAATATATTTTTTTAATTCAAAATTTAAAAAATATCCAATGGCCACTTTTCATACTTTTTTTAAATAATCAAATGTTTGGGTAAATATTAAATATTGTATAAATATATTGTTTATATTATGATATCATAATGGTATTAATGTGATGTAATAAGTAATTTAATATAATTCTCGACCAATTATGTGAATTCCTTTTGAAATATCAGGTTTTGGAAATATTTGATATTTTTTTAAAAGTATAATGAAACCTGAAAATATAATATTATATTTTAAAGTTTTAAAAACAATTCATTATGAAAATGAGTAATCTAAACACCATTAATGATATAAATTTAATTATTTAGGTTAAGAAATAAATAAAACACATGATTCCATCCATAGTTTTATGTAAAAAATAGAAAAACCATTGAATATTTTTTGGTTTATATTATTTTTTTAGGCTCCAAAACCTATGTTTTGAAATTAATTATGATTTTCGTAATCATTTTTTATAATCAACCACTCAATATCCCTTTCCTATTAACTCTACTTCATCTAAAGATTTATTTTCCTGTATCTCTCTATGATTTTAATTCCCCCCCATGGCATTATCTATATTTAAATAATCTCTTCCTAATCTTTTAGAAGTAACCTCTCATGTTTGAAATTATCTTCCTCCACCTCTATATTTATGTTCATTCTTTGTATTAATAATATTTATTTCCAATATTTTTTTGTTGACATGTGTTTTACCCATAAATTACTATAATCATTTTTAATGGCCCGGACCTCTCCGGTCCATTACTTTGTAATTTTTTGGTGTTGGAGGTGTTCCGGGAGGTCAAGGGGACTTATCCCCAACACTTTGCCAATTTCCAGTTCTGTGAACAGTGTTTCCAGTTTTATGAATAGTAACAGATCGGTCTGACAGATCAGTTTGACAGATCGGTCTCACAGATCAGTCTCACAGATTGGTCTGACAGATCGGTTTCACAGATCGGTCTGACAGATCGGTTTCATAGATCGGTCTGACAGATCGGTGTCACAGATCGGTCTGACAGATCGGTCTCACAGATCCGTCTGATAGATCAGTTTCATAGATTGGTCTGACAGATCGGTGTCACAGATCGGTCTGATAGATCGGTTTCACAGAGCGGTCTGACAGATCGGTCTCACAGATCGGTCCGACAGATCGGTCTCACAGATCAGTCTGACAGATCAGTTTCACAGATCGGTCTGACAGATCGGTCTGACAGATTGGTTTCACAGATCGATCTGATAGATCGGTCTCACAGATCGGTCTCACAGATCGGTTTCACAGATCGGTCTGACAGATCGGATTCACAGATCGGTCTGACAGATCGGTTTCATGTACAGTAATGGTGGGTAAACAGTGTTTCCAGATTCCTACAGTTTTCCACCTTTTGACGTTTCCTTTGACGTAAAATACATTTAAAGCCTTTTTTTAAGGGCTCTTAAGGCCGTTTCAAAGGCCATAAATCCTTTATTAATTATTCCTAAGGTTTGGAATGTTTTACTTGGTCATACCGCTTGGGTTAATGCGATCCGTTTTTAATTGAGAATTAACCGGATCTTAAACCGTCACCCCATTAAATCTTCAAAAAGGGACGAGTTATCATTCTCTTGTTCTCAGCTATGAGACGCTAGAACCATTCAACCCTTTCCGTAGGAGTTTCACAATCCAAACCTACTCCTCCTATTGGTTTCACTCTATTTTGGATGCAACCGAGCTGTGTCGGTGAATCTTCTATATAAGGTATGTTTTATCGACGTTCCTTTGGGGATCATCTTCTCTTGTTCTACTTTCCATATTATACCACGTAATTTCCAAGATTCTAATGGGTTTTTCTTGGGGATGGTTGGTACTATCGTACCGTGGCATCCTCGGGTGGATGCAGTTGTCACGAGAGAGGATTGTGACCCGTTGTGTGGATAAAGAACGTTAATAACTCTTCAAGGTAGGGGATTCATAGACTCTCTAATTGTATATGTGCAATCGTAGAATTAGCATGATTTATCCCTTTGGATCACAACGAAATTGACCTAATTAAATACTTGAACTGGATTAAAAGAATTTTTTGATCGCATGTTATTGCTTTGTACCGTGATAACGGTTTGCCTCATGTTTTGCTAAATATAGTGATATATATGTTTTCTATGATTAGTTGTTCGTTCTTGATGGAAATTGATAATGAATGTAAAGCCAGAATTAATTTTTAATTAATTGGCTAAAGATAAAGAGGCATGTAAATGAATCTGGTCGTTGCCATTATTGTAGTTTTTCTAATTTGAGGTTAATAAAATTAGGGAAGTAAGCATGGGTATTTAATTTTGATAGCTTACTAATTAGATATTCCATAATTGGAACCTGCGAATAACAAATCTGCTAATTCAATATGGATTAAAGAACAGATTGTGTGATAATTTCTTAAGGGTTATGAGTTACCCTCTTGATTGTTAAAGGGCCAAGAGCCCATTGATGTGACTGTTGTTTTCCAGCTACTTGTGTTGTGATGTGACCCTGGAGGGGTGTTGTGATATGTGGAGGCATTGAGGCCATGTGGTTGTGGAAGTGGATGATGCCTAGCATGGCGAGATGCATCAGTTTATGCATGTGGGTGTCGGGGAGGACACCATGGGTGATGGAATGGCTGGATGTTGGTGGGTTTGTTTGGTTGCTTATCTGTTTTACTTTTCCCCACTGCTCAGGCAGCTGGTCTTGCTTACCCTCCTTCTGATGGAGGTGAAGACACACGGGGTATGCCACATGCTTTCCATGTTTAGCCTCTCGAGGGAGAATGGGTCTATGCTCTTACTATAGGTGGCAATACTCGACGGGTAGTATATCTACTCACCGTTTTGAGCCCCCTTTGGGTTTAGTATCATATGAATCCTTTCTAGAATGCTTGGGAATATGGGAAAGTAATTCTGAAATGAAAGATTGATTAAATGGTGATAATCCACGGGGATTGAGATACTGGAATTTAAAGGTGATGTGAATCTTAAAAGGAGCAGTTGATTTTGAATGTGATGCCAATTCAGTTTAATGTGGAATTTTTCCTGACTAATTAATGTTTAAAGAATTAATTAGCGTACAGTGGAACTGATAAAATGATAATGGAGTAATCTAATAAAGCTCTTCAAATGTTAGTGTGCTTATAGGATACCTAGTCTTAGAAGTAGCAGCCTGGGGTCCGAGAGATGTTAGCTGTAGTTGTATCTAATACTAGCTAATTCCCATATTGTGGATGTGAGTTATATATATATTCTGTATGTTTTGTGTTTCTATATGCTACTACACCCTGTCGATAAGGGAAACTGACACCCCGGGGATTCTGAGCCCTGGGAGGGTGTTTTCCCCATCATTCTGATGGGAGGTCAAATGGCTGACTACCCCCTTTGGCCCCGCTCTCTTCTCTTGGTGGATACATGTGCCAACAGGCACAACAGTTAGTTTCCCCATATATGTGTGTAGAGGGTTGTAATGGCTTGTGGTTATTTCACACACATATATTCTGGATATAGTATCCTATAGACTACTATAGGTGTAACCTGTATAGGCTGTGATGGCTTTGTGATCCCTACTCGGTGTATGGGCTATAATGGCTTGAGGTATAATACCCGATGTATGATACACGTTTTGCGGGCTGTTGTGGCTCTCGGAACTCACCTGGTTACTTCCAGTTGGGAGGATGGTGTGGTGCTTCACCCAGGTGTCTGCGGGCAAGCCTTTGTGGTGCACGAGGTGAAGATTGTGGAGCTTAGCCCAGGTGACTGCGGGCAAGCATTGGAGAGAGATGCACAAGACTTATGTCATTGGGGAAAAGCGGAAAACCAGTGGGGAAGTAGTAGCGGGGTACCCTTGATATTCTTTATTATATTCTATATTCTTGTATGCGTTACTTGGTGAGAGTAGTCAGGGTGAGGTTGGGGACTTAGTATACCTATTTAGGTGATGAGTTAGTTTCACTTGTTGTTCACTAGGCTTTAGCATGCTTTATTTACTTTTGCACGAGAGGCTTGGGGAGGATCCTACTGAGTATACTGTTATACTCACCCTATGTATATATAAACTGTTTTTCAGGTCACTTGGATAAGGTTGGAGATCAAGCTGGTTACTACTAGCTTGTGGTTGGAGGAGGAGCTATTCGGGATTGTGGTTGCTGTCGTTTTACTTTCTTTTGGGTACTTTTAGTTTCCCCTTTCAGTTGTAGTACTTTTGCATGACATTTCATATATGTACTTGGATTTCATTTATATTTCAGTTCTGAGTTGGAGTTGATTGGAGTCTATTCTATCTCTCTCTTCTGCATGTGTTCTCTTAGAGGGTAATGCCTCCCATTTGTGTGTTTATTATACCCTCAGTTCTAGTCACCAACCCGGGGCCTACTGGAGGCGGGACTCGGGGGTCATTATCTCTCTTCTCACATTCCCGGCTCAAGGAGGGGTACGCTTTGTGGGGAGGGGGTCATGACAGAGTGGTATCAGAGCTCTGGTTGAGGGATAAGATGGAGTTTGGAGTTAGGCACAGGTGAGGATGCATGGGATGGTTGGGAAACAATGTCATTCATGTTTAGCAAGTGGGGTAAACACTGGATATCGGCAGAGACATAAGATTTTATGGACCCCTAAGATCTGTTGCACGGACCTTTAAGCTTACGATGGCTACTAAACCAAGTGATACTAGTTGCAGGGTAGAGACCTAGGAAAGGATCATGCATCTTTATTTTTTGCGCCTGTGTTTGAATGGATAGACCTTGGGATAGGTTAACCTTAAATTAATAAAAGAAAAAAATTATTTCATTAATGTTGAGTCTTCCATATTCCAGGCTTAGGAGCTCTAACAGTTGTTATTTTATAGGTATGGCTCCAGGTCGACGTCCTCGTTAGGTTTGCACAGAAGATGTCCAGCAGGCTGTTCCAGCGGATCGTCGCCGGGTAGGGGTTGACGATGATGACACATGGAGGAAGACACTCCGAGAGTTTCAGCGCCAGAGTCTACAGAAGTACAAAGTCTCCGTTTCAGATGTAGTCATAGAAGACTGGTTGGAGGAGGTCGAGATAGGCTTTAGTTCAATTCGTGCTTGGAAGGAACACTGGGTGTCCTTGGTTGTGACGATGCTGCATGGAGCCGCAAGGCAGTGGTGGTTCTTGTTCCTCGGGTATCGTGAGGAGTCGACGATCTCATTGGAGGAGTTTCGAGATAGGTTTAGAGTTGAGTTTCTTTCATCAACTTCGAACGCGTCCAGTCTCTAGGAGCTTGTTACCCTTCGACAGGGGACCTCCAGTGTTCGAGAGTTTGGAATCCATTTCGGGAACCTTCTACGATATGCTTCAGAACTGTTACCGGATGAGTAGGCCAGGGCGAGGCATTTTGAGGAGGATTTGCATCCAGAGATCCAGCGCCAGGTCACCCCATTTATGCTGAAGACATATCTCGAGGTGCTGGTGCGGGCATAGGTTGTTGAGAGGACCTTGGCCAGGATCGAATCGTCACAAGAGGGGAATCGTCATGATTTCTCACGAAGCAGAGTTGTGGTTTGAGGTTCCTGGTTTTCCAGGCAGAAGAGTTTCTGTTCACCTGGGGGTAGGTCCCAACCCTTTCCATCTTGTTTCTCCAGAGGCAGAAACTCTCAGGCCTATGCCAAGGGATCAGGCGCTTGTTTTTCTTGTGGTGGTCGTGGTCATCAGCAGCGGGAGTGCCCGACTATTCAGAGGAGTCATCGTGCAACGGGCGCTCCACTCCAGGTTCCTCCGTTGAGGTAGTTTCAGCTGAGGCAGCAGCAGCAGGTTGCACCAGCTTTAGATCACTAGAGGGTAGATGGAGCAGGCAGAGGACAACCCCATGACACTCCCCATCTTCAGAGAGCAGAGCGCGGCCGTGGTGGTGGTCGTCATCAGGGTCAGAAAGGCCGTGGAGGAGGTCGTGATCAGCTACATGCTCTAGCGTTGCCAGCCCCAGGCGAGCCAGATGTTGTTCGAGGTACCCTTTGCTTGTTTTCTACCTTGGTGTATGCCTTGTTTGATTCAGGAGCAACACACTCCTTCATATCACCTACCCTTGTCCATGCTTTGGGACTTGAGGTAGATAGGCTTCCAATGCTGTTGGCGTTGACTACACCTGTTGGAGGTCGAGCCGACTTGTTTGAAGTATGTAGAGACTGTGAGCTAGTGTTGGGGGAACAACACTCTTGGGGAGATTTCCTATGTTTACGAATACAACCATATGATGTCATCCTCGACATGGATTGGTTGTATTCGGTGCAGGCTATTGTGGATTGCTACAGGAATAAGGTCATTTTCTTTGATGCAGATGGAGATAAAGTGGTGTTTGTGGGTGAGCGAGATCCTCGGATGAGTCATAGACAAGTACAATCATTATCATCCATGATGGTTGAGATGATGTTGAGTTCTAAAGAGGTTCAGCAGTTGGTGCTTCCTAGGGTCATAGAGGAGTACCCTGATGTCTTTCCAGAAGAGTTTTTAGCGTTACCCCCTTGACGAGAGATCGAGTTTGGGATCGAGCTACATCCAAGAGCATCTCCTATCTCTATGTCCCCATATAGGATGGACCCTTCTGAGTTATGAGAGCTACGTATATAGCTTGATGGTCTGTTGTAGTGCGGTTTTGTTTGGCCAAGTGTGTCACCGTGGGGTGCACCAGTTTTGTTTGTGAAAAAAGCTGATGGAAGTTTGCGGTTGTGCGTCGATTATCATCGATTAATCAAAGTGAAAATAAAGAACCGCTATTCTCTCCCACGGATTGATGACTTATTCGATCAACTGAAGGGTGCATGTTGGTTCTCAAAGATCGACTTGCGGTCAGGATATCATCAGATTCATGTAATGGATGAGGATATCCCGAAGACTGCATTCCGCTGTCGTCATGGGCGTTATGAGTTTGTTGTAATGCCATTCGGCATGGAGAATGCTCCAGCTGTTTTCATGGAGTTGATGAATGCTGTGTTCCGTGAATTCCTGGACAAGTTTGTTGTAGTTTTCATCGACGACATCATTGTGTACTCCACATCTGAAGAGGAGCATACGTAGCATCTATGAGCCGTTTTGGGAGTTCTTCGCCAACATCAGTTGTTTGAGAAGTTGTCGAAGTGTGAGTTTTGGGCTCGAGAAGTTCGTTTCTTGGGGCAGGTTGTGTCCCAATAGGGAGTAGCTATGGATCCATCGAAGATAGAAGCAGTGGTGTCTTGGGCAGCCCCCAAGACCGTGTCAGAGGTGCGAAGTTTCCTAGGTCTTGCAGGCTATTATAGGAGGTTTGTAGCCAATTTCTCCCGAGTTGCGACTCCTCTGACAGCTTTGACCAGGAAGGATCAAACGTTGATATGGACTGATCAGTGTCAGAGATCTTTTGAGTATCTAAAAGAGAAGTTGGTAAGTTCTCCAGTCCTTTGTCTTCCAGCAGAGGGAGTCCAGTTTGTTGTTTTCTGTGATGCTTCACATCTCGGGCTAGGCTATGTTCTCATGCAGCAGAGGTCAGTTGTTTCTTATGGGTCTCGGCAGTTGCGTCCCCATGAAGACAACTATGCCACCCATGATCTTGAGTTGGCATCCGTGGTGTTTGATCTGATGTTGTGGAGACATTACCTCATTGGTGAGCACTTTGTGGTTTTCACCGATCATAAGAGTTCGATGTATGTTTTCTCCCAGCCTGACTTGAACTTGAGGCAGCATCAGTGGATGGAGTTCATGCAGGAATACGACTTTGAAATATCGTATACACCTGGAAAAGGGAATGTTGTAGCTGATGAACGGAGCCGAAAGTCACGTAATGATGTTGTCCTTGTATCTTGTGATTTCTGGAGAGTGATGGAAGAGCTATCAGCTTTGCATCTTGATATGGGAGAAGTTGGGGGTGGAGGTTGTCTTTTCCAGATGACGGTGCAGTCTTCCCTGATGCATAAGGTGGAAGAGTCTCAGTTGGGTGATCTAGAGGTGGAAGTTTGGAGAGATAGAGTTGTTTGTGGTGAGTCCTCTGATGGTTGGTCGGAGGATGAACAACACTGAGTGTTGTATCATGGCAGGATTTTTGTTCCCTTGGCGATGCGCGAGATGGTTCTCCGAGAGTTCCATAGTTCACCGTTGGCAGTACATCCTGGTGTGACAAAGATGTACCGATCCTTGAGGAGTCAGTTTTGGTGGCTGGGGCTGAAGCGTGTGGTTGCAGAGTGTGTGTCTCGATGTTTAGTATGCCAGAAGGTGAAGGCTGAACATCGTGTTCCTGGTGGTCTTCTCCAGCAATTAGAGATTCCTCAGTGGAAGTGGGAGGACATCTCAATGGACTTTGTTATAGGTTTAACTCGAGCTCCGGGAGGACATGATGCTATATGGGTAGTCGTTGATCATTTAACAAAATCGGCCCACTTCCTAGCGATCAAGGAGTCGAGCTCAGTGGAAGTGTTGTCGAGGTAGTATCTAGAAGAGGTAGTGAGAGTTCATGGAGTACCTAGGACGATCATTTCTGATCGAGATCCTCGTTTTACCTCTAGGGTGTGAAGAAGTCTCCAGCATGCCTTTGGCTCTCAACTGTGCCTTAGCAATGCTTTTCATCCTCAAACGGATGGTCAGACAAAGCGAACCATCTAGACTCTTGAAGACATGTTGCGCTCTTGTGTTCTTGATTTTGGAGGTTCATGGATGAAGCACTTACCCTTGGTAGAGTTTTCTTACAATAATAGTTTTCACTCTACCATTGGTATGGCGCCGTTTGAAGCATTGTATGGCCAGCCATGCCGTTCTCCGTTGTGCTGGACTGGGGTCGAAGAGTCAGCAATTCTCGAACCAGAACTAGTGCAGAATACAATAGAGATGGTTCAGGTGATTCGTGAGAGGATGAAGACACCGCAAGATTGTCAATAATCATATGTTGTTCAAAGAAGGAGACCCTTAGAGTTTAATTTTGGGGATCATGTGTTTCTGAAGGTGACTCCCCGTCGTGGGCAGCGAAGGTTTGGTCGTGGAAGTAAGGTTTCTCCCCGGTTTGTTGGTCCCTTTGAGGTGTTAGCTCGTGTTGGATCTGTGGCGTATCGAGTAGCACTCCCCCCTCAGATGAGTCTGATACATGATGTTTTCCATGTATCACATCTCCGTCGTTATCTTCATGATGACTCTCATGTTATCGATTGGGGAGAGATCGATATTGATGATGATGCAACCTTCGAGGAGTGACCTGTGGAGATCCAAGACCATAAGGAGAAGGTGTTGCGTGGTTGTTCAATCCCCTTAGTTCGTGTCTTGTGGTGACACGGTGGCATGGAGGAGAGTACCTTGGAGCGTGAGTCACAGATATGTGCTCAGTACCCAGAGTTGTTTAATGTTTAACTCCTTTCATGTAATGTTGTTTCCTTTGTGGTTAGACCTTTCATGTTTTATTTATATACCATAGAGGTGATGTTATTCTTGAATGGTATGGATATGGTTTGTTTATTCCCATACTCTCGGATGTCGTAGTTTTGTTCCAGCTTTCTAACAACTCAGGGTGGTTTTCCCCTGAGAGGTATCTTACGGGGTGGTTGTTCGGATCCCTCTTTCCATCAGGTTGGTTTTAAATTCTCAAGGATGATAATGTTTTGAGGGGTATCTGATGTAATGGCCCGGACCTCTCCGGTCCATTACTTAGTGATTTTTTGGTGTTGGAGGTGTTTCGGGAGGTCAATGGGACTTATCCCCAACACTTTTCCAATTTCCAGTTCTGTGAACAGTGTTTCCAGTTTTATGAACTGTAACCGATCGGTATGAAATATCGGTTTGACAGATCGCTATCATAGATCGGTCACACAGATCGGTCTGACAGATCGTTTTCACAGATCGGTCTGACAGATCAGTTTCACGGATCGGTCTGACAGATCAGTGTCACAGATCGGTCTGACAAATCGGTGTCACAGATCGGTCTGACCAATCGGTGTCACAGATCGGTCTGACAGATCGGTGTCACAGATCGGTCTGACAAATCGGTGTCACAGATCGGTCTGACAGATCAGTCTCACAGATCGGTCTGACAGATCGATGTCACAGATCGGTCTAATAGATCGGTTTCACAGATAGGTCTGACAGATCGGTCTGACAGATCGGTTTCACAAATCGGTCTGACAGATTGGTTTCACAGATCGGTCTGACAGATCAGTTTCACAGATCGGTATGACAGATCGGGTTCATGTACAGTAACGGCGGGTGAACAGTGTTTCCATATTCCTACAGGTTTTCCCCTTCTGACATTTCTTTTGACGTAAAATACATTTAAAGCCTTGTTTTAAGGGATCTTAAGGCCGTTTCAAAGGCCATAAATCCTATATTAATTATTCGTAAGGCTTGGAATGTTTTACTTGGTCAAACCACGTGGGTTAATGCGATCCGTTTTTAATGGAGAATTAACCGGATCTAAAACCGTCGCCCCATTAAATCTTCAAAAATGGACGAGTTATCATTCTCTTGTTCTCGGCTATGAGACGCTAGAACCATTCAACCCTTTCTGTAAGATTTTCACAATCAAACCCTACTCATCCGATTGGTTTCACTCTGTTTTCAATGCAACTGAGCTGTGTCAGTGAATCTTCTATATAAGGTATGTTTTATCAACGTTCCTTTGGGGATCATCTTCTCTTGTTCTCCTTTCCATATTATACCATGTAATTTCCAAGATTCTAATGGGTTTTTCTTTGGGTTTGTTGGTACTATCGTACCGTGGCATCCTCGGGTGGATGCAGTTGTCACGAGAGGAGGATTGTGACCCGTTGTGTGGATAAAGAACGTTAATAACTCTTCAAGGTAGGTGATTCATGGATTCTCTAATTGTATATGTGCAATCATAGAATTAGCATGATTTATCCCTTTGGATCACAATGAAATTGACCTAATTAAATAGTTGAACTGGATTAAAATAATTGTTTGATCACATGTTGTTGCATTGTGTCGTGATTACAGTTTGCCTTATGTTTTTCTAGATATAGTGATATCTATGTTTTCTTTGATTAGTTGTTCATTCTTGATGGAAATTGATAATGAACGTAAAGCCGGAATTAATTGTTAATTAATTGGCTAAAGATAAAGAGGCAAGTAAATGAATCTGGTCGTTTCCGTTGTTGTAGTTGTTCTAATTTGAGGTTAATAAAATTAGGGACGTAAGCATGGTTATTTAATTGTGATAGCTTACTGATTAGGTATTCCGTAATTGGAACCTGATGATAACAAATCTTCTAATTCAATATGGATTAAAGAACAAATTGTGTGAGAATTTCTTAAGGGTTCTGAGTTATCCTCTTGATTATTGAAGGGCCAAGATCCCATTGATGTGATTGTTGTTTTCTTGCTGCATGTGCTGTGATGTGACCCTGGAGGTGTGTTGTGATATGTGGCGGTATGAAGGCCTTGTGGTTGTGGTAGTGGATGACGCCTAGAGTGGTGAGATGCATCAGTTTATGCATGTGGGTGTCGGGGAGGACACCAGGGGTGATGGAATGGCTGGATGATGGTGGTTTTGTTTGGTTGTTTATATGTTTTACTTTTCCCCACTGCTCAGGCAGCTGGTCTTGCTTACCCTCCTTCTGATGGAGGCGAAGACACGCGGGGTATGCCATGTTCTTTCCATGTTTATCCTCTCGAGGGAGAATGTGTCTATGCTCTTGCTATAGGTGGCAATACTCGACGGGTAGTATATCTACTCACCGTGTTGAGCCCCCTTTGGGTTTAGTAGCATATGACACCTTTCTAGAATGCCTGGGAATATGGGAAATTAATTATGAAATGAATTTTTGATTAAATGGTGATAATCCACGGGGATGGAGATACTGGAATTTGAAGGTGATGTGAATCTTAAAAGGAGCATTTTATTTTTAATGTGATGCCAATTCAGATTAATGTGGAATTGTTCATGGTTAATTAATGTTTAAAGAATTAATTAATGTACAGTGGAACTGATAAAATGAGAATGGAGTAATCTAATAAAGCTCTTCAAATTTTTGTGTGCTCATAGGATACCTAGTCTTAGAAGTAGCATCCTGGGGTCTGAGAGATGTTAGCTGCAGTTCTATCTAATACTAGGTAATGCCCGTAGTGTGGATGTGAGTTATATATATATTTTGTACTTTTTGTGTTTCTATACGCTACTCCACCCTGTCGATAAGGGAAACTGACAGCCCAGGTATTCTGATCCCTGGGAGGGTGTTTCCCCCAACATTTTGATGGGAGGTCGAATGGCTGACTACCCCCTTTGGCCCCGCTCTCTTCTCTTGGTAGATACATGTGCCAACAGGCACAACAGTTAGTTTCCCCATATATGTGTGTAGAGGGCTGTAATGGATTGTGGTTATTTCACACAAATATATTCTGGATATAGTATCTTATGGACTACTATAGGTGTAACGTGTATAGGCTGTGATGGCTTGTGGATCCCTACTCGGTGTATGGGCTATAATGGCTTGAGGTATAATACCCGATGTATGATACACGTTATGCGGGATGTGGTGGCTTCCAGAACTCACCTGGTTACTTCCAGTTGGGAGGATGGTGTGGTGCTTCGCCCAGATGTCTACGGGCAAGCCTTTGTGGTGCATGAGGTGCAGATTTTGGAGCTTAGCCCAGGTGACTGCGGTCAAGCATTGGAGAGAGATGCACATGACGTATGTCGTTGGGGAAAAGTGGAAAACCAGTGGGGAAGCAGTAGCGGGGTTACATTGATATTATTTATTATATTCTATATTCTTGTATCTGTTACTTGGTGAGAGTATCCATGGTGAGGTTGGGAACTTAGTATACCTATTTAGGTGACGAGTTAGTTTCACTTGTTGTTCACTGGGCTTTAGCATTCTTTCTTTACTTTTGCACGAGAGGCTTGGGGAGGATCCTACTGAGTATACTGTTATACTCACACTATGTACATATAAACTGTTTTTCAGGTCACTTGGAGCAGGTTGGAGATCAAGCTGGTTACTACTAGCTTGTGGTTGGTGGAGGAGCTGTTCGGGCTTGTGGTCGCTGTCGTTTTACTTTCTTTTGGGTACTTTTAGTTTCCCCTTTCAGTTGTACTAATTTTGCATGACATTTCATATATGAACTTGGATGTCGTTTATATTTCAGTTCTGAGTTGGAGTTGATTAGAGTCTATTCTATCTCTCTCTTCTGCATGTGTTCTCTTAGAGGGTAATACCTCCCATTTGTGTGTTTATTATACCCTCTGTGCTAGTCGCCAACTCGGGGGATACTAGGGGCGGGACTCGGGGGTCATTATCTCTCTTCTCACATTGCCGGCTCAAGGAGGGGTACACTTTGTGGGGAGTGGGTCATGATATTATTATTACTAATATATTAGATACTAACTTACACTCTTATAGACTCATTCTATAAAGCTTTATCTACTCCCATTATGTCACAAAAATTATTCCATGATTTCCCCTGGAAATGTTTTTTGTTATGAATACCCTTCTCCATTTCTAATCAAATATATCAAGGTTATTTTATATATGCTCCACTGATTGTTTAATTCAATATAATCGAACTAAATTACTTAATAAGAGTTAATATTTAAAAAGGTTATTTTTATTAAATGAAAATTTCTGGGTATTATGTATATTCATTTAAAACACAAATTAAAAAATTAAAAAATTAAAATTTTATTAAATAAAATTTATTTTTTATTCCTCACACAAAAATTTATGTTGTATAAATTATTGTATTTTCTAAAAAATTTTTGATTTCAGTCAAAAAATATGGTTTGGAAAAATTTTAGTTTTAGGATTTTATCACTATGTTATATTATAAAAGAAATTTATAATAAACATTAAATTATAAATAAATTTTTAAGGAATAAAATTATTTTCTGAAAATATTATTTTATTTTAAATTTATATTATATTTTTTTAATATAATTTATTATGTTACTTTAATTAAAAATATTTCTTTGGTCTTTTGTGATTATTTAAATTCATATACATGATAATTATATATGACATACAAATTTAAATCATAAAAATTTTATTTTACAAAGAACTATTTTTAAGTGATTATGTATGATTATTTAAAAAATATAATTTTTAGAAAATTATAAATTTTATGTGTCAATATAGTTTTCATGTCTTAAATATTATGATTAAATATATGTAAAATGATTTAATATAAACTTTTTCCATTAATGTTGATCAGTTAGGATAAAAATTAATCACCAAGGTAAAAGTTAATTTAGGAAAAAGGAAAAAAGTAAAAAAAAATGTTTAATCACTATTACATTATCTAAAAATGAATGGAAAATATGAGTCTAGACATTATCATATCACACACCCCATATTTTTTTATTATTGAGACATTGACCCATAAATAGTTTTATAACATTATTTTAAAATGATGAGTATTTTTAAAAGTTCCAAATTTTATCTTCTTATAAATGGGTACCAATTCCATCCTTGAAATATACACTTAGAATTATATTTAATAATGGAAAATCATCCATTTTTCTCTCCATAAAACAAATTCCCATGGAATGTTTCTCATGGTAACTAATAATTATTATAATCCCTTCAATTTCAAGTGATCTTACAAGGAAATATCTACTCTCCAAAGTCTTATTTCTTTCTTAAGTTTTTTCTTATTCTTACTCATAAAAATATCTTCAAAATAAAAATAATATGATTACATGATTGTACTTACTATAATAATTTATTCTAATATTAATATTACATCCCTTAGTTATCCATTTACATCCAAATAAAAAAAATAAAAAGACATTGTTAGTGCATTGTGAGGCCTTACGCCTCAATAAAGAGACATCATCTATAGTTTCAATTAACACCCTTCATGGATGGTCATAATAGTGTTAATGATTAATAAATATGATATATATCATTTAATTATGGTTCTAATATCATAATATAAAATCCAAATTCGTCCCCTCCGATGTGTTGAGAAACATGAATTCTAAACATGAAAATGTGATTAATCCCACCATTATGTTGTATTTTTTTCGTATTTAATATCGATTTTCATTGATTTTCTTCAAAAAATAAAATAGGGTTAATTGTGAAACATATGTTAAAATAATGTCGTTATAAATTAGATAAAATTATACAATGACAAGATAAACACCTCAGTAATCATACTCTGTAGTGGAGTTAAAGTGTTTTCATGTTAGGGTGGATTTAACTAGTTACCTAAAAAATAATTTAATGTACGATTATAAATGTCAATGGAAATATGAAAAAATTATTATAAATTATTTAGAAATTAGTTATTAGTATAATTTTGTGGAAATATTATATTAAATATCTAACTTATTATTTTATTAGGGTTTCAATTCTCTAATATTACAAAAATTAACTAACATCGATAATATTTTGACCCCTTCACAAGAAGGAACTGTGACATAAATAATTATTGTATGATAATAAATGGTATATATTTATTTCAATATATAATTATTTGTTATTTAATAATTTATCTAATAAAATTTATTGCATTATTTTGTATGTTATGCAGATTAAGAGAATGTATTTGTAACTAGGTAAGAGATATCATCTCTCTTTCCCTTTATTGAGATATAGTTCTAATTTTTTCACCAAGTTTTATTTTAGTGGTCCATGTATTATCTAATTTACATAAAAATAAATTAATTCCGTTCATTCATGTTATTTCGATACTAATCCCACTCTATCACCTTTTTTATGTTTTTTTTGAATTTTTACCCACATGTTATGGGTTTCATAAAAATATTTAATTATTTGAGACATATTTATTTTTATGAACCTAATTCCCTTTTATTAGTTTATATAATTTTTTGGATATATAATATCATGAATTAAATTTTATCCATGTAAGAACCTAGATCTTCTTTTCAGGTACGTTTTACCTTTTTCTGGAATTTTTGAGAAAAATAAATTTTCTGGAAGTTTCAGAAGTACACGCCATGTACTTTCTGAGTACACGCCGTGTACTCTTCCCCGGCTTGAAGCCGTGTGCTAGCCATGTCTGGGAAACACACACGGTGTGTACGGCTGAGGTGGAGGCCGGTTAATTCGGAGTACGAAATATTGATGTACACGCCATGTACTCAAGAAGTACATGACGTGTACTTTTTTTTCATTAAACGGACCGGGGTCGCGCCTAACCCCCAGTTTCGTCTTCTTCTTTAGTTTTCGTCTGTCTGAGAGTGACCATACAACCGGATCTTCGATGGGATCCCGCCTCGCCATCCGTTCTTCGATTTGAGTACGGTCGATTGCATTGGAATCGCAACGGTTATTTCTTCCTTATGATTGAGCCTTGTTTCTTGATTCCTCCTTGTTTTCAAGATATCTTGGGATGAAGGTTTTTTGCGTTTTCTCAGATCTTCGTTGTTCTAGGAGGAACCTGTCGTCGAGGTTCATGTATATCGATCTCTTAGGATCGAGGTAGGTGGTTTGTGCCTTTCTGTAGGATGTCTGTGAATATTTTGTGCAAATGCCACAAATTTCCTTGGGCGGGGAATTGTGGGTTTCCTGTTTTCCCCCGTTATATGTCTACTTGCTTGATTTCTTGAGTATAGATAATTGCTTGTAAATTTGGATAATTTATACTATGTTCTTGTGCTTTTCCTTGCTTGTTTTTCCTATTGGGCGTTTTTCCAGTTTCCATACCTTGTTTTAGGATAGTGGAACCGTCTATTTTATTATACTATTGATCCTTATTTGATAGCCAATTAGTTCTCGAGGTTTACTTGGATGATACACCCGCACTGAGCATGTTTAGTTATACTCAGGGCTATGAGAACCTAGTGTATTAGACAAAAGGGAGAATTGACGGAAGGACTTCTCCAGAGTGTCTTTTAATTACAATGCGAGACTATAGGGGGAATTGATGTTGAGTGGTTCCCCAGAGAGTCTGTAGATCCAAGAGGTGGGCCACATGGGTAATTGACGTTGAGTGCTTCCCTAGAGAACCTTTAGCACGATACAAGACTATATGGGGAATTGACGGTGAGTGCTTCCC
Source organism: Viscum album (assembly GCA_963277665.1). Classification (NCBI taxonomy): domain Eukaryota; kingdom Viridiplantae; phylum Streptophyta; class Magnoliopsida; order Santalales; family Viscaceae; genus Viscum; species Viscum album. Next base: position 1,622,248,141 of record OY728129.1, read on the forward strand.
CAAAGACTCTGCTTAATTACGTAGAACCAGAGGGGTGAGACTGTGTGTGCCTCCCATAGGGTTGCTAGTACTTATAGGTTGAACCATAGGGGTTAGAATATGAAAGATACCCAGAGGGTTACCTGTTTCTTATTTTTTTTGCTGGCTGTTTACTTGTGTACTTTACTTTTTAGAACTGTGGATTATAGCTGATTGTGTTTTCCTGACTACTGCTTCTTGTTTATTTGCTGCCATGTATTCATTGACTATTAGGCACAAAACATTGGGTGATTGCCTACTGGGATTGTATCTCACACCCTATTTGGGCCATGCTTTTGGGCCCAAGCAGACTATGTTGCTGCAGGTATAGAAAATGGAAAGCACCCTTCTACTTCAGGATCTTAACTGCATCAGGAGCTGGGGAGTATGGGACCGAGTCGTGGCTCACGATGCTGAGGAGCTTACTTTGTTTTCTTTTGCACTTGGTTTCAGTTGTATTTCATAAAGTTGTTGTGTTTTCCGTATTCCTTAGATACTTGTACCTGCTGCATTATTGTCATCATTGCTATATATCTGCATTGCTTCCGCAGTTTGGTTTCTATTGTTATGTATGTTGTTTACTGCATCCGCTATTTATTGTTGTTTTCATACCTTTTATACCTTACCGAATGAGGTCATAGTTTCCCCACCAACTCACCAAGGCCCTCACTGCTAGTCGGCATCCTCTGGTGTTCGAGAAAACATGCTTGAGGTCATGTGGCGAACTGGGTACGGGGCACCAGTGGAGGGGCTCCAGACTCGGGTCGTTACAAAGTGGCATCAGATGAGTTCTTTTCTCTTTGATTACTGTTTGGAGACCGTAGCCAGGGGTAGGATGGATTCGGTACTTGGAATTAAGTTGTGCTCGGGAGTAGCTAACCCGTGTACAGGGAAAAGCCATACTACCTCGTTAAATGCAACTTTCTGGTTTTGAGATGTAATAGTTGATCTGATTTCACCTAGAGTGATTCACATGACTTGTGCGGTTATTGTTTTGATATTTTGGTTCTATTTCAGTCCCAACCCGATGAGATGAGGGTATTCCATCTCATGCATCATATAGGCACTTTTGGATATTACATTTAATGCATTCTTACCATGCCATCTATGGTACATTAGCGATTTCATGCTGTTGTGATAGACTTTGTGTAGATTATGCATGGTGTTTTGATAGTTTATTTATAGAATCTTTGCCTCTATGTTAGAAAACTGTTGTTTTTTTCCTTGCTTAAAATGAACACCAAATTTTGGTTCTTGAGGTGTTATGGGCCCTCACGGATCGGAATTTGGCATCTTTTCCCTCGTTTTAGTGTTTCTGGAGTTCTGCGCAGTTTCTGAGTTACTGACCAGAAAAAACCCAGAATACAGGGCATGTACTTTTTAGATACACGCCGTGTAGTTTCAGGATGTGTCACTGACCATGTGAGCAGAACACGACATCCTGGGAGTAACTTCGGGAACACGATGTGTACCATTCATACAAGCCGTGTTAGTTCGGAGCCGTGTACCCGGCTGTGTCACTAACAACACGGGCCGAGGATGCTCAGGTAGAACAAATCGTGTCCATAGGGAACACACTGTGTATTCTTGTCCAGGTACCCGGCCGTGTCATGAACAACATGGACCGGCATTACCTTCCTTTCCACATGTCGTGTTTGTTCGGAACACGCCGTGTCGTCTTGCCCAGGTACCCAGCCATGTCACGAACAACACAGGACGATGTTTCCATCGCCTATACATGCTGTGCATGTTTGGAGCACGCCATGTAAGGTCCAGTTGTGTAGACGGCCGTGTACTCAACAACACGGACCGCTGAAACCTTGTCTAGTGCACGCTGTGTTTGTTTCAAACACGCCGTGTAGTCTCGGGTTGAGTCGAACCGTGTGGGTTAGCCGTGTAAGGAGACTCAGGCAGGGGAATAGTTTTCAAGAACACTCCGTGTTTGGGGGTCAACACCCCATGTAGTTTGAAGTGTACATGACTTGTTGGGTGAGAGTACACGCCCATGTCAGTGGTTTAAAAAGACACGCCATGTAGTTTTATACACGCCGTCTAGTCGTGTTTTGCAATCTTGTGTGTTTTTCTTCCCCTGTTCCTGTTTTGTACTGTTGTGTTCTCGGTCCTTTTTTTCCTGATCTATGGTGTGCTTTTGATCTTTCAGAACTATGCCTCTGAGACTTCCTATGATCATACGTCTGTCGTTAGGTAGTGATCAGACGCCAGACAGTGCTGATCAGGGACTTCCTGTCGATCCCCCAACCGAGCCAGTCTTGGCACCGGTTGTTGTACCAGTCGCGGGCGCTGATGCGTAGTTCAGGGAAGGTTTCATAAGGATGATGGAGGCCTTCCAGGGAGCACCGTCTCCTGGCTCGTCTATGGCAGACTCGACGCGGGTTTTCTAGAAGTAGCATCCTCCCACGTTCTCGGGGGAGGGAGGACCTTAGGCTGTAGAGTCATGGGTAGAAGCCATGCTGACTATATTCGAGCATCTGGAGACGCCTCCAGAGAGGCAGGTCAAGCTCGCCACCTACATGCTCCGAGACTCCGCCAAGAGGTGGTGGGACGTGATCTCACAGGCAGGTCAGCAGCAGGCAATGGCTTGGGAGGAGTTCCAGCGTGTGTCCTATGACTACTTCTAACCGGAGGCCCTGAGGGCCGATCGAGCCCGGGATTTCATGAGCTTAGAGAAGGGTTCTGTATCTGTCATGGCGTATTCCTCTCGTTTCACTAATCCACAGTGTTTTACAACACTTCGGGATGGGAGTGGGGTGTTCTTGGCGAGGAAGGTTGAGGATGGACTCAGGCGGGAGATCCGCTCGCAGGTGAACATCTTCCAGCTGACTTCCATTACTTCCATCGTCAACCCGGCATTGATTGCAGAGCAAAATCTGAGAGACTCTGGAGCTTCGAGTCATGGCGGTTCTACTTCTAGAGTTAGCTTTCCTCCAGATGACAGTAAGAAGCGCCGTAGGGAACCCACATGCGGTGATTCGAGGAAGCAAGACGTATCATCAGGCAGCCAGGTGACATGCTACCAGTGTGGCTGGACAGGGTACACGAGGTCGCAATGCCAGAGAGACCCCATGGAGTGCTGGTCTTGCGGAAAGATGGGTCACCTTTAGCGTTTCTGTCAGGTTTTCTCACCAGCAGCTGGTGACCGAGGTTCATCCATGACTCCTCATTCAGGAGCAGCCCCTGTAGTTTCTCACCAGTCGGGAAACTAGAGTTCTTCCAGCCGTTCAGGCTGAAGTGGAGGTCGAGGCCATGGCAGTCAGCCACCAGTTCCTCCGCACCAGCAGGCAGGTTCAACTCAGAGTGGTCAGCCAGGGGCGCAGGGCCACAACATGGGCCAGTCTTTCACCGTGGAGCAGACTTATCATGAGCTGGATCATGGCCCTTCTACTATTTGAGGTACGATTTTAGTAGCCTCAGTTTTATCTATATCGCTTTTCAATACTGGTTCTACGCATAGCTTTATCTCCGTTGCTGTCGTGGAGAGCCTTGGGTTTTGCATCTTTTCTTCTGCTGACTCATTGACACTAGACACACCTTTGAGAAAGAGGACATCTAGTGTACGCAAAATGTAGAGAGTGCCCTCTCGAGGTTGCATGGTATCACTTCTTATGGGATCTCTATGTCCTAGAGATGATAGGATATGATGTCATTCTTGGCATGGACTGGTTTATTCCCTTCCAGGAAGTCGTTGACTGTTATCACCGCAGAGTCAGTTTCATCTCACCAAAAGGTGAATCATTCCTTCATAGAGGCGAATGAGATGTTCGGCCGAGTCGGGCGGGACTCGAACATCTTGGGCTAGGAGGAGTGACGACCCAAATTACTAGTCTTTATCTGGATGATCAGGGGACTCCACAGTTGGACTTTCCTCTAGTAGTAGATCTCTGTAGGGATGTGTTTCTAGAGGACTTTTCGGGTTTGCCTCCGGAGCGTGAGGTAGACTTCTATATTGAGCTCGTGCCAGGAGCGACACCGGTGTCCATTACTCCATATAGGATGGCCACACCTGAGTTGCAGGAGCTAAAGAAGCAATTGGAGGAGCAATAGGCCAAGGGTTTCATCCGACCGAGTACTTCTCCTTGGGGTTCACCTGTTCTGTTTGCGAAGAAGGAAGACGGTACCCTTCGGCTTTGTGTGGATTATCTTAATCTGAACCAGTTGACGGTCAAGAACTGATATTCCTTGCCAAGGATTGATGACCTTTTCGATCAGCTTCGAGGAGCCTGGGTGTTCTCAAAGATCGACTTGAGGTCCGATTATCATCAGTTGCACGTTAGACCATTAGATATACCTCTGACAGCCTTCAAAAGAAGGTACGGTCTTTATGAGTATACGGTCATGCCTTTCGGACTCACGAACGCACCGGCAGTTTTCATGGCACTGATAAACCGAGTGTTCCATCATTACTTGGATTCCTTCATCGTGGTCTTCTTGGACGATATCTTGGTGTACTCTCAGACTTGACACGACCATGCCACACATCTTGAGATCGTTCTGAGTACACTGAGAGAGCATCGGCTTTATGCTAAACTCTCGAAGTGCCACTTCTGGATGGATCCGATTCACTTCTTGGGTCACATCATCTCAGAGGAAGGAGTATGTGTGGACCCAGAGAAAGTGAGAGATGTAGTTTCTTGGGAGCATCCAAAGAATGTTTTTGAGGTACGGAGCTTCCTAGGGCTGGTTGGATACTACATATGCTTCATTCATGACTTTTCTCATCTAGCAGTACCTTTGACTGGTCTAACCAAGAAAGGGGAGAAGTTCTTATGGTCAGATTATTTTGAGTCAGCCTTTCAGGAGCTTAAAGGGAGGTTGACGTCAGAATCGATACTAGTCTTGACAGAACCAACCAAGAGCTACATTGTTTACTATGATGCTTTGGGTATTGGGCTAGGAGCTGTGCTTATGTTGTGAGATGGAGTCATTGTGTATGGGTCTCGGTAGCTAAGGCCACATGAGAGGAACTACCATACACACGATCTGGATTTGGCAGCTGTTGTTCATGCCTTGCGCTGTTGGAGACACTATCTTCTAGGAGAGAACTTTGTGGTGTTCACTGACCACAAGAGTCTCAAGTATATCTTCACTCAGCGTGATCTGAATCTGAGGCAGCACAGGTGGGTCAGGTATCTTCAGCCTTTTGATTTCAATCTTGCCTATACGCCGGGAAATGGAAACACCGTGGCAGACACGTTGAGTAGGAGAACTCAGATTCAGGAAGTTCAAGAGGCCAGTAGTGAGTGGCACCTGATGGCTCTGTTCTCTAATATGCATCTGGAGGTGCATGATAGATGGGGATAGACCTTTCTATTTTCTGTAGCTGTTACCTCCACGCTACTTGATCAGGTATGGACGAGGCAGCTATCAGACTCAGAAGGCTTAGTCCATTGAGAGAGTGTGTCAGGAGGGGACCCCCTTCCTGGATGGACAGTGGGCAAGGATGAGATCCTGCGTTTCCAAGGACGCGTATGGGTGCCATCAGACATACGCAAGGATCTGATGCGGGATTTCCATTCCTCTATTTGGGCAACTCATCCTGGCATCACTAAGATCTATCGAGATCTTCATCGCCAGTACTGGTGGCTAGGTATGAAGAAGGATGTTTCTGGTTTTTTCTTGAGATGTTCTCCTTGTTAGTAAGTGAAAGTAGAGCATCAGCAACCAGCATGCCTTTTACAGAAGTTACCCATTCCGGAGTGGAAGTGGAACGATGTTGCGATGGACTTCGTGACTGGGTTGCCGAGATCACCTCAGGGAATGATGCTGTTTGGGTTGTCGTCGACAGACTTATGAAGGTTGCTCACTTCTTTCCGATTAAGGAGACCTTCTGTGTCGATGATCTGGGATGAATTTACATCAGAGATATCATTCGTCTGCATGGAGTTCCGCGCTCTATTATTTTAGACAGAGATGCGCGCTTTACCTCTCAGTTTTGGCAGGGACTTCAGAAAGCCTTTGGTACACATGTACTTTTGTGTACAACTTACCATCCTCAGACTGATGGCCAGTCTGAGCGCACGATCCATGTGCTTGAGGATATTCTCTGAGCTTGCTTCCTTGACTTTGGCTGTTCTTGGGAGAATCATATTCCTCTGGTGGAGTTCGCCTACAACAACAGCTTCCAAGCGACCATTCAGATGGCTCCATACAAGGCTTTGTACGGTAGGCCATGCCGATCACCCCTATGCTGTCTGGAGGCAGGAGAGGCAGCTTTTCTGGGACCTCATCTTATTCAGGAGACTGCAGAGCAGATAGAGCTGATTCAGAAGGGGATCTCTACAGCGCAGTCTCGACAGAAGTCTTATGCTGATCAGCGAAGAGGACCTCTGGATTTCGAGGTTGGTGATCAGGTTTTCCTACATGTCGCACCGAGGTTGGGACACAAAAGGATTCAGAGAGAGGGTAAGCTTTCACCGCGGTACATCGGGCCGTTTGAGGTCTTGGAGAGAGTTTGGCCAGTCACCTATCGGTTGCAGCTACCTCAGAGGTATCGGGCCATGCACGATGTCTTCCACGTCTCTCAACTCTGACGTTACTTTTCAGACCCTTCTTACGTCTTTCTGCCTGAGGAAGTTGATCTTAAAGCAGATGCGTCATTAGAGGAGCATCCGATCAGGATTGTTGATCATAGTACGAAGGTTCTCCGCAAGTGGTCGGTTCCTCTGGTATGAGTGCTATGGCAGCACGGTTGAGTACATGACGAGACCTGGGAGAGGGAGGCCGATGTACAATCGCAATGGCTGGAGCTATTCGGGGTTTCTTCTTCTTTAACTCGTTAGGGAAATTTCGGGATGAATTTATTTTAGGGGGGAAGTTTTTAAGAATCTGGATCTTCTTTTTAGGTACGTTTTACCTTTTTATGGAATTTTTGAGAAAAATGAATTTTCTGGAAATTTCAGAAGTACACGCCGTGTACTTTCTGAGTACACGCCCTGTACTCTTCCCCAGCTCGAAGCTGTGTGCTAGCCGTGTCCGGGACACACACACGGTGTGTAAGGCTAAGGTGGAGGCCGGTTAATTCGGAGTATGAAAAATTGAATTACACGCCGTGTACTCAAGATGTAAATGCCGTGTACTTTCTTTTTTTCATTAAATGGACCGGGGTTGTGCCGAACCCCCATTTTCGTCTTCTTCTTCAGTTTTCATCTGTCCAAGAGAGACCGTACGACCGGATCATCGACGGGCTCCCACCTCGCCGTCCGTTCTCCGATTCGAGAACGGTCGATTGCGTTGGAATCACAGCGGTGAGTTCTTCCTTATACATGAGCCTTGTTTCTTGATTCCTCCTTGTTTTCAAGATATCATGGTATGAAAGTTTTTTTCGTTTTCTCAGATCTTCATCATTCTAGGAGGAATATGTCGTCGAGGTTCACATATATCGATCTCCTAGGATCGAGGTAAGTGGTTTGTGCCTTTCTGTAGGAAGTATGTGAATATTTTGTGCATATTCTACCAATTTCCCTGGGTGGGGAATTGTGGGTTTCTTGTTTTCCCCCCGTTATTGGTCTACTTGCTTGATTTCTTGAGTAGAGATTATTGCTTGTAAATTTGGATAATTTATAATGTGTTCTTGTGATTTGACATATTTTTTTTCCTATTGGGCATTTTTTCAATTGCCATACCCTGTTGTAGGATAGTGGAACTATCTCTTTTGTTATACAGTTGAGCCTTAGTTGATAGCCAAGTAGTTGTTGAGGTTTACTTGGATGATACACGCGCGCTGAGCATGTTTAGTTATACTCAGGACTGTGAGAACCTAGAGTAGTAGACCAAAGGAAGAATTGACGGAAGGGCTTCTCCAGAGTGTCTTTTAATTATGATGCAAGACTGTAGGGGGAATTGACGTTGAGTGCTTCCCCGGAGAGTCTGTAGATCCATGACGCGGGCCACAGGGGGAATTGACATTGAGTGCTTTCCCAGATAGCCTTTAGCATGATATGAGACTATAGGGGGAATTGATGGTGAGTACTTCCCTAGAGCGTCTACTTAATTACATAGTTGAACCAGAGGGGTGAGACTGTGTGTGACTCCCATAGGGTTTCAAGTACTTATAGGTTTAACCATAGGGGTTAGACTGTGAGAGCTAACCTAGAGGGTTACCTGTTTCTTCTTTTGTCGATGGCTATTTACTTGTGTACTTTACTTTTTAGAATTGTGGATTGTAGCTGCTTGTGATTTCCTGTTTACTGCTTCTTGTTTATTTACTGTCATGTATTCATTGACTATTAGGCACAAATCTTTTGGTGATTGCCTACTGGGATTGTATCTCACACCCTATTTGGGCCATGCTTTTGGGTCCAAGTAGACTATGTTGCTGCAGGTATAGACAAGGGAATGTGCCCTTCTACTTTAGGATCTTGACTACATCAGGAGCTGGGGAGCATGGGACTGAGCCATGGCTCACGATGCTGAGGAGCTTACTTTGTTTTCTTTTGCACTGGGTTTTAGTTTTATTTCAGCACGTTGTTGTGTTTGCTGTTTTCCATAGATACTTGTACCTGCTGCATTATTGTCATCATTGTTATATATCTGCATTGCTTCCTCTTTTTGGTTTCTGCTGTTATGAATGTTGTTTACTACTTCCTCTATTTATTTTTGTTTTCTTACATGTATACCTTACCGAATGAGGGCATAGTTTCCCCACCAACTCACCAAGGCCCTCGCTGCTAGTCGGTAGCCTCTGGCGTTCGTGGAAACGCGCTTGAGGTCATGTGGTGAACCGGGTACGGGGCACCAGTCGAGGGGCTCCAGACTCGAGTCGTTACAATCCAGGATAAAATATTTTAATTTTTTATCTATCTCTTTCATTAGGATTTGATTTATATTCTCCTCAGGTTTTAAGTTTGTTTAATGACTCAAATCTCTACCTTAGGTCATAATCACTCTTCAATGAATATTATATTTAAATATTGATATATAATACAATATTATGAAGTAATTTTTTATTTTCACCAAATTTTATGGGGAAATAAAGATTAAATCCATATTAATATCCCTCGACGATTCTATGGTTTCATGAAAATACATTGTTTATAAATAATTCTCATTCATTTTTAATATCTTTTTTTCCAAATCCATGTTTTTACATTGAACCTATATTACAATATACGTCTTGTAAACTAGATTTTCCTTTATATCCAACGATACTTTTCCATCTAATTACTCATATTTAAATAAAATTTTTTCATCATTTTAATAAAGTTTGTTTTCAACAATTTTATATCAATTTGTTTTAAAAAAATTCCTTACATTCTAAATGAAAAGTTTAATCTTCCACTCCTATTATTATTTAGATAAATTTTATGTATTTTACTAGGTCACATTATTAAATATTCCTTTTCAAATTTATATTTTCAATGTATTTTTAGTTTATGTACTATTTTTTATAGATTATATTATTAATGAATCTTTAAAAAAATATTTTCTTCAAATTAATCACTCTTCGTCTTCTTAGAAACATCTTGTTCTTTTTAGTCTTCAAATACCGATGAATATTTTTAAAAGTTAACATTTTTAATTGTTTTCCGGATCATTTTTAAACCATTATGTAATTTTAGGTATATTTTATTTTGAACACAATATATAAATATTCTCTATTTTTTATTCCTTCTAATTTAATTTTTTTTATGAATGTACATTTTTACTTCAACGTATAAAAATTTTATTAATGAAAATATTTTTATTTTAACTTCTATATACAGTTAATGGTTTATATGTTTTGAAGTAATTTTTTAATCACCCTTCATATGTTAATAAGATATGATTTATTTATTATAATGTGGTTTTTTATTTTTAATTATTTCTGTAGTTAAAACTATGTCATTATTTAGGTTGATGAAATTTTTGGTTTCAAAAATGTTTATTCATGGAGTTTTTTATACCATTTGGATATTTTATGTCACCCATTATATTTTCTTAACTTCTTCATGAAAACGGAATTAATTCAATTCAGATTTTTATGAAATGAATTAATTTTAATGGGTTCATTACGATATATTTATGAGGTATTTTTTATAGAACACATATTTGTTGATGATTACGAGTGGGGAACTATGTCTCCATGTAACATATTGTTTTATTTTTATGTATCATGAAAACAATGGTATGTATGAGGATCTATCTCACGAAAAATGGAAAATTGGATGATTTATCCCAATATATTGAGGTACATAGAAGGACTTAACCAAAGACAGTAATATACATGAGAGAATTTATTGTATGGAAGATGGTACACTGGAGAATGTAAGATAACCCAAAGGCTACATGAGAGGATTTATCACCAATCTCAAATGGAACATGGGTGTCTTTTTTCTAATCCCAAATTTATAATAAAGTATTATTCCAATACAAATAAAGTATATATTTTTTTGATATTATTTTCCTAGGATTATATTTGGGGTACATTTCCACATTTTTAATCGAAATATAACAAATTTTCACGATTATTTTTATTTACATGAAATTCCATGTTTTCATTATTATTACTTATTCGTGAAGTATTCCACTAATTTATGTCATATCCACATATTATGTTATTATTGAAATTTATTTGATCCAAGTCATATTTTTTATGCTTCCTTAATGATGTATTTTGTTATCTTATTTTATGATAATTTTAATTATTATTTACATATAAGGTATTCTATAATTTAATCTTGAAATTTATGTTTTCATCATTTCCCCATAAAAATTTATGATCTATTACTCTAGGTTATGTTTCCCTTACTGACCATTTATTTTTACCCTTATCTTATGTTTCAAAACCCATGGTTATGATGATGATTCATTCATGTGATATTTCTTTAAAATTCCATATAATAGAAAATATATATGGAAACAGTCACATGTGTGGTAAAAAAACTTGTTTATATACCAAATATCGAATACAGTAACGCTACCTATCCTCAAGTTGTGAGAAATATTTTTAGATATACAAATTAAATCATGATATTAATGAATTATTTAAGTTAATTTTATCATGGGTTTATATAGTTGGTATCAAAAGACATGTTTATTTATTTTTAGAGATTAGTTTCGTTACTTTTAGAGATTAGTTTAGCAATCATTATCTAAAATAATGCGAAATATCTAAGAGATGGGTCCAAAAACAAGATGTTATCACGAGATATTGATGAGGTCATGAATATATGGTTTTAAATAGATATAAATCTCTATATAGGAACTCCCAATGGTTGTTGGATCTATTACTAATTTACTAAAGTGTAATAACACCAAAAAGCGTGTGTTGTAGAATAATAAAATCTTCTCCCGGTGAATTACATTTTATGAACATATCATGTGGTTTGAGGCTCCTAGGGGATATGTTTTAGTACATCAATTTTCTGTTAAAATCCATTAAGAATAATTTATATTATAAGGAATTAGGATAATATCTAAGGGAGAGACCATCATATCGAATCTTTGATCAAACCAAGAGTGATTTAGGTTGATCTAAATGATAATTTGATGATTTCATAGAGTAACACATATCAATGTTGTGTTTTTATTAATACCCAATTGATATAAATATTTATAAATAAAGATTAAATATTTTAGTTGTAGAAATAATTGGAGAAATGGGAAACCAAATTAATAATTGATGTGGAGGAAAATACAGAAATGTTAAACCAATTGGGAAAAAAGTGTGCATTTAAAACCCTATAGTTGTTTTCTCAGCGAACTATCTCAATTTATGACTAATAACTTGAGTTATTTGTATCAACCAAAATCACAAATTAATATAAGTATTTAGTTTTATGGAATATAATTTTTTTAAATATTTTAAGGAAAAAATGATATACCATACTACATGAAATAAATATTGGAAGTAAAACTCAAGGGAATTTATATGAGTAGTAAGAATGTTATTTATGCGTGGACAGATTGTTCATCAATCTCATTATATTTAATATGGGATAAATAACCTATCAAATAAACAAATGTGTAGAATTTATAATTCCTCAAATGTTTATATATTTGACATAGTGAAAAATTATTCTCAAAATCAATATATAACAAGGATTAAAAAACTAACAATCTTATAAATCAAGGAATCAATGGAGGTAACTTTCTATCCATACTACTAAATGTTGGCCATGAAAAAAAGGGTAAAAGGTACAATAAACCACTACTCTATATTTATGGATATCAAAATGGAATTTAGTTATAGTCCCTCTAGAAGACTATGGATTTTATATTGGAGCATCTATTCCTCACCCTAATGATTTGATAAGACCTGCTATTATAATTTGATATTGGTATGATTTTTATGGGAATATTATTCAGGTAAATCATATTAGTTCTTCCATTAGGGATATTTAAGGTGATTTTGGGTATTTAATATGTCTCTTTAAATGTATTGAACAAAAGTATTTGAATAAGGTACTCACAATTCAAATTTCAAATCAACTTATGATCGTCAATAATTACAATGATAAATATGTTCCCTATTGAATATCTGATTCCTTTATAGAATATGTGATTCCTAATTATGCAGGATGTTTATCTCAACATGATAGAATGAAATTAAATATTTAGATATTGATATTAGGGGGAATATATGAGTTCTATAATCGAACATAAAATATTTCAGTTCATATCAAGTTGGTAATAAAATAAAGTTCCATATATATATCATAAGTATACCCTTTACATTCATCATCAATATTCAATAATTAAAATTTTGGGGAAGTAATTTATTTAAGTGGGTAGATTGTAACAATCCATCATTTTGTGTCCTTTATAATAAAAACTATATTCTAAAACCTTCATCATGTGATACACACAATATTATAAAAACAAAAAATATTAATACAGAATAATTAATAAATATATAATATATATGAAGATTACAATCCATTAGATATTTATAAGGTAACTAATTAATTGGAGTTAATATTTAATTTTTTTTCAATAAAATACATTTTCCATGTAATATGATTTTTTAAAAGATAAATTTGATAAATTTAGATTTTTTATTTTATAAAATAAAATTTATTTTTGAACTCACTGCATTAAAATTCACTTGGTAAGATTTTTTTTTGTTTTTAAAAAATTATGATTTGTAATAAAAAAATACGAATTTTATAAAAATTATTATTTTAATGATTTCATCATTTTGTATGATTATCCCAGAAAATTAAAAAACATTTTATGTAAAAAAATGTATTTTTTAAATAAAAATATTCAATATAAAATATTCTGGGAACTTATAATTTTATGTTCAATATTTTGTAACTTAAAATTAAAATAAATCTTTAATAAAAAAATTATTTTTTTCCTCTAATAAAGTGTTAAAGTAGTTAAATTTTTGTTTTATCTTTCATTTAAATCCAGCAAAATTTTATTTATTTTTTAATGTTTCAATTTATGTTATTAAAATTATTTTCCAAGATAATTATATATTATATATAAATTTATTTATTTGGAATGTTATTTTTTTTATAACTATTTTAGGAAAATAATTGTGTTTAAATTAAGATTAAATTTCCTAATTGATATAAATTTATGATGATTAAATTAGTTTCAAATTATAAATTATAAAAATCAAATTTTTTGTAACATCCCGATCTAGCTCACCCATGAATCGGTCGCCGGACCAGTCGCCACATGTCCTCAAGCATGTCTCTACATACGCCAGAGGCTACCAAATTCGTAGCGAGGGTGTAATGATAGTCGGTGGGGAGACTATACTCTCTTATCAGAGTACAAATAGTGGAAAATATTATCAAATGGAGGAATGAGTGTGAATAATGATAAAGTAGCGGAAGCCAACATTTTATAAATCTTGTATAAAACAAAATAGCCAACGCCAAAGTTTTACAATGCATGAATGATATACTGGTACAATTATGAAAGAGATAAACAATACAATATGATTTACATATAATTAAAGAAATAAATAATCAATGACTTAAAGCCCCGAAGGCGATCTCCTTGAGCATCCTGATATTCTGCTGGGTCCTCTGCTCCTATCTGCCAAGTGAATGCAAATATCACAATCTTGCAACCAAATAAAGTCTACTCATGTAACCCAGTGCAAGGGAGGCCCATGTAGGGTGTGAGATATAAATCTGATTAGTCCGGGACCACCAGTGTTTACCCTAAATTGATACATTCAATAAATAAATTAAATAGTGTGAAAGAATGCATAAATAAAGTAAGCATTACCATTTACCTATATACCCAAGTACATGCTTCAACCCTCAACTGGTGTCTAAACCTGTATTATACATTTCTCATGATTACACAATAGTTATCACACATTCATTTTCATTTATGAAATATTCAAACAAAATTATATTATATAAGTCTTGAGATCCTATCTAAGCCCGACATTCCCTGTATAAGTCACTAACAATAGATATCTCTAAAGTCCATCATAGCAATAAAAGTAAAGACTGAATATAAGATTTTTCTTTGGCTTGGATAACACCTCATAAGATGTTTAATTTAATATTTCATATACTATGTCAGAGATCATCCACTAAAAATAGTGACTCGCCCAACCAAATACCAAAATCTAAGCCCATCCACCATATAGAGTGATTCACTCTTGGGTTCCCTTGGACACCCGTATCTCAATACCTGCCTCGGCTGTGCTGTGGTCTGAAACATTTCCCATATTCAATCACAAATCATTACAACACAATAACATTAATTAACCATTTAATTCAGTTCCTATACGATCAATTGGACCCACATTCTAATGTCAATTAATGGGTGTAAAACATCATGTCTAATGCCCTCTTGAGTATTTGGATCATCAACCCTTGTCTAACAACCCATGAGTATATACAGCACCCTTCCCTATCCCATAATAGAATATTTTCATGCAAGATGGATCTAGAATGCCATTTCTAGCACCCCATGAGTACTTTGAGTATCAGTCCCTATCTCACAACCCATTTATCAATTATAAATATATATTTATCATTTGTGTAGAATGACATGTCTAACACCCAAAAACCATCTATTTTTTATTCATAAATTAATTAATCAAATCTGTTAATTAATTCCACAACTAATTAACAACATAAAAATCCAATCATTTAAATCTATAGTCAACTAACCATTCAAAATCTCAATAGTTAATAATTAATTAACAATTAATTATTCTTAACCACAAACAAGTCAACTAGATGATTAACTCAAAATTTAATTATCCCAATTCCATGACAGAAAACATGATAATTAATTCACCAATAAACTATCTGGATTACCTTACTAATCAAATTGATTAGTTAAATATACATAATTAATTGGTTAAAGAAACAATTAACTATGTACAGATTACCATTAATTAATCCTTCAATTAATTAATCTACAAAACAAATCACATCCCAAAATTAGTTTTCCAAAAATTAATTATCTCATTCTAAATATCCCCTCTCCATATATAATTTCAGTAATTAATTTCCATAATTAATTATTTAAATCAGTCACTATAAAATCAAATAATTAATTCACCATTAATTATGCCAATTAGGCCAAAATGACTTATCACATTAATTATTTTTTTCAAAAAAATTAATTTATCACACCATTTAATTATTTAATTGTATCACACCAACCAATTCATCAATACATGCATAAAACCAATATATGGTCATGTACTCATTTATATCATATGGGAAGCATCATTTAATAACATCAAAATCCCTGAATCAATATATCACATATCACATTTATCAATTTAATCAAACTTACTAAATTAAAATTTTAATGGAATTCAATATAAATACTTCAATACGTAATTTAAATACCAAAAAAGTGAAGAAATCATTTTATTAATGTATTTATTAAATTTTTGGACTTGAAAAATGATCTTACCTTAGGGTGGAACCAATTCTATACTCAGGATCTTGACATACAGTGGAAACCAATTCAGAGCTGGTCTGCAATCATACACACGCATACCTTCATATATATATATATATATATTCACACACACACACACAGAGATATTTATATATATACATGTGCGCATTGTCTACAAAATTGATTAAAAATTCACCAAATAAAAAATAAGAGACTATACTACTACCTAGAATTATATTTTGGGTTTCAGTTCATCTGGAGAAGACATGATACATGCTCGGTGATCTCTACATGGAACCCTAACCATCCACTCATCCTTTAGGCGACGGAGATGGTTATCCCGCTCACTTCCCACACTTATCCGTTGTTCTCCCCTTTCACTGATCAAACCTCCCTCCCAGATTTTCCACAGATCCTCCTTATCCCAAAAGTACCTAACGTACACTATGGTGCTCCTTCGCTTCCAATCTCTCTCAAGGAATTCTCAGAGGCTTCATTACTCAATGTTTTATCCCTTGTCTCCCTCTTTGGGCATTGACGGACATCCCTTGAACACTTCAATAGGTTCGTCAACAACACCTTCCCCCCTGAAGAACCACATCGTGGTTGGGATTCTGGATTCTCACCACTTTCTTCATCGATTCAAATGTGATGGTGATCTGGATTCTGTGTGGTCCAAAGGTACGCACTCTTCTGATGGATCTTGTTTATTCTTATTCAGATAGGGTTATAAGTTCCACTGGAAATGTGACTCCACACTCAGAGCGATTTGGGTAAGCCACTCGTATCTCCCTCTTTCTTTTCAAAATCCTGCCATTCTGTAGATGCTGGGTAACCACGTTGGGAGGTTCCTAGCCTTTGATGAGTGCTCTCTCTCCCTATGTCAACCAATTTCTCTCCACATATGTGTTGATGTGGATATTTAAAAACCACTTGTGGACATTGTTTGGATTGAGGTTGGTGAAGAACTTTGTTATCAACAATCAATGGTATTCGAAAATTGGTTTGATTTCTGAGTTTGTGCTTTCATCTCAGCCACCTTCATTCCAATTGTCTTTTTCCAAATGGAATGGCTAAGGAAAGTAGTTATGTACACCTTAGGTTTTAGGTGTGACCGTTTCTTCCTAGATCGATGGTGAATCCTAACCCGATGGAGGGGGGGTACCAGTTTCTCCCCGTCTGTTACTATTGGGAAACATGATGTTACTGCTCCTGTTATTACAGGTCTGGTTGGTGTGAATGCAGGATCTTTATCAACATTGGTAAAGGTAGTTCAAAACAATCCCATAGGGAGTAATCCCTTGGTTTCTAAATTCTTCAATCGCTTGAGGGATGATTTGGGTGTTCTCTCACCTATTGTGCATGGTTCGGTGGGACATGCTGAACCTGGCGTGACAAAGGATGTTTCTATTGTAAATAACTAGGGAGTGGTTATTTAAAGGCCATAGGAGGAAGGTGATTTCCATAATATTTCCACTTATGTGGAGGCTGTTCATGCAGGGATTTATGACACTAGATGTAAGGGACCTCAGGTTGTTGCAAATCCTATGAACATTTCTATACTGGGAACAGTGGTGCCAATTATGAAATTGAGTAACTGTTTTGAGAGTCTGGAGATTGAAGGGACTTCTCAAGAGGTGGATCAGGTTGAAACCTTCATTAAGGAGCAGGGTATTCTATGGGAGGATTCTAGGGATGACTTTTCTAGTTAATTTTCAGGTGTTTGTGCACAAGACGTTCAAGGTAGTGATTCCTACTGTCCGAGGAGGAGGAAGAGACGATGAGGAGGCAAGAAAGGCCGAAAGGACTACTCTTGTCTTCCTTCTCCAATGAAGACTCAATATAGAATGAATTTAAAGACCTATGTGATGGAAGGATCTCTTAATTATAATGGTAATGTTGTAGGTTTAGAGGGTGAGGTTTTCGAGGCTGATACTGATAGGATTTTCCTCCAAGATATAGGCAGTGCAGCTATACAACCAGGGGAGCTACTTCAACATTCTGGAGAAGTTTTGGAGGAGGAATACCTTATGCGTAATGATTAAAAAAGACTTGATGAAAAGTTGATGCTAAGGTACATTAGGGAGACCCAAAATTGAGATTAGAGGTATTGGATTGCTAAGAATAATCTAATCTTAGTTAGAGTCTTTAACTCGGGGAAAATCAACCTAGAGGATTGCATGCATTTGTGGGATAGACTGACATGTCTCTTTGTAGACCTTATTCCAGATGATCCAGGAACATTAGTAAAATATATCTCCTCAAATATCCTTAGGGATATGCATGCCAATAGGCTTAAGATTTCCTTTTATAACTTTATTAACTCTTGGGGTTTCTCACTTTTACCTAAAAAGTGTCTTTTGGTTAATAATAAAAATTAGATGTTGAATGGAATAATAAGAGACCATAACTGGTGTAACATGGTCCACTCACCTACCACTATATACCAGGGACACAAATACAATATCAGACTTCAAAATAGATGATGGAAAACCAAATAGTAATATACATTCTTACCTCTGAAACAACGTCAATCAACCAAATTATCCCGAACCGCGTCACCTTAGATGGTGATTTTTGGAATAGAGACCAATGGGTCCCAAGAACCCGGTTGCACAACATTACAATCAAAGAAACAAGGAAACCCAAATAAACCCATACCCTTGGGTTTTGGACAAGAAAACAATGAAAAAGAGGTTTCAAATGGACAATGATAATCCTGAAATATAGATTGATGAACTCACCTTGGGGAGGATGACTAGATTCGTGAAGAGTCCAAGAGTAATTGTCATGCACAAAGAGCAGTACGAGAGATGTGGCAGCGTACCAATGAGGGGGTCACGCTGCACTAGGGGTTTTTTAGGGGTGTCGTGCATTGCAGGAGGTCTGGACGAGGGAGGTCTCACGTGCCGCAAGGAGGAGGTCTGGAGGAGGGAGCCACACCATGGAGGAGAAGGGATGAGAGGCCGAGTGGAGGATCCTTGTGCACCTAGTGTATCATTCCAAGGGTTGAAGGGGGAGTGGGGGGGGGGGGGGGGTTCGCACCTCCTTTACATGGGGAAAGAAGAAGAAGCCCCTTTTTTTCTTTCAAACATAAAACCCAAAAAATAAAATTAACCATTATTATTAATAATTATTATAATAATAATAATAATTATTACTTATAATAATTTTTATTATTATAATAAAACAACCATAATTAATTTGTATATAATTTAATCAATTGCATTTATGATAATAATAATAGTTATAAGGAATAAGAGTATTCATGACATTATTATTGTTACACCCTTTCATCTATTCCTTTAAAACTAAAACCCGCCGATTTTATTACCATTATTATTATTATTTATTACAACAACAACCATAATTTATAATAATTATAACATTTTAAAATCTAAACTAATATCATTCTCATTATTATTATTTTTCAAAACTTTGGTAAACCCAAAACCTCCATGCTAAAAGACACTTCTTCATAAATTTGTTATTTAGTTAAAAATTTCTTTGAGATACCCAAAATCCACATTAATTTCTCATAAATGGTACACCCCATTAATCATGCAAATAAAATATTTTTATATAAATGTTACACCCAATTAATCATGAAATTGAAGACTTTTAACATCCAAATAATTTATGACACCATAATAGTAATAATTAAATATTTATTATTAGCACATTCTTCTATTTAAACAATAATCTACCATTTAATATTATTTAATTAAAATAAATAAAATATTAAAATGGGTAAGCTGCACGGCTTGACCGAAACTGTGTGTAGCCCGTGCAGATCCATTGAAGTTGACTTTTTCAGATCTGTTGCTCTTGAGACTTATCGAGACACCCATGAAAATTAATTAGAATTCAACCAAGTCATAAAACAACAACTTTAAGTTTTCCAACAATCGGAATATTGTTCCAGATCATGGTTTAAAAAAATGACCCGTCGATAAAAGGGAAAAAATCTAAAACTTTTGTAATTTAAACCTGATTCAAAAAACACAGGACATTACAATATACCAACCTTAAAAACTTAAAATCCCCAAGAAGTCATCAGAAACTACTAGAATAGCTTCTGACCCACCAAGGTCGAGACGTTTTGTTTGAATAAAGACTTTACATTTCCAAACACCAAACTCTCTACTAACCAAAACATAAGTCCCACCACTTAATTATTTCAAACCCAAGACAAATATCATTGAAAAAAAGCTCACACCTGAGGCCATTACAAGGAACTCATTAAAGTAAATGGTTAAATCTCGATTTACCAATAGAAACTAGTTGCACTGGATTTCTTGGAAAGACATTATGGTCCCAAAACCCCCAATCACCTTTAAACTGGATATGTGCCTTTTAAAATTATTACATCACCTACCACATATACATTGAAGTCCTTACCTGACCTCTGGTGAAATTACCAAGTCAATCCATCACAAGGCTATTAAAAAAACAAACATGCCCCAATGTGAACAAAGGTGTAGCCTAAAGAAACCATGCATTCTACGCATAAGCTTGATAACAACCAGTCATCAAGCCCAACAACATTTAAATCATTTGCGTGATATAAGACCAACACTATCTTAGTGTCTCCATGAAGAGGTCAAGATAGGGGATATACTTGTCTCCTTCAAGATAGAACACTACGAGAAATCCAAGGTCTCTAAATGATTAGTCATACTCTCCAATTGACTCTTTACACAAAAATCTCAGTTTCTCCTATAGAATAATCATCAACCAAACCTCAATGCCTATATCATCAACAATATTCGTGCTCTTTCAAAGATAACTAGTGCATCACTACACACCTCAGGATTTTCCATGTCATTACAAGAAAAGATCAGCTGCTAAACCCTGTGCTATTTCAATACACCTTAACGCATGTGTGTGACGTTCCCCGAACCATGATCACCCCATCAAACATTGGTCATAAAATCCATAACTTAAACCTACTGGCATGTCAAAACACTCGAGTCCCAAAAATTCATCCCAATCAGTTGAAGAAACTTACCTTAACACCCAAAACATTATAAGGGTACTACTAAATATAGGCTATCCCCTTACAAAACATAAATATCGACCCTCTCTCTTGGTCATGAAAAATGAAATCAGGACGTTCAAAAAAATTATTTTTTCATTTTAGCTATTTATGTAATTCTTTTAATACTTTAAACATTTGAATGGATTTCAAAAAACCCAAAAGTACTTTTTCTTCACATGTCACTTGGTCTTTAGAAACAATTCTTGTAGAAAAATAGGAATGCTATCACAAACATCCTCTTTAATCATTTAACATTTAATTCATTCCAAATATAAACATGAAATTTATCATCTAAATTCCTTTTACAAAAAAAGAGACCTCTAAGGGTCCCATTTATTCAATATGGGTTCTTCAAAAAGCAACCCAACAACAGATCACTTCAATCAAAACTTAGCAGTTTTACATTTATAACCATTTTCAAACATACATTGGTTATAAGAGGTTCAAAAACTTGTATGGAATTATAATAAAAAATAAGGAACCCATACACATTATCACTAGAATCTGGCTCAATTTTATCACAATTGTAATTCAATTAGGATTTTTACTTTAGAATCTATTTCACACATCAATACATCTCTAGCATATTATCACAAGCAGAAATACAATAACAAGTTATAACACAAAATCATGACACAATTACAAAACATGCTAATCACAGAGGAAACATGGCATATAAACACCCAATAATGTTACATTTCTCACCAAAACGTGATATTTAAAAAAGTAATGCTAAAGAAGTATAAGGTGAGGCACATATTCAATACACAGAATCCATATTAGCATGTATCCTACTAATGAAACTACATGGCATGGCATGTATGCATGGATTGTGAATCTCTAAGTGTCTAAGATGATATATGTATTCAACATTCTTCCGTTATCAGGAAAATATGATTGTTTTAAAAATTATCAAAATCAATAAGTAGTGGAAAATACATCAGTCACTCAAGGTAAAATCATGTCAACTGTAACCACAAATACTAAAAACATCAATTCTCATCCCTGACCACTTGGTCATTTCCCATACATGGGGTGATCTGTCCCAAGAATGAATATTAACCCAAGCACCAAAAAATTCCTAGTATACTATCAACCAACCCCAAAACAGTAAGACAAAGGAAAGGAAACCCACATATGATACCACTTTGTAACGTCCCGACCCTGATCAACCCTGAACCGGTGGCCAGACCTGTCGCCACATGTCCTCAAGTACATATCCCAATACGCTAGAGGATAAAAACTTGCAATGAGGGTCTAAGGATAGTCGGTGGAGAGACAATATCCTATTATTGGAGTAAAAGTAGTGGATAATATCATTAAATGGAAGAAGCAGTGTGAATAACGATAAAGCAGCAGAAGACAAAACTTTATAAATCTTGTATAAAACAAAATGGTCATACCCAATGTTATAGAATACATGCATTGTATTACTATACAACTAGGAAAGAAATAAAAAATAAAAAATTCTTTTTATATCATTAAATAAATAAATAAACAATGACTCAAAGCCCCTAGGGTGTTCTCCTTGAGCGTCCTGAGATTCTTCTCGGTCCTCTGCTCTTATCTCCCAAGTGTATGAAAACAACAAAATCCTGCAACCAAATAGAGTCTACTCGGGTACCATAATTCAATGAAGCCTGAGTAGGGTGTGAGATATAAATCTCAGTAGGGAGGGACCATCACGGTCTACCCCCAATCCAGACATTTAATAAATAAATTACATAGCGTGAAAACGTGCCCAATTAATGAAGGCCCGCTTCAGCCCTCAGCTGGTGTCTATACCTGCCTTATATGTTTTTCATGATTGAACAATAGTCATAACTCATTCATTTTCATTAATCAAATATTCAAACCTCAATAAATTATATAAGTCTTGAGATTCGGCCTAAGCCTGCCATTCCCAGTTTAAGTCACTCACAAGAGATGCCTCTAAAGACCATCTAAGAAATGAAAGTAAAGACTGAATACAAGCTTGTGATTTAGATTGGATAACACATCATAAGATATTTCATTTAATCTTTCATATATTTTGTATAAGCCCATCAAATACAAATAGTGATTCTCCCAACCGATATCAAAATCAGAGTCCGTTTACTTTACATACTGATTCGCTCTTGGGTTCCCCTGGACACCCGTATCTCAATATCTTCCTCGGTTTTGCAAGAGTCTGAACCGTTTCTCATACTCAATCACAAATCATTATATCACATTGGATTTCAATAATGCATAAATTCAGTTCAGGTAGGACTAATTGGACACACAGTCTAATGTAAATTAATGGGTTCATAAAATCATGTCTAACACCTTCGTGAGTATTCGGAGCATCAGTCCTCATCTCGCAACCCGTGGGTATTTCAAGTATCCACCCCTATCCCATAAAAGAATATTTCCATGTAAGATGGATCAAGAATACCATGTCTAGCACCCTGTGAGTATTTGGAGCATCAATATCTATCTCACAACCCGTTTATCAATCATACATATATATTTATCATTGGGTTGGAACATAATGTCTAACACCCCAAAACCATCCATTAATTAATTCATAAATTAATTAGTCAAATCCGTTAATTAATTTGACAAAAAAATAACAAAAAATATCCAATAGAATAATTCTATTATCAATTAACCATTCAAAATCTCAATAGTTAATAATTAATTAACAATTAATTATTCTTAACCCTAAGCAATTAAACTAAATGTTTTAATCAACGTTTAATTATCCCGATTCCTTGATTGAAAACTTGATAATTTATTCACCAATCAACTATACTAATTCACTTAATAATCCAATCGATTAGTTAAATATATTAAATCTATTAGTTAACGCAAAAATTAACTATTTACACATTACCATTAATCAATCCTTCAATTAATTAATCTATAAAAAAAATAACATCGTATAATTAATTTTCCAAAAATTAATTATCTCATTCTAAATATCAACTCTCCATATTTTATTTACACAATTAATTATTAAGATCAATCACTATAAAATCACATAATTAATTCACTATTAATAACGTCAATTAAGGCAAAATGACTTATGATATTAATTTTTGTGTTCAATGAAATTAATTTATCACAAAATTTAATTATTTAATCCTAAGATGCTTAAAACCAACACATGGTCATGTCCTCATTTATCTCATGTGGGCTACATTATTTAATAACATTTAATGCTATGCATCATTATATCACATATAACATTTAGATATTTAATCAAAGTTACTGAATTCACGTTTGAATGAAATTCAATATAAATACTTCACTGCATAATTTAAATTCTAAAAAAGTGCATCAAGCGATTTATTAATGAATTTATTAAAGTTTACGACTTTAAAAATGATCCTACTTTATGGTGGAACCAATTCAATATTCAGAAGCTTGACATACACCGACGAACAATGCACAACTAGTCTACAGTCGCACGTGTGCACACCCTAACATATATATATATATATAGTGAAATATATATATGTACACAATTTCTACAACATTGTTTAACAATTCACTATATAAATAATAAAAGACTATAATCAGTAAATCAAGTTATACACTCCTACCTCTATATACTATAGAATTAGATAAAATATTAGAATCCAAAATAGATGTTGAAAAACCAAACAATGATATAAATTCTTACCTCTGAAACAATGTCGATGAACCGAATCAGCCCGAACCACCTCGCCTTCAGTGGATGTTTCCGAAATGTAGATCAACGGGTCCCGAGAACCCTCTTTCACAACAATAGAATAAAAGAAACCACGAAAAACAAATAAACCCGAATCACAGGGTTTCAGCCAAGAAAACAAGTTGAGAGAGGAGTCAAATGGCCTAAGCAAATCACGAAATATACGCAGATGAACTCTCCTTGACGAGGTGAACAAGATTTGTGAGGAGTCTGAGAGGAAACATCATGCACAAAGAGGATATTGACAGAGGGGGTGGCACGCCAATAAGGGGGTCACGCTGATACATGGTTTCTGAATAGGGGTGTCATGCATTGCGGGAGTTCTGGCCGAGGGAGGTCTCATGCGATATAAAGAGGAGGTTCATAGGAGGGAGTTGTTCCATGTAGGAGAGGTAGCATGGATGAGCCATGCACACCTCGTGGGTTGCTCCTAGGGTTGAAGATGGGGGGGGGGGGGGAGGTTCACGCCTCCTATGCATGTGGAAGGAAGGATAAACCCCCTCTTTCTTTCTAACCTAAAACCTAAAAAATAAATACCCCATTATTGTTATTACTTATAAAATTAATAATAAAATAATAATAATTAATTTGTATTTAATTTATTAAATTTCATTTGTGATAATAATAATAGTTTTAAAGAATAATAATAGTCCTGACATTATTATTATTACACCCTTTCATCTATTCCTTTAAAACAAAAAACCCCCTGATTTAATTACCATTATTATTATTATTTATAATACTGACAACCATAATTAATAATAATTATCACATTTATAAAACTAAAATAATAATATTCTCAGTATTATTATTTTTTAATCCTTTGATAAACCCATCACCTCCATTCCTAAAAAATGTTTCTCCATAAATTCATTATTTAATTAATTGTTTATTTGAGATACCCAAAAGCCAAATTAATTTCTCCTAAATGTTACACCCTATTAATCATAAAATTATGATCTTTTTACATATATATTACATCCAATTAATAACGCAATTAGAATTTTTTGAGATCTATATAATTTATGACACCATTATTTTAATAATAGAATTATCATTGTTAACACATTCTTCTATTAAAACACAAATCTCCCATTAAATATTATTTAATTAGAATAAATAAAATTTTATAGTGGGTGAGATGAATGGGTTGGACTGCAATAGTGCATAGCCCATACAGATCCATTATAGTGGAATTTCCAGATCTGGTTCTCCCAAGACTTATCGAGACACCCGTTAAAATTATCAGGTATTCATCCAAGTCAAAAACAACACCTTTAAGTGTTCCAACACTCTGAATAATGTTCTGGTGCTCAGTTAAAATAACATCCATTGATAAATGGAAAAAAATTGAAAACCATTGTAATTTAAACCCAGTTCAAAAACACGAGACTTTACATTAGTTAAGGGGATGCATTATAAATTTTGTTTTATTAATTTTAATTTCAACATTTCAAAGATAATTACAAAGTTCCTTGTCAATTTAGTTAAAACGAAATAATTACAGAATAAATCCTTAAATAAATCTTACATTGAATAATTATGAATGGATGATATGTGTTGTGACCTAATATTCCTCCCAACCCCTATTTGTATACTTTTTTTCATTACCACTTGAATAGTATTATGACATTATTGAAATGATGAGTATTTACAAAACTACACCCTTTCTACTCCTATAAAAGGGTACCGCTTACACCCTTTAATGGTAGACATAACCTTTGATTTAATCTTTGGAATTTTCAATTTTACTCTCCACATGACCATATTACACAAAAATGAGCCACTTTTTACTCATAGTTATCATAATTCCTTAAATTTTAGTAGAATTTAGAAAGAACGATTATGTCTTCGACTTAAGTATTATTTATTTCTTATGTTTTTATTCTTTATAATACTCATCCAAGTATATTATAATGATAAAAACATGATGAAAGTAGTATCATTTATATATATAGTTTTATTAATATTACTGGTAAAACCCTTATTTTTAAATTTCCTTCCAAATAGTTTAACAAAATAATATCCTTAATGTGTTGTGAAGACTACCACCTTCATGAAGGGATGCCATTTATTTGTTTCATTACCAACCATTATAGAGAGTCTAAATGGTTTTATTGATAAATAAAAATGATATATATAATGAAATTTTTATTATTAAATGTCACTTTAATATCCACCAAACCCACTCTCAAAATTTGATAAGTAGGAATACTAAACATGCAAAAATCCGGACTCCCTCTAGTACAGTGAAACATTTTTCATTTTTCATATATTTTTTTATAAATAAACAAAAGGCCTAAAAATATAGAATTTTGTAACTCTATAAAACTAATATCATTATAAAACCATTATAAAAATATTATAAAATAAAAAACCTTCTGTACACCTACCTTCAAATCGAGTTAAATCAGGTTTATATTAGGGTGGATTTAACCACCTACGTGAAAAACGATTTGATATCCGAATCTGGATGGATATAGATTCCTAAAAACAACTTATATTTATATTTTATTAATAAATTCAATAATATTATATGGTTCTATAAATATTATATATTTTTTAACGTATTATTAATATAATATTTTAATTCTCTAAGAGTACCAAATAAGCTGACACTAATTCTGTTTTCACACAAACACAATGAGGAACTATATAATAAATTAATGTTATATGATAATAAATGGAATACAACAAATTAATTATATAATTATAATTTTCCAAAGGATTTATCTAATGAAATTTATTTTTTTAATCACGACACTAAGTACCTATGAAGAATGATTCTAGAACAATTTAAGGGATTCATTCTCAATTTTCTTTCATTGTGATATAATCCAAATATAAAAAAGAATAATTATATATGTTTTTTGTATATAAAATTTTATATAAAATATATTTAATAATATTTTATTCATGGTATTTTAATATTAATTCAATTTTATCAATTTTATTGGGTTATGGATTGAATTTTTTACCTTGCAATTAAGGGTTTCGTCCCAAAAATTCATTCTATAATAATCATTTTTTATGATCCAAATTCTAGTTATTTGGTGTATAAAATTCATATTCTAGAAATTATATAATAAATGATCTGTTATTCATGAAAAATTATGTACAATATTTATCTCCCGCTTTCATAAGGATTTTATTTAAATACTCTTCAATTTTCATGAGTTTTTCAAGAATCAAATTTCTTCAATGCATCACAATCAATCTTCTTTAAAAATTATCTATTAGGCTTGATCTATTATAACCTTTTATGATGTTATGTCATACTTTCACCTTATTTTACATGGAAGTAACATTTAAATAAAAAAAACTCTTCCTTAGGGATTCTATGATCTTATGAAAATGGATATTTATTAAGAATCATTTAAATTAATTTTAATGCATTTTACATCCTTAACCAAATTTTTACATGCCACCAATGATATATATTTCATACTGGAAGAAATTATTTTTATCTATAATGATCCTTTTGAATCCATATAATTTTTTTAATAAAAATCCCATCCTATTCTTAATGATATGGGCTTTCAACATTATTATTTAAAAATATTCAAAAAACATTTCAATCCTTAGAATATATATTTTTTTATCATCCACAAAACATTCTCTTTTGATAATTTTTATGAAATTTTCAAGGATCCATTATTAATGAATATTTATTCATGTAAAAGTTTTCAATTTATTTCCTCTCATTTTATTGAAAACATTATGTTATTTTGAACGATTTGATTATTTGTGATTATTTTAAAAAGTAAAACATTTTTATATATTTTAGATTTTTTTTTGAAAATGTAATGCCCTATTCAAGTATCCATTATTAAAAATGATTTAAAATTAAATAATATTAAATTTATTTTCACTTACATTTTTATAAAAGTTTATGTATTTTCATGGATCCTTTCTTCGAAACATTTTATTTTATTATTTTCAATATAATTTTATTTCTCTAAAAAAATATTTATTGGAAGAAAGTATTACTTCATGTTTTATTTTATTGACTATTGTTTTATTTTTACATATAGTTACTCACCAATATTTAACTTTTAAAAAGTTATTTTTTATAACCCATTATATGTAAATAAGATATTTTTTATATTATAACATGAGGGTCCTGATATCCTATAATTTAATTATTCCATGTTATGTTTTTTTGTTGATCATGTTTGTAGCTTCAAAAGATTTAATTCAAGATGTTATTTTATACTACGTTAGTCAGTTATGATACCCATTTTATATTCAACTGTTATTTTTGAAAATTGAATGAATTCAAACTATATTGTTATTAAACATTTTATTTTTCTATAGGTTAATTAAAATTTGTGTATGATTAATTTATTTGGAAGACATATGTATGGAAAAAGAAGAGTGGGGTCCTATATCGACTTTGTAACATCCAATGTTTTTCCAATATAATAATATATTATGTTAAATTGATTTCTCTAAAATAAATAATATATAAAACAATACATTCTATTATATGGTGGCTATTGAATTGGTAAGTTTAAAAGATGGTAAAAGAATTTTTAAATTATGTAAATAAATATAAATAATTTTAATTTTTAAATATCAATTCAAATATTGTAGATAAGAAATTAATCAAATGTATTCTAAAAAATTCTTCTTTTCAAGCGTACTGAATTTTGATATGTAAAAATAATTAACACAAGTTTTAATAGACTCTTTCCTATTAAAATGAAATATTTTTTTCAGTAGAATTTATAATTGTAATTAAATTTTTTTTGGAAATTTTAGGGTGTGAATTTTAAAAAATATACATCCATTTTCAATTGATCTTGTCTGAATTATCTAAATATAGTTTTCATATTTCATTGAAATAATTAATTTCTAGGTGAATTGTAAATTAAATAATTTTAACAATTTGTCAAATTTATGAATTTTATTATTATAAATTGAATATTTTTGAAAACATTTACAATAAAATAATATATTATAAAGTATAATAATGAATTTCAAAATACTATGATTGAATTTATAAACCTAACTCATAATTTTGAAAATTATTATGGTGTTTAAATAAAAAATGTTTTTATTATATTTATTTAAATAATTACAAAAATATTAAATGATGTCTTTTAGGTTTTATATTTTTCAATAATTTTATTATTAATTATATTTATTATTCTAAATTTACTAGAATAATTGAAATTGATAATTCTAATTTAATCATAAATGTTTCTTCATAGAATTTATTTGGGATAAAATGGGTTTTTTCAAGTTAAATGATGCTGTGTAACAATAAATTTAAAAAAATCATATGATTTATATATTATAAATTGAAATAAATAATTATAATTTGTGGGTCCAAATTATGAAATTATACTAATTTTATTTTTAGTGCTTAAAATTAATTTACCTTGGTGAAACTTTTTACCTCTCTAAAAACAAAAAATATGTAAATATAAATAAAGAAAAGTAAATGGTTCAAAAAAAGTTTAAAAAATATTTGGAATCACTTGGATGACTAATTATCAACCTAATGATACATCACACTCGACATTTTTCCATTATTAATCAATTAAACCATGAAAAGTTTAATAAACTATTGAAAAATGATGAGTGTTTCCAAAAGTACCCCTTCCCCGATAAAATAAAAGGGTGTCAATTCCACTATTAAATGATAAAGTTAACCTTATAAATGCTATTTTAAAATATTAATTTTATTCTCTATATGACCCTATAACACAAACATTCCCCTCAGTTACTAATAGTTTGTCTAAGCACTAAAAGTTTAAGGAGAATTCCCAGGAATGATTATTTCACTAATGTAAGTGTTATCACCTTCTTATGTTTTTCTACATAATGTTACTAATAAAAATCTATAAACATAATAATAATATGACTAATAGTATATCATGTTTTTATTTATATTTTTTTATGTTTGTTGAAAAAAACTTTTTTATTTATTTCATCAAAATAGAAAAATAAATGAATTTTAATCATGTGTAAGTGAAGAGTACTGCCTCCACAATGAAAAATTTTATTTAATATTTTATTTTATAATTATTTATAAAAAACTATTAAATTATGGTCCAAAATCAGAAAAACATAAAAATAAAATCATTATGATTCAATTATAGTGAAATTTGGATAAATAAAACTCCTCTTTAACCACACTCACCAATTGTGTTAATGCGTGTTCATTTTTTGGTTGGTTTCTCCCCATGCATGAATAATGATATAAAACATTATTATAGATAAATATGGGAAGATTAATAATAATTTTATTATAATTAAATAAAAGGATAATTTTTTGGTATATAAATAGTATATTATTTATTTAACATTTTATTAATATATTTTTATGGTTTTCTAAAATCAATGAGATAATCCAAAACAAATTTCCTTTTATTGAAACATAACTTAAAATAATTTGGAATGGTAATAGAGACATAAAAATAAATATATTTTATATGATAGAATATATTTAATCATATATTAATTTTTGAAATTGGTATCAATTAATGGGAAACAATATTGACTATAGGAAGTGTGGACAAATGGTTGTAGATATTAATAAGTGATGTTAAAAAACGTTTATAATAATATTATACACGAAGTGAATTTTTAATGATGAAGGGTATAAATATATATATATATATATAAATTTAATCCTAAATGAAGCAATTATTATTTTTATCATTAATATATATGATGTTAAAGAACATCCATGAAAATCAATGATATCTGTTTTGGGACTCTGTATCTCAAAAAACATTTCTTTAAGATTTACAATTTCTTATTTAACATAATTTTTCAATGAAATTCTAGTTTTCTGTTGATTTTATTGTAATTTTAGAGAAAAAAAATCTTTCAAAAAAATCAATTTCATTAATTGGGAGTATTTACTTTTTCATAAATAAAGGATTCTTTTTAAAAAAGGTCTTATGACTATGAATACAAAATGTTTTAGAAAACCCATTTTCATGATTTGGTTTTGATTATCCAAAAATGATCTACTTATCATGATCTAATGTTTTAATTTTAAATAATATGTGATTGTTGTATTAGTTATTTTTAATGTTATATTATTAAATCCCATGATCTCATGTTTATGTTACATGATAATTTTCAGAAACCCATTTTTTCATTATTATTTAGTATATGATTATAATTGATTTTAAGTGCACAAATATATATTAATGATGATGGGTGGGGTCATATATCTCCCCCCAAAGAATTGTATTATGCTTATATATCAGGATATAGTTTGTAAAGGACATGATGTGTTTAATCACATAGTGTGGGCATGATGGTTATGCTAATTTGTTTAGGCGTGTTCATAATGAGATTGATCACATAAGTGTATGAAATATGCGTTTTATCACATAGGTTGTCCCATGAATATAGATTTTCCACAATCTAATGTTGTTCTTCAAGTTATGCTATTTTTTTATGTTATGATCACATGTTATATGACTATTGAGATGTGTTTTGTGTTATGTCCTTTTTTTGCTTACTTAATTATATTTTTATGTTCATATGTTAATAGAAAAGTTTTTATGGTTACCATATAATTTTTTTGAAATATTTTCTGATACATATGACTTTCTAATTTTTTTCCTTGATGTTATGATATTTTTTTTCCTTACATATCATTTGATCTCACCCTATTCTTATGTATTAAAATCCCCATGTTAGGAATAAGAAAATATCCTTTTAGATATATAGAAAATACACTATAGGAGAATTATTATTTAATAACATTCATAAGTGTAATAAAATAATATTTTTATATATCCAGTATACAAGACACTAAAACTTTTGATCCTTAGTTAGAGAAAAATTTATGAGATGTATTAATTTAATTATGTGGTTAATGTGTTGATTATGTCCTATAAACTATGTGTCTATATTTTTGGTATCAAAGGAGTATGAAATTATTTTTTAGAGAATATTACAGATTATATAATCAAAAAAATTAAGGATACGTTTATGATTACATCCCTATGTTTGCAAAAGTATGGTTTATAAAGTTTTCCAAGAAATATATCCCTCCATTAATATAATAAGTATAATGTACTTTGAGGTCGAAGAATCTAGTGATAATAACCTAAAACACAGTTAGTCATGTATATAAGGCCCCATCTTTAAACCATTATTTAATCTTCAGATAAGTCAATAATTTGAAATTAATTCACATCGAGGATCTTTTTAGGTTTAGAGTTTTAAATAATTAGGCTAGTATTAAAACATATCATCCCATAATCCTACAAGGGGATACTATCAAAACAGTATCAATTTTCCACCAAAAGGAATCCCTTTTAAAAATAAAACATGATTTCTTTTCATGGAAAAAATCTTCTTGAATTATTTCTTTCTCTTAACCATCCTTTTACAATTTGAATAACATTTCAAAAAATTGTGATTATCATAAAAATCATAATGATTGATATAAAATAATGAATGGAAATGTTAGTCGATGAATACATATGAACCAATGAAATCGTACTTTTCACATAAAAAATAAGATCATAACATACCTCATGAAACCATTAGATCATATAAATTTTAAATCATAAAGGTAACTTGTGGTATTCATAACAAACAGACATTGCATCTTTCAAAATTACGTAAGAAGTAACCTTCATTGTTACCTTTGGAATACCCATCATAGTATATTCCCAAAATTTCATTTGATAAACCTTAACATTTATCTCTATCGTATTACCCAATTCGTTGGACAGATATCATAGGCTCACCAACCCTCGGTTTATCATAGAACCAACCATATACATAATAAATTCCCAAGAGCCATAACATAATAATAACACATGAACAAGCTTAAAGGAAAAATAAAATTTCCACATTGAAATCATAAAGCATAATTTTGAGATATTGATTTAATAAATCCATTCTCAAAACCATTTGCAATACCAAAAAATAAAATTAAAATATAATATGGTGTTTAATTTTCATTATAAAAATATTACGACTTGTAGAGTAAGCCAAATATGAAATAATGCTCGATGTAGCAGAAAGGTCGTTGTCGACACGTATATTTAAAAAAACATTCCTTTTGTCATTTAGTAAGATTATTTATAAAAAATATTCCTTTTAAAAAATATTGATTAAAATTAAAAGTTACAGGGGTTGATTATATATCATATAAAATAGGGTCATAAAAAGTTAAAACATGCTTCAATTAAAGAAGATTGAGATGAAGTCCCTTACCTTGAAACTGACTTGTCTCTTTCGTTCTTTAATTTCCTGAGTAATAAACATAGATAAATTTTTACATTATTTAGAATCTTTTTAATGTTTATTTTTTTATATAACTTATTACCATGTTATATTAGTTAGTTAATTATTTGATTTCATATCAGACGTTATGTTGATGTTTAGTACTTGTGTTAAAAATAAACATGTTTTGGTGCAAATTATCCACGTGGTCATAAGTCCAAACTTCCTCAAATGAAATTATCATATTTAAAGATTATTGAAATAATAAAGGTATTTTTTAAATAAAAGTTACAGAAGCATAGATAAAATATTAATATATTATATATCATATATAAATTCATTACAATTACAATGGCCACCATTAGAGATGGTAGGACAAAATTGATAAATCATCATTCCGTGAGGGAGTAGTTCGCCGTACAAAGAAAAAATATATTATATATCCATTACATAGAGGTGTGTGTATGTTTAGGTCGAAAAATTATCATAAAATAATTTTAGTATATTGATGATACATGTGTTTTTATTAAATAATTGAATAAAAAGTGGTTAGGGGGTTGGAGAATGAAAATAAATGAAAGGATCTTGAGGGAAGATGTTACATCTAAATCTGGTAACTCCTTTTGATTTGAATTAAATGGATATCTTGAATTGAAATATTCTCAAGGTGAGGCTTATAAGTTTAAGGGAGGGATGTTTGGTTCTTATTTTGGTAGAATTTTGGTGATCCAAGGGCCTTGATAAGTGTGAGTATGTGGGTAGAGGTGGAGGCCTTCTATAAGAGGGAGGAGAGGCACTATATTGAAGTCTTGAAATATTATTTTTCTAAAAAATGATTTTCTAATTATAATTGTTAAAAAGTGATTCTTTTAGAAGATATGATTATTAAGGGTCAAAATCCTCTCAACCAATAGGATTTAGAAATGTTTTGGTAACAAAATTAGTGATATATTTTGGCTTTAACCCTTAGTCAAAAACATTAACTCTTACTATGTCTTCTTGTATTTTCATAATATATTTTTACAATAGTTACTATAAAATTACAAGAGAACCTCAAGTTGATCATTAATTAAATAAGTAACATTATAAGTCATTTGGATTAATATTTAATTGATAGGACTATTATATCATTTATTAAAATAGTATTTTTTTTTTCAAAATTCCATTATGTCAATTTTGACACTATTTAAAAATTGATTTTTATTAAAGTCATAAAAAATTGATTTCTTAAAACCAAATGAATTTAATTATCCCTCAAATGTCAATGTAAACTGAAAAATTCTTGGAAGACATAAAAGTGTTCATATTATGTTCATTTTAATATTTATAATATCATTTATTTTAATCTCGCATTAATAAGGTAATCAACTGTATCATCATTGTGTCATAAATAAAATTATTTATTTAAAGTTTTAAAATTATAAATAAAATACCACGATATAGGAAATATTATTATATTTTTAATTAATATTTATAGTCATGGAGAAAAATTATATAACCTTACCTTATTATTTTTTTTTTGTAAAAAGATACATGTTTATGTTAAATTTCACTTTACTTTTAATTAATTATTATAACATGTCATTATTACACCCTAGTGGCTCCATAGGGTCCTAAAATCAACCAAGGATTACCAAGGTCATCCATATCGCATCCAATAGGATTTGGACACGTGTTAGGTTAGTTTTATATTATATAATATTATTTTTTGACATTATTTACCTGATTTACACTTTAATCATGGTAAATAAAAAAAAGTACTGATGTTACTTTTCATAATGTCCAAAAAATAAAAGGTACCTATTTACATAATTTGGACCTTATGATTAAAAAAATGGAATCTATTTTTTCAAATTTAAAACACAAATGTTGCATTAATTAATTTAAAATTAATTCTCATTATCAAAACCAGAAATCAGGTTCTTAAGAAGTAGCAACAATGAAAAGATTGACATGTGTTTATGTTAAATTTCAATGTGATATTACATCCAATGACCAAAACCTGATTAAATAATAAAAACATAATTTATTTAAAATTGAATACTAATTAAAAGTAAAATCAAACTATATAAATTAATTATATGAAAAAGTATTTTTGAATTAAAATGCAGTATTTTTCACTATTCATTAAAATAGGGATTTTATCATAAAAATACCAAAAACTTGAAAAAAAGTAAATTTTGATGTTCCGATTCTAAATAATAAGTGTATTTTAGCAAATAAAACATATAAAAGTGACAAAAAATATATTTAAAAATGTTCACCATCAAAAGGTGGTAAAATGATTTTTTTAAAATATTAGAGTATTTTATGCTTAAAATTATATTAATTCTCATTTTAGGCCTACACAATTCATTTGATAAATGTAAAAACATTTCAAAAATATGTAAAATTATAATGTAGTTAATTATATTCATTCCCCCCAATACAACGTCTAGGCATTAACTACGATTTAAAATAATAATAATATTATTGTATTATTTATTGATATAACTCTATGTTGTGTGCAACGTAAGATTTTAGAGAAAACTGTTTTTGCGTGTCAGGCACTCTATCAAGAAAAGTATCCTCTTTAACATAAAATTAATATCTTATTCATAAAAATTAATAGATATGAAAATTTATTATTATATAAATACTTGGGATGTTATATCCTTCCCCTCTTTTGGAAATTACATGCTCGCAATTTTATTCACTATCAAATAAGTGGGGTATTTATCTCTCATATCATTTTTAGATTCCCATTTTCCTCATGCCATTTGGGTTTTTCCATAAATACTTTTCATGAAGAATCGTCTTATTCTGGAACACTTGATCTATAACATCTCGCTTCCGGGTGCCTTCCAAAGGTGCCCCAATCCCGGTTGGTCACAGAACCTCAAGCGTATTTCCCCAAATGACAAAGGTTGCTGACTAGCTGTGATGACCAAAGTGTGATAATGGGGAAAAATTCCCTCATTAACAGAGTATAGACAACAGAAAAAAATAGTAAACAAGAGTAGAAGCAATAATACCATAAAACAAAATTAAACAATGTAATACTGATAGTAATGAAACAATTGAAGAATGTATATAAATGATGCATATCACAAGAGTTTAGGAAAGCATCCAAAAAAGACACAATAATGGAAATAAAATATAGAATACAAGGTATATGATGCAAGTAAAATCAAATATCATAGCAAGCCTCATCTTGGTCCCACTCTCTTTAGCTCTAACAACAATCATGTACTTGATGAGGAAGGGCGCTTTCCCATATCTATACCTACAACCATATAATCAGTTTGGATTAAAAATATTTTCCCAAAAAGGGTGTGAGATGACTCTTAGTAGGAAACCACTGAAAGACCTATGCCTAACTGTCAGTGAATATATATAGAAGTTAATATATAGAACTGAACTAATAAACTAGGAAGTACTAAAAATTAAACAATCCTACAGTTTTAAATTACATTCATTTACATTTATGAACCCACCCACTATATCATTTAACCCTTGGGATCTAGGCTATGCTTTATTTCCCATATTTAATAGTAACACCAGATGTCTCAGATGACCATTTAACAATCAAGTAAGTTAGAGTCCAAGCTCGTGATTTGTCTTGGAAGACTCGTCATAACCATTTAATCATTCATAAAGGCCCTTTAGGAATGTTATCACAGTATAATCTCCCCTGGTCTAGCATAACAACAATTAATTTAATAAAGAACCTCTGGGTAACTCTAATGGTCTAACCCCTCTGGTCTAACATAACAATAATCATTTAAAAATGAACACCTGGGAAAATCTTTCAATCTAAACCCCTGGGTCAATGAACACTTGACCGCTCTCATGGTCAATGCGCCTTGGTCATCATAATAGAAAAACACACCTAAATGACCCTACCTTAAGAAGCTCTCATAGTAAAATTACACTTGATCAAACTTTCACAATGCATATCATAGACATCTCATGTAATCATTAACTGCATCCTGACAAACAATGAATGGAAAACAAGGAAATCCTATAAGAATCCTCGACATAACCATCATAAACAATCAAGTAGGGAACACACCCATAAGGTGTACTCTAAACAAGGTATCTAACCATAGGAAAAGGATATAACCCTTTCTTAATCAAACAAACCATAAAATGTATTAAACAGGGTTAAATTCAAAACACACAATACCCAAAACACAGGGATTCGATACTTTAAGCATATATAGTATAAAGACGAACAACAAAAGGCATAAACCACCTACCTTGATATCGTACGATCAATATAATTGATCTTCGGTCCTTGAATTGGCCTATAATGATGTAGATATACAAAAAGGTAAAATCTATCATCCCATGATAACTAATGAAAGAGGAAGAATTGGGAAAAAATACTCTAGGGGAAAAAAAACTCACAGTTAGGAATCCAACGCACCTAAAGATGTCTCAATCAGAGCTTAGATGGAGAACTGGGAGGGGTACAAAGTTTGCAGCCATTCCATTGCTCTCCTGTATGAACCAAGTGAAGAAGAAATATGTTCTCAACATGGGACATGACCCCACTCCAATTTATCAGATAAAAAGAAAAGTACACAACATGCTCATTTAATGTACATGCCTTGTAGTAGCCTTAACCGGCCCCCACATTAGGTAGTCTTCCAGGTCACCACATGGCCATGTAATCAGCCATTACATGGAAAATACATGGCTATATGTGGTACCCAATTACCCAGTGTGTACTAATTAGTACACGATGTGTACTTATAAAATTCCTATTTCATTATTTTCCCAAAAAAATAGTCGTAAATAAATATGAATACCTGAAATGAAGATCCTAGTTTTTACATTATCTCTACCGTCAAGAATCTATATTAGGATATTCATTATAAGAATGATTCCCCTGCAACTGAACTACATATTTACTCAAAACACGAGCTGGATCCATCATATTCTTTTGTAATATTGAAACATGAAAACATTATGTACCTGGTATAAACATAGAGGTAAATCCAACTTGTAGGCAACTGATCCAAATTTCTCTAGGATTTCATAGGGTCCAGTGAACCATGGACTCAATTTTCCATTCATACCAAAATTCATCACATATTTATATGGAGAAACTATGATAAAGACATGATAAATTAACTCAAAAGAAAGAACCTTCCTCTAGTTTTATGCATAACTTTTTTCATGATCTGATCTGTCCTCATGTGCTTCTGAATCAACTGAACTTCTTCTTCCATCTTTTTTACAAATTCTATTCCCATCAACTTCCTTTCACCTACTTCATCCCAAAAAACTGGAGTTCAAAACTGATTTCCATATAATGATTCTAATGGTTCCATTTGTATACTATAATGATAAAATTTATCATAAGAAAAATCAAAAAAATTAATATGTTGGTCCTAACTTCCCGGGTAATCCATTGAACAAGAATATTTCAATTCTTCTAATGTCTAAATTGTTTGGTCTATCTTCCTATTTGATTGTAGATGAAAAGCTGTAGTAAAATTTAATTTTGTTCCCAATGAATTATGCCGGTCTTTCTAAAAGTTAGAATTGAACCTGGGATCACAATTAGATGAAATAAAGAGAGGAACTCCATGCAACATGAAAATTTCTTTAAGATACAATTGAGAAAGTTGATATAGAGACTTTGTGTCTTAAATAGGAAGAAAATTCATAAATTTAGTATATCAATCAATAATAACCCAGATTGCATTATTACCCTGAGAATTCTTGGGTAATCCCACTTCGAAATACATGGACACATTTTAGCATTTCCACTCTGGAACTGGTAAAGGCTGAAGCATCCTTTTTGGTAACTTCAACTCTTCTTTAACAGATTTAAATGTCAAACACATCATAGTAAATTCATAAATAACTCTTTTTATTTAATTCCATCAAAAATACTCTTGAATATCTCTATACATCTTATTACTATCAGGACGAACTAAAAATAGAGAACTATGAGATTCAAATAAAAACTATTTCTTTTTATGTGAATCACAAGGAATAGATAATCTTTTCCAAAATCTCAAAACATAATCTTTACCAATGTTAAATTTGGGAAACTTACCCCTCTAAACCAATTATAATTTTTTTTACAATTCACTATCTTCCTTTAGTGTTTCGTTTATTCTATATTCTAGAGATGATAGCACTAAAACCTAAAAAAATACATGAATTTCTTGATCCAATAACTTCCATTGCAATGTTCATCAAAAAATTTATCAAACGGTGACCTTCCAAATGTAACTTGGTTAATGTAGCATTAATTTTCTGACTGAAAGCATCAGCCTCATTTTTTATTTTTATAGGATGGTAATGACTTGTGAAATCATAATCCTTGATTAATTCATGCCATATTATCTATGTCATATTCATTTTTTTCTATGTAAATATATACTTCATGATTTTATGGTCAGTTTATATTTCAAATTTTACACCATAAAGATGATATCTCCAAAATTTTAATGCAAAAATAATATAATCCAATTGAAAATCATGTTTAGGGTAATTTAACTCACGAGTTTTCAACTGCCATGAAGCATAAACAATTACCCGATCATTCTTCATTAGGTAGAAACCAAGTCATTTGAAGGAAGCATCACTATAGATAAAAAATGCACCATTTCGGGAAGGCTTTTCCAAAAACTGGACCATTCACCAATCAGGTTTTCAATTCCTGAAAACATTCATTACATTATTTTACACAGATGAACATAACAACTTTTCAAGTTAGCTAATCTAGTGGTCTAGATAACTGTGGAAAATTTCATCGAACCTCTAGTTATAATCTGCTAAACCAAGAAAACTATGAATCTTTGTTTAATTTGTGGGTCTTCTCCATTCATGGAAAACTTTCTTTTAGAAGGATCAAAAGGTATGACATATTTAGAAAAAATGTGACCGAATAATGAATTTTATTAACCAAAACGCACACTTTCTAAATTTATCATAAAGTTTATTTTCTTTTATGGTTTGAAATACCACCCTTAGATTACTTTCATTCTTCTATTTAGATTTAAAATAAACCAAAACAACATCAGTAAACACATGCACAAACTTATCCAAGAACTACTAGAAAATTATATTCATAAAATCAATGAATACAATAGGTGCATTGGTTAACCCAAGAGGCATAACTAGAAATCCATAATGTACATATCTAGTAAAAATTGTTTTCTTCGAAATTTCTTCTTCCTTTATATTCACCTGATGTCACCCTGACCTCATGTCAATCTTTGAAGAATACTGAGCTCCCCAGAGATGATCAAACAAATCAACAATATGAGGAAATGGATACTTGTTCTTAATAGTGATGATAATCAAGGAACTATAATCAATGAAAATTATCATTGAACCATATTTATTTTTAACAAACAAAATAGGATCACCCCATGTTTATGTGCTAGGTTAAATAAAACCTTTATCTAATCACTCCTGCAACTCCTTATTTAACTCTAAAAGTTGAACTTGAGCCATTTGATAAG
This sequence comes from Viscum album, assembly GCA_963277665.1. Taxonomy (NCBI): domain Eukaryota; kingdom Viridiplantae; phylum Streptophyta; class Magnoliopsida; order Santalales; family Viscaceae; genus Viscum; species Viscum album. The sequence continues at coordinate 1,622,289,419 of OY728129.1, forward strand.
GGGCTTTTCAAATTGAATTACCATTAGGTACAAAAATAAATAGTAAATTAAACTTATTGATCATGTATTATACTAGGAAAATAATTAAAAAAACATCAATATAATAATTTATGAATATAAAATCCTTAATATGAATAGTTCCATTGTTTTCAACAATATGTGTAAGGTAACATTCATTTCCATATTTTACTAGTTTCTCAACTTCATGGAATGTTATCAATAGTAAGCGTTCATTATTGCACACAAAACAAAATTATTTCTGAAAAGAAACCTATTTAGATCTCCATTCAATCTTAGCATGATAAATGGAAGGACAATTCATACCCAAAATAAGATAAAACTATTCAAGAGGGAAAAACGTTTGTAGGTAGATTCCTTCAATATAAAAGGAAAAGAATGTTTTTATAATTTCTTTATGCCTAAATATTTCCCCCATGTATTTTTTCCAAAAGGTCATGACTCATTTCTTGAGATAGAATTCACAATTTACTAGAATATTTATCATAAATGAAATAATGTGTAGACCCAAACTAAAACAACACATTGTGTCAATCTTAATAAACACAAAATACACATGAAACTACTTCATTTGATGGACAAACATCATCGGAAGTAGTTGCGATTGATTTCACCACCACATTATGCATGTAGTCAAATTGATTTTCATTAATTGATTTTTTCATTAGACACTCATTTTCATAATGACCCATCTTATTGACCATTAAACATTTTACTAACTATAAATCAGATTTTTCTTACCACTAGCCTGCTCTTTCTCAGTACAATTTCGAGCATTATGTCCCATTTAACCACATGAGAAGCACTTTCCAGAATTCAAAAGGTATTACCCAGTGTGCTTTTTATGAAAATTTCCACAAACTGTAAACTTAAGTTTCTAACCATCAGACATTTTTTAAGAGTTCATCCCTTTCATCTGCCACCTAAACCACTTATTCAGTTGTTTTTCAAATAAAACCTAATCATCAGGGAACTAAATTTACACCTTCTCCACACATCTAACTAGATCTTCATAACTTTTTAACTCATGATATACTAGTTCCCTTTGATACTTTTTCTTTAATCCTAGGTAAAAACAATTGATTTTAATATCAATATCCCATATGAAATTTAGAGAATACCTTCCCAATTGAGTGAATATTTCTTCATAAGAAGCCACTGAGTCATCCTCTACAATGAATTCTAAGAAATTTTTTTCCATCCTAAGTCGAACTGCCTTAGGAAAATATTTTTGAAGAAACATAAATTTGAATTAATTCTAATCAAGAGAATCAATCTCTCACTATATTTGAAATTTTTAACCTTCAACCACGACTGATCAGCTTGAACTTCAAAACGAGAAATAACAAGACTGACCATTTGATGTTATGAACACCCCATGACATTGAAAATCTTATATAGTGATTTGATCCACTATTCAGCTAGCATAGGGTCAGATGATCCCTTGAATAGTGGAGGACATTGTCTCCAAAAATAATCCACTACCAATATTTTCCTCTATTTTTAATCTGGAAAAAATTGCACCTGGATACCACCTCAATTTATAGCCTGAGTCAATTATTCCATCACTATGACAAACTATTCAATTCGGATTCCAACCATATCAAGTTGCTGGTTTGGAAGGTTGTTTTCTTCTAGATGTCATCCTAGTATAACTACCATGTTTCCTCGATGTAAATCCACTCTGAAAAGTAATATTTTAGATAAAGAATCATGGTAATCATCAAATGATATTTTAATTTTACCATAAGGTAAAAATAATTTATGTTTATTATATTAACAATATCATAAAACATAAAGTAATCTTAACTTACCACTGATACCAATTATAAGTCCCCAAACATAAAACATTAAATAATCTTGAGATAAACTAGTAATTTAACATTAATTTAGATCAAGGATATTTTCAGGTTTATAGTTTTAAATAATTTGGAAATTATTAATATATATCATCCCATAATAATACAATAGGGTACATTAAAAATAGTAACTATTTTCTCCACCAAAGGAAACACTTTTAAAAATAGAACATGGTTAATTTTCTAGATACAAATATTCATGAATTATTCCTTTATCTTACCCATCCTTAAACCCTATGAATAATGCTTTAAAAACATGGGATAGGCATAAAAAGCTAAGTAACAGATATAAAATATGGAAAGAAAACATTAGTCCGTGAATACATACAAACCAATGAAATCATACATTTCACTTACGAAACATAATATCTTAAAATACCTCATGAATCCACAAGATAATAGAAATAACAATTCATAAAGGTAACATGTGGAAATCATAAGAAACTTACATTGTATCTTTCACAGCTACATTGGGAGAAACCTTCATAGTTACATTTAGAATATCCATCACGGTATATTACCAAAATCCATTTGAATAAACCTTAACGTTTACCACCATTATGTAACCCAACGCATTGGAGAGCTATCACAGCCTCACCCACCCCCAATTTATCATGGAACCACCCATATACATAAGCAATTCTCAAGAACCATAACATAATCATATCACATGAAAACGCAGAAAGGGAAAAAAAATTTCCACATTGAAATCATAATACATCTTTTGAGATATTTATATAATCAATAAATTCTCAAAATCATTTTAAATACCAAAATACCTAAAAAATGAATATGGTACTTAATTGTTTTTAAAATATTATGGCTTATAGTAGAATTCAAATATCAAATAGTGCTCGCGGCGATGGAATGGTCCTTGTCATCACATACGTTAAAAAAATTTCTTTTATCGCTTAGTAAAATACATCATGAAAAATGATTTCTTTTGAAAACGATTGAATTAAATTAAAATTCAAATGGGTTGATTATATACTGTATAAAATAAGGTAGTATATAAATCAAAATATATCTCAATGAATGGTGATTGAGACAATACCCCTTTCCTTGAATCCGACTTGCCCTGTTTATTATTTAATTCCCTAAATAATAAAATTAAATTAATTTTTACTTTATATAGAAACTTTTTAATGTTTATTATTCATTTTATTTCACTTATTACCATGTTATTACAATTAGTTAATTATTTGAGTTCATATCGGGTGTTTTGTCGATGTTTGGTATGTGAGTAAAAAATAAACTGGTTTTGATGAAAATTATCCTTGTGGTTATAGGTCCATTATCTCTAGAATATTATTCATGATTTTAATATCATATATATCCAGTATATATGTATTTTTAATATTTCAAAACATTTGGAGATAATAAATTAAATGCACGATTTATGGAGATGGTTGGCCATACGTACGAATGAACGCTACTTTTATTCCATTATCATATTAAAGGAATGAAAACTAAATGATACATAATTTGAAACTTATGATCCAAAATATGGAATCCATTTTTATAAATTCCAAAAAAAGTTTTTATTAATCAATTTAAAATTTATTTACGTTGTCAAAACTAGAAAACAAATTTTTAAGAAGTAAAAACCATCAAAATATTGACATGTGTTTATTTCCAATTTCAATTTGAAATTACTTCCAATGGACAACATTGGATTAAATACAAAAAACTTAATCCCATTATATTTAAAAAAAGGACAATCTAAATATCTAAATTAATTATATAAAAATTTAGTTTTGAATTATAATGCAGTATTTTTCACTATTCATTAAAATATTGATTTTATCAGAAAAATTCCAAAATATCATGCAATGTAAAATGTGATTTCTTAATTCTAAATAAGATGTCTAATTTACAAAAAGTAATATATAAAATTTTCAAAAACAGATTAAAAAAGGGTTCACCATCAAAAGGTGGTAAAACAACCTTTTAAAAATAATAAAGTATTTTATGCTTAAAATTTGATTCATTCTCATTTTATGCCAATTAAATTAATTAAAAAAATGTAAAAATATATAAAAAATATGTAAAATCATAATATAGTTAATTCTATTCATTCCCTCCAATTCAATGACAAGATGGTCACTACTATTTAAAATAATAATAATATTTTTATATTATTTTTTTGGTATAACTCAATGTTGTGTGCAACATAAGATTTCGGAGAAACTTGTTGTTACATGTAGGGTAGTCTATCTGACAAAGTGTCATATTTAATGTAAAATTAACATCCTATTCATAAATATTAATAGATATGAAAATTTAATATTATATAAATACATGGGATGTTACAGAGTATATCTTATACATTACCTTGATGTAAATTAAATGACCCCTTACTATGCACCTAATTTGACACTAATATCCAATATCCTTAGTTAATCACATTCTCTTTACGAACAACTACAGTGAGTTTGAAAATATATAACTTGTTCAGTTATAAGTCCCATAATTTATAACATAGATTTAAAACTTGATATTAATAATCAATTGTATGTACATATTTTTTGAAATCCTTTATCAATGTTGATATTTTACATTTCCAATTTTCATTTAATCAAGGTAATTGATGAAACCAAAAAGAACCAATTGAAAAAACTGGTCAAATGGACAATGAAGATATTGTCCCAATACAAACACTAATGAGATTAGGTTTAAATTAAAAACCTTATATAAATGATCACCTAAATATCAAAAAAAAAACAAGAAACAACCTAACACATATTGATATACAAATGAACCAATGAAGGAGTAACTCACTATAGAGTAATTTTAGGGGAAAATTACAACCACTTTTTTTGGGAATGTCAATACATCAGTTTTTGAGAAGTAGGATGATGCAATGGAAAATAAATTTTCCATTAACCTATTTTTAAACTAGGTTAGGATTTTATTCGGTATATATGATTTGAAGGATACACTAACGAGGGGTCGATTCACATTAATAACACCATGGAAATGAATAACACATATTCTATGGAATGGGAATAGTTAAAGAACATATTTCCTACAATATATTTTTTCATAGACTCTTTATTTTGTAATGAATAGAGAATTAATGGAATTGAATAAAAAATGGGTGATTCCATTTGGTCAAAAATGAAAATTTCATAAGACATGTGGGGTATGTCTATGGTTTTATCTCTTGATCAAGGAAAAATAATGCATTTTATTATTGGATTTAACCCAATATTTAAAGGGTGTTATTCATTATAATATTCAAAAGTTATAAATATATTCTTAGATGTTCTCACAATGATGATAAAGAAACTAAGACCCCTCATTATTTTAGCCAAAATAAAAATAAAGTGTATTATCCTGTATGTAATGATGATAAGACACATGGAAATAAAAAAGACTAATTTTATGAAATGAAATAATTGTGGGTGAAAGAACTTATGTAATTTTATCATGAAATTGTGTAAGGGATTTATGTTTTGAAATGAAGGACATGAGGCACACTACTATCAAACCAAGTCCAAGAGGCCATCTCATGAATCAAAAGAGAAGAAGGTATCTACTAATTATCCAACCACAATACAATTCCTAAAGTGAAAGGATTTTACATATTGTGTGAATAAATTCTCCAACCCTCTTGATAGTGAATAAAATAGTCTATAGTATTCTCTTAAAGAAAGATAATATGGATTGAAATTAACAATATCTACCAATAATGTATATAAATATAATAAAGTGATTCAATGTACATTTAGTCTCTCTTATAATTTATCAAATACCTTATTTTATCAATGCTAATTAAATAGTTTTACATTAAAAATGTTTTCAAATAATATTGAATCACCTCACAAAATATTGGAAAATGAACTATAATTGGAAACCCCTAATGGAATCATGATCACGTCTATGATTTTATGAATCTTCTCTGATTTATATTTTAGGGAGGATTGTTCTTATTGGTCTTACTCCTCTTTATTTTTTTTTGAAATTAAGATAATATTGGGTACATATTGTCTTTCACTACAAAAAATAACATATCAAATATTAGAATAAGGATGTATAATATCATATCCTAAATCATCATATTGTTATGTATCAATTAAAGTATGATTATTAACCACCAATAGAATTAATGTTTTAACTTATGTTATGGCACAAAAAAATAATGGAATTGTGGATCATAATATCTTGGGGAGATTTAAATTTTGTAAATTCCAATCACATGGGAATACACTAATGTATATCAAGATGAACTGCCTGGTCTTCCCCTAAAGTGTGAGGTTATTTTCTTATTTCAACATATACTTGGATATTTTACTATGTCAAATAGTCTATATAGAATTGATCACATTGAATTAGATGATTAAAAAAAATATACTATAAGGCCATTTTTATAGTGGTTTTATACACCTGATTGCTACATTGTTTGGTTCACCAGTCCTCTTTGTGAAAAAATAGTCTGTATTGATGCGGAATACTATTTTTTATCACTAGAATAAAAAAATCATAGTAAACAAATGTATCATCAACCCTATATTAATGACTCATTTGACTAACTTCGAGGATCTGCATACTTCCTAAATATTGAAATTCGATCTAGATACCAATTATTAAGGGTAAAAAGAGAGGATAGTTCCAATATATATTTTTATATATGGTATGTAAACTATGAATTTTAGTGATTCTATTTGGTAGTATGAGTCACGTTATTATATTCATGGATATAATACATGGAGTATTTATGGTTTACCATAATAAAAATTGGTTTGTCATTATTTATGATATACTTATATATTCAATGTGAAAGAAAGATCATAAATATCACAAGAAATTTGTTTTAATGAAATTAATAAAGGATACATTTTACTCTAAAATTATGTAAATTTTAATTCTCGTTACACATGATTTCATTCTTAGATCATTCAATCATGTCTAAGGGCATATCAGCAGATTCATCAATGATTGAAATTATCTAGAAATATCCTAGGTCAAATTCTATAAATAATATGTTTAGTTCTCTTGGGTTATCATGTTATTACTGATCCCTTGTGAGAAATTTTTCATGTCCACCAAATCTAAAATAAATGTTCACATCAAAGGGGATTATTTTTTCATTGGATAGAGGAATGAAAACACATGTTTTATGAATCATGAGAAGTTATAAGTCGCTAGAAATCTAAATATATTCCCTTATAATGAATAAGAGTTTATTATATACAGTGATCTTTTTCAAAGGTTTTTAAACTGAATCCTCCAGAATAATTATATGGTAAGTATGATGGTTCACTCTAGTTCAAGTCTTGTGAATTTTTTTTTGAAAAAGGAATTATTACTATATGTTGTGATCGTTTCACTAATTATTGGGGGAAATTACTTATGCAGTGAAAATTTTTATATATATACTGATAATAATATGTTTAAGTACATATTTATATATAAGGAACTAAATATACACCCAAGGATATGGTTAGAGTTGATAAAATTATATGACTAACCAATTAAGTACTACCAATGGAATGAAAATCTAGTGTCTCATGCCCTAAATAGGAATGAAAATCTAGATATAACCCTTATGATGATTGAAAAAGATATAATACTCATGAATTTCTCAAATATGAATCTTGATTTCATAATAATGGAGATAAATACTATCCTTCCAATCTTATTTCTCAACCTCACCTTAACTTAAATATCAAATATGCATAGAAATATGATTTAGATATATAAAATACTATAAGGAATTTTCTAGTGTTAAAAATTGTTAAATATAGAGTTATATTATTTTTTACAGGGATATGTGTTGGATTAAATCCTTCTTTTATTATGGATGTTTTTGAATATGCATATAAATGATCCTTTTCTATAAATCATGTAATTATGAAGATATATTAGAATCTAAAATAAATTTTATAATGGTATATTATAAAGATAGATATTTCAGAATATGTATCTTAATTATAGGTATTCCAAAAGTTTAAGGATGAATAATAAAATTATAAGAGTATGTTATAACCATTACCCATACTAGTTTGGAAATGAGAAAACATCCCCTTCGACGTTATTATATGACTCTCAAAAAATGAATAAAGTTCATTATAATATTTGGGTTATAGTCGACAACCTTATATAGTTAGATAACTTTACATCCATCATAAAATATTTCTCCCTTGAACAATTCACCATGATATATATAAGGGATGTGGTGGGGCCCCAAGTAGTACCACTATCCATTGTATCAGATTGTGGTTTTTGGTTTACCTAAAGTTTCTTATGAAACCTACATATGGATTTTTAAATATAGATGGATTTATCACTATATATAATACATTAAAATTTTTCTAGTATCATAAGACTAATAAAATTCTAGAGGACATACAGAGATATTATTTGATGTATTTCCAAGGATTTTGGTATTAACAGATAACCCTTGTTGAGTAATCATATAAAAACATTCCATTATAATACTTAGATGGAATAATTGGAGGAAGTTTATCTGAAAAGAAATAGTAATGAAACATGTTGTGATGATGTTTAAGGGGGGAATTCGATACATCATAACATTATCTAAGAAATGGTGTAAATGATCTAAACCATTTCATGGAACTTGAAACTTGATTTTTTTGAAATATTTATATGTATAATCTTTGATAATATATATAGTTTTATGTGAGGGATTATGTGTTCCTCTGAATATTTATATGGATTAAAATTAAGAGATTTGGGAAGAAAGGGAAGTTGATCCTTAAATACATTGGACCCTTTAATATCATTCCACACGTCATGGCCATAACACAAAACATATCACTCCCTTACTTTCTTCCCATGTATATGATGTCTTCCACCTATCACTTTTGAAAAATTATAAAATAGACCCTTCACTTGTGCTATATTCAAAATCTGTGCAGTTAGACCATGATCTCTCACCTAAGGAATAATCGGTGAAATTTATAAATTGAAGAGATATGTTACTGTGGAAAAAACAACTCATTTTTTGATGGATTAATGGAAAAATAATATGTTTGTGGAGGTTATTTTGGAACCTAAGGATTTGATGAGATAAAAGTAGAGTCACTCCATTTACTCTATGTAATGGAAATTTTATGATGGGATTATTTTAAGGGCGTATAATATAATGACCCTTGTTTTTTCTCAACTATTAAATACTGTATTTAATGGTTTTCTCCATGTATAACATCAAAACCCAAAAAAATATGTACCGTTGTAATGTACTAAATTAATTGTTTTGTATACATGGTGATAACATAATTCTGGAGGTATATATATACAACATAAAGTTCATATTAAATCTCGACTCATCTGGTGCATTTAATGAAATATATTTTCCTTTATTTTATTATTTTCAAGCATAGTATATTTTGATATGTATATAGGATTGACACATTTTCAATTGGTCATTTTCTGATAAAAAATAAACATTTTCAGTATATAAATAATGTTATATAAAAATATATTAAATAAATTTTATAATGTGAATTTTAAAAAATTAATATATTTTATGAATTTATATTGGACATTTAGTCTTGAAATACATATTTAGGATTTCTCAAAATTTATTAATTTTTACGTGTAGAATGAAAATACTGAATTTATTTATGTTTTCATTTTCATAAAAAAATTTATTATATAGTTATTTTTTTGAAACCCTTTCTTAATAATTATATTTATGAATTATATTAATTATTTTCAAAATAATATTATTTAATTAGTATACCCACTCTTAACACATTGAAAATTTATGTCGTATTTTAATGTAAACTATTTTTTCAATTATTTTGTTTATTTAATTTTAAAATAATGAAATGATGTTTCTTAATGGTAATATAAAATAACTTTTATTGATGATAAATATTTCAAATTATTATTAATCAATGGCCATTATAATACAATCATAATCATAAATATTTTTTTTAGGAAAATGTGTTTGAAAGAACTGGTTATTACATAATACATGTATCTGTGTTAAAATTAATTTTCCACGCCCATATACATTATATTCGATAAATTGAATTTAATATTTTGATAATTTAATTCCATATTTTCAAATAATTATCATTTAATTTGTAGGGTATTTAATTAAATTACCTAGATGAAAATAAGTTACCTCAGAAAAAAATGCAAAAGGAAAAAACAATTTATTGTTTTCCAATATGATTAAAAAATGTGTGAAAACAAGTGTATGATAATTAATAGACCTCAATGTATCCCAAATATATTTGTTTCATTTTTTGATTTTTTGAAACTTTAATTATGTAGCCTAATTATTCAAAAAGCATGAGTGTGTCCAAAATATCCTCTATTATCCTCTTGTAAAAGGGAACCACTTGAAACCACGAATGATACATTTTACCTTATAATTAATAATTTAAAATAATTAATTATAATAAACCAAGATTTCTATCCCATAAAAATAATCCCATGGATAGTTATAGTTAATATAAACCATTAATTTCATAGAGAATTCCATGGATAGATCAACATCTCCAATGGATGTATTATCTCCATATATGTATTTCAACTTAATAGAACTATTCTAATTATGTTACCAAAATAATAACATAATGAATTAATTATCATTAGTGTACTGATATTTTTATATTATTCATACAAGAATTATTTACTCATTTCTGTCCATATATAAAAATAAAAGAACCTCAATTAGGCGTTTGTATATAATACCCCTCAAAGAGGAAATGTTTTTTATTTTCTTATAATATTTAATTATTATAAAAACATCATAAAATATCATTCTATATTATGTAATAAATAAAAATAATCTCATTTTTATTTTTATTTAATTATTTTATTTCAAAATAAACACATCCATTACCATACTCACTAATCGAGTTAAAGAAGGTTCATGTTTGGGTTGATTTATCCTTCGAAAATAACTATGCCTTAAACCCCTACTATGGATCATAAAAGGGAACATAAATAAAAATATTATCATATTATAAAAATAAAATCATAATTTTTATGTTCTTATAGAAATATATTAGCAATTAATTAACTTATTATGAATGTATTTTTTTAAATTTGGTAAAATCAATTAAATAAGCCAACACTGATTCAATATTAGGAAAAATAACTAAAAAATTGTTGTAATGTTTTTAGAGTAATTAAAATAAATACATGTGATATATTATAGTTACTTTATAGATATATTACTTTATAATTTTTTAAAAAAAATAATGGGTAATGACACAAACTTTATAAAGCTTGCACAAACAGTGAATGAAATTAACACCTGATGTTATAAAAATATTAAAAAATCATATAAATAAGGAAATTGATTATTATTGAATGGTTTAAATAATATTTATAATAAATTTGTTTGTTAATAGGTAATAAATAGTTTTACTATTATGATATAGGAGGTTAAATAACTTCCTTGGAAATCATGGGTAAATGTAAGGGAATTGGTAAATTCAAATCCATTCATTGAATCATTAAATTTCATATTGATATTCATTTTTCCTTGAAATTTAATTTTTAATCATTTTATAAAAAAAATTATCAGGGAGAATAGTTTTGAAAAAAATTCACATTCATGAAATGTAATATTTTTACTTTTATAAAAAAACTATTTGAAAATGGACTCATAAATGTGAGTTCAAAGCGTTTAAAAAAAATTAATTTTCATGATTTGGTTTTCATTATCATCAAATACACCACCTGTCATAATGGAATGTTTTGTCATACATGATATATAATTATTTTATGAATCATTTAGGATCCTTTTATTTTTATTTCCCTATATTTCTCAAGTTCATTGTGTGTGATAAGTTTATCAAAGTATTGTTTTTCTTTTGTTATTAAATATATGATGTGGGATGATTTTAATGGAACACCTAGGCATAGATGGTGATGTGGGTCATTTATTCACTTTCAATGCAATGGTTTATTTTCATATGTCATGACATTTTCATGTGTGGACATAATAAAAGTTTTCACATAGGCATGGTTATAGGTAATTTACAAGAATTTTCAGATGTGAAGATAATGAGTTTTTCACATATGCATGAGAATAATGAGTATTATCAACATATATTTTCCTATGATTATAGTTGAACCTCACTCTTATATTGTTCAAAAAGTTATGCTAAATTTTATTGATGTGGTTAATTTACATGTAATTCTAGTTTTTCATGATTATTCCTTATTTTTAAAGTATTCCTTACTTTTATATCATGTTAACTTGTTATAGGACTATTGAGATGATTTTTGAGATAGGTTATGTATTTTATTCTTCCTATATAATATTCTTAGGATCATATGTTACTATAAAATGTTTTATGATTATCATATAGGGGTTTTGATCATTTATTATGACATTTATTTCATATTCATACTCTCCTTAATATTATTTTATTTTCCCCCATACTTCTCCACCCTTTATTATGTTTTCGAAATACCTAGGTTATTAAGAACATCATATTATGTGATATTTATAAAAGTTGATAGAAAAGAGAATTATTATATAATTATTTTCACAAGTTTATTAAAATAATATATTTATTTAGGTAATATTTAATACATTAATCCTTCTGGTCCTTAGATTGAGTGAATATTATGAGATATATTATTTTAATAATGTGATTAATGTATTATTTATATCATGTTAATACCATTTCAATATAACCCTCCAATTAATTTACATAATTTTAATTACCGTGAACTTAAAAGGGTATATAAGAGGATCTATCCCAAGCTAACACCTATATTGGAAGATTTAACCCATGAAAATGAGGTAATTTGGAGGATTTATCCTAATAGAATGCGGTACATTAGAGGATTTATCCCATGAAACAGTGTACACTATATGATTTATCTCAAATAATAGGGTGCAACATAGGCTTTCTCCACTAGCCAAAATAGTATATGGGAGGATTTATCCCAACCCCAAGGGTACAAGGGAGGATTATCCCCATCCCCAGAAGGTATATGAATTTTGTTTGTTAAAATTATCCTATTTTTATATTTTTCCCATAGTACCATATAATTCAACAATTTATTTGATATTATGAGGATTTATTTCATTTTGATGAAATTACTTGTTTTTATGATTATTCCATATTTTTAAAGTATCACACACATTAATTTATTTCTCAAATGGTGTGGGATTGTTGGTTTGTGTTTGAGCCATATCATATCATCAATTCATCCTTAATGATATTTTTATAATCTTATATTACTCGGAATTGTTTGTGGTTGTCATATAAGAAATTTTGATTTTTCTTCTTACATTTATTTCTTCCTCATGTTCTCCTCAATTTTTATGATATATTACTCTATGATAATTGTTTCAATCAAAGATGATTTGGCATAAAAAATTTATTATGCTCCTAATAATAATGTTATGAAGATGATTATTTCATGTGAGATATATAGAAAATGATATAGTGGAGCCTAATTACAGATTAATGTTTGAAAGTTTCATAAAATATTATGTTTATCTAGATACTCTCTAAGAGACTAAATCTACCAATCCTAATGTTATGTGACTATTTTTGATATTTAAAAATTATATTGTGGAATCAATTTATTATTTATGTATGTTTTTATGGGTGATATATTAACCACGATATTTAAATTGACGAAATATGTTCTTATACTCTATAATCTTTTTGGGACACAAATTCAATGATAGCATATGGATGTGATGAGTGGGACCAAAATTAAATTTAACTCCACTTCAATGGGTAATGATTTTATCTCATGACATACCATTTATGGTGAAATAGTGGTTTTTCTGAGAACAATATGTTCGGATATAAAATGCTTTGTTTCCCAAGAAAATAAATTCTTATAAGGATATTGGAATGTGGAGGGGTTAGTGGAACTAAGGTACCTAGGGGAAACAACTCCGAAATGGGTCATTGGGTATTAACTCATCATGTATTTGGGGAATAAAAGAGAGTATTAAGACACTGAGCCTATCCATATACTCTGAGGAGATATTCTATTGTTAATTACATGATTATCACAATTAATTATATGGGGAACAAAAATTCCTATGAAATTTAATGTGTGGAAATATTTTAGGGATTATATAGATTGAATCATATAAATTCATAGGCTAAGTATTATATTTTATAAATGGGTTATTCCTTAAAAAAATTTAGTTTTTATATTGTATATTTTATATTTTTTAAATTCTCATAACCAATATTCTTTTTTGTTATAAAATGGAAAGAAATTGCAGCAACCATGTTAACAACCAATGTAATGGAAATTATGAAGGCTCCCAAAGTAGATTTCGAACCTAGTGAGAGTATGAATTGAGACGATCATGACAACACATTCTCAGTTAAATCATGTTTGGAACATGAAGAGTAATAAATAATAACTCCAACATCCACCTTTTAAAAATGATTTTTCATTTAATGTATTTATAAAGGAAAGGAATCTAACAATTAGTTGATATTCTGATACCTTAATAATATAAAACTTGATCAACTCTATTTAAATGACATTCTATGTCCTTAAATGCTCTATGAAATAGAATTTCATTTATTCAATTTATCTCATAGATGAAAAATATGATCAATGATGGTAGCCAATCAAGATTACAAATCCTTGGGGGAAACCATAGTTATAGAATGATAAGAAATACAGAAAATATTTTTCCTCCACACATCGAATGAAAATAGAGAGGGAGTTCTCTTGCCATAAGAAAAAGGAGGTCAAATAAATCAAGTAATAAGATTAAAACTTCAATATACAGAAAAGATATAGATTTATCCTTTCTATTTATAATAAAATTAAATTTGACCACTTATTTAATGATATAGAGATGAAGATATGGAATTTACAATTTTTATTTGAGAAATCAACTACTAGAAATAAATTTTATTATGCTCCCTCAAAGTTGAAATAGTAATAGTTAAATATCAAATTTATAAAAGGAATATAGATTAAAAACTTAGAGTGTATTTTAATCTCGTGGGAGAAATTATAAATGTTCATAGTGGTAAGAAATTATAGTGACCCCCATGTCAAATTTATAGAAAGAATAATCACAAATCATTCCTATTGGGGATTTGGAAATTCTCTTGGTCTGTTGAGGAGGGGATCCAAATGATAAATTAATGATGAGAGAAACATACCCATGTTTTGAAATAAAGAAATTATATAGTAAAATTGTGACCTGTTTTACAATTTTTCACCTATAAGGAACAATGACAATATATCAACCAAATTTCTAAACCAAGGATTGTTGGAGATAAGTAACGAAAATAACTACCACAACTTAGATTGAAAGGGAGATCATATTCCATCAGAACTACTGAGGTGGATCCTAATAATGACATGGTGACTGGTATGGTAGGAATTCATTGATGAATAAAAAACATACTATTTTATTCTAGTTCTACATCTTATTTTATATCATGAATGTTTCGTAGAACTATTCAAACCCCACCTCAAAACATAAAAGTAGAGATACAAGTGAAATCCTGAAATTGTTTAATTAGTTCTTCCCAATGATATAACATCTCCCTAGTCAATATTTTTAAGCTAAATTTCATAGAGACTCATGTGACACTCAATTTATAGGGATTTAATGCAATTATAATTATAGATTGGTTTTAGTTGAATAGATCCAATGTAAATTGTCGAGAGAGGGAGATTAACATATGTATTTAGAATCCCTACCCCCAATTATGTAAAATTATAAGGATGAGGATACATCATCATTAGAATCATCATCTCAGGAATGTAAATAGTTGAATTATGATAAATCCTATCTAGATAAAATGGCTGAGACTAAGAAAACTATCATCCTTGACGACATTCCCATTATAAGAGAATATTATAATGTGTTCCATGAAAACTTTCGAGGTGTTCCACCTACAGAGAGGTTTTTTTCTCAATCAAACATACACCTAATGATTTTCAAATATCAATAAATCCACAAAAAATTTTCTTGTTTTGAGAATAAGTGTTTAAGAAGAAACAATTAAGGAATCTGTATAATAGGTTTATATTCCTATATTTATACCCTGGGGTGCACCAGTTCTTTTTGTAAAGATAAAGGATGAATCAATTCTCCCTTGTATTTATTATCTTGATCTCAACTAGATCATGATAAAGAATATGTCTAACATACCAAGGATTGATCAAATATTAAAATAGCTATGTGGATCACATTACTTATTTAAGATTGATATTTGATTTGTGCAAAATCATGTAAAGGTCATGAAGGAGGATATCACCATGTCTATGTTTGGAAAAAGGTACAAGAACTATGAGTTCATAGTGATATAATTTGTACTTATTAATTCTCTAGTTATGTTCATAAACATAACGAAAAGTATCAATAGGGATTGGGATGATAAATGTTTTTCTGTATCTAAAGATGATATTCTCATCAAGAAAAAAACCAAGGACGAATATTAGGACCAATTTATTTCTATAATGAATAACATGTGAAAGGAAAAGTTATATTCAATGTATAATAAATAAAATTTTTGGTTGAAGAAATTAATATTCTTGGGGAATATTATATAAGTACCCATACTTAAATAATTCATAATTTTTAGTTATAATTCATGAATTCATTATACCAAATTTGATTATCATTATGGTTCATTGTTTTAGAGTATTAGTCTATCACCCATGTATAAATTAATATTACATCACAATGTATAAAGTTTGGATTTATGTCAATTTTACGCAAAACACAAGGCATTTAATATATAACATGTTTCTTTTTCAGACACATATTCACAATTTTAACCCTGACCTCATCCTTTTCCCTACTCATTGTATAAACCTCATGAAAATAATTTTAAAATGTTGGATAAGAAAAACAATCTTTGTAAGGTAGATATAAAAATAAAAAAACTTGTAATGAAATGAATAGTCATAGATATTTTGTTTTGCCAAATAAAAATTGGGATCGAAATAAAAAGTTTCTTATTAGAAAATAAAATACCCATTAATGTATATTTTAAAACATTCCATTTTTATTATTAATGGAAACATAAAAATCATAATGGTTTCTTTGAAATCATCACAAACTCATGAAAACATTTTGACAACGTTATTAATTTCACTGCTAAAAAGTTTTTAATACTTTCCTTTAACCACAATCTTATTTTCATTCATTATGAAATCTTAAGGTTTATACATAAGAAATAGAATGTATAAATAAATCATGTAGCTAAATTTACACATAATTTTCCCTATCACTATTACAAATGGATTCTCCCATTATAAATCCCTATAAAATCTTATAATTATATAAGGCATTTAAAGGATATAATTTACCCACAGGCCTTTGTTTATAATTTAACCACATGTCCATGGTTAATAACAGAATCACTCATCCATGGGTTATTACAAAACCACCTATAATATGTTTATAATAGAACCAAACATCCTTAGTTTATAATTTAACCATGCTTCAATGGTTTATAACAGAACTATCCATCATAAAAAATTCCCAAAACAATAAAATAAATAAAAGAAATATAATATTTTAAAAATTAAAAATATTCCTTGCACCCATAAAGAAAAACATTTGAATATATCAAAATATAAATTCCTTTTAAAACTCATTTACAATGTACATAAAAATAGGGAAAGAATGATTTTATTTTAATAAAACATAAAATATCTTAAGGGAAGCCAAAATATAAAATAACATAAATTATGGTGGGATGATCTATTAAACAATTACAAATTAAAATATAACTTTATTTTTTTTAGTTATAAATAAAGTCAAAACATTATGTATTATTAAAAAATATAGATTACTTTTGAAATTTATTTCTAAAATTAAAAAGAGAAAAAAATAACTTTATAATTAACTTATTTTACTATAAATACACCCATAAAATAATTTTCTGTACATAGAAATAGAATAAAAGTGCTTAAATAAAGCATTAAAAAATTTATAATAAGGTTTTTCATAAATTTTCCCTTACCGAGAGTATGAATCTTCATGTTCATTCATTATAATTATAAAAAATTGTGTTAATTATTTAATTTACTATTTACATTAATCAATTTTATTATACAATTTTTATTTAATTGATTGTTATATTGAATTACTTAAGCTATATAATTCACAGCAGACTTTTTGATTATATTTAGATGAAAAATCCAAACCGACTTCCGAAAGTTGAAATTTATAAATTTCTTCATTATTTAATTATATAAAAAATAATATTCATTAAATAATAATAATTTAAAAAAATTAATAATATTTTAAAAAATAACTATGAATGGTTGTCCGGAAAATGATGTATGTTACAATCATAAAGATGGTAGGTGTTACGTATGCGTGAGTAAGAGTTCCATTTTTCATAGATAATGCTGGAAATAAGGTATGTGTTATTTTTTCATTATTGAATGAATTTTAAATCATAAATTTAATTTAATTATATATCTATATATAGAATCAGCATTATTTGGTTACAAAAAAAGTATGAAATCGCTTTGTGGAGGTGGTATAACACACTTACTCATGAAGGATGTTTTCATTTTTAAATTAATTTAATGATATGAAAATAGATGATATATTATGTTTCAAGTATGATAATTATGTAAATAATATCATATATATATATGAAAATTAAATAAAGCACTATAATCATCCATGTGAGGTGGTGATGGAAAATTAATTAAATCGGCTCCTGAGTTGATAATATGACATACACATGAATAAAAGTTTCTTTTACCATTTGATGGAACATGAGATATATATTACCCACAATATTAAATATATTTTAAGGATAATCCAATTTTATGGTTTAGTGGGAACCATCATAGTATGTCCAATTTTAAGAGAGGATGAAGTTAAGTACCTTGATCATTTTAGCCCGATGGAAGAACTCTTAGGCATATTAACAATTAGTTCTTCATCAGAAATGAATTTAGTCCCCTCAGTAACTACTCAAATCGTACCACCTATTCCCATGGTGTTGCATGGAGTGTTTTCTGTGGGGCTTTCATTTAGAATTTGGAGAGATTCACTTTGACCTCTAGCAGTATGATCATTACCTTAGAATCCGCCTTGGAGGATCTCATTCTCTTTATTTTCTTGGAACACCACTGCTAAGTCTGTTGATTTTCAAGTAGACCTCCTATTGAAAGTTATAGGGATATTTTAGTAGTCCCTTAGTGGTTGAGATTTATTCTCCTTTACAGCTTCAAAGCACTCACTATATGTGAAAGCAGTTGGTTGTTTACCTTTATCCACATCAGAAGTAATTGGGTTGTCATCAGAATTGATAGAAACTTTCCCTCTGCCTTTGCATATTACTCCTTTTAAAATTCATGAGTGTATCTAGAAATTGTATCCCTATCTCAATGATTCCCATTGTTCATAACAGTGAAGCCAAGTCTAGTGTCTACTTTAGACACGAGCTTCTCAGCATCGGCGGTGCCTACACCAGAAGCAGCTTAGTGGTTATCATTAGATCCATCAGCAGTGCCAGAACCTTCAACGATATCAGATCCAGTGTCATGCCTCAACTTATTGTGGGGTTTTAATGCCCAGAAGGATCCTGAAACAATTCCAGATCAACCATCCCTATTAGAGGTACCCCAAGTACTTCAGATAGATGCATTTCATCTTTATCCTTTGCTTGAACAACTAGATCACCATCTTTCTTGAACCCTTCCCTTACTCAACCTTTCCATGAAACCAAATATCGAATCTAAGTGACCACATCTATTACATCTGAAGTAGAAAGAAGGAAGATATTCATAGTTTACTTCTTGGAAAAAACTTTCCCTTCCATTCTTGGTCTAGAAAAATTTAGGCAACTCACCTAAAAGGTCCAGGACAATACATACACAAGCTATTGAAGGGCGGTAGGGATTAATAGTTGAGAAGTCTATTTTGATTGGGTAGCCTAAAATTATTACAACCTATAGAAGGGATTCTGATAAAAAAAGATGAAGAGGAAGGCCAACGAAACCTACCCAGATCTGCATAAGTGAAGATCCTCAACCCTCCAAGGGGAACAATGACCATTTGTAGATATCCATATTGAAACCAAGGGTTCTCCAGATTCATCCCATATAGAATCGATAAAAGTCCTCTTGATCCTCAAAGTGGATCACCACACGATCCTCATCTAAAATACCAACATTCAGTTTAATGAAACCAATTACCTCTAGAGTATGGTGGATTGAAGCAAGCGAGGGCCTCCTACCATGGAAAAACCCAACCAGAGTAAGACAAAAATTATCCAACACAACCCTAACTTCATCTTTAGAAAAAGAAACCACTGGAGAACCTTTATACCAAAATGGAGGAGAGGAGGGAAGAGTAAGCTTCGATGATGATCTGATGTAGGCGTCATCTTCAAGAAACCTATTCGTCATGGATTTCAAAGGGTTAGGCTTGAGTGGGGGGAACTTTGCCGAAGAAAAAGCCATCCCTATTCAGTACTATAACTAATTTCATATTGAGATATATATTAGTTAATAAATTAACAAAAAAAATCATTGTATATTTTAGATTATTTTGTTTTTATTTATAATTTAAACTAAAACATTCGGGTAAATATCATACCACTTATTTAGACAACTTCCTTCACCTTCCACATGAAAACCTCGATGCATGGTATTTTCGCAAAACAATACCTCTAGAA
This sequence comes from Viscum album, assembly GCA_963277665.1. Taxonomy (NCBI): domain Eukaryota; kingdom Viridiplantae; phylum Streptophyta; class Magnoliopsida; order Santalales; family Viscaceae; genus Viscum; species Viscum album. Next base: position 1,622,309,904 of record OY728129.1, read on the forward strand.
TATTGGGACTTAAAGGGATTGGATTATCTTGTGTTAGAACTAATATTACATTGAATTGTGTGGAAAATAATATAACAGTTTATCTTTTAAAATTTAGTGGAGGGGTACTATTAGAATTTATTGATATATTTAATTAATATAAATTAATTTCCATGTTAAAAAATATCTTAAAAATATGATTCAAATATATTATGATAATGGGTATATATCATACCATCACTGAAATTTTTTAAAAACTCAAAATAGGTTTTTACCTGTAAATATTTGATTTAACCCACGTTAACCCATTTTAAAAATTTCCTTGATAATAATATTTTTACACTTTAGAGATCAATATAGTTACTATGCAAGTAATAGTTTTCCATAAATGGAACATATTTTAAATTTCTCAACATATATAGATATATTAGAAAATGATTTTATTTTTACTAATTTTTAATGATTTAATAAAGTATAATCTATCATAAAATAACATTAATTTCCGTGTTCGAAATATTCATTTAATTTGACATTGCAAAACATAATGTAAAAATAGAACTTGAGTAAAATACATTATTAAAACTATGATAAGTTATTTGTATTTATAACATCCATCGATCAGAATAATTAATTGAAGTTATGTTACTTTTTGAATTTTTTATATCATTTATTTTAAATTTATATTAATTGAATAAATGTTGTTTATTCCTTACGTAAGAAGCTATGGTAACATTTTCATCCCAAAGAAAATAAAAAAACTTAAATTAAAGATAATTTATATTTCGTATTAATGTTTTTGGCCCAAAAATATCATCTGTTTATCTATATGTAAAATATTTAGAGATAGAAAATTAAAGAGAATGATATTTTTAAGTTTTGTAATATAAATTAAAATTTTGGTAAAAAGAAATGAAATATGGAACCATGTAGCCATATTTTTGAGACATGGAAGTACATGACAAAAACTCACCCAAGAGGATTAAATCAAGTGTTAGGTTAATTATTTTACAGCTTATCATATTATTTTTAACCTCAACTACCTTATTTACTATTACTGTGGTGACAATTATTTAATATGTTTTCTATTCATAATGAATAGAAAATGTGTCCAATTTAATTAATATGAACCTATGGATTGACAATATGGAAAAGAAAATTTAGGTGTAAATTTCTATATGTTCCATAAATAAATTAAATAATATAATAAAAAAGGAAAGAATAATCTATTATTTCGAAAAATTTCTTTTAGCTATAAAAATGTTATTATACAAAATTGATGTATAAAATTAATTCCAAAAGAATATAATTGGATTATTTTTAACAAAATTTTACTAATTACTTTTTAAAACTAATACAAAATAGAATTTAATATTTTAAATAACTTAATTAAAAATAAATTTTATAATAATATCCCTTTTTACTATTTGTTGAAAAATAAAACAGTTCAAAAATATATCAAAATTTCACCAGAAGAATATTTTGATATAAAATTTTTAAAAATTTCATCATTTTTATTAATAAAAATCTCTTAATGTTTAAGAAATTAATTATAATACTTTCTGAGAAAAATAAATAAATTCCATTTTTGCTAAAAAATTATTTTTAATGATTAAAATGTCTAAAAATTGAGTTATTATTACTAAGAATATGTAAATTAATTTATATTTATCATTATATATATATATATATCCTTAAGCATTTAATCATATCAATGCCCACTAATTAAATATTATTTTTATCTTGGTCATATTTAAGTTATAATTTTTTAGGGTTAGTTTAACCTCAGATTTGCATGTCGTGTAGGATATCAAACACAATTTATTATCCAAATATTTAAGTGTTACATTCTCCACAAAAAAACATTTACCCTAAATTTTAATTTTATAATGGTATCAAAGGATTAACATTATAAAATACTATTTTTAGATGCCAAAACATAAAAATTTGTAATAAAAAAACCTCTTGAAAAGTGGGAATTGGTAAGTACATTGCTCATCTAAAATAACAAATACTAGGTTTTCAAATATGATAACATTAGTGGGATGTGAAAATATGGAGACGGAGAACAAAAAGTAATTTCTAAATAATATGGATAATGACTCAGATAGTTTTTTTATGAGAAAGTTAATAATCATAATAGTGTTAATATGCAAAAACTGTAAACCAATTAGGTGTGAAAAAAGACTATTGATTCATTGTATATGAAGGTAATAGGATAATTTTTTTGTTTTAAGATCTTATTCCTATTGTTTATGTATCCGCATACCATATCAACTTTAAAAATAAGGAATCATACTTACATGATATGTATAATTTCATAAATTATTAAATTTCTACAATAATATGCTATTTTTTTTAAATTGATGAGTATTGAAGATGAATTTTTATGCATGAAGAACTATTTTTTTAATTTTAAAAATAATCCAGAAAAGGATGACAAGTTATTCCTCCCAAATTTTTACATTAACCAAAACCAACATGTTCAGCACAAGATAATTAACAAAATGAATAAACCATAATTTTATTAAATTTATCATCAATCACCAAGTCCTTAACACTAATAACCATTGTTCAACATACATCATTGGATAAATAACTATAATTAAATTTTTTTAAAATATTCCAAACTTTGTTTGACACAAAAAATTAGAATGATTTGATCACATCTTCATCTAATATTAATTAAAAATTTATCTCCAAATAATATCTATATATTTTAAAGTCTCATACAAATAATTCATATTCCCAAAACATATAATTTCCATGGGATACTAATATTATATTAAAATAACCTGAATCACTATAAGGAAATAATAAACTCATATATTTCTCCAAAATATAATTAATCTTTTATTCCCAACTGAAATCCTAGGATATTCATCTCACCCATAAGAAAAAATTTATTGATCTCAAAATATAGATTTCATTTAATACTAATTTATTAAAAGACTAAGAACAAAGGGAAAGGAGGTTAATCATTTAATAGAACATGAAATCATATATAGGAACTTAATAAAAAATGGTTATGGTGGTGGAAAAATCCATTGTTGTTATAAATTTTAAAATAGAATAATCTTTTTTCATTAGTAAATATAGTAAAAATTTTCCAAATAAAATACCTAAAATTATTCGTTTGAAAAAAATTCATGGAATTAAATAGAGACATATAATTACCTTAAAAATTCATCCCCTCAATCTAGAATTTTATTTGTATAATCACATTGATGGTACAAGTGGGAAACCATAAAAATTCAAGATAAAAATACATTAAACTACACTTTGGATAGTCAGTCTATTTCAGAAGAATTTGAATGTGATTGAATACTTTAAATTATATTATGACTGTTTAATGGAGGTTATTGTCATATATGGATATTACAATATTATATCCTTGAATTGGATTTGTATCTTTTCCCAGTTCTATACATTTTCATCAAATCATGTTTTACTCTCATTGAACCACATATAAAATTCAAATTCTGTATCCTGATCTAAGAGGTTTGTTCTTCATTCAGATCAACTCAGGATGAACCTTGAAAAATTATATGGTCATAATCTTTTAGTCCTTGATCAGGAAATTATCCTATATAATTTCTTTAGTAGAATGATGGATAAGCTCTGGGCTTTTCTCTATGTTGATTACCTCTATATATTCACACTTTTGAGAACTGGATTTTATTTCCAACTTATGATCTGAGATGATTATGTAATCTTCCTGTGATTCCACTTCCTCAAAATAGGGAGATTTTTTGACCTCCACATGAAAACCATGATTGTTAGGGATAATTTATTTGGGAATCAAGAGGGAAACCCCTCCTCTTTTATACTATAATGTTTCAATGATACAACACTTCTGGGTGTCCACAATAACAATATATGTATTTCAATGGATGGATACACTGATAAATGATTGAGTAACATGAGGAAAAGAATATATGAGTATTCATTACATCTACAAAGCTACATCATATTCTGGATTAGCACCTCTAAATCAAAAAAGGGAATTCATGTATTTCTTTTAAGAGGGATAATGGTAGTCTTATTCTTGTATCACTTTTTTGTTATCTGAGGGGAATGTTTTAGAGTTATTTTACTTCTCAGATCCTTTCTCATCCAACATGCCTCCAATAAGTATGTTCCATTCAAAGACTGCATCCTCTCCATGTCATCTTTCGAGCGGGATAATATCACCACCATTGAGCACTATAAATATATTCTAAATAACAACTCTATTGGAAGTCTCTTTTTAATATCCTTGATGAGTATGAATTGTTCTGGAAATGTGTCTCTTTGGCCAAGAGACCCCTGACTTGAAGTCAATAATAACTTCACATAGAGAAATCCTTAGGTGTAGAATTACACTTTTATTATTAATGATTATAAAATATATCACCCTTGGAAGTAACAATTTTCCTGGGATTATGTCCATTTCTCATAACTCTATCCCTTATGATGTCATCAAAAGTGGGTCAGTTTGTGGGAGAGATTCATCTGGACTCCACTGGTACTTACTCTATTGACTTTGTTTCAACCAATTTATATCTAAAATTGGAAACAATATTTTAAAAACATGGATTAGTATTAGTACGTGTCGGATTTTAAAAAATGAAAATGGATTTAGTTGTATCTTTAAGAACCGAATGACTAGAGTAGAAGCCAACATTATCTTGATGCTTACTGAAACAATGTACTCCTGATGAAATTGAGTGTTCGATAAGATTTAAAGAATAAAAAAATTACATACAATAATCCAAGACCAAAAATTATTTTCAATATAAATCATCACTAGCCACAGTCTAAATCTCCTCAACTTGTAGTTTTGAAACAACAAATTTGATGCATATATGTGGAGAGATAGGATGGAAAACTATTTTTATTCTATTGTCTGAACAAAGAAAATGTTCTACCATATTTCATAGCATGAAAATGATGGATTGATATTGTAAATGAAGATGGAATGAAAACATACCCACATCAATATAGATGAATCATCGTGCTTTATATATAAATTTTATGTCCATAGAATTTTGAAAAAATGAAATCCATTGCAATATCAAGGAACACTAGACCAATAATTAATAAAATCTTCTACTGATATAAAGTGTATAATGATTTTATACTTTTTGTGAATTCAAATAATAACACTCTCCTATGAAACCCATGAAATGAAAATTAACATATCAAAAGAATCTATCTATGGATGATAACGACTGAAATGTCCCACAAATATCAGGTTTAGGAGATTGAAGTTATTATGTTCACTTGTGTTGCATTTCCATTTTCCAGTGGTCATGATGTAAAAATATTATTGAAAATTTATCTTTACAATATGATAATGATATCATAAATATAATATCCATTATTTAAATGCACTTATATATAAAATCCATATGATGTAGTTATGAGAAATGAATCACATCGCTTTGTGGAGGTGGTAATCCCCATGTAAAGACATATGATATTATTGTTTTTCAATGGTTGGAAAGATATGAAAATATATGATATTTTTTATATAATTGAAATTATTTCATGAATACCATATATATATAATAATGAAAAATTATATGAAGCTATTACATGGAGTGATTGAAGATTAATTACATTAGTTTACTTGGTGTTAGTCCAACATCCACTTGAATGAAAGTTTCATTTATCATTTGATGGATGAAGAGAAAACTTTTGGTTATTCTAATAAAATAAAAACAAAAAATTATATTGGAGAGAATAATATTATTATTATTTAATCATGTTTGGATAATATTTGAAGGATGTAGAAGAAAAAATTAATGACAAAATTTAGATGAAGGAAATTCATCTTCATCCGATAAAGTCCATTGTTATTAACGTTAAACACTATAGGGTTTGTATTTATCCGATACCAAGACCTCTAGAACACTAAGAATGATTTTTGGATGTTATTTTGGTATTTCATGGTTGAAATAAATTATAAATACCCAAAAAATTGTGGCTCTCCTGACTGGTGGATACCCAGACCACCCCAACCCCAAGCCTACACCCAGAGGCCAGTGGATGAACAAAAGTACCAAGAAAGAATATTTAATATGGGAGTAACTTTTAAAATATAGATATATGAATGAACCAAAATATATCTCTCCATAAATTAATAAAAATGATAATAAAATTATGTACTATATAGAGTGAACCATTTAGGTAATAACCTCTGGGAAAATACCAAAGGGTAAAATAGTTTCAACTGAGCTATAAAGGGAAAAAATACACATCCAACCAAAAAAGATGCCACACCATAAAACTATTGGAATAAAGTAATGATGAGAGATATTTATACACCTAATATTCAATCCCAACCATTGTACATGGTCTATGAACCAAAGTATCCCTATGCTTATATGATATCAACACTAACCTTTTCATTGTATTTACAATACACGACATAAACAAGGAAATACCATACATGGGTGGGTTTATACATAATTAGTGGTATTACCAAAAACTCAAAGAGGTAACAATAGAATAAATTATTAAATAATTCATCTCATCACAAAAATGGTTTTCCAATCTGTAAAGGTTAAAACAATTTTAAATAAAACCAAGATATTCTCAACAAGATACCCAAAAAAATATGGGGGACCTATATCTCACATTTTACCCTACGAAAATGTGTCTTTTTTTGATCTAATGGTCCATATTAATTTTTTATCATCACTTTTGTTTGTTTTTAGATGTTATAAGGAGAACCCGTACTACACCTCTACTCCATATCCATAGGGAGTGAAATGTCTAAAAGATAGAGGTCCTACATAATGGTATGATAGAAATTTGATATCTTTATATATGTGAATAGAATATGGAGGACCCTAATCCTAGTTATATAAAGGGGTGTTTTCTATGTGGATAGAGGACCCACACTCAAGTGTGATAGGGGTGTACCACCTCTGTATCTATATAATGAGTATAGAGGAATCACACTGTTGTGCGATTAGAGACTAATATCTATGTGCATAGAGGAAATGAACCCTAGTAAAAAAATGTACATAGAAATCTATATCAGCTCAAAGATTATTGTGGACATGCTCCCTAATATGATAGAGGAGTACCAAATCCATGGATATATGACCTATTCCATTGTGAGATATGGGATTACTTATTATGTCTACACGATGATTATAGAAGACTCATGCCCTGGTATGATAGGGGAGTTCCATATCCTTGGATAGATGACCCACAAATATTTGTGTTAGGGGAGTAACAACAGGTTATCATCACAATGAGTATTGAGGAACTTCACCCTAGAATGACTAGAGATTATCTACTTCATTAATACATGACACATTCCCTAGTATGAAAGGGGATTTCAACCTCTATATCTATATACTCTGATGAAATTTACTAATAATTTTCATCCTCAAGGGTCACCTAAAGAAGTGAAACACTAAAAAAACCCTAATAATATTTAAAAATACAATATTAAGGCTACCAGTTTTTCTACATATAAAAACACATAGTATAGGATGATCGCGGGCCAAAATCTGAATTTATACAAAAGCCTAACTAACACATGATTCTCACTAGTAGTCCATCGATATAAAACATATATTCAACTATATTTTTCTGAAAATTTCCATGAATGGATGAACATATCATGTCATCATGATCATCCCAAAAAACAATCGGGATATGTAATTTAATTTCCCAAATTAGACACCCTATGATAAATTTTTTTTTACTATATAATGCATGAAGGGTAATATGGGGACAACAACTATGAAATTGAACTGATAACAAATATTAGTCTCAAAACATCCAGCTCAGTATCAGGGTTGTGATTCCATAGACAATTCATCATTCTGACATCATTGGAATAAGTTATGTTAGATATTATATTTCATAACAATAATAATATTTCTATTTTTATTATTATTGTGTGATTCATGGACCAAATCCGTGAATCTAAAAAACACAAAAAATTGTAATTGAATTGGCTACCATAATACCATGACCATGAAGTGTTATATTAGTCTCCAATATAACATTGCATGTATTTGTTATGAGTAAAGCATGGTATTAATAAAGATTACAATAATTCCCTCATTTTCATCATTATTATTATAAATTTTAAAAATATCAAATGGATAGGATTTATCAATTCCATGAACCTACATATATAGGAGGTTTTTCCCCATCCAAGTTCACCCCTCGATAATTTTCTATAATTTTATTTATTATTAATATAAATATTATTATATGATAGTAATTATTCTCATTTATGTGGTTTATAGGATTTCTCACCCAGCGTGCCCCCTTGATTCCCTATTTTTATTGTTCTTTTTATTTTATTATTAGAAATTATTATAAAGAAAAAAAGTTATTATTATTAAATATAATAAAAACTAACTAATTTTATTTTTATTAATATAAATAATAAATATCCATGTTATTATAAATATTTTTTTTAATAATACACTCTTCCCCCTCACAACCGTCCATTAATCATATTTCATCCATTTATTATCAGAAAACTATCAACATATTAACATAAGAGCCACACATCCTAGGATGTGCATGTATTGTTTGTTCAACTCGATCCTATCACCCCTAAAAACTAAATCTTTATATTATCACATGTAATTGAAAAAATTCATCAATCCATCAATATACTATAGACTCGTGTGTTGTTTATGCTATAGTAATGAATTTAGGGGTTCAGTTGCACTCGAACTCGTCCAATCAATGCCAAACTATGGCCCCATAGGACAACAGTAAAGAAAAAGAATAAAATAGAGGGGTAAAATACAATTATAAATTTAGTAATTATTTTTAAATATTTATTGATCAATGATTATATAAATGGGATGATATAAATAGATACAAGTTATTTTACATATCAATTTATATAACATGGAAGAATGGATCAGATGATGTATTAGATAAATCATATAGAAAATGAATATTATTATCCCCTTCTCAATATTTTAATCAAAATGAAAAAAACAATTGAAAAGTCCTACCTCAATTATGTATCTATCATTGGTGAAGAAAGTATTCACTAATGATAAGGAAGAACCTATATGTTCTCTACCTATCAATACACCACAATCCAATCATCTTTCATTGTTTTATGTCCACCCAACCATAAAGAACGCTCTAATACTCCTCTTAGATATAGAATTTTTTTACGATAAACCTTGATAAACCATCATAAGAGGGTTTTTACAGATTATATTAATAATTTAATTTAAAAAAAAACAAACCAATAAATTATTTATTTACTTTAATTAGACATACCTGTCGATGGATTCCTTAGTTGAATGTCTGGTTTCAACCAATATTGGGTCTCATATTTTTTAAAACCTAGATTTTAGACTCAACAGTGGTATGATAGTTCTGATACAAGACTCCTTTTGGGAGTTATTCCATATTTCAAGAATACTATACACTCACAATATTGATATAGTTAATATTTTTTATTATAAATTATAGGATCATCCTCCCTCGTAATCTCACTATGTATTAGAACTTAAGACCAAAAATTTTAAAAAGAATATTCAAAATTAATAAATTGAAAAAGTAGAGTCTCTAAATGTTTCCCCTCTTGGTGGATTTTGATCCTCAAAAATCACAAACTAAACAAAAGAGTGGTGATAATGAGACCGTATTAGTCTCTCCAACTCCTAGATCACCGAGGATGATTTTATTCACTATGTCATGAAAACATATACACAATTGTAATAAGTGTATCTTTCCATGAATGTGATCTCTCTAAAGTCACAGTGTCAAGTTATACACATCAATGCTAAAATGACATATTAATTGGAAAAGAGAATTCAAGCCTTAGAGGTGGATACCATCTTGGAAAAATCCCTATGAACCTTGATGTGTAGTGATATCATGTAATAGATTATATTTTCATCAAAATACAATTTCCACTATCATTAGTCCAAAATTTTCTACTGGAATTTTCTGGGCAGTCCTCATCCACCTCATGAGGAATTGAACCAATTATGAAGTTATCACTAGAACAAAGAATAGGAATGTAGGAAAAAACTCTCATTGGATATGACCAACATTATGGGTATGTACAAGGTCTCCCATAAATTTACTCAAATGGTGTTAAGTACATGGTAGAGTGATAAATGCGGCAATTGAAATTCCCCCAATGGTAAAAAATACTGCAAGATATGGCCCAAATCTAACATGTAATCATAAAGCATGTTATTTAGAAACTAAATGGTCCACTATGCCCATCTATCTGGGGTTGAAGTACTGTGATCAAGTGTAACTAATTCACAAATAACATCTTCATCCACACTATAATCATCAAAAGATTATATCAACACGATGTGAAAAATCATCAAGCGAATTCCATGAAGCTAATCTACCCCATAAACACACAAGGACCCCAAACTCTATACTATGCTATGCTAATAGATGGATAAGAAATGGGACAACCAGTTGAGTTATTCTATGATTACTCATGATTAATAATGAAATATTTTAATTCTTGGAAGCCATATCATGAGAACAATAAAAAAAATCCTATACCCGTAGGTGTCAAAAAAATAGGTCAACTCCCCTATCTCCCCCTTTAACATGACGGACAGAAAACATCACAATGAGAATATGATGCCACGACCATGCACTGGGTGGAGCACAAGATCACACCAACTCAACCAATGTATCTTTTACAATCACTCTTATGTATGAGAAGACATATATCAATATGTTGATATTCAAATCTATAACTTGAATCCATTAGATTTTTCATATGATTAGCCCTCATTTAACAAGTCTACCACTATCCTCATGTGTATGAAATTATAAAAATCTTATTCCAAGATCACAAGCATAACATCATAGAATATCACAAAAAGAAACAATCCATTAAAGATTAGGGATTTTGTGCATGCGTATTTTAAACACTACAAGGGAGTTCAATAAAAAAACATGTATCACCAAGATAATAAAGAAACTACACCGGCTATTGGAATCCATTATCAATAAATTTACCTATGAAACCTAGAGTTCTTTATAACCTGTATTGATGTCAAAATCTAATATCCACTATTCCTGCATTGATTAGGTGAAGAGGACATCTATTATTTGGAGTGGATACACCTCTTAGAGTCACTTTTCTTGGGTGAAGCTAATCCAAAAATGAACTGTTGTTTGCATATTCCTTCAGGAATGAAAACATGACAACCAAGAAAACACACATTGTATTATGTATTACATTTTCTTTAGAGTCCTTTAACCATTACTATATCTATCACAACAACACTATGTAATTTGAAATGATAAGTATTATATCAGATCATCCTTGGTGGATATCCATGAGAAAAACTCGAAATGGGGAGGTAAACCCAACACATACCAAAGATAAATTCCCTCAAAGAACTACACCAAAACATGAAACTAAAAGATCATAGAATCGGCTGCTCTATGGGTATTACTAGAAAACTAATAATAATCAGCAAGAAACACCTTGGAATGAGCTCATCCTACCATGCTCGAGGATCACTCTTTATCATGGAAGTAGAACCCCTTCCCAATAAACTAGATGAACAAATATACTCATTGTATAAATAATATGACAATGGATTGTAAACTACCTACACATACTAACAAAAACACAATAAATACTCACAATCAATTATTGAATGATTCCATAAAAGGATGTATCTCCTCACAGAGTTAGGTCACACTTTCCAAAATGTGTGATCACTAATCCACTTCATAGGTTCCTACAACATACGGTTTGAGAAAATAACCTCATTTTGGTATCCATAGTTATTGAATTGGGATACCTCCATGGAACATGGCTTCTGAGTGAGCACAAAAATAGAAATCAGAGTAGAGAAGACATGAGATTCACCTCAAACATACTAGGAGCTTCGAGTTGAGAATCCTCCATAGCTTAAATCCATCTTTCCCCTTACCTTAATTGCCTTCTTAAATGTGGATAGCTCTGAGAACTTCCCATAAAAATAACCTCAAATTTAAAAGTCAATGAAATCATCTTCCACACCTCACTTCTATCCACTTTAGGAAGAATTGAATCTCCCTCTCGCTTTTGAAACTTGTTCAGAAATGTGTCTTAGAGATGGATGTGTCCATGCTTCATCCTTGTTTGTATCTAGATAAACATCACCGAAACAAGTATTTATTGATTAACTATGTTACCCTATAGAAGTATCCCCTCTATGATCACCATGAGGTGGTTTCCTATCCATGTGTTACATTCGATCCACAGGGACACACTGGACCTCTACCACATGATTTTGGGGTGTATGGATCAACATGAAATCTCATAAATCCCCCTCTATGAAACCCATGATTCACACTCAAAAAGTGTGTGTCAACATGCCACACATTTAGATCCAAAGTATTCTATATAGATAATGTTGGTTCCAAAAACTACTATTTGATTGGTTGAGGTCTCCACAAGAGAAAATATATAGACCACTACCTCAAGTAAAACTTATTCTTCCAATGGGTCTCTCTCATCGTGGAACCTCAACTGTCTCCATTATTTTAAATCACGTAATAAGCTAATTTTTTTTACCATAATCCTTAACAACTGGATCTATCCACTAATCAATATGAAGATGATCATATGCCTAATCCATAGAAAGATATTTGTGATACTCAATAAGTGGTAGCACATCTTGGCGCCTGCCTATAAAATACCTCATGTGTGGGTCCCTAAACTAAGGCCTTATCACTCAACTGGTCTACATCATGACATTGTCTCATAATCCTAGATATATATCCTTATGGAATCATCTTGAATGATGTCAACAAATTCCATGGTCCAATATCATATCTAGTATCTGACTTCAGAAAGTGAGTCAAAGGAATTGATATTATACGATGCATATACCAAGTTCCCTAAAACCGATGTCTCAATATGCTGGGTCCATAAGCATGTAAGCAGAGTCTTGGTGTATGGGAATAGTGGATGTCACACCAAATCTGGGTTTCCTATCCTAAAATTCACACATGATACAAGGTGACATAAATGTAATATGTTCCCTACGGAAAGTGAAAATGGGTAAAACAATAACTCAATCCAAAGGAGAAACCACCATAGATACCAATCTATAATGACCTGACCCATTTAATCCCACTTGGACAGTAGAATAACATACCATTAAAATCATAAGCCATCCTCTATAGGCTAGGTTCTAATGAAAAGAATCTATGAGGCTTAAATATTATTAGAGTCATTTTACTAATCTACATATATTTAGGTACCCAAACATATCCATGATGATGTGAAGAGGAAAAATAATGAAATACAATATCGTTTAGAGTGAAAAAAAACTCATCTAGTAACATTTAGGAAAATAAAAAATGGTTCAAAAGTGTGAACTAAAATATAAAGGGTAAATAATTCACGGCTAACTAGAAAAGATATCATATCCTGACAACAACCAAAAAAATTTATGGATAAGAGAGATAATGACTCCGTGTAACGCCCCGACCCTAGTTACCCAGAGTCGGTGCATTATTACATAACATTGGCATGATCACAAGAAAGATCAAATCTCGAAAGACTGATTGGTTTAGTAGCCTTGGAAACACTAGATATATTCATAAGTTTTACATTACATCATTAAACGAAAAACTACTACAACAACATAATGTTTCCAACGTCCACACTATAAACCCCTCATAATATCCCTGCAAGTCAATCATAATTTACTTCTTCACTACCTGGGAAAAATAAAACAAAGAAAAGGGGTGAGCTCAAATGCCCAGTAAGGATAACAATATAGCGGAAACTTTCATAAATAAGAATAAACATTTAAGGCAATGTATAACTAAAACAAAAGCCTTTTAAATATGAACTTTCAATATGGTATGGCATAAATAAAATGAAATAATGCCATTTACTTATTCACATGGATATTCTACTAATCGAATAATCACATGAAAAAAAATCAATAACCACTTTCATAATGTTGGTATGCATAATGTCAAATGTTAATTTCATTGTCTAGGCCTCATCCCAAGACCTAGGGGTTACTTCTAACCGGAACCCACCCCGGAGTGCCTCTAATAACCGGACACCAACCCGGAGTGCCTCTAATAACCGGACACCAACCCGGAGTGCCTCTAATAACCGGACACCAACCCGGAGGGCATACTTTTACCAGTACCTAACCTGGAGGGCTTACTTTAACCAGTCCCCAACCTGGAGGGCTTACTTTTACCAGTCCCCAACCTGGAGGGATTACTTTTACCGGTCCCCAACCCGGAACATACTTGTTTAGCACATTCATCTGAAGAAAAGTTTGAAATATAACATAAACATTCGGATTAAAACTAGCATACGAAATGTCAATAGTTTCACCATAAACTATGAATGGTATAAAATAGCACATCCACAGTCAAAAATATCACAAAACCTTCAATACAATATAGAAGTTTTGTATTATAATAAATAAACTTCAAATAAGCGTAAAATCCATTAAAGGATGTTGACATAGATGAAATCAAAACACTTTTTAGAGAAATATCTCTTTCTATTTTTGAAATCATTTAAGAGCCATATAAAATAAAACATTTTCTTGAAAATATTCTTGTAAGCTTGTAAGGAAAGCTTTGACGATTTTATAACGGCGTAAAATAACCTCACCCGCCGTATAAGTTAAAAAAAACATTCTTACCTCAATTCTGTCGAAAAGGTTAAAAAGGACCTTGTTTTGAAAACGACGGAAAGATTCCTTTATAAACCTCTTATAAAAAGTCAAACAATGGTATAAATGACTTTAACCCATATTCTTGTAAATAGTAAAAATGTTTTGAAATACATTTTTAAGAAACATGGATGTGGATGATAAAGATATCCCAGTAGATTATTACGTATAAACAACCTCGGATAATGAAGAGATTGTGAAATAACCCTTACCTTGTACTTTTCCTTGGTTGGGGTAGGTTAACATCCTGTATAATAGTGAAATAATTGTTACTAAATTATACAAGAATCATATACATTAATATGATATCATATATGATCTTTTAATATTGATTTGATAATAATATCTTAGTATTATCGCCGTTTCAGGTGTTAACTTACTCATTTTCTTAATATGTTTTGTTACATAAGTCATGTTTGTTGTATCTTATTCATATCCAGAATGATATCAAGTCCTTAAACATCATTTTTAAATAATTAAATGATAATTATACTTGAATGGATACGATGGAGAATGAATCTCATCGCGTTCGTGGAGAGGGTAGTCCGTACGTACGCACGAACGCTACTTCCATTTAATTTTTATTTTAAAAGAATCGAATACAAATGATACATAGGTATATTCCTATTCCAGTATAATATAATATTTTATATATGTTACTTAAGTTCATTAACACCATCCTTTATACGTTCCATGTGTGGTATGAACGAGTCATATCATTTTAAGGGGGCGGTAGTCCGCACTTCCTCAAATGAAATTATCGTATGTATATACAACATGAAACGAATAATGGTATGAAATAAAATGGAATTACAGAAGCTTATATATAAAATATATATCATTAATATCATATTTAATTACAGTGCCATCATAATGTCCACCATGAGAGGCGGTAAGATGTATTTGAACAATCATCGTTTCGTGAGGCGTTAGTTTGCCATCCACGGAAACATTATGTTCATCATCCATTAGATGGAGTTGTGTGTATGTGTAGTTTGAATCCTTCTTATAACAACATCCTAGTATATTAAGTATACTGGTGTTGTTACAAAAGAAAGGAAATAAAGAGAGTTTGGGGGTTGAAGAAGCAAAATAAATGAAAATAATTTAAGAGAAATCGTTACCTTTAATTTAGGTAACTCACTTTGGTTGGAACCAAAGGACTTCTTGAAATGCTTTCTGCCTAATGGGAAGCTTCACGGAGGAGGAGAGGGATGTGGGGAGCTTAGTTGGGCAGAGTTTGGACGAGCCAAGTGGCTTGAGAGGTGTGAAGAAATGAGAAGGAGGAGTGCCCTTTTATAAGAGGGGTGAGGGGCACCTTTGGAAAAGCTAGAAATATTAATTTATAATAAATTCATATTCGGTTTCTAATGGCTCAAAAGTTGACTATTCAAAGGTTAAGGTGGGGATAGGTCGAAAACCACTCAACCAATAGAATTTAGACAGGCTTGGGTACTTATATTAACCTTATCTTTAAGTATTAACTCTAAGTTAATTAGTTTCACTTTTACAATGTCTCTTTGTATTTTTATATAATATGGTTAATAAACTTACTATATACATCCAAGCGACCCCCAAGTGGTCCATTAATGAGGAACCTATCATAATATAAGTCTCTTGGCCGAAACTTAGATTTTTAGGAATTTAATATCAATTAATAATATAATATTTGTTTTAAGAACTCTTTTATGTCAATTTTGACACTATTCAATAGTTGATTTTTTTTGAAACTCCTAACAGATTGATTATTTCGAACAAAGTCAATTAAATCAATCCTAATATATCATATTATCATATAAAATTAGTTTAATTCATTAAAAGTTTCATATTATATTTATTTGGGTATTTATAATATCAGTTATTTTAATTTTTCACTATTATAGTAATTACTGCATCATCATTGTGTCATAAATAAAATAAATTATTTAATGTCTAAAAATTATAAATAAAATATAATTATGTAGGAAATCGTTTTATATTTCTAATGAATATTTATAATCTAAAATAAAACATATATAGCCCTATGTAACAATTGTTTTGCTAAAAGATATATGCTTGTGTCATTTTTGTATTCATTTTGACTTAATTAAAATAAAGTGTCATTTTCACTTACAAGTGGATCCATGGGGTCCCAAAATAGACCCAAAGATGCCCATGGTCGACCATGTTTCAACCAATAGGGTTATGACACGTCTTAGGGTAATTTAGTATTATTATAATATTATTTTTTAACCCTTATTTACCGGATTTACCCTTAACCATGGTAAATAAAATATTTACCGCAGTAATTATTCAAAATGTCTAAAAATAAAAGTTACCTATTTACACAATTTGAACATCCTGATTCCAAATATGGAATCCATTTTCCTAAATTCAAAACACAGAAGTGGCAGAAATTAATTTAAAATTAATTCCCGCTGTCAAAACAAAAAGCGTGTTTTTAAGAGATAATAACTATCAAAAGATTGACACTTGTTTATGTTCGGTTTAATTGTAAAATTATGTCCAATGACCAAAATTATATTAAATGGTAAAAATATATTCTAAATATAATTTAAAACCACTCAAATTCATAATTTATCACTATTAATTATTTTGATTAAAAAAGTTGTTTTTAATTAAAATTTAGTAATTTTCACTATTCATCAAAATATGAAAGTTATCCGAAATGTACCAAAATTTCACCTTAGGCTAAATTCGATATTCCGAATCCAAAAATGAAGTCCATTTCAAAATATAAAATATATATAATTTCAAAATTTAGGTATTACTATTCATAACGGCTAGTTTGATCGGTTGTGGTGTGTGTTAAAACTCGACGTTGCGTACAACACACGCTACTGTTTTATTCAAAGGAAAGCGTACCGTGGAAGCTTGGGAAGTTTCATTTTAAATTTTTTGATGTCTACATTTATTCAAAAAGTTTAAAATATAGTATTTAAAAAGGGTTCACTATTAAAGTTGATAAAAGTGCAATACTGAAAATGAATTTGTTCTTGCATTATATCTAAGAAACTCATAATATGGACTCTAAAATTATAAGGATTATATAAACATTAAAATTTATCTAATACTATTCATAACCTCTTTTGAACGGCTTGTTTGGTAAGTCATGGTGTGCTTGAACTTGGTGTTGCATGTAGTGAAAGTTATTGAATTATTTTGAAGAAGTAACACACTATGAAATCTTGGGGTGTTACATTCTCTCCTCCTTCAATAAATTGCGTCCTCGCAATTTGAAATTGTTCTTCGAAAATAAAAGTTTGAAAATAGATAATATATTTGTGGGGAAACCCACATCGGAAATTGGGTTACTAAAATTTATTCTTAATATGAGGAAAAGAGAAATGAAAGGGTCACCACCAAATTATGATCTCGATTAGGAGAACATTGGTGGAAATTAGAGACATATAATTGGAGGAAAAACGTAAATATTTATAGGTAGTGATTGAGGTCATCAATCAAAAACAAGTATAAAATTGAGGTACTTAAACTCATCAATCTATGATGCTTTGAAATACCATCGGTTCAAAAAAACACAGGGTATTGGGATAACACATTTTTGACGTTTCAAAATATCTTAGTTGAAATCCCACATCGAAAAATGAATTAATGAGGTGTCTATTTAAAATAAAGAGTGGAAAGTATGAAGATTACCGAAAATAACACATACTAGGGTTCCATGTAGGAAAATATGGATATGGAAGAGAAATCTAACCATCAATTATCTGATGGAGAGTGGTAGAGAACATGGCTATGAAAAGGCCAAAAATCCCAAAGCCATAAATTTGTGATGATTTAAGGTACCATCTAGGACAACATTTTTGTTCTATGTTTCTTTTATTAATGTTGGGGAATTTATTTATGAGATTGTCTAAGATCATAAAGAGATATACATACTTTATAATTAGAGTTTTATCCATTAATAAATTTCAACCACAAACTCATCTTTCACTCGTAAAAAAAAATTCTATTTATACTATTCATATAGGGTTCCAAAATAAACGAATTTATAATTCATCTACCAGATCTTTTAAAAAAACTACATTATTTAATCCAGGACATTTCTTGGGACAGTGGTAGGTGATACACCTTTTTCGCCCTTCGGTTGCGGGTTCAAGTCTCGCAGCCTTGCCGGACGCGACGGGTTGTCGCCCGACCTCCGTGTTGTCCTTTTATGGCAATCCAAAATAATCCAAACTAGAACTATCCAAAATACTTCTGTCCAAACTGACAGTCTAACATTCATAAGGAAGGTAAACATAATATAGATCCTTCTTACCCCGTAATAGCATATGAATACCTTCATCATGTATTACCATATTCCTTATTGATTACATTCATGCTCCCTTATTCCATATAGAATGCTGGATATACTTCATCAATCCAAAAATGTTTTAAACCCCAACAATGATGGAATATATAAATCATTAATCAGCTTCAAGGTAGTCAATAATATCCAATATAATTTATCCAAATAAATCATGTATTATTCTAAAATCACCACCTCGGTATCTGAACCATATTATGGTTTATCTTTCTTTCAACCATATATTTTCCAAACATTTAACCTGCTACTGAGTCACTTTTCTTTGTTCCACACAATCTCAAGTCCTTAATGAAATAGTACTGCAGTACAATCCTTATATACTCCATAATTATTATAACAAGTACATTGTTGATACAACACTCAATTGACATAATCAACATAAGAGCTTTAATCATTCCTCTTCATCTGTGGTAGTATCATAACTTGATTATTATCCAATAACATCATTTGTGGCATAGTCTGATGATTGGGACATAGGTTCGCGTAGTGTCCAAACTCCTTGCAAATGAAGCATTGTACATTTGAAACCATTTTCTTACCCTTGCAGTCATGTACTTTGTGCCCTTTTCCTCCACACTTATAACAAACTCCCATTCCTTTCAGGCAAGTTCCAGGGTGTTTCTTTCCACAGTTACCACATATGGGAAAATTCTTCTTTTCCCTCTTCCCTTTATCCATCTTTCTCTCTTCTATCCTTTTCTTCTCTTGCTTCCCTTCAAAGCCATAGGACTCAGTAAACTCTTTAATTATCTTATCAACACATGATATTATTTCTTCATATGATGATAATACATGGGAGACTATTTCTCTTATAAATTCTAGCTTAAGACCATGAATGATATGATCCTTCCTTCTCTTTGGATCATGTGCATTTCTGGAGTTCTCATTCCTTCTACTGGGCGCCATTTCTAAACAATGGCATAAACTAGATCAGTTTATGAATCAAAATACATAATCCCATACTTATAAAACACTTAACATAAATTGAACTATTTATGGATATAATCCATAATCATAAAAATGTCTCCTTTGAGGATGTATATACTCATAATCCCTTCAAAATGATTTGTAAATAAAATGAGAGTTATCCTAAGCATATCCCCCGGGAGTGTCGTAACCAAGAGTGCAGTAAGGCCCGTTGTCATGCACCAGTTCCCGTTCGAGTCTAGCTCAAAGCGGTGTTTTCGGGTTTTACCCCTAGGTACATCTGTGCCAGAGCCGCCTCTACCTGCTCGTATCCAGACAGGGATGTTTTGCTCGGAAAACTCACAAAATCTCTACAATACCAAAATTCTAGGAAGTTCTTCTATACTAATCCTCAAAGTTCATCTTAGGTCTACGTGCTCCAATCAGAGTTTATCTAAATCTAGCTTCCAAGGTTTATACTAAACTTCCTCTGATACCAACTGTAACGCCCCGACCCTAGTTACCCATAGTCGGTGCATTATTACATAACATTGCATGATCACAAGAAAGATCAAATCTCGAAAGACCGATTGGTTTAGTAGCCTTGGAAACACTAGATATATTCATAAGTTTTACATTACATCATTAAACGAAAAACTACTACAGCAACATAATGTTTCCAACGTCCACACTATAAACCCCTCATAATATCCCTGCAAGTCAATCATAATTTACTTCTTCACTACCTGGGAAAAATAAAACAAAGAAAAGGGGTGAGCTCAAATGCCCAGTAAGGATAACAATATAGCGGAAACTTTCATAAATAAGAATAAACATTTAAGGCAATGTATAACTAAAACAAAAGCCTTTTAAATATGAACTTTCAATATGGTATGGCATAAATAAAATGAAATAATGCCATTTACTTATTCACATGGATATTCTACTAATCGAATAATCAGATGAAAAAAAATCAATAACCACTTTCATAATGTTGGTATGCATAATGTCAAATGTTAATTTCATTGTCTAGGCCTCATCCCAAGACCTAGGGGTTACTTCTAACCGGAACCCAACCCGGAGTGCCTCTAATAACTGGACACCAACCCGGAGTGCCTCTAATAACCGGACACCAACCCGGAGTGCCTCTAATAACCGGACACCAACCCGGAGGGCATACTTTTACCAGTCCCTAACCTGGAGGGCTTACTTTAACCAGTCCCCAACCTGGAGGGCTTACTTTTACGAGTCCCCAACCTGGAGGGCTTACTTTTACCGGTCCCCAACCTGGAACATACTTGTTTAGCACATTCATCTGAAGAAAAGTTTGAAATATAACATAAACATTCAGATTAAAACTAGCATACGAAATGTCAATAGTTTCACCATAAACTATGAATGGTATAAAATAGCACATCCACAGTCAAAAATATCACAAAACCTTCAATACAATATAGAAGTTTTGTATTATAATAAATCAACTTCAAATAAGCGTAAAATCTATTAAAGGATGTTGACATAGATGAAATCAAAACACTTTTTAGAGAAATATCTCTTTCTATTTTTGAAATCATTTAAGAGCCATATAAAATAAAACATTTTCTTGAAAATATTCTTGTAAGCTTGTAAGGAATGCTTTGACGATTTTATAACGGCGTAAAATAACCGCACCCGCCGTATAAGTTAAAAAAAACATTCTTACCTCAATTCTGTCGAAAAGGTTAAAAAGGACCTTGTTTTGAAAACGACGGAATGATTCCTTTATAAACCTCTTATAAAAAGTCAAACAAGGGTATAAATGACTTTAACCCATATTCTTGTAAATAGTAAAAATTTTTTGAAATACATTTTTAAGAAAGATGGATGTGGATGATAAAGATATCCCAGTAGATTATTACGTATAAACAACCTCGGATAATGAAGAGATTGTGAAATAACCCTTACCTTGTACTTTTCCTTGGTTGGGGTAGGTTAACCTCCTGTATAATAGTGAAATAATTGTTACTAAATTATACAAGAATCATATACATTAATATGATATCATATATGATCTTTTAATATTGATTTGATAATAATATCTTAGTATTATCGCCGTTTCGGGTGTTAACTTACTCATTTTCTTTATATGTTTTGTTACATAAGTCATGTTTGTTGTATCTTATTCATATCCAGAATTATATCAAGTCCTTAAACATCATTTTTAAATAATTAAATGATAATTATAGTTGAATGGATACGATGGAGAATGAATCTCATCGCGTTCGTGGAGACGGTAGTCCGTACGTACGCACGAACGCTACTTCCATTTAATTTTTATTTTAAAAGAATCGAATACAAATGATACATAGGTATATTACTATTCCAGTATAATATAATATTTTATATATGTTACTTAAGTTCATTAACACCATCCTTTATACGTTCCATGTGTGGTATGAACGAGTCATATCATTTTAAGGGGGCGGTAGTCCGCACTTCCTCAAATGAAATTATCGTATGTATATACAACATGAAACGAATAATGGTATGAAATAAAATGGAATTACAGAAGCTTATATATAAAATATATATCATTAATATCATATTTAATTACAGTGCCATCATAATGGCCACCATGAGAGGCGGTAAGATGTATTTGAACAATCATCGTTTCGTGAGGCGATAGTTTGCCATCCACAGAAACATTATGTTCATCATCCATTAGATGGAGTTGTGTGTATGTGTAGTTTGAATCCTTCTTATAACAACATCCTAGTATATTAAGGATACTGGTTTTGTTACAAAAGAAAGGAAATAAAAAGAGTTTGGGGGTTGAAGAAGCAAAATAAATGAAAATAATTTAAGAGAAATCGTTACCTTTAATTTAGGTAACTCACTTTGGTTGGAACCAAAGGACTTCTTGAAATGCTTTCTGCCTAAGGGGAAGCTTCAAGGAGGAGGAGAGGGATGTGGGGAGCTTTGTTGGGCAGAGTTTGGACGAGCCAAGTGGCTTGAGAGGTGTGAAGAAATGAGAAGGAGGAGTGCCCTTTTATAAGAGGGGTGAGGGGCACCTTTGGAAAAGCTAGAAATATTAATTTAAAATAAATTCATATTCGGTTTCTAATGGCTCCAAAGTTGACTATTCAAAGGTTAAGGTGGGGATAGGTCGAAAACCACTCAACCAATAGAATTTAGACAGGTTTGGGTACTTATATTAACCTTATCTTTAAGTATTAACTCTAAGTTAATTAGTTTCACTTTTACAATGTCTCTTTGTATTTTTATATAATATGGTTAATAAACTTACTATATACATCCAAGAGACCCCCAAGTGGTCCATTAATGAGGAACATATCATAATATAAGTCTCTTGGCCGAACCTTAGTTTTTTAGGAATTTAATATCAATTAATAATATAATATTTGTTTTAAGAACTCTTTTATGTCAATTTTGACACTATTCAATAGTTGATTTTTTTTGAAACTCCTAACAGATTGATTACTTCAAACAAAGTCAATTAAATCAATCCTAATATATCATAGTATCATATAAAATTAGTTTAATTCATTAAAAGTTTCATATTATATTTATTTGGGTATTTATAATATCAGTTATTTTAATTTTTCACTATTATAGTAATTACTGCATCATCATTGTGTCATACATAAAATAAATTATTTAATGTCTAAAAATTATAAATAAAATAGCATTATGTAGGAAAGCTTTTTATCTTTCTAATGAATATTTATAATCTAAAATCCAACATATATATCCCTATGTAACAATTGTTTTGCTAAAAGATATATGCTTGTGTCATTTTTGTATTCATTTTGACTTAATTAAAATAAAGTGTCATTTTCACTTACAAGTGGATCCGTGGGGTCCCAAAATACACCCAAAGATGCCCATGGTCGACCATGTTTCAACCAATAGGGTTAAGACACGTTTTAGGGTAATTTAGTATTATTATAATATTATTTTTTAACCCTTATTTACCGGATTTACCCTTAACCATGGTAAATAAAATATTTACCGCAGTAATTATTCAAAATGTCTAAAAATAAAAGTTACCTATTTACACAATTTGAAAATCCTGATTCCAAATATGGAATCCATTTTCCTAAATTCAAAACACAGAAGTGGCAGAAATTAATTTATAATTAATTCCCGCTGTCAAAACAAAAAGCGTGTTTTTAAGAGATAATAACTATCAAAAGATTGACACTTGTTTATGTTCGGTTTAATTGTAAAATTATGTCCAATGACCAAAATTATATTAAATGGTAAAAATATATTCTAAATATACTTTAAAACCACTCAAATTCATAATTTATCACTATTAATTATTTTGATTAAAAAAGTTGTTTTTAATTAAAATTTAGTAATTTTCACTATTCATCAAAATATGAAAGTTATCCGAAATGTACCAAAATTTCACCTTAGGCTAAATTCGATATTCCGAATCCAAAAATGAAGTCCATTTCAAAATATAAAATATATATAATTTCAAAATTTAGGTATTACTATTCATAACGGCTAGTTTGATCGGTTGTGGTGTGAGTTAAAACTCGACGTTGCGTACAACACACGCTACTGTTTTATTCAAAGGAAAGCGTACCGTGGAAGCTTGGGAAGTTTCATTTTAAATTTTTTGATGTCTAAATTTAGTAAAAAAGTTTAAAATATAGTATTTAAAAAGGGTTCACTATTAAAGTTGATAAAAGTGCAATACTGAAAATGAATTTGTTCTTGCATTATATCTAAGAAACTCATAATATGGACTCTAAAATTATAAGGATTATATAAACATTAAAATTTATCTAATACTATTCATAACCTCTTTTGAACGGCTTGTTTGGTAAGTCATGGTGTGCTTGAACTTGGTGTTGCATGTTGTGAAAGTTATTGAATTATTTTGAAGAAGTAACACACTATGAAATCTTGGGGTGTTACACTCCGGATCCCCATACCCAATAATTATATATAGTCTATAAACCTAGTTATCCTTATGCTCCTCTAAAATAACTATTGAATATGAATCCATTGAATAAGAAAAGAAACATTCAGTAATTGGTCATACAATGTTTATTATATACATACCCTATAGGATGCCCCGAAAACTAAACAGGGATAAATAAAAGACATGATAAGAGATTTCATATTATCAAAACGAAGGTATATAAAACATTATATGATAAGAAAACCATAATTAAAACTCAAATAAGATAAAAAATAATCCCAAACATATAGATTAATGGGAATCTCCATCTCATATCCTAGCCAATGAATTTTTGTTTTCCTATAGCTCTAATGTTCCATAATTAATTCCCAACTAGACGCATGTTTATCTGAAGAATCCACAAGGAGGACTCACACATCACCAATGATCCAAAACCTAAGAAAGAGTAATATTAAAATAATAGAGGGAACATTCCCTAGTATATAATAAAAGTTCCATCCCAATATATACTCATTTAATATAGAGGACCCACACCCTGGTGAAACTAGGAAGTACCATCCTCATCCATCCATTTAACATAAAATTTTTATTATTCTAGTAATAGAATCAAAGGAAACAAGAACAAACTTGGGGCTTAGGTGGGTCTAAATTAATGGAGAC
The DNA here is from genome assembly GCA_963277665.1 of Viscum album. Lineage (NCBI taxonomy): Eukaryota > Viridiplantae > Streptophyta > Magnoliopsida > Santalales > Viscaceae > Viscum > Viscum album. The sequence continues at coordinate 1,622,335,399 of OY728129.1, forward strand.
TGAGGGAATTCCCTCTGATAAAATTAACCATGTCGGGCTTAAATTAAGGAATATTATAAAGGAATGATATATTTTAATGTGAGCCTGTCGTGGAGGAAAGATGATATATATTGATATTTCCCTATTTCCACATGTGAGCCACCTGAATAATGTTTTTGAGGAGAGTTATAAATTTCATAAATGTGTAGGATATTCAAAAAGGGGCGTCACACTTTCCATGAAAGGAGTCACATTGGATCAATGTTTCTGTCTATGCTTGGGTGATATAAACATTCGACCGATTTCATAAGGATAACCTATTTATCATTACCCAGACCTTTTCATACAAGGGGTTACCATTACAATAAGAAGTAGTAAATTCTAAGATGAAATTTCCCTGAGTGTCGTGCACCACTCCCCCTCCTCTCATATTTCCCAAAATACATGACACGTCCGTATTTATCTTGTATCTACCTTTCGGGCGATTCTATCAAACAATTGTCCCATGGATTTGTTATTAGAGACCTGGAAGGTTATGGGTTGACCTATAGATGATTCAATGAAGGATATTCCCACTAATCCTTGAAGAGGATGACCGTATCCGCAAGAATGTTCCTTGTTCTCTCAATGGAAGACCTTACTATGGGGTTGGCTCCCTCGAACCTAGATTGATTTCTATAATTACATAGACAAAAAAATCTTTCATTGAGGATAATGGAATTTGGCACCCCTTCTATACCCTCATCATTCATCCCATTAAACCACCTATCTAGAAAAGATGACCCACAATGATAAGGAGTGTTAAATATAGTGAGGCCACCAAAGAAGTACCAAACAGCCTGAACCCACTTGCCTTTGAAGAACATATGAAGCATGATTTCCCCCTGGGGGTTCTTATAGTAATGGCACCGTGATTCCATATTGATACCCCATTTCATGATATTATCATCACTTTCTATAGCATGCCTCCTTATTCTCTGGGTAATATAATTATAATTTGAAAGTATCTTGGTGCACTAAACCATGTCATTCCAATTTTCTTGATGATCCAGCTTGGACTAGAGAATACAAAAATCCTTGGTGGTAAAAGTGAAAGATGAAAAACTCGTGAAAACACTTTTATTGGGAAAGAAATAGATAACAATTGAATCAAATATATATTGATGATCCTCATCTAGAATAAATTTATTGAATAAGGGATAGGTTCTCGCTTCCCTGAATGTGATCACAGGAGCAGGGTATCTAGGAAAGAAAATAACTAAACCTGCACAATTGTGAGACCAGAAGATAATATTACCTTCCCCAACAATACAATGAGAGTTTTGTTTAAGGATAAGGATTAGTTGATGTATCTTGGCACAAAAGGGAGAGGTCAATAATCCTTCATCTACCACACCAACATCCTGGTTGTGGTCCATGATTTGACCTAAAGCATACATTCTTTGATAACTTACCATGGGAGGTTTTCAGGCATGGAGTTGATCATGTTGTTGAGGCTCCTCAAATTGATTCCCCCGCTATAAATGGTCATTTTCCATCATACCCCATAAGATCCACTACCTCTTACCTTCTGATAAATAATTCCAAAAGAACCCAACATGCATCTTATCAATGGTATTGATAACTACTTTTGGTGCATTGGTTGAAGCCACAGAATGGATGGGAATGGCCATAAGAATGCTGTTAACTAAAGAAATCCTTCCCCCTAAATGTAAGAAGTGGTTATTCTAGTTAAGAATAAAACCTGTTGTCCTGATCACAATTTGATCACAGCCTGGACATGAAATCTTCTTGAAGATATAGGCATGAAACGGTATTTAATAGGGAAAGAGACATGTTTCATTTCCAAAGTACTGCATAAATAAGATACCGAGTTTGAAGCCCAATTTTTAGAGATATAGAGGTTTTCTTTATAATTATTGATGACTAGGTCACTCTTGAAGCAATACTCCATAAGGATCCTCATGAGAGCTCCCACAGATCTCCTGCCTCCATTTTTGAAAATAATGGTGTTGTCCAAAAAAATCAAGTGGGATGTAGTATGTATGTTGATTTTCCTTCAATAAGGTATAATTTCTCCATAGGACAAGCCACTGTTGATTAGGTGACTAAGAGTATCATGTGTAAGGATAAAAATATTGGGATAGATAGGGTCGCCTGATTGAAGTCTTTTTTTAGCCTTGAATAAGTCATGTGTCCTCCCCATTAAGGAGAGATCCATCTATGAGGAGATAAAATCTATAAAGATGAGCTATGAGACCCCATGAGAGAACCCTAGGGCTTTTATCAATTTTTTAATGATGCACAACTTGATCCTATCATACTCCTTACTCATATCCAATTTTACGGCAAAGTAAGAACTATTCATCTTGATATTTAGATCCCTAAAAATCTCTTGAAATTGGGCTATAACTCCGTGGATATAGAATCCCTTCACCAACCCATGCTTTTCAATAGAGATCCATTGTGAGGGATTCATATAAAACCTCAAATTAATGATGCTCACCAAAATCTTGTATGGAATGTTTCACATGCTCACTAGTCTGTAATGCACAAGGGAGGAATGATCCTTAATCATTGGTTTATGAACAACCATTGTAGCACAGGCGAACCACAGAAGGCTAACTCCCCTGAAAATGTTTTGAATCACAGTAGTGATATCATTCTTATCCTTGTCCCCAGAATCCCTGTGAAATGCACCTGGAAAACTGTCAGGGCTCGATGCACTCTTGGGGATGAGGTTCCTCATGTCCATCTGTATTTATTCCTCATCCGGTATCTCCTCAAACCTTATGTTTACCATATAGGAGACTTGGGTGGTAACTGCTTAAAAAATCACCATATTTTCCTTATGATATCCCTTTGGAAATATTTGGTTGGGTTTGCCCAGGAGATCCCAGAAGAATGCGTGTGCAATTCTCCCTACAGTGTCTACATCATCGTTGAAAGTTCCATCATCAAGTAGTATGTTCAGTTTGACGTGACACCATTTTTCTTTAATGCAGGCACGTATGATAAAAGAGTTCTACCTACCTCTCTCTATATATAATGATTATGGGGGTCTCATACATTTTTGAGATATGGTAGTACCATCTCCATGAATAATGGACACATTCCTTGGTATGATAGGGTAATACCTCATCTATACCTACACAATGAGCATAGAGGACCTGCATCATGGTAGGATAGGGGAGTACCATCTCCATGCATAGAGGAATAAAGCCTTACTGTGATAGCCATGTACCACGCCTTCCTTCGTATTGAGTATAAAGGACCCATTCCCCGGTACAATAAGGGAGTATTGTTTCTACAGATAGAGGACCTATGACTTTTTGTGACAGGGGAGTGTCATGTGTATATCTCTACAATGAGTATGGAGGACCCATACTATTGTATGAAAGGGGAGTACTATCTCCATGGATAGAGGACCCACACCCTGATGTGATTGTGAAGCGTTACCTCATTATCTGTACTCTCCGATGAACTTGTGGGATCAATTTCATCATCAAGCGTAACCCAAATAAGTTCCACACTCAACTCATCTCTCATAATTTATAAAAATAAACTAAAAAGGATAGCATTGTTATCTATTTGAAAAAACACCCAGGATAGGCTGCTCATGTGCCTAAAATATAAATCCATCCAAAGGTTGTGATGAGTGAATGATGTTTGTCATTAGATCACTGAGATAAATAATCAATTCAAATTATATGTCTCTAATAACTGACATGAATGGAAAAATAGAACACTCCATTATGATTAACATAAAAAAAAACGAGAGATAGGATATTTTCTTACACAAATCAGGCACCCTATGAGAAAACCACATTTTACCATATAACACAGGAACAATTCTTTTTAGTATAAAGCCACACTACCGAATTAAAAATTTGATATTGGTATTAAAATATACTCCTCAATATCACGGTCTCAATTTCACTAATGTTTCATCATTATGACATAGTATTAATAATTTATGTCACATACTAAAATCTGTAATAATAATAATAATAATATTATTATTATAATTGGTCTCATCATAGACCTAATCTTTGTATCTTGAAAAGGAACCCAACATAGATCTTGAATTGACCACCTCAATACCACGATCACGATGTTGTAGAGAGATTTCCTATTAAATGTTTCAACAATAATCCATCAATGAAGCAAGGGGTTAATAATAATCATAACAATATTGATAATAATTACAACAATAAAAACATCATATTTATTATTATTATAAATGAAAATGTCATATAAAATATATTTTCAAATTCCATGGTTCTACACACCCTGGAAGTTTACCCCCTCTTCCAGGCGCTCCCCCTCACTCATTTTATTTATTATTATTTATGATTATTATCAAGATTTTCTTAATAATAATTATTCTCATTCTTTTTTTGGGAGGATTTAACACATAGAACATCACTTATTTGATCATTTTTGTTTTATAATTCCTTTTATAATTATTTATATATATAATAATAATTAAAAAATACATGTTATTTTTAGTACAAAAGAAATCACTACCACATGTAATTATGAACATAATTATTAATAACACCACTGTCTAACCCTAGACAACCAAAAATCAAATTCCAACCATTATTCATTGGAAAACATTAAACTTCCTTATGTAGAAACCACATGTACCCAAACGTTCCTATCCAGCGTCTTCTGCTTGATCCCATAACTCCTCTAGTTCTTAGATCTTTGGAGTGTCACCCGTATACCACATAATTCATAAATCCATCCAGAAAATGGGAATCTATGTTTTCCATGGTTTATGGTTGGAAAAACCTATGGATTGAAAGTGACTCGATGACCATCGTTCATGCAATTTGGAATGGTATAACACTTTTATCTTGGCCGATTACTACCAGTTGGATTTAATGCAACTTTTTTCTCGTCGACCTGAACAACATCATCACACATGTTTATCGGAAATCAAAAATTGTTGCTGATGGCTCGGCCATCTTGGGAGTTAATTAAGACATAAACTGATGTGAGGACCTCCCTCCTGCTCTTATTCCCTCTCATGAAAAAGATTGTAATATGATCCCGTACTTTAGACTTTTGTAGACTTTGTTTTAATAAATTTTGTGCTTTGGTCATTTGGGCCAAGGCATCACCTTTAAAAACAATAGAGGGTAAAAACATAAGAAAAAGGTGTTCCATAGTTTCACAATATATCTTGGTCAACAATTATATTAATGTGGTGATATCAATTGGAAAAAGGGTTTCAATGAATCAATTAATAAATAAGTCAATAGGTCCCTTTCTATGGAATTAATAAATCACTTATTAAAAGAATATATTTAATACATTCTTAATTATATAATCAATATGTATAAATCAAAAATTGATGAGTCCTAACTCAATTATGGGTTGATCATTTTTGAAAATATGTTCTCCATTGATAAGATACACCCGCTACTTTTGTGACCCATCAATCCACATCCATCTGATCATTGTTCATCATTCATTTTTAATACACCAATGAAGTATGGTCTCCTACCCCCTAATATCTAGAAGGGGATATTTTCATAACTAGTGAAAAACAATCATAATAGGGTATATAAAAAATATGTTAATTTGTTTATTTAATAAAGCAAATAAATAATGTATTTATTGATTTTAATTAAACCTACAGACCATTGACTTCTATAATCGGGTGTCTGGTGGTAACCAACCTTATGTCATACCTAGGTTATAACTTATGTTCCAGACACATGTCCGGTCTTAGATTTGTAATCCACGAATTTATTTGTGAGTTACTAAGTTTTTTATGAATTCTATTTGCGAGTAATAATTTTTTATATTTTATTTTTATAAAATGATTACTATGATCACCGGTCTTAATAATCTTACATCCTCACAGCACCTAGCTATGAAAAAATTACAATAAATAATCAAAATTATTACAACGAATAAAATGATTTTCTACATAAAAGATTTTTGATGAGTCATGGAAAAGACGAGATGATATTCTCTATTACAAGTGATAGGGTGCTGTAACACCCATATATTTTATGAAATATTTTTTTTGAATAAATAAAATTTCATGTATATATTTTATTACATAAAACCATGTTGATCTTATACTACTATGAAAACCTAGATAGCTTGTGTTACACATGACATAGAGTTTTATAAAAGCCATTATATATTAAAAATATAGTTATTTAGACATGAAAATTATAACCTATCCATTAAAAAATGATATTAATATTTATAAAAAAGATTAATTTTAATTATGGTGGTTTTATATTAGGTAATTATATTTTTAAAAAAGATCATAATTTTTTATAAACTCTTTATATGATTTCAAAATACTATTCTCAAAAAAATTCATTTTATTTTTTATTGTTAACCAAAATAAAAGTAATTTTTCACATTTGAAGAAAATTAATTTGATAAAATAAACTTAATTTTTATCTCATAATTCCGAAATTATCATTTGGTGAAAATTTGATATTTTTTTTGAAAGTTTTCATTTTTTGATGAATAGTAAAAAAATGTCGATATTTATTTTATTACTGTCATTTCATTTAATTTATCAATAAAATATAATTATATTTTTAATTCATTTAAATTTATATGTAGTTCTATAATATATCCATTAATATTATTTAAGTTTTTGTAATTAATTCCATATTGTGGTTTTATATTAAACAATTTTAATATTTTGAACATTTTCTCTCTAAAAAAAACATTCTCATCGTGTATGTGAGATTACTTTTAAATTAATATTTTCTAATTATGTAGAAGGAATTTTGAAAAATATATTCCATATTTTGGGTCACGATAATATATATTATCTAATAAGGTAAACTTAATTTTTCACCAAAATGAATTGAAAAAATAGTAAAAAGCGGTTTGCACAGTTAAGGTAAAATTGAGTTTATTGGGTGTTAAACTAAAATGATAAGGTTTAAAAATAACAAAAAACAAACATTTCCAAAAACCATTTTATGAGAATATTTATAAATTAACTATTATAGGATCAATAATAGTTTGTTATTGGAGCCTTGTGATAGGGAAAAAACATTGGTGGAGTTATTTGTATAAAAACATTACAAGTGTTCCACTCACTTCACTTATAAAAGGATACCCATTATCCTCTCCTGTTAATACCTAAAAAAAATTTATTCATAAATTAAATACAGCCAATAAATTAAAATATTCTATAATCTCATTCTAGATTCCTTATATTTTAAATAAACCTATCAGTTTATGGTTTTTGGTGGAAACATAAAGATAATACCCGAAGAAGAGGTTACAGTCATCAACACACATTTTTTTATTTATTTCATCCTCCACCACCTTCAATACTAATTATAAAATTATTATATAATAAAATAAGTATTTTAAATAAAATTATATATTTTTATGTAATGGTAATGACCTAAAAAATCCCCATTTATCTTGAATGAGTTATGAAATATTTGTTAAGTATACGGCGGACTACCGCCTCGTGAACACAAGTCTATTTTTAATTAAAACCTTTCATGGTTTAAAATTATTATTGATTAACTGTTTATATATAATATTTATGATGTTAATATACATTTTGAATTTTAATATCACACAAAGCATCATGAATTTCATTTTATGAAACATGATAATGTCGCTCGTGTGTACAGCGCACTACCGCCTCATGAAGCATTGTTATTCAACAATGATTTCCATGAAATGTAATAAGAATGGTTATATTTAACATATGTGATATATATGATATTAATATAATTCTATAATTATAATATATCATTTAAATTTCTTTATTTCATCTTACAATAAAATGCAAACCGCTTTCATGCGTACGTACGACCAACCGTCTCAATGAACAATGTATTTAATTTTCTATATATGCATTTTAAACATTAATCTAAATACATATAAGAAAAATAAATTTAATATTTATATAATTTTATGAATTATTTTTATGATTAAACCATGATCTTAATAAGTGTACCAAAACAAAATGAAAACATAGATGAAATACAAAGTAGTTATTTCTTGGATGTGAATTTAACCTAGAATTCTTAATGAATGGGTAATAAATGGTCATTAGTAAATCATAAATGGTAATATATAAATATAATTATTGTTAGTTAATATATTTATAATAAAGTTATATTTATAAAAAATTATATTTGTTATATATTAATTTTAATGTATAAAAATGAAGTAAATACTTAATGAAAAGGGGTTTTGTCTCAATTTTCCCTCTTTGAGCAGTACATTATAATATGCACCTACTTTCATTTAAAAGTTGTATATATATCCCTTATAACATGTTATATCAATTATTTATTTATACACATGTTATTTTCTATTTTATATTTTTTATTATTTCATGGGGATTATGAGTGAATGACACTAAAGTGGTAATGATGTTATGTTAAAATCTCATCATTTCTCGAGATTGTTTTTGATTATGTTTAAAATCATAAATTATTATGAACTATCTCTTAAGAAACTATTTAATTTTTTTTATATACTTGTCTTTAATTTAATTTTAATGAAATAATATCTTTTCACACTCTTTGGTATATAAAATAATTCATAAAAATGTTTTCAACAAAATCATATTTATTCCTCTCTTCGGTAAAAAATTTGTTTTCTTCAAAAACCATGTTTTCTAAAAAAAATTAAATTTTATTTTTTTATAATATAAAAATTAAAATAATTTTTTAACCATGTTGGAATTTAATTCATTATAAAAACAATTAAAAATAAATAATATTTTAATTTTCCAAAAAATTCTGTTTTTACTCATATTGTAAATTTGAATGGAACCATTGTTTTTATGTCTACGACATCAATGAAACATTCTACCATTAATAAAAATATTTTCCTTGAAGCTAACATTATATTTTCAAGGTTATTTGAGAAGATAATTTTTTTTAATATTTTTTATTTTTAAATTTTTTTTTTCAAATCCAAAAGAGTGATATCCTTAGGAAATGTTTGAAAATATTCCTTTAAATGTTTTAATGTTTATTTAGAAAATAATTTATAACATAACTTAATAATTTTGAGTAATTTAAAATGATTATCATAGAAATTTTATCTTCCTCAATAATCAATCCATGTGTTTTTTTGTCCAAAATCACTATCCATCTATGATTAAAGAATTTGAGGTCACTTATAATATAATTAGGATATGATCCAAAGATACCAATCTTATTATTTCTCAGAATGGTTTATGTATTTGATTATATGATGTTTATGACACTTGTTTCTCATCCACACGTAATACCATAATAAAATTCGTATGAAACCTACTTCCTTTACATGGGTTTGGCTTTGAGGAAATGATGAAATAATTATGAAACTTATCTCTTTTCCACAGGTTACGATATTATGGAATTTATATGGATGGAATTTCATTTCATGGGTTATGATCTGATGAATTATTTATAATATTTTATAACACATAAATATGGTTTTAATTATGATATGGGTGGGCACTTTATATCATTACAAGGCATTGGTAAATAATTAAGGTTCTATGAGCTTATAGGGTACACAGTTAGTTATCCCAAGCCAAAAAAAAAGGTATACTAGGGGTTCTCTGAATCCCAAAGTAGGTAAAAGGGTCACTAACCTGAGCCTAATATGTTATGAAATTCATGGTGGGTATCTGTGATAGAATATTTTTTTACGATTATTCATATTCTGCCAATATTTGTCTTATGGAAATGTTTTTCTATTGTGGATCATGTTCATTGATTCCAAAATGATTCATGTCTTTAGAAATACCAATCATTAATTCATGAGTTGAGATTTTGATCCTTGATATGTAGTGTATGGTTTTCAAATATTATTTTCATGTTCTTGTTCCCTTATGTTCATGTTCTACTAACATATCTGCCTTGTCTACCCTTAATAAGAATATAACCCCCCTTCCTTATGTTTCATTTTCCTAGGTAATAACCAAATGTATTATGCATGGTATATCTTATAGTGGTTCTTGTTATGAATATCATAGTGGGAGATTATGTAGCTTAACTATGGTTTAGTTATTTCTATTTCCATGTTTCTAAAGACACAATACTATTATAATACATAGGCATGGTTTTGTGTAATGAAATGAGAATTCATAAAAAATCATGCAATATCTATGTATGATAAGAATGGGTCGCTATAGTTGGGGACATTGGATATGTTTAGTTAAACTTTTGAAATTATATTGATAAAACATTTAGGGATATCCCTAAGGATATATATAAGAATAATTATAAGGATAGTCAATGTATAGTAAAATGTATTGGGATTTTGGAAAAGGATATAACAATTCGATTCTAAGAAATTACATCCATATATGGATACTACATGTTAATGTGGATACAATACAGCGATATATAGGGGGAACAACATTAAAAAGGGAACACTGATCTAGATTCGATCATCATCTAGAATAGAAAAAAGTTCCATCATTCACAAATGGTTGGACACAGCTGACGGATACACTTTAGAAATTTAAAAACTCTTTACAAACCATCATGAATTATTTAAATAGGCGATGAAACTGAATGGACATATATAATACTAATGTGTGATAGATTAAATATGTTTTTAGTATTTATATATGGTAAATGAAATTTTTTATGATTATGTCATTCCCCTCATGATTCTTTAATCCAACACTATGATTTTTTATTTTAGTCAATTGCATGCAACCAATGGATCCATGTCAACACTGAGTGAAACATAAAATTTAATGATTTTCCGATGGAGAATCCAAATGTTATATGAGATGGAATGAAAAATCATGTTTTTTTGATAAAACAAATCATGAAATGACTCATGTTATACTTCATAATGAACAAATGAAAGAACAATATTCTATTGAATCAATGAAAATGCAATGTTCACCTTCTTTTATTAGGTCTTATGATCCCCCGTTTTCCAAACAATGGATTTACACTACATAAAATATGTTTTTTGTTCTCTAGAATTTAGAAAATGAAAAAGTCATTTTTCTTGTCAACCATTTTTATGTTGAATTTAATCAATAATGGGATCTTATCAATAATATTATTCAAAAATATGATATTGTATCCTGGAATTTGTACAAGTTAATGAATTTTATTTTCAATATGTACATTCATCGTATTCTTCATGTGAAAATGTAGAACATGTTCCATGGGAAAAATAAAAGTTATGATGAATCTGTTGGTACATATGAATAACATTTTACAAGAATTTCGAGGTATAAATTTGGTATTATCATCCAATAAGTAAGTAATGTTGATTGATTCTCTCTTGGATTAAAACCAACTGTCTGAAGTCTATTAACCATAATATAATTTAGTAGCTATGAAGAGATTTCACAATATACTATCAAGGTGGAAATTTAGGTTTGAGTTACATACCAATATCATGGAATTGATAAAAGTGAAAAATATAATTCAAGGAAAATATAATAATCATGGAGGGAAGAAGAGGAGAATTCTTTTATGCTCACTATGTTGGAAGAAATAGGGAGAAAATTTTATTAAGGGGACAACTAAATGTTTTAAGTGTATAAAGGAAGGTTATTGATTGAATGAATTTTTAATTGAAATGAATAATTTAGATAATTATGTAAATAATGATAAAGTATCTACAAATAAACCTCCCACACTTGAGTGTTTCAAAAGAAATGTGATTTGGAATTATTCTAAAAAGCTCCCAAATACGAGGGTTAAGGATGGTGATCAATTCCATCAGATACATAATCCATGGAATGTGGAATAATCTCATGAGATCACTTTATCTGATGAGGGGTGTGATAATGATGAAGTGAAAGGTACTCTTACTATCTACTCTAGAAAAATTGAATGTCTTATTTGATTTTGGATATACCCTTTCATTCATATGTAAATAATTTTAAAAGGGAAATTCTTAATGGAACAATAATCCCATACTAGGTCAACGATTCATCTTCAATATTTGTTGAAGGGAATGTTCTTATTAGAAATAGTTTTATTCTCACACAAATTGAATTAAATGTAAACTTAGGAATGGAGTGTATTTATTTACATAAATACAACATTAATTTTCAAGGATGGAATGTCAGGTTTGATATTCTAAGCCAATATATATTTCTCAATCAAATTGATGAAAAGTATGAATATCATATGGAGATCACATCCATTTTATGATTATTTTTTTCCATTAATGAAGGGGTGTATATCTCAAACTTTTGGAAAAAAAACATGACATTAATGGCATGGCTATTGTGAGGGAATATTTTAATATATTTTCAGAAGAGTTTCACATCCTTCCAAAAAAACACAATGTTGGGTTCTCAATAGAAATCATACCAGTTTCCATAACAATTTCAATGTCTATATTTAGAATATTAATGATCAAGTTTTAGGAATGGAAGAAGAAAATATAGGAGAACCTTGACAAGGGATTATTTCATCCATGTGTGTCACAATGGGTTGAACCTGTACTTTTTTGTTAAAAATAAATTAGAATCAATGTGACTTTGTATTGATTATTGGGTGATGAAAAAGATCACAATGAAGAACAAGTATCCTCTTTCCCATATTTATGACTTGTTTGATAAATGAAAATAATCTAAATACTTTCCATAGATTTATGTTTGATCATGATATCATCAATTGAGGGTCCAGAAGGACAATATACCCAAGAAAAAACACCATACATGTATTAACACTATAAATATATATTGATGAAAGTCGGTCTTACTAGTTCTTCCGTAATCATGATGGATTTAATGAGTATAACCATTAAATAATACCTTGATTATTTTGGGATAGTCTTATATATTAACTTATTATCTATTCAAAGGGAAATGGAGAGCATGAAGACTTGTTGAGAATTGTACTGAAGTTGTTAAGGAAGGAGAAACTATAAGAAAAAATTTTAAATTGTGAATTTCCTAATAAATATGATTAATTTTGGGTCATATAATCTCAGGAGATAGTATATAAGTAGATACATCAAAGGAGTCCATTGAGTATTGGCCTTGAACAACCATGGTGAATTAGATATAGATTTTTCTTGGTTTAGCTAGATTTTATCAACCATTTATGGTAAAGCTATCAATAATATCTAATTCCCTAACTATGTTAACATAAATGTGAGACATGTTCCTATTTATAGTTGAATGTGATGAAAATACTATGGAACTAAAGAAAAGATTAGTCATCTGACCTGTCATTATATTACCATATACTTAACAAGGTTATGAAATCTATAGTGATCCATCCATGAATGGTTTTTTATGTGTTCTTATGCCAACTGAAATGGATATATCAGACACCTCACTAGAATTTTTGAATCAGGAAAAAAACTACCCAATAAATGATTTTGAGTTAGCCATAGTAATTTTTGAATTAATGTTATGATGGTATTATATTTATAGGAAATGAATGTGATATATATTATAATCATAAAAGGTTAATGTATATATTCACCTAGAAGGAGTTGAATATGTGAAAAACGTATATGGTTAGATATGATTGAGGGATAGGGATTCTCAATACATTAAAACCTTGGGAAACTGAATAAGTTCATCGATGCATTGAGTCAAAATGATCATACTAGCTTGTCCATGCCGTAGGTTAAAAAAGATCCAATATTTATAGATTTTTAAAGGATGGACCTAGAATTATTGATGGAATGGAAGAAATATTATCCTATTCAATTAAATTTTCACCCATATATCCATGTGAAGATTAAGGTGGTACATAAGAAAGATATAGAGCTTCAAAATATGGTTATAAATATTACTAAGATTAACCTTGGTAATGATGTAATTATAAGGATCAAGAACCTTGTATTCCTTTCAACTATATCATATTTCTTGGAGTTGTTAGTGGAAGCTCATAGTTCTTCATTATCTATTCATTTGGGAAGTACGAAGATGTTTAAAAAATTTATTGTTTATTTTTAGTGGGTTGGTATGAAGAGAGATATAGATGATTATATATCATGATATTTTTATTTTCAGCAATTTGAGGCTGAAATTAATTATTATATGGGTATAATAAATACATTGACCATACCATACTGAAAAATGAAAAAAAAACACTATGTATTTTTTCATTTCTCTCCCAAAACATCTAAAGGGAATAATTCTACATGGGTTTTAATTGATATCCTTACCAAGTCAGCACAATTCATTTCTATCAGAGAAGACTTATATCTTTATTATATTTCTTGGATAGACAATATAAAAGTGGTACAATATCAGTGATGACAACATTCCATTATGTCATATTGGGATTCAAGTTTTACTTCAAAGTACTGGTGAAGTCTTTAAAAACATGTTAATAATAAGTTGAGCTTTGGTAATTCATATCATCCTTAAACAGAAGGAAATTATAAAATAACAATTAAAAACATATATGAAATGTTGAGATATTGTTCATTTGATTAAAATTGTGTTTAGGATCAACAGCTTCCATTAGTTTGTTTCCTTACCAACATATTATTCACAATGTATTCAAATGTTTCTGTATAAATCCCACTATTGAAATAAATATATATTTCCCATGTTCTAGAATAATTTTTGATAATAAAATCTATTAGAAATATAAATACCTAAACAAAAGGTATATAAAGTTATATCCTTTAAAAAACACATCAGTGTAGTTCATAATTGGTAGAAAATTTATTATTATAATCACCAACATGATATTGAGTTAGTAGTTGGTGATAAGGTGTTTCTCGAAAATTCTTCATGGAATATGGTTCTGAGATTCATGAAAAAAGAAAAATTTGTCACTATGTATATCTATCCCTTTAAAATTCATAATAGTATTAGGACAGTAAAATTTCAATAGGTTCTACCAATAAACATATATAAATTCCACAATTCATTCTAGGTATATCTATTGAGGATGTACATAACTGACCCTTCAAATGCACAAAAAATCATATTTCATACCTCTAGAGAAAGAATTTTATTATGAGGAACAACTAGTGGAGATTATGGATAGTAAAAAGAAAGTTCTAAATACAAATACCACTCACCAAGAAAATATTTTATGGAAAAACCACCAGTTTAAGGAAGATATATAAGAACATTAAGATATTATGAGGCAAAAGTATCAACATTATTTTATATGAGAGATGCATTTTTATAGAAAAATTACTTCAATGGGGGTAGAATGTAATACCTAGGGAATTTTTGAGATATTTTTTTGAATTAATTAAATTTCTGTGATTTATTAATTTACAAATAGCATCAATTAATGCTTTTGCTACACAAAACCATGAGTTATTTTACATTACATACTACATTGATTTTTAGTAAAATAATAACATATTATTAATATTATTATTTAAATTTGACCATTAAAACCGATCTGTTAAACAAATTGATTTTAATATTAATAACTAATTTCTAAAAATTAATTATTATGGTTTAATATAAATTAAATATATTTATAAAAACGAACAAATTTTTCAATAATGTATTTATAATTTTTGAAAATATTATTTTATCAAAAATTAATTTTTATATTTTTTAAAATTAATATAAATATTTTTTCACAATTTTAGAAAATATTCTAGATAAAATAAACTTATTTTTTCAGCTTATCATGTCGAAAATATCTTAGGATTAATTTTTTTATTTTTCAGAAAAGATTAATATTTTGATGGATAATAAAAAATAATGAATTTTAATTAAAAAAATACTTTTTTTAATTTATTTATAAATTTAAATAATAAATGAAATTTGTTTTAAAGTAAAATTATTTTAATTTTATATCCATTAATCAAATTATTTTTACTGTAATCAATTTCATATTTATTTTTCTAAAAAAAACATTTTTAACTGTTGAGCATTTTCTCCGTAAAAACTCGCATTCTTATCACATTTGTGGGATTAATTTTCAATTATATTTTCAAACTTTTGTTAATGAAGTTTGAAAAAAATGGTATTAATATTTTAAATATGAATAATTTATATTATCTAATAATGTTAGATTGTTTTTTGACCAAAATTAATAGTAGAGACCTTAAAAAATACTCACTATTGTTAAAGTAAAAATGGGTATACCAATGAGGTTAAACTGAAATGATAAGTGTTATGAAATAATGAAAACATATAAAAAACCATTTTATGACCATATTTAAATCTTATCTATCAAATTCTTTATAATTTTAAATTATTTAATCCTTTTTTCATTATTAAAACGTGGGTGGAATTCTTTCATTCAAAAAATTAAAAGTGTGTCACTGACCTAACTTATAAAAGGACACCCCTTATACTATTCTATTAACACCTTAAAACAAAATTTATTCATCTAAGAGCTACCCAAATAAAATTCCAACATCCATATAATCATATCTAAAACTTTATTTTGGACATAAATCTAGCCTAGGAAGGATTTTGTGAACCTAATAAGGATAACTGAAGATGTGATAATGTTCATCAAAAATCATTTAGTTTTATTCCTTCATTCACATCCTTCAGTTATTATTATAAAATTATGATATAACAATATCAATATATAACATATAATTACTTTTTTTGTTAAATTATTTACCTAAAACCATCTCCACTTCAGTTAATTGGGTTTTGAAAGAATCATTTGTGTGTACGATAGACTACCTTATCATGAACCGATGTCATTCGTTTTTTGATTATGACCACTCATAGTTGGATATAATGATGGATTTATTTATTATATATGATATATAAATGATATTATTATTATTTTTTATTTATTGTTTCATGAATAACATCATGATTTCATTTTTATAGGAATATGATAATGTCACTTGTGTGGACGGAGAACTGCCACCTCGTGAAGTGATGTGATTATTTCACACTTTACATGTAAGGTTATAAGATGGTTTTACTGAACATATTTGATATATAGGAAATAAAAAGTTTTATTTATAGATAATATATACTTTTAATTTTTTTCAATCAATCCAAAAATAAAACAAAAACATCTTTCATGCGTACGTAAGACCTATCATCTCGATACAGAGTGTATCTTATTTTCTATCCCTGCATTTTGTGGATTAATATAAAAAATATAAACTATAAATATATTATACTTATATGAAATTAATAAATTATGGATATTATGAAACCATGATCTATGTATGATTACCGAAAATAACAAAATAAATCATATATGAAATATTTTTTATTTTTATATGAAATTTGGCTTTAACAAGGAATATTTAATATGAATGTATTAAATGGCCATAAGTAAATAATATATAATATAATATATATAATTGTGTTCCTTTAATTGATTTATAATACATTTATATTAATTATAAAATATTTTTGAACATGTTTAATGGAATTCAAGATTTAAGGTAAGATAAATTTTTCCCAATTTACATTATTTTTGACTTACATTATGTTACTCACCAATATTCCTTAACGAGGTTTATATAAATCCCATTTGATAGGTAATGTAGTGAATTAATATATCATTATTATATTTTAAGTTATATTTTCTGTTATTAATTCATGGTTCTTATAATTAAATGATACCAAAGTGGTAATGATTTTATGTTACAAATTCATTATTTATCTAGATTGATTATGATTATGTTTCTAATGACAAAATATTATAGTCTATCTCTAATGAAAATAATTATTTTCACTGTACTATTTTAATTCATAACATTTTCATTTAATAATACTATTTTTACACTCTTTGGTACATAAAATAATTGAGAATATGTTTTTAAGAAAATTCATCTTTATCTCCCTCTTCGGTATAAAATCCATTTTATTCTAAAACCATGTTTTCTGAAAGTGTTTTTATTTTTTTAATATTATCCTATTATTTATAATGTAAATTTTTTCCCATGATAGAATTTTTTCCTTGGAAATGTTTTCTGATGGAATCTAAATATTATATTCCAAATAGTTCACATCTAGATCTTATTGATAATTTGGAAGGAATCATTATTTTAATGTGTACGCTATGGTAAAAAATCTTATCAACATGAATATAATTTTCTTTGAAGATACCATTATATGATTTCAATTTTATTTTCATTGAAAATTATTTTAGATATGTTTTGGGTATTATGTTTTATTTCAAATCTAAATGGAAATTTTCCTCATGAAAGATTTCAAATACATTTTTTATTAGTTTTAGTATTTATTTTCAATGAAAAGGATTTCAAAATTATTTTATGAATTTTTAGGTTAATAATTTTACTATCAAAGAAAGGTTATTTTACTCTAGAAATTTTCCATGTTATTTTTCCTTCAAAATAATTATCCATATTAGATGACATACTTTGAGGTTAAATATTATTTACTAGCGATATAATTCAAGGATAGAATTATTACCCTTTATTGGAATGATTTATATTATGTTGAAATGATATTTATGAACCCCATTTATATTCCATAGGTTTTACCATAACAAAATAATTAGGAAATGTAATTTTTTTAAGGGTTATGCAATAATTAAATTACAAAATGATTATGAATCCTATCTCTTTTCCACAAGTTATGATATGATTGAATATTTATGAAACCCATTCCGTTTATGATTCATGATTGGATGAATATTATAGATCTTATGGAAAAAATATAGTTTTTGTTATGAAATGGGTGGGACCTATACCACCCTTCAATTCATTGGGTACTGATAAAGATCTATGATATTAGCGGTTAAAAGGATGGTGAGCCCATATCTGAAGAATAAGGCACATAAGTGGTCATCCCATTCCCGAAGGAGGTATGTGGGTGGTTAACCAAATCATTATATTTTATGAACGTCAAGGTGGGTATCCTTGAGAGAATATTTTATATTGTTATGTGTATTCCAAAAATCAATGTCTTATTCGAATGATATTATCTCATTTCTCATGTTATTTTATTTACTCATTATTAATGTCTTATAAACTTCCAATACTTCTTCCTTGACTTAGGATTTTGATCTTTGATATGTTGGGTATTGTTTTTAAAATTTGTTCTAAGGTTCTCATATCCCTATGTTCATGTTATTCTTATGTATCTCCCTTTTTTACCATTACTGAGCATCTAAACACACCCTTTATTAGGTCTAATTTCCTCAGGATATGAAGAAATTTATTATTTATTATATGTATAAGAAGGGTTCTAATATTGAAGATAATAGTGGGAGACAATGTATTTTAACAGTGGACTAATTTTCTATGGGTTAATGTTTCTAAATGCATTAAAATATTACAATCCATAGATGTGTATTTTCAAAATGTATTTAAAATTCATAAAAAGGTGTAATATCTATGTTTGATAAACTTGAGTTGCTATAGGGTCACTCATGGAATTTCAAAAAAGTTTAAAATTAATATAAATTACATTTCGTGACTAGAAAGAAAAAAACAGATATATTTCAAATATAGGATAACTATTGGTTAATATAATGTCATATAATAATATTATGACATGTTTAGGTTAAGTTTATATCCTTATCTATTTTATTTTCCCCGTATTATCCCTTTTTTGACAATTACTGCGATAATAATGTTTTTAAACATTACTTGTCTATATGGTTACTATAAATGGAAAATTGGTTATTAAAATAACTATATTTTATATTTTAAACACATACTAATATCTATAAAGTATATATGGTTTTTGGATGTTTAAAAAAATTAATATAATATAATATATTGTAAAATATATTTAATTCTATTTTTGAAACTATTCATTTCATATGATGATTAAAACAACAGGAGAATAATTGAATTTGAATATAATCCATTGAAACTTATATAATATGTCACTTATATCTAAAAAATAAATGGGGCACAATAATCTAAAAAAATTATACTACTTTTAAATTTTTTGAAATCATTTATTAAATTTTTATATTATCTGAATAATGGTTGTGTTGACGTTGCGTATGAAGTTATCATAATATTTTCATAAATAAAAATTAATACATAATTACAATGAATAAAAACTAATTTATCTTTCATATAAATCTTTTATAACTTATCATAGATTCAATTTATCGACATTTAAAAAATATAGTTATAATGAAAAAATAAAATGAAATTTTTATCTTCTCATTAAATGAAATAATATAAAGTTCAAGATAATTGAAAAAATGAAACAAGATTACATATTATCAAACCATTGATGGACATGTCTAAACTCTACTCATCAAATAGGATAAATGAAGATGCTACAATCATTTCTAGTCCTTATAAAATTATTTTTAACCACAATTTAATGATTTACCCTTACCATGGTGATAATTATTTAATTTGTTTACTATTCATAATGACCCAAAATAATACAGAGATTTTTGATAAATTTGGATATACATACTTGTAATATTTAATACAATCTTCACTACTAATTTAACAAAAGATGAATAAATTAAATAAAAATTAGAATGAAAACCATAATGAAGATAAGTTTTTTTTGAAAAAAGCCTATAACATATGAAAATGTATTTATACAAATCTGAATTATAAAATTTATTACAAATAATATAACTTGAATTTATTAATCAAAAAAATCTAATGAAATTATAAAAATATTTCCAAATATAATTTGACTTTGTAAACAATTTAAATGAAAATATGGTTTTCAATGAAAACATTATTTTTCATTAGTCATTGAAATAAAAACTTTCGGAAATATTAACAAAAATTCACCAAAATATGATCTGGATATGAAGATTTGAAAAAATAAATCCTTTTAATAAATTAAAATTTTAAAATTCTCCACAAATTAATTATAACATATTCTCACAAATGGTAATAAAAATAAATTTAAAATAAAATGTATTTTTTATGAATAAAATGACTAAGAATTGAGGGATTATCTATTATGAATTCATCCAAAATTTTTATTTAGTATTAAATATATATATTTATGTTAGGTCCACAAGGCTGAATAGCCTAAGAGTGGGTGGGGGGGAGCGAATCAGGGTATGAATAATTTAAAATTAAAGCCCGTTCTGATTTTGTTTCACTGTTAAGAAAAACACTCTTCTCCCTCTTTCCTATCGCATAATATAAACAGAATGTAAAGCATGAACATGACACAACAAGTTTACTTGGTTCACCGCTAAGGGATATGTCCAAGGAGCATACGCCGACAGGTTTTCGGCCGTACAAAATTCCATTAAATTTCACTAGCTGTGGATTACAAGGTTTGGGCACAGTCACTTTGTCCCAGGCTTGCTGCCTTTACAATGTTTAGGGTTAGCTCACTGCATTCCCAAGGGTCACTCCCTGTTTCTCTCTCTCTGGCTCACTGCTGGGGGAGAGGATCACCTTCTTCCTCTTCCTTCACTCACTACTCTAGAAAGGATCGACTCACAGTTTATAGACCTGTAGGTCTCTTCATTTTCATGAAGGAATGCATCCTATGTTGTATATGGATGCTCTGCTGAAGTCCAACTTTCACCTGTAGATGAATATCTCTTTGCACTGAAGGTATCGAGCAATCTTCCAGCTTCCACGTGGCCCAAAAGTACGGCCAGGAAATCAACCTTACTTGGCATGCAAGTCTATCTCGGCGCGCAAGTATCGACGCGCAAGTCACAACTAGCGCGCAAGTCTTCCTCAACCACTTACGTGAAACAAGATTCTACAACTCCAAACCTGCGCGACTCATTTCCTTCATCTCTTAAACCACCTCAGGCGTGCAACTAACACTTGGCATGCAACTTCCAACACTGGCGTGCAAGTCCCACTTGCATGACACACCACCACTTACGTGACCACCACACCTGCACGACGGGATCTCTGAATCTTCAAAGTGTTGAACTCCGGTGAGAAATGAGGAGGGGTGGTCTAGTATTTATAGGCAATTTGACCACCCTACGCGATGGCGTGCCAGTCAACCCTCAGCGCGTAGGTCTCTTCCCCTACAAGTCACTTGCACGACCTACTTCCAAACTTGCACGAACCTCTTTCCTTAGCCATATTTTGATCTTCTTATCTTGAGAAACCATAGGCGCTCAAGTTCTCAAGCTTCTAAGGAATCCGTGCGCAAGTCTCTTTCAGGCGCGCAAGTCACTTGCGTGACACCAACAATACTTGCGCGATCCTTATCCCTTTGCCATATTTTGATGATATTATATTTATAAACATATGGCGCACAAGTTTCCTATCCTCCAAGGCCTTGGCACGCAAGTCCCTTTTCCAAAAACAATTTTAGAATCCCCTTTGTTGATGTTCTTGAATCAAACATTGATCGTTAACCATAGCTCTTGAACTCATCATTCCACCATGAAATCCCCTTTGTCAACAAATTTATATGTCATGGTTTTAATTTTCAACAATCACAGCTTGGATGTTCACTTTTTCAAAAAGCACAATCACCTAAAAAATGCTCCAATGATACCTTGAGGGATTTTTTCCCAACAAATTCACAAATTAATTAATGATATTTTAAAACAATGATTTTATGGATAGGATAAAATGTTTAAATTTAAACAATAAAAATGTATTTTTTTAGTTAGGCTGAGTGTTGTGTTTCATATATTCTATCAAACATAGTTTTTCTTTTAAAAATAATGGGGTGTTTGATGTTTTCATCATCTATGGTATATTTGTGGATCCTTTAAAGATAGTGGATATTAATGGATAGTCCAAAAAAAATTCTTTGATGGGGAACCATGGTTTCCTTGTATTATATTGGTACTATCATTGATTTGATAGAAACTTCTCTTGATTATCAAAATCATTAACCAATTTAAATCAAACGGGTGTATAAATTTCATTTACTGAGGAATTCGATGAGATATATAATGATTAAAAAAAGGTTAATCCTGAAATTTGTGAAAAAATAACCAAGTAGTTCATAATAATATGTGATATATAGTGATACATCCAAAATGATATTGTTTTGTTTACTCTTGGAAAACGATAAAGTGATAGCATATGCCTCTCCCCAATTACAGATCTTTGAGATGACATACCCCACAAATTATAATGAATTGTATACTTTGATCATATCATTATTGACTTTGAAAAATTATATCTATGGGTATAAGTGTGCCATTTACATGGATCACATAATATTCAAGTATATATTCATATAAAAGGATCTCAATATGAGTTAATATAAATTTTTATTAACGATCAATAATTATAAATGATAAATTATTTTCTATCTTAAGAAGGTGAATAAATTAGAAGATTCTCTAAGTAGAAATGATCCTACAATTTTAACTATAATAATTAATTAATGGGATCTAATCTTGATGAACATTTAAATGATGAAAATGATAATTATAAAAGTAATGTCATGCTACATTATTCAAAAAATATCTTAACCATCCATTACTGAACGAATCAAGGGGAGATACATATATGATTAGTAGAAATAGATAAATGTAGTGAATATTCGATACTCAAGCTTCTATAAATAGGTAGTTATAAGATTTACAACATGGATATGTGTCCAATTTAAACTATAATTGATTTTATAACTATTGGATTATGTACATAACATATCGTACTGTATTCATCTAGGATGCATTATAACATCTAAATACGGAAATCAAAAAATACTTGGATAATATAAAGAAGTATATTTCATAATTTGTACCATTATTCTTAATATGAAACAATTCGAGGATGAATGATATAATTCTAAATGTTTGATGTATCGACTACCCATCTCTTCAATGAAATGGGAATACAGAACTGTGGATTTTGTCATACGACTACCTATGACATCTAATTGTAATACCACCATTAGGGTGGCTGTCAATCACCTTATAAATAAAATTTAAATTCTATCATGGGATATTTCCCCCTTGAACAATTCTCCATGATTTTTATAAGATAAGTGGTAATAATATATTTTCTACGACTCGCAATTGTATCTAGTTGATATCTTAGGTTTTTCTGAAGGTTCTGGTGAAGCCTTTCACAAGAATTGGATACAAAGGGGAGTTTTAGAACCATTTATCATCCTCATATTGATGTTCAGATAGATAGAAAAATTCAAACCCTATAGTTTATTTTTAGATCATGTTTAATGGACTGAAAATGATGTTGGGATCAACAACTTCCCATAATGGATTTCTCTTATAAAAATGGTTTACATTATAGCATTAAAATGGAGCCTTATGAGTAACTTTATGGGACTAAGTATTAGGATCCAAATAGTTTTCATGAAGTTATAGAGATGAATATTATTAGACCTGATAATATAAATAACACAACATAAATGTTTCATAACACTCAGTTTCATAAGAAATCATGAATTTTTTTTGATGAATATCCATGAAAAAAATAATACATGATACCTGGAGTTTGAGGATATAACTAATGTGTTTATTTATATATCACCACAGAATATTTTAACAATATTTTAGAAGAAGGGAAATTATATTTAAAAGTACATCTGCACATTTAACATCCATGATCACATCAAAGATATGAATATCGACTATGACCCCCACATATTATATCTCAAGTACATGATGTGTTCTATTTATTACACTAGATGAAGTATATAAAAAATGAAATGTAATAAATATTAATGTGGTAAATTTTGGGCAATGATATTCATATTTAGAGAAACTAATAAATTTATAAATCATAGAGATAATGGTCAATGAAAAAAGAAAACATACCTGGTCAAAGTAATATGGAGGAACAATAAGTATGAGGAAGAAACATGGGACTATGAGGATGCAATGAAACAAAAACCTAATATGTTTTTGTGAAAAAATAAAATTTAGATTGTGAAAATTTTGATTTAAAAAAATTTCATGAATCAAACTAGAATAAAAAAAATTCACTACTGAATGAATAAATTCTTCATGATGTAATTTTGTATAGAAAACCAATATAAAGTATTTAAATTTTTATTTTGGACAATAAAAACATATATCCCAGTATTTTATGTGTAGTTTAAATGAATGTGAAGCCTCATAACCATAGTCAATATAGTTATTCTATCACGACCGGTATGATTATTACTTAATATGGGATATGATATAATAAAATAGTCGCAAAACAATGAAGTGATGTCCTCGTTTAGAGGGATCATACAACATTGAACCCATTTATCAGAGATTCTATGGTAGATTGAATAACTGGAATTTTCCCTTGACTAAGCCCAATCCAAGATTCCATAAATTAAACATGAGTGAAATTGGAAATGGGAGAAGTCCATACTTATAGAGTTCACTACCCAAACCAAGTTTTATATTATACCCCAAGAAATAACTACCATCATACATCCTTCACTTTGGAAATAAACAAATGTACATAGGGGTTTTGTATTTATCCTATAGTATTTTTATATTTTTATATTTTTAATAAAACCATGAATATATTGTTCCCTTTTCATTATATGTTTATTCATATTCAAGATTTTATAATTAGTTTGATAAAAATTTGATTTCGTATAAAGAAATTTTTTTGGGAAATATATAGTTTCAATTAAAATAATCATTTTGATAAATCTAGGAGTTCAAAATAAATTTTATTTTTATAAATTTTTCTAAAAAAATAATTTATTTTTAGATACGAATGATTATATAAATTAATGAAGTCCCATTTATTTCATATAATTGTCATAATGTTGTTAGTCTCCTAGAAAATAGTATTTTCTTTTAAATAAGAAAATAATTTCAATGTTAAAATTACTATATTTATAATTTTTTGTTAAAAAATATATCTTTTTAAATCATCATGTCATAATTATCTAATAGTTAAATTTTTATAATTTCTTGAGATAATTTTTTTTTGGAAAAACTAAAATACGTATAAATATAAAATATTTATTTTGGAATCATAATAATATAAAAGAGATGTAATAAATACAATAATGGAATCCTCTACAAAAAAATTCGTTTCCCATTAAAATTAAGTGTTTTAATGAAATTTATTTATTTTTACAAACCTATAATGAATCCTCTAGAAACTAATTTATATTTTAATATTTTAATAACAATTATTTATTTTGATGACTTACGTCAACATAATTAATTGTTAAAATTTTATCAATTTGTTGAAAACCATAGAAAATAATTTAAAATATCCATATTTGGGTCAAACCATATGTACAAATAATAGGATGGTTTGCATTTTTGTTTATTTTATTACATAGAGTAAAAAAATATGTTTAAAAATTAATAATGAATTTACATCTCTTTTTATATAAATACCCACTCAACCTCCATTTCCTCCTCACCCAAAATCCATGAGGCATGAACTTCCTCTCTTTCTATATCTTTAATTCTCTCTTATTTTGTTTTTAATCTCTTAGGATGCTCTTTCCAAACTTTAAAAAAGAACCTCTCAAGTAAGGGATTCACATCCTCTAACTATTTATTGATGTAATTTTATTATATTAAAGCTTTTGAATTATAATTTTTCATGTTAAAATATTTTTTAACCATAAAATTACTTTAAATATTATTACCTTGTAATTTAAGGCCACATATCAAAGTCATTAACCCCTTACATGATCATTTATAAATGCTTATTATACTGTAGAAATTATTTAGTTATTTTCAATAACTAAAACTAATATTGTGAATACCCCTCCACATTTCCCCTCATGGGTTTTCACCTAGTTTATGCTATCATTCATTTATTACTTAAATCTATTTATGTATCCATCATTTAGTAATAATAGGTTTAAAAGAATTGAATTTTGGGATTATATTGTATAATCTATGTAGTACAAAAATACATCTAAAAGTTATGAGTGTGATGAGTTGGATAATAATGATACATCCCTATAATAAGTTAGATAATTATTTCACATTATGAGACACCATGTTTGGTTCATAAGGAATTCTCTCATGAATCATATTTTATGATTTCCTTTTGGTTTTACTTCACATAAGCTTATAAATTCATGATTTATATTATTTCACATTCTTATATCTTCTTGATATTATCATATTTTTTTGTTATTTGATATACATGATTATGATTCTAATATTTCCATGTCATCAAGAAATTTCCATTGACTAACATTTAAAACTTTAGATTATGTTATTCCATGATTATTTTCATACCATCATTTATAACTTGCCCTATTCTTATGTATAACCCTAGTATATCCTATGAAAAATTTAAGGGTATATTTAATTTAAGGTCACATAATTTTGTTTATAAATAATGCCATCGTATATATTTTTACATTTATTGTGTTATGTATTTAATTTCCCAAATACTCAGGGCCTCTCTATGTTTTGGGATTTTATTATGTGGGCCTTTATGTAATAAATCATCAAATAAAGTGTGTAATTGTTTAGGTTTTCATATTTTATCTATTTTTCATTCCGTGTATATATATATATATATATATTTCCCCTTATATTTTAATTTACATTGTTTTTTTATGAATATATTTTTGCTGAATTAACATGTTCTTATCTTAGTGGTGTGTATGGAATGTATATGGTTGATGACTATCTAGGTTTTACACTCACTCCATGTATATGAACTTTATTATTTATTTAGATGTTTCTCATCATGATAATGTTTAGGTATATGTATTATAATTTTCTAGTTGATCCCCTTGTTTAGGCATTCAATGATGATAGAGGTGGGATCCTTGAATTTTCATGGTATATAGTATAGATTTGTGTGATATATGGAACGAGATATTTATTTAGAGTTGTATGGGTCTTATGAAAATATTTTTTTATAGTTATTTGGTTTCATCTAGAATCATGGCCATAGTGTTTTGTATTATAGTTTATAATATTTTTTATAAATCATTAAATTTATTTGATACTATTATAATGGTATATTATCATTTGTGTCAGGAATAGTTGAAAATTAAACCCCAATGATGGCATATACCATAGGAATTTACTTCAAACATTCGGTGACTATGGGTATCGAGTATGTTTAGCAGAATTTTGGCCCTACACAAGACAATGAGTTAGGGTTGGGATATTATAATATGTTTCATCAATATGATTTTCCAAACATTATTTTTTATATTTTTTTGAGTTATATTTTTTTTCTATAATTTTTTTATCTTTAGATTTTTTTCTTATTAAAATAGATATTTCCATTATTAGTTATATATTAACTAAAAAAGGTATGTGTTTTTGGTTATAATGCCCAATAAAAAATCAGGTCTAATTATTTTGGGTTGAAACTCCCGGTGCGCAAAAGGAAGTGTGACTATAAATGATTATCACATCCTTTTAAACATTTTGAATTGTTGAGTTAGGGTTGTTTAGTGAGTTATATTTATCTCATTAAGAAGAGATAAGAGAATAGTATATGTATAGCCACATTGATATGAACTACTATAAAAATACCATATTGTTATTTTAATGTTTCCATCAAATTATATTTATTTCAGTTTTCATAATATTTCATAAACATGTACAATGTTAAATACTGAACCATTTATCAAAATATCATATTTTAATAGTCAGACTTAATTAATATTTCAAATTTTTTAGAAGATATATTCACCTAGTAGACATATTCTATGTCTCATACTATGAATATATATCTTTTATACACTTTTTTAATTAGTTTAAGATGTACATAATATAATCCCAAAATATAAAGTGTTCTAGTGTATTTGGGAAATTAAATAGATAACATAATAAATTAAAAAAGGATTATATGAAATTATTTAATGAAACATTCCTGGGAATTCGGTATTGATTCTAGTACTTCTCAGGATAATATGTGGACATATATTGGAAGTGGGTGAGATATAAATCCCAATAAGGGAATAATATTTTCATAAAATAACGTAAGGAAACACACATGGGTCAAGAAGAAAAAATATGATGAAAATATTTTATAATTTTAATCGTGATCATGAAATCATGAAATAAGATGATAAAATAAAGGAACAATAAGAATTGGGAAACTATATAGAAATGAAATAAGAAACATAGGACAAGTCTAACTATTCATAAAACATAATATGGTTTTATTTGGAATAATTATCATGCATCATAAAAGGTTTATCATGGGATAAAAATATTATCCAATGTGTTGGAGGGTTACAAATGTTTTTCCCACCCGTAACATTCTTATAATGTATATGAATTTGAGTTTGAAATTGATCATAAAACATAACAATATCTCATGACATTTAATAACAAACATAAATAATGTGGATCAAATTGATATAGGTTCCAAATATATGTATTATTGGTACAACTATGTTAATACCCTTGAGTTGAATTTGTTATGTTTATTCAAAACACCAATGCTTGGAATGAAATATCATGGAATAATTTTTGTAGCATAATGGCCCCACATGATGGTTTATGGAAGGGGTTAATTATTGTGAAAGGTGGTCTCTAAATATAATGTAATCACAACTATATTAACGTTATGTGAAAAATAACATGTTCATAATACTAATTTTACATCTAGAGTCTTAATAAATTATTCGAATAAAGAGGTCAAGGAAGAGGATCTGTTAGCATGAATATATAGAATCTGAAGGGTTTGGCGGAGCTTATAAAGATCTTGGAAATAAGTTTTTTGTTATTTAGAGATAGAAAATCAGAGGGTTTTCATTTTTAAGGGGTTATGAGTGAAGAAGAATGAGAGGATGGGTTGATATTTATAGCAAAATAGAGGGGATTTTATCTATAGTTTCTAAATATTTGTTTCTGTCTCTAACTAAACAAATAATCAATACAAAAAACTCTATGATGGCTTATAAAGATGGTTCCTTCTAATGTGTTATGATTTCAAATTTGGAATTATGTAAATAAACAGACACATTAAAATGAAACCATTCATGATGAGAAATTGATTCATCTTCATAATGAATTGTTTTTAAAACTATAAAACATAATATAGGTTTTTCTAATTTATTTTTAGTTTTCCGAAATACTAAAAAACATTAAAACATATTATTTTGATTGGAAGTAATTTTTTTTCAATTACACATTTTATTGTATTTATTAATTCAATTTTGAGCTATTCTTATGTCATAACACTTTCTGTATATTTTACTGTCATTAATTAGTACCAAAACGTTTTAATATCTTAGAAAATTATGAAAAATTCACCATTGGATAATTTTAACATGTTAATATCATAAATGATATTTAACCTTCCAAAAATAACTATCCAAATATTGGAATTTATACTTTTAAATTAATATACTTATTTGTTTTTATACACCACTTTTAATTCACAAAAACATTATAACCATTTTATAAATTATATAAGTGATCCCAAGTCGTATAATAATTTATATTTATATTATTTAATATTATTATTTTATGAAAATAGAACAAAATTCAATACACTTGGATTTATGAAAAATATTTTTATAAAATTAATCGACATAGATTTCCGAAATATAATATTTTGGTTTCTTTATATCAAAATACTATTTTTATAAAATCCAATATATAATAATGTATATATAAAATGTAATAATGAAAAGGTATAAATGTAATAAAAATTAAATTAGAAAAGAAATATAAAAATCCACACCACTATATTCTAGATACATAACACCTTTATACACTAGTGTATGACCTAAGGGTGATCTATGTGATGATTTTACATTTTTTTGGATATTCGATGGATATAGTTTGGGTAGTGATCAATATATTCATGAATTTATCCCATAAATAGATTTTACCAAGTTTCTATTGTATGGCCTCATCTTGGGATTGGTTTTGGGAAATTCCCAATGATACCATTTCCTTCAAAATCTCAGATAAATGGACTTTATAGTCTGTGGTCCTACTAGACTTAGATTTTACTTCTTCCTTATATTATCATTAGTCTTTTTCATAACCATTAATATATGTTAATCTTAATTTCAATTGTATAAAGACTTTATTAAGAATGGTTTTGATTCATAATAATCTTTTAATATCGAAAGAAAAATAAGGATATATTAAATTGTTCTCTGAAAACCCCAAAAAATATAGTGTAAGTGTTTTTTATAACTACATTAATTATTAATGTATTTATTCATTCAGAAGGTAATTTAATTTATAACTGTTTATGTTATTATGGTCACCCATTAAAAAATTTCACCCCCTAAATTTTATTTCAATAACTAAAATAGATGACGGTTCTTCTGTTACATCACCTCTTCTAGTTCCCATGTTTTCTCTTTAAACGAGTCATTCTGCCCATATAATTTATCTAGGTGAGTTTTCAGGATTCCTTGAAAATTATCTCTATGATCTCTGTTCTTAATTGGAATTTACTTATATTAATGATAATTCCTCATAGGATCTACTTCTTGAATTATTATATTAAAGGTGTTTGGTACGTAGTTCCTTTAGAGGAATACATGGAACACATCTTTCATTAGAGATAGGTTAGGTGGGATGTCTATTTGATTGCCCATAGCTCCTATAACATCCATGATCTCTAAGGGGATAATATATCGGGGAATAAGATTTCCCTTATTCTCAAAACTCATGACTTTAATCTGTGGTGACATATGAAGGAACACCTTCTCTCTCATCTCAATCTTCAGGTCCAATTTATTGTTGTCTATAAAGATTTTATTTCAATATTTTATAGATTTCAAAAAATGATAAATAGTTTCAATCTTCTATACCATATCTTGGATAATATCAGGTCTTGTTGCCTTTATCTCCATAACATCGTCATTTCATGTTGAAGTCTATCACATCTTCCCTCATAGATCGTCATAATGTGTGAATTTATTGATAAAATGTAAACTGTTATTATATGTTAAATACACTAGGGGATGAAGTTGATGAAAAAATCATTTTAAATATATAAAATTTTATCTTATAATATACTATAGATTTTTAATTATTATACTATACTGAACATCCATCATAAGGTGATATGTGGTGATAATGCTAAGCTTTGTATCTAATCCATACAAAGGATTTTCTATAACAATCTGGTTAACCCTTGACCTTGATCAGATACAATAGATATTGTTATATCATATAGTAATACTACATCTCTTATGTATATCATATCTAGTGGATCCATAGAGAAATATTCCATGATATAATTGAAATGAGTTTACATTTTAAGGAAATTGTCTACGACACAAATTTATTTATTTCCAATATATATATGGGTGGTTATTATGAGGAAATAAACATTTATCTTTTACCATTTCCATTCTAGCAAGGAAAATCATTTCATATTACCCTATGATTATTTTTCATTCATCATTGAGTTATTTTCATATTATGCCTCGAGATACAAATTTTGTATTCTCCCTCTTTATGTTATCCCACTATAAATTCTGAATCATATATTTATACATCATTTTGATTTCAAGAGGAACATCTATGGATAAAGTAAAAACATAATCAAGAAGTTACATCCACTAGTTTGGTTATGGTGGGACACATACCTTAGTTATAATTATTAAAACGCCATCATAAAAAATATGAATTATAGAATATTTGATTCCTTTATCTATAGATCCTAATAATCATTTTTCTTCTTTATTTCTCTCAATAATGGATGGTTGAGATATTATTTGACCAATTTTAGATGATGTTACTTTTATGGTTTTCATTCCCATCCATTTTATATCCAAGATAATTTGATCTCTTTTAAATGTCCCCATTGATAGTGTTTTGAGATCATTTCTAATCATTGAATCTACCACATTAATTTCCTTTTTAGGTTTGTAACATATTAAATAGTTACAACGTTGGATCATCCCAAACCACTTTCATTGAGCTCATTTTTTGTGAATATGTAATTTATGATTCTATGATCCATATATACATCATCATTATTGACACTTAATGAATCAAAATCATCAAATTTTTAATCCCTCCATAAAAATTTCATATAAGGCATCTGGTAGTTATTCTAATGGATCACTAATTAGATGTACATAAAATATGTCACATTGAAATTTAGTTGGGTACAAAACCCTATCCATTTTTGGATACATCACTATAGATAAATTTTTTTCCATAAATGGTTAATGTGAGAATAGGTATAGTGATTAGCCTCTTATTTAACTCCTAAATACTCTCCTTGGATTCAGTTGTCTAGAAAAAATATCTCACATCTATGTTAGCTTGGTTAGTTGGTTTGACAATTGTGATAATTTTCTCACAATTAAATTATATTAACCTCTTAATCAAAGATAACTATAGGTATCAAACATAGATATTGGTCAGAACTATTCACTATTTTATATATCTTATATGGATTGATATATATAACATTTTTGGTGATAACATACCATATGAGTGATATGTGTATAATTTTGTATTAACACTATTTAATTTTCTTTGTTTTGATAAATTAATCTTATATCACCTTTAATTAAAATCATTAATGTTTCAAATACATAATTTATCATTAAATTATTATAATATTTATTTTTATAATATTCTGTTTATTTTAGTTTATACTCATTATAATTATATGGTGTTTTAGGGATCTAAACATTTTCTAAAAAATATGGCTCTCTATAAAATCACTTAGGAAGATCCTTCAACCAATCTTTTGGGGGCCTTGATGTCAATCCCTAGGGGTGTTCCATCACTCATGGCACACATAGAGATTTGGTCGAGAATGGTTCACACTAATATCATTTAGGGCCCATTTATAAGGGCCAAAGTGCATTCCAGTTGGTGCATGGGTTGGGAATGCGTCACCCACATGGCCCACATGCTATCTGTGTGTTGTGCTTTTAATCTGAAGCCAAGATTAGTGCACCTTTAATTATATATAATCCTACCTCCTTCTTTTCAATCTATATGGGATATTATATAAATTTTTTTATTTAATCTAATGAATTGATTCATTATAAATTATATTTTCAATAAATCCATCTTCCTTCCAAGCGTTCTCATTTTTATCTCATATGATTTCACTATTACAATTTTTCTTCATCATCCTCAATCATTCACTTAATCCCATGTACACTAGTGATAATTAGAACATCTACATTGGTTCCAACTATTTTTCATTAAGATTTTGGTTTTATACCATTTAGTGTTGATTTATTCTTATAGGATCTTCCCTCAAGAGAACAGTGGCTCAATCTTTTGTTTTCGGTGCTCTGAAATTTTATTACAGGAATCAATAAGAGATTATTTTCCTTGGTTTCTTTATCCCACACTTGTTGGGTTCTCATCGAGTTAGCATTTGAAAAATCCAATAGCGGGGGATGAATTACTATTGGCAAGCACCAACGATGGGTGAGGTGTCACCATTTTTAAATACAATGAATGGGTGATGTGTCACCATTGGGAAAATACCAATGGTGGGTCAGACATACCAAAAATTTTAGTGGTGATTAATTTTTCTTGCTATTGGGAACCAATGGTGGGTACTTTTACCCCCATATAGTTATCAAAGGTGGGTAATCTTCCTAGCATCAGTTGTTTCCTTCATGTCATTCTATGCCTTTTCTGAAACATCATTGAGCTCCAACTGATGCTTTTACCTTTATCATCCAAATGAAGGATATTATTATGAATATTCAAAGATTTTTTAATTTATTATTATTATTATCATAAGTTTTTAACCCTGTTTATATACATATTATTCATGGTATTTATTTTTACAAGTGAATTGTATCTTGAAAGTAGCTACTCATCCCTTTTATTCTATTTGTTTTTCTTATTTCATGATTAATTAAATTATAATATTTTTGATTCATTCTTCTGTTATAAAATATTTCCATATGTATTTTTTTCCAATAACTCACCATTTGAAATTTCCAACAGTAAGTCACAATTCACTTTTGAACCCAATGGAGAGTCTCTAGTTACTATTGGACATCGAACAGTAGGTTATTTGATTATTGTTATCTTGAATCCTTTTATTTCTATAATGCTTGGAATTATTTTTTTATTATTATATTATTTTTTTCATAAAATTTTAATGGTAGGTAATTATTTATATTTACCCCAATTTGGAAATTCTAATGGTAGGTCATAAGCCACCAATTTCAATTTTTAAAAGTGGGACATGACCCACCTTTAGTTAACATACACTATTTAATTCATAATTGATACATATTTGATTCTATATTTTTATTGATTTTTTGTTGAATATATAATGAAGTATATTATGTTTTTCATATCAATAGTTTATCAATTGTCAATTGTTTATAATTTTAATATATAAAATATTAAATGATTTATTTTAATATTTCATGAAGAATTTTAAATCACAATTTTCTTTTTTGTTTTTAGCGAGGATTTAACAAATAAAAAGTGATAGTCATATTATTATATTGTTATACAAATAACATTTTTTTGTATAGATATTGGATAAAGATGACCACTTAACAAATTTTTCTTTAATGATATTGGATGTCTCTTCAAGGATAAATAATATAATCTAATGAAAATCATTCTATAGATTCATGATGAGATAACTTATGATGCTCTAAAAAATCAAGTAGCATATTTGACTTTAGTTATTCTTCTATGATCAATGATAATGTTCGTCACATTCAACTTACACTACTAATTTGATAAAAGAACCCATGCTGCACCAAATTTCCACATCATCTTCCCAGTTCCTCTTTCAATTGTTTTTTATTTCTTTTATTTAATTTATCTCACCACTAGTTTTTTATCTAGAGTTTTTGTTTAATTATTTTTCCATCCAAAAGTGGTTATTGGGTTATTCCTCCCACCTAAAAAATTATCTGGTAATTCCTATTAGAAAAAAGGAAGGTAGGTTATGAATCCTTCAGAAGTCGAGGGTTGAGATAATTTATGAGAGGACCATGATC
Source organism: Viscum album (assembly GCA_963277665.1). Lineage (NCBI taxonomy): Eukaryota > Viridiplantae > Streptophyta > Magnoliopsida > Santalales > Viscaceae > Viscum > Viscum album. Next base: position 1,622,371,010 of record OY728129.1, read on the forward strand.
TTGGTGATCTTAACCTCTATTAAAACATAATGTGTTATCTATTTTATATCCATATAAACTTTTAATACAATTATAACTCTGATAAATTATTGTTTTTAAAAATAAGTTCAAAAGAGCTATTCACCCCCACTTGTCCCTTCTATGAAACCAAGGGACCAAACATTTAGTATCATGACAAACTAACCATTTTGACCAACCTAAATATCTATGGAAAATATCCAATTCATTGTTATGGAATGTTCGGATTTCAAGATGTGGAATCCCATCAGACCACCATTGGTCCACATAAGTGACTATGTCTACTAGAAATACATAGTGGATTTATTCCCTAAAAATATAGGTCTTGATTATTTTCATATAATTTCTAAATCGTATAAACAACCTCATGTTGATTTGGAAACTCTCACTATAAATTATTCTATTAAATGTGTTTTATATTACAAATTTATGAATTGAATATATTTCTATCAATATAGAAATTTTTATATTCATATTTTATCTTGTGAACCATCTTATGAAATTGTGATTACTTTAAAAGTTACTCATTAAGGAACTGAATCGTCTTAGAGAACCAAGATAGCTATACATAGAGCTGGGTTTCAAGAATTCAGAATGATAATTTCCATGACGGAAGGAAAATGCTAAGGGCCATGATGCAAGGAATGTTAATGAATTTAAATCCAATGAAATATTTATTTTTTATTATTCTGATGATGAGTTTAAACTATTTTATAATGAGAAATTTAAAACTTCAATGTAGGTATTTACAAGTATATGAAGTGAAATAGATGATTTCAGTTGAATCATAGAACAAATCATCAAAAAGATGACAGAAAGGTTATTAAAATAGGTAAAAAAAACAATATGATGTTTCAAAATTAATATTTTTTGAGTGCAAGGAAGAAGGTTTATACAAAACTTGACATTCTGAAATTAAAAAAATATAGAAAAGACAATCAATACAAGATAATAAAGATAAAGTCTTACCATGAAGGATGAAATTTTATAGAAGAGTAACACTCCTACTATGATGGTTACGAATTTGAAAAATAATCTACTAATATATATTTTATTGATACTACTTTAAATGTGGTACACATTGAATATAATTATAGTTCTTGTTATTTATCTGATAATGAAAATCATGTTAAATAATTAAATTCCCATAAAGAAAATTTTTAATGTGACATATTGAGAATGGATGAACTATATAAGAAACTATAAAGAGAAAATAGTAATATTAAATATGGAAATAAAAAACCTAATTATATTATTTCAAGTAATATAAAAGAGAAAAAGGTCATAAATTATGCACTATTAAAAGTTAAATATAAGAATTTCAGAATAAATTATCTCTTTTCAAAAAATAATGAAGACGAACTCTTAATATTTAAATCATTTTGTGATAATTTAGATAAAATTAAAAATGAATTTGAGAATCATATATAAGAAAATAAGAAATTGAAAAATTCTGGATCATGTTAAAATGTAAAACAATGTGATAACATAGATATCAATCATAAATAGAATGAAAACATTCAAAATGAAATTACTATATTATTAAAAAAATATTTTTTTCAAGGAAAATAAATTTGATTAGATAATGGCAATGAATACATACACATATGATAAAACATGTTATGGCTATAATAATCAGGTTCCTGAGATTTATAGAATTATTTTTTCTAAACTCACAAATGGTTATATTTTAAATGATACTTTATTTTTTTTACAATGAATGGGAATTATGAAAAAAAAATTTCTTTAAAATTTTCTCAATTTTTAGGGTACACTAAGACTTTCATTTCTAAAAATCTATAATCAATATTATTATGCATTAACATTATCAAAACATTATTGGTTTTTAAATTTTGATCTACTAATATAGTTAGACGTAAAAAATCCTCAGTACCAAAAGATCCATCTTATTGGGGTTTTAAAGGAATAATTCTTAAAGAGTTCATAATTCACATGGAATATGAACAACATGGGTTCCCATAAGAAGTTTCAAATACTAATTGACCAAACCTAGTCACCATGTTATGGTATGTTTAATTTTAATTTTAATGTATACTATGTACAATAATATCATATGATATGCTCAAATACTATATATCTAATATTTTTCAATATTAATTTTATTAATGATTTAATGAATGGGCATTAGTTTCAATCAATTTTTTATTTTAGTAAGTAATATTGTTTTATTTTACAAAGGTAAACATTTATTTCTGAATAAGATGATTATATTTTAATGTTCCTATAGATTTTTTATAGAAATATTTTATCATTATTTAAATATGTATGAATTTAGGGGGAGTTACCCCTTGTTTGTTAACTGAAATAATTTACTACTATATAAGTTTTTAATTTTTGTTTAACCAATTTACTTATGAAAATGTACATTTCATTTGGTAGTTTGAAACAAATTTTCATCAACTAAACAATGAAAGTATTTTATACTCTTACAAATATATTATTTGTTTTACAATTTATTTTTTAATAATTCATAGTTCTAATATGGGTTGAATTATGAAATGATTTAAAAAATCGATTTTTTGAAAATTGATTTTTTTCAATAAAATATTATTTTTCGATCCAATTTTAAATCAAATACTACTTCGCTTAAAATCTTGGTGAGTTTTTTAAAACTCTTAATGAATATAATATATAATTTTTATTTGGAATGATTCTGATTTATGAAATATATTCATGAAAATTTCATTTTCATTGAATATTACAATATATATATTTTTTAATTTTCTTGTGTTTAAATATAACATAAAAAACATAACGTTAAAGTTTTGTATAAATATTATTTTTTGATAAATAATTATCAATATAATCTAATAGTAATTATTTAATACTATTTCCAATGTCATTGTTTTATTTTCTTACTCAATCTTAATTTTAATATCCTTGAATTCTGAAAAATAATTTTTTTACTTGAGTTTTGTATCTCATTATAATTTTACACATTTTATAATTAGATCATTCAAATAAAAAATTTGTTGTTAATGAATTGTTGGAATTGTTTATTATTTAATATTAACTTTTTTTTAGAATAATTACTATTTTGATAAATCTATTCAATTTGTTAATGTGATCTATAATTTAATGTTCTATATTACAATATGATTTTTTAACCTGATAAAATTTTCTTCTTGAGAAATACCATTATATGTTATCATTTAAATAATTAATTAATATTATGTACCATATAATAATTAATATTTTAATTAAAACGGTTAAATTAGTTAAAATATTAAATACTGCTATACTTTTCGATAAATTTACAAAAGGGGAATAATTATTTTTATTATTTAGTAAATTTTTGGAAAATTTAATCTTTTTTATTTTTTTAATTTACAAAAGGGGGATATTATTTATAATTTGGTATTAACACAGCTAAATTTATCTTTGTTTTGATATATATATTTCACATAACATTGAATTAAATTATTTTTTGATTCAAATATACCATTTCTCATTAAGATGATGTAATATTCATTTAGATCAATGGTTGTTTATTTTACATTAGACTCTTTATAATGATATTTTTTGTTAACTGTTGTAAAAACTTTGTAAACAATATAGCTCTCTGTATAAGCCTCTTGGTCGAACCATCAATAACAAGTAGGGGAACGTGAAGTCAACATCATGGGAGGTCCATCCCTCATGGCCTACACTGAGATTTGGTTGAGCTTAGTGAACACTAATAGTGTGTGTGCCCATGTATAACGCCCCGAGTGCATTTATGTTGGCACATGGGTTGGGCATGGTTTTCCCAGTTATCCATATATGGTGTGTGTGTTTGTTGTGTTTTAAATTCGATAATGGGATTGTCCCACAATGCATGATATAGAACGTTCCCTCATTTTTTCAAATTGATATGGGACATGGGTTAATAAATAAGATTTATTATCAACCATTGATTCATTTTATATCATTATTCTGAGTTATCCTTCTTCATTCTACACATTCTCATTTTAATCACTTTTGATTTTACATTTTGAATTTTACCTTCATCTTAATCAATCATATTCTCAATAACCTATACACTAATAATATTTATTTAATCTATATTAGATATAAACAAGTTTCATCATGAATTATGTTTTATATCATTTGGTCTCAGTTTATTCATGTTGCCTCTTATTTAGAGAAAATATTTCCACAATCTCATCTTTTCCAACAATTTTATCATTTTCCATAGGAGTCAATATGATCTACAATTCCATTGGGTCTTCATCCTTCACTACTGGGTTACTTATCGAGTCACCATAGGAATGTTCCAATTATGTGTTACTAGTCAATTTTGATAAAAACATTTATTGGGTAATGAGTCACCATTTGAAAAAAACCAATGGTGTGTCATGAAATACAACTAGATTTATTGATTGAGTAATTTTACACACCGTTGGACATCAACAATGAGTCATTCTACACACCATTGTATATCAAAGATGGGTCATCTTCTCTCTACTAGCTATTTCATTCGTTCTGTTCTATTCCATGGTCGAACATTCATCAATCTCCTACATAATAATTTTTATTTTTATTTCATGTGCTGTGTATTAATATTAAAATTCAAAGATGCTATAATTTTTTAATATTATTACTATTTTATGTTTTAAATATTTTTATATGAATCTTATTCATGGATTTTATTTCTATAGTTTCATTGAATCTTGACAATAGATTCTTATTCCATTCATTATGGTTTATTATTATTTAATGCTTAATTTAATAACTGTTGTTTGGATTTATACATTTTTAATAACATCTTGCAGTTGAGATTTTTTTCAATAAGCCTTAATTAAACATTTCTAGAAGTAGGTCATGATTCACCGTTGGAACCAAACAATGAATCGTGAGTCACCATTGAACATCTGATGGTAGGTAATTTTGTAATTCTTCTCATGAATCTTTTTATATCAATGATTAATGGAATTATTTTTTTTGTTTATTTATATTCATTTTCTAGTAAACATGAAATGATAGGTAATTATCATTTCCCCACAATTTTATATTTCTAATGGTCAGCAATAAGACACCAGTCACTATTTTCATTAGTGGGTCTGGACCCACTATTAGTTAAAAATTTTTAATAGAATTATTATTATTATTTTTGTTGACATTGTTGAAAATAATTTCATTACTAAATCTTTTATAAATTAATGAGGAAATAAAATAGTAAAAGGGTTCTATGATAATTGAAATATTATTTTTATGCAGATTGGTTACTGAATAATTGATTCTCATATAGTTCCTTATTTTTCTGCAATTCATAATGTTTTTATAATCTAAATTATTATATTTTTATTTCAGTTTTTTTACCAATTGTTAGTTTTTTAAAATTGATATAAATAAAATATTATATGTTTTATTTCAATACTTAATGATGAATTATAAATCTTGATTATTTTATTTTCAGTGATTATTTAACAAATAAAAGGTAACTATCATATTATTATATTATTTTACAAAAACTTGTGTCATATAGATATTAGAAACAAATATGATCCTAATGGAATTTTATTTAATGATCTATGATATATATTCAAGGATAAATAACATACCCCAATGCATATCTCTCTATAAATTCATGATGATACAATGTTTTCTACACTAAATGAATCCTGAAACTTATTTAACTTCACTTATTTTTACGTGATCGCTGATTATATTCATCACTTTCATCTTACACCACTAGAGTGATCAAAGAACATGAGCACACCAAATATCTTTTCTATCTTCTCAAATGCTATATTAATTTTTATTATTATTTATCCACTGTAATTTTTCATACCTCTAATTTTTTATTTATAGTTTTTGTTTAAGTATTTTCCTATAATAAATCTATAATTGGGTTATAACTCCCCTCTAAAAGGAAGCTAAGAAAGTTCCTACTAGAAAAAAGTAAGGTATTTTGTGAATAATCCATTTTCTGGGGTTATATAACTAGGTGTGAAAAAGGTATATTTGAATTTGTATATAAACTAGTTTTAAATACCATTAATAATTTAGGATTTAGTGTATACTAGTCTCCTCGAGGAGTAGAGGATATTGATGAGAGGACTAGGGTCCGGGTGTTCTGAACTTCAATAAAATCATCATTTTTGATATGTTTAATTTCCACTACAACATTTGAAACTATACTAACATTTTTAAATTATTATTTATATGAATAAGTAAAAATGAACTATTCACCTCTCTCTAGGTAGTACATTTGTGCCAAGGGACCTATCAAGTTACCTATCAAGTTACCTTCCCCATACACAATGTGTATTTACTATAAATCGAATATAAATTTTCCTTTCCCAAGGTCTTCATCAAAACAATTAAATGACCCCATTTTACCCAATATTTTTTGAGTTCAAAAGAATTTCATATACTAAGACTACAAAAACTTTGTTATGGTAATCCTTTCAGAATATGTTCATTAGGTACATGATAATATTTGAATCATTTATTAGTCCAAATGAAATCACAATGAACTTGTGTTTCCCTTAATTTTTGTGAAAATATGTCATGGGGACAACCTCCATAATCACCATTATCAGTAATACATTAACCAATGATCCACCATAATGATGTAATAGGATCTGTGTAGTTGATAAAAAACGACATCAGTCTATTCTTGAGAATACATGTTAATTATTTTTTTTCTTGTTGATATCTTTATAATCAATGTTGAGGTGCATTGATCCTTACTTATTATTTAAAAAAATAGACAAGAATATCCCCCATTAAAGAACATGTACATATAAACCCTTTACCCATATTCTCTATTAGTTTTCTTGATATCTCTTCAAGTTCAATAGTTATTATTGTTTATGGAGTCCTAGATATTGGAAGATATTTGGGTATAATTTTTATTGAGAACTAAACCCACCTGTTATTAGAATTAATAGGAAATTACTATTATAATATATCAATATATTCTGTTTCAATGGGATTGTCATCAAGGATGATCTTTTATATTTTCTCAATAATTTGAGCTAGATTCACTTTCTTATAAGGAAAAAATTTCCATGGTTGGGATGATGATTCAAATGGATATGCACCCACCTCCTTACCCTTTTATATAGTTATAGGGATATTTATTATAAAGTGGGTGATTCCCTTCTCTAAGAAATTTGAATTTGATTAATAAATGGAATGTTAATCCATGCCCTATATAACATTAAATTTTTGTAAGGGAGTGTAGAAAGGTTCACCATGAATTTCAGCGAATAAATATTAATAGTTTAGAGTTAATATTCTTGGGATGAAATAATTAAACAATTTGTGGTTATGAAAAATAAATCAACTTCCATGATTCGAGATTTTATTTTAATTGTTCTAAAAAACTTTATTATTAAGAATGAATGCATTGAAACATTATGAGATAAAATTCTCAGTATTACTAAATGAATAACATGAAAAGTTTTCAATATATTTTTGATAAAATATCCAATAAAAAATTTTATGGGATATCCCCTCCCATTATCTATGGGCCTTTGAGATTGTCTTCACCAGTTATTGGTAAAAAACCATTGACTTTGTGAATTTATAGTGAACAAATAATTTTACACATATTATTAAATTATTTTAACATAATAATACAATAATAATAAACTAAATATATTTAGGCCTACATTATTTCTAAGACAACGTACATAAAACCATAAAAAAACTGAAGAATACTTTTTTATATTTTTATTCTCTGTAGTGGGATCCTAGAACATCATAACATAATGCAAGGAATATATAAAATAAATGGTGATTTATAAAACCTTGTAAAGGAATAAAGATAATAAGGAAACATAATGTGCGAATCAATGGTAGAACATGATCTCGTAAAATAAAATTCTCATGAGTAATCACGCTGGATAATAAAATAAAGAACATGATATCATAGGATCATGGAATCATAAGAGATGTGGTTAAAACATGTAACATGAAAAAATAATAAATCAAGGATAACTATGAAGGAAAAATAACTTGGTGGGAAGATTCCCAAAATTCATTAGGTTTACTCCCCAATCCCATACATAACATCTCATGATACAAGTAACATTACCCATCACATTAGAGTATGATATAAGTGAAACCATTATAACTTGTACATACATATGTTCATTACCAAAAACATCAATTATAATGAATAAATATAAGAATTATCCATGGAAAGAAATGGGTTACATAATTATTAAATATGTTATAATTAAAAAAGATTTAATAAAGAGGATATTTTGAAAATTAACATAAGGATTTTATTACCACAAAAAAGGAAGGGAAAATGAGTGAGATATGTATGTTTGAGAAATATATATTGAATTTATAAGAAATATATAGTATAAAAGTGACCATCATTGAAAAAAACTGCATTAAATGATCACATTGTATATTTACTGAGGGAAATCTGCTTTTAAAATTGACATTACTTATTCAAAATATAAAAAATTCCAAAATATTATATAATTTTTTTTCTTTAAATAGAACCATAGAAAATTATAAATGATTTTTAAAATAATTGAGTGGTCATGATTATAGGATATTTCATTTTATCCATAAATGCTAAAAGAATACATCCCATTCACACTTATGTAAAAAAATTCAAAAAGTAAATTATTCAAAAAATGATAGAAAGGATCATTTATAAAAAATTTTAAAAATACAAAACATGTGTAAAAAATAATTTTATAAAACAATGGATAATTTTTATATCATTCATTAAATTATTTTAAGGGAAATAAAGACATTGAATATTATGTTTCTAGATTTAAAAGAATATACATGTTCATTATTCTTAAAAACAACATTCTTAATGCTTTTCATAATTTTTTTGACGAAATGTAAGAAGAAAATGTAAAACACCTTCAATACCGAAGGTGAATAAAAATTAAATGGTTCATGAAAATATTTTCATATTATTATATATTTAAACTTGAAAATAAATAATCTTATATGACCAAAAATTATAATATAAAGCATTTTCTGATTTGGTAATATTAAAATAAAATCCCCCATGATGAATTAAAATTAATGATAACTTATAATACAAGAAAAGTTTACCTATTAATTATACAATTAATAAAAAGTAATAATATTAATGAAATTAGGTCCATAATATAATAATAAGTCATAATGAATAGAAATTGAGATGAAATCGATAATCCCCAAATGAAATAATCACAGGTGTAATTTATCTTCTTGAATAATAAAATTATGATAATTATTTACATTCATAAGAAACTTTTTAATTTTTATTATTCATTTCATTTTATTTTTTACCATATGGTATTTATTTACATAATCAATTTGGTTCATGTTAGTTTTTTTATGATATTTAACACATATTTCCAAAATGAAATGTTTATGTTGACAATGGTTAAAGAGGCCATGATTAAGGCATCTAAATAATAATAATGATTAAATAATTAATTTTTTTTACAAAATGTATTCTTTTAAAACAATCATGAATCATGGTTATGAAAAATTATCCACGTTATAATAACAAAGTCGGTAGGCCTTACTTACACATGATTAACATTTCAATTTTTCGAAGATCCTTAACAAAAGGATGCATGTATTATTTTATATTTAAAAAACATTTATAATATCATAAATAAAATAGTTTATAAATATACTTATAATTATCATCCATGTAGTTTGGTGATAAAGAATTAATCACGTCACTTCGTGGAGTTGGTGGTCCACATGTACACCCAAACATCATTATAATTTTACTATGAGTAGAATGGTATGAATTTTAATGATATATTATCATTTAGAATGATTAATTTTTTATTAATATCATATATATAAATTAAATCTATAATTATATCCATCTGTTGTATATGGTTATGGAAAAAATCACATTGCAATATGATATGGTAGACTGTCATTCGCACAAATGATGGTCTAATTTTCCATCTAATGGAAGAGGAGATGAATATAGTATTTTTCATTAAAAAAAATAACATCTCAAAATATGGTGGACATTAGTGTTGTTTTTTTATCAATTTTTATGTATATTTTAATGTGTTTCAAAAACAAGTATAAGGAATATTCTAAGTTAAGAATGATACATCTTCTTCGAACAATCACATTTCCTTTACCCCAAATTCCATCATGAGGGGGTTTTCTTATCAAAGAAAGGATTATATGATATGGTAAGGTATGATTTTAATAATTTTTGTAGTTATTGGATTAACTGAAATCATTTTTATTTTTGGATAGGAGATTATAAGAGGTTCCCTTTAATTAGTGAGGAGTTCCATTTTGGTGGATACCAAAAATATTCAATAAGGGGGATCCACTCTCAAACATAGTGCCTCCCAATTAAAAAAATAAGTGTTGGTGGAAGGATTTGTTTAATAATTACCTTCAACACAAAACATGTTTTTTGAATATGTTGGTACCACTATCTTTATGGTTACTCACTTTTACCATTTACGTTCTCACCAAAGAAACAAGTTATTTTTACCTAGGTAATTTATCGCTTATGATTAATAAAAAAATGAGCCTTATTAGGAAAATTTACTCAATGATTTTAAATTATAAATAAATTTTATCAAATAAAAATACCATCTATTTTTATAATTAATTTTATCATAGGAGTACATATCGTGAAAACTTTGTTTTATACAAGACCATAGAAAGTAATTTTTTTCTATTTATACTATTGATTTTGAAAAACATTAAGTTGAAATTATTACATAATATTAATTATGATTATTCCAAATATCATATCCATTTTAAATAATTCAATTTTAAAAGTGTCATATTTTAATTTAATATTAATCCTATAAAATGTGATGAAAATTATGTTTTTAGGAAAATGCACTATTCAAAAAATAAATGAACTTATATTAACTATATGAATAGAAATAATCATATTATGAATTTATCCTAATATATATATATATATATATATATATAAATTAAAATTAAATAATTTCTTAATATGTTTTATTTTTATTGATTAAAATGGATAAAAAAATTCATAAAAAATAGTTTGCTAAAAATGTGTTTTTATGCATAAAAATAACATAGAACAAAATCATTAAAATTTCAGATTAAAATGAATCTAATTAGAGAATTATCAGTAAGATAAATCATGTTTAACATTCATTAAAATTAAAATTAATATTACATTTTTTAAAATACTTTATTTTTTTTAAAATGAAATGAAAGTACATGAAATTTCAATAATTTTAACTACTCACTAAAAAACAATCATTTCTCTAAAATCCCAATATTTTACACTTTTTAATTGAAATATAAAGATTAAAAAATGTTTTTAATTATATAAATTACATTTTATAAATGGTCCAAATATTAATTATAAAACATTCCCACAAAAATATATCCAAATATATATTTAAGAAAAAATATATTTTTTAATAATAAATTATATTTATGAAAAATTTAATTTTGTTTCATTCAAATTTAACAATATATTAATTTTGAGTAGGATATTTTTATACATTGCAAAAATATTTTAATACTATTTATGGTTAAAAAATTATATTCTATGTAATAATGTTCATATTTAAATAATAATATATCATGGTTCATTTAGTATCCATGTGGCGTGCCGTGTACACAATAAAAAAAAATAGTTTTTGGCTTAAAATAACACCATGCTACAATATTGAATCACATAGTGTCTTATTACTTATAGTAAAAAATGGACCATAGTCCAAGGGTTTAAGACATCATTCCTTTATTCTATCACATTGGTGGGTTTCTCCCATCATCTATGGCTATGTTTGTGACCCTGCTTATGTTACCTAAAGCATTTCTCTATCCACATTAAGAAATTTTCAAGATAAATATCCACACAACATTTACATGTATGATACATGAATTTCATTTCACTATGTTATATTAACATTTCTATCAAAAAATTAAAATCTATTCCCCAGCTCTTATCACCGGGACTATGAGACCCTTTAGATTCATCAATATCTATTTCGACTTTGAGAGAATACAAAATAATTGATTCACAGAATTCATATTCTCAAATAACATAATATTTTCACATATTAAACATTGTCCCATACAATATTTTCAACCTTTACTTCTAGGATCAATAAAAAATAAAAAAGAGTATCATGAATGTCTAATTATGTTTTCTTTATATTCCCTAATGGATTAATCATACTTTGTAATAAGGCTAAGGAACCACAATCCATTTTATTTTGGACAGTTTGAGTTTAAAATTTATTGAAAAAGTTTTCCCTGCATTATTTCAACTCTTTATATTTAATTAATTTCTTTTGATTCATATTACCAATGAATATACACCATTAATTAGCATGTCCCTCCATACAACAATCATCTGACTTGACCATATTTTTCTCATTCAAGTGAAGTATAGAGAATGACTTTTCAATGATTTTGATCAGTTGTTCCATGATTAATGGATAAGAATATCCAAATAACATCGATTCCCATTTTCACATAATGGTCTAAATTGAAACTTTTTATTTCCTATAGGATTGTGGGTGTTCCCCTTGAATAATTTTTCTATTCAAAATTTGAGTTAATTGAGAAAGTATTTTCAATAGGATCTGGACTGTTTAACCCATTTGGATGGGAATACTATTTTCAAAACCATCACCTTTCCCATCACATTGGTTTTTGACTGGACTCTTCCTATTTCCATCTAGTGAAAAAATACAATGGAATATAATATTATAAAATTTCAAACTATTAAACATATAAAAGGAAATAAATAAAAACTGAAGTGATAAATCATAATCGATATGTATTAATAATCCTCTAAATTTATAGGTACTAGTCCATGTTTTACATGGTCTATTTTATAACATTAAATTTCATATGATTTTTTTTCTATTCATATTAGTTCGAAAAGAGATAATGAATTTTAAAAAACATATTCTCTGGGTGTTTCAAACTAGGAGAGAAACAAGGCCTTTTATCCATACCCCAGGTAAAATTCATCTCAGTACCCAACAATCACTTTTTGGTTTTTACACCTTGGTATATTGTTTATTGGGCCAGATATAATTTTAGTATCCATACAGTCATTTTTCCTCTTAGAAACCAATATCTAAATACTTTTCAAAAAATTCATCATATTATCCTACAATTTGAAATATTGTTTTAGATTTTATTTACTTATTCTTATCATATTCACCTAAAATAACTAGACATTCTTATGATACCAATTATGAAATCCCATATCTTTTATTCACTTTCTTTCCTGATCAATTACATTTATACACACACAACACAATCCCTTAATTTTGAGCAATACAGTGTATTTGGATAAATTGAAACATAACATGATAAATACAATGAAATTAATTAACATATCCTTAACATTCCTATAAATTCCACTGAGGTTCTAATTATTCATAGGATAAGTAAATGAAATAAAAAAGAATGGGGTGACCTAAATTACCATGTATGGGATAATAAATCAATATCAAAAATTAAAGATTACATGTGGGTTTAGAGGCATACAATTAAGACATAGAATGGGGGTAATAGTAATCTTGAACATAATATCCTGAAATAAAATCATAACGTCTTGGAATAATAGGATTGAAGTTATAATATACAACATGAAATCAAAAGTAAAATTCAAGTCTATCCTATAAGAAATTAAAATATAAAATTCTTAGGCTAACCAAATATGCAGTATACATGGTATATCTTGATAAGTTAATAATATTTTGTGTCTTGGTCTCTGAACATGACATTGACTTTAAAAAAAATGGAATATCCTGATATTAAAAAAGTATCCATTTCATTGGATGTCTCTAAAATTTTGGGAACAACTATCACATTCTTATCATATAGGTGAATTTATGAAGACATATATAACACAACATAATAATATTTGGTGGAAATTGTTTCATATTATTATGTTTGTTTGGTTACATTTATAAAATTCCCCAAAAAATTAAGCATAATTAAAATTTTTTGGATATCATTAATTATAAATATTGATGGTCATTCACAAAATATTAGTTTATCAAGGAATGTAATGGAATAATTTTGCAAGAATACATGGAACAAAAGGTTTATTAAAGGGTTCAATGATAGTAAAAAGTTGTATCTAATTACTTAAGAAACATTAGCTGAGTATATGAATGTTTATAAACACATTTAATTAAGAAAAATTTGAAATAAAAAATAATAATAAAAATAATTTACTTGAATATGTAGATTGAGGGAGGGAATCGCTTACCCAGGGGTGATGTTTCCCAAATCTCGAGGGGAGATTTGTAAGATAATAAGATCACATTCTAATGGATTTATATTTGGATAGGGAGAGAAAAATCATTCTCCTTGGGTTTTTTGTGAAGTGGAATGGGATGTTGGGTTCTTATTTGTAGAAATATATCGGGGTATTCTTCATTAGTTTTTAATTGTAGGTTATTATCATTTTGAAATAAGTTAATAAAAACCACAAACTAAAAAATGGATTATGTGAATGGTTTCTACTAAGGAGAAGTGGTTTCAGATATTTTCTTTGGTTAAAAACTAAACTAATTAAATTAATAAAATTCATTATATAAGAGGGAGTCCGATTATTTTTATTAAACCATAAAATATATATGAGTTTTTGGAGGATTAATTATATGTTTATAATATTGATAAAATAAAATTTAATGCTCTTTGTTTTAAATGTAATGTATATATTTTATATGGGGATACCTTTTAAATTATTTATAGAATCCCTTTTAGGATATTATAATGTCACAACACATAAATTATATTTATAAGACATTAAAGTTTTACTCAAAAATCCATGTTCTTATAAAATTATCAAGAATTACACATTGGCTAATTAAGGCATTTTTATATAAAAAATAATTTTTATTTTATTAAATTAGTTTTCGAAATATTATAATTTTATATTTTAAAATAAATTTATTTATTTTAAGAAAATATTTTTATGACACAAACAACACTATGTCCCATGTAAAATAATTCTGAACGTCATTTTATAATATAATAAATTATAAGTATGTAATTAATTGTTAATATTTTTTAAAAATAAAATTTATTTCAATACACATTGATTTAATGAAAATAATATTTGAATTGAAATTACTTATATACCGCAAATATAAAATTTTGGTTTCTTTAAATGAAATCTAATTTTTTTATCAAATTAATCATACAGTCATGTATATATGTTAGGAAATAATATAAATAAAAAATATATAATTTTAATTTTATTAAATTGAAAATATAAACATTCATACAACTTATTTTTAGATACATTACCTATTTTTAAATCATCATGTTCCCTAATAGTATGTTGGGTTATGGTTGTAAATATTTACAGTGGTTCGAAAAACGTTTATTGGGTGGTGATCTCAATATTATTAAACATCTTTTATAACCAATTTTTATTGAGTTATTGTTTTTAAATCTGGATTATTCTTGGTCAATTTTGAAGACTAGTGATTCTGTCTTCTTTAGAAGCTCTTATAAATGGGATTCATATGGTATGATACTACAGGTCGAGGCAATCACTTATTCCATATATGACAATTAGATTTTATCATAACCCTTAAAATATAATAATCATAACTATCAGTATAAAATTACGATATTAATAATGTGAATAATACATAATGGGATGTTAATACTAAAAGAAAAATTATAGATATATTTTATAGTGGTATGAATAAAACTAAATAAATATAGTGTATCAATTTTCTATAAAAATAATACATAATAGAGTATTTATTGAATAAAATTGGATATTCATATATAAATGATTGGGTCATTAAACATACTATGCCAATAGATGTTTTTAACATTGGTCATTAATGTTTTTGTTAGATTCTATAAACTAATGTGACCATATTTATGTATCAATAGTTTTATATCCCTCCATTTCTAGTTATTTAAAAAATATGTTAAACCCATATAACAAGGTACTCTAGAATATATTACCATATAGGGAGGTATTAGGTTTTTTAAAGTTGGGATTGGGTGCTTTTTAGGGGATTTATATGTTACCAAATGAATGGAATAATAGCACATATAGTTAAGATCTGATTTAAAAAATAAACCATAAATTTTAATATTATGTGATAAGAACCATTTTGGTTCATTTAAAATTAATATAGCCTTGTCCTAATGAATTATCAATTTTGGGAATTCATTTAGGACCATGGTATCTTGTATTTTAATTTCATATAACTTCTACCTGTATGGAGATTATTAATTTCATTCAGAATGTATTATAATCTATGAAGTTTCGGGTCATGTATCTTGGAATACAATTTGATAAATTAATAATAATTTTTAGTATATTGATTATACAAGGGAATACCTATTTTAATTCATCCTATATTTTAATAATTAAAAAGGTTAAGAAATGAAGGGGACTTAAACAATGTGAGGGGGCCCATGGTATGGTTATCTCAATGAGTTGATCCTAAAGTTCAAATAAATGATGGAAGGATGACATTCTATTTGGTATGGGATAACCATCATGAGAATCATGATACAAGGGTGTTTCCTCCAATTTTTAAACAATACAAACCAAATTTACCAAGGGAATATATGATAGTTAATATCTTGAGACTCTTTTCATCATAGTTTGAAAACCAAAGGGTGTTATCATATGGGATTCCTAGTAACCATTATCAAAGGGATACATGATTTAATAGGGGAAATCTATAATGAAAAAGCTAATTATACTTCTATAGAGGTTGTGGAGGAGTCCAGAATATAATGAAATCCACAATTGTTTATTATATGTTATTGAATGAAATATTGGTATATTAGAAAATTATTTTATCCCAATAACGATTCCTAAGAAAATGAGTAACCCTATTTATACTTGGGAAGATATGGTGAAAATGAATTTCACATTAAAAAATGTGGCTCCATATATAGAGTTTGGTGAATATGGTTCTCTAATATAGGACTAGTGAAAATGTTGTGGCTTAATGTGGTAGAAATGATAATGAATCTCATATATTATACTCCGGATAAGTGGAATAATATATTATGATTAGGGATAATATGGAACCTAGTTTCTAGACTATAGACATGTGTCTCCCAATCATGGAGACATAGGGAAAGTGTCACTATAATATGATGTCTTGGGTGAAAATTCAACCTAGTAAAGATGTTCGATATGTTTTATTACATAGTTAGAATATATGAGAAATTGACCCACATGTATAGAGTCATAGTAAATTTTTCCCCATTGTATAGAGGCCTAGGTGATTTGTATAACTAGTATGGATTATCTGGGTCTAAATATAATTTTAAAACCCTAGAATGGTTCTTGAAAATTGTCTAGGTTCAAGGAACCCATAAATTGGATCTCTTGGGTTTTTGTTTTTTATATTAGTATTTAAGGAGACTAAGGGATGTATTTATTCATTAAGGTTTCTGGTTAAATTCATTGTATGGTATAGTTACCTCGATTTTCCAATATTACAATATGGTTTCACATAGGGAGTCACCTGAACCTGAGGTAGGAGGCTAGGGAATGCATAGAAGTAGTTTGTTTCTTAAAATAATTATATTAGGTCATCTGGATCACCCCTCCCCACAAATTGGAGAGATGAGGATATTTTATAGGTATAAATAGACTATGGTGTGAAGTTATCTTCCTCCTACACCCTATTATGTAAAATTATCACATAATATGGGCCAAGCATGAAATATGTTCATAAGAAGGATTCTTGTATGGAAACAAGGGCACACGAGGGAAACATTCACTTGATGACCATAGAATATACCTTATTGGAATTTGAAATGGATTTTATAAATACTTCTTGGGAATATGGAATTTTTGAATGTATTGGGACCTCATACATGGGGACTTTAGATGATGAATTTCAAGCACGTGAGATGACTTAGACATGTGCATATACCTATATATACATAGAGATCTATGGAGTCAATTAACATTCCATTCAACAAAATTTATCTCCCTCCTAAAAATTCCATAATATTTTTAGTGACTAAAGGAGTTCCAAAAAATTCATTACCTTTATAGTGATAACTAAAATAATAAGGAGTATCAAATTATGAAGTTAAAATGACTCTACTTCCATGGTGACATTTATGAAGAGGATTATTCTCAGGCTGATGATGAGAAATTGCATATGTGCACTAGAGTTTGGGCATGGGATTCTAGAACAATGCAGGTAATGTAGACTAGATCCTAGGTATTATTTGTATCCCATCCTCTAAAAATATACATGAACCACGTCCACTTCACACATCACATGATCTAGGAAAAACCATAATACAACAATCTCACATTTTTCAATAGTCACATTTCATACATCATGTTTTTCTATGTTCTAAAGTCATCTTCACCATTCCCATGAAACATTGAGTTTTTCCCACTAGAATAACACTATATTAATCTAGGTGAATCTAAAATTTTTTACACACCTTTAGTGTATCCCCACCATAATGGTGTTGATAACTGGATGAGGGGGCCTAGTGGATGGAATGGGGTCATTTTTCCTTTATTATAGTTTTTTCTAGTTATCTCCATTAATGGATTGTTTCACTCTTAAGGTGATTTCACATTTATCCTATATCTATTTAATTAATAATTTTGTTTCTTCCTTTCAATTAAAATGAATCATCCTTAAAACATTATCCACTATACTGAAGTAGATTCCCACATCAACTATATAGTCCATGAAATTAAATTTGAGAAATCATGGTAGTATAGGATACAACAACAACTCATAAATAAGTAATTACAACGAACCATCAAATGTAAGAGATGTTTTATTACCTAAAATTATACATTAATAATCATCCAACTAATTTTGACTTCACCGTGCTAGAGGATAACCTGCCTGGATCCTAGTTCCCTAGGTATGCCAATCTAAGTAGAGCAAATATCTCATTAATAGGCTCATATGTCAAAATGGGGGAGACCATACTTTCATACATACTCTTCAATCCCAAATCTATATTGAAAAAATATGCATAAATGTTAGAGTCTCATGCATTATTATTTATCCATATTATATAAGTTGGTAAAAGGAAAACATTAAGGATGGAAAAATGATTTGTACTAACATCATATAGGTGTTGTGAATCCTAAATTGATTTTGTGAATAATGGGTTATATTCATCCATGCTAGGTATCCATGATATATTAATTTGATTTCACCTCATAATTATATGTATAAATGTGCTAAAATCATATTAGAAAAGTGCTCAATTATGGATATCATATATGAACACTTTACACTTGGTACACAAAGAAGTGGGAATTTGTATATGTGAAAAATATATAGTCTTTAGAAAACCCATAATTGGTCATCTATATGTTGTGGTTTCCCCACAAGGAAATCCAAGGAAGATATTAGGTGAATATTTCCATTGTCTTAGGAATTAGTGAAGGAATAAGTCAATGTCTTGGGGAATGAACCCTTATTTCAGGAAGACAAAGGATTTGAAAAAATGTATAGGGATCATTATGCTACCATGGTTATATGGTTCAACCTAAAAACAAAAAAAACAAGGTATCCCTCTATAGGGAATTGGGGTATCCAAGGATTATATTTCCATCATATGTAAAGAAGATGGTATGAAGAGTAGATCTATTTTTTAGACTAAAGAATCCACATTTTAATCACACACCATGATTCATATCTCTATGGATCTTTGGATATATACTATTGTTCCATTACTCATATATGGGTGTAAGAATGGGAAATTTTGTGATGGAATCTTGGATAATAGAGGAGAGTAACTATGGCCAGGATTTATCGATGCTAGATAAGATCCACCAGTTACTTCTGTCCATGTACACTTAGAAGACTTATTTTATCAAATTAGTGATATTTAATGTCTGGTATGGAGAGATAGATCAAGAATTTAACACATATAGACTCTATGGTGAGCTCAAGAAATAAATATGTCGATTAAGGATTTCTATACAATTTTTTCTACAATCAAAATATTATCATTGGTGGATTAAAATTCTTTAATTCTTTGAAATATGCAGTAAGATTTCTCATTTTATTCATATTGAGATCCGCCCTTTTTAAAACCTTTGGATGATGTATATAATGACTATGAAGATAATATATTCAAAATAAACATAAGGGATATAATTATACTGACCTAGAAAAAGTTTGAAATTATCAATGAGGTCTATATTCCATACAAATTTTGAAGTATGTTCCAATTCATTTAATAGAAATAGGTGGAACCTCTAAAATATTTTAGTATGGTGAATCATATGATGGTGGGATGGAATAAATATAAAACTATTGACTAGATGAATACTCAATTCAAGATTAGACTACCCTCCTCAAAAACATTTTTATAGCTCACAAATTGGTATTCCCATTCATGGATATCATCCAACCCCTATTGTTTTCCCATGAGAGGCTTTCCCCATGTCAATGAAACATTAGACTTTGAGAAAGGAAAAATTGATTAATTGGTGTCTCATATTATGTTTGTGACCATTGATGAACCCATGAAATTGAATCATCCATATCTGAGGTCCTTTCAGATATATTTAATGAAGAGAAAACATATATTCTTGGAAGGTCCAGATGATCATATTAAAGAAAGTTAAGTAAGACTTTGGTTAAAGACTTGAATGGTGAAAATAAATAGATATCCATGGGGACTGAATCATATTTAGGAAAAAATGGGAATTCCATTACCTTATATTATCTATACCAAAAAGAAATTTAATTATAGATTAGGTGGACCAAATTTACCAATATTTTTTGTTTATAGACTTCACATTAATGTGGAATACAAATTTCTGAAATATAAAACATAAAGACCCCCAATGATATTTATATAGTCACCAATCCCAATGAGGATATATTTTTCCTTAGAGAGGTGGATATGTGGGAATGTTTGAGTGATTAAAGTATCCTTGTTATGATATGGGTGTAAGATTTAGTAGATCTAGGAACTACTGAAGGTTAAATTAATAATTATATTGATAAATAGTGGAATGATATCGTAAGTTAAAAATTTGTTTGCATATAATTATCTGAATATGTTAATATCAAATTTTAATAACTTCCAGATATATAAAATGATATTTTTATTTGTTGATGGTGGAAATTTCATAAGAAATCTAGTGTTCCCCTAAGTAAACAATGGTTAGAACCTAAATTTTTTTTTATTAGGGTCAGCCACACCATGGGAAGTGGATATATCACTCTCTAATATACATTTTTTGGTGGTGGATGTTCATAGACGTCTCAATACCTTCTATTTTCTATTATGGATTCATCTAGATGTGGTGTCTAATTGACTTATATCACCGATCGGACACCTGAAATAAAAAATGATGGACAATAATATCTTCAATACTATACGAGGCCATTATTCAAACTTTAACTAGTATTATTATCTAGATATCAACCTCCTGTATTGTTTGGTTATTGAATCTATATTATTAATAAGGATAACTATCAGCTAGGAATTAAATATTTTCAAATAGAATCCTAGAATGTACATTCTTACTCTATTGTAAATGTAGACACACAAATTATAGAGGATATTTTGATTATATCCATCATAACCACCTCCTCCGGTGATAGTGGGGATGGATTATGTATTAAAATAAAGTGAATTGGTATAAGATATACTACCCTTGTTATTTTATATATCATGAAATAGTTCAGAACACTTTTCGAATATTCTATAATGGGTAATTATATTCTATTTTAGATACATGACCTCTTATCCCTATAAACATTTAGACACCTCCAAAAATATCTTAAGTAAAATGTATCATCTCTCTAGTTTCCACCAAAATTAACCCTCCATATTTCACTCTTTTATATACTATAAACATATATATCATTTTTTATAAAAAAATTTGTGGTTGAGAGATGAGTATAGGATCAACACTATAGTTCGTCACAAGTTTGGGAATTGAGTCACAGATGATCTATTTTGTATTTAACCATTCAATTTACCCAAGGTGGATCATGAATCCTTCACTTAGGTTTGAACAAACTAGGATATCATCATAGTTATTTATGTTATTGGGTGTGGTTTTAAAGTGTAAACAGTCCCCTACCATTGTTAATGAAAAAAAATCATGATTGGATTCATGTGCTTCCATACTAGAGGGGGTATTCAGTAGTTAAAGATGTTGATTCTATGTCATAATTATGTGATTATCTTACTATATTTGATTGAATTTTATACTCATTAACTAACTCATATAACATGTATGTCGCTTTTGTAAAAGTTATTTCAAGAGGGTAAATAGTCAAGGAATCATTATGTTCAACACCTTGACTTCCATTGTATAATCTTGTTGAGGATGTTTTGGTGATGATGAGCTAAATGGGTAGTGAAAATACTTCCAATTTAAGTGAATCAGTCATGGATTATATTTGAGTCTCTATAAGAGAATCTATTTTTGATCCGATGTCAAATAATCATCGACACAGTTCACTACAATATATGTGAATTTCATTTTGATGCTAGTGTACAACACCTTCTTGGAGAGTCCATCTAAGAAGTTACATAGGATTCTCAATATGTTCATAATTCTTAGTTATGGGGTGTTTTATTACCAATCCATCAGTACTTCCCATTAGAAAATAATCAGAAAGGAAAACTATCATAATGAATTATAATTGTGCTTATATTGGTTGGAATTAATAATATGATCTATAAGTATCTATATCTGAGTTGTTTGGGATTTTTCTCATTATGAAATAGTTATAGGGAAATAGAAACATGAATTCATAGAATGATGAGGCTTATTGATCTTTCCATTACATGAGTAGTCAACTATAAATAAATAATAATATGATTAGTAAAAACTATCATAAAAAAGAAAAAAAGGATTGGAAGAATGTTTTCAGTGTCTTATAAGTATTCTGTCTTGGTGAAGAGGAATTATTTGTAACATTTGATGAGAAAAAATATAGTAATCCAGGACCTAGAGAATGTAATAAATTGTATTTTAGGATCCATTGTGGTTTCCTTTTAATAATATATTAATTAATCCCTCCATTTATATATTTATATAGAGAGAGACTATGAATTGTGGATTCTTTGTGTCATTATTTAATAATTAAATTATTTTCTATCAAACCATTTGGGATTAATTGACTCCTATGTGTCCAAAAAATAAATTCATGATTGTCTATTTGAATAAAAATGGGTAATATAAAAATAACAAAATATTCTAGAACAAATTATAAAATTGTAATATATGAATCATGACTTTTAAACATAGGATCCAATAATGATATTTTTGAATAAATAAATTATCATTAAGACATTTTTCAAGTAGATTGATATGTGAAAGCTAAATAAAAAATCATATATACCACTACAATAATTTTGGACAAGTCTATGAGGAAAATCACTACACATTTTGATATAATTTTAAATGTTTTCTCAAAGAAGGGTTTAGGTGGGTAAAATATGGTGTAAATATTATTATCCTAATAATAAATGGATATTTTAAATTACATTCTTTCAAAAATTCAATCTTGAATAGATATACATAGACTTGATATTTTATACATTTAACATGAAAATAATATAGGATTAGTTAATGGGAAAAAATATAATAGGGTTTCATTGTAATCTTTTTTGGGATTTATATTCATTGAAAAATCAGGTATATGATGTCTATGGTAAAATTATAGAGTGGTTATTGACAAAGTATATTGATAAAGTACTATGTTAATGGAAAAATATGTGATTTAATGTTATAAAACTAGGAAAACTATTAAAAAGATCTACTAATGTGGAACACTGAGGTATGGATGCTCTGCCTAGTTTCTTGGAAGTTGTGGTTATAAGGTGGTTCTATTTCCTAGTATTATTCAAATATTATAGGTGAAAAATTTAGAGTATATAGAAATCCATTTTTGAAGAAAATGTATATTTTCAATCATGATAAAACTTTCACAAAGAGATATAATATTTTCACAAATTTTTTACAAAAGTTATTATTCAGGCCACCATATTTAAATACAATAAAGTAATGTATTTTACAAAAGTTATGTAGTTTCATAAAACATAGATTTTCAAAACATAGATAGAGTTGTGTAAAACTAGGTAATAAAATTATTTTTCTCATAATTCTATTGAGTTTTTTGGTTACGAAAAAGTAGAATCATAGATGTCTAAATAACTAGGAATGTTTCACATAGGGTAGGTGGTGAATGAGATATTTATATAAAGGTTTTATTTCTCTTATAAAAATTTCACTACCCCCACAAAATTATTTTTAGTGTACAAAAATTATAAAATATTAGGGCTCTAAATTCGTGAAAGAGTTGTGTAATATTTCATCTCTCACAAAGCAGTTATATAGACATTAGTTTCATAAAGAAAAGTATATTTTTTATCTATGACAAGTGAGCTCTATGAAAAAATAATACATTATGTCAAATTTGGTTTTTCAATCAAAAAAATATAAGTTACGAAATGTTGGAGTTCCACAACTATTTTAAATGTTGGGGTAAATTTGGGATTTTGCATGAAATGTGTATAAATTTGTATAAAAGTTAAATTTTCACAAACCATAAAGAATATTACATAAATTATATAGTAAATTGATATTAATCTTGTTGATGAAATTATAGATTTATGACACCCAAAAATGAGTAGTAAAAAATTTTATTCCTGAGATAAATAGAGTGAAATTATAGTGGAGTAATATACACACTTTAGTTTAAACATTAGTGATTTTTTAATTTATGACTGGTTATAAACTGGGAGGGATAGTGATTCTTCTCTGAGAAATGTAATAGTAGTACGATATAGTGTATTTGGTATATTGTCAAAATAACTTGGTGTACTCCTAGGACTAGACCAATTAATGGGGAACCAAGTTAAATTATTTAGTCTTATGCATGCTTTCACTTCAGGTTATACATATCTACATGAAGGATAAAGAAGAGATTTTTTTTACAAAATGAAGAAACGTCTTTAAGTAGAAGAGTTTTCATCTATTATACAATGATTCACCCTCACTCACATGGTATTCAAAATTTTAGGGAATCCATTATTGTATTTATATATGATATTTTTTGAATGAATCATGATAACTATACTTGTAAAGTGGTATTACGAATGATGGTCTCAATGAAAAAAAGAATCATGTATCTTTCAATTACATAATTGTTCTTCTGTAAAAAATCATCTGAACCTATACAAGAGTTTAAAATAAGGTTTACATCACATTTTCCTTGGTTGATTAACCAAGAGAGAAGATATTTACCTTTTACACAATATAATAGAGGTCTCTACAGGCTTGAAAAGTGAATCTGGTGGTTTATGATAGAAAAAAACGATTAAAATGATGAATATTTATATATAGTAAAATGGGGAAGGTAAACTGTACAATTATAAAGCGGCCCAAGTTATTGTATATATCCTCAAATATAGGTGAACATAGTTTATGGTCATAGTGTTCAGACTAAAATATAATAGGTTTGATGGTTTTAGAGCTACGAGAGATCCAACAACATCAAAAAAGGAATAAATATGATATAAATTATATATTAAGATATATGAATTGAATGGATGTTAGATGGAATATGTATGATGAGGAAACCCTATGAAAAAATTGAATGATGGGTTCCATGATAATGTTTTCATGGGTGTACAATGATAGAGGTCATATTACATTGGATGAAGACATTCATCGAATAAGAAAGATAAATATGAGGGATGGATATAATTACAATGAAAATGTGTCTATTAAAAAATCATATACAATTCTTTCCAATATCCATGATTGGTATTTTATGATTCATACTCCTCGTGAATGATGTTTGGAATATTGGAGGAGGATATTTAGATGTGGTTACAACACTCTTTTATAAAAATAGACAAGGGTAAGATATTAAGGAATGTTGAAAAGATGTAAATATGGGTAAGGATCTAAGGATTGTTAAGAAATATATGTTTCAAAAATCATAATACCACATGAAATATTATAAATAAATCCATGTTTAGTTTTTATAGGGGTTTATTTGTATATCTATCTTTAGAATATGAGTAAATTATATGGAAGTTTCAAAACATAACATAAGATAAATACAAAACTGAAGAGAATTAGTAAGCTCAAGTGCTAGGGTAGTGGGGGATAATGGGATCTAAATTGATTTTGTTGCAGGATCCGAGGTAGAAGACTTGGATGTCACTATGTATATAGTGATAACTAGAATCAAGACATTTATAGTTTTTGAATAGGAAATTTTCATTTATGTACAAGATCATAATTAAAAAAATATTCTAGTTATAACTAGGATAATATATTTATGATACTCTATGAGGGGTCCTAATGTTTGGATGAGGTAAAAAACCCTACATATATAACGAAAGCCGAAACACTAGTTAATTAATATTGTAAATAATCAGAATTTTACTATATCATACATTTGTTTATATGGTACTAAATGATAAGGATGATTACATGGATCCAGTTCCCATATAATGGGTAAATCCATTTACAATGGACCAATATATGAATATTTAAGGTCATTTTGGGTGAAACACAAAATGTTTAGTTTCTCATTTTAAGATAAGGAAGTACATGTAATTAATTTTACTATTTCTATATATCCTAAAATTATTTTAAAAAATAAATATATATATCTAACAAAGATTTCTACCTACAAATGTGTGGTCTATTTAAATGAGAAGGAAAATAATTCAATAAAATTATAAGGCTATTGTAGATAACTGGATGTGAATTAGAAAAACCATACACTATGAATTATTGAGATTATATAGCTCATATTTAAGGAAATTAGAATATAAATAATAATTCCTTCTCTATATTTTGTGGTATTATATGATGGAATATATGTCATCTGGTAGAGGGTAATATGAAACAAACCTAATAATGGTTGGGAATCTTCTAGGAGGAGAATCCCAACTCAAGGAATCTAATTTTCCTCATAGAATTAACATGAATATATAAAGGGGTATAAGAATATAACATTATAATCCTATATTGACATTAGGTACAATGAAGGAAGGTGAATCATCTAGGATATTTGACGTAACATGAATAGTTTCTTTGCAGAGTGTGTGATTCATAATAGAAGAATGTTTGAGTCAACCAGAAATAGAGATAGATAAGAAAATGTTATCCATTTATAATGGATATACTAACACGACACTACCAAGGAATTACAAATGGGGTAATAGGATATTCTCTATAGGATTAAATCTAGCCTCTGGTTGGTAGAATAAATATACTATGTGAATATCCTTAGTAGGTAGAGGTATCATTTTGAATATAGAAACACTCTTTACCAATTTTGATGAATAGTTAACCTAGAGGATAATGTGTTGGATTGAAAATATAAGAGGATAATATCTACTCATATTTTTGGTTTTATATTGATTAAAATATCAAAAGTAAGAAGTTGAATAAAGAAGAAAAGAATATTTAATAAATGTTTAGGAAGCAAATAAGTTACACCCCTATGTATTTTACACAATCAAAGGAAAAATGGATATACCATGAAATTTATTTATTGTAGTGTCTTATAAAAGATACTGAATTATAAATAGGATGATGTAGTCCTTTAGGAAGAGATGATGTTCCCACTAGATAGTTTTGGTTTACTTTCAAAGGGAAAACAAGACATTCTCAATATTTTTCCTACACTAAATGGTTCAGTGAGAAAAGAATGAATTTCTCCATAGAAAAATTTTAGTCCCTAAAATATTTCAATATTTATAACTTAAACCCTAAATTTTTGCAACCCCATTAAAGTCAATGTGTTAGTGATAAGAGTGTTGAATTTTTTATTGACTTCCCATTATGAGTTTTCATCATGGAAAGTCTATGTCTCTTTTTTAATGATTCTTATATGAAAAATTTTATTTAAAATATAAAATTACAGGTATTAGTAAGTGATGTTTTAAAATGATATTGTGAACCCATTTATGGGTTTTGAAAATAAAAATCTTATGAGAATCTTATCTTTTTAGTTGATGTCTTGTAATTTAGACTAAAATTAGGTGACAAGAGATAAATTAATATTATGTGGAACAAATATAATTGAAACTTATAGTCACAAAACACTAAAAAAAAATTGGTAGTCTATATGGATATAATTGAAAGGATAACCTTACGAAAATAGGTAACATAATGTAAATATAGATGGTATCAAGAGTAGGTTCATGTTGTAATACCCTACCTCCCCAGACCAGTAATGAGTTCAAAAACTGCAAATCACTATATGGCCTAATGTGCCCCTCCCCAAACATGAATGGATACCAAATAAACATGTGATTCCATGGTGGAAAGGTTGGGAGAATATACCCAAATATCAGTGTAAAACCAATAATATTAATATTAAAGAAATGAAGTAAAATATCTAAAACATCTATTGGTGGAACATCTACAAAAGTGTTGAAAAATAATCCAAATGAATCATACATAAAAAAATGATCTATATACTACAAATTCTTGGTATACGTAAACTAAAACAAAAAAAGATAAAACTTGGAATAACGGGAATGGTGTTGAGTCCTAGAAGAACACTACTCCTTACTCCACCCAAGTGTCCAAGAAAACATAAATTTAAAGTTGTTGCTGAATAATGTACCCACAATGAAAAAGTGACAAAATATCATGTAAATAGTACCATAAATGCATATAAAATATGTGTGTATAATTTAATATGTCACTAATAATAGAAGCCACAAAATAACTATTCAATGATAATGTTCATGCAAGTGTGTCTTAAATAAACAATTATATTATTTACAAATTATCTATTTTATATAAAAAGGTTGTACAAAAAAAACCAGTCAACATGATCCAGAATGACACCCATCATCAATCTAATACCAACCTTAGTTAGTTCTGGCATGTCTCTGTTCAATGTGATCGATCTCATGGAACATATTGTTTCCATGGACTATAACCAAAGTAACCACAACTAGGAAAAGATAATGGAATACATGGGTATCCATCCATCATTACCCTCATACCAAATCAATACACAATATGAGGAATTCATCCATTATGTACCACTCAGTTACATTTGGTTAATCCAAGGAACCTAAAAATGGAATTATCTATACTGAATCCTTGGAACCACAATCCTATGTTATTTACAGTATCAAGGTGCACTGTAATCCATTTCCACACCTAAGTTATCCCACTTCATAAAATTGAGTTGAATCTGGGGAGATCATATACCGAAAATACAAAGGGAACCCATAGGTAATTTTACATTATTTTTATTTTTCATTGAATATAAAAGTAATCTCTTCAATTCAATGAGTATCTACAATCTGTAATTTTAGTTGTCAATAATTGTGGAATCCGTGGTTGCTCAAGGAATTTCATATATTTTGAAATCCTGGAATCCAATGAGGCATCCTCTCATGGAATTAAAGTGATCCACAAAATAGAATCAAATATAACTCAATGTATTTTACCCATTTCATATCCTAGGTTTAATCTAAGAGATAACACCTAGGTTATTTAACCTATAAAACCCATTTACTAAAGAATAACCTATTTACCCATCACCATAATGATTATTGGATACCATTACATTAAAAAACCCCAATTTTTCTTTTATAAAAGCCTTTACTCTTTAACCAAGTATTTACTAAACAAGGTTCCATTAATAGTATATATAGTCAAATTCCTAATAGATTTTTTTGTATAATTATATTAAAGTAGAACCATAATGTTTTATATTCATTTCATTGGTAAATCAGTTTTTCAGACCCATCTCCCCTACTAAGAGTCAGAAATTATAATTCAACCCATCCATTAGTTATTTATGGTTGTGAAATTATATTAAAAAACAATTGAATCAAATTTCAATGGTTCATTTAACCATTAAGAATATATGAACCTGGCTTAACCATATCCAAATCATCTTAAAAATACAACTAATATAAAAATATAATGGACTACCCCCTTATATAGATCAATGCATACTAAATGGACAGTTTCTCTAAGGAAATAAAATTCAAAAAATTTAATTAAAATATGGTTCATTATTTAATTTTCTCTTATTATGATTGAAAATTCATACATGATAGACAACATTTCAATTATGAAAATAGGCAAGGATAGGGGTTAATTAGAGAGACCACCTTGCTCATATATGAAGATATTAAATTTTATTTCTTTTCATGGAGTCCCACAAATTGAGTTCTTCCATGACCAATAATCAATTCCCAAACCACATAAGTTCCATATCTCATAATAGAATATTAATATTATTAATTACAATAAAATTTTAATTAATTGAACCCTTACAACATTAATCCAACATCAATCAAATCAGTATAAATGAAAAAATTCACAATATCACTCCTCCCATACCAAATGTAATACCATTGATATTCTCAATCGATACTTCTTGCATCAAAAACTAATCCAAGCCAAAAACCTATTATATGATTCCAAAATATAAGAGAGAAAATTAATTTATTTCCAAGCCATTGTAAAAGTCACCCTTCTACATACCTCTATTTAAATGATGGGTGACCATGCATATATGTAGTCTCAAGACATTCTTAAGTTTAGAATAATGAAATACACATCATCCAAAGATGACATAACATTGTATTCTGTAATATTCAATCAAACCCTAATTATAGGAACCCAAAATTAGAGAAAGGGGATGAGGATTTAAAATAGACTCTTAACCTTACCTCTAGCTCTATAACACTAAATACGGAAGTAAAATTGTCCATTATATAGTGGATATCCACACAAGAGACATATAGAGCAATTGAGGGTGTGTGGGAAGTATATGGATTAAAATAAGCTAAAAAGTGAATGGTTGGGTCAATTACAAACATATAAGGTAAAATATATAAAACCAAACATTTTTAGGTTTGCATGTTTTTACTACATATTTTTCTAAAAACAGTGTTCATAACTATGGTAAAAACCTACCTTACATGGTTGGTCGACATGTTTTACCATCTATTCACCTACTACGAGAATCTTCTCAGGCACCTTCTACAACAACATGCACTGTTTTTCTACACGAATGAAAAATTAATGCATTAAGTCTTACGTCTAGTCTATATCACATTGTTTTCTCACAAAACATCATGTTTTTTTTCTAAAACATGCTTTAAATGTTAAATAATACCATTAATTATATATCAAGAACTGAATAGAAACCCATACCTAGGGTGTTTCTTGGTTTCTCCTAAATTGTAAGCACCAAACTGTGCACCATCAAAAAACTACTCTAACATCCTTTGAAACCCAACCTGAAGACCTTGAGAATTTTTTTAATTACTGATGAACCTCTTGGGAATAAAAAAATATAAAAAACAAATATATTATGTGTCTTAATCCTTTTGATTATTGATTTGGATTCTAGTTCTCAAAAATAATTGTCTACCAAAATGGAATGCTCAAATTACAAATGAATTTTATAACTTCATGTAAGAATGAGATATTTTTCACATCCCACAATAATTTTTTTCATCCCTGAGTAGTCTTGGGGGTTTGAAAATTTTACCTTTCAACTTATGTTAGTAATTAATTACCCTTTAATGGTTTTTTCTACTCCAAAATGATCAATGCTCTTCCAGATCAATACATTGTGTTCCAAATTCTTCAACTATAAGAACAACAAATACCACATTAAATCATTTTTTAAATATTATGATATTTCCACTTATGAATACATACACCAACACACTCAAGTTTTATTCATCCCACTCCTCACCTAGCTCATGGTTCCCACACCAAAATACAAATTTTATAGTTGACAATGAGGAGGAAGTGAAACCTCTACCATTGGAATTTCTTATTAGAGCATGATCCTATAATATGAAAGATAACCCTTGATGTACTTCATTATCGACTACTCCCAAAATACATGAAAACATCATTCTAATATAAAAATCCCTTATTATTATCAAATTATTAAAAAAATAGAATTAACCTCACTCATCAATGATTTTTTCTGGCATATCCTCCCATTTTCCATCAAACTTTATTGGACAACAACCAAAAATTTCCATCTTCCCCAAAACAATGAAACTGATGTGGTTTCTAGACCACTAGGTAGAACTAAATATGATAATTCATGTCATACATTATTCAGATTACTTTTCTCAAAATGCTCAGATTCAGCAGCTTATGAGTCCATAACCCACCCAACCAGGATGTAGTAAACCTTGAAGGAAGTTGTGATCATCTAAAACCCCAAAAAACGTCTTTTCATGAAATCCAGTTCCATTTCATGGTAAACCCATTTATTTTACATATTGTTGTCTCACCATAACATGGTCACTAATGCACTAATGACCTACTCTTGTTTCGATCACCTGAAATATTTTTTGGCACAAATCTAAAAGTAAAAATCCATTTGATGTAACATAATTCATAACTAACATTCCCTAAGAAATATTTTTTATTTTAACTCATCAATCCATTAGTACAAAACTAATTAATGATCACCCACTGATATACCACAAAAACACCAGATCCCCACTCTAATGAAGGTCACTCCACCATGACTGACCTCTCTCTCCCCCTCTAGAAGATAATCCATGTTGATGCACCACTAAAACATTTCACGATATCCCTAGTCAATACTCTATAAATCATTAAATAAGATGGTTAGATTGGGCCGAGGTGGATCATCTCTGAGAAACAATGTGAAATATAGTCTAATTCCATCTCACGTCACTTTAGGTTCACCAAATGAAATGATTTATGGATGGTCCAAAAGAATCTGTCTTAACCATTACCACTCTTAGGGAACCAACCCATAAGGGACTCATGATAACCCCACATATTTCACTTTTCCTGATATATGGTCTCACATATATCATCTCAAATAACTATTTTTTTAACAAATTTCAACCCCATATAAGACCTATAGTCATACATGATATATAAATGTTATTGTTCCCACTATCAGAACATCAAAGTTACCAATCAAAATCCACAAGACACCATTATCACAAGCCTCTTATCATAACCACATCAGTCCTCATACCACACATGGCATCCTACAAATTTAGAAACTAGGTTTTAAACTTAAATTTCCCAAAATACAAGTCAAATAACAATGTGAATCAATAATTCACGTGTCACTCTATGATGATATCGATTATCAATGGTTTCAAGGACATTCATAACACTAACTCAAGACCTTACTCTGAAACCATCAAGTAAAATCTCAAAATGACATGACCTAAAATCCCACGTCATGGCCTACACCACTTATGCATTCCAAATACAATACCATAGAGCACCCTCCATGCCTATAAAATATAGAACATATCAATATGAAAATAGGTACATATGACCACTTTCCACTAGAGTATTTTTTTAAACACAATGTTTATAACAGCACTCAAATCATCCAACTATCCACTAATTAGGATCACCATAATCCATCACATTATGAACACAACAAAGGATGAAAATTTATTGCATATGAATTATTCCTCATTCTAAACTAGTCATGACAAAACAATACCTCAAGGAATTGACATACATATTTTTAACCTAATCCTAGTGTATTTAGATGCCTGAAAACACATTGTCAGCATTCCCAAGGATTTTCTCATTAACTTAATGCAGCCCAACTGCACTACTCATCCACTAATCACAAATAGACCATTGAACCACATCTTAATGTTACCAAGTCATCCATCCATGATTCTCATTGAACATTACATCAAAACTCACACTATGGAGTCAATAGGTTTTGGAATATTAAGAATCCAACCCATCCTAAAACTAATAACAAGAGTAAAATCCATAGAAAACAAGTGATTAAACAAAACTAAAGAGGAATATAATGTGAAGAATTTTTTTTTCAAATAACACCATTAATGTATCAACATTATAATTCCAAACATCGACACCCACCTTAAGAAACTAGGGGAACTTAGAAATTTGGATGATCCATGTTGTAGGTCACTAATAAAGTTCATTAAGTTCTAGCTATCAAACAATGATTCAAGAAAAAAAATCCAATGGGATTACGCACCTAACCCTCATATAGGTGAAAACTCTAGGTGGAACCCACCTTAGTCTCAAGGTGACGTGACAAAAATAATATTCAAAACCCCCACAAGAATATTCAAAGCCATATGTTTAAACCTTACCAACTCACTACCAGGTCAGTTTTAAACATATAGGATTACCATTATCAATGACCCATCAATATGGTTCTTATGAGTTGTTTTGTCTCTCAAAACCTTCGAAAAAATTCTTTATTCAAGTAAAACACCAAAAAATAGACTACATATTATTATTCCATTAGAAACAAGGTATCATTAATAATAAAACCATATAACTTGAGTGCTCTCAACTACCCCATACACACACACATAGAGTCAACACCATATACATATTGGGTCCAAAACACTACACTCCCTATATTATACTATCAAATACTTACATAACATGTGTTACATAAATGAGTTTTTATAAACTAGTTATAGAGGAAACAATTTAAAAGATATACTTTTCAGTCCTTGAAAATATTCATGAAATTTCCTTCTAAAAATTATCTTTATCTAGAAATTTTCACAGATGAGGTTCATTTAAAGAAAATTTCAATGATGACTTATAGAATAAATCACTCATCATGTTTTAATTATGATTTTATTTAATTCACATCTCATAAAAATCTAGAAACAAATGATCAATCAATGGGTGTATTACTCATTTAAGGGATTTATTATGTAATATGCCACCATATAATTTCATAGAAACAATATATAAATTACAGAGAAATATTAAATAACCAACTGATGATTTTAGATACAATAAAATACACACTATGTTATATAACTTTTGAAACATGTTTCACCCAATGTAAAAAATACAATGAATTATTAGATGATATTATTACTAAATCTATATGTAAAATTAATATGGAAGGCCATTAATAGATATTAATTTCAGTAAAAACAAAATTAATATGATTTTATATCAGAACATGTTATAATAAAAGATATTAATTTTTAATTGGGTCTTTTATAGAAACCTGAATATAAAAAAAATTAAGATAAATTTGGTAAAATAAATATTATTTTTGAGCACCCTTAATGAAAATTTCCTTTATTATTTTAATTTTTTGTGATGTAAATTCCTTTTAGTTGAGAAAATCATTTAGGTAAAAATTATAACTCTTTTGATTTATTACTTTCTAAGAATAATCTAAATGGTTAAAAAACAATTTAAATAAAAAAATTAATTTAATCAACCAAAAAAATCATTTGAATATATTTTTTGAGATTATTAATACAATGTTCAATATTTTAAAATATAATTAAAAATGTTAATTTATCAAAAAATATTTTAGGTCTTCTCTTTAAGTGATGTTTTTATGGTGGGATTCAGTTAAGGATTTCATTTGAAGCCTCATATTTTTCATTTTATATATAATAAATAAATTTAATCGATTAAAATATGGATTAATTATACAAGTTCTTGTATGTAATTTTAATTATGAAAAAATAGTTTTCTAAGAAACTATTTTTTCATTATTAAGTGTGGAAATATTAATATCAACTTTTTACACATTATGAAATTTTATATGATAAATTACTTTAAAAAAATTTAGTATTTTAAAACTAATTAATAATAGGAATTTTAATTTGAGTTATCAAAATTAATTTTTATTGTTAAAAAATAGTTACCCTAGTATATCGTAAAAATTATAAAAATAATTTTACTTGGTGGAAATTGACAAAACAATGTAAAATAATGTGTTTGAATAATTTTATTTTATTATTTTTGACATTATCATTTACCACACTCCACCATTTTCATCTATCAGTCAATTTAACCTTGAATAGTATCATGGTATTATTGATACATGATGAGTATTTCCAAAAGATCCATTTTATTCTAATTTAAAATAACATAACTCCATCCTTTAAAAGATAAACATCACCTTTGAATTCCTCAAAAATCTATAATTTTACACTCCCAAAAACCTTCCTCAACAAATATAATAATATTACAAATGAATTCCGTTTCCAAGGAACTTATATAGGAAAAATCAAGTCCTCAATATAATTATTATCTCACACTCAAGATTTTCCTCTTACACGTACTCCTACAAAATAATTTTTTGACATAAAAATATGATGAATTTAGTGTAATTAATATAATAAAATTTTATAATATTAATTTTACATCCATTAATTATTTATTTTAACCCAGTTAAAAAAATAAAAAACATCATTAGTGAGTTGTGTGAACTACCACTTCTATAAATATGTTTTTTATTTTTTTCATCCCCACCTTTCAGGGATGCTAATGATGGTAGTAAAAATGAATATATATGATATATAATATATAATTATTGTTATAAAATTTCAATTTCATATAGAAATCCACCATAGCTTTCAGATTTAGAAATGGGAATACTGATCATGTGAAGGTGAGGATTACCGCATCCATGAAGAATTTTTTTTCATCTTGATTTTTTTACAATATATAAAAATCATAAAATATAGTTGAACATCATGAAAAATAAAAATAAATTCATCATTATTCTATTATAATGATATTAAATTAAAATAATAAATTCCGTATCAATACACTCCCACCAAGTGAAATTGTGTTCATGTTTGGGTCTGTATAACCACCTTTGTATAAAATGATTTATAATTTGATTATAGATAACTATAGGAACATGATAAATATTTTTATTTATATATTAATAATACCAAGATTTTAATATTCTTATTTGAATATGATATGAAGTGTTAAACATATTATTAATGTTACATTGTCATTCACTAAAATAATATAAATAATCTATTATGAATTCAGTATTCACATTACGTAACAAAAACACACATGAAATGAAATAAGAAAATTTGAAACCAATATAATTCATCTATTATAAAATTGTAATTTATATATTAACTTACATTGTATAAAATTATTGGTATTGATAACAGAATTATTAAAAATTCACAAAATATTTGAATTTATTATCAAACGATGGTCATAATCTATTATAAATAATTATTATAATCATGATTAAGAATTAAAAAAAAGTTAAAAAATGTTAATATCAACGATTAAGGTTATGAAATATATTTTACGTTATTTTTTTTATTTTATAGTATTTTTAACTGTGTTTAACTTTGTATGAAACCATTTTAAGGGATTCAACTCAAAACATCCTTATTTAAGACATACATTATTTTGTAATCCTTGTTTCTATTTTAAAGGGTATATAATCCCATTTATATATTTAATATCACAAGTTATTCTTTATAATTACATTTTAACCTCATCTTCAAGATCATTTATTTTATTGGGTTTTTATAAGAATATTTCATATGTCATAATTTTTTTTCATCTCAAAATATTTTCATTGACACATGTTTTAATGTTATAAACAAATTTCATATTATTATGATATATATACATCGTATTAATATATTTGGAGTTATAAATTTTCAAATTTATTACATCCATATAATAATATTGTTTTCAATATTTTAATAAATTTTGAATACAAAATTACTAAATTAATTAGGTCTTGTGACTTAATTTTCTTTTTTGGGACATACTCACTCATCCTAGTATATTCTCTTTCAAAATTGATCTATTATATACTGTCCAGATTTTAGAATTCCTTTACACCATATTTTCTAGCTAAATAATGTTTCAAATAAAAATAAATATTTTGTTATAATTTCAATGATCTATTAAAATACAATTTTAAAAAGTATAATTCTGATCAATTTTAATGGATTTTTCTTCCATGTCGATATTTTTACTTTTAATTCTGTGTTTTCTTTAAAAACTTTTAATGATATATTGTTTCAAAAACATTATTCCTAAATAATCAATTGTTTTCCCATCCTTTCAAAATAACATGTGTTATCATCCACTCAAAATATTCTTTTGATAAATGGTTTGTAATTTTAAATGGTCAATTACTAATGATTTGTTTTAAAATGAAAAAATAACTCCAACTATTTTTACCTCTATTTTGATGTTTTAACATTTTATGTTATCCATTATTAAATATAATTTTAAATAATTTTTCTAATTATTTTCTCACCAATTTATGAAAGAATAATTTCATATTAAATTAAATACTATTTATTATTTTATTAAAATTAAATATTTTCAATGTATTTTACCCTTCCCATTTGAAAACATTATTTATCATTCATGTCACAATTATTAATGATTCCTTTAAAATTTATCATTTTCAATGTATTTTCACTTATTTTTTTAAAAACAATTTCTTCTTTATCTGTCCATTATTAATGATTCCTTTAAAAGAAAACATTTTTAATTAATTTCTGTCTCCTATTTTTAATAAATTATTTCACCTTAAGGATCATTTTTAATGAAAAATTTATAGTATGATTTTTAAAATTATTCATATCCCTTGATCGATGAATCATGACATCTGTAAGGGACATGCTAACTCAAAATCATTTCATTAAGTTATTAAATATAATATTCGTACTTAAGTTTCAAAAAAACACTTTAAATGAAAATCTATTCTTTACGTATGTGAAATTGTTTTTTCAAATAATTCCATTTCAATGAAATATTTTATTTTCTTTTAAAAAAATATATTTTAGTGATTTTGTTTTCATTGGATATAAAATTTATCAACCCCTTATGGAGTTATTTTTAATGTTTCACCTTGTATTTTTATTTAATTTTTTGATTATTTTTAGTGGTCATGTTTTTTGTATCATATAAATTAATTTTTGATCTTATTTGAATATTTTATGAAACTCATATTATTCTATTGGTTCTTTATGAATGTTTAACGATTTTATGTATGTTATTTTGTGAAACCTCATTTATTTATATGGGTTATTTATATGATTATTTGGAAATTATATGAAACCAATTTTTCATTATTTGGAATATTTTATCATGTGATAAATAATTTTCTCAAGTGGAACACATTTTTGGGGATTATGGGATGGGTGGGACATATATATCACTTCAATGAATTGGGAGGATTCCTATATCTCAGGATATGTAAAAGCTTTATTAATAGGTTATCATGTAGCTGGGTTCACAAAGGGAGAATCTAATGTCATTTATCATCACTCATAATTTTACAAGTGAACATCTTGGAAGGTATCCATGTTCATAAAAATAATAAATCGTATGTTTATGATTGTTCTATATTCACTCATATGTTCTATGGATTATGTTTTATTTTTGATGTTTTATATTCTCATTATATGGTCGGAGAGATTTTATTGGAGATAATAAGTCCATATTTCATGTATATGGTTTATAATTTTAATTTTAAATTATACAATATTAGATATTACATCCTTATTAATTCCCTTCCACATGTTTATGATATGACCAATATAGTTTTTCATGTTATAATTGAATAAGCATTTGAGATAACCTCTTTTATATGTTTTCATTCCCCAACATGTGAAGATGATATATCATGTGAGATATATTAGAAATACTCTACAGGAGCATGATTATGGAGAAATTTTATCAAGAATAAGAAAATAAGATGTTAATGTGGGGAAAATTTGAATACTGTATACCCTTCAATCTATCGGTTCTGAAAATGTATACAAGATAAATTATTAAAATCATGAGAGTAATGTACTAACTATGTCTTGTTTATCTAGAGTCTCTGTTATTGGTATTGAGTTAAAGATTAGTTATTTTAGAGATTAGTTTTGTTATTTTGGATATGAGTTTAGTTATTATAGTTATTTGTTTACATAGATTTATTTTTGGGGTTAGAGAATCTTCACAAAAACCCTAGAGGTGAATCTAAGTAAAGAATAAAATCATGAAATATAGGCAATATTCTATATATATGCGGTTGCTAAAAAATATATCCCTATA
Organism: Viscum album; assembly: GCA_963277665.1. NCBI lineage: Eukaryota > Viridiplantae > Streptophyta > Magnoliopsida > Santalales > Viscaceae > Viscum > Viscum album. The sequence continues at coordinate 1,622,410,830 of OY728129.1, forward strand.
TTGATACTACCTATGGATAAAGGCTCTCAAAAAGATGTACTGATTGGTAATAACCAAAAAATAGATGATTGTGTATTAACTCAATCATCGCCTGGTGAATAAAAAATAGAATTGACTACATACTAGTTTTGAATCGCTCAAGGTATATATTTTTTGATCATATAATCTCTATGAACCACTATGAAGGATTGATTTCCAAGAAACATTGAGGGATTATGTTGAGATGTGTAATATGATACCAAAATAAGTAACATATGTTGATCCAATATAGTAATTAGACGAACCATCTAATACATAGTTTAAATGAATGCATAATTTGTTGAAATGAAGGTTTAGTTGGAGAGGAAATTTTTTTATCAAGATTTCATATTCATATAGTCCAATTATTAGTAAATAATCAATAACTTTTAAATATTAATATTTAGTTGAAACAAGATCAATGAAATGAAGTTATGAAATTTGTGTCCCAAATAATTCGTAACTAGTGCATTTAGGATAAATATTTTTTATGTGTAACCAATATTTATGTGGTTCATATATCAGTATAATATATATATTCAATTTAACAAATATCGATTAGCTTAATCCATTAATAATAATTAAATTAAAATTTTAGGAAACAATTTATATATGGGATGTAGAATGTAAGTACATGATAATTTGGAACCTTTAGAATACATACAATGTTCAACAACTTATATCACAGACTACACCCAGCATGTAAAAACCACAGTATATTAAGAATTCATTATTAATAAATCTATAATAATAACTGGGAGTAGAAAATTTATAACTATTATTTATAGTGGATAAAGAATTAATACGAGTTTATATAGCAGAAGGTTATATCAAAATCCTTTTTTGTATAGTAGAATATTATAAAAAGAGAAATTAGAAGTTCAGAAATGTAAATTTTATAAAATAAAATTCATTTTGACACCTCTATAAAATTCCTACATAGTGTGAATTTTTATTTTATTTTTTAAATGATTTATTTTTAGTTAAAAATAATGTTTTAAAAAAATTATGATTTTTAGGATATTTTAACTTTTTATTCTTATCCTAGAGGTCTAAATATCCTTTTATGTGAAAAAATATTTATTTATTGAATCACATTATTCATGTTAATATATTATTTAATATTTTAAATATCATGTCCAACCTTTTTAGTACTAAACAAAAATATTTTTGTAATAATATTTTTACCCTACTCTTTTAGTAATGTATTTTAAATGGGAGATTAGTTTTGGATTTCCTTGAAACCACCATAATTTTCATTATAGTTTTAATAGATAAATTACTTTCATTAAAATTAGTAATAAATCATGTATTATCTCATATATAAATTTATTGCTGTAAAAAATCATATTTCTATTTTTTTTCAATATTATGTGTGTTTATGTTAAAATTAATATCAAACATTTATAAATATGAAATAATATAATTTTTTGAAATTTTAAATTCATAAGGTTCAAATTAGTTAAAAAGTAAAATTTTAATTATAGTGATAAAAAAATTACATTGTTAATAAACTAGTTACCATGGTATAAGAAAAAAAAGATAAAATTAGATTTATATTGGGGAAATGAATAAATATTTTTAAATTATTTTTTGAGAGTAGTGTTTAAGAAGATGTTAGTATTTAACTTTATAAAATACCCATTTTTTTATAATTAACATCTCATTTTTTTGTTTCATTTTATAGGGGTTGTTATGTTGAAATATTTTTGTCTTCTAATTTATAATACATTTACTCTCCAATTTTGTTTTTTATATAACGATAATTTTTTTTAAAAATCTTTTCATAAGGGTAAAATGTGTTTTAAGGCACCGAGGAAGGGTATAGACGAGATTTCAAAGTCCATGTAATGGTATAATCCTTTCTCTAAGAACTATATGTGGGTAAACCCTTTATTTTGTGCGCTATGAAAGGGAAACATAAATTTTTTATGAGTAATACATATAGATTACAATTTGAATATGACTTCGTGAAACTACATAATAATATCTATACAGATAAATAAGATAATTAATTACTACGTAAGTATTTATAAGTTGTTGTGTAATGGTAAAATCCACTGCATAAGGGTATATAAGGAGATGTGTAGTAGTAATAATGGTCTTTAATAAAGGTTTTTATGTTTTTATTCTCCATAAATAATAATACGAATGGCCTATATAAGGGTATATATTGATTTTCAGGGTATGTGTAAAGATAGGAGATCCGAATATGGGTAAAATATCATACCCTTAGGCGAGTATAAGGAAAAACATTATTACCCTTTCAAAATTCCATATTTTGGAAAATGATTTAATTCCTTATTTTTTCATTCCACATTCTAAAAAATACTCTATAATTATTCTTACTTATTTTAAATGATAAAATTAGTAGAATTAAATTATTTGATTTTTTTGAGTGCTCCACTATTAAAAATATTTTATGATGAAAAATTAAATAGTGATTTAATTTATGTCTTTAATGTTGCAACTTCTTTTTAGTTTTTCCTTCTTAAAATACATTTAAACCCATATGCCTTCATTTTGGATGTCATCTTCAGTCTAGGAAGAATAGATGTTCCTTTTCAAAGAAATGAGATGTCTTATTCAAATGAACTTGGTTCTCATTTTAGGTTCTAGGGGTGGTGTAGCCCTCAACCACTCTCCACTATTTTCTACAATAGTTATTAATGGGATAATATCAAGGTAAACATATTTTTATTGAATCCATAAAAAATATATTCTCTATTCCTTCTAGAAAATTGAAGAATAATTCATAAATGGTTTACCTATAATTAACAATGTTTAATAATGTTTAATTATTATTCTAAAACGTGAATTCTACTAGAGAGATATTATTTTCTCATGTGAAATAATTATTATTCATTAATAGAAAAACTATTAAATATATGTTCTTGATTAAATGGATATTTTTTAAATTATCAAGGTCATCAAAGGGTTTTCATCTTTTTTAATGGCATTATGAAATTATTTAGAATAATCAAGAATGCTAATATGAAATTATCATAACTATTTTGTTGTATATGTGACATAAAATTTATTATCTCATGTGTTACAAATTATTTTGGAAACTAAATAGTATTATTTTGTTTTATGTATCCTACATGAGTTTTTTTGAGTTGACGAACACATGGATCTGGTTTGGGTGTTCTTCCTTGATGGATATTGAAGTTCTTTATCATCAATATTAAGGTATTAATTCATTGATATTAGTGAATTATTTATAACATTTAATGTAATGATTTTTGGAATGTGTTTATTTACATGTGTGAACCCCATTTGTAACGTGTGATCTTATGAGGTGAGTGTGTGTTTGTTTCCTTGGATTTTTCTTGTGATTCTGGAATATGGATTGTTCTAATGATGATATTTTTTAAATGGAATAATATTTTATTTATCAATTTAATATTTTATCATATATAACATTATTCTATCTTATGTAGCTAAGAATATAGGTTGAGATTACTTGGATCATCCTTTTACAGGGGAGTTCGAGCCAATGGTTGGCATATACATGTTTTGTCATATCTAGTGGAATGTATCCCATATATTTGGGTTTTACATTAAGAGGGGTGTCCCATAATCTGTTTTGAATGTACATAGGATATCCAGCTGGTGGTATGTCTCACATTTTTTTGGGATTTCCCATCAAGGGGATGTATGAGGATAATAATTTAGGTTTTTCTTGCATGGTTACAATATTGGTAAATTTGAATAATACAAGGTTTAAAAGTAAGAAGTGTTGCTCCCCATGAACCCAACATATGTTTCTTATTTATGTTATATATTTTTATTTATGTATATATCATATTTATTATAATAGAATTCACTTTTACTATTTATGCACTGGTCTTATGGTTTTTTTGGTGGTGTCCTTCTATGTCAAAGTTGGTGATCTTTGTCTAGATGTACCAAAATGGAAGGGGATACCAAATATTCACTAATGTTTCTATCTATATCCCTTGATATTGGTTAGGGTAGACATTATCTATGATGGTTGGGACTCCAGAATGTGAAATATATTAGTGTCTTTTCTATTTGAGGCAGTGGACCTATGAATTTCCTAAAGGTGGGGATTTGTTTTTTCTATTTGATGTCATAGTTAAGTAAACTATCCTTGGGTGATGCACCTGATTTTGATGTGCTTATTTATAGGATTTTATATGTCTTTATTCATCATGTTAATAATTTAGGTTCTAGAATCCATATAGACATGTTTATTTCATTTGATAGAGCCTAAATTAGTAAATGGCCATAGAAAGTTTTATATGTACCTCATGAGTTATTTCATGAATTCTTATTTGAGATTGTTTTATTCTATTATTTAGTGTATATATGTGGTTATGGATAAAATTCAGGTGCCTAAAGATTTGAAAGGGTTTTTGTTAGTATTGAGGGTGTTTTGGGTTATCAATATCGGTATCCTATAGGTTTTAACATTTTATGTCCCGGTGTAGCTTTCAATTTTCTTATTGAAGTTGTTTGTTTTTATCATTGTTTGATTAATCTCAGGTTTGTTAGGTATTTTACGAAATTCCACCTCATATAAATATTTTATTCCATTTTATAACCCATTTCCTATAAAAGGATGCAACTGAGCATGCCCCCTTAGTTTCTCCATCATTCAAAATAACATAACATTTCCATCATAGGGTCTCTCAACTTGTTATCATTAAGGGTAGAGGAGCCCATAGGAGTGGGACAACTATTTTTAATTATGATTGTTACATCGAAATTGAAATTCCCCTTATGTTTCATTACATTGTTGGACTATTAAATTTGGTTTATTATATACGGATAATTTAGATAATTTTTTGATAAGTATATACCCTAGATGATTAGTAAGTTAAAATTGAGATCTTCATGATTTAATGTGAAACCAGATGATGGTGGTACATAATGATGTAGGATGGGTAATAGGAAGATATGACTTGTTTGAACTTCAAAGATCTATTTTTCAAGGCGTTTTTTCCATATTCACTATAGAATGATAATGAACAAGAGTTCATGGAGCTCCAGAATTGGAAAATGATAGTGTCCTCATATCAATATTTCCCAACCAAGATAATTATCATTGCTACCCTACTATATTGGGATGAAGTTCTGAAACAAATTAAGATTGATACTAAAAATCACTTAGACCATAGTTAGAAATTATTGAACATTTACAAAAAAATATATCATAGTGATTCATAAATCAGTTATGATAAAGAATGGGATCAAGAAAGACATATATATAATGGAATTATTAATGTTGTAAATGTACTAATAGGTACCTTCTCTATCATAGTTATGGTTTATTTTGATTAGAATTTCAGGTGGATAAATAAACATAGATTCTAGTGTGGTGGTCGATATCTAGAGATAGTGAATGATTGATTGAATCCTTCCAATTGATGTCAAATTTCTGGTGATTCAACTTTAAAATAATGGGACACTTTAATGGATATTTTCCATATTCTCTTAGACTTATCACCATTGTGGTGGTATAGTGTTGGAACCATGATTTCTACAAGCTATAAATGGAGTCTATTTTGTGTTTGTGGACACTCCACAATGGGTTCATAAGGGGGTGTTCTATGAATTTGATATTATAATTAGAGAGGATTGAGTGTTGGATGTGGTTTACTTTCTCAGTGTTTTCCAAATTTTTGGGCATAGAATTAGGATGAAGGAGAATGCTTCAAAAAATAAGTTTTTATATAACTCACACTTCATTTATATGGTGAAGGAATTTATTCTTAAAAGATTTCAGTTTTTCTATGATGTGGAGCTTCTTGAAGGAATATGGTGTTTTGAAGCTAATAAGGTTTTTGAAAGAATCTTCTTGAAAATGGATGATTTGAAATTGGATGAAGGTAATCGACATGACAATAAGAAGCTCTGAAAATGGTTAAATTTCACTACAGTCAAGAATAAAGGAGCTTCACAAACATGACTGAAGAGGTTCACCAAAAAATATTTTGGCAGATTTGCAACATCATGAAGGGATAAGTCTATAAATAAGAACCCACCCCTGACATAAATTATGGAGATTAATATTTAAATTGATATGAATTCACAAAGGTTGGGATATTCGACATTGAGGATCTCTTCATGAGAAAAAGCATCATGAAACGTTTGGTTAGGACTTAGCTAATGGTAACAATTTTCATAAAATTATTTTATATGAAGAACATGGGTTTTATAAATAGATAGAGTTCTGAGAATGATGGGTGCTTGGTGAAGGCTTGTATCATCTGGAAGGTGTCTAGTTAATCAAATTTCATAATATATTTGAATCATAATGTGGTGTTTTTCATAGTCTAGTTGCTTTGCGAATAGTAATGTTGAACATCTAGTTTATGTTATCAATAATTATATGTACATCAACAAAATATTATAGTGCAAACATAGTCTCTTTGTAGTAAGGGACAACTAATTTTATTACGAACTACTGCAGAGACCATGAAATTGTTAATTTTTGTAAGACTTCACACAAGGTAGTGATATAGGGGGATTCTTTAGAAGTGTTCCAAGTGAGGTTGTCTGTTGTCCCTAATATTCCGATAAAGGTAGTGCACCTGGATTAGTGCGACTATGTTTGATCTTCTATATGAAAAGATAACTATTGATTGTTAGTGGATTAAGGTACAACTGAAACACTATCAAGGTATTCTACAAATATTATCCCTTTGTTGTGAAACAAGTAAAAATTATGTTTTTTCTCGATATATATGAATGTTTAACAACGACATTATTACATCAGATATATTTTAAAAGTTCCAAATAATGTGGTAACAACATCTGCATCTTGAATAAAAAATTCTTACTCCTTGATTGACCCCTCTGCTCATAGGGTGTTCTATAGTCATATAGGTGTTATCCTAGGATAGAGGTTGCTGGTTTAAAATGATTCATCTATTTATTCATAGAGAAATCAATTAATTTTAGGGGATATCCCCTCTATCATGGAGGAGAAATCCATATTTTTATGAATAGGATGATACATCATCTTTGATCCATTGGTATTGAAGTTCTCAGTTTCATATCCCAAGGGATTTATTTTAGTGATTCTATTATTCTTTCTATGACTGAAATAGATAATAAAATTCACAATGCATATTCCAAATAAAATAATTTCCTTACTATATCTCTATCCGATCAAATATATTTAATATTCATGAGTTTTACTTCATCCAAATCCATGTGGGATATACTATAAAATCTATATGATGGTGATGATATATTAAGGAGGAAAAATACATGTTTTTCAAAAAAAGATTGATGATATAATAATGAATCCATATTAAAATTTAGGTAGAGTTTTTATCCAATATACAAAAGTTGTTAGAGAAATTTGAGGACTTGGTGATGAAATTAAAGATATAAGTATTTTTTATAAAATACTAAGGATAATTACACCTCTCTATAATCCACGTGTTTCACCCCTTGGTGAAATATATTTTTTTAAACTTTTTCTTAATAATGATCTAACATGTCTAGTGTCTTATAAAATGATAGTCAATGAAAAAGAAACAATAGTTAGATAAATAAAGTAATTGGAATCTAAATCTATGGGAAATTTATACATTTATAATGATAGTGATGATTGAAATGATGTGAAAGTCAAATTTATTTCCCTTTTTTCCAAAATGTTAATGAGAGGTAAATGTAGATTTGAAGGAATATTCCATTGGAATGTATTCCGTGTCATAATATAGAGAATATTTTTATTAGATTCAAAAAGAAATAATATGTTGTATAAAGTGAATTTGAAATCATGATGATTCCATAGAAGAGGTTCCATGAAAAGGGAGATTTCATTCACGGAATAAAATTATAGTGAACTGGCTTCATCTGTATAGAAGAACAAGATGATAAGGAATGTTTGCATAATGTTGAATCAGAATTTAAATTTAAACATGAATCATCCATGATAGATGCATCCGAAAAGATTTAACCTACAAAAGTTAAAGATAATCAATTTTTTGGATTTGTTGATCTCAATATAGAAATTTATATTTCTCCTAATGATCATGACATTAATAAAAAAATGATCAACTAGAAGGAGTAAAAGAAGAATATTTAACAGCTCTTGATATCATGGAATAGGATGTGGATGTTTAACTAATTGTTGAAGAGTTGTAAAAAGTCATCTATTTACATATAAAAAGGAAGAAATGGATAAGATAGTTGAGGGACTTGAAGAATAGGTCTCCAATTTAAAGAGTAATCTGGGAACTAAATCAAAATCCTTAGAAAAAATTAAGAACTTATATTGTGGTTTATTTTAATATTCATAGCTACAAGAGAGACATAAAAGTGGATTTGAAGGAGTGGAGAAGGATTTTAATGATCAGAGAACCACATTTTTAGGAAAGAAGTGGAATTGAATATGATGTCGAACTTCAAAGGATGGAAAATTGATGAGAAAAAATAAAGGTAAGGATCAATATTAATATATCACAAAGGCACCTGATGTCCTAACATTGAAATATTCAGAACAAATAGAAGAGCGATACAAAAATAATCCTCTTGTGCCTAGAGAGGATCACCAGTCAAATACATTTACAAAATAATGTGACATGTTAAGGAATGTATGTGAGAATATATATCCCCTAAGGAGATGTCAATTAATTGGATTTCTAGGCCATAATATAAATTAATATGAAGACGCAAGGATTTATTTTAATGGTGAAGATATTAGAAGTTAAAAATCAATAATGAGACTATATGTTTCACCATATTGGGGAAATAGTTTCTATAGACATTGTTTTAAATATTCCAAATAAAATAATAAAGCTGTTCATTACAGGATGTGGAATGGTAGGAAAAATACATAGATAAATCAAAGAAAATTCATTACCCATAAACTAAGTAGAGTTACTCTACTTTAGAAGGATAATATGAGTCTGATGATCCCATCCTTGTTGAAAAGATATTTAAAAATAAATCATTATCCTGAAATGAATAAATTATGTCATGTATGGAAAAGAATAAGATACATTAATTCAATATTTAAAAAATAGCTCTCAATGATACATTTAGTATAAGAACCTTGATTCTTGATAGAGGATACTCATTTCACATTATAATAAATTCATATTTTTTAATTAATGTTAAGAAATTAGTTGGTGGAATTTTTTATTTTAGAAGTGATGGTTCGTTAAAGATCAAAGGTAATGGAAATACATAACTAGTAAAACATGATCCGAAAAATTCAAAATTTACCAATATAGATGGTCTATATAAAAATATACTAAGTTCAAGTCAATTCTATGACTCAAAACTGGTATTGACATCTAATTATAAAGGCTTAACTATCATGGGAAATATAGTTAATATTATCATGAAAGGATTCGAATCATATGAATACATATAATAGATTGATAGTTAAATCATTACTTATTTCTTAATAATTAATGAAGAAAAAACTTGTTGCATGATAGTTTCAGTCACAGTAATAATTAGATCATGGAATACATATCTAAGATTAATATTTTTTTTGAGATTCCTAGTCTGATGTATGGTTGAGAAAATTCTTGTGATTTATGCAAGCAAGAAAGATGGTCCCGAGTCATATCCGCTGAATAATAAAATTTTATTGAATCTTATTGATGTCATCTACATAGACGTATATGGTCCAACAAAAATGGATGACATAAATGGAGATAAGTACATCATTGTTTTTATTGATTATTATAGTTGGATGGATTGGGTGATTTATATATAGAGGAAACAGAATGTGCTTTATTGTATGAAGAGTTATCATCAATGAGATGAGAATTAAAATAGTCATACAATAAAGATTCTATGTTATCCTAATGGTGGATAATACACATCCATTGACTTTAAAAATTACCTAAAAAACATGGGATAAAGTGTGAGGTGTCTTTAGTGATAATCCCTCAACAAAATGGGGTAATTTAATGTAGAAATCAATATGTGAATAATATAGCTAGAAGTATGCAGATTGAGAGTTTTGTTTCATGAAATTACTGTCAAGTGGTTGTTTGAGTAGTGGTGTACAATAAAACCCAAACATGTCTTTTTTAGAGGATATACCAGGACACCATATGATATATTGTATAGAAGGACTCCCTCTTTATATTATTTTCATGTTTTTGGACAAAAAAGTGGCATCTGAAACAAATGAGGAAATAAAGGAAGGTATGCTGATTCTATAGATGAGGAACTATTTCATTGATATTTAATGATGATTACATCCTAAAAATATTACAATAATGAACATTGAATAATTTTGGAATGAAATTATGTCAAGGTCATCGAGGATAAAAAAATAAATACCTCATGGGTTTCATATGTTAATATGAATGGATATAAATAAAATGTGAAAGAAGGACTTATTAAAATGAATAAATAGTTTAATTCATGAAAAATAGTCGAGGATCCCAAAATGATGATGATTTAGAAAAAGAATCATATGAGGAAACCATTGTAGAAGAAAATTTATTAAATCCCCATAGGATAATTAGAAGAGAATAAATTGATCATTCCAATATCATTGGGGATTGTATCACCACTACACGGAAAAGGGGAATAGGAATGATGTACATTATACCTTCCTATCAATTGTGGAACCATATTCATTTGAAGAATAAGTGAAGGAAGAATCATGGGTTAAGTCCATGAATGAAGTAATGTATTAGATTGAACAGAACTTGACATGGGATCATGTTGATAGAACATAAAAAATGTGATTATAACAAAGTAAATCATCAAAAAAATCAATGGTAATGTAAATTTGATAAAAAACAAGGCACACTTTGAGTATAAATGATATGCATAGATTGACAACATTGATTTTGAAGAGGCATTTTCTCTAGTAGATATAATGGATATGATTAGGGTCCTCCTAGAAATTTCAATTCACAGAGAGTAAAAGGTTTATAATATGGTTGTAAAAAATAATTCATAAATAGATTTATAGAAGAAGAATCCTACATTGAAAAACATGTGGGATTTTTGATTGGAAATGATGATATGATGTTTTATAGATTAATAATAGATTTTTATTATTTGAAATCAGAATAACGAGTTTGGTATTATTTATTGGATTATTTTTTTAAAAAAATATATAATTTAAAAGAGGTTGTAAAGACCATAATCTAGATTTGATGAGTTATTAGAATGATCAGTTTATAGTGATTTTTAGGTGGATAATATTATTTTTAGTGAAAGAAGGCATGAATTGATGGATTAAGTTTATAATTACATGAAATAAGAATTTTAAATTTATATTATTGGTGAACTCACATACTATTTGGGGTAGTCTATGGTTCAAAATAATTATTACACATCAATTTCTCAGAAAAAATATACAAGAGAGACTATGAATATATTCAACATTTCTGACTCCAAACCAATGAAGAGTTTTATTATAGTTAAGAAAAAAACATATAAGGGATGAGGAAGGAAAATTTGGGAATCTAACCATACACAATATGAACATTGGAGGCTTATTATAGATGACTACAACGTGAAATAATATATAATTTTTAATATTTTTATCTACTATCTTACAAAGTAATATAAAAGAAGTGAATTTTTCAGATTTTAAAAGAACCGTGAGGTATATTCCAGATACTCAAAATATTATCTTATAATTTTTAGTAGGTAGAGATAATGAGTTATCATCATTTTATGATGCTAGCTAGGCTAGACATCTGGTGGATAAAACTTTCAAAATTAGTGGATCATATTAATTTGATAAAAATTTCGGGATTGGTGAGTATGAAACAAGAATTCTATTTTCATTGTAGGGATGAGGCATAGTATATATCTTCTACAAAGGCATGCACTAAGATATTGTGGACAATGAAAAAAATTTCTGATATTGGTTTTGTGGTAAAAAACTGATGGTGGTTCACTAGGATAATAAGAGTTCAATCAATCATACAAAGAATCTAGTAAATAACTCTATTATAAAACATATTTTCATTATAAAAAACCATATAAATAAAAAAATAGAATATTTTGAGATTAAAATGGTGTATTTTGGAACAGATGAACTATTGGGTAATATTGTAACTAATCCCTTGGAAGCACCAAATTTCTTGAAACATCAGTTGAACCTCAAATGTTTAGCCACATCACATTTTATGAGGTTATATTTCCTCCTATAAACCAATTAGTTTTTACTAATTAAAATCATGTTATTAATGTGATATAGTTATTTGCGTGAGATACGATCCAAGGAGAGTTTTTTTTGTGAACTAAAAGTTCAAATATAGGTTCTATGGTTTATTACCGAAGGCGAAGATAAGTGAAATTCATTGGGAATTTTGATTTGGATGGTGATTTGGTTGGTGGTCTCTCAGGGAATGAGATTTTCTTGGCCACTATTGTTTTTTACACTAATCATTCCTCATGTAGACATAGAGTGATAGATGAATTATTTCATGGATATAAATTATTTCATTGAGTATAGTTATTGAATGATTTTACCTATATATTTAAATAAAACCTAAAATGAATGTTATTGAAAAAGGTATTTTTTTAATTTGGAAAAGGAATCTAGTTTATGTATGTTTATACTCCACACTGGGTTTATTAGAGTGTTTTCAGTGCATGTTACCTTACAGTTTATGATTCTATAGTGAAGAATGTTGCATCTTTTCAGAGTGTTTTCCAAATGTTTAGGTCTCAAAATTAGGTGTTTAGAGAAATATTCAGAAATTGAGTTTCTCTAGGACTGATTTTTCATTTATATGGTGTAGCCAGGGATTTCATGAAAATTGTATTTTTGTGAAGATGTGGAGTTTCAAGGAAGAATTGAGTGTTAAAAATGATAGAATTTTCATGTAAGAGACATTATATAAATGACTGGGTCATGATTGGATGATGATATTCTACATTAATAAGAGAATATTTGTGTTGGGACCATGTTAGATATAGAATGTTTTTGGAAGTTTAAGGATTTTTTATTAGGGTTTTCTCTTTTGTTGTTAGAGAAGATAAATCTAATAGCATTGTAAAAGTTGAAAATCAAACTCACAAATTTCCTTCAAAAAATCCAAATCAAATTGTTTAAAAAATTTACTTCATATCAAGAAGATAATGTTTGGAAGAAAAGATTATAATCAGAATCACCTAAGGTCTAGCATGGTAAGAGATCATAATGAGATACAAATTTTAATCATATTTAGCATGGATCTGATAAAAATTTGAAGATGCTTTACTAATTTTTTTTCACCTAAATAATAATTATGCTAGAAAACATATGATTGAAGGTTGATGAAATAAAGGGTTAATTGAAGATGTTAGGCCAATTGTAATCAGGATGATTATATCAAGGAAAATCATACCCAGATTGATTGTATCAAGGCAAATAGTATTCATAATGATTGTATCAAAGACAATTATACTTATATATAGGATAATGGTGCTTATAAAGACCATAATCAGGACAATCATATTTATCCTGATTTGTTTAGGGCCAATTGTCTTCTTGAAAATTCTACTCAGGCTGATAAGGAAAGATAGAAGCTGGAGAGAATGGAATGTTAGGATATTTTCCATTGTAAGTCTAAATATAATGAATAAATTTTAAAATGTATTTATATTCTTGAAATAATTCAAGATACATGAAAACGTTTTTAAATAATGTAAGTTGGGAAGTTGAAATAATTGATACCGGTCTATCATAATTGGTGCACCATTGTACTTAGGAAGATTTGTTTTCAACAAAAACTAATGGAGAGGGAATTGAGTTGAAGCCGATGAAAATTTTTATGAAATAGATCGATGAACAATGTTTTCAACCATTTAAAATCAGTTTAATTACTTTGTTTCTTATCAAATAAATCAAGAGAAATACAAAAGAAATATGATAGATGTCGAGGGGAATCTTGAAATTAAAATGGTGTGGTTCTCTATAATTTGTACTGATAATTGTATTCCACAATTGGAGTAGATAATCAAAATTGAAATTGTCTTTTGAAAATAAATTCCTAGTAGAGATGAAGGTTGTAAAAGGTTCAAGAAGAGTTGATGAAGTAATTAATGCACCTTATACTTATGGGAAATCAAGATTTTGGTGAACTTTTTTGAGCAAGAAATGTTTTGGGATTCTCACCAACACCACTTAAGGGTCACCTAAAAAAGGTGAAAATTTATTTTTACAATTTATAACTGATGTATTGTTCATGAGAGAAGAGAGAGAAGCTATAACTTTATAGGGAGAGAGTAAGATTTTTTTGTTGAAATTTTGTTGATGAAGTTTCCATGTGGAGAACTGAAAGGAGAAGAGAGAAGATCACATCACTCTATTTAGATGATCATCGTAATCAACTCATCATCATATTCAGAGATCATTGTATTTTGAATTCTATCATATTCAATATTTCAATTTTATTTGGTTCATCATCATATCAGGCTGGATAATCAGATAGGGTTTTCCATATTGGGATTTCTGGATAGAAAAACAATCCAGGAGGAACCATACTGAGGTTTATGTACTCATAACAGAAGTTGTGTAGATTTTTCACTATAGTATTCTGATATTGTTATATATATTTTTCCTTACAATGAAGAATCGGTCTGGGAAAATTGTATAGGGAAGAATCATATTGATAAGATCTTTCTGAGAAGAATCCGACTGGGAAAACGAACTGGGAAAATTGGAATTATTTTTCTTTTTCAAATTCCTTGAACTTCTTAAAATCATCTTGGTAATAAATTTAATAATTATTAAAAAATGAATTCATTTTGGAAATTTAAAAGAATAAAAGGTAACATGTGTTGTTACGAAAATATTGGTTTACCCTATTTGTGCTAGGAGAGAGCACCCACACTTTTGGATTTTCATCAAAGTGACACATGATTGAAAGGGAATATCCTACTCATTTTAGACAAGGATTGTTTTCTATAATATTGTGTGGTATTGGATCATTTCAAAACCATACAAAGCGCATAACTATTGTTATTGAATAACTAACCTTGTAAATACATGTGTTCCTATGAATGTGTGTTTGAATTTTTTTCAAAAGGGATTGAAATATTTAACTGGAGGTAAAGTTTTCTTCCTGGAAAAATAAAAATAAAAATGATCATTGATTTGCGTAACGGCCGAGTCTATCCCACAATCATGATATTGTCCTATTTTGTCCGAGCCCACATGGTTTTATTTTCCCTAGTTTCTGGCCCTCAGGAACCCCCCTGGAAAAGGCCACATGATGAGAGAGGTATCCACACCACCTTTTAAAAGGGTGCTTCGTGATACTCCTACTTTGATGTGGGATTTCCATAACCCACCCCCTAGAAGGGCCCAATGTCCTCATTGACACATCAAATTAACACCAGCTCTGATTCCAATTGTAATGGCCCAATCCAGCCCACGATCATGATATTGTCCTCTTTGGGCCTAACTTGCAAAATTTTTGTCCCTAGGATTTGGCCCTCAGGCACCCCATAGGAAAAGACCTCATGATGGGAGAGGTATCCACACCACCTTATAAAGGGGTGATTCATGATCCTACTCCTTTGATGTGGGATTTCCATAAACACTATGTAGCATCCCGGTTCCAGAAGCCACCTAAAGGCGCCCCTTACTCGGTTGGTCACATTGCCTCAAGCGCATTTCCCCAAACGACAGAGGTCGTTGACTACCAGTGAGGGCCTTGGGTGTGATAGTGGGGAAACTATGCCCTAATTGGAAGAGTAACACAATGGAGGAAAATAATAGCAATAATGGAAACAATAATAATCTATACAAAAGTGAACAACGGAACATGAAGAAATAATCATCTGGAACATATATATAATGATTAATGATACATATGTATAAGAAATTATCCAAACATGTTACAATGTTGAAATACAAACATTACTAAACCAAGGTACAAAAGAAAACAATGAAATATATACTCAGCATCACAAGCTTCATCTTGGTCCCACGTTGTTCTTCTCTACAACAAATCAAGTACCTGAAGTAGAAGGGTGATTGGCCTTATCTATACCTGCAACAATATAATCTGTTTTTGCCCAAAAGAATGACCCAAATAGGGTGTGAGACTAAATCTAAGTAGGTAACCACCAGAAGATATGTGCCTAACAGTCAATGAATATATATGGAAGGTAATAAGCAAAGATGAAGTAAACTGGAAAGTACTTAGCAATTAAAAGTTCCACATATCAAATAAGTATCTAATCAAGCATGGTTACCCTCTAGGATGTACACAGAGACTATCCGCTCTAGTTTAGTCATAAGAATATATAATGACTCTCTGAGAAAGCACTCACCGTCAATTTCCCTTATAATCAAAAGTGATTCAAGACTTTCTGAGGAAGCTAACACGGTCAATTCCCCTTATAGTCTAATGTAGTCAAGGACTCTCTAAGGAAGCTTACATGGCCAATTTCCATTGTATCCCCAAGTGGTCAAAGTCTCTCTAAGAAATCTCACTCAATAAATTACAATTATAGTCTAAAATGGTTTAAATAATCTTTGAGTATGCTCACTCGGTCAATTCCCCTTATAGCCTAAAGTTCTCAAAGGCTCTCTAAGGAAGCACACTCGGTCAATTCCACTTATGGTCTACTACACTATGTTCTCGCGGCCCTGTGTAAGTCACAAGAGAATAGTAATTCAATATAGCCAAAGTAAACCTCTATAAATAAATGGCTAAACAATCTACAACATATCAAGCATGTCAGAATACAGACACTCCACCCTACAACACTTGGCGTGGGAAAACATGCAAGGCAACCAAAAGGCTAAGCATGACCAAATGGTCGTATACAGAACATGCATGGGAAAACACATCCAAAGAATAACAATAAACACTAATAATATAAAAATAACCTGTACTCAAGAATAAATGTTTGGTTGGAAATTAAAAGTTGTAAAACGGTAAACGCACAATACCACGATTAAGGGTATTGACCAAAATTGCACATATAACTCAAATGATTTCAACGGGAAGGCACAAAAAACATACCTCGGTGTTGGGATATCCATATACTCCTATGTAGGCCCTTGGATCGACCTAGAATATGGTAGATCGAGGAGATCCCAACGCAATTGACGATGGTTGAATTGGAGATCAGATGCTCGATCGGGGGCTTAGTGAAGATTTGTGGCCGTTCAGATGCTCTCAGTCGAGTCTGGCGGAGAAGAAGCCCTTTCTGCCAATTAAACATGACCCCGATCTGTTTAATGAAAAAATAGAAAAAACGTGGTGTTTACTTTTGAAGTAAATGGAGTTTACTTTCCTTTTCCCTACTCTGATTTAAGCAGCCTCTAGGTCACCCCCACATGACCCTGTGCATGCCTGCTACACGTCGTGTACTCATAAACTACACGGAGTGTACTTAGAAAATTTTCAGGATTTCCTTTTTTCTCCAAAACAACTAGAAAAGGAAAATATACCTGAAAAGAAGATCCAGGTTCTTACAAACTTCCCCTTAAAGAAATTCATCCCTGAATTTCCCTAATAAGGCGGCTTAGAAGAAGAAGCCCCGAACAACTCTGTCCACTGTGCTCGTACATCATCCTCCCTCCCCCTAGTCTCATCTTGGACTTGCCCGTGTTGCCATACCACCCATACTAGAAGAACAGACCGACCACGCATAACCTTTATACAGTGATCGTCAATCCAGATAGGATGTTCCTCGAATGATGCATCCAAATACAACTCAACCTCCCCGTGTTTGAAAGCATGAGTTGGGTCTGAAATGTAACGTTGAAGCTGAGAAATGTGGAAGAAGTCGTGGATATCCCAGTACCTCGGAGGTAACTACCACCGATAGGCAACCATACAAACTCTCTCCAACACCTCAAACGACCCTACATACCTCAGTGAAAGCTTACCGTGTCTCATGATGCTTCTGTTTCCAAACCTCGATGTGACATGTAAGAAAACCTGATCCCCGACCTCGAATGCTCGAGTTAATCTCCGCTGATCAACCTAAGATTTTTGTCAAGACTATGCAGTAGCCATCCTCTTCTAAATCAACTCTATCTGCTCTATGGTCTCCTAGACAAGACGGGATCCCAACACATCTTCCTCTCCTACCTCCAGCCAACATATGGGTGATCATTATGGCCTATCGTAAAAATCCTCACAAGGTGCCATCAGAATAGTTTCTTGAAAATTATTATTGAAAGAAAACTACAAAAGAGGTATATGATTCTCCCAAGAACCTCCAAAATCTATAATTCATCCCTAAATCATGTCCTCAAGCACATAAATTGTACACTCAGACTGGCCATCTATCTGGTGCTGGTAAGTTTTACTCAAAAGTACCTGTGTACCCAAAGCCTTCTCAATCCCCTTCCAAACCCAAGATGAAAAACGTGCATCCCTGTCTGAAACAATGGACTTGGGAACTGCATGCAGACGTACAATCTCCCGGATGTACAACCATCCCAATTCATTTACACAGAAGGTCTCCTTGATTGACAAGAAGTGATCAACCTTCGTGACTCTATCATTGACCACCCATACTATATCATTCCCTTGAGGTGAACTTGTGAAACCCATCACGAAATCCATGGTGACATCATTCCATTTCCACTTGGGAATGTGTAACTGCTGCAAAAGCCCCACTGGTCACTGTTTCTCTACCATCACCTGCTGACAGGTAGAACACCTCATAACGAAATCAACAACATCTCTTTTCATTCCTGGACACCAATACTGATGGTGTTGATCACGATACGTCTTGTTGACACCAAGATGAACTTCCCAAACCGAGGATTGAAATCCCCACATCATCTCCTTGCATATGTATGCTGAAACCTATATGTGCCCCTGGAAACGCAAGATCTCATCCTTGCCAATGGTCCATCCAAGAATAGGGTCTTCTCCTGATGCACTCTCCTGTAGAACTAGGCCTTCATAATCTGATAGCTGCCTCATTTTCACTTGATTAAGAAGAGTTGAGGTATCAACTACAAAAGGAAGAAAAGTCTTCCCCTGTCTGTCATGCATCTCCAAATGCATCTCAAAGAACAGAGCCATAAGCTGGCACTCATTACTGTACTCTTGAATAGCCTATATCTGAGTCCTCCTATTAAGTGCATCGACCACTACATTGCCTTTCCCCGGTGTATAGGCAAGCTCAAAGTCAAAAAACTAAACGTACTCAACCCAACTTCACTATCTCAAATTTAGATCACGATAAGCGAAGATGTACTTGAGACTCTTGTGGTCTATGAAAACCACAAAATGCTCTCCCATGAGATAATGTCTCTAATAGCGTATGGAGTGAACAAATGCAGCCAACTCAAGATTGTCCGTTGGGTAATTCCTATCATATGGCCTCAACTACCGAGAGCCGTACACAACAACTCCTTCCCCCGGCATAAGAACAGCTCCAAGCCCAATACTGGAGGCATCATAGTAAACAGTATAGCTCTTGCCAAGCTCTAGAAATTCTAGTATCAGTACTGAATTCAACCTCCCTTTCAGCTCCTGAAATGCTGACTCACAATAATCTAACCACAAGAACATTACACACTCTAGTCAGACCCATCAGTCGTGCTGCTAAGCATGAAATGTCATGTATGAAACTTTTGTAGTATCCAACCAGCCCTAGAGAACTCTTCACCTCAAATACGGTCTTTGGATGCTCCCATGAAACTAGCTCTCACTTTCTTTGGTTATACTGATACTCTTGACTCTAAGATAACATGACCTAAGAAGTGAATATGATCCATCCAAAAGTGGAATTTTGAGAGCTTAGCATATAACCAATCCACTTTTAGTGTACCCAAAAATGATGTCAAGATGTGTGGCATGGTTGTGTTGAGTGTGAAAGTTCACCAAGATATCATCCACGAAGACAACCACAAAATAATTCAAGTATGGATGAAACATTTGGTTCATCTGTGCCATGAAAACTTTAGGTGTGTTCCTGAGACCGAATGGAAAAAACCTATACTCGAATTGACCATACCTACTCTGGAAGGCTGTAAGAGTTTTATCAGATGGTCTGAACCGCAACTGATGGTAACCGGATCTCAAGTCAATATTTGAGAACACCCAGGCTCCTTGAAGCTGATAAAGGAGATCATAAATCCTTGGCAATAGATATCAGTTCATGAACATCAACTGGTTCAGCTTCCGATAATCCACACAAAGACTGAGGGTGTCGTCTTCCTTTTTCGCAAACAGGATAGGAGAACCCCAAGGAGAAGTACTAGGTTGGATGAAACCCTTTGATTTAAACTACACCAACTGCTTCTTGACCTCCTATAACTCTGATGTATCCATCTTGTAAGGAATAATGGACACTGGTGCTGCTCCTGGAACAAGATCAATAGAAAATTCTACCACAAACTCTGGAGGAAAACCTGAAAAGTCATCTGGAAATATGTCTCTGAAATGAACCACCATTGGAGGAATGACCATCTATGAAGTCCCACTAGTCATCTAGATATTGAGTAGAAATTTGGGTTGTAACTCCTCCCAACCCATGATGGTCGGGTCCTTCTCTGCTCACATGGACATCCAATTATCCCTTATGTAGAAAATAGTCACCCCCAGTGATGCGAAACTCACCCTACAATTATAGAAATCGACAAAAGCCTAGAAATGAACAAACCAGTCCACCCCGATAATGACATCATAGACTGTCATCTCTAGGACATAGAGATCTAATAAGATGTGACACGCACCAACATCTAGATGGAACTCCTTGCACTGATGCACACTAGCAGTTATAGTCCCCAACAAAGTGTCTACTGTCAAGACATCATTAGAAGAAAAGATGCAAGGCCCATGAATTTTCACAAAAGAAATAGATATAAATCTATGGGAAGCCCCTGTATCAAAAAGAGATGAAGATAAAACTGAGGCAACTAGGATTGTACCTCGAACTGTAGAGGGTCCTAGATCCTACTCCTGCTGGGTCTGCCTCACTAGAAAAGTCTGGCCAACACTGCAACCTTGTGACCCTGCCTGAAATCTATGAGTGGATCCACCCTGTTGTATCTGAAACCTGGGTGACTGGATACTATTGCACCGACCTCCACCTAGTCTTGAATGACAGAAAAAATACAGTTCCCAGACTGGTGGTACTACTCCAGAACGAGGAGCCATCGAAGAACCCATGTTACTAGCTGCTAGTGAGAAGATCTAATAGAAGAACTGAAGGTGACCCTTCTTGCTAAAAGATCATCATTCCACTGGGTCCCTCGGTAAATGTGGTCTTGTATGCCTGCTCTTCCCGCACAGGTATCACACCACCTAGTTACTAGAAGATGCATCCCGCCCACTATGATCTCCTCATGCAGTCTCACTATAACTCTTCCTGTATCAACCAGAGAAGCACTAACCCTGGATGTTGAACTTCCTGGGCCCACTACTCCAGAATCTCTTAGATTTCACTCTGTGATCAGCTCCTAGTTGACTATAGAAGATATCGTTTTCAGCCTGAAGATGTTCACCTGCGATAGGATGTTGTGTCTGAAACCATCTTCAAACTTCCTTTCCAAGAAAAACTCATCACCTTCTGGAATAGGTTTGAAATGCTACAGTTATGTAAAGTGAGAGGAATACTATAAAAAAGAAATAGTACCCTAATCTAGAATAATAAACTACCAGGATCAGTCAGCCCTCAAGGTCTCCAGATAGAAGTAGTTGTAGAAGATGCGCAGGATCTCATCCCATGCCATATTCTTCTGGCATCCCACCTATGAGATCACATCCCACCACCTATTGGCAAAGTATCGAAGAATGTATGTAGAGATATTCAAAATCCTCTCTAAAGGTATCTCCATATGCTCAAAGATCCTTAATGTGGCTTCTAGCCGTGAATCTGCAGCCTGGGGTCCTCCATCTCATGAGAAGGTGGGAGGATGCTCCTGCTGACAGACCCGCGTCAATTTTGCTATCGATGGGGCAGGAGGCGGCACTCCCTGAAAAGTTTGCATCAGCCTCTTAAATCCCTCTCTAAACTGAGCATCAGCTCCCATGTCAGGTATAACGGCTGGTGCCAAGACTAGAAGAACTGGAGGATCTACTGGAATTCCCTGATCAACCATGTCCGGTGTCTGATCACTGCCTTGTGACTGTCATACAATCAGAGGATGTCTCATTGGAATGACTCTGCTAGGTCAGACGCACAACATAGATCAAGATTAACAGGGACTAAAACTAGAAGCATAATAAGGGAGCATGAGAAATAAAACATTCATGTTTTACAAAACAAGATTACATGGCGTGAATGATTACTACACAGTGTGTTCCCTTAATCCTATCACATGAGATTGTACTTATTCTAACCTGGGTCATGAAACACCCCATACACATGATGTGTTGGCCTAACACCCAGCGTGTACTTAACTTCTCTTCACCTGCCCGAGTACTCTTACACGGCTAACCCACATGGTACTCCTAGAAGAAGGCTACATGGCATGTTATCTCCAGGTACAACGTGTTCTCTCCAGACATGGTGTGTACTATACGAGCTTCACTGAACCGTGTTGTTAGTGAAATGACCAGATATATGACTCACCCTACATGGCTTGTTCTAGATAGACACAACGTATATTAGAAAGGGTAACACTGAATTGTGTTTTTCGTTACATGGTTGGGTTCCAAGATAACACTACACGACATGCTTAAATAGGACACAACGTGTATAACAGTAGGTTTTTTCATTTGTGTTTTTAGTTACACGGGTGGACACATGGTCAACAAAACATGGCATGTACAGCTGGGATACAGTCTGTTCCCACAAGAATATACCTACCCCATGTCTCTGCCCACACATCCAATGACACAGTTAGAGATTACATGACATGTATAGACAGTACATAGAATATACATAAGAAAAACAGTTTCTTCCCAAACTGAAGAACACATAGAGTGTATTCCAAACTACACGACGTGTATTCTTGGTTTTTCCAGACAGCATGCCTCAGAAACTACTCTGGAGCCCAGAAAAACACTGAAACGATCATTTAAGTGCCAAATTCCGATCTGTGAGGTCTCATACTCCCGCGAACCAATGTTTGGAATCTTAAACATGTTATAAAAAAACATAAGAGGCAATGATCCACCAAATTCTAGTCCATGAGGGCCCATAACACCTCAAGAAGCATAGTTTGGCATTCATTCAAACAAAAACTTACGCAAACAATACCCTATCAAACAGGAGGTATTCTATCAAGAATCTATCAAAACAGCATGCATATCTAGAACAACATCTATCACAACAACATGCAATCACTAATGCACCCTAAATGGCATGGAAGGAATGCATGACATGTGATTTATCTCAAGTGCCTATATGATGCATGGGATGGCATACCCTCATCTCCTAGGGTTGCGATAGAAATAGTACCTCAATAACCTCAACGGTAACAAAAAAACATGTGAATCACCCAATGGTGAAATAAAATCAACTGTAAATTTTCAAAACCAGAAAATTACAACAACGAGGTAAATTGGCTTTTCCCTGTACATGGGTTACCTATGCCCGGACACAACATATTACCAAGTAACTATTCTTTCTTATCCTAGGCTATAATCACAAAATTGTATGTCAAGAAGAATGAATTATTCTGATACCACTTTGTAATGTCCCGATTCCAAAATCCACCCAGAGGTGCCCCATACCCAGTTGGTCACATGGCCTTAAGCGCATTTCCCCAAACGCCTGAGGCTGCCGACTAGGAGTGAGGGCCTTGGGTGTGATAGTGGGGAAAATATTTTCTCATTGGTAGAGTAACACAGTGAAGGAAATAATAGCAATAGAGTAAACAATAATAATCCATACCAAAGTGAACAACGAAACTAGAAGAAATAAAAAGCTGTAAAATATACACAATGATGCATAATACATATGTCTAGGAAAGAATCCAAACAGTTCATAATGCTGGAATACAAATAGTACAAAACCAAAGTATAAAAGAAAACAAATAAACACCTCCTCATCATCACAAGCCTCAGCTTAGGCCCATGCTCTCCATCTCTACAACAAATCATTTACCTGAAATCAAAGGGCGCCTGCCCTTATCTATACCTACAGTAATATAATCTGTTTGGGCCCAAAAGCATGACCAATATAGGGTGTGGGACTAAATCCTAGTAGGCAACCACTTGAAGGTCTATTCCTAATATACAATGAAATATATGGTCGATAATAAGAAAAGATGCAGTAAACAAAAAAGTACTTAGTAATAAACAGTTCCACATATCAAATAAGCATCTAATGAAGCAAGGTAACCCTCTAGAAATTACACACAACCTATCCCATCTGGTTTATTCATACGAATATATAAAGAATCTATGAGGAAGCACTCACAGTTAATTCCTCTTATAGTCAAAAGTGATTCAGGACTCTCTGAGGAAGCTCACATGGTCAATTCCCTTAATAGTCTAAGGTAGTCATGGACTCTCTGAGAAAGCTCACACAGTTAATTCCCCTTGTATCCCCAAGTGGTCAAAGACTCTCTGAGGAAGCTCACTCAGTCAGTTCCCCTTATAGTCTAAAATGGTTCAAAGGCTATCTGAGGAAGCTCACTCAGTCAATTCCCTATATAGCCTAATCTTCTAAAAGACTTTGTAAGGAAACTCACTCGATCAATTCCCCTTATATTCTACTACACTAGGTTGTCGTGGCCCTGTGTAAGTCAACCGAGCATATCAATGAAATACAGAAAAAGTAAACCTGCAGAACTAATTGGATAAACAGTCTACAACATATCAAGCATGTCAGAATACAAACACTCCAACCTACAACACCAGGCGTGGGAAAACAGGCAAGGTGGCCAAAAGGGTAAGCAGGACCAAATGGTCGTAAACAAAACATGCATGGGAAAACACATCCAATGTATAGAAATCAACCCTATTCAGACTCAAATAACCATTACTCAAGAATACGATCATGGAATACAATTAACTTGGGTAAAAAAGTAAACGAACAATACCCCGATTAAGGGTATTGGCCAAAATTGTAGATATAACTCAAAGACATTCAATGGAAAGGAACAAACCACATAACTCGGTGTTTTGAGATCGATATACTCCGACTTAGGCCCTTGGATTGACCTAGAATTTGGTAGATTGAGGTGATCCCAATGTAATTGACGATAGTCGAATCAGAGATCAGATGCTCGGTCTGGGTATCGTTGAAGCTTTGCGGCCGTACGGATGCTCTCGGTCAAGTATGGTGGAGATAAATCCCTTTCAGCTAATTAGACACAACCATGGATAGTTTAATGAAAAAAAAAGAAAAAAACGGTGTATACTTTCCTTTTCGTACTCCGCTTTAAGAGGACTCTAGGTCAACCCCACAAGGTCGTGTGCATGGTCGCTACATGACCCATGCATGTCTACCTGTGATAACTGATGACACGGTGTGTACTCATAAAGTACATGGCGTGTACTTCGAAAATTTCCAAAAATTCCTCTTTTTCATCAAAATGACCATAAAAGGAAAATATATATAAAAATAAGATTCTGGTTCTTTAAATTCACACCATCCCCCTCTCAATGATAGAATTTTGATAACTAGGAACTTTCTACTAGTATTATAGGTGATGGTTTCCTTTATTTTTCTTTACTGATGGAGATTTTGAATTGTTTGAAAAGTAATGGTATTTTAGTTTTCGATGGAAATAATTTCCATTTCAAGAAATATAGAATGTTTTCTTATCTTATGTATATATGATATTATGTTATTTAGGTTTCAATAGATGGGCTTCTATCAATTTATTTTAATTCCCCTCATACATTTGTTGATAAGAAGAATCAAGAGAAAGATTGATGCCCAAAAATTGTATATTATCATCAATTTCTATAATTTAATTCATAAGGGTGAAAGGTGTTTCCATACAAAAATGTATATGGGATAAATTGAAAAAATATATATGATGGAAACATAAAAGTGAATAAGGATATGAATTATATGGGAAATTATTTACTAGGGTAAATAAAATTGTTATTCTTAACAGATGTCTTGGTGAAAAGTTAGAGGAATCTATAGTCATTGAAAATATTTTGAGAATCCTTCCCAAAAGGTTTGATTAATATTTTTTTATTGGAAGATAAAGATCCTGAAACATTAACTCTTCATAACATGCATAACACTCTCATCACATATTAAATGTTAAGAGAGAAAGCTATAAAGTGAAAAAAAATGTTGATATAGAAATGTGTTTCAATGAAATAAAGAAATAAAAGTTAAAGAAGATTAATCTTTAACATAAAGTTCATGAATCAGATTCTGAAAATGAGGTATGTAAATTGTTTTATGATATATTATCATTGTTTTATAAAAATGATAGAAGTGGTACAAGGAACCATAAAGGGAAACATGCATTGAATTTTTTTGAATGTGGAGTCATTGGGAATTTTCCGGCCTATTTTCCTCAATGAAAGAAAGAAGAGGATAGTGATGAAAAAGAATGAAAATTGAGAATATCATTGTTGAAATTGGGAGATAAAGGAAAATTGTATACCGTAGGGAAAGAAAGAAAAATCTTGAAATCAAAGAGAATAAATTTCTTATCTATATATGAATAAAGATAAGGAAGTGATGATGAATCTGAAAAATCTATTAAGTATGGTGTGGAAAATTCTTTCATTTCAATAGTGAATGATAAAGAGTTTAGAAGCACTACATTTGAAGAAGAAGAAACTCAACATGAATACCATTTGAAAGAATAGTTCAATGAATGTCTTTGGAATATTAGAAATCATGAAAAGAAAAAAAAATTAGAAGAATAATGTTCCATAATAAGAATCCCAGAATTTTTTTCTGATGGAAAATAATGGTTGGTAAAAGAGATTGATGATTTGAAGAAATATATTGAGGATGAAAAGAATCATAATGAATATCTAGATGTTAAAATCATTGAAAAGATGTATAATTGGAACTTGTTCATAAAAACATTGAAAATATAAACAAAGAAATACATGTTTTAAGAACACTACCTCTGAATTTGTTGAATGTTCTTGAAATTAGAAACTTTAGAAGGATAAAAAATATATATTTTCAAAGGTTGAGAAGAAATCTGAAATTATTACTGAAAAGAAGAAATATGGGAATGTTATGTCTGTGGCCGAGACCGAAGATTTTGAGAATTCAGAAATTAGAAAGTACCCTAAATCTAAAAATGTTTTAAAACAATCTGAATTGATAATAGTTTTAAATACTTATAGTTATTATAAATAAGAAAAGTAAAGGAAGAATATAATAGACAGAATAAAAGTTGGTGGATTATAAAAGAAATAGAAAATGGTAGGTGAGAAATATATTCATAATTTTGGCTATTAATGAAGTTTCAGATGAAAATATTCAATTTATGGATATTGTCGGTATTGGGGTGGATATGGAAATATATAATAATATGTATTGTATTAACCAAATACATTACAATTATTCAATATTTTATGAAATTTATACTTTGAGAGGAGTCAATTCCCTCAAAAGACAAAGTTTAAGAAGGTTGTTTTGAAGGAAGTTGAGAAAGGTGATGTAATATTAGAAAATAGCTTCCAACTAGTGAAAAATATTTTTTGAATATGTGAAAACCCTTGACAACATCCAAAAAAAATCCATTTTTGTTACCAAATTTATAAGGACCCTCTCTTAAGCATAACTTATTGAAGATAATTTTGACTAGAATTAATTTCCATTAATTCCCAAATATCATTAAGGTCTATAATTTTAGATAATTAGGACAACATCTTACAAAAAATTATAGAATTACATATTAGATAAGTCTAAATTCCATCCATTTTTATTCATAAAACAAAAAATATTAAAAGGAAACATGGTTTCTTTTCAATAAAAATATTCAAATACTTTCATCACAACATGTTATTTGTCTTTACCAATATCAAGACCTCTGAGAAACATACAAAAAAATGCGACATGCACAAAAATCATAGTAAGGGAAAACAAGGGAAATAGTTTACATGTAATCTTGAGATATATAAAGAAGAACATGAGGTCTTTCATAAAGGCATTAGAAAAAGAAATATCGTAACAATAAGAACTTGGGTCATAACATGAAAATGTGGCTACAAAATTTTATTTTAGACATTAATAAGCATATCACCAAGGTCTATCCCCAAGGTCCCATATCACCACGGTCCATCCCCATGATTTCATAATAATTAACAATGTTATTCTTTAAAGAATTGTAAAAATTACCAAAGTTATTCACCAAGGTATCATAAAAATTACCAAGGTTATTCACCAAGGTATCGTAAAACATGTCATCTCTAGAGATTAATATATTTACGTATTTCATTAAAGCTCTATCAGGGAACACCCTTATCATATATTTATTTTCATGTGATCCACATAGATCATCATAAAACATTTCATAAATAAACCAAAGAGAATAAAAGATATGGGTTTCATATCAAAACCATGATGTTTTATAAAGTTCTGAAAAACAACATCATTATTTTATTTATAGCCACAAGAAATTGAATGAGAGTTTTATGTATATCAATTCAAGAATAAAATAAATCATTTTTATATCTGGATGAATAACCATGGAAATTATATAGGATTGTGTATTGACATAAATAAAATTATATAATTTATTGAGAAAAAAGAGATATTTTGAGATGCAAATTCTGTAGCATAACGACTTTGCAACATGGTTTTAGAAAACATTAAAATGAGAGGGGAAAATAATCACCCATTCATCAAAGAATCATAATATAGTATATGGATATTATATAATAGAAATAAAAATACGGTATGGAAACATTAATGACATACCAGGTTTGCTCTCTCGTTTGGTCCTCCTTTTCAGCTTTGGTGATGGCCTGATGGTTCTTCCTTCCCAGTTGCTTCTTCTATGCTCTGAACTCACAATAAACTACTCTATTCTAGGTCAGATTCAATGAGTTTTTGGGCTTTAATGTTTTTCGGTTGTGTATATCCTAGCATCATCTTCTTCCTCTTTTAGGGTTTCACCCCACCTTTTCCTCTTCTTTTCTTGTTTGTTTTCAGTTTCATCCTAGTTTCTTCTTATATCTATTTTTTAGGGGTTTTCCCAGGTTCTGTTTTTGGATTTGATTCCTTCCTCGATGAGTTCAGAATTTTTGGGAGTGTTTTGTGATGGGGTTGTTCTACTGTTTTTGCTGCTGGTACATCGGTTGTTACGACTTCATCGCTGATGGATTTCTTCGACGTTAACCATTCCTAGAGGTTTTTTCCGTTTTTCGTCCTACAAAAGCCTGCCTCTTCTCTTCTTTGATTCTAAGGGTCCTCCTTTCTCTCTGAGGTGGAGCTTTGAGGAGGTCTTCTAGTTTCTTTGGGATGTGTGTCTGAGCGGGCTTTGGGAGGTTTACAGTGACGACATATCGATCGTTGACGGTGAGGTTGGGTTCATCTCCAGCAACGATGATGATGGTGGTCTGGTGAAAGGGGACGACAAATTTTTATTGTGATGGGTTTCTGCGTTCAGGGGTGGATTCCAGAGAAGCGGTCACTAGTGTTGTGATGATGAGGGCGATGTCTTGGTTTCCGTGAAAGCATGATGGCAGTGACGATGATTCGATGTCTGGCCAGTGATATGATGATAACTCTGAGGTGCGGATCAAGGTCCATATGATGTGGATTGAGGTGGGTAGCCCGTGGTTCGATGTTGATTTTGGTGGTATTTCTGTATTTTAGTTTTGAAATTTAAATGTGGTAATTTTTGAATTTTGAATGTGGTGTGTGGTGTGGATGTGGGATATGCATTACTATGTGAACTATGGATGCTTTTTTTGGTTCCCACTTTTCCAAAAGTGGCTTTCAAGAAATTTTAAAAAATTGATTGTAAAAAAATATCATTAAATAATTACATTACATAAAACATTTAATATCTTGAAAATATACTAATTAAAGATATAATGAGTCAAAAAGTTTAATATGCACCTTGTAGGAAAATAAAGGTTCATAAAATCAACATATGCCCAAAGAAAAAACATTGATATGAATTCCCATACGGAAATAAGGCAACGTAATGACGTCACAGAAAAATTAAGAAAATGAGTTGATGAAAGAGAAAAGGGACTATCAGCACTTGGACATAAAATTTAAAGATGTAAGAACATATAAGAACATATCCCAACATAATAAATTGAAAATTAAAATATATAACATAAAATAAGTCTTTGATTAAAAGAGGAGGGTGAAAGGTTACCTTACCTTGAAGAGAGATTACTAAAACTCTTTGATCATGACCTTAGGGGATTTTGGACACCTTGGTAGTGCTCATTGGGAGATATAAATAACATAAATTCATTATAATAATATTTAATGAAATAAAATTAATGAGTGGGTGGGTATTTGTAGAAAATGAGGGAATATTTTAATAATTTCAAGGGACACCTCATTTGCTGTATTTGAAAAACCATGCACTTTCCCATGGTATTTTTCCATGGTATTGGACACATGGGACACCTGATATCATATTATAATCCATATGAGTCTACCAGCATCTTATCGTACCCATTACATCATTATGACATAGTTATGATGTAATTAAACATACCAAAAACCCAAAACATTATTTTTTCTATTCATCAATAATTCAATTGTTTCAAAAAAATCCATAAAATTCACCCTAATAATTTTTGGACATGTAAAATTAAAATTTGAACTCCATTTTATAGAAATTAATTTAATTTTTTAATTATATTAAATAATTAAAATACTAATACGTAACTAATAATTTCTAAAATGATTATTTAGATATACTATGATATAATTATATCACATTACCGCGTAAGATGAATAAAAAATATTTATACTTACTTAGGTGTGGTTACCATTTCATTGGTCAAATTACCATTCATAAGGGAAAAATCACTTTTTCAAAGGGTAATGTTACTATTAACAAGAAAAATATTTTGACCATATTCGGCCACATTTTTCACCCTGATTTCAACAATGTATGTCAGATTTTTAAAATTCATTTCAAAGAAAATGTTATTTAACATTAATATTTTTTTACTATTAATCAAAAAAACATTCCTAAAAAAATAATATTGATAAAAAAACTATTCATAAAAAACTATTTCTGAAATACTAAAAATATAAACATATAATACTTCTAAAAATTCATCCTAGATTAATTTAGGCAATATTTATAACCAGACTTTTTTTCAAAATATCCCATGAATACGATTCCTTCGAACCAAATGTATTAAATCCAAGATAAAATTTCATAATCATCAATAAAATTCATGGATAAAATCAAAAATTTCATATTATATGTATTTCAATATTTATAACATCATTTATTTGAATCGTTTATTAATTAGGTAATTACTACATCATCATTATGTCATAAATATATTTATTTATTTAATGTATAATATTTATTAATAAAATACAACTATGTAGGAAATATTATTATCCTTATAAAGAATATTTATAGTCAAAGATATCACTTATATAAAACCATATTAAAAAATGTAATACTTATTTAAAACATGAGTGTGAGAGAAGATTTAAACTAACTTCCTTGGGAAGCTTTGTCCTTCTAATTAAAGAAGCTTCCATGAGAAGCATCAAATAGGATTATATGGGAAGGTGTTTAAATATAATTAAATAAGCTTCTATGATAAGATTAAAAATGGCTGCCATGGTTATCTTTTTTCTTTTAATTTAACCAGATTCTATGAGAAGCTTTATAATAGCTTCGATGGGAATCTTTATAATTTTAATTAAACAACATTATACGAGAGGCTTTATACCTAATTTCATTGAATAATGTATCCATTAAACTGAAAAATATTCTATTTTATACTTTAAAATATCACATTTATTAAAAATATGACACATGTTAGGGTAAATTTATAATTTTATTTTTACCCCTGATTACCTGATTTATTGTTAACCACTGTAATTAAAACTAATTAATGATGTTACTAATCATAGTGTCTAAAGATACCTATTCACAAAATTTATACCTTATGATTCCAAATAAGGAAAATTTTTTTTCATATTCAAAACAAATAATGAAAATAAATTAATTTGAAATTAATTCCCGTTTTCAAAACCAGAAAGAGGGTTTTTACGAAATAAAAAATTTCATAAGATTGACATGTGTTTATTCCCATATTAAATGTGAAACATATGATATTGACCAAAATCGTATTTAATGATAAAAACATAAAATAATTACAATTTAAAACCAATAAAAAGGACAATATAACATAATAAATAAATTATATGAACATATAGTTTGGAATTAAAAAGCAGTATTGTCACTATTCATAAAAATATGAATTTAATCAGGAAAAAACCAAAATTTCAACCAAAGTAAATTTTGATGCCACACTTCTGAAGAATAAGTTTATTTTTTCAAATATAAAATATAAAAGTGAAAAATATATTTTTAAAGGGGTTTTCCTTCAAAAGGCTATAAAATGACCTTTTAAAAATATTAGAGTATTTTATGATTAGAATTGGATTCATTCCCATTTTAACCACGAAAATTCATTGAAAAAATGTAAAAACATTTAAAAAATATCTAAAATAATAACATAGTTAATTCTTTTTATTTTATTCAATACATTGTCTAGGAACTAACTACCATTTAAAATAATTATGTTATTGTTGTATTATTTTTTGGTATAACTTAGTGTTGTGTACAATGTAATATTTTGGAGAAACCCATTATTGCATGTCAAGAATTCATTTGTACATAGTGTCCCCTTTAAACTAAAATTTATATTAAATTCAAAAAATTTAATAGATATGAAAATGTATTATTCTAAAAATACATAGGATGTTACATACATAAAATAATATTGATAACAATTATCCAAATTAGAAGGTGAAGAAAAAAAATGAAGAAGAGAATGCTATTATTTTTCAATCAGCATTGAAATCTAAAAAATTGGAATTAAATTGGATTCATGCTAGTTGAGTATTTTATCTAGGTATAGGATATTTGAAATTTTTTAAGAATGAAATATTTTATCGAAGTAATTGTGAAATTTGGCAATGATGAATCCATGAAAATCAATATTATTGGATCTTCCATCATTGGAAAAGAAAGGATGAAATCCAAGAAAACTCTATATATTTATGGGTTCAACACAACCTGATAAGTGTTTCATAATTGTGTGATGAGGTTAAACATGTTATCATTGTAAAATATGGCCTTGTTTTAGATAGTGAACAATATGGAAATATGGTTACAAGAGGACAATGTAAAAAATAGATTTTTTTTGGATGGTGAAATAGAAAACACTTGCTTCGTAAGAATTGTGTAACAGAATCAATTTTTGTTTAAAAATGAGAGACATGTTTCAAAGAAACACGAGAATATTTTTAAAATGATATAGTGTCCAAGACATTCCTGATTTTACAAGAAAAAGAGATTGATGTTTCACTATTTTTTAGAAATGAAATATTACTAACTTAGTGCATAAGAAAGTTGATATTTTTCAAAAAAAAACCCTAGAGTTGATAAATTATAATATTTGAGGGCCAATGAGCAAAAAATAAACAAATGGAGGTAAGTATTTTATCACATTAAATGATGATTTTATAAAATTACATGTGTTATGTTTATGAATCAAAAATTAGATCCTTTGAATGTGTTAATGTGTTTTAGAAGAAAAACTGAAATGGAATATGAGTATTCTCTGAAGAAATTCAGAACCAAAAAATGTGGGGAATAATGAAGTGAAATTTTTAATTTTCTATAGTGAAGAGTGAAATTTGGTATGAGTCTAGTTCCGCATACACACCTCAAAAAAATGGGTCCAATGAAAGAAAGAATAGAAGTTTAGTTGAAATGGGAAGAACAATGTTACATGAATATGGTATTTCACATTACTTTTTAGACAGACCCTATGTACTTCTATTTATATTAAAACAATTTATATAGGCCTCATTCAGATATGAATCTATATAATTTTTTTTATTAAAATATACCACATTTGTAACACTTTAGAGTTTTTAGGAGTACATTTATAATAAAGATGATTGATGGAATCTATGGAAAGATAAATAAAAAAGAAGAATATGGAATGATTTATGTATATGATCGATATTGAATAGGATATACATGTTTCAATAATTAAATAGGAAGAATTTTTGACTTAGTTAAGTTGAATTTAATTGAAAAGGTAGAGTAAAATAAGCATACTTAGGAAGATGAGAATGTTGAGAAAGATTATTTTGAAAATAATTCTGATAAGGATATAGATAATTGTAATCCTATTCATAGTGAAGAATCAGACTCATATATTTCTAGAGATGAGGAAGATAATCAAGAATATCATCCTAGGATTTGGAAGTAACTAGAAGATCAGAATATTAGTTGGGATCAACATCAGAATGATTAAATAAGAAGAACAAAAAATGCTAGTACAGATACATTTTTAGATTCAAAGGTGGAGCTGAATGATGTTAAAGAAGTTATTGAGCTTCCAGAATAGGTTCAAGACACGAATGAATACTTGGGATAGATTGAAAATAATGATAAATAGTAACTTGTGTTGAATCCAGAAAACAAAAAAAAACATTTTTAAAAAATTGGTTTTCTAGAACATGCACAATGAAGAAGGTGATGTGATAATAAACAAAGCATGATTGGTTTGGAATGGTTATTAAGAAGTTGAATAAATTTAATTTTATGAAACCTTTTCTTGAGTTGAAAGGTTATAAAAATCGCAATATTTATTTCTATTTTTTCACAACAAGGTTACAAGATCATTTAAATGGATGTTAAATCTGCATTCTTGAATGGTGATGTTGATGTAGAAGTTTATTATTAACAATCTTTTGGATTTGTTGTTTGGAAATATGAAAGTTATGTTTGTAGATTGTATAATGGATTTTATTGACAAAAATATTATTTGAGAGAATGGTATTATAAATTGGACACCTTCTTCTGGAATATGAGTTTCATGAAGGGAGGAGTTGATAGAAATCATTATGTCTGAAATGGTAAAGAGTATTCCCTCATCATAATTGTTTATGCTGATGACATTATCTTTTTTGGTAATGATGAATGAAGTTGTGATAGCATTTCTAAAGAAATAATATTGGTTTTTTAAATTTCTATGCATGGGGAAATAAAGTAATTTATTTGGTTAAAAATTATACAAAAGAAGAAATAAATTTTTAATTCTCACGAAATGTATGCTAATGATCTTCTGAGTATATTAATAATGGAAAACTAAAAACACATTTCTACACTGATTGTAGTGAAATAAAATTCTAATAAATATGGAGATGGGAAATAAGTTATTTAGAATAAATTTTGTTATTTGATTAGATGTTTATTATATTTGATTTCATCAAGCCATGATACTATTAATGTGGTTACCATATGTGCACGATTTAAAAGTTCTCCAAAAGAATCACATTTACTTATTAGAAAAAGAATTCTTATATAAATCATAGGAACAATAATGTTTGGAGTAAAATATAATAGGTGAGATTGTATTGACTTTTTATGGAATTTATATGCTGATTGGGAAGGAAATATTGGTGGTGGAAGATCCACATCTGGTTGATTATTATCTTTGGGAAACAATTATGTTAGGTTTCATTCAAAGAAATAGAATTTAGTAACTCTCATTATGGATAATGTTGAGTAATTTACTTCCACTCAAGCCAAAAATATACTTATGTGGGTAAAAACTCAATTAAAATACTTGTTGATGTGAATTTACCCTTTATCTTGGGATGCAACAATCAAAGTACAATTAATCCAACCATGAATCCAGTTCAACACTCTCATTCAAAACATATTAATATCAAATATCATTTCATCATAGAGTATGTTGAGTAGAGTGAATTAAAGATGGAGTATGTTCCAACATTGGAACAAGTTGTTAAACTATTTCCAAAACCTTTAATAAAATAGTTATTTTCTAAATTGATGTTGTACATGGGAATCCAAAATATTTCTCATCAAGGTTGATGTATTTTTTTTCCGCTCTCTCATATTTCATTAGCATAGTGTTTTCATGGGGGAGAATTGAAATATTTTATAAATATATTCTTAAAAGGTATGTATATAGGGGGAATTGTGGGTAAGATGTGAATTTAGAATTGTGTTGTTTGTGAACTGTTCTTACTATTTATTGATGTGGTTATAGGGAACAATTCTTTTCGGTA
This sequence comes from Viscum album, assembly GCA_963277665.1. NCBI lineage: Eukaryota > Viridiplantae > Streptophyta > Magnoliopsida > Santalales > Viscaceae > Viscum > Viscum album. The sequence goes on from OY728129.1 coordinate 1,622,446,911, forward strand.
TTCCATATAAGGTGAAAAAGATAAGAAGGAAACGATGAAAGGATTAAAATGTTTCAAAATAACTTATTTTGGTAAAAATAGGTTTTCTGCCAATGATTCTTGTTTCATATATTGATTTATCACACGTAGTCATAGAATTGATTATGAGTAATCCATATCTAGAGGTTACAATGTTCTGAAATTTATGAATATTGGTTGAAAAAAAATCCAAAGGGGAGATTTTTTGGACCACGTTGGATGGGGATGGTTTGTAGAAGAATAAGAAGGTTTGTTTTAAAGGTTGTTGTCTTTTTTTCAAAGAAGAAAAATCAAATAACTTTGTGAAAGTTGAAAATTGGACTCAAAATTTGTTTTCAGAAAAAATGGAATCACATTATTTTGTGAAGCTCTATTTTATCGAGAAGAAGTTTTTCGGATGAAAATATTCTGATCAGACTCACCTAGAGTCTGGTTTCAGAAAACATCATAATGTGGTACTAATTATAATAAAATTCCACATGTATATGAAAAAAATGTGAAAATTATTTGTTGATTTTTATTTCACATAAATCATAATTAAGTTGGAAAACTTATGATACATTCATGATGAAAAAAGTGTGAGGGGAAGACATCAGGCCAGTCGTACTCATATTGATTGTGTCTAGGCCAATCATATTCAGAATGATCATATCTAGGAAAATCATACAAAGAATGATCATATCTAGGAAAATCATATTCAAAAGGATTATATCCAGGCCAATCATACTCAAAATGATCGTATCTAGGCCAATAGTACTTAAAATACCATAATTAGGACAATAATATTCAGCCTGATTGTATTTGGGCCGATTGTTCTCTGGAAAACCTTACTCAGGCTGAGAAGGAAAAAAAGAAGTTGAAATGAATTGAAAGTAATGATTTCATTTATTACAAGTTTGATGATTCTAAATATATTATCATATTTATTTGATGTCAATAACGAAGCCATGAAAAAAGATCAAGTTTATAAGTGAAGGAATTTTTTGAAGAAAAGAGATAGATGTTGAGGGGGAGCTTGAATTTCAATAGGGGTAGTTTCCTATAAATGGTATAGGGTATTATATTTAGTAATTGGAGGAAATAACTGAAATATTAATTGCCTTTTGAAATGTATGTTGAAGATTATATGAATGTTGAAGAATGTTCAATAATATTCAAGAATAGTTTTAAAGGCCATCAATGCACCTGAGATTTAAGGGAAGTCAAGATTTGGATGATTTGTTTTCATTGGATTTTTAGGATTCCTACTAAAACCACTCTTGGGTCACCTATAAATTGAAAAAAGTAAATTGTACTTTCTTGAACTGAAGTAATGTTCATGATAGAAGAGAGGGAATCTTCGACATTCTAGTGGGATAAATTTTTTCCATAGTGTGATTTTTTATGATGTTTTAATGGGGAGAAGTGAAAGGAGAGGAGACGGGATCAAATCATATTTGACTGATCATCATATTCAGGGATCATTTTATTCATCAATATGTTGTATTCATATTTTTAGTTTTATTAGGATGATCATCATATCATAATGGAAAATCAGATTAAGTTTTTCATTATGGGATTTCCAAACTGAGGAAGACACTGGGAAATATCGTACTGATTTTTCCATACTCAGAATAGAAGTAGTGAATATTTGTCTCAACTATATTCTAAAAAAGTTATAAACTTTCTGAACTTGGAAGAATCAAACTGGGAAAATAATACCAATAATAATTATATTGATAAGATCGTACTGAGAATAATCATATTATGAAAAACTTACCAGAAAATTGAATTGAGTTTTCCTTATCAAATTCCTTAATGATTTTACCCTCTTATGTGTAAGAAATTTAATAATTGTTTTAAAATGACTATATTTTTGAAATTGAAAAGAAACATATGTAAAAGGTGTTGTTATGAAAATATTAACATATTTGTGCAAAGAGGGTGCACACACACTTTTGGATTATCATCAAACTTCAACCAGAGTGAAGGGGAATATCAAACTCACTATAATCCAATGATCATTTTCTATTGTATTATATGGTATTGTATTGTTTCCAAACTATACCAAGGATGAATCAATTATTTTTGAATAATAAACCATGTAAATACTTTGGTTCATGTTTATCTGTGTTTGAATTATTTTCAGTGTGTATTGAAATCTTTAACTGGAGGCTTGGTTGTTTTGAGGATACATAAAAAGAAAAAGAATCACTATTTCACCCCCTCCCACTCTCTGTGATACAATTTTCCAGACAAGTCACTATCACTTTGGAATTGGAAAAACTTCACTATAGATTAACTAATAAAGGTATTTTATGAACATTGATAAAGATGTTCATGAAAGGGCTTCTCAGGGCTTGGGATATTTTTGAAGGGATAATACTATAAAGAGGTAGTTTCCCCTCATATGAGTTACAAATATAATATTAGCTAAAGGTGAATCAATCTGAATTTGTAAAGGTTATGTGATTCTTGAATCATTAACTCTTTATGATCATAAGAATCATGAAAGGTCAAGTTATTTCATAACTGATGATCTAGATTTTGAGAAATGGATTTTTTTAGAAATACTAGGAATTTCGTGAGACTTATTATTCTGTACTAGCTGGGAGATTCGTGAAGGCTAGTAGTTGCAATAATTTCTGTGTTTTAACAAATGTTTGTATTTATATGAAACATATTTGTCATTTTTCGAAGGCTAGAAGCATAGATACGAAGAGTGTTTAACATCTAAGGGACTCACGAGCCTCTAAGGCATCATAGAGTTGTGGAAGGTAGGGCTCATATGATTTATCGATATCTAGAGGATGGTGGAGAGAGACCATCCATAGTTTATGGTACACACATGATTTAGAATTCAGTCACTTTATATTTGTTGATATAAGATCATTTTTTTATTTATATATACTAATGTGGTTTTTTGTTTTGATTTACTAGTTCAATTCTCATATATGTTTTTCGATATTGTAACACCCCGAAATATTGTTATTTTTTTAAATAAAATAATTATGTTTTATATTTTTTATTACACTAATTGTTGAATATATGTTTTTTTACGTTTAAAATTGGGTTCACTTTGCATTAAATTTAAATGTAATTTTATCTTTTGTCTCATTTAATACTGAGTTTATATTGTGTAAATTACAATATAAATATATTTTTATGTTACATAAAAAACATTATTTAAAATAATGTGACATATTATTAAAATATTAGTATTTAATATTGTAGTTATCACGTAGATATTGGAATGTGGGTATGTATAAGATTAACTAAACTATGAAAATATAAGGTTTACATATTTTTATAACATGAATTATTTGGTGACGAGTTATGTAAAATCTATTTCAAAATAAAGGAAATATTTTTTCTGAAACATTATTTTCATGAAAACAAACAATTTATAACTAAATAAATTAAACAAGAGTTTTTTTAATGATTTAAATGAATTTTATATATTATAAATTCAATAAACTATTTTATATCCATCTTATGTGATTTTAGATAAGAGATTAGAAGACATCGAATTTTTTACTTAAAGATGTATTCTTCTAAAAAGCAGTTTGGTCTCTTTTTTGTGTACGTGATTTAAAATTAAATTTTGAATTATATAATAAATTATTTCTTAAAAATAGGATTCAATTTTCAAATCATCATTTCAATATCATCATAGGGTGAAATTTTTATAAACATTTTAAAATAGTAATTTTCAAATGAATAGGGGAAGTCACTAAATTTTAATTGAAATGTGTATTTTTATTTAAATTATTTATAAATTTGAATTAGTTTTAAAATTTATTTTAATTTAAATATTTTCCCATAATAAATATTTATTTTTTTTCATATTTTTAGTCAATTTCATATTAAATTTTAATATATAGCCGTTGTAGATTTTTTAACATTATCTCATTGTAAACCAAATCTCTTATCACATCTGCAAGATTAATTTCAAATTAAATTTTGACACTTTTGTGAATAGAACATTGCTTAATGGATTTCATGTTTTGAATAATAATTATTAAATTTTCTTAAATGTTAAAATATTTTTTGGACCCAAATGTATTGTAAAAATATTAAAACATAATTACAACATTTTTGATGAAAATGGTATTATTTTGGGTTAAACTAAAATGATAATGGTTAACATTATCTAATGACATGTATAAAATATATTTTTTTCCTAATTATAACATATAATGTATAATTATTATGAATATTTAATTTCATGATAGTTGTGGCATGTGAAAAATTCTTGTACATCTTTTTTTGTTAAAAAATTAGATGTTTTCCACTCACCTCACTTTTATAAGACCACCCCATTTCATATATTTTTCCAACCATTAAAACCTTTTCGGTTAGGATATTAACAATAAAAAATAACTTCTAAACATACCAACTCACATCCGAGAAGCTATATTTTTTTACATAAATTCATTATAGGAAGTATTTTGGTACAATCCTACAGAGGTTTCCAGAAAATAGGTAACATTCTTCAATGGGCATTTTTATGTTTTTTATTTATCCATCCAATTCAATTCATATTAAACCTCCATGATATAATAACCTAATTATATTGAATATAAATAGAAGTTTTTATGTTAATTTAATGACCAAATAAAATATATTATTCTATAAAATGTATTCGTAAATCCTTATTCATATGTAAGGCGGATTACAGCCACATGAACCGATGTCAGGGGTTTTTCGATTGACACACCGCACGGTTGGGTATGATAATGGATATAATTTATATATGTTTTATTTAATAAACATTTAATTATATGTATTTATTATATATTATAGACATTTTTAACATTCATTCCGTATGGAATATGATAATGTCGTTCATGTGTACGATAGACTACCACCTCACGAAGTACTATGATTCGTTTTCACTAAATCTTTTTATGGAAGATTATATAGATAATGTTAAAAAATAAATATGATATGAATGAAATAATTATGATATTAATGAAATATTTGTAATTCTGAGAATATAATATATAATTTCAGTTATTACATTTTAGTCATTGAATGAAGATAATTTTGTTCATGTAAGTGTGTAATACCTCCTTCATAAAGAGATGTGACTCTCTGTTTTCATCACCACACCCTATGGATCATATGTATATAAATATTTAAAGTTTTTAATTGGTATTTATGATACTATTAACATTTTTTAATGATAATATATTACTTACCACTTTCCATAATGACCATTGATAAATGGAAACGTTATTCATGTGTACATACGACCAATTGTCTCCATGATTGTAACATGCATCATTTCTCAAGAAAAATATTTGAGGAAAGACATTAAAATTGTAATTCATATATAAATTAGGTAATTTTTTAATTATTATTATTCTGAATATGATATAACATTGATCATATTGAGACGATCAATAATAGAAAATCAAAACATATATGAAATAAAAATCAGTCATTACCCAAAATGTGACATTAACATGGAATTTTTAATAAAAGGGTAATAAAAGGACATGTGTAAATAAACTACAATATGATATATATATATATATATGAATATTTTTGTAATATATTTATAATAAAATTATATTTATTAATCAGGTGGATTGAATGAGTACGAAGGATGTAAATGCATGTAGTAATAGATTTCCATCCAGCTTTTATTTCATGTGAGACAAATGAAATTTTCAACACATATATATTTTATGTGGTGTATATACTACCTATTAATTAATTTTATTTTTATTATCCTGAAAATTACTAGTATTTAAATATCTATTTTATAATCCCAATTTCATGGGGTTTACATTTCAAATGTTAACAAAGTGTTTAGGTTTTTTTTCACAATATATTTTCCCTAGGATATATGATTATTTTGTGAACCTATATTCTTTTATGAGGTTTATATATAACACCTTTGAAATTTTATATCATGAATTTAATTACCCTTTTTATTTTTTATTATTCATTTTATTATGTTCCTTTACGGATATCTCATTTTAAAGTTACCAAAGTCGTAAATATTTTATGTTACTATCTCATTGTTTATCAGGAATGTTTATGATTATGTTTTAGATGAAAAACTATTATGATCCATATCCCAATAACAAAATTATGTTCATTGTACAATTTTTATTTCATTAGGATAATTTTTTTCCATTCATTTTTCTATCATTATGTAATCAATAATCAAATAAAATGTGTTTAAGAAAAACCAACCTTTTCATTGAAAACAATTTTCATCCAAAACCATGTTTTCAAAAATGGTTTTCAAAATTTATTTTAGAAAAAAAAATGATTTATTAATGAATTTTTTACCAGTTCAAGGCCATTTAAAAAAATAAAGTGAATCTTTAGGTTTTTTAAAAAAATGCATGTTTTTCATTTATCAAAAAATGTGAAAGTAAAATTTCATTTAACACGAATGACATGAAAAAAATATTTCTTCCATAATAGAAATTATTTTCATTGGATACTCCTTTGTATATTTTAATTTTTTTCATGAAAATTATTTTCAAATTGGTCAATGAACTTTTAGTTGTAAAAAGTTTTTTCCCTCATGAAATTTCCCATGGGGTCTTCCAAAATCATTTTCTATATAAGATAACATGCTTTGAGTTAACATATGATTTTATGGATGTGAAAAAATGATTACATTGTTATTCATTATCAAAATTGTTTATCATAAAAATATTTTTATGGAGCTCATCTATATTCCATGATTTATTCTATGATAAAATTATTTTGAAACCTGTTTATCAGTTCATAGGTTATGGTATGAAAAAATAATGAATTATTATGAATCCTATCAATTCTCCATAGGTGATAATATTATGAAATAGTTATGAATTATGTTTTCATTTCATTGGTTATGATATGATGATTTTGTTATGTCCTTAGGAAACAATATATGTGATTTTAGTTATATCACGGGTGGGACCTATATATCCATCAAATGCATTGGGAAATGATTAATTTTATATGATAAAAAATAGTACATGGGTGGTTATCACAATACCTAAATTGGGTATATAGGAGTTATCCCAATCCTAAATGATGGTACATGGTTGGGTGTCCCATCATGAAGCATGTACAAGGGTGGCTAGACCAATACTTACATTTTTTGAGTGTCTTAGTGGGTAGCATTGACATAACATTTTCTATGCTAATGTGTATGCATAAAATCATTGTCTTATTCAATTGTTATGATGTCATGTTTCATGTTCTTGGATTAATTTATTATTTATTATATATGGAAGACCCATATATATTCCACAACTTTAGATTATGTTGTTTGATATATAAGGTATGATATTCAAATATAATTATCATTTTCTAAAACACCTATATTCATGTTATGATTACGTATCTCCCTAGTTTCCCATATTGAGAATTTCAGAACACAAATTATTAAGTTTCATTTCATAGGGTTATGATGAAAGGTTTTAATTAGTGTGTGTAGGGAATATTAGTAATAGTGAAGACATTTCTAGGAAACATTTTGATCAATTTTGAATTAAGAAAATTATGTTCCATGTTTCTATATGAACTAAACTAATATGTTAATTAGGTGTGAGATTTTTTAATATAATGAATATCAATATAAAAATATATAATATCAATATATGAGATGTTTGGGTCACTATAGTAAGTGTTGGAGGAATGGTTTAGTAAAACTTTGTAAATTAGGATAATAATACATTACTAAGATCCCTAGGGTTATTATTCTGGATATATCTAGGGATATATCTAAATGTATGTATAATGATTATTTAATGTATAAAAAATGGACTGGAATTTTGTTAAAAAATATAGAAAGTTATTTCTATGAAATTATATTCCTATTTGAATATTATATGTAGATGTGGATATAACTTAGTAGATACACATTGGATATTCACAAACTCATTATAAACAATCAGGAAGTATCAAAATAGATAATGATCCTCAATTTCCTATATTAATAAAAAGGTGTTATATATTGGAAAGAAGGATTTATGATTTGGAAACCCTATATGTTATTTTTAATGTTTTTGTGGACCCACGTAATGATTAGTTTTTTCACTCTACAATTTTTGTTTTAGTCAATGGATGGAACCTAAATGAATCATCTTAATGTTGAGTACGAAAGGAAATGAAATTATCTTCACCACAAGAAAAAAATTTATGGGACATGTAATGAAAAATGTTTTTGTTATTCTTAAAAACAATTCAAGATAATAATCATATTGGAATGCTAAAAACTAAGTTGGAAAAACTATTTTTTTGAGTCCTTCATGAGGTCCAGTCAGTATTTTATTAGTGGGTATTCTAATCCCTAAGCTTTGGAGTAGTGAAACATGACCCCTAAAAGGAAATTTCCTATCTAAAAATTAATAGAGATTAAAAAATTCATATTGGATGTCTACCATTTGAAAAGTGGGGAAGATGAATGGGGGAAATAGCAAGAATATGATGAAATCAGATGAAAATGATATCATTGATTGTGATGAGTTCAAGAAACTATTGTTCAATGTTTATATTATATGTATTCTTCATAATAAGATGGTTGATGAGTTCCTTGAACGAATAAAATAGGATAATAAATCTGTTAGAACATGTGTGGAATGTTTTACAAGACTTGAGTCTTATGCTTAAAGTAAAATCATCCAACCTGTATATAAGGATTTTATATTTTATAGTGGAATAAAACCAAGTAACCAAATGGTGTTATCCATATAATACTTCAGAAGTTATGAAGAGACTATTTTCAATGATATCAAGGTAGAACTGGGGGTTTGTGTTTCATATTAGTCACACGTTTTTTATAAGAAGAAAAATGGAATTCAAAAAATGAAAATAATAATAATAGATATTAGAAGATGAGTTTTTCTTTATTATAAAAGTGTTGGAAGAAACATGGTGAAAATTTCATTTAGTTAAATTTTAAATGTATTCTCTATCGAAGGGATGTTCATCAGGGAATTTATTTTTGAAGTGATGGGAAGAGGTAATATAATTATGCAAATAAAGAGAAGGATTTGAACAATTTACAAACAATATTCTAGTGTTTGAAATGTATGAAGTTTGGAAATTTTGAGAATCAATTCCATAATCCAAGGGATAATGAGGGTGATATTCGAAAACAACCTCTGAAGTAAAATTAAAATGGTAAGGCCTATGAAATAATGGTGGTTCAAGTGTAGAATGATTATTAGGGGATGATAATCCAACCCTCCCAAGTAGGTAATTTCATGTTTGTTATTTATAAAATAGAACAAGGAGAATAGAATCGATTATCCCTTATTAAAATTTAATTGGATTATCTCCCTCTATATGAATTTTGGAATAATATAATCACATTTGATATTCAATCAGTACTATATTGAACCCCATAATTAAATAGAAATTTATCGGTATAATATAATTTCTTATTTATGAAAAAACGGGTGAATTATATTTTAGAAGAATTTATGAATATAGGAAGTACTAAATTAATAGTTATGGATCCCAAAATTTGGTTATGAGTTTCAAGTTGATCATAATTTTAAATTCCTTAACATGCCTTTTGAGGTTTATTTGTAATTAGAGTTTATCATGTATTAATATATTTTAATATACATTTAATGAAATAAAACCATTTGGGTTTTTATATAGTGAAAATGTTTTTTGATGGGGGTGACTTTAAAATTTGTTCACATATAAATAAAATAACATATATCCATTAAGTGTTATATTATTATTGATAATGAGATAATTTGGGGTTATAATCGATCAGCTTAAACAGTTGTCACACTTCATTTCTATAAGATAATATTTCTCTTTAGATTCAATTTTTAGAATATACCATAAGAAGAGGTATGGTTTCATAGAGTACCACATTGAATTTTATTACCTTGATTTTTTTCTATTTCTTTAGAATTATCTTGATATAGAGTGGTGTTTCAACCCTGTATATCATCCTCAATCTTATGGTAAGTTTGAGGGAATTAATTTAACCCAATAAGATTTTATAATATTCTATTCTATGGAATTAAATGTTTTTTTGGATCGAAACCTTTCCCAAGTTGAGTATTCATGAAATAAAATATTTCACTATATCATTCAAATGGATACTTATAAATCCCTTCATGTAAACAATTTTAGAAATTCAATGTACATGAATAAAGAATCATAAGGAAAGATATATAGACCTAATAAATCCGAGTAGATGTCAGATAAGGTTAGATCAGTTTAGAAACATTTATAAAATAAATAAAAAAATGTAACTGTAATAATCAGTGATGTGATCAAAAAAATTTTGCTCTTAAAAATTTCATTATATTAATTTAACCCTCAGCAAATGAAGGGAAAAATATATCAAAGGTATTTTGGTCCTATTAAAATACCCAATCATATTGGGACAATATCATATATTTTGGATCTTTCACCAAACCTATCTCAAGTTCAAGATGTGTTACACATATCACTATTTTGGAAGTTCATAACTGGTCCATCACATGTACTGAACAGAGAGGCCATACCATTAGATCATGTTTTTTTAATAGGGATCAATTAGAAGAGATTCTGGATCAAATATAGAAAGTTCTATGTAATAAGACCACTCATCGGGTCATAATTTGGTGGAAAAAAATACCATCTTGAGGAAGATATGTGGGAAACTGAGGGAATTATAAGTTATAATTATCATTATTTTTAGAATGAATGGGAAAAAATTTGATGGAGAAATTAATTTTAAGATGGGTAGAATGTAAGATCCCAAGAATTTGTGAAATATTTATTTCATATAAATTTAATCTCTTCAATATTTTTCATTCCATGAAATATCATTTTTCATATGAATTATTGGTAAAAATATGTTTATATTTAATCACACATAAAACTGAATTTATCTTGAATTACACTCAACAATTAGTGTACCATGTGTCACATGCAACACCTAGTTTAAACGAAATGTCACATATTTTTAAATTATCATTATTTAGTTAGTTTGTTATCAACAAGTCCTTGGAATGGTGAGTATCAATATGGTAAATTGAATTTTGAAAATATATGGTTCACACATGTGTATATAATTACTTCTTTGGTGAACAATAAATTAATAACTATTTTTAAAATAAATAACAGCTTTTCCCAAAAAAACAAAATTTATGAAACCAAACACATTATTCCTCAATAAAATAAATGAACAAATTTGGGTGAGTGATTTTAATAAAATTAATATATTATATACTCAATAAACTATTTATAACTCATCTTATATATTTTATATATTAGAGATAATAATAAATCAAATTTTACACTGAACAAATATATTTTTATGAAAAGAATTGTTGTCACTTCATTTGATCAATTATTTTAAAAAAAATCTTCTAAATATTTAGAATGTTTAGTTTAAAAAATAAAAATCAGTTTTTAAATATGAATATAAATATTATCATAGGTTAAAAGTTTTAAACATTTTGTTAAAAGATTAATTTTCTGATGAATAGTGAATCAATTCAGAATTTTAATTAATAACCTCATTTTCATATAAATTATTTATAATGTTAAATTATTTTATAAATTAATTTTAATGTAATTATTGTCCAAAAATGAATATATTTATCAAATTTAGTTATTTTTAAACAATTTAATATTGAATTTTGATATAAAAGGTTTGAATGCTTTCAAAAAAATTCTAATTCAAAACTCGTATTCTCATCACCTTTGAGGGATTTATACTAAATTATATTCCATCAATTATATTAATTTAATTATAACAAAATTGATTTTATATTTCGAATACGAATTATTTATTTTATCTTAATATGTTTAACAGATTTTTTGACCAAAGTGAATAGTGAAAACAATAAAATCATTTACCATTGTTAAGGTAAAAATCGGATTATCGAGGGGTTAAACTGAAAAGTTAAAGATTATAATAAAAACTAAACATTACTAAAATATATTTTATGTATCTATTTAGATCCTATGATGTCTAATTCTCCAAGATACATTATTTGGGAGCCTTGTGTGAGGAGAAAAGTGTGGGAACACATTTTTATTTCAAAATCTTACAAGTGTGCCACTGACCTCACTTATAAAAGACCACCCATTCCCCTCCATTATTCACACCTTCCAAATTTTTTTTGGAATATCCTATAACTACCGAAATAACTAATATAAATCCCTATTATAATCTTATATAGCTTAGTTATTTATGTAAAATCATTCCTCAGAATGGTTTTTGTGCAAACCAAAGGAGGTTACCCAAAGAAGAGGAAACATTCTTCAATGATAATTTTTAATTTATTTCTTCCTACACCTTATTAATTATTATTAAACCATGAATATTTATTAAAATAATGATTTTTATAATAATTATATTTTTTTATTTTTTTTAATACAAACAACTATCTCCACTTTCATAAAATGGGATTTGAAATCATCATTCTTCTGTACCACACACTACCACCTTGCAATCCGATCTCCAATATTTTTTCCATTACCACCTCTCATTATTGTGTATGATGAGGGATATAAATAAAATAAAATATATATATAACCTAATTATACTTATGTATTCAATAAATCATATATATCATTTTTATATTCCATTCTATAGGGGATACGATAACATCGTTCGTGTGTATGGTGGGCTACCACACTGTAAAGTGATATGATTTGTTTCCACTAACATATTTGATTGAATATAATATTGGTAAATTTAATATATATATATATATGATATTCTTGAAATTAGTTTTATATTAATTAAATGTTTATAATTATTAGGTGATAATATATCATAATCTTTCTTTCCATTTCACTCACTAAAAGCTGATAACATGGTTCATGTCTGCATGCACTACCACCTTCATAAAGTAATGTGGCTATTTTATTTCACCACTTCACCACATGGATTATATATATATATATATATAATTTTAAATAAATAAAATGGTTTATATTATATTATTATAATTCTTTAAAATTATATTACCTACATAATTAATAAAATTATCATTGTAAGATGGAAATGTTACTAAAGTGTATGTATGGCCTTTCATCTCCATGATCGTAAAATAAGTAATTTCAAAAAACCATAATTCATTATTGGTATTAAAATTATTTTTAGGTATTAGTATGATAATTATTTCATGATTATTATGATGGAGATAATTCTACTATGATTAATGAAATAGGACTGAAAATAAAAATCAATACATATATGAAGAAAGAGGTCATTACACGAAACATGTAATTACCACCGAGTTTCAAATAAAAGGGTATCAAAAGGAAATCAGTAAATAATATATGGTCTAATGTATATAAATATAATTATTTAACATATTTATAATATGCGGTTATATATTTTACAAGAGGTTTGAATGAGTATGAAGGAAGTTTGGACGTGCAGTAAGAGATCGTTATCTCACTTTTTTTGTAAGAAACATTTCATATCCACAATAAGTTTCATTTATTTACTGTATAAAATATCCATTAATATATTTTATGATTCATATCCATAAAGTTATTTATATTTAATTATCAATTTTAGGATCTATCTTTTATGGGGTTCATGGTTCAAAAGTTAACAAATCAGTAAGGGACATTTGCCTCAATTTCTATTCTGTGAGATATGTGATTATGATATGAACTTGTCATAATTTAAGAGTTTTAAATAAATCCACATTATAATTATAAAATCTTAAATTTTTTTATGCTCACTATATTTTAATTTTCATTTAAATATTCACTTTCATGGGGAATGTGTTTAAAATTTACAGAATTTGTAAATATTTTATGTTACAATATCATTATTTTTTAAGATCATTTATAATTTTTTTATAAAATAATATTGTGATAAACTTACAATGAAAATAATTAATTTTATTATCATATACTTCTTTCATTATGATACAAGTTTCCCTTAATTTTATCTCATTATGTACCCAATATTTCAAAAAGAATGTTTTTAAGAAAAATCATCTTTTTGGTAAAAAGAACTTTTTATTCCAAAAGCATGTTTTCTAAAAATGTTATCAAAAATTGATTTCAGAAAACACAAAATGTTATATAAAATAAATATTTCCCATGTATGATTTTTTTAAAATGGTTTTTATGGAATATTCATTTCAATAAAAAAATATTTTTTGGGTTCTAGTGAAACTGTAAAAGGAATCATTATTTTAATATTCCTAGAATAACAGAATTTTCAACCGTCAGTAACATTATTTTATTTATTGATTACATTATATTTATTCAAGTTAATTTAAAATGAAAAGGAATTTCATATTTTTTTATGATTTTTTTAAATGATATTTTCAAGGACAATTTGTTTCTTCAAGAAATGCTCTATGGAATATTTAAATATTATTCTCTATCTCTGATGCCATCCTTTGTTGTAAATTATGATGTCATGGGGATATGAACCAATTATGACATTATTATTCATTTTTTGAAATATTTATCATGATAATATGTTTATGAAACTATTTTTACATCCATGGTTTATACCATTACAAAATTCTCGTGAAACACGCTTTATTTTCCATGGGTTATGATATGATGAATTGAGGAAATGATTTTGAAACCTATATCTTATACAGAGGTTTTGATATAATGAAATTTTTTAAAAAACCATTTTTATTTCAGGTTTTATGATATTATTAATGTTTTTTGATCTTGTGACCCACATATTCATGATTTTCATTATGTGGTGAGAGGGACCAATATATAACTAAAATGCATTGAGAAATGATTATTGTTATCTCAGATAAAATGGTACACAACATGTTATCCCAATCCCCATAGAGGGTAAATGAGAGGATATCCCAATCCAGATGTAGGAACATGGGTGTTTATCCCAAGCCTAACATGTTATGAATGTTTTGGTGGGAATCCTTGACATAAGATTTTATTTTCATGTGTGTATTCTATAAATATATTTCTTATTACAATGTAATGGATTATGTTATATTATTACCTTCTAATTCATATATTATAATCTTCCAATCGTTATACCATGAATCCAGATTATGTTATTTGATATCTAGGATGCAGTTTTCAAATGTTATTCTCATGTTCTTATATTCTTGCGTTCATGTCATTACCATCCATAGTTATGTTTTTTCTATAATTTATTCAATATTCATTTAAATTTTTTTACTATACATGAATGAGAAGGATGGGTCACTATAAAAATTAAAGATAATTTTCTTGAGTAGTTCATGTATGACTTTGTGGAATACTCCTTGGGGACGATAAGTTTATTTAGGGGTAAAATGTAATACCTTATTTTTGTTTTATAATTACCAAAATAATTTGTTTTATAATTATAATCATTTTTATGAGGAATTAATTTTTATTCTAATGAATATCTGACTTAATAATTTATTTTTAGTTTTTTTAAGGGTGGAATTGTTTTAATGAAATTATGAATGATTAAAATGAGTTTTATGTCATTGAGTATGAGTAAAGTGAATATTTATATATTTATATAAAGTAATATCCATTTTTATGTAGGCTATGTAATGGAAATACCTTGATTTTATTTGGTACTTAATGGTACCTTAGATTTCAGTAAGGATATTCCCTTGAGTTTGAGTGATGTGTAAGGATATATAGAGCTGAGTTAGTGCTTTTATAGAGTTTGGAAAGGGTAAAATACATTGTTTAAGGGTATATTTTACATTGTGTAAGGCTGGTATCCCTTATAGATGGAATGAAAATGAGTTGTATATAGGTACCTCTAGATATTTCTAATGATATTTGGTATTTATTCTATTGTTTTATGGGTATGTGGGTATTTTTATTGTATCTCTGGAGTTTCAAGTGCTTCTTAGTGGTAGGAGACCCACCTAAGGGTAAAACAAATTACATCTACGTGTGTTCTAGGAGTTTTTTATAGGTAAACTATGTTACCCTCACCCAAAAAACACTTATATAAAAATTAATTAAAATCATGTTTCTTAATTCTTCTTTCTCTTGATAAAATCTTGATGTCGTTTTGATGGTTTTAAATTCCAAAAAGCCTGGTATAAAATTATTCGATTCATTTTCAAAGATATACTACTAAGAAAAAAGTTTATAAGATAGGTAAGATTATAAATTTAATTTATAGTTTTGATTATATGGAATGAATATGGTTATTCATTAATAAAAAATATCATCACCCTTATATCTTTTCTTTTTAAATTACCTTGATTCTAGGAAGAATTGAACATCATTATCTAAGTTATGTGAAGTATTCTTCAACATAATGAGGTTCTTTTTCAAGGATCTAGTAGGGGAATAACACTAATTAAATATTCTATATTCTTTTGTG
This sequence comes from Viscum album, assembly GCA_963277665.1. NCBI lineage: Eukaryota > Viridiplantae > Streptophyta > Magnoliopsida > Santalales > Viscaceae > Viscum > Viscum album. The sequence goes on from OY728129.1 coordinate 1,622,463,190, forward strand.
TGTTTTATAAAGGAATAATCTCAAGGTAAACATATTTTTCTTCAATTTATTAGAAATATTTTCTCTAAACCTTATAGATTATTGATGAATAATTCATAAATTATTTACCCAAAATTATCATGTAATGATAAAGAAAAATAATCATCCTTAAACTTGAAGTCTTATATAGAGAGAATATTATTGAATCTAAAATTATAATTATTCTATTAGAAAAATTAATTAATCATATTTTTTGGTATAAATGGATAATTTGGTTATTTTTTGTGGGATAGAATGTGTATTAATTGTGGAATTATAGTTTTTATAGAAGAAATAGTTAAGAAATATCAAGGTTGATAATATTGAATTGTCCCTTTTATTTGCGATTATCCAAGAGAGATAATTTATTATCATATATGATATTTTATTTATTTTGGAAATAAAATAGATAGATTGGTTTCTTGGAATCACGGGGTAGAATTTTGAGTTAATGGACACATGGACATGATTTTGGTAGAATTATTTGACGAAACATGGAGCTATTGATAAAAAATTGGGATAGTAATTCCTTGACTCTAGTGCATGTTTATATAGGCTCTTTGGATGACTATTATTCTACGGTTTTGTATCCCAATGTGATACTGATGTCACATGCCTGATCACATGTGGTGTGTGTCTCCTCTTGACAAATGCTATTTTTTCGTACAATATAATTTTTATAATAATGGTATTATATGAATTTATGTGATTATTTATATGTTAATTACATCATTTAATGTTTGTTCTAGTCTTCTATCATCTACAGTTGAGTGTGTTGATTGAGATTATTTGGAACATTCTCTATGTGAGATATGTTATACATAATTAATTATGTACATTGGTAATCCTAGCATGTTTTATGTTTCCTATGATTCATCACTATCCTCTCAGAGGGATGTGGTAGAAATTGATTAGCATGTAATTGGGATATCCAACAAGTGGGTTGTGCCAAATGTTTATGGGTTCAATTATAAAAGTTTATATGTTTTTAAAACAACTTGGGTTCATCCAGTATTGTGAAAATGCAGGTAGAGTATCATTCAACATGACATCATAGAAGATAAAACTCATCATTGATGACTTGAAAATTGTTTTTTATGTGATATATTTTTGTTTCGAAATATTTTAGACCGTGTTGTCTCAATGTTGTTTCTCGGATGCCGAAAGAAGTTTTTGGTGATTGTATGATCATTCTTCTAGAGGATAAATCATCTTAATTTGAATAATATGCTGATCGGATGATATAGGTATCACAATAAGTTCATCAGACACATTTCTGATAAGAAAATATGTTTGTTTGTATTTTTTGTTTATTAAATGTAAGTTCTCATTGGACTCAAATTGGGCTTGAAATTAAAGTCTCAATCCATATGAGGAAATGTATCTGGTTTTGAATGAATCCATATTAAATTTGATGAGGATTTTTTTATCAGTTGTTTTTCATATATAATATTATTTCTATAAAACTTTATATATAAGTCTTATAAAGGAAATTGGGTGAATACAATTGTTCAGTAAAGTTAGGTGATCATATTTTGATCCGAAAATTTTCCAATCTCATAAAAAAGTCATGAGTACAAGAAAGAGTTTTTTGGAATAATATTTTTTATGAAGATAATGTCTTTCAATCATAGTCAATTAGTGTGAGAATCCCCAGATGCAGAAATGTTTTGATGGTTGGGAAATTGGAAGTTGTGTAAGTCAAAGTGTTATTAAAGCAATTATTGAAGGGTACATCATACATGGTCTAACAATAAATCATCGAAGGAATAATAATTAAGAAAAAAAGAATTTCTATGACTAATGAATAATTTAGATTTGGAGTTTATGGGACCAATCAATCAGATAAGGATATAAAATGTACTTAATTTATTTTCAATATGTTGAGTTTCTCTTCAAATTGGGTAATAAAAAAATGAATTATTCCATGTGGTTTAAGAGTTATTGGAAATGAAGTAGGGAAAACTGAACAGAATGTATTTGATAGCAATACATTGGAATATAAACCATACTGATTATTAGATGTATGATGACCTTGATAAGTCATCCGACGTAGGATCATTGGTCAGACGAAATTTAGAAAAGAAGGAAAAAGGTGAATTGTTAGGAATCTCTTTACAAATTATTTTTAAATGTTATTTTGAAACTATTTTTAAAGTATCTGTCAATGCTATTTTGAAGTTGTTTTGGAAGTGTTTCTAATGGGTGATGATATCTAGAGAAGTTGAAATGATAATTATAAAAATATTTATAAGTCTAAAAAATTTATGAAATTGTTTATAGAAGAATGGTTTCAATATTTTATGTATTTAAATTGGTTCCAAGAATCTGAATGATAATTACATTGTTTCATTCATATGGTTCATAACATCATAATGAGTTGTATTTTGTTCTAAATTTTTTCATTTGGGTCATGAAAATAGGAGTAAAAATATTTTTTCATAAAAATGACCTTGGTGTTGAACTAAATAATTGTTAGTCAATATGAAACTAATACATTTTTGGAGAAAATTAGATAAGTTTAGAGAATAATAACAAGGATTTGAGAAGCTTTGATGTAGTCAATAATTAATTCAAAATGGAAATAAAATTATTTGTTAAGGAAATTTTCTTGAGTGGGAGAATTTATTAGTTTCCTATCTATACCACTTCTAGAACACCTATAAATAGTAGTAAGTACAATATATATTTTAAAACCATTACTATTAAAGTGTTAAGAGTGAGAGAGATAATTTTCTTAATGTTTTGGAATAAAGATGAAGCTTTAGGGAAAAAAATTAATGAACATGTTTTTTGGGATGAAGAATAAGGAAGAGTACCTAGATTGGACCATTCCATTAGACATAGATTTTTGGGGTAGGTTTGAAGTGGCTTTGTATTGTTTATAGTGTATTATTTTCATATCTATTTTTCAGATGGAGTATCCGATTGGGGAATCATACTGATCCATCAAAATGAGTTTTAATAACAAATTCCAAAAGTAAAGTTATTATCCACTACATGTTATGAATGTACATAATTTTGTTTTGATTAGATTCAAGTGGATGTTGATACAGATGAATAGTAATTTGTCTTGAAACAATAGGTGAATGTTTCAATACATGATAACCACACTATTAATTTATCATTCATGGTAGAAGAAGAACATTCACTGTTGAATTTATCATAGTTTCACAAAAAGTGTATGGGTATATCCTAAATGATGTATTGACACAAAATGATTGTTTTATTGTGGATTTTGTGGTATTTGATGAATTCCAAACCATTTTAAGGAAGTATAAACTCTTGTCGAGTAGTGAATAATGAAAATACCTATGTTATTATAGATGTCTGTTTTTTAGAATAGTGATAGATATTTTACAAGGGGTGAATGTTGTATAAAAAAAAAAGAAACATAAATATAAAAATATATAATTGATTCCCACCGCCCTATAAAAGTTATACATTTATCATGGTTGGGCATGTTAATATATGGATCTTTATAAAATTACATCATTCACTTTAATATTTTATGCACTAATGCAATGGGAAAATTGCATAGTCCTGTTGTGTATTTTACACATAACCAAAATTGGAATTTTATTGTGAATTTTGATTTCATGTTAAGGTATACAATGAAGGGAAACAAACCTATGATGTATGGATGATTTGGAGGAGTAGGAAGATGTATATGTTTCTAGTTGGAGTTTCAATGGGATGTCTACTACTAATATTTCTATAGTATTTACCCATACCCTGGTTCTTTTGTTCATTTTTTTTATTATAATAGCATATATTATATCTTTAAATTTGGTTCTTGTACTATGATTATCTATTTATCGTATTTTTTTATGATATACAATGATACATAGTGTATGGTACACCTATTGATACACATGAGTCCCTCAATGCTAGATAAGAACATTTGGTGTATTGTTATGAATGCCTAAGGACTTCTTACATTCCTTCTTTGACCTAGTGTTTTGGGATCTATTTTTATAATATTATACCACACTCAAATTTTTTGAACAATTGATCCACTAATCATTTAATTGATTCAGGGAATTTTTGAAAATTGATGAGTGTTTCCAAAAGTTCCATTTTCTACACTTATTAAAGGATGTCATGTACGCCCTTTCAATGCCAACCTTCATCATCAAATTACTCCTCGAAACACTTCCATTTTACTCTACTTATAATTTATTCCCACAAACATAATCCCATGGGAACTCATTTTTATACAAATAACTTCAATTTAGATGGGACATCCATCATAAAGATCAAGTGTCCCATTTATGTAGTATCTCCTTCTTTAGAATATATTCTTACTCATTCTTTTCCAAAATAGGTTATAAATAAAATAATATTAATAATTCACTATAATCAGTATAAATATTAAATTATAATTATGCTATAACCCTTAGTTATTCATTTCTATCCACATATAAAAATAAAAGAACAATGTTAGTTTGTTGTGCTAACTATCGCCACCAAGAAGTGACATCATTTTTTTTACTCAATTTCATTTCTATTAGCAAGGGTTGTAATGATCTATAAATATGAAATAAATAAAATAATAATTATTTTTAAATTTCAATTAAATATCCACCATCAGCTCCACTTACTGGATGTGAAACAAAATTCTTAATCTTATATAGACACAGATTATGACCTCCCCAATGAAACAATTTCCATTTGTAATCTATATATTCCTATATTATCTAAACATATTAATATCTATTTCACCATTTTAAAAAATAAATATTATATCAGTACTCTTCTTTTTAAATTATAATACATTAAAAGAATCACCTGTTCAACCATATTCACCACCCAAGTTAAAGTGTGTACATGTTTTAGTTTGTTTAACCACCAATGTGAATAATGAATAATAATATTCTTATACAGGACTACATAAAAATGAATAATAATAATATTATTTATTAAATATTTAATTATTAGTATATTTTTCATAAATATTATATTATGTATTTATCTTATTACTAAAATAATCTTTCCGTACACTAAAATTTATGAAATAATCTGTTATCTATTAAGGTTTCAAATAAAGTAACCAAAAAACATATGGATTAAAATAAGAATATTTCAAATCAATTAGGATATTAATTATAACGTCATAAATTATATATCAATAATTAAAGTCATCTAAAATATTGTGTAGTGATGTCAATATTATTAAACATGTTCAAAATATTTTATTTTGTTAACACCAGAAGATCATTAAACTCTATAACTAATTAATTAACTCAGGATAAATAATTAAAATTGTCTTATAAAGTGGTAAAATTTATGTTTAATGTTTTTAAATATTTTATTAATTTATCTGTGGTCTTTTTATTGGATGTTTTATTATGATCTACTAAGTAGTAAAAAATAGTAAGGGTTTGATCTGAATACTTGCTTCATTGTGACGCATGATCGTTTATGCACCTAATATTTTGAAATGTTGTATATAATAAAAAGTATATATTTAATATATTTTATTATTATTATTTATTTTATTTTTACTTCAACCAAATTATCTCTTTCTTACATGTGGGTTTTATTCGGATGATCCAAAATTAGTCAGGATTCATTTCATCTCAACTTCCCATCACTAAGACATGATTTAATGTTTTGATAAAATTTATTATATAGGTGATGTATATAATTAAAAATAATTTATTTCTTAATATTCGATGATTTAATTATGTGGATTTATTGAAAAATATTAATTTCAAGCGTCTAATTTATTTTTATTAAAAAATTACTAATGTTGCATGCATTTTTCATGACTATATTCTCTTCATTAGGTCATAATAAGTCATAATGTTTTTAAAAGGTTGGGGATGTAGCCTTATTTTATTATTAAATAAATGACTTCTTTTGATGGGTATAGGGAGACCCATTACATATCTCGAAGGCCCGAGGCTAAATTTCTTGAATTAAAGGCTTGGAAGCCCATTTGTTCTGGCAAAAAGGGCCCTTCGGTGAAAAATAGTGTTACATTACCCGGGATACTACAGTACCTGCTACAGTACCATGACCACTACAATTCCTAATACAGTACATTCACTGCTATAATGTCACCACATAAACTAAATTTATGCTATAGTCTTTGGAAATTTTTCTTTGGCCGTATTCGATCCTCAGTCATTTGGATGGAAAGTAGGAGCCTTTACCACATGGGTACAGGCTTGTTGGCATCAATCATCATTTTCTATTATCTTTCTCAATTGATATATTAAAATCTATGATGATTTTAGGATTTATGTATTCCTTATTTTCTAGGGAAATCATGTTTCACTTCAAATTATTATTTCTTGGTTGTTTTAATCTGTTCTTAAAATACATTATACTTATGAATAATTATAATTAGTTTCAATCGATTTTTTGTTCATGTCTATATTTTTACATCCCATCATTTTCCTTAATTTTCTATTGTAAAATAATTTTTTAACTATAATTATCATTTTATCCCCCTTATATAAGTATAATGTAATGGTTCGTTTTTTTTGCAAACTATGTGGTTTTGCAACAAGATTATTCAAAAATGATCAAATTTGTTTCCCATATATTCAAAATAAAATTATTGGTAATCCTGTCTAAATTTTATTTTGAGAAAAAAATTTCAATCTTCTATAATTTAATATAATCTTTTGTGAGAAACAAATTAAATATATTTTTACTCCCATTTTTAATTTTCTATTGTTCTCTTCAATAATATTAAAAAATATTTAAAAGGTAAATTATTTCAAAATATTTTTAATTCCCTTTTTTAAAAAAATCTATCTTTTTTATTCATTTTTAAAAATTCATTTGAAGATAAATTTTTTTGATAGTATTTTCCCTTCCCCCTTTTGAATGAATTATTTTTTTTCAAGTCCCTAATATTTAAGATTCCTTTAAAAGTAGTAATTTTCATAGAATTATCATTTCTTGATTTTAAAACTCTTATGTATTTTCAAGGTTATTTTATTGATAAATATTTACAATAATGTTTTAAAAAGAAATATAATTCCCTTCACCCATGAATTATGAAATCGATATGGGACATGGTAACTAAGAAATCTTTTATTAAGTGTTATCATTTCTTATTTGAACATAATATTTCAATTAAATTCCATTTTATGTGAGATTATATTTTTAACAGTTAGGAAAAAATGTTTTTAAACCAATTAGATTTCCATGAATTATTTAATTTTAAATTATCTTGAAAACAAATGATACATTTTGGAATAAGACACATATATATGTCTTTTACAAATATGAATTCAAAATACATTAAAAAAATATATTTTCATTATTTAGTTTTAATTAAATGAAAAATAAATTGACCTCTAAATGACTTATTCATCATTTTTTAATATATTTTATTATTTTATTATGTGATTATTATAAAACCTTGGTATTATAAAAACAGAATATATTCTATATAGTATACAACACACAAAACACTATTAAAAAATATACTATTAAATAATATTATTATAAATAAAACCCATTTAAATTTCCTACTAAATATAAATTTATTGTTAAATTCTTATTATGTAGTCAATCAATACTAAATAATGTAATTTTATTCGTGAAAAATATATTTTCATCAAAAATAATTATTATTAGTTTTTGTGAGAATATATATTAATTAATCTTTAGATATTTCTGAAATAAATTTCTGAAAAAATAACTAATTTCTATATATCATAATATCATAATTAACATTTGGTTATACTTTGGGATTTGTTTTTAAAAATATATATTTCTTGTTGATTATTGGAAAATATTGATTTTTGTAAAGCTGTTATTTCCTTTAAATAAATTATGTAATTGAATTATCTCATTATGTATAGAATATGATTAAAAGTGAAAAAATATTATTTAGTTATATTCATTCAAATTTATTGGATTTTAGTACAATTTCATTCTTGGGTTTAAATCTGCATTTTTCTGTAATCTTTTGTTAAGTGTGTAATGAATCTCCATTATAATTAATTTGAAAACCAATAACAAGTAATGAATGAAAATCGATTTATAGATTATATATATTAATATTAATTTAAATTAATACAATGATTATTAATAATAAGAAATTTAATATAAATTAACATTTTTCTTGAAAAATACAGTTCTTAACCAACTGGTTTTTCATTTTGTATGAACGTTTAATATTAAATTATATTATACCAATTTTGTTAATTGAATTTGGTAAAATGAATTAAATATTTTGAATCATAATAATTTATATTACACAATTAGGTGATCATAATTTCTATTCATAATAAATAGTGAAATTAGTAAAAATCATTTATTTAGGCAATGGTAAAAATGGATTTACCATATTGTTAGTTTAAAAAATACAAGGGTTAAAATGGGATAAAAATACTAAAAATTAAATATTTTATTCATATTTATACGTTATATAATCTTATTCTCATTTTTTGTCAATTATGTATCCTTTTGTGATGATATAAATGTCGGCATAACGTTTCCTTGTAAAAGATTACAAATGCACTGCTCACTTCACTTATAAATAAAAAACCCACTCTTCTAAGATATTCAAACCATAAAATATTTTTTCATTGATAATACCTTCCATAATTACCTCTGGATTACCTAGATCCCCTTATTTTATCAAAAATCAATTCTATAAAGGATTTTGGTAGTAAACTATAGAGGTTGTCTGAACAATAGGTATTTTTCTAACCGAGGATTTTTATTTTATTTTTTCCCACCCCCTACAATTTCTTTTAATTATGATGATATTAAACACCATAATAAACTATATATTTAAATGTTACTATTATAATTTAACAAACATAATCCATCTCATTTTCCATCAAATGATAAATGACAGCATCATTTGTGTGTGTGGCGGAATACCACCTCACTAACCGATGTAATTCATTATTCATTATACCCTCTAATAGCTTGTTATAAATATGGACTATATATATATATATATTATACAATTATCGTAATTATAATTACTAAACTATGACATCACATGCACTATATTAATTTTCATTCTATGGGGGAAACGATTGTATCACTCGTATGTACAAAAGAATACTGAATTGTGGGGCGATGTGATTTGTTTTTTTCCTAACAGTTTACTTGGAAGTTTATAAGGGTAATAATAATGAATATATATGATATTAATTAAATATATCTAATTATAACTCTGAGAAAGTGATCAAGGTGGACTACATATTGAGTTTAAAGGATCATTTTATCTTATCTATGATGGGGGGCACATTAGAACAAATATTTCTTTATTTGAAAAGGAAGGACATCGAAATAATGAATTATGGTGAGAAATATAATCTTTCTCAAATGAGTGTTCAACTATACATAAAAGTGATAATTAAAATAAGGTAAAAGGAAGATGTAGAGCCATAGAATAAGGTGAGAAAATTTTATCAAATTAACCTTAAATATAATGAAATGTCGTGTCTTAGGAACTGTGTGTGTGTTCCTTCCATAAAATATTTGATGTAGATTTTAGAGGAGGCTCATGGTTCTTTATTTTCTTTTCACCATGGATTTATAAAGATGTATAGAGGTTTAAAAGAGTATTTTAGGTCAGATGACATGAAGATTTTTATTTTTGAGGATTTATTGTGATGCTTTATATTTAATAAATTTATGAATGAGAAAGAAGAGTCTAAGGGAATTTTTCATCCATTTCCCAAAACAGAAAATAAATAGGAAAACAACACCATAGATTTTGTCATTAAACTACTCAAAACATCTAAATGGAATAATTTTATATAGGTTGTAGTTGATTACCTTATGAATTAATTAATCTTTATCACTATTATAGAATATTTCAATAAGGATCATATTTTAAGAAAATATATTAATGAATTGTAATGTTTTCGTATAATTCTATATTCTATTCTATCTGATTAGGATATAAGGTTTACCTCAATGTTTGATGAGGTCTTTAGTAATCCCTTGATAATGAGTTTAGTTTTAGCACAATGTATCATCCTAAAATAGATATATAGTCTCAGATAACTATTCAAACTCTATATTATATCATTGATTTTATTTTATGGATTAAAATGGTGGCTGGGATCAACAAATTTATCTAGTTATGTTTTCATTCAAACATTTGATTCACTTCAACTTTTAGATATGATTTCCTATATGGTAAAAAGTGTAGATATCAAGTTCCTTGGTATAACATTTTATAAATTAAGATATTTTTAACTTATATAGACAAATAAATTAAATATAAGTTGAAATAAATTTAATATTACATTAGGGTATCTTAGAGTTGATGATGATATCATGTTGACAATCTTCGTCATGATTTAGAGTTTAATGTTAGTGAGATTTTTTTCCAAAGAATTTATATATGGAATAAGGTTATGGGATTAGTTAATAAATTAATGTTTAGTCGTAAGAATATTTTCCACATTATGATTTTTTATGGAGTATAGATAGCTTCTTTTTATTTGGTGCTTCAATCGAAACTCTATCATGTCTAACATGCTTTATATGTATCAATCTCAAAGAAGTGACAACTATATACTTAACATGTACTAAAATAAAAAATTATACCATTTAATCATGATCTATCCAATTAATAACTACATATGGATATTATAGATCATATAGAGATTTTTCTATAAAAGGGGTCCTGTCAGCTGGTCAAATGTTTGTGGAAAAACCTATAATTGGATGAAGCTATATGGGAAACTGATAATATGATAAAAAAAACAATCCTTTCTTGTTTTGTATAAAATTTTTTGAATTAGAAGGGAGAGATTCAGTTTAAGGGGGTGGAATAAAACACCTTGAGATTTTATGAAATATATGTATTTTCAAATAAATTTAATTTCTTCCATAGCTTGTGTAACACGCAACCCAACGTTTTAATGAACCACAATATACAATTAATATTATTATTTAAACATGACTAAAAAAATTAAGCCATTATAATTGGATTTATTAATAGTAATAGCCTCATTTTTAAAATTAACTCTAAAGGTTTTAGAATAATTAAATACATTGATAGGAAAGTATATATTTTTAGTAAAATATTTATATAACTCAAAAATATTTTTTCTCTAAAAATGATTTTTATTATTTTATTGTGAAAAAATAAAATAGAAACAAAATTTTCCCACTTGTATAAATTTTATTTAAAAACATCATTTTTGTAATCAACATGTCATCATTAGATTATAGTGATTCTTTCATAATTTTATGAAAATATTAATTTTTTGATGAATAGTGGAAAATAGAGATTTATAATAAATACTACCTTTTTAAAAGAACATACAAGTTCAAATTTTTATACATATGATTTTAAATGTAAAAATCTCAATGATATTATTAAAAATAAAATTTATGTATTTCTAACCAATTTCATTTTGAATTTTCATAAATATTGTTTTATAATTATGAAAACGTTTTCTTTGGGAAATTGCTTTCTCATCGTGTATACGGGTTGGATTTTAATATAATTTTTTTCACTATTATAAATTGAATCTGGTTAAATTTAATCTATATTTGGAATTATAATAATAAGTATTATATGATAATATCAATTAATTGTTTTCTAAATGAATAATAAAAATATTAAAAATTAATTATCATGATTAAGGTTAAAACCGGTTTACCAGGGGTTAAAAAATGATAAAGTTAAAAAATTATTAAAAACATTTATAATTCCTACTATATGGTAATATTTAGAAATTAAATCATCTATAATTTTTTAATGGTCTATTTTGGAACCAATTTTCTTGTGTAAAACATCGGTATATTTTATTCATTTCATAAATTCTAAGTCTGTCCTCCCCCCATTTATAAAAGGGAACCCAATATTCTCTATTATTAACTATTCTAAGTCATTTTAATTCGTCCAAATCTATCCCAAGTCATATTATTACTTCCAAACCATTGTAATCAGGTCAATATTTTGATTGGGAAACCCTCTTATGAAGGCTTTTTTTGTAAAAACCAAACGAGGTTGTCCAAATAAGAGTTATTGTGCTTAACCAAGCATTTTTTACATTTTCTTAAACCTCCTTAAACCATTCCCAAAATATGATGATATAATTATATTATAATCTTAAATAATACAATATTTTAATATGTAAATTTTAAACCTATATCCATCTCTTATTCCATAAATTGGGAAATAAAACCTTCAATCGTGTGTACGGTGGTCTACTTCCTCACGAACCGATCTAACTTGTTTCTATCTCCACCTTTCACTAATGGATATAATGATTTATTTAAATTATATATATTATTTATGATGTAATTAAAATTATATATTTATAATATCATTTCTAACTTATTTCCATCCAATGTACTGATAAATAATTACCTCGCTTGTGTGTACGTGTATACTACAGCAACTGAAAAGAGATGTGATATTTTTCTAATAATATTTTTAAAATTGATGGTAATAAAAATATATTTAAATAATATAAATTATATAAAAATTATTATCTAAATTTTAATTTATATTTACATTTCATTTATTCTATCTTTCGAAAAATGAAAACTCCTTTTATTTATACGAATGACCTACTTTATCCATGACTGGTTTATTTAATTTTTTTCTATATTTTATGGATGAAAGTAAATATATAAGTAATAAATATATATTATATTTATATCATTTTAATAATTATTTAGATTTATATACCATAATAAATATACATGGAAAAAATACCAAGACAAAATATTCATTTGTGCGTAGATGTGCGCAACCAGCACCATGAATTGATGTGATTCTTTCTTTATCATCACTTATGATATATATGTATCTATTAATAATCACTATAGAAATTAATATATGAATAATATTTTTAATGATAAAATAATACTTACCTTCTTTCTATAATGATTATTAATAAAAGGAAACATTAAAAATGTGTACTTAAGACCTTCAGTCTCTATGATTGTAACCTAAACCATTTTTCATATCCATAATTCAAGAATGGATTTAAAAGAATAAGTTATGAATATAAATGGAAATTTTATTATTATTATTTTATAGATGATGGAATAATAAACTTTTTTACCATAATATACCTGACTAAGCCATTTGGGACACATATGACTAATATTGTGAAATATTATGATGTAAAATTAATTGATAATTTAATCATATATGACATGGTACTATGTGATATAAAAGGAATAATAATCCTAGAAAATTTTATTAATCAAGTAAATGATTTGTATATGTTTATTAATGATGAAGATAAAGAACATACAGGATGAGTAAGACTCATAGTAAGGGGTTCATCTCAATTTCCTTTCATTCAGGAATATTTTGATGTAATCCACCAATATTATTTTATGAGGTGTATATACAGCTCTTTTGACTGATAATATAAAACATGTTACAATTATAATGATGTTTAGTGTTTTTATAATATCATTATTTCATGGTGATATGATTTAAATGTTTCCAAATTGGTAAGGGGCATTCTTTAAAAAACGTATTTTAAAGTCTCCCCTCTAAATCGCTTTTTCTTCCATGTCCATGTTTTAAAAATGATTTTATGAAAGTAACTATATGGAATTGAGAGTGTTATAAAATATTTTTTTTCATTAATTCAATGCATTTTCTAAAAAATAATTTGTATATGGAATGTTTGACATTCCTTATAAATAAATATAAGGAAGTGTAGATTTTAATATATATAGAAAGAGAGACGTTTTCCACTCTCATAACCATTATTTTAAGTTTGTAATCCTTTAAAATATTTTACATTTTATAAAAGTTAAAACACCCTTCATGGGTATTTTTGAATTTAATATATTTTTTATTGTAAATGTTTTTCTAGTATCCAAATGTCACTTTCATACAAGTTTAGAAATTGATTTCAAGAGTTTCATAATGAAGACATTCAAGCATAAAATTTAATATATTTTTATTGTACTTGATAATTATACATGAGAAATGGGTGAGACCATTACAACATATAAGAAGTGTTTATGCACATTATACCTCATGGGTGACCCCAATATAGATTTTATGATGGGTGTACCCAGATATCATAGGGTGATACCAGTAAAGATTATGTGATGGGAGTTCTTAGATATCACTTGGTGATATTGATATAACATATTTTGGAGCCGAAAGTATAGCAAAAGATACACACAACAAACATTAGGAATATTTAATGCATCATTTGACTAGAAAGACCACTCTGTTAACAACAAGGCTGGAACACACATGTATTAATGTGTGTAAAAAATATATAATTACATGTAGAAAATCCTTGTATTCCCAATACGATGACATTTTATGTACATCCCTGGATGGTCACTCAAAAAGACAAGAAAAATGCAAGAATGATATTAGTTTTGGGAACAAGGTAATCCAACTAGAATAAAAACATATTTATTGATAAAGGTGATGTCAACCTGATTCATTCTATGAAAAGATACCGCAAAAAATAAAAAAGCTACAAGGAATACTTTTAATGTGACCATAATCTTACATGCCCTTGCCCAAATATTTTGGTTATAAATAGAATGCCACCCCCTTTCTTTATTGTAAATCTATATTATATGAACAATCAATATATTGCATTTAAGACCAATATTCTATGACATATAAAAATAATTGAACCCCTGTGGTATAAATTCTTCCATGATAAGTTCCCTATGGTTACATCACTTATTGGGCCCAAAATTGAGGAATCCTCACCCTACCATTTTTAGCCAATGTAAGGTTCACACAGGGGATCCTCCTACACACATCCTTTCCTTCATGTGAAATGCTCATGCTTGTGTATTACCATCCAAACATGTGCATAAAATCATCATGGTACATCCCATGATGCCTCTAGTGCATTAATTCCCTTACCAGTTGATTCTCAGCATATGTTTTCTAAAAACTATTTGTTCTTAGCATAGTCATGATAATGTGGATCCCATGATTGGATACTCATCCCTACCATCATATCCTAACATTTCTAAATCCATTCCCTTACGAAATGTGAATAGATGATGGTTATTTAAGACCATGGGGTAAGGAGTGAGTCCCCCACCACCTACCATCATAGGGAATTATATAATAAGTATAGTATGATAAATGTGTGATTGGAATAGAGGGGTATCCACACCAGCTACCATCATAAGGAATGATATAATCCCCAAATGTAATTACATCATCCTCACATGGATTGACATACTCCTTGGGATGCTTCCAAGTGTAAGCACCACACCTTCTCTTGTTGGGGATTCTTTTTTGACAAAAGCGTCATGTATACTACAACCTATTGTTTCACATATTTAGAATGACTCAAATGGTATTAGGGTTTAGTAACGACCATGAAATACACCCAATATCCACCATGATACTTTTCTATAGAAATAAACCTCAACCTACACTCACATGGACATCCTTTGGAGTATAAGCACCAAAAACCTTCATCTTTGTGACACTGTTATTTATAATCCCCAAACAAATGTTCCTTTATCCCTCCTATTTACATATAATCCCCATATAGTTTTAGAATACATGGGATTGGATTCACAATGTACTAGGATATGTAGCAAGCCTACCTATGGTCCAAACCAAACACCCACATCCATCATAATCTTCTATAGACCACACAACTGGTAAGATCATGTCCTTCACCCAGGAGACCATATCTCGTCTAGGTCCCTTGGGTAGTTCAATGTGTAATGCCCAAAATATCTAACTAAGATAAATTCTCTTATAAAGGGAATCTTCCATGAGTATTCCCCCACAATATACAGTGTTGATACTCCCTTAACAATGCAAGCATCCTTACAACCTAGAATTAAACTAGATGTACCGATCTTCTTAGATGACCTTAAACAATGGAATAAAACTATATGTGTTTTGATAACTTCTATTAATGTTGGATAAATAGGATTTCAACCTAAGGTTCACTCCCAAAAAATGGTAAACCAAGGTTATCCCTCCTAGGGATGTACCTCCTTGTTCCACCTCCAGGGATGGTCTGATCAAACTTCATGGTGTGACATCTTCCCTTTATGGGACACACCACCAAAATCTACCTCTTTGGGGTGCTCTAATACATCCATCAGTAAACATCTAGCTGTGATATCTTCACTACTTGTGGGGTAGACCTTCTTGATCCACCTTCGTAAGGGGTTCTGATCAATATCTTAATATTTACAGAAGATGTTAAACATGTTACTATATTAATATAAAAATAAGTTTTGATATTTCCACAGAAGATGATAATATTTTTACCATAGATATATACCTCATGAAAAACATTGGATTCATGAGTTACAATCTATGGAAGATATGAGCCTATATGTTCAGACACCTCTTATAAAAAAAGGAAATATGAGGTGAAAGCCTTGGAAGATATTCAAAACCAACATCAACTACCCCATGAATACATGGGATTTCTGAAGTCAAATTATTGGAAGATATATGACTTCATCATTAGATACATCATGATAAACACAATATGACTTGTGTTTTGGGCCTAATATGCCTTCATGGGATACCATCATTTGAGGAAGAATACATGTGGCCAAGGTTCCCACCATCCAGATAGGTCGGCGATGCTCAGCATGACTAATATCTTGACAGAATGTTTCTTCACTATAAAGACCCATTAGAAAGTCTAGAGAGAACTGGTGTAACTTAACAGAATCCTCAATGATATGGCACTAGTAATGAGTTCCATAAACTTGACTTAATAATATTATGACCACCCATACTACGAGAAGATTTCCATGGAGAAATCCCTGGAAGGAGGAACTAAAATTCCATCATCATGTTTCAATGGAGGAGCATACAACACTGATGAAAGTGATGAAATTATCCCACCTTTGGAAAGATGGAATGCAAGGTAACATGTACACCATCACATATTAACACGCACAGAGGATGCCCAAACATTTTCATCTAAAATTAAAATGGTGAACTCAATGTGAAACGTTTCACCTTCAACCATTAGTATAAGAAATATTATCCATAAGATCAAGGATTGGTGTCACACAATATTTTCTTTGGGATTTGAAATTATAATTCCTAAACTTGACAAGAAACTATTATCCTCAAAATGGTTTCTAGTAGATATCAAGAATTAAAATGATTAACATGCCACCAAATCCAGTTATATGGGTCACAATCCCAAAAAGTAAAGAGTGGGATTGACATGAAACTCACCAGAAATTAAGGTATTTAAATGTTTCACATTCTGGTATGTGACATTTTATGTAGGGATCACTCTCTCCATCCAAATATGATTTGAAGATTTTATGGATTTGGGAATTAATTTCCTTGTATCCATATTGACAGTTGGAGCCACTAGATTTTCAGGACCCACAACTAAAAGTATGGCCATTACCAGTGATAGAAAAATGGATTAACATCGATAAAAAAGCGATGTTAATAGAGGCGAAGATAAAGGGGGACCTTTTATCTGCACCCATAAAAGAGCAGATAAAGGCCCCTTTTATTAAGTCTTATTTAAGCGCTGATAAAAGTAAAAAAAATAAAAAAAAAAGATAAAAAAATATAATGCTGAGGGGGGGGGGGGGGCTTTTAACAGCGCTCGACCCGCCCTAGCATCTCTAGGTGGATCCCCTCACACTCTCCCATGTGCTGCCCTTTCCCATGCCTTCCCCCATATGCCCATGCACCCCTCCATGATTCCACTAGAACTCGAACCCGCGACCTCCCCCCTTGCACGCCTGCACCTTTACCACTAAACCATTTCGTTTTTTCTCTATCTAATGATATATCTATTTATTTATATATATAGTTATATTTATTCATATATTAATATAGATTCATATTAATATAAATATATTTTGTTATATTAATACATATATATATCTTCATAGAGTAATATATATATATTTATTAGTATATTAATTTATATTTATATTAATTTATATTTTTATATACATAGTTGTATTTACTCGTATATTAATATAGATTCATATTAATATAAATATATTTAGTTATATTAATTCATATATATTTTTTCATATATTAATATATATATTAATTCGTATATTAACATATATTTATATTTATTCGTATATTAATATAGATTCATATTAATATAAATATATTTAGTTACATTAAAACATACATATTTATTCATATAATAGTATATATATATATTTATTTGTATATTAATATATATATATATAGTTAAATTTTTTTATCTATATATTTATTTGTATATTAATATATATTCATAAGATTCGTTTTAAGTACATTTATAAAATTTGTTTTTTATGTGTGTTTATCAATAAATAAATAAATACATACACACATATATACAACCAACACACACACATATATATATATATATTTACGAATAAATACATATATATGTGTATTTGAAAAGCTATAGAATGTTAAAACGACCATAACATACAATCCGGAAGGATGTTTCTTCTCCAAAACCTTTAAAATAGAATAAAATGAAACAATATTTGATATGATATGGTGTACACGCCTAGACGACATTCAGATCAGAAGTTATACCATTTTGAATGTTAAAAAAGCAGGGTATCGTTAATTAAAAGTCAGTTCTTGAGTCTTTATTGGCCTTTTGAGGCGTAAAAAATTTGGCAAAATGTTCCCTTTAGTCACTTTCATGTAGATCACATAACAAGATTCTATTTGATATTTTGTAGAGCTCAAACAGACACATGTATCAATAGTTATGACCATTTGAAGTTTGAGTTACATTTTCAACTTATTTTAGATCTCTTATTTATTTATTTTGATTTTTTGGGTCTTCAAATTATTATTAAATGATTATTAATTAGTGATAATTAGAATATAATTAATTAATAATATTATATAATAATTTTAATACCATTTTCACTAAAATTCTTAAATATTAAATGTAATAGTCTATTCATAATTATTTAAAACATATTTAAAAATGATATATTATATTTAAATCAATATAAATATACATATATAACAATATATTACTTTTCATGAATATTTATTTTTGAAATATAATCTTTATCAATGATAGTGAAAAATAGCTGATAAAGCTCCCCCTTTATCAGAGCTACTAAAAAAAGTGCTGATCAAGGGGTCCCCATTAACTACACTAAAAAAAGTGCTGATAAAGGGTCAATTTTAAAAGCCCTTTTTTAGCGCCATTAAAAGTTCCCTTTATCAGCACTTTTTTTAGCGATGTTAAAGGGTGGCCCTTCGGAAACCTAGTTTGGTGGTAGTGACCCAGGATTCAAGAATCTAGTCACCCAATTACCCTTGAGGTATTGATACAAAAAATGTTAATATGGAAATACCTCTCAAAACTAAATCTTCCACAACATACACTAAAACATTAGAAAATGGGTTCCCATGCCACATCTCACCCATATAAATCATCAAGATGTGGATAATGAAAACCCTAGTATGTCAATATTAGAAGGAGGGGGTTATTCCCACAATGAATATGGCCTCATAGGACTTGGAGGATTTAACACAATGTCAAAACCACCACCTCAAAGATCCATGTAGGAAGAAACAACCCCTTGTTCCAACATCGAATGACTTTGAGAGACTCTCCCTAGAGTGATCCTATGAATCGCTCCCCTATGCCAAGATGGTGGGGGATTCCCATGTCACCACTACCATGAATACTTCTGAGGATCCATAATCAAGATATCCCTCCACCCCCGTCAGTGCTAACAATGACAAGTCTTCCAAGAAAATGTATAGTTAGACCACATACCTTCTCTGCGGGGACTATTTTGTAACACCCATAATCAACATTGGGTGAAAGGTTATAATAATACCACGTAAGGGGCATTATCTTCAATTAATTTAGTGGACCCTTACTCCTCCAGAGTAGTCCACCAGATTCCCATTACAAACAAGAATGGACCTATCCACCCCTAGTTGGGATCAAGACCGTAGTCACCTTGTATCCTGAATGGGTTAAATATATCAATCAACGGAAGCACAAAAATTCATTAAGGGACAACTTGTGATGATTAGTTCAAATTTTGTGGTCATCCAAAAACCATCACCAACCCAAGAAGATACCCTCCCTACTCTCCCAATTATAGTGAAGGTCCTCCTCGTGTCATTTCCTATTTAAGCGGAGGTCTTACCCCCTTCAACAACCAGTATACAGGTCCATCCCATGCTACTTCCACTATTTAATATAGTGGCCCTCCTTGTATCATAACCAATCAACACACAGTTCTCCTCCCACTATTCCTAGATCGAGCAAAGGTTCTACCCCCTCCAATATCGATCAATGTGAAGGTACTTTTAGCTTCATTGGAAATCATAATGGCGGTCCTCCATATAATATCATGGTTATACATCATGGAGGTCCTCACCTTACCATATACAATTATAGTGGAGGCTATCCCCACTCCTCCAAAAATCAACATGGAGGTCCTCACCATGATTCCACATATCAAAGAGATGGTACTCTCTACACTTTCAGAAACTACTATAGATGTCCACCCCATATTACATATCCTTAACATGATGGTCCTCCCCAATTTCCATTGCAATTAGAGTGAAGGTCCTCCTCATGCTTCAACTCGATAGTATGGAGATCCTCCCCATGCCATTACCACAGGTTACTATCGAGGTCCTCCCATTATCCCTATCAACCAAAGTAGATGTCTTATCTACTTTATAAAAAACTGGGGTAAATGTCCTCCCCGCTGCTACAATAGTCAAAGAGGAGGTCCTTCACACTCCAACAAAAAATGATATATAGTAACACTATATATTGAAAATAGTCAAAATAGAGGTCCTACCCCATGCTGCCACCCACTAGTACAAAGATCCTTCTCAAGTTGAATACGTACCCTGCCCAGAAGAACCTTCATAGGGTCGATTGAAGAACTTCCATCACCAAAGGAAAAATACCATGAAGTGAAAAGTTATAATCAATCATGTTCACCTATTATATTCAGATGTAGAATTTCGTGTAATGATGAAATCTTCACCCAAGTCATAATTATCATAGTCTGGGGAAGGTTCCTAAAAAGTGGAGTTAGTCATCCTAGAAGGTTACATTCACAGGATACCCAAATTACACTACATGTATATATAGGTGGAATAATTCGTGGCTCCCTTCCATGGGATCATGATACAACCATCTCAATCATCACTAGTTTCCCCATCCACCACTACATAGGATCACATATAAAAGTTCTAGAATGGGGTAGATTTTGATCATCCAGATTATCTGCCATGGAGCACCAATTCCCTAATGCATGAGTGTGTGGTGAACACCCAGTCATAAAAGGAAATGATGATGTGGTCGGTACAACCATAGGGAAATTACTCAACATGTACAGAATAGTCTAATCAAACAGTGACTCCTCTACTGTCTAGACAGTGGACACACCAATATACATAATTACCTCCTCCAATCACTTAGAACTCACCAACCAAAGTCCTTGGATTATCAATATAAATACCCCACTTCTGAGAAAAATGAATGTGGGAGACTCTTGTTGCATATCAGTTGTCTATCATGTTCTATCCAAATGTGACTTCCAACATTGACATTATGGAGTCCCACACCAAGGGCCAGGCTATGTGTTTCCACCAGACCATGTGGGTGATGGTTGATCACCTACATGACCATTAGTTTTTCTATCCAAAAATCAAATATTACATTAATGACATTGATCAGTAATGACTAATGGTTGTGTTGGTAGCACTCCTAGTGGCCCAAAAACCTGAATCTCCCAGCTACCACCAGACCCCCCAACACAGATGCATAAAGAGCCTCACAGTGATCCATATAATAATGGGAGAGTCATATCTACATGTGATGATATAGGGCTAGGGATAGTATACTTCTCTCCATTTAGTCCTAATTGTGAAAAATGTTGACCTAGTCCTTGATATTGAAGATTTTACTTTGGGTATCATTATGGTAAACAAGGTACTTGCTTTTTTATCAAGGATGGGGTCACTGATGTAGGGTTTAACAAAGAGAACCCAACCCAGGGCATCATATTATTTGATAAACCCTCATACATGTGTCAATATCCACTAAAAAAGGCAAAAACACATCCCTAGGTATCCCTCCACATCGTTATCTTCAAATCTGAATTTGAAAAGGGAAATGGGTCGGTTATTCCCCATGATCCATCTTATATTGCATAGAAGGGAGAGGCATATCCTACAATTAACTCCAAGCTAGAGTAGGTCCCAGATCATAAAAGGATAATCGATGAGAACATGGCTAATCAATTCCAAGATTATATCACTAATCGAAATAATATTATTCTTTTTCTGGGGAAGCCAAAAGTCCTCAATAGAATGTTTCTTCCAGCTAAGACTGGTGATCCCACCCATTTTGATAGAAAAGAGGCTATAGTTTTTTGAAAAACAATTGAGATATCTATTAACAAATCTTCTTCAGTAGTGTGACAACCATCCTCGAGACCCTTATTGATCCACTTAATGAGACTTTGAGCTTTATTAATGGAGTTGTGAGAATATCAAGGTATTGGTGGTCAAGAATCCTCAGCAAAATAGAAACCCCCACCAAGATGATTTGATAGACACTCTTTCCACTCACCTTGAATCACTTGAGACACAATAGGCGGGGATCACACATGACCAAAATCCTTATACAACATGGGTGGATGAAATGTGAGTTCCCCAATATTTTTGGAACCATGTATTTTCACCATTAAATAGGATGGGTAAAATGATGAAACATTTGTCCCACCTCATCTCAAGGTGCAGGTCTATGTTGTTGACTCCAGAGCTGTTGGAGGCCATGAAGATTTGATGTTTCATAGAGACATGGAAAGGACTTGCCTTGATCTTGTACAACTAGTCTAACATTAGTTCTATCACTAGATAAGAATTTCTTCATAAAAAATTTATCAACCAATTCATCTCCACTACATGCAATACAAGAATTGTAGAGCCTCATTGTGTATAAGAAACATCTTAATGAGAGCATCATAGTCTTCATTACCTAGTGGACGTTCCTCAGGTATTTACTAAATATTATGATCACTCGAGTTTAGTTACTGTTGATGTGAATGGGGAAAATAAAGACTTATTTGGTCCCTACCCTCATCAATCATAACTTACCAGGTGAGATTCAATATTTATTTGATGTAGACCAGGGTTTGTAAGAAGATTTGTAGTAGCCAATTATAACATGCCCATTTCTTCTTTGAACTCCAGCTGGAATCTCAGACAAGGTTGATATGGAAACTACCATACATATAGTGTCTCCAAAGCTTCAATATTTCCCCCTTATCTATGGGAAAAATCCTTGTGCACCCAATATGATGAAATTTTCTATTCGTCTCATTATGTTTGGTCGAACAAAAAAAGAAACAACACACAAGATATTAGTGTTGCATGTAAGGGAATACAATCCATGAGAAAACCTCTTGATCTCCAATGGTGACATCATATTAATTCCTTCTATATATGGAATCCATGTAAAACGACTCAGTTAAGGGGAATACCCCTTATATGATGGGAATCTTGCCCTCTCATCACGAAATATTTCATATATATATAGAATTTCACCCACCTTTTTCATTGTGACTCTCCAATATATGAAGCGAAACACTATTGTGTGTATGAACAATCTTCCATGAAATCATGAAATCATCAAAACCCAAGGTGCAAAATATTGTGAGATAGGTTCCCTAGGGGTACACCCTAGATTGGTCTTAAAATGAGTAATACTACACCATCCTTTTTCATCACATGCCGAATTCATGCAAGGGATCCTCCTGCATAAAACCCTACCTTTTTATGCAAACCCATTGTTATTCATTCCCCTCCAAACATGTGATCAACAATATCATATTACCTCACATTATGACTATTTTTAATTCGTTAACTTACCTATTGATTCTCAGAAAAGGTATGAAATTTCCTAATTCTTCTTGTTATATGAACACTAATGTCAACCTCATGATTGGACACTCTTCCCCGTCATTGTATCATTGAATTTCCAAATCCACGCACCTCCCAAGAGTTCATTCATGAAAGTTATATAATCCCATGCTATAAGGAGTGAGTCCCACCATGTCCTATCTTCTTGAAATAAAACTAAATTGTCCCAAAGTCCTCATAATATTGTGTGAAATTGTTACCTTAGCCTATGTAAGAAGAAAAATTTTCTACATGGGTGAGGGGAATGAGATTATATATACACCACCTATACTCATAATAAATGAGCTCCTCATCACATGTAATTAGTTACTCCTAAAATGGAATGACTTACCCCTTCTAAAACATCCTTGCATATTCCCCATAAAATCTCTTATTGTAATTTTTTTTGTGAAACAAGAGTCATGTCGACTAATTCCACTTATTTATCACACTAGGAATAAATATCATGGGATTAGAGGTTATTATAGACCCTAAAATCCACACAAAAGAAATATAAAATGGGATTTACCTATAGATATAATCCCCAAACTCCACTCCAATGGGCAATATCCTGAGTGTAATCCCCTCCAAAATCCATCCTTGGGATGATTTTACACATAAGCCCCAAATACATGTTCTTTTTGGAATCTTCTTTATGTATAATCCCCAACCCATTATGAACATTAACAAATTTGATTACTAACAAACATGGAAACATTGGATGCCTACCTTAGGTCCAAAACCAACATGCACATCCATCATGGTCTTCTCTATACCCAACACACGGATAGATTATTCCCCACATTAGGAGACAACATCTACTCCATGTCCCTTGGGATGCCCAATGTGTAACCCCCCATACCTACTAACCATGAATAATCCTCCTGTGAATTGCATCTTCCGTGTGTAATTCTTACACCAATTCCCTTTTCGATGCTCTCTTCAAGACACAACCATCCTAACCACCTGATGTAAATGTTTCTGATGATTTGTTGTGGTGCACCTCCATCTCTTGGAGGATGCACTGATATGTTTCCCCACCTTCCCACTTTGTAATGGCAGTTGGAAGCCATCACTTATTTAGGGAAATGTTCTCCTTGATCAAAACTGGTTGATGGGATGTTGGTTCCTCCTTTTGGGGATTCCTTCTCGGAACTTGTTACCTAGTCAGGGTATCCCTCATAGACTTAAGATGTTGTTCGTGAAACTCTTCCCAATGAAATGACTTTAGAGATGCCAGATAATTATGTTTCTTCTGTTATAACATTCCAAGGTGTCCAGTCAGGGAAGAATCTTTCAGTCATGGTTTTAGTCATGTTGGACATCGTTGGCATGTCTAGACACTGAAACCCTGATGCATCTGGGTTTCTTCTTCTTATAATAGGTATTCAAGGGGGCACGGAAGCCCATGGCATCCCACATCTAATGAAGGGAATTTTATGTCATAGGAATTTCTATGAGAGCTTCCAATTCTTAACATAGGGTATGTCGCAAGTTTAAAGTAGAGAGGAGAAAGATCGGACTGATTACAACACTGAGGGCAGTGGATCATATGTGTGCAACCCCAGGATGGAACACTGATGATGGGGCTAATGTGTGGTAGGTTACCCAATTAATTCTTGGAGCAATGAAAATGCAGGTGGCATGATCTCACTAGGATGTGGCGGCCCAAGTAAGAATCATGATGGATAATGGATAATTAATGGATAATGAGATATAATCGACATGAGAACGATGGTTATGTTGGGCCTGACCCTCAAAGTGATTTCCTACGTATCCCTATGGTGGGGAATCAAATTCCACGTAGCTCAGTGGGGTGATGGGACACCTGAGGAGGTGGCCCGTGAGAATGGACACTTTCATGGGATCCAAAGGAAGTGGAACCTCCAGGTTGGGGCATTAAATTCCCAAAACACATAGATTCGAGGGAGAGAACACGATGGGACATGAGCGATAGGCTTGATCCTTAGGGGGGCTTCCTATGTATCCCTATGTTAGGGAATAAAAGTGCCCATAGTTCAAGACATGGCATAGAATATGGGTGTGCGCAGAGGACAGTGACCTGATGATATAATGGGATTACACGTGGTTAGCATTCTGGGTTGGTCTGATGCCATATGGGTAAAACAGAGATGTGGGTACCAGAGAAGGAGACTACAATGGATTACGTACAATTTTGGACTAAAATGGCTTACCACTGGATGGGACTACAACATCTTACCTTTGATTGGGGTTGGGAAAAACTTACCCCTGACTGGGGTTCCAACGACTTACAACTAGTTGGGAATCACAATGTCTTACTGTCAATTTGGGGACTCAATGACTTACCATCTATTGGGGAACACAAAGTCTTACCATTAGTTGGGCAATTCAATAGATTACAGTCAATTGGGGAACACAACAACTTTCCATCAGTTGGGTAACACAATGACTTATTGTCGGTTGGGGAACACAATGGGTTACCATCCATTGGGGAACACAATGGATTATCGTCGGTTGAGGAACACAATGGCTTACCGTCAGTTGGGGTTGGATCTCAGGGAGGCTTCCTACATACCTTTTATGCAAGACAATGATCAAATCACATATAGTTAGAATGGCTACAGTTTAACACCTTAAGGGATGCCGGTGGAATGAAATGAAGTGGTTGGGAAAAGTAGGTGTTATGCTTGAACCTCAAGGAGGCTTCCTACATACCTTTCCTAGGAGACAAGGATCAAATTTCACGTATTTATGAATGATGTTGGGTGTCACATGCTTATGAAGACTAGTAATGATTCCATGGGAAATGCTTTGTCTAAGCCCTCGTGAGTCATGCACGGTGTGAAAAACAAGAGGCAGAAAAAGACTAGGCAATCACGTCATAAAATATGCGTCCACAGGAAGTAGAATGGGGCATACAGGTGGTTATTGGCCCATAGAGGAAATGTGGGCTTACACGTTGTTAGAAGCCACATGAAATTGAGATTGGGACTTACTCTAGGATGTAGGCCCGATAGAGAAAGATCTCAGAGGGAGAGGGATGGGAAGACAATTGTCCATGTTCCCATATCTCCCCTGGTCTTTGGCACAGAAGAAGAGTGGATGACTACGGATGATACATCCCCCAAGAAAGGATATGGGCTTACCCTAATACGGTTTACCTTCTACGTGGATAAGCGCCACTCCAACAAGGTGGATCTCATTCCATGTGAGTAATATTTCACTCCTGTGGAGACTAGTGGGACTAGAGAATGTCCGAGATAGGGAACCCCATATATGATGAATGAGGTGAGGCTACATTTTTACGTCATGTGCTAAGGAAGATGGTTCTTGTAAGTTTAACATCATGTAGCTCATACAAGGTGGTTTCACTCCATACTCCTAGGAATCACATAATTAACACACTATAACCCTTAGTGAATAGAAGGTAGTGGCAATGTCGTGGCATTGGGGTGTTGGGGAGTGATCCACTGAGGTTCCAACGTTAGCGTGGCCATGAGAATAAGCAATATATGTTAGCGTGCATATGAAAAGAAGAATAAGGATAAGCAACACAACGTATAGAACTACTCAAGGGACCTTGTATTCACTTTGTACAAACCTTGAGGGTCATACAGGAGAAGTATTTTCAAAAAAAAAATTGGTTCAAAAGAAGGGTCCTTGTGAAGATCTAGTTCTCCATGTAGTGGAGGGGCATTGCAAAGGGGGATGCTTCGCGAAGTGGGGTGGCCTAACATATGAATAGGATTTAGTAGCATATGGAAGGTGCTTCATGAAGTGGAAAGACCTTCACGGAGTAGGACTTCATGAAGCAAGGGTACCTTGAAAAGAATAGCATTGCGAAGTAATGTGATTCGAGAATCACGTTGACCTTACCTTACCATTTGGTTTACATGTTTATGGAAGGTACTTCGCGAAGCATGAGTGCTTTCAAAAGACCCGAGTCCCCTGGAAAATCTTATTTCATCACGGTGGCCTGTGGGATCCACGAAGGGCATATGTGCTTGAAGAGGGGTTGTATTTGAGCTAAGGGATGGGTACATTGGAATGCTCAAGTACCTGGAAGAGATCATTTTTTTGAAGGTTTTTCAGTCCAAATGTTTCTGTGCAATTTGAGATCAGAGAAGGTGAAAGGTCGGAGTATCCGTCATTTGGGTTCAAGGGGAGCCTAATATTTATAGGCTAGGGGCATCCTGGAGTAGTGAATTCTCGGTGAAAATCCACGTGGGACTCTGTGATCTATCGCAGATTGCATCAAGTTCATCATAACGACAGAGTTGACCATCTTCCCTCCTTAGCGCGGATCTCTCCTGGGGGCTCTACGCAGTGCTCGTGGAAGCTTCCATCTAGTTATATAGGCTCGTAGAGGTTAATTCGGCTCCCACTACGTTGTGAAGATTCTATTCAATTGCATTGTAAATACAGAGCGTTGTGCCTCTTTACACCGCGGTGACTATAAAGGTAGATTCAGCTTCACATTGGCCATAGTACTGTGGGGATCCGCGAATGGCGTGGTCATCAGGAGCTTTTCAAGTGGGCATCACGAGGCAGCCTCTTTGGAATTTGTTTTCTCTTTGTGTCCTTTTCCTCTATCCATATTTGGGTGCCAGAAAATTCCCCCCCTTGGACTTGTAGCTGAGGATAAAATGAGGTTCTAATTTTGAGGGTTAATTGGAAAAATTTTAGGCCCATCACAATGCAATATCACAAAGCATGGTTATGATGAGGAGAGGCGATGCCCGGGTTGAGAGAGCCATGAAGAAAAGGGGGTCATATACTATAAATAACGGTGGATCAAATCTATTTTTCCATTTCTCATCATCACAATATCATTCTTGAGCCCTTGATTCAAAAATATCCACAAACTCTTTGATCACTTTTTGAGAATCGAGCCTTTCTACTCCACGGTGTACAATGAGTCCTATGACTCCATGAGTGTGCACTCCGCGGAATGCATCTGCGAGGCATGTGGTAGGGATTTGCGACCTCTCTGTGTGATCATGCTTCGTGATTGAGCTCTGTGATCTAGAATTTTTTTAAGAACATGAAGACTGAATTGCTCATCAGGAAGATGATAGGGGGTCCTTATGGATGCTGCCTAGAGAGAAGAAATAGAGAATAAACTAGGTATCTAAGAACATGTATGGAGCCATTTCGACCATGAGTTTCTACTAGAGATGTTGTCATAGGGCCAGATAAACTACCCATTACGAAAAATGTTTCCACAATATGGATTTGGTCTGAGGGATGCTGTCGTTATTCCTGAAGAAAGCAAGGATTATCCCATATACTGGTTCAAGAGTACGTCGTACAAGTTTTAATGGTTCAGGGTGGCTGATGGCCATGCATAGGAGGATTTAAAACCTGTCAACACTAATTTCTCATTTAAACTTATGAATTATTTTGATGGTAAGGCATTGTAGCCTGAGACATCCCCCCCCCCCACTATACCACATCATTCTGAAGGCGTCCATGGGGAACCCGACGTAGGTGCGGACTGATGAGTGGGATTTGTGCTAGGGTGGAAATTTTACGGATGAATGGGCATGGTCCTACTGGGTAGGAACCACTTGCAAGGATTTTGAGGTAGAGATGAGGGGAGTGGGCCTATATGAGGTGGCTTGGGATTCACAATTTCACAGCTACTAGCTGAAGTAGCTGATGCCAGAGTTGCTGAGTAGGTCATCATCAAGGACCATGGGGAGGTTAGTATCTGCCTCTGGGACTTTCAAAAAATCCTGGGGGTCCTAAAAATTGGGGAAACATATGACAAGTTCCTCCCTGCTGTGGAGACATGGGAGGACCTAGAGAATATACTGCCACTAGAAATGTAATTAATGGACCTAGTGTCAGGGGAGGACAAGCATTCGATGTGGGATGTCCACTTTAAGTGGTGGTTCAAGCAATTCCAGCATTCCACCGAAGATGGAAAGTTTTCTGTGAGGCATTATACTTGATCTAATGGGGTTCAATGCGACAAGAAGCACTCATATTGGTGACTCTTAGAGGATAGACAATGGAAGACAGGGGATTCAATGTTAGTACTATGAAGAAACCAGTGCTTAGGTTGGAATCATTTATTTCAGTTCTTATCTATGGATGGATTCTGCTAGTGAGGGACAAAAACATGGGCATGCAACCAAGAACGTTCATCGTGGATTCTATGTTGGATATGGGGGAGTGGGTCAATCTAGGAATCTTGATGCTCACCATGCTATATAAGGTGATATGGAACATTAGTGAAGGGAAGAATCCATAGAAGAAATGTGTGTCAGTCCATCTTCTGTATGGGTGGATAACGACACATATTAATGGCCTGTATGAATATTTGAACCCTATTTACTCCCTAAGTTTGTAATTCTTACATGACATTCTTAACGTGGTTGGAAGTTCCCCGACCAAGATGAGTCTGCAATTGGAGTTGAACCTGATCTTGAAGGTGGATGAGTTCCACATCCACCCGTTCCCACTACAGATGGGCATGTTCACTGATGATGACCAATGAACGGAGGAGAATCAGTCCTACCTTCTGGCCTTTGGGGTGGATTCCTGGTGGCACGGGTCGACCGTGAGCCTCTCTAAGAACCGTACACCCTGCACTGCTTTGTGAGGCAGTTTTGGTGCACACAGAGGCTAACCTCGAGGGTCTGCATGAGAGTGACCCATGATGATCAATCGTGTGTGACGAGATAGATGTGGATCATGTTCACATAGTAGGATGGGAATATGAAGAAAGAGATACCTCCCCCAACAGCTATCTATGAGCTATTGAAGGATTACTTCAAGAGTTGGGAGGCGGACCTCCCGGTTGGGATGCAGAAGTAGCAGACCATTCATACCATTGAAAAGGTGCCTCCTCAACCTGAAGGTCAGGGTTAGAAGGTGGGGAGGACGTCCTATGGTGGTGGGGCTAAAGTTTTTGTGAGACCCACACCGATTGAGGGGTAGGTAACGACGTTGGACCAAGTGGTCCCAGAGGATCAAAGTCATCTAGAGGGGAGGCCACGCTGGGGGTTCTGTAGGATACCCACTCGTGCTCTTAGGAAGTGGTTGCGCCACATAGAAATTCCTAAGAACACTGTCATCCTTGAGGCTTAGGATATCTGTGATGCCAAAATAAAATTCCTCAACCCGTCTGAGAAGTGGCAATATATGAATCATCTTTGGATTAATTTTCTGGGTATCAGTTTTATCAGGGCTGGCTTTACGGTATCCCAGGTGGAGTGGGAGCCGTACCTTTCCACGATAGAGGACATTGTGCACTCCGAGGTTGATGTGACCCTAATGACAGATCAAGTAAAGTTTTTTCTTGATCAAAAATCAACTTCATAGTTTTCAGTCTCGGAATTGAGAGAGCTCTTCCCTCTACTGGAATAATCAGATGAGTCCACATAAGGGGGATGAGGTCGGTGGAGGGATCCCTCTGGAGGAGGGTTAGGTCGGCTACTTAGACCCGGAGTTGGAAGCCTTTGTTGAGGCTCTTGAGGAAAACCCTATACCACTTCCTCATAGTCTTCACTCAGGTTGTTTAGGACTTCTCAACTAAAATTTGATCTATGTAGAAGGGCCCCATATGTAAAAACTACTCCCTACCAATAATTGATGCAGATGAGGGGACTTCAGTATCTTCACCTATGGAAATAATGATTATCGTGTCCATCCAGGTCACAAAACCCATGGCGGTTCTCCTGGAGCCTTTACAATTCCCCACCATATACAGAGGATCATGCCTCAAGATTTTGATGAAAAAAACTCAAGAGAGAGACCAACTATTTGATCTCTGTAAGTATTCTTCATATTATTTGTAACTATCATCCATTGAGCAGGTTAACTGATGTCTATGTTCCTCTTGTATGTACAGTTCTTCAAATGGCATGGGCCACCTTGGTGATGTTTGTTGGAGCCCCTGACAGCATCTTTCCCAGGGGAATGTGACGCATGCCTGTCGTGGGGCGTGACAAAACAATATTTTATTTACCAAAGTATAGTATAGCAGTTTATCCTAGGTAGTCTCCTGAAAAGGAGTGCACACAAAACAAGGTTGTCACTTTTTGTTGGTTTTCTTAAAAAGATTGGTTTTAATTAATTTTAATGACTATGAGAGAAACAAATAACAGAAATTGATTGATTTTAACAAATGATAAAGATGGTGATCATATTGGGTTCAGCTAGACCTAGTGTTGTGCCATCATGGTTTTTAAATTTTATCTCTTCTTCTTCCTTAAACTGGTAAGAGAGAGATTAATCTACTAAGTCCTCTCTCTCCCTTAGTCAGATAGTTGTGATGAGAATTTACCTATCTAAAATCTTAGATTGGTCTATCCTCCTTCCAATGTGATTAGGGTTGTTGAATGTCTCTTGATTAATTAGAGAAATCCCAGACCTAGAATTGTTGTTCCCTAATAAACCATGATTTAGACATAAAATCCTACACATGTTCTTGACAACCGCCGAGAAATCACCACCCAACCCGAATCTTGTTCCACCGTATACAGATTAGAATTTGGTGGAGGAAGATGTCATCATCGACCAAAGAAATTTATAATTTCAGAATCAAAAACATAACACTACCGCATTTGGAATTTAATAATTAATTAATAATTGAAACCAGCATAAGAAAGAAGAAGAAATTTTATTCATTTCAAGTACAAAAACTCAAACACAACGCATAGGTCCAGCCTCCCCTCTTTCCGATCACCCAAATGAAACTACCCCTCCATGGATGGGGTAAGCGAGATGATGCGGGAGAGGAGAGACATTTTAAAATAAAGAAAAATAAAAGAAAGAAATAGAATGATGCTGAAGAAGAATTTCCCTGTGTGTCCCTTGGCTTCCCCCCATCTCCGATTGTGGTGTCCCCGAAGGAATGGTATGGAATATGGGATGGTATGAGGAGGAGGAGCTCTCCTCCTTTTTATCCAAATTTCCTTCCTCCGAATTTTGTCGTGTTTGGGAACCCATAAATGTCCTCTTCACACATTTAGGCCTTCTTCAATTTTGTTCACAATATTCTTGGTCATTTCCCCTCAAAAGCGCAGCAGAGTTGGACATGTATTTCGAGAGTTATGGCCGTTTTACTCTAAGCATTTATTCTGTCCAGTCAGACTCTCCAAAATGGCAAACCATAGATTAGGAAGCTTTACTGGACCCTCAAACGGCCATATCCCGTGGCCTTTCCTTCATAAAATATGTTCTAAAACTCCATGTGCATCCACCCACCGAATATCACAACATTTGGGCTCACCATGACTGAGATATGGATCCCACACAAAAACTAGGCAGAACTGAAAACAATTTTATTTCTCCCAGTTGTGAGCTTCTTTTGTGCTTCCATATGGCCGATTCAACTCTTAGTCCAAAAATTGTAAATAAATACCTGGATGTATAGAATCTGGAAAAGAAGGAGTTTTTCAAATTGGATCAGTGTAGATAATGTTATGGCCAAACTACAGAAATAATTTAAAACTGTTACAAATCCAAAATTGCCCATTTTTACTATTCAGCTCAAAATAACACCAAAATCATAAAAATGAAACAATAATCATGGAGGAACACTTTTTTGGGTTTAAAAAAATTATATTCAATATATATTAATTGAAAATAATTTCTCTATCAATTCCCCCACACTTAAACTATGCTTGTCCCCAATCATGAAATCTCAACATGGAATTCAAAGGGCACCAATGTCACCAATAATTAAATTTCAAATGAAATAAAATCAAATGAATATCAATGTCCAATAAAATTTTCTAGTTCCACAAAAATACAAATTTAATTTCCCATTTTTCAAAGAAACAATCAATTCATGCATTTTACCTTTCCCCTTTGAAAAATAATGGAGCTTCTCCTTTCATTCATTCAAGATTATCAATTTATTATTATTTAACATGCCAAATCATGATCTACCAATCTTTTCTCTCATCACTCATGATACAATTAATAGTATAGTTATGCTCATATCATGAGAACATGCTCCTTACGCATAGTCTTGTAAAGGAACTACTTTCTCCTCTTTGTAAAGACAAAACACACATAAAATCATGAGGCCTTGCAATAAAGGCTCAAATGAATCTGTGGGTTAGGGTTGGTGGGTAAATGATTGAAATAATTTAAGTCCAAAAGAATGAGGTTTGACTCTTACGTACAATTCATGATTAATCATGTGCTAACACAAGATTAACCTCACTCAAATCCTCTTGATATGTGAATTACAACACCGCTCCCCTTTTAATGACATGGGTCATGAGTCAATAAATGTTTACAAAGAATGATACAATCCAAGTTCTCCATATTTTTTTGTAAAGCTCCAAAAAGGCACAGATTTATTTTATTTTTTTGTAAATCTCCAGACAGGAACAACTTGATTTTTTTCTCTCTTTTTTTATGGAGAACCGAATGAAATGAAAGAAGCATAATGAAATGATGACTCATGCCCAATTTTATAATAATACATTGCCCAAAATGATGACGCACACATTACACCACCCAAAAATAATACATATACCAATAAACACACACGAAAGGCCCTTCCCCCACACCCAAACTTGAATTACCATGCAAAAAATACTAAAAGTGTGGGTAGGTAAGGAAATATCAGCTTGTAATGTGGCTTAAACCTATAATGAAATTCATGACTTCTATGGGATAACGAAGGATAAATGTAAGGGTGGGTCTCAGGTAAATATGCTGCTAGCCAATGTAGTGCAATACTCATTTTAAATGTTGTTTTGTACAGTCATAGCTTTGACAAGTTTCAATACATGTTCTATTAGGTGGCACGTCCCAAGATCACTCAAGAAATTTTCTCAAGATAAAATAGGAAATATTTGGTCTAGAAATCCTCTCAGGAATGAGAATATGATATTGGAAAATTACTCATGGCATGATTAATAATAAAACATTAATTCGCATGAATTTCAGAAATTCAAAGAATGAAAAATTGAAGGGAAATTTCATTTACATAAATCAATTAATTCCCTCAAATCATGATTCCTTATTTCAATATCCTTGCATCCCTTTAATAATCCAATTATACATTTTAATCATTCAATATCATTAACATTGAAATCTAAAACATGGAATCAATGGATTTTCATGAAACTCATGTCTCCTAGAGAAGTCAAGTAAAACCTGAATTCAAGCATGGGAATGCATTTTTTTACTAATTCTTTAAAAGACTAAAAATGTAGGGAATAAAGTTGGATAATATAGAATTGAAACTCTTACTCCCCTGTCAAATGGATTCTTTTCTTCACGACCTATAATCCCACTAAAACTTCTTCATTAATGGCCATGAAATATAAAAATGAACCAATTGATAGTGCAAGCATGTTCAATCATGCTGGTAAATGACTAAGAGGACATGTGGACAATGGGGGAAAATGCGGGTTGCCTCTCGGTAGGGCCTTTGTTTAATGTCATTGGCTAGACAAAACAAAAAAAACAAAAGAAAAAAATTAAATTTTTTGAAAAATCTCCTGGACTATAAGATTCCCTCCCCTACACTTAATTGATGCAGTGTCCTCAATGCATGTATATGGAATTTTTATATATGTTTCAAAAAGATGGAGTTACTGCATTTAATCAAGTGTAAAGGAATGATGCAACCTGGTAGGTGTTCATTTGTATTCAGTGTGAAGGAGTGTGATCTACTCCTATAGTTTTTGAGGTATGGTCCCATGGAAATTCTTCAGCCTCTTCCCATTTATAGTGAATGGGTTTCCTCCTCCTTCCTTTTGAATCGTCATAGCACCAAATGGGTATACATGAATAACAGTAAAGGGGAATTCCCATCTGGAATGATGTTTACCCCGCATAAGCTTATGTCTGGATAAGAAGGGTAACACATGATATCCAGGGTTGAAGTTTCTTGGTTTAATTATCTTGTCATGGGCCATCCATGTTCTCTCTTTATAGATAGAAAACATTCCTTTCTAATTTCCTCTAACTCCTGCAACTGAAATCTTCTTTCATTCCTAGCTTTCTCACGGTCCAGATTTATCTCTATGACCGCCCAGTAGGCTCTATACTCCAACTCCATAGGAAGGTGGAAACTGTTTCCATAGATCAATCTATGGGGACTCATCCCTATCGGTGTTTTGTAGGTCGTTCTGTATGCCCATAATGTATCATCTAACTTTTGGATCCAGTCCTTCCAGTTAGGTTTAACATTATTCTCCAGAATGGCTTTTATTTCTCTATTGGAGACATCTACTTGGCCATTTTTTTAGGGATGGTATGTGGTAGATGTTATATGATGGGCCCATACTTCTTCAGCAATGCTTCCATTTTTCTATTGCAGAAATGAGTTCCCTGATCACTGATGATTGCTCGTGGCATGCTAAACCTACAGAAAATGTTAGCCCTGGAAAAATCACAAACAACATTAGCATCATCAGTTCTAGTTGCCTTTTCTTCCACCTATTTTGAAACATAGTCTACAACCAAATGAATATATGAATTTCCAAATGACATTGGGAATGGTCCCATGAAATATATGCCCCAAACTTCAAAAATTTCACAAAAGGTTATTGGTTTTTATGTCATTTCATGTCATTTGGATATGTTACCAGAAAATTGGCATTTCTAAAATCTTTTAAAAAATTCATATGCATCCTTGAATAAGGTGGTCCAGTAGAGTCCAGATTCTAAAACTTTTTGGGCAGTCCTCTGAGGTCGAAAGTGGCCTCCACAAGATAATTTATGACAATATTCAAACACTGATTCAATTTTACTTCATGGAAATAATCTTCTTATGATTTGATCATTAAAAATTTTCCACAGAAATGGGTCTTCCCAAATGTAAAATCTTGATTCATATTTAAGCTTATGTTGTCGATGAGAGATTAGATGAGAGGGTACCTACGATGTTACCAAATAGTTGAAAATATTGGCATACCATGGTACTTCACTGTTGATGATGTAGAGTTGTTCTCCAGGAATCTCATCTTTCAGTGGGTTCTGCTTTGGGATTTTTGTTTCAGTGGTGTAGGGTAGTCGACTCAGATGATCAGCCACTTGATTTTCAGTCCCCTTCTAATCTTTGATTTCCAAATTGAACTCTTGTAAGAGTAGAATCCATCTCACCAATTGTGGTTTAGCATCCTCCTTTTTCATTAAGTAACTAAGAGCTGCATGATCAGAAAAAACAACAGCTTTAGTGCCCAGAAGATATGATCGGAATTTATCTATTGCAAAAACGACTGCAAGGAACTCATTCTTTGTGGTTTTGTAATTTATTTTTGTTGCATCCAAGGTCCTTGATGTGTAGGAGATGACTTGAGGCTTGTTGTCAATTCTCTGTGATAGATCAGCTCCCACTTCTTGGATGGATGCATCACAAAGTAGCTCAAAAGGGTAATCCCAATTGGGTGGATGTATTATTGGTGGTGTTACCACCCTTTCCTTTAATTCATCAAATGATTCCCTACATGCACAATCAATGTTAAAGTCATCATCCTTTAAAAGTAATCTTGATAGAGGGAGAGAAATCTTACTGAAATCATTGATGAATCTTCTGTAAAATCCCGCATGCCCTAAGAAGGATCTAACATGTTTGACACAAGTTGGATATGGAAAGGAATTTATTACATCAACTTTGGATTTATCATCATCAATCCCATTTTCTGAAATTATGTGCCCCAACACTATCCCTTTTTCAACCATGAAATGAAATTTTTTAAATTAAAGACAAGGATCTTTTCAATGCATGTTTTCAAAACTTTTTCCAAATTTCCTAAGAAATGATCAAATGAATTTCCAAAAAATGTGAAATCCTCAAGAAACACCTCCAAGCAATCCTCAATGTGGTTTGAGAAAATACTCACCATACACCGTTGAAATGTACCTGGGGCATTGCAAAGCCAGAAAGGCATCCTTTTGTAGGTGAATGTTCTAGAAGGTCATGTGAATGTTGTCTTCTCCTAGTCTTCTAGTGCAATTGGAAACGGAAAATATCCTAGGAATCCATCTAAAAAATAGTAATGAGTTTTTCCAGCTAACCTTTCAAGCATATGATCAATGAATGGAATAAGAAAGTGATCTTTCTGGTAACTTGATTTAGCTTCCTGTAATCTATACACACTCTCCAGCTGTTTTGAATTCTCAGGGGTATTAGTTCATTTCTTTCAATTGTAACATTTTCAGGATGGATTTCTTGGGGACTACATGAAATAGGCTGACCCAATGAGAATAAGAGATTGGGTAAATTATACCAGCTGCTAAGAATTTCTCAATCTCTTTCTTAATGACCTCCATGATTGTGGAATTGAGTCTTCTTTGAGGTTGTCTAACTGGTTGAGAATCACTTCCTAATAATATCCTGTGAGAGCACACCTTAGGGTTGATTCCAGGAATATCACCTAAACTCCATCCTACCGCTTTGACATTCCTTTTGAGAAGGTCAATCAATGTTTGTTCTTATGATGGGATATGTTATTGGCAATGATTTCTGGAAATTTGTCTCATTCCATTAGGTAAGCATACTTCAAGTCACATGGAAAAGGCTTCAACTCTAAACATGGGGGTTGTTCAAGGGATGATATTTCATTTTGGTTTCCTACTTCTAATGTTTAATTCTCTGGAATAATCTCACATCCTTTTAACAAATCATCAAAAAATCAGATTTTCTCTCATCCTTCAACATGATATCATAATTTTCATGATCATGGGAGTTATAAAATTCAAATGAAGAGTGTTCTCCCACAGATAAAAATTCATGAAGCATGCCTAAGTCTTCCATTGGTACTATACCTTTATCATGGGAGATTTCGTAAAGTAACTGATTGCTGGACGGGTGTTTCATCGTATCAAGAATATTGAAGTGTACCGTACTATCTCTGAGCTCCATGGTGAGTGTTCTTTCATGCACGTTGATGATTTTCCTTGCTGTTTTCTGAAATGGTCTCCCTAGGATGATGGGAGATTGGGATAGTTCTCAGTCTTCCTCCATGGAAAGGACATAAAAGTCTGCTGGAAAGATTAATCCTCTCACTCCTACAAGTACATCATCAATGACTCCAGCTGGGAAAACGGTTGATCTGTTTGATAATTGTACCACCACCTGAGTTGATTTTAGTTCTCTGATCTGAAAATATGAAAACACTGAGTGATGCATCACATTTATCTAAGATCCAAGATCACATAGTGCATTAATAAAATTTAATGAACCGATAGTGCAGGGAATAGAGAAAGTCCCTGTATCTTCACATTTTTGTGGTATCGGTGGTGTGATCAATGCTGAGACTCTTCTACCTAAGTTGATTCTTTCATTTCCATCCATGCTCTTTCTTTTAGTACACATCTCCGTCATAAATTTTGAATATTTAGGGATTTTTATGATTGCATCCAGTAGTGGAATGTAAATCTCAACTTTTTGGAATGTTTCCTGAATTTCCCGTTGAAGTCGTTCTTCTTCAACCTTCTTTGACTCAACCAATACTGATGGGAATAGTGCTGGGATATCCTTTTTCTCCCTTTTTTATTTCTGCAATGGTGTTTCCAGTCTTTCTTTCCTGAACCTTGTTCATTCTATTTTGTTGTTGACTCCATCATTCGGTTAGACAGGACGAGCTTCAGCAGGTTCCCTAGATTCATCCTCCTCACATTGTTCTGGTGGTGTGAGCTCCTTCCTGCTCTGGGTTGTGAATGCACTAACATTATCTTTTGTATTGGGAATTGTTTATGCTGGAAGCATACCTTGGTTCTTGGTGAAAGAATCCATAATGCTTTCAATTTGATCAGCTAACTTGTCTATCTTATCTTCTATTCCCGCAACTCTTGTCTTCAGCTGTTGGTCTTCATTTGTCGGTGCACTGGTTGAGGGTTGCTCATAACTGTTCCGCTGGAAAGGTGGTGGTTGGAAATTTTGATGTTATTGGAAGGGATTTTGATAAGGTTGTTAGAATGCTATCGGGTTATGATATTGTTGCTGAAAAGGTGCTCTGGTGTGGTTCTGTTGAAACCCATACCCTGGTTGGGTTTGTGATTGGTATTTCCTTTGTTGATAGGCTGCAGCACAACTTTCTGTCCCCTGCACTTCTAGACATTGATCAGTGTAATGAGAATTAGAAGAGAATAAACCACATACCTGATTCGGCCCTTGTTGTTCCTTCACATGGTTCACAACTATTTGGCGTACCAACCTGGTGAGTTCACCCATTTCATTCCTAATTAAATCTACTGAATCATATGTTCATACCTCATGGATTCCTCTGGTGATCGTACCTCGAGTGCCAAACTGTTGTGAATTTTGTGCAATCATTTCAATCATAACTCGTATATCTGTAGGTGATTTATCAATGAGGTCTCCTCCTGACGAGGCATCTAGTAGATTCCTATCATTGTCAAGCAATCCCTAGTAGAATCACACAAGGAATTGGTCCTATTCTATATCTTGGTGTGGACAACATGCACAAAGCTTCTTGAAACATTCCCAGTATTTGTAGAGTGTTTCTCTAGTTGATTGATGGATAACATAAATCTATTTCTTTATTGTAGTGCTCCTAGATGATGGGAATAATCTTTGTAGAAATCAGTTTTTTGATCTTCCCAGCCACTGATCTCCCACGGTTTCAGATTGTACAACCATTCCTTCGCTGCTCTCTCTAGTGAGAATGGGAAAGCCCTTCACTTCATATGCTCTTCCGCGACTGCTCGAGGTTTGAAGCTGGAGCAGACTTAGGTGAATTTTTGAATATGTCGATTCGGGTCTTCACCTGCAAGACCATGAAATTTTAGAAGCACTTGGATCATTGTTAATTTGCAATTCAAAATCATTTTCTATGGCAGGAATGTCATGTTGATAATTTTTATTGACAAATTGAGGTGCACGAAAGTCACGTAGGTTTCGGTTGGGATTTACATCCATTATTAAAGGTTCAAAGTCTTCACTCAAGGTATCACCTGAATCGGTGAGATTGATTTCTTCAAAATCTTTGGGAAGATTTTGATTTCTCAATTTTGTTATTGTGCGCTTAATTTCAGGATCGAATT
The DNA here is from genome assembly GCA_963277665.1 of Viscum album. Taxonomy (NCBI): domain Eukaryota; kingdom Viridiplantae; phylum Streptophyta; class Magnoliopsida; order Santalales; family Viscaceae; genus Viscum; species Viscum album. The sequence continues at coordinate 1,622,504,036 of OY728129.1, forward strand.
CTAATAAATTGATATTTTAACTATGGATCATTCAAAAGATATTGTTTTTTTTAAAAAAACTTTTAGGCACTGCCTCCCCGGCAACGACGCCAAGTTTGATGCATGCCTGTCGTGGGGCGTGGCAAAATAATATATTATTTACCTAAGTATAGTATAGCAGTTGATCCTAGGTAGTCTCCCAAAGAGGAGTGATCAAAAAATAAGGTTGTCACTTTTTGTTGGTTTTCATAAAAAGATTGGTTTTAATTAATTTGAATGACTATGAGAGAAACAAACAACAGAAATTGATTGATTTTAACAAATGATAAATATGGTGATCGGATTGGGTTCGGATAGACCTAGTGTTGTGCCATCATGGTTTCCAATTTTTATCTCTGCTTCTTCCTTAAACTGGTAAGAGAGATATTCATCTACCGAGTCCTCTCTCTCCCGTAGTCAGATAGATGTGATGAGAATTTTCCTATCTAAAACCTTAGATTGGTCTATCCTCCTTCCAATGTGCTTAGGGTTGTAGAAGGTCTCTTGATTAATTAAAGAAATCCCAGACCTAGAATTGTTGTTTCCCCTAATAAACCAAGATTTCAACATAGAATCCTACACACATTCTTGACAACCGCCGAGAAATCACCACCCAACCCTAATCTTGTTTGACCGTATACAGATCAGAATTGGGTGGAGGGAGATGTGATCATTGACCAAAGCAATTTATAATTTCAGAATCAAAAACATAATACTACCACATTTGGAATTTAATACTGAAATATGAATTGAAACCATCATATGAAAGGAGAAGAAATTTTATTCATTTCAAGCACAAAAACTCAAACACAATGCATAGGTCCAGCCTCCCCTCTTTCCGATCACCCAAATGAAACTACCCCTCCATGGATGGGGTAAGCGAGATGATGCAAGAGAGGAGAGACATTTTAAAATAAAGAAAAATAAAATAAAGAAACAGAATGATGCTAAAGAAGAATTTTCCTGAGTGTCCCTTGGCTTCCCCCCATCTCTGATTGTGGTTTCCCTGAAAGAATGGGATGTAATATGGGATGCTCTGAGGAGGAGGAGCTCTCCTCCTTTTATAGCCAAATTTCTGTCCTCAGAATGTTGTCGCGTTTGGGACCCAATAAATGACCTATTCATGCGTTGGGCCCTTCCAAGATGTTGTTCCCAATTTTCTTGGGCGTTTCCCCTCAAACTCTCAACGGATTTGGACATGTATTTCTAGAGTTATGTCCGTTTTACTCTAAGTATTTATTCTGTCCTGTCAGACTCTCCAAAACGCCAAACCCCTGATTATGAAGCTTTAATGGACCCTCAAACGGCCAAATCCTGCGGCCTTACCTACATAAAAGATGTTCTAAGCCTCCTTGCGCGTCCACTCACCAAATATCACAACTTTTGGGCCCACCATGAATGCATTATGGATCCCACACCAAAAATAGGCATAACAAAAAACAGTTTTATTTTTCCAAATTGTGAGCTTCTTTTGAGCTTTCATATGGCCAATTCAACTTTTAGTCCAAAAATGGTAAATGAATCCCTGGATGTGTAAAATCTGGAAAAAAAATAATTATTCAATTGGGATTAATGTAGATAATGTTATGGCCCAACTACAGAAATAATTTAAAACTATTAAAAATCCAAAATGGCCCATTTTTACTATTAAGCTCAAAATAACACCAATATCATCAAAATTAAACAATTAATCTTAGAGAACACTTTTTTGGGTTTAAAACAATGATATTAAATATAAATTAATTGAAAATATTTGCTCTATCATAATGCTAGTAGACATGGAGGCGGACACCCAAGCTAACAAAACTGCAGAGCTCCTGCTCACAGGTGGGGCCGTCAGTAGGACCGATCCTGAAATCATTGAGTTGGAGTTTGAAAAGGAGGATGAACTTGATGGAATATGTTCATAACTACCTGACAAGATGCCAAAGGAAGATTATACAGATGTTTTCTTGCAGGATTTCCCTACATATGAACCCACCGACCCCGTAGACTAGGATGAGACGACTTCCAATGAAGAAGATAGTAAGATATTCTATCATCGATCATGGAAGTTGATCAAGCACTTCATTATGGAGACTCCTCAAACCCAATGGATATATCATATGGGGAGGCTTCTTTATCGGTTGTGCGAGCTATGCGCTAGTGTACTGGATGCATAGCATCCCCATATGCTAATTCGAGACTTCATGGCGGAGAAGATTCGGGAGCATGATCGTGGCCTTGGTGTGGGATGGAAACAGAGGAAATAAGTGAAAATAAAGAGGCTTTAGGGGGATTAAAGTGAGGTTTTGTGGTTGAAGGAATAAGAAAATGAGCACTCTTCTTTCTTCAATGAACAACCGGAGCTTGTGTCGCGCCTAAAGACCCATCTGGTGGAGGCAGAAGAATAGTTGAAGAGAGCCTCTGAAGAGATGGAAATCATCTGAACCGATGAAGAGCGGGCCTAGATCATGGTAGATGAACTATGCCCCATCACAAAAATGGAGGATTAATATCTAAACAGGAGACAAATGATCATGGACACCACAAGCCAGAGAGTGGTGGAGCTGTAACGCTCTATTGGTGAGGTCAACCCATCCATGGGAGGGGCCGATCCTTGGGGTGCTATAATGCGTGTAAAATATTAAACATAATTTCATGATTTGGTCATTTATAATTGTTTCATTCATGAGTTCCATTATTTATTTTGGCTTACATTGTTTCCATCACATTCGTAAAATATATAGTGATTAATCCTAAAGCTCACGTGGGTCATGCTCGATGTGAGAAACAAGGGATGACTACTTCGTTATTCCATATGAATATGAGAATGCTGGAAATGATTATAGCATCCAATGTTTGAAAACCAATCTGGATTTTCAGGAAGAAAAAGAGAGGTCTGACTGGAGAATAAGGTTCTCACAATAGTGAAATTTCCATTTTCCCAATGTGCTCTGGTGCACAAACGGGGTAACTCCAGGGGAATTAGAATCAATCTGAATAGAGGGGAGTGGAAGGTGTGAATCATGATACCAAAAATTCAGAACACAGTAAGGGGTGCATGACAATGAAGGGTAATTTTAGACCATGTTCGGAACAAAACATCCATATTTCATTACCCTAAGATAGGAATACCAAATGAGAGCTGACCACCGACCATGTTCGAAACACAGGGCCTAACTCAAAATTTCATAATTTAGTCGTTCGAAATGTTAGCCCAGGATAATAGGAGATCCATGGGTTGAGCATCCATAATTTTAGGGTAATCATTTATATTTGAAATAGTATTAGGGTCTAAATAACGGTCACACAAAGCATGAAGGGTGGAGTGATGGGTTGTTTGAATAGAGTCCAACACTCATGAAATTACACCACCTTGATGGAAACATGTTAGGTGGGTGAATAGGTCTGATAAGTGATCATAACTGCATTCAAACATGAACATTATTTAGAGTACCATGATTGCCTTGTAGTTTTATGTCACACCAATAAGGATGATAGACACATAGTTTAATGGCGTACAATGTGGACGGTTCACACACTTTAAGTTGATACTGCCTGGACTGTGAAAAGGGCCACGAGGAAAGAAGTGTTAATGACCCTAGGGTTGGGCCCAAGGAGAAAGACATGGAGGTTTCTACATATCCCATACAGAAGATTATCAACCAAAATGTAGTTCTTAAGCACAGCGTGTCCAAAGAGAAACACTGATAGGGGACATCTTCTCTAGAGAGGGAGATGACGCATCCCATAGTTACTATGTGGGAATCTTGAACTTGTTTAGGGTTGAGCTGCAGTTTAATGTCACACATTGAGGGCATGTGGAATCATCTAGTTTAATGTCATATGGTAGGACGATGAGTGAATTTGGAGATCCAAAAAAGGGAGTACGTGATGTGGTAGCTATAAACCCTACGTGAATGAGGACATAAGGAGTCCGCACAACACCACATATCCCTGGGGGACATTATTTTTAGGTCAAGGGACCAAAACTAAAAGCTAGGATAGGATCGAGGAAAAGTATTTTTTTCATTCCTACATATCCCATCAGGATGGTAATCAAGCCACACATAGTCCTAGGATCATAGTTTAATTTCGTGTGGGGTGAAAAGCATGCATGGGAGTGCTGTAACAGTTCACGTACCATCAAAACTACTATGTCCACATGGTTTTTTTTCAATGTGGGAAACAATAAGTGGTGATGGGATTTCCCAAGTGTAGGTAGTCACACATTATGAGTGATGGTACACTAGGTGAGTGATGTTCCACTATTACTGACCCACCTTCTTAATGCACATACATTGGTGGGGGGGGGGGGCTGAACTGAGTGAGTTGGAATTCCACATAAACACTTGGGAGTGGAAATATGTGAATCATGATGCTAAAGATATGGATCACAATAATAGTGGTGTGATGATAGAGGATGACTACTTACCATATTATATTCAGAGTATCTGTTTTGCATTGGCTTGGAATGGGGACAGACAAATGAGGGTTGACCACTGACCATGTCCGGAACACATGACTTGTCACCAATGTTGCCTGATGTCTTCAGGGGCATTGTCCCAAGAGGTTAGGTGAGCCAATGTGGCATGAGACCTTTCCATAAAGGGGGTACCTTCATACATAGAAAAGGATGAGGATCCAAATAAAGGGCTCATGAATCATGGACATGAAATGGGAGAATTTCTATGTAAAAATGAAACACTTTTGGCTCTTTTCCATGACTCATTTGAGTACGAAAAAAAGACATATCAGATAGATAGCTTAAAATCCCCTTCCAAGGACAAGGTTAGTGGTGTCACATGTTCCTAGATTAAGGTCATAGAGTGGACCATTAATATGGGACCTGATTTAAGGAAATGCTCATATGGTGGAGAAGTAGTCAAACCTGATGCATAGTTCCCATAGAGAGATCTTTGATTATGGTCAAAGAACTCGGACCAGGCTGTGAAGAGATAAGGAAGAAACAAGGTGCATTTTTCCCAAAACCAGATACGAATGAGATCCGAAGAGGTGCTGGCTAAACCACATGCTTTGAAAGAAGTTATAGCCCAGGGGTCGAAAAAGGGGCATCATTTAAGATTCCTAGGGCTGGACCTACAGATGGAATGTCTAGGCATTCCTACGTATCGCATGAATATGGGAATCAAACGACACATAGTTATAGAAAATGTCATGTAGTTTGGTGTCCTTTGATAAGATGGATGGATCTTAGTTTAAAGGTCATAGATCTCGGACCCTAGATAGAAAGGAGGGAGGGATACACATGGTGCCATAATTTGAAAACCCGATGTGAATGAGGATGGTAGGAGTGCATATCACACCATGTGCTTTCTGGGGAGGTTTTTGGTCGAGGGAATGATAATGAAGTTGGGATGGGCCTAGGTAGAAGTTCTTGGGTGTTTCTATGTCACGAACCAGCCTGGGTCGACCCCGAACTGGGCACCTGAGCCAGCCCGTGACATGGCCCGAGGGGTGTTCCTGATCACCATGGGCTGGAAATAGTGTTGTGCATCAAAATTTAACAGGTTGGAATGATTTTTTAGAAAAGAAAATAAACTAAGTACCGGGAAAGATATAGAACAAAAGAAAATAAATAAAGAAGTACCAACAACTCTACTAACCTGACTATGACCAAAACTCCACGTGACCCCATGGGTCACTCTCCACTACCACAACCAATGTCGCTCAAGGCGAACAACTGAAGATGGAACCTGCAACAGAACTGAAAACCAGAAAACACTATAGGCATGAGTACTAAAACTAATTAGGCTAGCCCGATATCTATTCCCAATACACTACCTTTAAATAATGAAATTTACTAATTCCATGTTTGTACTAAATATACAAAATATTGGTTTTCACACACACACTCTTTCATTTCTAAAACAAGTATCAGTCCATTGCCATTTATAATTTAATAAGAATTTTTAATGTTTTCAAGGAATAGGTGCATTGCATTTTAGAGAATTTTTGCGAACAATTAGAAAACCAAACTTTAGTTGTTATCTAAAAAGGAAACTACACATAACACACAACACACACCATGGGAAATAGAAAAAGTGGCACACATGGTCCAACAACCGAACTAGACCTCTAAACCATCCACCACATACAAATAAACAATAATAGTAACATGGGTAGAACTTAGGAGATTGTGAACAATGAAGACCGTACTATACATGTGACTCATCCTGAAGGCATGCCCTAACTCGATGACTTCATAACGCCCTAACGCTCGGCATAGCCTTACATGGCCTAACCAAGGGGCCCAATCCCCATAGCAGTAATAACTCAGTATTCCCCTGCTATGGGGACACTAGCCAGTGCATAATCAAAACTAGTGCAGCAGTCGTTCCCAGAAGATTCACTCACTATGCCAGGTTCTCACGTCAACACATATACCAAAAGAGGGGTGAGTCAACAATGCCAATAAATCAGTCACGATGCATAAACATCACATACATATCACGCAATCAATGCACACAAAAGATCAACCCTGAATGGGTTTTCCAGAATAATTTATTTCATTAAAGTGCTAAACGGGCCTTCACCAATTTTTTAGCAAAACCTCATTTCTCGAGAAAACCCAAAACACTTGTTCAGTAGAAGTAATTTATCTTTATAACTAGAAGTACATTTGAAATTCTGTGAATTATTTTTAATGGCCAAACCTACATTCTTCCAATACTGGGTGTCTCCTCGTCAAGAAATAATTTCAAAGTGTCGTGTATAAAATAAACGACTCTTTTTGCACCAAATAATCATTTTAAAATTAATTATCTTATATGATTTCCCGTTTAATAAAATTAATAAAACATCAAGCAATTAATAAATTATAAATTTAAATGTGAGTGCAGTGGGGGACCTACCTCAACTCGCTGTCGAAACACAATGATGTAAAGTGACTTGCACGGGAGAGCAAGAGCTGGCGCAAGCTGACGATCACATGAATGTAGAAAAACCTTGACAACATGCTCAATTCTAATACGGCATAAAAACACACACCCGAGACCGGTGCATGATCTCATTCACACCTCAGCTGCATGATTTGAAAGCATAAAAAAACCAAATGAGGGGAGGCTTCCGGAGAGGTGAAACTAGGTGGGGATTGTGCACGCCGGAGGGTAAGGGGTGGTCGCAGGTCGTAGGTGGCCGGAGGCCAGTGCGTGAGCAGGCGAGTGGGAAAGTGCTGCAGAGGCTGGGAGGGCAGAGTGGGGGTATGTTGAGGGTTCATAGGGCTACTGGAGGTCGAGGTGCCGCTGTTGAGGAGGAGGTTGCCGGATGGGAAGACGACGCGGAGGAGAGGACCAGGGGGCTAGTGCGTGTGGGGTCACCGGAGCGGGTGTGTGAGGGTGAGGCGAGGCCAGTGGTGCCGAACTTGGAGAGCCAACGAGGGGGGAGTGCTCCTGCGGCAATGCGGTGTGACGAGCGGCTAGATGACGGCAGGGCAAGGGAGAGGGGCTGGCGGCTGAGTGAGGCAGAGGGAAGTCCAGGGGCAGCTGCAACTCGGTGAGGTGGTGGGAGCACCGGGGTAGCTACGGCCGGGCGAGGCAGAGGGAGCTCGGTAAGGGGAGGCCGTAAATGAGGGGGGGAAGCGTTGCAAGAAGAAAGAAAAAAACGGGAAAGAGAAGTGGGGCGACACCGGGTGATTATGGTTAGGGCCATATTTTTTTTCATTTTAAAAAAACTAATTAAATTAATAAGACTAATAATAATAACAATAATAATAATAATAATGAAACCAGAAAAATAATACATTGAAAATTAAAATAATTAAGATAATTATAATAATAATAAAACTAGAGTGGTAATATTAATAAAATTTATTTAACAACAACTACAACAACAACAACAATAATAATAATAATAATTAAAATAATAAAGAAGGGGGAATAAAGCCTGACACCTGGGCCGACTGCACGGTGACCACCAACCTCATGGCGGCTGCACTCCTATCTGAAACCTAGTAAAGGGATGAAATGACAACAAATTTTAATCTGGGGCTCTTCCCGGACCTTGGCGTGAATGCCTGAAACCAAGAAATTATAAAAATAAAATAAAAAGAAATGGCGGTTGTGACAATTCTCCCCACCACATACACTTTCTGCCCCCAAAAAGTCACTCAGCCAAATAATGGACCAAACAAGAATCCATGCCCAAATAAAAATAGAAGAAACCACAACATAAGAGAATGAGAGAACACGAGAGGGTTATCCCCACCACAAGAACTCAACTAGAGAGAAAATTTAACACCTAAACATACCACCTTGGGAAGGGGGGAGGGGGGCGACACAAGAACTCCCAACGGATCCAGACTAACCTCTATAGCACGAGCGAAAAAACACCTCTGCCAAAAATTTGGAACTCTTGACTCAGACCAAAGAATGCCCGAACACTAGAGAAAAACCTCTAAACAGAACATAACCTAAGTGGTATACCCGAGCATAGCCCCAATCATGAACTCCTCTGTAGGCACTTATATCTCCAAACAAACACCGCTAAACCAAGATTAACCCATGAGAGGTCGAAACATACTTTTAAGAAAAACACACGATCCAGAACACCATAATTAGACAAACGAGACTGTCTGGATTACAAACGAACACATTCATCCCAACCTTACGATGACCCAATGGACCAACAACGACACCAAAACTTTAACAGTGGAAGAATGAGAACGAATGGACTTTAAATGTTTTTTTGGAAACACAGAACACCAAAACCCGAACTGTGGCTTCACACCCCCGTCAAATCCTGACTGTGTGCGAGATTCACCCCAAGACCTATAGATGGGGCTCTGATGGTTGAAGCATCTCTTGCCTCATAGTCAAGCACCAGAATATTTTGTTCACAGTGTCTTCCTCAGGAGATTCTTCCTACAAATCTTCTCTAGATGATCTAGACACCTGCAATGGTGGCACGTCTTAGGAGGGGTGTGACATAACAGCTCGTTTTCCCTAATAGTCCATACTGATGGTACACCATTAGATGGTCCGACGAACTGGAAGTTGGAGCCACCGCAAAGAACTCTTTAGAAACAAATTTTCCTGACACACTCTACTCATCAGATGGGGGTCCTTCACGAGCAACAGGATACGGTGTATTGTCTACCGTTTGCGCTCCGGAAACTAACTCAGATAAGAACACCTCATGCACCATCTACTCAATAGTGATGCTCCCAAAAAGGGAGGACTCGCTCCTTGATCTCTGGACGAAGACCCCTGATGAAAGGAGATGTCTTCATCCAGTCTTGCGACACTACCCCTGGAAAAAGAGACACAAGATCCTTGAAAAGTTCAACATTTGCTTTCACCGTCTACTGGCCCTGTTGAACATGCATGAGCTCTTCCATATTCATCATATTCACCTCCAAAAGTATAAACCATTGAATGAAGACGAATTTAAAGACATACTACATAATTCCAACTTGCAGTAATCGAGAGGCGAACAACTCCTAATCTTCTAGAGTTGGACCTCTGAACAGACCCAAAACAGCATGAATTCTAACATTTTTGGGAGTTTCCAATACCTTGACGACGTTCTCGACCACTTCAAGCCACTCCAATATCTCTAACAGACTCCAATCACTATGAAGGATAGACAATGTCCAAGAAAGACCAAAAACTGGGCATGACTCATCAAAACTCTGGGGACCTTTTTAGGTGGCATTTCTGAACAAGTTATATAACACCAAGCCAAAACCAATATCAATCGAAGCAACATCAAAGAAAGCGGATTCATCCAAAACAATCAGCTCAAAAGTAACAAACAACTGAAAAAACAACCCAAAATTCCCTGTCCAAAATTATCGTTTCGTTTTAGATTCCAAAACCACCCTTTTTTATATTTCAAAAACACTTTCTTTCAAGACCACTTTCCAAATAGCAAATCCACTTTTCAAACCAAAATCACTTTCCAAAACCATTTTCCTCTTAGAAATCCAATTTAGAAAACATGGTCAAGCCTTTAATTTCAAACACACCTAGGTAATCCCATGAACCTTTGCACATGTTTTCATCCACTTTCATTAATACACACTAACATGCACTTTCCATGAATCCTCTCACATGTGAAAACGTTCATAAGGAATACCTGAGGTTTTACCCCAAACCATTCTCGACCAATTTCCAAGCAAACACTAGTTTTCCCAAACCAAAAGCTTTCAGTTTTAAAACTCATTTCATAAATTTAAATTCATTTAAAAGAAATCAGTCCCATTTTTAAAAACCCTTTATTATCATTTCCAAAACATGCTTACACCAACTAGAATGAAAATGACACTCAACTTACATCAAACCACCGGAGTGAGGGACTAGCGGTCACACTTAACCTGGCGACATGGTAGTGGGCCATGCCTCATGTAAGCGTCAACAACTTGGAGGAATTACAACCATGTGCTCGGACTCCACATGGGTCACTAATCCATGTGAGATTAGGATGTAACATCAGTTTACCTCTGTTGTCATCCCTCAATCCAAAACAAACCAGAACGAAACAAAGACTCAATTCCCAGACTATCCCAGGCGACTCGAGGTGCGGAATAGCTGAGGCTTCCTGAAGTCCTTCCCGTACCTACCTCTCGAGTCCCGAAACACCTAATATCCATCTACCAGACACCCCAAACAACAGGGGCCTCTATTGATACCATTTTGTCACAAACTAGCCCAGGTCGACCCCGAACTGTGCACCTGAGCCGACCCGCGAAATGGCCCGAGGGGCGTTCCTGATCCCCACGGGCTGGAAACTAGTGTCAGGCATCAAAATTTAATAGGTAGGAATGATTTGGACCAAATTAAAACAAAAAAAGCAGCAGAAAATATATAGAACAAAAGATAATAAATAAAGAAAAACCAACAATGCTACTAACCTGACAATGACCAAAACTCCATGTGACCCCATGGGTCACTCTCCAATACCACAACCAACGTCGCTCAAAGTGAACAACTGAATCTAAAACCTGCAACAGAACTGAAAACAAGAAAACACTATAGGCGTGAGTATTAAAACACAGTAGGCTAGCACGATATCTATTCCCAATGCACTACCTTTAAATAAATAAAATTACTAATTCTAGGTTTGAACTAAATATACAAAATATTGGTTTTCATAGCCACACTCTTTCATTTCTAAAACAAGTATATGTCCATTTCCATTTATAATTTAAAAACAATTTTTAATGTTTTCAAGGAATAGGTGCATTGCATTTTAGAATTTTTTTGAACAATTAGAAAACCAAACTTTAGTTATTAGCCAAAAAGGAAACTACACATAACACACAACACACACCAAGGGCAGTTGAAAAAGTGGCACACATGGGCCAGCAACCGAACTAGACCTCTCAACCATCCACCACATACAAATAAACACTAATAGAAACATGGGTCGAACCAAGGAGATCATGAACAATCCTGAACGTACTATACATGTGACTCATCCAGAATGCATGCCCTAAGTCGATGATGTCATAAATGCCTAATGCTCGGCATAGCCCTACATGACCTAACTGAGGGGCCCAATCCCCATAATAGAAATAACTCAGTATTCCCATGCTATGGGGCCACTAGCCAGTGCATAATCTAAACTAGTGCAACAACTGTTCTCAAAATATTCACTCACTATGTCAGGTTCCCATGTCCACACATATAATAAAAGAGGGGTGAGTCAATAATGCCAATCAATCAGCCACGATGCAAAAACATCACATACAGCTCACGCAATCAACGTACACCAAAGATCACCCCTGAATGGGTTTTCCATAATAATTTATTTCATTAAAGTGCCAAATGGTCCTTCAATAATTTTTTAGCAAAACCTCATTTCTCAAGAAAACCCAAAACACTTGTTTAGAAGAAATAATTTTTCATTAAAACTAGAAGTACATTTGAAATTCCGTGAATTATATTTAAAGGCCAAATGGGAATTCTTCCACTACTGGGTGTCTGGTCGTCAAGAAAACATTTCTTGTGTCGTGTATACAATAAATGGCTCTTTTTGCACCAAATAATCATTTTAAAATTAATTATATTATATGATTTCCCATTTATTAATATTAATAAAACATCAAGCAATTAATAAATTCTAAATTTAAAGGTGAGTGCAGTGGGGGACCAACCTTGGCTCGCTGTCCAAACACAACGACGTAACGTGCCTCGCACGGGCGTGAAAGTGCTCATTCAAGATGACAATCGCATGAGCATGGAAAAACCTTGACAACACGCTCAATTTCAATGCGGCATAAAAACTCATGCCCAAGACCGGTGCACGATCTTATTCGCACCTCAGCCGCATGCTTCGAATGAATAAACAAACCCAAAGAGGGGTGGCTGCTGGAGATGTGAAATTGGATGGGGATTGTGCACGACGGAGGGAAAGGGGTGGTCGTGGGTCGTAGGTGGCCGGAGTCCGGTGTGTGAGCAGGCCAGCGGGACCGTGCTGTGGAGGTCGGGAGGGTAGAGAGGGGGCAGGCCGAGGGTGCATAGGGCTGCTGGAGGTCAAGGGGCCACTGTTGAGGAGGAGGTGGCCGGATGGGAAGATGGCGCGGAGGAGAGGACCAGGGGGCCTGGTGCACTTGGGGTCACCAGAGCAGGTGTGTGAGGGTGAGGCGAGGCCGGCAGTGCCGATCAGGGAGAGCCAACGAGGGGTGGGGGGGGGGTCCTGCGGCAAGGCGGTGTGATTGGAGGCGAGATGAGGTCAGGGTGAGGGAGAGGGGCCGGTGGCTGAGCGAGGCAGAGGGAACGCTGTGGGCGGCTACAGCTGGGCGAGGTGGACGGAGTGTCAGGGCGACTATGGCTAGGTGAGGCGGAGGGAGCTCAGTAGGTGGAGGCCGGAAACGAGGGGGGGTGGGGAAGTGCCGCAGGATGAAAGAAAAAAACGGGGAAGAGAAGGGGGGCTGAGCCAGATGATTAGGCTTAGGTCCATATTTTTTTCATTTAAAAAAACTAATTATAATAATAAGACTAATAATAATAATAATAATAATAATAATAATATTGAAACCAGCAAAATAATACAAATAAAATTACAATAATTAAGATAATAATAATAATACTAAAACTAGAGTGATAATATTAATAAAATTTATTTGACAACAAATATAATAATAACAATAAGAATAAGAATAATGAAAATAATAAAGAAGGGGGAATAAATCCTAACACCTGGGACGACTGTGTGGCGACCGTCAATCACATGGCGGCCGTGCACGTGTCTGAAACCCAGTAAAGGTGTTAAACAACAACAAATTTTAATCGGGGGATTAGCCCGGGCCTCGGCGCGAATGCCCGAACCAATAAATAATAAAAATTAAATAAAAAGAAAGGGTGGTTGTGACATCCTACTTACCTCATTATGATAGGGATCAATCCATATGTAGTTCTAGATGTGTCATGGTAGGGTACCAATTCTAGGGACAATACTGTCGTGTGGGACTGGGCCACACACCAAAAGAAGTGGAATTTGATAGATCTTGTTTGTTATTTAGGAAGGTTGTGTGTTTCTTTATTTGTAAATAATCCTATAATGGAGAATTCGGGTATCTATCTATGAATCAAGACATATGAAAGCATTAAAAAAATTTATGGTGGATAACCACTACCAAACATGATGTCTTCTCGAGTGAGGACATCACAATGTAGTGTTATTTTTTGTTGTACATTCGGGAAAATAATTTCATTGTTTAAGGTTTTATGATAGGACCGACCCCTAAATTTTAAAGTCATGTAGTAAAAATGTGACAGTCTAAAGTCTTGTGAGACTTGGAAGCATAGTTTAAAGACATATGTCTTGGACACATATAGGATAAATGAAGCAACACATAATTATGATGGTGTAGTTTAACATCATGTTGGACAAAAGGGTGGAGATACTAGATATAGGAAAGGGAGTACATAGTGTGGCTATTGCAAACCTGATGTGAATGAGGAAATAATCCCATACATTCCAACCACATGATCCTATGAAATTCATTGAGAAAAGGCCAAACATAAGATGCAATTAGTGGAACCAGAGCTGGACCTGAAGGCAAAATTCCCATGCATTCCTATGTATCCCAAGAGTATGGGAATCAAGCTATACGCAGCTCTATGAGTGTCGTGAGGATTTAAGTCTTGTGGAAAGGGTGCGAAGATATCTTAGTTTTATGGTCTTAGAATATAGATAAGTGAGACTCCTAAAAATGGGCACCAACATCGACCAAATATGTAATCCCACGTGAGCTACACTCGATGTGAGAAACCAGGGTGAAGAAGTTATTTTCAAAATGTGGAGTACACAGAAAGGGGAAATCAGGGTGGCACCCTGAAGGATGCCTCATCATGGATTTTTCCTTTTAACATGAAAATGTGAACTGATAGATAGTACCTAGAGTGTTGAAAATAAAATTGGACATGGGGGAATAGAAAAGGATATCAATCATGCAACTGAAATTTAGGGCTTGATAGGGTGGTGTGATGATGGAGGATAAATTTTGAACATTTTCGAAACACAACACCCATATCATGTGACCTGAAATGGGGAGTACAAATGAGTGTCGACCACTGACCATATTCACAATGCGGGACTTGTAAAATATTTTCATTCGAGATTATTGAGGAAGTTGGCCCGAAATGATAGGAGAGACCTTAGGCTGAGCATCTGTACCATTCGAGAGTCTTTTTTGATGTGAAAGATGATGAAATCCCAAATTAAGGGGAACATGAAGTCTAAAATGGGAGATAGCTTGTGTGTGTAGAATCCAACACTCTAGGTTCTAAACCATAGTGCTCCTGGGAACATTAGTGAACTGCCAAAGAGGGATGAGGGGTCCAATTCAAGAGCAGCTGATTCAAAAAGATAAGTGTAAAACTGGGGAGTAAGAGCTCTCACGAGGGAGAGGTATGTGTCATGGTTGTTACAAACCCATCGTGAATGAGAACGTAAGCCAATACCATGCCACATACCTCCTCCTGAGCAGCTCAAGCCAGTGGGCCAAAAAGATGAAGAGGTTTCTATGAAACAAGGATGGACGTGAAGACTAAATGTTGAGGCGGTCTTATGTATCCCATGAAGATAAAAATCAACCCAAACATAGTTCTATAAGATGTTGTGGTATTTTACATCAAGCTAAAATGATGTAGTAGATCTTAGTATATAATAATAGATCTCGGACCATAGATGACCTGTTTAATGTGATGTGCATGGGACAGATGGGTAAAAATGGTGGATCATCATGTCTGCTCTGTGGGAGACAACATTTTGACAATAATGATAAAGGATAGCTACTGACCATATTAACAACACTGTATCAGTATCATTTCTTGGAATGGGGACATGCAATGGGAGTTGACTGCAGACCATACTTGTAATGCGGGACTTGTATCAAATTGTCATCCAGAATCCTCAGGGACATTGGTCAGAAATGGTAGGAGATCCTTGGGGCCTAGAATCCATACTGTTCGAGGGTCTCTTCGTATATAAGAGAGTGGAAACCCAAATTATTGGACGCGTAAAGCTTGATCGGACCTATGTTGTTTAACGTCTTGTGGCAAGGACAAAGATAGGGGAGTGTCTCAAGAGGATATATGCGGCATTGTAGAAACCGAATGATGTGAATGAGGACATGGATTCCACACCACAACGCACAATCCTAAGTGAGAACTTGGTCCAGGGTCCCAGAAAGACAGAGGGGCCTGAGGATGGGCCACAATTGGAGAGTCACAACCAGTTTTCAATTTAACATATTACAATGAGGCCGATGGTGATCTTAGTTTAAGGTCATAGGGCTCAGACCATAGATACATGGTAGTTTTTGTGGGAATTTCCTTACCAAAGCTCTTAACCCCACATTAGAAATGAATGATGTGGGAAACAAGGAATATGATTAGGCCCTCCACATCATATAAGGTTACGAAATTGAGGGAAGGAGATTAGGCATGGTCGACCCCGACCAGGTAAACAGTCCTGCATGAGGAAGACTTATATTTGAAGGGATAACAGGACAAAATCAATGACTACACTCAATATTCTAGACATTTAGGTGTGGTGAAAATGGTGAAGGATGGCTATTAACAACATTATAAACACCAAATACATATCATGTGACCAAGAACAACAAATGTGTGTTGACCACTGACCATATTCACAATGCGGGACATTTATCAATTTGTCATTCGAGATCCTCAGGGAAGATGGCCCAAAATTGTAGGAGAGCCCTAGAGCCTTGTATTCATTTTATTAGGGGTCTTTTTGGATGTAAAATTATGATGATGACCCAAATAAAGGGAATGTGCGAAGCATGAATGTTCTTATGCAGTTTAATGTCTCGCGAAATGAGGAAAGAGGTAGAGATCTCCAGGGAGAGGGATACATGGTGTGATCTCGATGAACTCGGTGTGATTGAGTGAAAAGCCTACACCACACCATGTATTTAGACCCAAGGGGAGATTTTGTAGTTTGGGGCTGGGCCTACGGATGAAATATCCGGGAGTTCCTACATATCCCATGAGGATGAGAATCATTCCATACGTAGTTCTGAAGGGTCCATGTAGTTTAACGTCATACAACAAGGATGTGGGAGGATAGAATAACGAGGAGGGGAACATGGTGCGATAATTATAATCCCAGAAGGATTGGGTCCAAATAATCCTACACTACACCCTGCGAGATCCTCTAGGAGAAATACACCTAGGGGGGTAGTCAAGGAGAGGAGTTTAGGGATAGATTCTAGGACGAGGTGTCTAAGCGTTCATCTATATACCATGTGGATGAGAATCAATCTATACATAGTTCTAAGAGGGACATTATGTAACACCCCAAGGTTTTTTAGTACAATATATCTTTAAATTAATTCAATAGCCTGCACCTTACACAACATTGAGTTCGAGCGCATAACAACTTAACAAAACTAGCCGTTTAAAAGCAGTTATGAATAGTATTAAATGAATTTTGAATTATATATATATTTCATTTAATTTTAACATCCATTTTATTTGTTTCTAAGATATAATAAAATAAAAAATTCATTTTTCTTTTACAGAAAAAGGAAGTATTTTTAAAAAAATGTAATTTTACAGCCTTTTAATGGAGAACCCTTTTTAAATATAATATTTAACAGTTTTATTTATTCCATTTGACGAAATAAACTTCTTATTTAGAATTGGGACATAAAAATTTAGTTTCGATAAATATTTGGTGTATTTATGATAACTTTCAAATGTGGTTGAATAGTGAAAATACTATTTTTTAATTGAAAAAACATTTTTAATAAAAATAATTTATATCGTTAAATTATAAATTTGAATGGTTTTGAGGTATAATTAGATTATATTTTTACAATTTAATCCAATGTTGGTCATTGGAATTAATTTCACTTTGAAATTATACATAAACAAGTGTTAATCTTTTGATAGTTATTATTTCTTAAAAACATGCTATTTGTTTTGACAACGAGGATTAATTTTAAATTAATTAATGCAACTTATTTGTTTTGAATTTGGTAAAATAGACATATTTTTTTAATTCTAAATATCAAATATATCTTAGGCTAAATGTTTGGTATTTTTCTGAAAAACATCAATTTTTGATGAATAGTAAAACCACTTAGTAGTAGTTAAAAAACTTACTTTTTCACTTAAATGAAATTTTACTGATTCTTTGAATTTAATTTCAAAAATGTGACATAAATGGTTGTTATTATTAAGTAAAATGTGGTTCAATAAGTTAAAAATAAATTTTGGTGAATAGTAACTTTTGAATTTTATTTACCACGGTTAAAGGTAAAGAGAGTAATTCAAGGTAAAAATAATATTATAATAATACAAAATTACCTTAACACGTGTCCTAAACTTTTTTATGAGTCATGACCAACCATGGGCATCCTTGGGTCGATTTGGTGACCCCATGGAGCCACTTATGAATTATAATGACACTTTATTTTTATTAACTTAATTTAAAGACAAAAATGACATTAACAAATATCTTTTAGTATATCAATTTTTACATGGGGTTATATAAGTCATATTTTCAACTATAAATAATAATTGGGAATATAAAACCATTTAATACATTTTGGTAATTTTTTTTATAATTTTTAGACATCAAATAAATTAAATTATATATGATAAAATAATGATGCAGTATTTATCTCATTAATAAATGTTTTAAATAATTTTGATTATTAATATTAATATAATATCCAAAACATGTCCAATTATAATTGGATGATTTTATTTCGACCATGAGTCATATTATCATCGACTTTAAATAGTTGTGGACCTTGTGAAACCGAATAACACTATATAATAAAATAATATCTTCACACTTTCCTAAAGAGCCCCTCCTCGCCCTAATAAAATGACACCACTTATAACCCATTCCACACACATCTCAAGTCCCTTGGATCGTCCAACCCCTGCCAAAATAATCTCTCAAGATCCCCATATTCCTCATAGAAGTCTAACTAGAGGCAGAAGGAACTTCAAGAAGTGCTTTTGGTTCAAACCAAAAAAAGTTACCCAAATTAAAGGTAACACTTTCTTTTAAATTATTTTGTTTTATTTTGTTTTATTTTACTTCTCCAACCCCCAAAACTCATTTTAATCATTTATTTTATAAAAAAACAGTATCCTCAATATACTAGGATCTTTTTATCTGAAGGATTCGAACTAAAATTACACACACCTCCATCTAATGGGTGAAGAACATACTGTTTTTCCTGATGGAAAACTAACGCCTCACAAAACGATGATTGTTCGATTATCTCCTACCGCCTCTCATGGTGGCCATTAATATGAAACTGTATTTTTATATGATATATATATTATGTTTATGTTTTCTTTATGTTTATTTATTTTTCATTTATATCATTATTTTATGGTTTCCATTATGGGTAAAACACGATAATTTCATTTGAGGAAGTGAGGACTTCCGCCCCCTCAAAATTATATGGCTCGTTAATTTCTTATGTGGGATGCATACATGATGTTTTTAATGATATTATATATGATATTATACTGGAAGTATAATATACCTAGGTATCATTATGTTTTAATTCCATTAAAATACAAAATAGAAATGGAAGTATCGTTCATGCGTACGTACGACTTACCGTCTCCATGAACGGTACATTTCATTTCATATCGCCAAATGTTATGTACTATTATAAATATATATATACTGAATATATAATTTATATATGATATCTAAATCATTTATATCATTCTGGATATAATGTACTTTTTACCACATGGAAAAATTGTGATTATAACAAGTTCATCTTTGACTCAAGATCCGAACAATGATAAATTATCCAATATGAACTCAAATAATTAAATATTTATTATAGAAAGGTAATAAGTGATATAAAAGGAATAATAAACTTGAAAAATGTTCTTAATCAAGTAGAAATTAACTTATGTTTATTATTCAGGAAGAACAGGGAACATACAATACAAGTCGGACATGATGTGAGGGGTTTCTTATCTCACTTTTAATTATGTGAGATTTCCATTGTTCACCACTTATTTATTGCACGTGGTGTGTGTACTACCCATAATTTTATTCTTTGTGTAATATATATTAATTTATTGATATTTACATCATCATCGTATGATCCTTCATTCATGGGTGTATGTTTCGAAAGTTACCAAATCGATAAGGGAATTTGAAATTTCAATTTCCACTCATTCATCTTTACACATACTTCATTGATTATTTTACTCCATGATTATTTATGGAATCACTATTCATTTTCTTAAGTCAAAATTTCCACTCCACTTTCTGTGAATATACTTTTGATACACATAGTCACTCAATTGATAAATTCTCAAGTCATCGATATGAACGTGATAAGAGTAACTTTAACTCAATCTCCATTTATTGAGTTAAACATCCAATTTCTTGGTGTTGTTTTTACAAGAATATGTGTGAATGTCCTCTGATTTATTTAAACTGAGTATCCAATAATATTGAGTGTATTTATATTTGTCACACATAACTATGTCGTTGATTTATCCTTAACTGAAGGATATGGTCTTTATAAGAGATTTCATCTAAATTAACAATCCATTGAGACTTCGTTGTTGTTATACACCAATTCACTTTTATATAGTTTATATAATGTACTTTGACATAGTATATCATGACTCCCTTTATTATGATGATATTATAATTTTTTTATTACCTCAATTATTTTTATTCAAGTGTCTCTCCTTTGGTTAGGAACTCTAACTAAAATATCATTTTAAATGTTTTAAAGATTTACTATTCTAAATCATTATCATTAATGTCCATGTTTTAAAAATGGTTTTAAGGATTTTTTTCTATGGAAATTAAATTTTAAAATTAAAAGTCCTTTTAAAATTTTCAATGTTTTATGGGACACTTTGATTCCAAAATCTATTTTGAAACGGCTTCTTGAAAAATAGGGTGACTTTTAAATGTTTTCAAGAAAAAGGGGGATATTTCTCTCAAATATTTTTTATGATTATTTTCATCTATATTGATATCTATAATTATTCTCAATTTAAGTTAATCTGTTACAATAAATTCTACCATATTGTATTTAATGGGTTATGTTTGACTGTGGATGTGCTATTTTAATACCTTTCATGGTTTGTGGATAAAGTATTGACATTTTTGTTTGCTAGTTTTAATACAAATGTTTATGTTCTGTTTCAATATTTTCATATGAGGAATGCATTGGACTTAAGAAGTGACGGGTGGAGCCAGCTATAGCTCCTCGATGCATCAGTAGGTCTCATGAGACCAACAAGTGTGTTGGTAAAAGGTCTTGACAAAATCTTATTTGTAGTCTTGGCACAAGGCCTTGATTGTGTGGTTATGATGTCCAGAATTATACATTCCATCAATATGAAAATAGATATTGATATTTCATGTGGTTATTCGACTAGTAGAATACCCATGACTATGTTTTATTATGGAATTATTTACTCAGCTCATATTCCGGTCATAAAGTGTTCATGTTAATTATTTGTAAAGGCATGTGTTTTCAATTATTCACCATACCTAATGTTTATGTTATCTTCCTCTACAATTCTTACTCTTACTCAACATTTGATCTCACCTCTTTCTCTTGTTTCATTTTCCCGAGATATGAAGA
This sequence comes from Viscum album, assembly GCA_963277665.1. Classification (NCBI taxonomy): domain Eukaryota; kingdom Viridiplantae; phylum Streptophyta; class Magnoliopsida; order Santalales; family Viscaceae; genus Viscum; species Viscum album. Next base: position 1,622,525,136 of record OY728129.1, read on the forward strand.
AGTTAGTTATGAGTGACTTTCAGGAATAATCTTGGAAGCATGGATGTTTCTAATAGAATAAATTAGTGTTTGTTTTATTTTCAATTTGTAGTGTCGAACATATGTATGTATCTTGTTTCTAATAATACTAAACTAATTAGTCCATCGAGACTTTATTCCTTGTAATCATTCCAATGTATTAAAATAATGCACCAGCTCTTGGATTCTGGGGTTGGGGCATTACAGTTGGTATCAGAAGAAGTTTAGTAAAAACCTTAGAAACTAGATTTATAAAAACAATGATTCGAGAAAATTATCCTAAGATAGACTTTGAGGGTTGGTATAGTAGAACATCCAAAATTTTTGGTAATGTAAATATTGTGTTGGTTTGCCAAGAAATACATCCATGTCTAAATACAAGCAGGTAGAGGTGGCTCTGGCACAGATGTACCTAGGGGTAAAACCCGAAAACACCACTTTGAGCTAGACTCGAACAACAACTGTTGCATGACAACGTGCCTTACTGCACTCTTGGTTTCGACACTCCCAGGGATATGCTGAGGACAAATCACATTTTCATTACAAACCGTTTTGAAGGATTTTAATATAAGATGAGAATAAATATCATTGGTTAATCTTAAGGTGTTCTAGATTGAAATTAAGGTTTTATGATATTTTCAAAAAACATTTATGACTATTCTTACTCACACAATGCTTTATGGTTTTAGGTAATGGATGAATTCCAAGGAATTCATAGTAACATTGAACTTGATGTACATGGTGGGAACATTGGTTGAAATGAGAAACGAAATGGAATGTTGATAGGTGTAAAATATATTGTCTCCATACCGAATAAGTTTTCCAAAAAAATGATCAACAATATATATATTAACCAATTCCCGGACCCAAAAAAGAAGAGAAAGGCGATGAATGATAAGAGATCCAGTAGTGGAGACCATGTAGAGAAGAAAGATCAATTTCCATCATGCCATAAAATTTGAAGGAGACACCCATGAATGTGTCTCAATGAAACAGATAACTGCTTTATGTGTGGGAAAGATGGGAATAAAGTAATGAATTGCCAAGGGAAAATGAATAGTAATATAGAAGAAAATAAAAATGATCCTAAGAGTCCAATTATGGTCATTTGTCATAAATGGTAGAGACCGTGGCATCACCCAAGTCAATGACCTATTCTATTTGATAACCTCTTGGTCAAGGAAGAACCTATGTGGAAATAAATGGATGGAAATTGTTTTAAAGGTATTAGTGCTCTTTGTTGATGAGATTACATTGGATTAGTTTTCTCTTCTATGTGTAACCCTGTAATTCATCATGTGAAAATGATATTTGAAGAAGAATTATCTTTTCTCTTGTGGATATACTTATAAATAACCATTTGTTTTTATTTTATACTTGAAATTGAGGCAATTACAAGTTATTAAATTTTGGGATGAAAATACGAGGTATGAGATAAAATTTGTTGTTAAATTATGTTATGATTATTCTGATGAATTTTTGTCATTTTGGTATTGTAATAAAATATAGTTTTTGAAAGAGGACAACACGAAGACCATGTGACAACCTGTCACATCAGACAAAGCTGTGGGAATCGAACCCAAAACTAGAGTGTGATTGGGATTTATCGCCTACCACTGGACTATGTGAAGTCCCTAGTTAGTGTGATTACTTATTTATAGTTAAATTATTTTATTAAGTTGATTTGGAAAATTATGTTTTATCAAATTGATATCCTTAGTTTTGGAAAATGATTTGGTGACTAAGTGATAAATGTTATTTTGGAAGACGTTCACTCTGCTGGGAACACTATATGCCTAAGAAAAATAGAATACTATGGGATTACATTTGAGGAGTAAGGGTGGATATTTTTCAATATTTTTATTGGGAATTTATAACGATTTTGGTTATTTGTGGAAATGATTAACCTGTCATAGAGAATATGTGATTTGGTTAATTAATTTTAAGTATATGACTTTAAGATTAGTCGATGTTTTTTAGAGATACAATTTAACATGGAAGACTACGTAATCAAATTATTTTGAGTTATGGTTTTCAATCTTAGTTAGGATTATATTGAATCATTTTAAGGACATTCATTCATTGAAGGGTAGTTGTTTAACTTTGGATAATGTTTGTTTAAATTTTGGAGATTAAGAGTAGTATTTTTTTCAATAAAGGATTTTCCTTTTTGGGGATCATATGATCATGTACTAACCATTTTGGTATTTTTTAATGTTTAATGAAAATATAAATATATAGTTCATTCTGTATGGATTATTTGTTTCTCTATAAGTTGATTGTAGCACTTCAGGTGTAACTAATTTATCTTGAATGGTCATCGTTTAGAGAAAAGATGAGTTTGTAGTAGAAATTTATTGATGGCTGAAACTCTACTTGTCAAGTAAGTATATCTCCTTATACCATCAGTCAATCTCATAAATAAACTCATCACCATTATGAAGAGGAACGTAAAACAAAAATGTTGTTTGTTTAATTTTCCTACTGGGTAATCAAATACCTTTCATCCCTTCACAATTTTATGGCTTTCTGATCGTTAAATTTCTCCTAATAATATTCTCGATCACTCTCCATCAGGACTTGATTATTAGATTTCTCTTCCATATCCATGTTTTTTACATGGAACCCTATTATGTGTTATGTTTAGTAACCTTCATTCTTACCATTATTTATTTTAAAATAGAGGCCTCATTAATTGATTTTCGATGTGGGATTTCAACTAAGATATTTTGAAATGTCGAAAGCCAAGTTTTCAATCCGCAGATTAAATTTTGAGGATGCAATTTATTGAAGGAGGGTATAATGTAACACCCCAAGGTTTCATAGTACAATATATCTTTAATGAAATTCAATAGCTTGTACCTCTCACAACATCGAGTTTGAGCGCACGACAACTTACCAAACTAGTCGTTCAAAAGCAGTTATGAATAGTATTACCTAAATTTTGAATTATATATATATTCCATAAAATTTTAACATCCATATTATGTGTTTCTTAGACATAATATAAGACCAAATTCATTTTTTCCAGAAAAAAGAGGTATTTTATAAAAAATGCAATTTTACCGCATTTTAATGGTGAACCCTTTTTAAATCTAATATTTGAGAATTTTATATATTCAATTTGACAAAATAAACTTCTTATTTAGAATCGGGACATAAAAATTTAGTTTCAATGATGTTTTGGTGTATTTCTGATAACTTTCATATGTGGTTGAATAGTGAAAATACTAAATTTTTAATTGAAAACAAATTTTTTAATTAAAATAATTTATAGTGTTCAATTATCCATTTGAATGGTTTTGAAGTATAATTTGATCATATTTTTACAATTTAATCAAATTTTGGTCATTGTAATTAATTTCAATTTGAATTTATACATAAGCAAGTGTCAATCTTTTGACAGTTATTGTTTCTTAAAAACACGCTATTTGTTTTGACAATGGGAATTAATTTTAAATTAATTAATGAAAATTATATGTTTTTAATTTGGTAAAATAGACATCATTTTTTAATTATAAATATCAAATAAATCTTTGGCCGATTTTTTGGTATTTTTCTAAAAAACATCAATTTTTGATAAATAGTAAAACCACAAAGTAGTAGTTAAAAGATTGAATTTTTCACTTAAATGAAATTTTACCACTTCTATGAATTATGTTTTGAAAATACAACATAAATGGTTGTTATTAGTAAGAAAAATATGGTTCAATAAGATGAAAATAATTATTGGTGAATAGTAACATTTGACTTATTTAACGTGGTTAAAGGTAAATAGGGTAATTCAAGGTAAAAAAATATTATAATAATACGAAATTACCGTAACACTTGTCCTAACCTTATTAGATGAGTCATGGATGACCATGGGAATCCTTGGATCAATTTTGGGACCCCATGGAGACACTTATGAATTATAATGATACTTTATTTTAATTAATTTAATGTAATGACAAAAATGACATTAACAAATATCTTTTAGTAAATAAATTTTAACATAGGGTTATATAAGTTATATTTTAGACTATAAATAATCATTGTAAATATAAAACTATTTCCTACATTATGTTAATTTTTTTTATAAATTTTAGAAAAAATAAATTAAATTATATATGACACAATAATGATGTAGTATTTACCTCATTAATAAATGATTTGAATAAATATGATTATTAATATTAAAATAATATCTAAAACCTATCCAATTCTTATTGGATGATTTTATTTCAACAACGAGTCATCTTATATTTGACTTTAATTAGTTTTGGACCTTTAGAAACTGAATAAAACTATATAATAAAATAATATTTTCACACTTTCCTAAAGAGCCCCTCCTCCCCCTTATAAAAGGACACCACTTCTAACACATTCCACACACCTCCCAAGCCCCTTGGATCATCCAATACCTTCCCAAACAATCTCCCAATGTCCCCATATTACTCCTATAATTCAAACATTAGGAAGAAGGAACTTCAAGAAGTCCTTTTGGTTCAAACCATGGGAAGTTACTCAAATTAAAGGTAACGCTTTCTCTAAAATTCTTTTGTTTATTTTGTTTTATTTTACTTCTCCAACCCCATAATTTTTTTATTAATTTATTTTTTAAAACACCAGTATCGTAAATATACTAGGATTTTGTTATAACATCTATTCTAACAACACTCACAAACACCTCCATCTAATGGGTAAAGAACATACTATTTCTGTTAATGGCAAACTAACACCTCACGAAACGATGATTGTTCGATTATCTCATACCGCATCTCATGGTGGCCATTAAGATGAAACTTTATTTTTATATTAAATATATTTTCTGTTTATTTTATCTTTATACTTCCGTATTTTACATTTATATTATTATTTTATGGCTTCCATTATGAGTAAAACATGATAATTTCATTTGAGGAAGTGCGAACTACCACCCCCTCAAAATGATATGACTCGTTAATGCCTTATGTGGGATGTATACAGGATGTGCATAATGATATTATATATGATATTATACTGGAATTATAATATACCTATTTATCATTATGTTTTAATTCCATTAAAATACAAAATAGAAATGGAAGTAGCGTTCGTGCGTACGTACGACTTACCATCAACATGAACGGTACAGTTCATTTCTTATCTTTGAATGCTCTGTACTGTTATAAATATATATATATATATATAAACTAAATATATAATATATATATGATATATAAGTCATTTATATCATTCTGGAGATAATGGACATTTGGCCACATAGAAAAATTGTGATTATAACAAGTTTATTTTTGACTCAAGTTCTGAACATCGATAAAATATCCAATATGAACTCAAATCATTAACTATTTGTTATAGAAAGGTAATAAGTGATATAAAAGGAATAATAAACTCGAAAAATTTTCTCAATCAAGTATAAATTAACTTAAGTTTATTATTCAATAAGAACAAGGAACATACAAGACAAGTCGGAGTTGAGGTAAGGGATTTCTTATCTCACTTTTAATTACCTATGATTTCAATTGTTCACCACTTATTTGTTTCTTGTGGTGTGTTGACTACCCATGATTGTATTCATTGTGTAGTATACTCTAATTTATGGATATTTACTTCATTAATGTATGATACATCTTTCATGGTAGTATGTTTCGTAAGTTACCAAATCGATAAAGGAATTTGAAATTTCAATTTCCACTCATCCAGCTTTACGCATAGTTCATTGATTATTTTACTCCAAGATTATGTGTGGAATCACTATTAATTTTCTTATGTCATAACTTCCTATACCCTTTCTATGGATATACTTTTGATACACATAATCACTCAATTGATAAATTCTCAAGTCATCGATATGTACTTGATAAGAGAAATTTCAACTCAGTCTCCATTTATTGAGTTAAACATCCAATTCATTAGTGTTGTTTTTAAAAGAATATGTGTGAATGTCCTACAATTTTTTTATAATGAATATCCAATCATATTGAGTGTATTTTTATTTTTCACACATAATTATGTCATTGATTTATCCTTAACCTAAGGACACCGTCTTTATAAGAGATTTAATCTCAATTTACATTCCATTGAGTCTCTTTTGTTATTATACACCAATTAACTTTTATATGGTGATATAATGTACTTTGACATAGTATATCATGATTCCCTTTATTTTTATGATATTATAAAGTTTTTATTACCTCAATTTTTTGTATTCAAGTGTTGCTCTTTTGGTTAGGAACTCTAACTAAAATATCATTTAAAATGTTTTAAAGATTTACTATTCTAAATCATTCTCATTAATGTACATGTTTTAAAAATGGTTTTAAAGATTTATTTATATGGAAATTATAGTTTTAAAATTGAAATTCCTTTTAAATGTTTCTATGTGGTATGTGACACATTTATTCAAAAATCTATTTTTAAACGGCTTCTTGACAAATAGTGTGATTTTTAAATGTTTTCAAGAAAAGGGGGATATTTCTCTCAAATAGTTTTGATGATTATTTTAATCTATGTCAATATCCTTAATTATTCCTGATTGAGGTAAATCTGTTACAATACAATATTCCATATTGTATTGAATGAGTTATGATTGACAGTGGATGTGATTTTTTAATACCATTCATGGGTTTTGGATAAAGTATTGACGTTTCGTATCCTAGTTTTAATATTAATGTTTATGTTATGTTTCAATGTTTTCATATGAGGAATGCATTAGACTCAGTAAGTGACAGATGGAGCCTACTGTAGCTCCTCGATGCATCGGTAGGTCTCATGAGACAAACTAGTGTCTTGGCACATGTCCTTGACAACATCATATTTGTAGTCTTGGAACGAGGCATTGACTATGTGGTTATGATGTCCGGAATTATTCATTCCATCATTATGAGATTAGATATTGATATTTCAATTGGTTATATGACAAGTAGAATACCCATGACTATGTTTTATTATGGAATTAATTACTCAAATCATATTCCTATCATAAAGTGTTCATGTTAATTATTTGTAAAGGGATGGGTTTTCAATTATTAACCATGCCTAATGTTTATGTTATCTTCCGCAGTAATTCATACTATTATTAAGCATTTGATCTCACCCCTTTCTCATGTTTCATTTTCCCAGGATATGAAGAAGTTAGTTATGAGTGACTTGCAGGAATAATCGAGGAATCTTGGATGTTTCTAATGGAATAAATTAGTGTTGTTTTTCTTTTCAAGTTGTAGTGTTGAACCTATGTATGCATCTTGTTTCCAAAACTACTAAACTAATCGGTCCTTTAGGACTTTATTCCTTGTAATCATGACAATATATCAAAATAATGCACCGTCTCCTAGATTCTGGGGTCGGGGCTTTACACATTCATTTTAATTTTTTGAGGTTAGGACGTGGGCACATATAGATAATAGTTTACGGTCATAGAGCTCATACCATTTTGTAGTTTATCATCACATGGGATAGAATATCAGTTTAATTCCATGCAGGACGTAATAGGTTAAGGTCATGTAGGACCCTCACTTACTCAGGAAAAGTATTCCTTAAGGAATTTGGCATTGGTGGGAGGGGTTATACGCTAACCACCCATGGTAACCAGGGTGTACTTTCTATTGGGTTAAACCTTGTGAATGATGTAAGGTACTTCCCATTTGGGATCCGTCTTGGGTGGTTTCATACCAGGTATCATTGGTGCTCTCAACGCCAACAGCAGGTCACCTTACAAGAAAGAGAGGAGGAAAAATCTCTTGTTGAAAGCTTTGGCTATCTTGTTTTGATTCCTTTTTAGAATGTACATGGCACAAAGCATGTTCTCATTGTGCGCTTCCAATTCTTCCAAAGGGATTTTAGCTACCTAACCTGGTGATTTTTTATCATAGACAGTTGTGTATAATGAAGGAAATTGAATATCAATGGGAAGGATGACCTCTGTTCTGTACACCAGGGAATACAAGGTCACTTTTGTGGAATTGCGAGCCATTTTTTGATAGGCATAGAGGGAGTTAGGGAGTTTTTATAGCCAAATTTTCTTATTCTAACCCTCCATTTTCTACAGAATTATTGAGAAGATTTTTTTGAACGACTCGATCTTCCCATTTTCTTGCACGTGATAGTGGGAGTTTTGGTTATAATGGATGTTGTACCTGGAATAAATTTTCTTCAACTGAGCTGCCAGAATGTTGGTGCCATTATCATTGAGGATGACCTGAGGGACTCCAAATTTGTGGATAATTTTGGAGATCACAGATTCAATGATATAATGGGAATCAACCTCTTTGAGAAGAATTTCCTCTTCCCACTTGGAAAATAAATCCATAGTGGTCCGGATGAACATGCACTGGAGAGATGTCGCTGGTGGATATGTTCTGACGACATTGAATCCCCAGGCCGTAAGGGGCCAAGAGTACTTGGCTGTGTGGAGAGGCTCTTATGGATGATGCGAAAAGTCAGCATGAATTTGGAATGCATGACACCTCTTGGAAAACTCAATAAAGTCACAGATCATGGAAGGAAAAAAATAACCCAACCTTCAGATCTAGTGAGATAATTTCGGCCTAGTCTGATGAGACCATCAGGAACCAACATGAACCTCCAACATGACCTGAGAAATGTCCCCTCCTTTAATACAATGGAGGATAACCCCATCAAACCTGTTCTTCTAGGGGATTTTATCAAAACTGGGACCACTCTGGAGGGTAAACTGTAGAGTGCGACACCGGATTCACTCACGCTCGGCTCACTCTATCGGGAGATTACCGTGTTGAAGGTAATAAATAAAGGATTTCCTCTAGTCAAGGGACACTTTCAGAATTGCATCAGGGGGACATGGGGGTCTTGACGTGGAGGCGTCGGTGGTTTGTTAGATTACATGCAAACTATTATCATAGTGTAGAGTGATAAGAATGATGACTATCTGGTGTGCCACGTGGACAATTAAATCATAATGATCAGTATCTGCTAGAGATATATCTTGGATGACCAAGGCATCGGCTCGACTGTTCTAGGATTGACGGACATGGCTATTTTCTGGCGGAGATTGGAATTGGGCCATCTGCTAGCGGGTAAATTCCAAGAGTGGTACAAGGTATGGCTTCCTAACGATATAGTAACCGTTTATTTTCTTGATGTCTAATTAAGTGTCCCCTTCCACATTTATGTGAGAACCATCAATCTCGAGGGCCAGCTCGAGGCTAGTAATGAGATCCTAATACTCTGCCTCATTGTTGGTACAACTTATTGAAAAAAGGAATGAATCGGGCTGAACAAATTATGTTGGATTAATGAATATGATACCCAGGCCCACTCTATTAAGTCTGGGGTCATTGAGTCTTCTGTCGGTAGGTCTTTGGGAAGCACCATCAAAGTGAATTTTCCAACACGGAATGGATTGGTTTAAAGACTGAATTTCCTCACCATGAAAATCAAAATCCAGAGACTGGACATGAAATTGACAAGATTTGACCACTAGATAGTCCACATATTATTCCACCGATGTCCCAAAGATCGACTTAAATATGTGGTGCATGGGACACTGATAGGAGGATCCTACATTCAAAAGATAGATGGGAATTACCAGGAAACAAAAAGTAACTTGTGGTTCTGTAAAGGCTGTGGAATATTCATCCTCATGGGCCATTCAGATATGGTTATATCAAGAATAACCATTCGTGAAGGAGAGGGTCTGGAACTCAGATGTGGCGTCAATCAATAATGTTATCATAGGAAGTGGAAACTCATCCTTCGAACAGTGACCGTTGAGATCCCAAAAGTCAATGATGACCCATATTTGTCCATTTTTTTCCTGATGAGCATATTTTTTGCTAACCATCTAGGGTACTACACCTTTTGTATCAAATTGTTTCTGATGAGCTTATCAACGTCGGCCTCAACCTTGGGGCCATGGGAAGGGTGCACCTTTCTGGGAGGCTGTTTAAACACACGTTGTTTTGATGGAATAACAATGCGGTGGATGGAGAACTAAAGATCTTGTCCTAGTATCTCATCATAACACTAGGAAAATCCATCATGACATTTCTTCAGGAAGTCCATGTATTTTTGTTGCTCTTCGATAGGAATAACAACACTGATCAATGTGGGATTTAGATCCATCTCGCTACAAAGGTCCACCTGTACCTATTCATCGACCATGGTGGAGACACCATCTTTGAATGAAGAAGGTGAATTCTCCATATATTCTTCTTCAGTTATAGAGGAGGTATCCTTGGAGGGAGGAGTTTCCTCTGAGTCAACAGATCCTGATGGGAAGTTGGTGCCAACCTGAGCGGCAGTAGACACTACATCGGGGGACTCCTGCACTGCCAAAACCATAACAATGAAATCCATCGATCCGAACCCCTCTAGACTTTGGACCAAGGGTCTATTCTTGTTTATATTAAACAAATAGTGACATGTCGTCTTGAACAAGTTTATACCATCCTAGAGAAACAGGAATGTATGGTGTATTTCCATTGCCGTTGGCCAGACAGCCCGATACCTTATGGGGGTAGATGACTCTGGGATCACCTAATCCTGATTTGTTTAGGAATATGAGGTGATCTTCCAGCACCACTAGGACTTGGGAATGTTCTCCCTCCTCATTCCAAAAACAAAAAATCATTTCCCCCAATACGAATTCGTACCCTTTAATCAGTGGAACAGAAATATTTGGGCATCATCTAGGTATGTCCATGGGAGTGTCACAACCGTATTGTGGTCCACCTCGTTATCCTGAATTTTCTTGTCTTTTATCTTGTAATAGTTTTCATCCAGGTACCAGCCTTCAAAAGTGACAAAGATATACATGTATCCTTGTATTACACCCAATCGACCACTAAGTGATGAATTAAGACACTAGTGATACGATGAAGGAACCACCTTATGCAGGTGAAGCCACAGACTACCCATCAAAGCATTGTAAGAGGTGTCATGGGAGACAACCATGGAGTTAGTGTTGGATACCAGACAACAGAAATGGGTCTCCAGGTGGATCATTCCAACTAAAGTCTATTACTTCCTATCATACCATTAAATTTTTAGTTCAGATGGGTTTAGATCATCCTTGGACAACAACATTTTTCAAAGATTCTATATTGGGATTAAGTTGTCCTAGAGCCTATGTTTAAAAGAAATAAAAAAACCTCCACGCCATTATAGTGGATGGTGATGTATAGTGGGAGAATGTTCCCCTATATGCGAGAGCCTTCATCCTCTGCAGATAAAGATATAATGGCCTCACATTCAGCATGCTCGACTACCTTAACATGGAAGGCTTCTACAGCTTCTACCTCTGTCTCAAATGGGGGGGGGGGTTCTTCAAGCTCCATCAATGGTTTTACGCATATCTGATGATAGGATAAGGGCTTCAAGGATAGGGATCCTTGAAATAATGTTGGGAATATGCTTATGGATATCATACTTCCATGCCAAGCGTGAGATTCTACTACATGAGGCCTTTCTGCGGCAGGAGGCATGATGGGCCCTTCCGACCGAACCGGGGATGACTGGTGTTGGGAGTGTCCCACTTCATTCTAGTCAAAGGTGATGGAGTGAAAACCTTTTATTGGATAGATGACTGATGAGAGTCCATAACAGAGTGTCTCCAATCACAGCGTGATCGAGGAGGCTGTTCCTGATCATGTAACAAAAATGGCGGCAAAGGTGGGCCTGATGACATATATAAGAAGGATTGGAATGTGGAGATCTACACTGGGCCTACTATCTTATATTGAGGTCATGCACAGCCTAGCTGGAAGTACTGACCAAGGAACTCTGATGACTGATATATCCACGGTTCCATCGATACTGGCGATGACTGAGAACATTGGGAGGACCCATCTGGTGCTCCTCATCGTCAGAAATCATATAGGGGTTTACCAGCTCCATGGTGTTAACTTAAGAGTACAGTTGACTATCACTTGAAGATTCCTCCACCACTGGAAATATTCTGGGGGATTATCCATCTCCAGGGGCATGAAGTCGTCGAGAGTACTGGATGTCAATGGAATCGGTGGGCAACTTTGTTCTTCCTTGCGTCGTTGATGCTTGCTCTTCTGGGAAGAGGGTTGCTGAGAAGTCGACGCAGACGCAGTGGCTACAGGTGATGCAGTGTATTTTGAAGGCTTAGGTTTATTTAGCCAGAAACAGGTAATTTCATGGGCCTGGGAAGCTGCCTTATGAGCTATCCAGTTGTCATAATTTTGGGACCCATGGTTAGGAACCTGAGGCCACTCATCTTCACTATCGTTGTCATTTTCTGGCTTCATGAATACACATTCCACCTATGTTGGAGCTGGGCCAGACCTGACTATGTTTTTATCATCTTGATCTTGTAGCTAGTATATAAATAGATAGAATTGTTTGAGGGTGTTCCCCAAGATCCAGTAATAGGGGTAGTAATTGGAGTGATCAGCAAGATCAGCCTCTTCGAGCCTTCTGTATTCGGGCTACTGTAGAATTCCATGTTCCAAATAACTTCAGAAATAAATGGTGAAATTGTCCTCATTGAATGCGTGGGTCCTTCTTCCCTTGTTTGGGAAGGGGTATTTGGGAGCCAGGCTCTAACGAGGGGCTGGAGGAGCCTTTCACGGAGGTGGAACCTGGTTATATCACATATTCTGTGGTGGCACCTTTCGTGGGGCTTCCTGCCGGTTCTGGGGTGGGTGCTACTGGGACGGAGGATACACCTAAGGTGGAGGGCCCATGCGGGGCTATATAGGTGGTTCCACTGGTAACAAATCCAACTTCCTGGGGGAATCTATTTTTGCTACTACAGTAGGATCATCCTTAGTGGATCTTCTCGTAGGAATTGAAGGGGACAACAGACATTCCTTCTTGTCCTGCTGCAAGGCTTCCTCTAGATGTTGGGACTTATTAGAGAAGACTCAGAATCCCCCATGTTAATTCTATGTAATTAAAGAGGGGGCCGATTTTGTTTTGGTATTACCCACACACATTTTTGGCAGTTGATACTGCATTAGTGTCATATCCATTGAGTAGGTGAGGCCTTTCCACCAGGCGACAATGTCTGCGACACGATCATCAGGTCTCTGCATAAACATGAAGAGGTCTACAATACTTATCTTCCCGGTGGTAGAACTGAACTTCTAAATAAACTATCTATAGATATATTCCCAGCTGGTGACACACCCAATGTGTAGATGGTTGTACTAGACAAATGCATGCCTTGCAATGTCTGTATGAACCGCTAGAGTTTGGAGTCTTCTTGTTGCACTAGAGTTTTCAGTATGGGTCCTCACATTAATATGATGTGGGACAGATGCTGCAGCGGGTATCCCATCCTACTAATGGAGGATAATGTGGGGATTTCGAAACCAGGGGTGCTAGCATATGGTCAACCCACATCAGATATGGTTATCTATTTTCCCGAATTTCCACTTTTCATGTTTCCAACACCTCAAGGAATGAAATGAGCGCCTCCATAAGGTTATCTGGGTAGAGATTCCTATCTTAATGAGTGTCCCTGACAGCCAATGCATTGGAAGTTATACATTACATGTAGGTCCAACAGCTAGTGGAGCGACTGGTGGGATGACCTTCAGAGTGGCTGGGGGAACCTGAGCAAGGTCTCGGGGATTATCACACCGCTCAGGTGGATTTGGTGACACACACCTCACCCTCTTTCCATACGTTCCGAACTCTATCCTATCTACGTGGGTAGGATTGTTAGGGTCACCCAGAGGCAATTCACCAGGTAACTGTTGTACCTTCCCCTATTTGCCCAGCCGGGTATCACCATAGTAGGACTGCCACTCCATGACATGTTCAGCAAGGAGATCCTCGACTATTTTTTAGTCCTCAATGAGTTTTTGGCGCAAAATTGATTTTTTGGTATCATCTTATGACTTGTGAACTGATCCAGATAGATCAGAGGGTTTGACGGCCCCATGGTTCTCCTTACCCATATTTGGATTCTGGCTAAGGACTAATGATTCTGTGGACATGGGATGACCCAGTAGATTTATCTAATAGCGAGTAACCCTTCCCAAAGAATCCAATAGTTGTTCCACTCCCATCGGGGGTATGTTCTTGTCAAGGAGCTCTAGCTCATTCTCCCCCTCTGATAGATCATCCATGTTAACCACAACACTACCTCGGGAAATATCCTCGATATCTCCTTGGAAGTTGGGCTGATGCAAGATAGAAATGAAATAGTGGGCATTATACTACCCCCAATAACAGACCTGAGTTTTGGGTGAATCCTCCTTGATAATTCTGTAGAGCACTTTAATGCTCTGAACAAATTGTTGTTGGAGGGTCCAATGGTGACCGGGAAACTCAGGGAACTGAGCCCTAGGTAGAATAACCAAGTTAACCATTCAACATTACTAGAAAATATATTCAATGTGTTCTCGACTCTTGGGGTAGGCCACTCACTGATAATGGAGAAATAAGTGCATCACCCATAGGATTTGACGAAATTAGGCGGCATGCTCCTAGGTAAGAAATTCTATCACACTGAAGTTCATGGTTGCGATTGGCCCAAACACCTCTAGGAAATTTTCTACCAAAAGTATTTGCCAAAAACCCCTTGGCTCAGTCATGGGGTATGTCCCTTGGCTGCCCCATTCATCGACTGGGGGTGGCTGAGGAACTGGTAGCAGCACTGAGGTAGACCGCTGAGAGAATAAACTAGTCAGTGGAGAATACAATAAACGAGATGACAAGACACCGCATCTCGGGATGTCCTCCAAATAATGTAGTGGATTATCCTCCACTTCCCAAATAGACGGCCTGGAAACCATAGTTTCTAGTGTAGGGATCACAGCTACTGGTGGTGGACCATGCTTACGCTCAGCCTCCATCAGACACCAGAATAAATCTCCCTGATTTCCAGTTGAGGAAGAGATTCCCCTAGTGATGAAAGGGGGGATTGCACGACAAAGACCTGGAATGACACCAAATCATCTTCCTCCTAGATGTATCTCTGGAGGGATGTGGGGATCCAATGGACCACATATTCTAAAGAGGAGGCCGATACTCCTCATTCCTTCCCTTTCGCTTTACATGGAGGACCGATGTGAGGGATCCATTGCAGAATCACATTCCTTCTTGAAATATGAGAAGTAGACATGTTTAATTGCAATCTAAATTTTCTTGGAATTCTTATTATGGAGGAAAAATCCCACCCTCATACTCCGGTCTGGTTCTTCAATACATGGTAGGTTCCTGGTAGGAGGAGTACCATCGGCTGAACTCGTGTTGGGGCGGAGGGGACTTCTTCCTGAGTGAGATGGGGTGTGAGGAGCACTGGAAAAAATTTGAAAGGGAATGTGGGGAGGACCTCCATGTACACTAGATGAAACGCAGAGAGAATTTCCTTGGAATGTGATGGAGTGGTTAGGACCACCATTGGAGCTGGTAGGAGCATGGGCATGGTCTCCATGCTTACTTTATTTGGTAGCATCAGTATGATGAGGGTCCATGTACTGGATGAGCTGAACACTAGTAGGACTTCCGTGGTGGGTGGCCATGAATCCAACAAAACCTCCACTCCTTTGATTGGAAGGATGAGGAGGTCCCTCATTAGTTATTGTAAGGACATGAGGAATATCCCTTTAAAGGCACTGTCTTGGGTTTAATCAAATTATTAATGATTGTTTTGGGTACTAAGGTGCACCAAAGTGGCTGATCATGGTCATCTCTCAAAGGAGGAAGTAAATTTGACAACATATTAAGGGTATTTAAAAAATAACATAAATGGAAATAATAAAACTACTTGAAAGTATGTGGGGGGTTTTATAGTTCATAAAACTAGAACAATTTTTTTGGAAGAATACTGTATAATATTTTGGTTTTTATTTTTGATATGATATTTTTTAAAAAAGGCACAACAAGAAGATGTTTTTTAAACAATATTTAAAAGACGTAATCGATCTAACTATACCTCTTCATGTACTTATTAATCATTATAATTTAAATTATTATCCACTTAATCACGATCCCCTTTCTTTTTAACTCCTGAACCCAACGAGAATTATCTTTACCACAAATATGAAGAGAACTAAACCCCAGGCTATCATTGAAACATGCAATCACAACACCATGATTTGATTGATGTTCTTCGGATAGCATATAGCCAGTGGTAAACTAAGGCACATGCCCATTCTGGAAAATGAGGATGGATTTAGCTTAGGGATTATATTTTAACGCTACATATTTTTCCCATGTGGGCTTGTTTAACTGATTAAAATTGCACTCCCACAATTTACACAATACTCAACCTCGCGTGTTTTTGTGTTAATTGTTCAATTTATTGCTAAGTTACTTGTAATTTAAAAACTCAATTCATGGATCATATTAAGTGAATTATTGTAGCTCAATGATTCAAAATAATTAAAATAAGAGGGTATAAGTGTAACACCCCGATATTTTATGAAAAAAATTCTTTTAATTTCATTAATGTCTTGTGTTCTATGCTACACCAAGATTACCTTGCGCTATACGCAACACCGTATTAGCTTGCAGTATACGCAACACTATTCTTGGATCGTGTTACTCACAATTTTGATAATAGTTATTCTACGAAACATTGAGTATATATATATATATTCAATGTATAAATGAAATATGGTTGGATTCCATTATACGAAACAACGAAGGATTCTTGAACAACACGCAAACCTGACTTGGCTTTCATTACACGCAATCGCGACCTTCCTTGATAGCGTGTGTTGTATGCAATACCAGGTTTTAATAAACAACGATATATTATTATAATATTATTATGAACTAGCCGTTATGAATAATATTAACTAAATTTTGAATTTTATAACATTATTATTCATCTTACACATTTTCTAGAACATGTTATAAGAACAAAATCAATTTTTCGGGTAAAATAAGTATATTTCAAAAAATGCAGTTTTGCCGCCTTTTGATGGCGCACCCACATTAAATATAGTTTTGACATGTTTATAAGTTTAATTTTATAAAATAAAATTCCTATTTGGAATCAAGAAATAACAATTTAATTTGGATAAATTTTTCGTATTATTCTGGTAACTTTCATATTTTGATGGATAGTAAAAAGACGCTATATTTTAATGAAAAGAAACTTTTTTCATCGTAATAATTTATATGGTTAAATTATAATATTTAATGGTTCTAAATTATAAATAGAATATATTTTTACCATTTAATATAATGTATGTCATTAGCATTGATTTTACATTGAATTCGTAGGTTAAAACAATTCAATCTTTTGCAATGTTTTAAAGAAAAACCCATTTTCTTTCGACAACGGGATTAATTTTAATTTAATTTCTGCATATTTTGTGTATAGAATTTGGAAAAATGGATTCCATATTTGGAATCAGTGGGTCCAAATTATGTTAATAAGCTACTTTTTATTTTTGGGCATTGTGAATAGTAACTACGGTAAATTTTATTTACTATAGTTAAAGGTAAATCGGGTAATTAAGGGTAAATCTAAGATTATAAAATTACCATAACACATGGAAAAATCCTATTGGATGGCTAAAAGTAGACCCATATAACCTAAGGGTTGGATTAGATTCATTTTATGGACTTTTGTCCATGAAAATAATTTAATTATTATTAAAACCAAAGAATGTGACAACATGTCACTTTCTTAAATCATATAAGTATAACAATTTTAATTTAGTCATAAAATTTATGAAACATCGAACATGAATAGTCTACAGAAAGATAATACAATTATATACATCATAGGAATTTATTTATAATTTCTATGGATTAAATAAGTATCATTTATTATGACACAAAGATGATGCAGTAATTGTCTTATTAATGAAATATTGACATAATTGATGTTATAAATGCCCAAATAAATTTAATTTGAGACTTTTTATGACTTAAATTAATTTTATAGGTCACTATGACATGTTATTGTTGATATAAGTAACTTTTTTCGAACTTATCATTCTGTTATACATTTCATAAAAATCATGTACCAAATAGTGTCAAAATTGACATAAATTAGTTTTTAAAACAAATATTATATTATTAATTGTTATTTAATTCCTAAAAATCTAAGGTTCGGATAAATGACTTAGCTAAAGATATATATATTAATACTAAACAACTTTGGGTTCGTTTGGCTTGTTATGGTAAGTTTATTAACCATATAATGTAAGCAAACAAAAAGACATGGTAAAAGTTAAATTATTTAACTTAGTGTTAAATCTAATTGATAAGGTTAAAAAAATAACCTAAACTTGTCTAAATCCTATTGGATGAAAGGATTTCGACCCATCCCCACTTTAGCTTCGAAATTAGTCCCTTTGTAACCATTATAAACCTGATTTGACCTTAATATAAAATAATATTTTGAGATTTTCCTAAGGTGCCCCTCTCCTACCTTATAAAAGGGCACCTCCTCCCTCTCCTCCTCAAACAAATTTTAGCATTAAATCTCGGCCAAACCCTGCCAAAATCTCTTCTCCACATCCCCAGTATCATCCTAGAGGTCCTGGTCTTCTTCAAATAGCATCCTTAGTTCTTTAAGTAGAGGTTAAGTGAAGGCGCGCCAAAAAGAGGTAATGTCCATTACCGATCTTTTTCAATTTCTTTCTTCTTCAACTTCTTCTTCTTTAGTTGTTTCATGATAAAGTAATAACATCAGTATTTATTATATACTGAAATGTTATTATAAATTTTAAACAACTCTAATTAACCTTCTATCCATCCTACGGAAAAAGGAAATCACCGCGCGTGCGTACGTATGGAATACCGTCTCCACGTCGTGGTGTAATCTATTTTCCGCCACCACCTTAATTGGATCGGTATAATGGTGTAATGAGTAACTATATATGATTATTATAAAGTGATATTGATACTGAAATAGTATCCATACACTTCAACACAAATTCCATGACCATGGGAACGATATCATCGCTCGTGCGTACGTACGGACTACCGTCTCCATGACGCGATGAGATTCATTCTCCACATTAACCATTCATGAATGATTATAAAGTATATATAATGAATAATAATGAAATATATGACATGTTAAATCTACTGGATTTATTTATATATATGTATGTCATCTACTTACTTCCATTCAAGACAATAAGGAAAGGAAAAAGCATTCATTCGTACGTACGGACTACCGTCTCCATTAATGGTGTGTTTCATTTCATTTATCTATCTATTATATATATATATACTGAATATATATGATATATAAATCATGTTTTATATAATGGAAGTAATTAAATCATGATATAAGTAATAATAATGTCAAGAACAACAAGTCCAAACACCTACGATAAATGAAACGATTTTACCCAAAACGCTTATTTAACATGGAATTTACAAAAGAACGGGTAATATAAAGTCATAAGTGAACCATATATGATATCATAACAATGAATATGATTCTATAATAAGTTAATGACATTATTTAAATCATTATACAGGAGGTTGAGATACGTAAAAAGCATATCGGACATAAGGTAAGGGAAATATCACAATCTCATTTTTATCCGAGATTGTTTATACATTGGTATTTACTGTGGTGTATTTTATCATCCACATCCATGTTTACTCAATATGTAATATTATTTCCATCCACCTACAATTGTTCAAATCCAATTTTACCCTTCAGTGAGTTTTTAGAAAAATATATGAAAGGAATCTTTTGTTGTTTTTCGTACGAGGTACTTTTTGACTTTTCCGACAAAAGTACGAGAATAATGTTTTTTTTAACTTATACGGAATGAATGGATTTTTAAAACATTATTTCCAAGAAGCTTTCTTTACAAGTATTCAAGTTTATTTTTAATCAACTTCTTTTGGTTTAAAATTGTATGACATGTTAAGAAAGGAAAATGTTTTTGAAGTAGAAAGGATATTTTCCTCAAGAATGGAGTTCAAGTGTTTTATCAAAATTATTTTCCATCTAAGGTAATAAAGGGTTATGTTTCTATCCCTATTATTACATGGATTTGATTATGTTGTGGTGGAAATATTTTTATGAATTACTTTATCTTATATGAATTGTTTTATGATGTCATGTTGTTTAAGAATCTCATTTTTATTACATGGGTTATGCTATGATGTATGGTTTATGATTTTGTGGCACACATAAGAATGGTATCATTATGAGATGGGTGGGACATATATCTCCCTCCAATGAATTGGGTAAAGATTTTATATCTCATGAGATAGACATGGCTGGAACGGTAGGTTATACCGGTTCAGTGAAACATGACTGAAACGAGGGTGACTCGGTTTAGAAAGTGACTTTGTCCACTAAGATAGTCTTGGAAATGAGTCTTGACTAATAAGAAATGATTCTCTATGATTATGTGTGTATTCCACAAAGTTTCATGTCTTAATTTATGATTATTGTGATTACATTTCACTGACATGATTTATCCCATGTTATGAAATTATGATTTCTTTTGCAGGTTATGATTTCCAAAATTTATGTTCTTATGTATATGATGTGAATGACATTTATTTGCTTTACCCTTACTGAGCATTTGAGATCACCCTTTTATGTTTTATTTTCCACAGGATATAAAGAAAGGTTTTAGGTAAAAAAAGAAGATCTTTATGGGAGATGTTGAAGATCTTTCACCACGATTAGAAGATTATATTCCAAGTTTCCAAAGACACTAAACTATTACGGTCCTTGTGTGTGTGTTTTTGTTATGTACTAAGTATTCCACAAAAGTAATGTAATGTATATGTACGTTAAGCTTCAGGTCTCTATAGTTGGTATCAGAGGAAAGGTTTAGTCAACCTTTGGAAACTAGGATGCGAAAATGTTAGTGAGATCCCTAGAGATATTACTAAGGTATGTCTAGGGATGTCCGTAAGGATAAGTATACGTATAGGATATAGTCCTAGAACTACGGTAACGATCTTAGAATTTAACCTAAGATGTTAGATATTAAGGGTACTCCCCCTTTACTATGTTGTTTTCCCTAGCATTATTTTTGCCTCTCACACTACTCTTTTTGGGTTTTAGATGATGGCTGGAACCCAAAGGAACCGTGTTGATCACGGTAATGGAAAATGAAATGATTTTCCTCCTAAACAAACAATTGTTATGGGAGATGGAGTGCAAAATCATATTGCTATACTTACACAATCTATGAATCATTCTAGACTTCCAAATGATCAGAGAAGGGAACAATATTCTATTGAGTCATTCATGAGGCAACGTCCACCTTCTTTCAGTGGGTCTTCCGATCCACTTGTTGCTGAACAATGGATCAGTACCACTGAAAAGATATTTTCAGTTCTTCAATGTTCTGAACATGATAAGGTCATCTTAGCAGTATATCGTTTGGAAGGTGAAGCTGATCAATGGTGGAATCTTATCAAGAATACGATGCCAAGAGATGAAATTGAGTCCATGGAATGGGACTAGTTCAAGAACTTGTTTTTCAGTAAGTACTTCCCTCGTATTCTTCGAACAAAGATGGAAAAGGAGTTTCTTGAGCTGAAGCAGAAGGATGATGAATCTGTTGGTATATACGAAGCGAATTTTACAAGACTTGCAAGGTATGCATCTGGCATTATCATCCAACCTGAAAGTAAAGTTGATCGATTTTTCAGTCGCTTAAAACCAAGTCTTCGAAGGGCATTAGCTATAAGAGACTTTAGTAGCTATGAAGAAATTGTGTGTTGTGCTATCAAGGTAGAAATGGAAGTTGGTGTTACATATCCATCTCATGGTTTTGAAAAGAAATAAAAGATGGAGTTCAAGGAGAAATCTCATAATAATGGTGAAAAGAAGACGAATTTTTCCTTATGCACAAAGTGTGGAAAGAAGCATGGTGGAGATTGTCTTAAAGGGACTAGAAAATGTTTTAAGTGTGGAAAAGAAGGTCATCGAGCAGCTGAGTGTCGATGTAATGGAAAAAGGGTTTCTAATGATGTGAATAAAGCAAACACTGCAGAGAACGCACCACCAACACTTCAATGCTTCAAGTGCAAGGAAATAGGGCATTATGCTAATAAATGCCCTAATCCAAGGGTTAGTGATGATCGACATGAGCAACCACTTAAGGCAAAGGACAAAGGGAAGTCACATGCGACCACTATTGGAGATGTTGAATATGACAACGATGTGGTGGAATGATTAAGTGTTTATGTAATGGGATTCCAAAATAATGTTGTATCATTGAGTATTGGAATATTTATGGATTGGTCTAATGTGGTATTCAACGTGATTGATATATTTTTGGAAATAAGATGATATGCGCATAATGAAGGGAAAACGAGAAAATGAAATTTTTAATAGTATTCATGAGATCATGATTGATATAAGGACTAAGTGATATCATGGTTTGAGTATATAGAATTTTGAGGATTATGGTATGTTGAAAGTGTTAACTTTTAACTGCATTCAAGTTTTCACTATGGTTCAATGGGTATTCATTTTTTCAAGAGAATACATGATCAAGGTATTCACATGATTGGAATGTGACCAAAAATATATATATATGGGGGATAAATGATGGTATTCACATGCTTGGTTGATGACATTTCAAGTAATCGTTTTCTTTATACTATGAGCTTGGACCGAAGTATTTTAGATAAGCCTAAATATTAGAATGGATTATGTTGGACATATGCTATGTATTGTTTAAGGATAGAACTTTTTTCGATATTACTGATGGGATTTTATAGTAATGTAGTTTTATAAAAAGGACAACCTGCAGGACGGGCGACAACCCATCGTGTCGGACAAGGCTGTGGGAATCGAACCCACAACCGAAGTGCGACTGACCTTTATCGCCTACCAGTGGCCTACAGGAAGTCCATGTTTAGTAGATATTAGTTTTATTATATTAATTAGTATGATATATGGAGTATAAGTCCATTTTAGGAACCATATATGATTAATCTCACTATATATAGACTTATGTATTTTTGATAACTTTTCTAACCTTTTGTTTGAGACAGATGAAATGACCCATCATTCTATCACATGATCTACTAACACATCACAAATGAAAAATTCAACTTCAATTCTTTAAGAGATGAAGTGGAAATTGTCCAAAGAACGACCAATGGTGAGACAATACCGAAATCACAAAAGTACTTCTTCTAATTCCAATTTCATCAACTTTAGGGAAATTATCTTGAAAACCAAAAATGTTGTCCTACTGACCTTATATCCGATGAATCAGATGGTACCTTAGATCACAACAAATCAATAGCTTTGTGATTGTTGGCTTTTCCATAGCCATGTTCTCTACCACTCTCCATCAGAACATGATGGTTAGATTTCTCTTCCATATACATATTTTCACCTATGTGGAAACCCAGTGATTAGTTTATTTGGGTAACCGTTATGTTTCATACTTTTGTTTTTAAAGAATGGTTTTGTTATTCCTTTTTACGATGTGGGTTTCTATTAAAGAAACTTTAAAGTAGTAAACCATTTATAACCCCGACGAATTTCGAGGGCGAAATTCATTTTAAGGGGGGTAGAATGTAACACCCCGAGATTTTATGAAAAATATTCTTTTAATTTCATTAATATCTTGTGTTTTATGCTACACCAAGATTACCTTGCGCTATACGCAACACTGTATTAGCTTGCAGTATACGCAACACTATTCTTGGATCGTGTTACTCACATTTTTGATAATAGTTATTCTACGCAACATTGAGTATATATATATATATTCAATGTATAAATGAAATATGGCCGGATTCCATTATACGAAACAACGAAGGATTCTTGCACAACACGCAACCCTGACTTGGCTTGCATTACACGCAATCGCGACCTTCATCGATAGCGTGTGTTGTATGCAATACCGGGTTTTACTAAAAAACGATATATTATTATAATATTATTATGAACTAGCCATTATGAATAATATTAACTAAATTTTGAATTTTATAACATTATTATTCATCTTACATATTTTCTAGAACATGGTATAAGAACAAAATCAATTTTTCGGGTAAAATAAGTATTTTTCAAAAATTGCAGTTTTGTCGCCTTTTGATGGCGCACCCACTTTAAATCTAGTTTTTGAAATGTTTATAAGTTCAATTTGACAAAATAAAATTCCTCTTTGGAATCAATAAATAACAATTTACTTTGGATACATTTTTCGTATTATTCTGGTAACTTTCATATTTTGATGAATAGTAAAAAGACGCTATATTTTTATGAAAAAAAACTTTTTTCATCGTAATAATTTATATGGTTAAATTATAATATTGAATGGTTTTAAAGTATAAATAGAATATATTTGTACCATTTAATATAATTTATGTCATTAGCATTGATTTTACATTGAATTCGTAAGTTAAAACAATTCAATATTTTGCAATGTTTTAAAGAAAAATCCGTTTTCTTTCGACAAAAGGATTAATTTTAATTTAATTTCTGCATCTTTTGTGTATTGAATTTGGAAAAATGGATTCCATATTTGGAATCAGTGGGTCCAAATTATGTTAATAAACTACTTTTTATTTTTGGGCATTGTGAATAGTAACTATGGTAAATGTTATTTACTATAGTTAAAGGTAAATCGGGTAATTAAGTGTTAATATAAGATTATAAAATTTGCATAACATTGGAAACATACTATTGGATGGCTAAAAGTAGACCCATATAACCTAAGGGTCAGATTATATTCATTTTATGGACTTTTTTCCAAGAAAATAATTTAATTATTATTAAAACCAAAGAATGTGACAACATGTCACTTTCTTAAATCTTATAAGTATAATAATTTTAATTTAGTGATAAACTTCATGAATCATCGAACATGAATAGTATAGAGAAATCTAATACAATTATATACATCATATTAATTTATTTATAATATTTATGGATTAAATAAGTATCATTTATTATGACACAAAGATGATGCAGTAATTGTCTTATTAATGAAATATTGACATAATTGATGTTATAAATGCCCAAATAAATGTAATTTGAGACTTTTTATGACTTAAATTAATTTTCTAGGTTAATATTACATGGTATTGTTGATATAAGAAACTTGGTTCGAACTTATCATTCTGTTATAAATTTCATAAAAATCATGTACCAAATAGTGTCAAAATTGACATAAATTAGTTTTTAAAACAAATATTATATTATTAATTGTTATTTAATTCCTAAAATTCTAAGGTTCGGCCAAATGACTTAGATAAGGATATATATATTAATAATAAACAACTTGGGGTTCGTTTGGCTAGTTATGGTATGTTTATTAACCATATAGTGTAAGAAAAGAAAAAGACACGGTAAAAGTTAAATTATATAACTTAGAGTTAAATCTAATTGATAAGGTTAAAACAATAACCTAAACTTGTCTAAATCCTATTGTACGAGAGGATTGCGACCCATACCCACTTTATCTTCGAAATAAGACCCTTTGGAACCATTATAAACCTAATTTGACCTTAATATAAAATAATATTTTGAGATTTTCCTAAGGTGCCCCTCTCCTCCCTTATAAAAGGGCACCTCCTCCCTCTCCTCCTCACACAAATTTGAGCATTCAAGCTCTTCCAACCCCTGCCAAAATCTCTTCTCCACTTCCCTAGTATCATCCTAGAGGTCCTGGTCTTCTTCAAAGACCATCCTTAGTTCTTTAAGTGGAGGCTAAGTGAAGGCGCGTCAAAAAGAGGTAATGTCCATTACTGATCTTTTTCAATTTCGTTCTTCTTCAACTTATTATTATTTAGTTGTTTCATGATAAAGTAATAACATCAATATTTATTATATACTAATATGTTATTATAAATTTGAAACAACTCTAATTAACCTTCTATCCATCCTACGGAAAAAGGAAATCATCACGCGTGCGTACGTACGAAATATCGTCTCCACGCCGTGGTGTAATCTATTTTCCGCCACCACCTTAATTGGATGGGTATAATGGTGTAATGAGTAACTATATATGATTATTATAAAGTAATATTGATACTGAAATATTATCCATACACTTCAACACAAATTCCATTACCATGGGAACGATATCATCGCTCGTGCGTACGTACGGACTACCGTCTCTACGACGTGATTAGATTCATTCTCCACATTAACCATTCATGAATGATTATAAAGTAAATATAATGAATAATAATGAAATATATGACATGTTAAATCTACTGGATTTATGAATATATATGTATGTCATCTACTTACTTCCATTCAAGACAATAAGGAAAGGAAAACATCGTTCATGCGTACGTACGGACTACCGTCTCCATGAACGGTGTGTTTCATTTCATTTATCTATCTATTATATATATATATACTGAATATATATGATATATAAATCATGTTTTATATTCTAGAAGTAAGTAAATCATGATATAAGTAATAATAATGTCAAGAACAACAAGTCCAAACACCTACGATAAATGAAACGATTTTACCCAAAACACTTCTTTAACATGGAATTTACAAAAGAACGCGTAATATAAAGTCATAAGTGAACCATATATGATATAATAACAATGAATATGATTTTTTAATAAGTTAATGACATTATTTAAATCATTATAGAGGAGGTTCGGATACGTACAAAGCATATCGGACATAAGGTAAGGGAAATATCACAATCTCATTTTTATCCGAGATTGTTTATACTTTGGTATTTACTAGGGTGTATTTTATCATCCACATACATGTTTCCTCAATATGTAATATTATTTCCATCCACCTACAATTGTTCAAATCCAATGTTACCCTTCGGTGAGTTTTTAGTAAAAGATATCAAAGGAATCTTTTGTCGTTTTTCCTACGAGGTACTTTTTGACTTTTCCGACAAAAGTATGAGAAGAATGTTTTTTTAACTTATACGGCATGAATGGATTTTTAAAACATTATTTTCCAGAATCATCCTTTACAAGTTTTCAAGTTTACTTTTTATCAACTTATTTTAGTTTAAAATTATATGACATGTTAAGAAAGGAAAATGTTTTTGAAGTAGAAATGATATTTTCCTCAAGAATGGAGTTCAAGTGTTTTATCAAAATTGTTTTCCATCTAAGAAAATAAAGGGTTCTGTTTCTATCCCTATAATTACATGTATTTGATTATGTTGTGATGGAAATATTTTTATGTATTCCTTTATCTTATATGAATTGTTTTATGATGTCATGTTGTTTAAGAATCCCATTTTTATTACATGGGTTATGCTATGATGTATGGTTTATGATTTTGTGGAACACATAAGAATGGTATCATTATGAGATGGGTGGGACCTATATCTCCCTCCAATTCATTGGGTAAAAATTTTATATCTCATGAGATTGACATGGCTGGAATGGTAGGTTATACCGGTACAGTGAAACATGGCTGAAATGAGGGTGACTCGGTTCAGAAAGGGACCTTGTCCGCTAAGATAGTCTTGGCAATGAGTCTTGACTAATAAGAAATGATTCTCTATGATTATGTGTGTATGACACAAAGTTTCATGTCTTAAGTTATGATTATTGTGATTACATTTCACTACCATGATTTATCCCATGTTATGAAATTAGGATTTCTTTTGCAGGTTAAGATTTCCAAAACTTATGTTCTTATGTATATGATGTGAATGACATTTATTTTGTTTACCCTTACTGAGCATTTGAGCTCACCCTTTTATGTTTTCTTTTCCACAGGATATAAAGAAAGGTTTTAGGTAAAAAAAAATAAGATCTTTATGGGAGATGTTGACGATCTTTCACCATAATGAGAAGATTATATTCCAAGTTTCCAAAGACACTAAACTATTACGGTCCTTGTGTGTGTGTTTTTGTTATGTACTAAGTATTCCGAAAAAGTAATGTAACGTATATGTACGTTAAGCTTCAGTTCTATACAAGAAGATAGATAGATCACTAAAAGAACTACTCTTCCATGGGCGGTGTGGTCATCGTGGAGATGTTTTGAATGAGAAAAGGATTGAAAGGGTAGAACCCAATATCATCTACACTCTTGATTCCATCAAAATTAGGATGAGTAAATAAGAAGATAATTCAACAAAACAGAATAATATAGAACAAATAAAAGAAGAAAAAAGAAATTTATTACACAAATGGAAACATTACAACATGAAGAAGAGATGAAGGCTTCAATGAGGGGATCTTTGCTTCAAGAGCTACCCCATTTACAATGGTTGAAGAATTTGGGTGAAACCAATTATCCTATGCCTTCAATATCCTAATGCACGGACAAACCCCTATAAATGAGAAACACACTAATTTATAGAATGGAGGGGAGGGTAGGTTTAATGATGTTTCATGTTTGAATGGGAAATCTCTGAACAATATTTTAATCCAAATTGCACCACCAATTTGACCTTCCAAACGCGTGAACCAACTGTTCTTCCCAAAGAATGATTTGTTCCAAATTATGATAGAGAGATCCTATAAATGGGTGGGCCCAATAATAGCTAGGATAAAGATGTTATGGACCAAATACAGAACCTATTTCCAATCTGTCAGGTCCAGCTCACCTTTCACTTCAGGGTACATTTAGTCCAACCAAATGCACGATTTAGCTCCAATGTTTGGAAAAAAAGTTATATATCATTAAATCCGGAACACAGTTACAAAATTTAATGTTCAAAAAATAAATATAAAAATATATATCTTTGATATACTACAGTTCACTATAATGTGTAAAACTATAATTTCATCAAATTTTTAAATGATGCATATAATCCCAAATATTTTATAAATAAACATATTTAACACAATGTGGGGACATTTTCTCTTTTATTATCAATAAAATTTTAATTTTTTTATAATCTCCACCACACATACCCTTTTTTACTCTTGGTAAAAACCTCCTATCACGTATTTTGAAAAATTATGACAAGTAAACATCAATATAAAATAAATTTGTTTGAAACACACATTCTTGAGATACAACAATTCCACACCAAGAAACAAAAGAAATCATTCCTCATAAGAAACATTATTTGAAGTTATCCATTTATATCATTCAGTATATTTCCACTTTATTTATCCTCCCATGAAAAAAACACTTAACTCACTTGAATTTTCTCTTATCACACAAATGTCAATTTTTTAGAAATGTCTTTCTTATCCAAACTCATTCAAGGGTCACAGTAGGCTTGATAAATTCCTAAATCTCCACCGAATATGAGTCAAGGACATATTTCTATCATGATGACTTTTCAAGTTAATTCTGTGGATTTCGGTTTATAGGATTTAGATGTGAAAAATTATGAGGCTGAATGAGGAGGGCTTGACTCTTCATGAAGAAAAATTGCATTAATATAAATTTTACTTAAATATTGTCTCCTCTTCTATCCCCTTATCATAATTTCATATTTTTCATCATGAAAAGTCATGAAATGTTTACACCATTCATCATTTCGACAACAAAATTTTCAATCTTCCCCAAAAATGTTTTTTGTGAAAGCTCATATAGGCACAACTTTCTTTTTTTAAAGCTCCAGAAAGACAGAGCTTCACTTGTCATGAAAGCTCTATAAAAGGAACAACTTTCAACAGAATGATTTTTTTAGCAGCAAACACATCTCTTCAGAATTTAATTTTCCACCCAATTTATCACAAAATGTGGTAGCATAGCACATTACAGATTCCCCCAATACTTTAGTTCAACTAGATTATTCAATTTCACTTCATGAGTTGGTTGGATAGGGAATCTTGGCTTGTAATGTGGTTAACCTAACAGGATGTTCAAGGATTATAAGGGATATAAGGATTAAATGTTCAAGGTAGGCCATTATAAAAAAATAATTCTTTTGAATAGGGGCTTTAATACCAAAAAAATGCCACAATGATTTTAAAAAAAAGTACCTCAATCCCTCAAGTTTTCAGAAGAATAAATCAAATTCTGGTTAAATCATTCATGGTTTGGTTCTCTCAAGAAATGAGGTAAATTTAAAGAATATGAAAACAATTTTTCATAATACTCAGATGAAAATGATTTCAAATATATATACAGTGGGATGTGGCACGAGATTCAAAATTCAGAGTACTTTTCATGAAATTACTAATGATTTGAACTAAAAACAAAGTCATTTTGAGCATTCAATTAAGCTTAATTTCAAGGGCTAAATTGTTTTACTTGTTGATATAGATTTAAAAAGGGTCATGAGATTCATTTCAGCTCAAAAGGTTCATAAATACACCAAAAAGTGAAAAATAATCAAACAATATTTGAAAAACACAAAATTGTATTGGATTTTTTAAATCATTGAAAAACATGAAAACAATTGAAATTAATAAACTAAATGGTCCCCTCCCCCACACTTAAAATATTGCATTGTCCTCAATGTGAACCCATGAGATGATATATGAACATGAAATTTATAATTTTTAATTGGAAAAATAATTATGATATGAATGGGTTAGGACTAGTCTGATATTCTTAAGTGAGGATGGGGTCATGAAGTTTGATGAAATCCACTACATCAATAAGTTGTCCCTCAATTTATTTCTTCAAACATTGCATGTTGACTGTAAAGCTCCATCTAGTGTCATATTCTTGCGATCTCCACTACACTATAAGGTAAAACGATAGATACAATATAAGGACCTAACCACCTGGAACACAACTTACCAGGTATCAGCTTCAGTCATGAACTATATAGCAAGACTTTCTATCCAACTTGAAATTCTCTTTTCTGGATCATTTTTTCGTGGGATTCTTTTGGTATTTCATTATAGGGCCTTGAGTTTTCATATTAATAAAATCATATCTCCTCATTCTCTTTAATTTTCAGCTTCCTTTGGATTCCAGCTTGGGCCAAATCCACGTTGCATTTCTATATAGCCCAATATGGTCGATGCAAAACTTCCATGGGGAGATGACCCACTTTCTCAAAAAAAATCTGAAATTGGGACATACAAATGGGTGTCTTTTATGTTGTCCTATAATCGCACAATGCATCATCAAAGATCTTGCTCCAATATGTCCATTTTGGCTGCACAGTTTTCTCCAAAAATTGTTTCAACTCACGAATTGAAACCTCAGATTGGCCATTTTTTGGGGGTGTCATGGTGTTGAGGGTTCATGTGTCACCCCATAATTCCGAAGAAGGGAAGAAATATTATTTAACATAAGTGCGTCCCTTGGTCACTGATGATTGCCTTTGGTACTCCAAACCTGCCAAAAATATGCGCTTTGACAAATTCCACAACAACACGAGAATCATCAGTCCTGGTGGCATTAGCCTCCACCCATTTACTCAAATAATAAACATCAACCAAAATATACAAAAATTAAAGGAACTAGGAAAAGGACCCATAAAATCGATTCCCCATACATGAAAAATCTCATAGAATAGTATGGGTTGTTGAGGCATCTCATGTCTCCTAGAAATGTTCTAAGTGTGTTGGAAAAGAGAGAATAACTTTCAAAACACATGTGCATCATGGAATAAGCAAGACCAATATAATACAGATTCTAAGACATTCCTAGTTGTTCATTGGGGTCCAAAGGGTCCACTACAAGCAAGTGTATGATAGAATTGCAGAATAGACTCAAAAATCATGATCAGGAACACACCTTATAATAACATGTTTACTAGACATGTGTCATAGGTATGGATCATCCAAAACATACAATCTCGAGAATCATTAATTTGTGGACTTGATGATTCTTTAAATTTATAGTGATTTCAAAGGCAACTAGGTAGTTAACTAAATCTGCATACAATGGATGCATACCTAAGACAGAATAAAGATGCCCATCAGGGAATGTTTCCCGAAGTGGTACCTGGTCCAAGGTGTCATCGTATAGTATGTGAGTAAGACTACTCATGTGGTCTGCCACCATGTTTCCCAATCCCTTCTTTTCCTTTATCTCAATATTAAATTCTTGAAGAAGGAGCATCCATCGGATTAGCCTGTGCTTTGCGTCAGGCTTCATCTAGAGGTACCTCAAAGCTGACTAGTCAGAAAACACAACTAATTTAGAGCCTAATAAATATGAACAGAATTTATCTTAAGTGAAAATGATAGAAGGAAACTCCTTTTCCATGGTTGTGTAATTTGACTAGGTTGAATTGAGTATCCTTGCTGCATAGGCAATCACATGTGAACGTCCCTCCTCCCTATGAGATAAGACAACTCCAACTACTATGTTAGAGGCATCACACATAAGCTCAAAAGGAAGCTCCCACTATGGGGGATGAAATCTCAGTGGAGTGGTTAGACACTTCTTTAGCTCATCAAAGGAAGTCCAACAATAATCATCAAACATAAAATCTGCATCATTTAGAAGTAATCTTGTCATAGGAAGAGAAATCTTACTAAAATCAATGATGAGGCACCGATAAAATCCTGAATTCCCTATAAAAGATCTAACATCGCACACACATGAAGGATGTGGTAAGGATGAAATTATATCTACCTTAGATCTATCAACCTCAATACCATGTTTTGACACTACATCTCCTAAGACAATTCCATTATTTACCATGAAATGACACTTTTCAATGTTTAGGACCATATTATTTTCAAAAGAATGATTCAACACCTTTCCCAAACTACTTAGACATACATATAATAAGGATCCATACACTGTAAAATAATCCATAAATATATCCATGCAGGTCTCAACAAAGTCAGAAAAATTACTCTCCATGCATCTCAGAAATGTACCTGGGGCATTGAAAAGTTTATATGGCATCCTTTGGAAAGAAAACGCACAAAATGGACAACTAAATGTAGTCATCTACTGATCCTCCGGAGAAATAGGAACCTAAAAATATCTGTAATATCCATACAATAAATAGTAGTTTTTTCCCATCTATTTGCTCATGCATGTGATCAATAAATGGTAGGGGGAAAGGGCTTTGTGTGTGGACTGATTTAGTTTCCTCTAATAAATACACACACACCAACATTTTTGCACCCTCATTGGAACTAACTCATCTATCTCATATTTAACAAATGTAACCACAATTTTCTTAGGCACAACCTGAATAGGACTTACCCACTGAGAATCTAAAATGCGAATGATTATACCCGCCTCGAGCAATTTTTCAACATATTTTTTAACAACTTCCAAAACAGTTGGATTTATTCTCTATTGTGGTTGCCTACCCGGTTTAGCCCCATCCCCCAAAAGAATCCTATGCATGAAAATTGAGGGGCTAATACCTGATATGTCTGCCAAGGTCCACACATTTTCCCCGATGTTCTCCCTCAAAATATTCAGAAGTTTTTCTTCATGTTAGAAAGGGATATTGTTATCAATAATAAGAGGTACTTTCTCACCACTCAACAAGTATGAGTATGTAAGATTTGGTCGCAATGGATTGAGTTACAGTGTAGGGGGTGGTGTATGGATGGATACATTGAAGGAAATGAAATAAGTGCACAAAGAGCATCAATATTATAATACAAATCTTCACAATCAGAGAATAAAACATAAAATCCCTCAACATACTCAACAACCATGTCATAATCAGAGTTCAATAGATCAAAATCATACTATCAATCCATTTCCAAATCAAATCTAAGAGAGACATGTTCATTATAAACAACTATTGAAGTTATCTTAGACATCAAACTATATACAATACTCATAATCTCCATAAGTATAGGATAATCAAATTCTATTGGGTTTTTATTTGGTGGTTCAAAATGGGAGATAAAAAATGCAGAATAGTCCTCTGGGGGGTACAACATGGAGTCCATAACAGTACATATCACAACATCATCCCAAAACTCCATGGAAATTATACTCTCATTGTAATGGCCCGGACCATTCCAGTCCATTCCGTTGTGAAATGTGGTGCTGGAGGTGTGCCGAGAGGTCAAGGTAACTTGGGGGTGCGTTTGGGTGGATTTTTTAGGAAAGCTAAAGGGAAATTGGTTTCGCATCATTGGAGCACAGTTTGGCTAAACCGTGTGGACAAACCATGGAAGTTTGGTGTTGGAGGTAGTGGATAATGAATGGTTAGTGCACGGTTTTACTAACCGTGCAGACTAACTGTGCGAGGGGTGTTTTACAAGGCAGAAGCTAACACATGGTTAGAGAACAGTTTGTTAAACCGTGCCGACTAACCATGCGTGCACTTAAAGTTAGAGCCTAAAATTGTGGATCTAAACTATTTTTCCTCTAAATGGGTTTTAAGCCCCTAAGCGGCCATAACTCAGGATTAACCTTCCTTGGAGGTAGAAGAACCTCTCCCAAGAATTTTTGAGGTGATCCGAAGACTTTTCATGGCAAATTGAAGCCAGTTTCTTGAGGTATGTGATCGTTCTTTCTTGATTTCCTAGATATAATTAGATCTACTCCTCCTCTTCTTTTGGTTTTTTATATATACACCCATTAATGGGTACATCTAAGTGTGTGGATGTCGAATATGATGAGATTTGGTCTTGGTTGTGTTAATTGGGGATATCTAAGGAGGATTCGGGGAGAATCGACCTGGTTTCTTGAGTGTTCTTCAACCGTAGTGGTTTCGTTAAAAACCTTTGAGGTATGGATCTTACCATTGTATCTCTATCACTTTTGTGCATCATGCGGGGTGGGTATCCTCTTGTTTTATGAGATACAGTTGAACTGGTAAATAAAGATAATATCTGGTTAAAGAATAGGTTTGGGGAGATTTCATTTGTATTGTTGTTTTATTTCCATTAATTCTTCTCCTTTGATTATGTTGTGAATTGAATGGGCTTATGCCTACTGAAAATCACGGTATTTGGGGGCCTTTCCTTGCGCCATTATATGTTTCCTTGTTTTTCTATATTGTTTTGTGGATGGAATTTCAAAGAATGTGGAAATTGGTTAATCATGTAAAGTCGGATTATTGAATGAATACCTGGAACCCTTGTATGATCACCCGATTAAATTAAATGAAAGAATGAATTTTAAGAGTGTTGGTTGGGGTTTAATTATGTGAAGGGGTGTTTCAGGGGTTGTTGTGTAACGAGTGAGCAGCGGGGCTGTGGTGGGCTTGGTTGTGGGTTAGCGTGTATCATATGGTTGTGATGGGATGCAGGGATATGGTGAATGGTATGAAAGGGAAAATAATGGGTTATGGGTTTTGTTTTCGAGGTGTTTGTGGTTGTGGTGATTGGCAGTAGGGCTGCAGGGATGGGTTGTGCATATGAATAAAATTTGAAGAGTTAACTAATGAACTTTGGGGTATGGTAGTTTATTAAATACGGAAAATCAATGGAATTGATTGGATGATAAAAGAAATGGTTTTGGGTTGCGTGTGTATTCCCTAACCTTATTTGTTGTTGGCAGGGATATATTTTTTGAATGTTTGATCTAGTTTGGTTGTCGTTAGTTGCTCAGTATTTAAGGAACTGATAAACCAAAACTGTTGGAGCATGAAAATCTTAATGGGGTTTGGGGCTGTTCATTGTGTGCATACATTTGTCGTAGCAGCGTCGAGGCGTTCTCAGAATTTCTGGGTAGAAGCCTTAGGATGGGCTGAGTGGTTGATATAAATTATATAAATATGTACATTTTATGTTTCTTTACGCACCCCACCAATATTGAGCATGACGTTCCAAACACCCATGGGACTGGGGGTGAGATTCCCAACATCCAATGGATGTCTGGTTACTGTTCTTCCCTGTTCTCCCTCTTCCCGGTTCTATAGCCCAAGATCATTCAGGTAGGTTTTGGTAGATATTTCCCAAGAGGCTTCAGGATGAGGATGTGATATGTTCCCAGGTGTCTTCGGGATGAGGATGTGATGTGGTTCCCAAGTGTCTTCGGGGTGAGGATGTGATGTGGTTCCCGGGTGTCTTCGGGACGAGATGTGGTGATGGCTAAGGATTGTGTGCCAGTGGAATACTATGAGCTTCGCATAGCCAGGTTGCGGCACTAGCTCGAGCTTCATATGGCTAGGTTACAGAAATAACTCATGAAGAGGGGGAAGCATCAGAGCATTAGGTGTGAGGGCTTCAACAGTATTCAATGGGAAGGTGTTGTGGGGTACCTATACTTTGATATTATTATTATACTACTATATTGACTTGTGATATTTGGTGAGTGTGGCTTGTAAGGTTGGGTGGAGAGATTCCTTGCTAGGATTTGGTTCCTTCTGTTTTCTCATGGGGAATTAGTATGTATCCCCAACTATGCATGAGATATTTATGTTTACCTACTGATTATACTTGCATGCTCACCCTACGTTTACTTGCAAGTATTCAGGAGGACTTCAGAGACCGTGAGGGACCTTTCTAGTGGGGCATTGGAGTTTTTCTAGTTGCAGTTTTTTCTTTATTTTCTTGGTATCGTGCTTCAGAGCTTTTCTTGTACTTGTAATTTTGTTTCAGTATTGTATAAAACATGAATATGGGCTTGGTTTTTGGTTTATTTTCATTTACCTGTTCCCTTTTCTTTTGGTGTTTGACTCATCCTATTTCTCGGTCTGAATAAATAAAAAGGGTAATGCCTCCCATAATTTTGAAAACTCATACCCTTGGTGCTAGTCACCACTCCGGGGCCTACTAGAGGTGGGACTCGGGGTTCATTATCTCCCTTTCATTATTGCCAGCTCAGGAGGGGCATCATTGGTGGGAGGGGGTCATGACAGAATGGTATCAGAGGATGGGGGTTGAGAGGTAGGATGAAGTGTGGAGTTAAGCATAGTGAGGATTGACTGGTATGGTAGGGAAACAATGTCGGGTGATCTTGGATCATGAGATAGGCCAGGGAAGACTGGCTAGGACACGGGATTTTAGGGCCCCCATGATCCAATGCAAGGACTCTAGGCCTACCGAATGACCATGTAAGGCCACAATGATTGCATGGTAAAGACCCTAATAAAGGTTCGTGAATCATAATTACTTGTGTTCTTGTGTTTTTGGGTCATTTTTTGGATTTAAAATGAATAATAAGTCTAATAAAATTTAAGAACAATATTCTACACTACTCGGTCTTAGGAATTCCTTGTTTACCTTACTGCTATGGCACCTGGGAGATGACCACGAGTAGTGTGGTAGATCGAGGCCCAGGAGGTTGACTTGGATGATCAATAAAGGGCTGATCGAGAGGAGGAGGACGGTTAGTGGCAGATGACCCTTTGAGGCTTTCAGTGGCAGACTCTTAGGAAGTACGAAGGTATGTGGATGAGGTGGTGCAGAGCACGACGGAGACGGTTGAGCTTATACGAGAGATGATGAAGGCATCTCAGGACTGGTAGAAGTCATACACCGATAATAAGAGGAGACCCTTGGAGTTTGAGGTTAGGGACCACGTAATCCTGAAGGTCTCCCCCCCGACATGGGCAGCGGAGGTTCGGCAGAGGGATTAAGCTTTCCCCCAGGTTTGTCGAACCGTTCAAAGTGTTGCAGCGGGTAGGCGAGGTGGATTATTAGCTGGAGTTGCCACCACATCTACAAAGGGTTCACGATGTCTTCCATGTGTCCCAGCTCCATCGGTATCTGCACGACGATTCACACGTCCTTGACTGGGGAGAGCTAGATATTGGGAATGATGCAACGTTCATGGAGATACCTGTGATGATCAAAGGTTGTGAAGAGAAGGTGCTTCATGGATAAAACATTCCTTTGGTTTGTGTGTTGTGGGGACATAGTGGGCTTGAGGAAAGTACCTAGGAATGAGAGACACAGATTCACACCTAGTACCCAGAGTTGTTTTAAGTTTTGTTCCGTTTTTTTTATACTTGGTTGATGGAACGCTTTACCTTGCTAATTATGGAATGTTTTGTTTTCCTTTTCTCTGGATATGTGTGAAGTGTCCCAAGATGTGGGGAGGGGAGGACCTGATCCCTAGTTAAGACACATTAATGTGGATTTGCCTAAACCCGTGCAGGCGAGTCAGTGGTGCCCAAAGCAGACTGTATCTTAACATGGAGGAAGGGAAACCCATCACCCACATGACCAGACAGTTTAGTCTTTTGTCTTTCTTGGTTTCATGGGGGAGAGGAGTGGTATGATTGTGATTGTTTAGGATATAGATGGAGAAGGGGGTGCTCCTTGGTAACAAGGAGGTTTTCCCCTGAGAGGTATCTTTCGAGGGGGAGTTGTTCGGCCCCCTCTCCTTTATTTAGGTGGGTTTTTCGATTCTCGAGGATGATAATGTTTTGAGAGGTATCTTATGTAATGGTCAGGACCCCTCCGATCCATTCCTTTGTGAAATGTGGTGCTGGAGGTGTGTCGGTAGGTCATGGTGGCTTGGGGGTGCATTTGGGTGGACTTTTAAGGAAAGCTAAAAGGAAATAGCTTTCGCATGGTTGGCGCATGATTTCGGTAAACCGTGTGGCCAAACTGTGCAAGGTTGGTGTTGAAGGAAGTGGATAACACACGGTTAGCACACAGTTTGGCTAACCATTCAGACGAACCGTGCAAGGGGAGTTTGGCGAGGTAGAAGCTAATTCCCGGTTAGTGCACGGTGTATTAAACCATGCGGACTAACCGTGAGGGCACTTAAAGTTAGATCCTAAAATTGTGGATATGAACTATTTTTCCTTTTAATGGTTCATTTAAGCCCCTTATAGGCCATAACTCAGGATTACCCATCCTTGGAGGTAGAAGAACCTCCCCGAAGTGTTTCGGAGGCGATCCATAGGCTTTTCTTGGTGAATTGTAGCCGGTTTCTTGAGGTATGTGATCGTTATTGCTTTATTTCCTCGATCTAATTAGATCTACTACTCCTCTTCTTTAGGTTTCTTAGATCCACCCCCTTTAAGGGTATATCTAAACATGTGGATGTCGTATATGATGATCTTTGGTCTTGGTTGTGTTAGGAGGGGATATCTAAGGAGGATTCTTGGAGAATCAAACCGGTTCCTTGAGCGTTCTTAGACCATCGTGGTTTCGTCAAAAACCTTTGAGGTAGGGATATTACCTTCGTCTCTCTCTCACTTTTGGTCATCATGCAGGGTGGGTATCCTCTTTTTTTATGAGATATAGTTGAATTGGTAAATAAAGATAATAACTGGTTAAAGAAAGGGTTTGGGTAGATTTCATTAGTATTGTTTTTTTATTTCCATCAATGCTTATTCTTTGATTATGTTGTGAATTTAATGGGCTTATGACTACTGAAAATCACAGTTGTTGGGGGCCATTGCTTGTGCCATTAGATGTTTCCTTATTTTTATGGATTGTTTTGTGGATGGAATTTTATAGAATGTTGAAATTGGTTAATCATGTAATGTTGGATGATTAAATGAATAACTGGAACCCTTGTATGATCACCCGTTTAAATTAAATGAAAGAATGAATTTTGTGGGTGCTGGTTGGGGGTTAATTATGTGAAGGGGTGTTTCATGGGATGTTATGGAATGGGTGAGCAGCGAGGCTGTAGTTGGCTTGGTTTTGGGTTGGCGTGTATCATATGGTTATGATGGGCAGCGGGGTTGTGGTGAATATTATGGATGGGATAATGATGCAGTATGGGTTTTCTTTCTGAGGTGTTTGTGGTTGTGATGATTGGCAGTAGGGCTGCAGGGATGGGTTGTTCATATGAATAAAAGTGGAAGAGTTAACTAATGAACTGTGGGGCATGGTAGTTGAATAAATACGGAAAATAAATGGAATTGATTGGCTGATAAAAGAAATGGTTTTGTGTTGCATGTGTTTTCCATAACCTTATTTGTGGTTGGTCGGGATATGTTTAATGAAAATTTGACCTAGTTTGGTTATTGTTAGTTTCTTGGTAGTTGAGGAACTGATAAACCAAAACTGTTGGAACATGGAAAGATTAATGGGGTTTGGGGTTGTTCATTGTGTGCATACTTTTGTTGTAGCAGTGTCGAGGCATGCTCAGATCTTTTGTGTAGAATCCTTAAGATCGAATGCATGGTAGATATAAATTATATAAATCTGTACGTTTTATGTTTCTTTATGCCCCCAACCATGTTGATCATGACGTGTCGAACACCCGTGGGATGGGGTGTGAGATTCCCAACATACAAAGGATTGCGGGTTATAGTTATTCCCTATGCTCCCTCTTCGAGGCTCTATATCCCAAGATCCTTCAGGCAGGTTATGGTAGATTTTTCCCAAGAGTCATTGTGATGCGGATGTGATATGTTCTCAGGTGTCATTAGGATGAGGATGTGATGTGGTTCTCAGGTGTCTTCGGGATGAGGATGTGATTTGGTTCCCAGGTGTCTTCGGGACAAGATGTAGTGATGGCCGATGATTCTGTGTCGGCGGGATACTATGAGCTTCGTATGGCCAGGTTGTGGCACTCGCTTGAGCTTCATATGGCCAGGTAGCAGCACTAGCTCTGGAAGAGGGGGAAGCATCAGAGAGTTAGGCATGAGGGCTCGAACAGTATTCAGTGGGAAGGTGGTGCGGGGTACCCATACATTGATAATATTACTATACTACTATATTGACTTGCGATATTTGGTGAGTGTGCCTTGTAAGGTTGGGTGGATGGATTCCTTTCTAGGCATTGGTTCCTTCTGTTTTCTCACGGGGCATTAGGATGTCTCTCCATCTATGAATGAGATATTTATGTTTCCCTACTGAGTATACTTGTATGCTCACCCTGCGTTTACTTTCTGGTTTTCAGGAGGACATTATGGACCATGCAGGACCTTGCTTGTTGGGCGTTGGAGTTTTGCTGGTTGCAGATTTTTCTTTCCTTTCTTGGTATCGTTCCTTCGAGATTTTCTTGTACTTGTACTTTTGTTTCAGTATTTTATAAAACATGTATATAGTCTTGGTTTTGTGTTTATTTTCATTTACCAATTCCTTTTTCTTTTGGTGTTTGACTCATCCTATTTCCCGATCTTAATTAATAAAAAGGGCAATGCCTCCCATAATTGTGAAAAGTCACACCCTTGGGGCTAGATGCCACTCCGGGGCCTACTGGAGGCGGGACTCGGGGGTCATTATCTCCCTTTCATCATTACCAGCTCAGGAGGGGCATCTTTGGTGGGAGGGGGCATCTTTGGTGGGAGGGGGCAACTTTGGTCGGAGGGGGTCATGACACTCATTGACATTTATGATAGTTTTTGCAGTTTTGAGGAAGGGTCTACCTAATATAATGGGTGAATATGAACTTAACTACTTTTCCTCCATGTTAATCACATAGAAATCTACTGTAAAGATCATGCCTCTTACCCAGACAAGTACATCCTCAAGAACTCCCGCTGGATATTCCATAGCTTTATTCTCCAACTACACCACTACTCTCACCGACTTTAACTCACCAACCTATGAAGAAGAGAATATAGAGTAAGGCATCACATTTTCAGAATCTCCCAAATCACAAAGAGAATAAAAATTGTGCAACTCCCCTATGGTGTATGGTATGATGAATGTCCCAGGATTCTTGCACTTTTATGGAATTTCTAGATTTGGTGTAATGATTTTGGAAAAATTCCTTCCTTGTTTGATCCTCTCATTTCCCTTGAGCCATCATTGATTGGTACAATGTTCTTTCGAGAATTTTGCATACCTTGTGATTTTCTTGATGGGTTCATGTAGAAAAATGTTGATCTCAACATGATTGAATGTGTCCCAAACCTTCTTTTTCATTGCCTCTTTAAAAATATTCATGGTTTGAGATACCCTGTTTGGAAAATTAAGGGGTTTAAGAAGAACATAATTATTCTTTTTCTTACCTTTATATTTATCCTTAGGTTCCTTGCCAGCCGTTTTTGAATGGGGATTCTCCAGAGTAGAGGTGAATCATGATGGAATGATAGGTGCAGATGTATCGGTTGTTTTCTTCCCACCTCTCAATGTCATGGTACTAAAATTCCCCGAGGGATTGGTAGTAGGTTGGGAAGGTAGATTTCCAGAGTTCTTACTTACCAGGTCATGGAGGGTAGTAGCAATATGGCTCATTTGTGTCTTTTATTCTCTCTACTCTGATCCTTGACTTTTCACCTCATTCTGTTGATTAAGAACAATTTGTTTCAAAATATCATCAGTTTTAAAATCTACATTTGGTAGGGGATTCCCTTATTATTGAGTTGTTGATGCTTGAGCTTAAATTCTCCTTTGGGGTTGTCGGAAACCCTGTTGGTAAGGTGGAGGCTGCTAGAAGTTTGGTTGAAAAGGGGGGCCTTTGCTGTTGTCTAGAGTCATACCTCATGTACGATTGATCCTTCCACCCTTGGTTGTATGCTGGGGTAAAGGAATAAAAATTCTTTTGGGGATTTTGTTTGATTTTGCTGATATGGTCTCCTAGGAAACACTATTGCACAATAATATGTCTTGTAGTTGGGGGAAACAGTAAATTGGGTGGTTTGTCTTAGTGAAAATTACACAAGGCCTTAAATGATGGGGTTGGGAAGTGTTTTGAGCCAAGGAAATATTCCTTACCATAGATGTAAATTCTTCTATCTTGGTATCAATCAAATTAATTTGAAGAGAATAAGGACTTACCTGATGTACTCCTCAAACATGTGGTGTACCTCGATCGCCAAATTGTTGACAGTTCTGTGCCATATGGTCGATCAACACATGTGGAGCTTCTGTTGTCTTGTATACCAATGCTCCTCCAGCTTCGGTATCCACCATGTTTCTCTCCATAGGTGTGAGTCCTTTGTAGAAGTACTGGATGAGGAGTTCATCAGGGATTTGTTGATGTGGGTAGCTTGCACACAACATCTTGAATCACTCAAAGTACACATTCAGTGACTCCCCTTATGCTTGATTAATCCCTGATGAATCCTTATGAATGGATGTTTTCCTTTATGTTGGAAAAAAATATTTTCAAGAAAAGACGTTTCAAATTATTCCAACATGTTACATCTTC
Source organism: Viscum album (assembly GCA_963277665.1). NCBI lineage: Eukaryota > Viridiplantae > Streptophyta > Magnoliopsida > Santalales > Viscaceae > Viscum > Viscum album. The sequence goes on from OY728129.1 coordinate 1,622,567,785, forward strand.
AGGTGGTAAATAATACATCTAGTATTTTTTTAGCTCCATCAAGTGAAAATTGGAATTCCCTTAGTTTTATTTGATCTTCAGATACATTTCTTGGTTCAAGGGTTGAGAAAACCATATTAAATTCATTAATTTGTTTATTGGGATCCTCAACATATAGGCCGTAAAATTTTCGAAGCAGGAGAATTTAACCAGATTTTAGTTCAAAATCTGATTTGAGATTTAGGTATGCAAAGCAATTTGGTTGATAATTAATATCAGGTGCAACCAATTATCGAATGAATCTATTAAGTTAATTCCCATTATTTTAATCCATTGGTTCTTTTTTTATGTTGTAATTAGAGTTTTTTTTTTCCAATTTCAATGTTCTTAGAGCGGAGTAATTCTCCAACTGGCCAAAATGTTGAAACTTCCCATAGACTGAGAATGTCTGATTAGAACCCTAAGGCTCCGTTCAATCTCAGGGTCAAGATCTAAGAGATATTTGGGATTATTTTGTGTTATAAATGAAATAAAAATAAAAAGGATAAAAGTGGACCATAATAAAATAAAATATGAGATGTTTGTGATGATGGTGAAAGAAGAAGAAGAAGAATAAAATAAAAGAAAAAGAAAAATTCAGATTGGGTAAAGAAGGAAGAAAGAAGAGAAGAAGACAATAAAATTTAAAATAAAATAAATACCTCTACATGGTTGAAATTATTTCTTGCCTCTACATAAATGGTTCTAATTTGAAAGGTGTTGTCGTGGGTTCTCTCAAATGATTAGTGATTTTTTGGGTACTTAGATGCAGCATAGTGGATGACCAAGGTTGTCTCTCAAAGGATAAAGTAAATTTCACAACTTATTAAAGGTATTTTTAAAATTACATAAAAGGGAATAAGAAAACTATTTGAAAGGATGTGGGGGGTTTTTAATGTTCATAAAACTAGAATAAGTTTGCTGGAAGAAGATTGTATAATATTATTGTTTTTATTTTTTAAATGAAGTTCGATTAAAACGACACAAGAAGAAGTTGTTTTTAGACAATATTTAAAAGACGTAATTGATCTACCTCTACCTCATAATTTACTTATTAATCATGATAGTTTAAATTATATTCCACTTAATTAATTTCCTCTAATTTTTTTAACCCCCGAACCCAATGATAATTAACATTACCACACATATGAAGAGAATTAAACCCTAAGCTTTCTTCGAAACAAGAAACCACAACACCCTTCTTTGATTGATATTATAAGAATAACTTATGGACAATGGTAAATTAAGGCACATGTATATTCTAAAAAATGAAGATTTATTGAGCTTAGGGATTATATTTTATCTCTACAAATATATCCCATGTCATCTTTTTTACCGATTAAGTTTGTGCTCTCCCAATTTACACAATACTCGACCTCACGTGTTTTTGTGTTAATTGCTAAATTTATTTCTAAGTTTATTATAATTTAAAAACTCAATTATTTGATCATATTATGTGAATTAAAATATCTCAATGATTCAAAATAATCAAATTAAGATGGTATAATAAAAGTCAGTCATTAAGAGAACTACTCTTCCATGGGAGGTGTGGTCATTGTGAAGATATTTTGCATGAGCAAAGGATTGAAAGGGTATAACCTAATCCCGTCTCCACTCTTGATTACGAACCAAATATTATGAGTAAATAAGACTATATTTGAACCAAAAAAATAAAATAGAATAAATAAAATAAGAAAAAATAAATTTATTAGACAAATGAAAACATTACAACATGAAGAAGAGAAAAAATCATCGACGAGGGGATCCTTGCATCAAGAGAAACCCCTATTAAAATGGTTGAATAATTTTTGTGAAACCAACCCTCGTGTAACTTCAATCTCTTAATACACGTACCAACTTCTCCAAATGATAAAAACATAAATATATAGAATGGAGGGTAGACTAGGTTTAAAGATGTTTCATGTGTGAATGGGAAATCATAGCCAAATATTTTAAATCTCCTTGCTCCACCCATTTTACATTCAGAACACATGAACCAACTATTATTTCAGATGAATAACATGTGTCAAATTGGGTTGGAGAGACCCTCTCAAAATTTTGGGCCCAATCGAATCTCATATGAAGACGTTATGGCCCAAATACAGAGCCAATGTCCAGTTTAGTAGGTCCAACCCACCTTTGGCTTCATGGGCCATTTAATACAACCAAATTCATGATTTAGATTCAATGTCCTGAAAAAATATTTTATCCCATTAAATCATGAACACAGTTACAAAATTTAAAATTCAAATAATATATATTAAAATATTAATCTTCAAAATTCTACAATGCAATATAAAGGGTAAAACTGGAATTTTGATCAAATTTTCAAATGAATGATTTAATCCCATATATTTTATAAATAAACTTATTTAATAGAATATTAGGAAATTTTATCATTTAGTATAAAAAATATATTCAATAAAAATGTGTTTTATCAAATTCCCCACACTTACCCTTGTGCACTCCTTGGAGAAACCTCATATCAGGTGTTCTGATAAATTGTGACAAGTAAACATCAATATAATATCAAAACAAATTTTAAGACACATATCCTTGAGATCCAACCATTCCAATCCAAGAAACAAAATATATCATGACTAATAAAAACATTATTTCATGTTCTCCATTTATATAATTCAATATATTCCACAAAATATATCCTCCAATGCACAGAATACTTACCTAACGTCAATTTTCTCTTATCACACAAATGATAATTTTTTTAGCGATGTCATTCTCATCCAAAATAATTCACGGTTCACCATGGATTGATAAAATACCACATCTCCACATTTTATGTGTTAAGGGAATATGTTTCTCATGAGGAATTTTTAGGGTAATTCTGTGGATTTCGGTTTGCAGGATTTATATGAGAAAATTTATGAGGCTGAATGAGGAGGGCTTGACTCCTTTGGAAGAAAAATTGAATTAATATAATTTTCACTAAAATAGGGTCTCCTCATCAATCCCCTTATCATCATTTTATCTCCATCAGTATGAAAATTCAAGGAATGTTTACACCATTCATTATTTCAACATCAAAATTCCAATCTTCTCTAAAATAGTTTTTTGTGGAAGCACTAGATAGGCACAACTTTCTTTTTTTACAAGCTCCAGAAAGGCACAACTTCACATGTCATGAGAGATCTAGAAAAGACACAACTTTAAAAAGAATGATTTTATTAGTAACAAAAACACCTCTTCATAATTTAATTTTCCTCCCAAAGTATCCCAGAATGGGGTAGCTCAACACTTGATAGCTTCCCCCACACTTATGTTCAACTAGATTATGCAATTTCACTTCAAGAGTTGGTTGGATAGAGAAAATTGGCCTGAAATGTGGATAACCTAATAGGTTGTTCATGAATTATAATGCCAACAATGATTAAAATTTCAAGGTAGGCCACTATAAAAAATGAGTTTTTGAAATATGGGCTTTAATACCGAATAAATTACTCAATCATTTAAAACATAAGTACCTCAAACCCTCATGTTTTGATAGGAATAAATCAAATTTTGGTTAAATCAAGCATGTTTTCGTTCTCTCAAGAAATGAGGTAAATGTAAAGAATATGAAAAGAATGGTTCAAAAGCCTCACAGAAAAGTGATTTAAAAAATAAAGACCTTGAGATGTTGCATGGGATTCAAAATTTATAGTACTTTTCTTAAAATTACTAAAGATTTGAACATGAAACAAGGTCATTTTCAGCAATCATTTAAGCTCGGTTTGAAGGGATAAATTGTTTCACTTATTGATATGGATTTTAAAATTGTTATAAGAATAATTTCAGCTCAATAGTTTCTAAAACACTCAAAAAATTTAAAAATGATCATTAAAAACTTGAAAAACAAACATTTATTTACTTTTATTAAAATCATTAAAAAAAGAAAAAAATTGAAATTACTAAACTAAAAGGTCCCCTCCCACATACTTAAATTATTGCAGTGATATCAATGTGATCACATGAGATGATATATTCACATGAAATTTAAAATTTTAAATAGGGAAAATAATAAATAAGTGAAAGGTTTAGGAACTGCCTGATATGCTTAAGTGGTGATGGGGTCATGCAGTGTGATGAAATCCAATGCATCAGTAAGAATTACCTCAATTTATTTATTCAAACATTTTCGGTTGATGGTAAAGCTCCTTACAGTGTCCTCTTGTGCGATCTCCACTTAAATATATGAAAAAAATGTTAGATACAATATAAGGACCCAACCACCTGGAACACAACTTTCCAGACATCAGTTTCATTCGTAAACTATAGACCAAGACTTTATCTCCAAATTGAAATTCTCTTTTCTGGATCATTTTGTCATGAACTACTTTTGATATTTCTTTATAGAGATTTTGTTCTAATATAAAGACAATCAAATCTCCTCATGATCTTGAATTTTTAGCTTCCTTTGGATTCCAATATGGGCCAAATCCATGTTGTATTTATTTATAGCCCAATAATCCCGATGCTCAACTTCCTCAGGGAGATGACTCAGTTTCCCAAAATCAATCTGAAATGGGGACATTCCAATGGGTGTCTTGTATAAAGTACTATAATCCCACAATGCATCATCCAAGATATTGTTCCAATATTTATTATTTGGCTGCATTGTTTTCTCCAAAATTTGTTTTATCTCGTGATTGGAAACCTCATCATGGCCATTTTATTGGGGATGGTATGGTGTTGATGTTTTTTGTGTCACCCAAACCTTAGAAGAAGGGAAGAAATATTTCTATTGTAGAAGTGTGTCCCTTGGTCACTGATGATGGCCTTCGGTACTACAAACCTGAAAAAAATATGTGCTTTGACAAAGTCCACAATAACACGAAAAGCATCAATCCTAGTGTCCATAGCCTCCACCCATTTACTAAAATAATAGAAAAAACCAAAATATACAAAAAAAAATCGAAGGAAATAGGAAAAGGAACCATAAATTGATGCCCCGTACATACAAAAACTCACAGAATAATATGGGTTGTTGAGGCATCTCATGTCTCCTGGAAATGTTACCAGTGTGCTAGAAACAAGAGAATGACTTACAAAACACATGAGTATTATAGAATAAGCTAGACCAATATAATCTAGATCCTAAGACATTCCTAGCTATCCTATGGGGTCCAAAGTGTCCACTAGAAGCTTGTGTGTGATAGAATTGTATAATAGACTCAAACTCATGATCAGGAACACAGTTCCTAATAACATGGTCACTACACATGTGCCATAGGTATGGATCATACCAAACATAAAATCTTGACTCACTCTTTAATTTTAGGACTTGATGCTTCTTTAAATTTGCAGGGATTTTAGAGTTAACAAGGTAGTTAACTAAATTTTCATACCACGGATGCATACATGAGATGTAATAAACATGCTCATCGGGGAATGTATCTCAAAGTGGTACTTTGTCCAAGGTGTCATCCTCTAGCATGTGAGTAAGACTACTCATGTGGTCTGCCACAAAGTTTTCTGACCCCTTCTTTTCCTTTACCTCAATATCACTTTCTTGATGAAGGAGCATCCATCAGATTAGCTTGGGCTTTGCATCTGGATTCTTCAAGAGGTACCTCAGAGCTTTATGGTCACAAAAATCAACTACTTTAGAGCCCAATAAATATGAATGGAATTTATCTAAAGTGAATTTGACAGAAAGAAACTCATTTTCCATATTTGGGTTGTTTGATTGGGAGGAATCCAGTGTCCCCGATGCATAGAAAATCACATTTGTATGTCCCTCCTCCTATGAGATAAGACAACAACTACTACGATGTTGGAGGCATCACACATAAGTTCAAAAGGAAGCTCCCACCGTGGGGGCTGTATGATTGGTGGAGTGGTTAGACACTTCTTATATCATCAAAGGAAGTCCCACAATAATAATCAAACACAAAATCCACATCCTTTTTTATGTAATCATGACATAGGAAGATAAATCTTACTAAAATCATTGATTAAGCGCCGATAAAATCTTGCATGCCCTAGGAAAGATATAACATCGCGCAGACATGAAGGATATGGTAAGAATGAAATGATATCTACCTTAGATCTATCAACCTCAATCCCATGTTTTGACAATACATTCCCTAAGATAGTGCCATGTTCTACCATGAAATGGCACTTTTCAATGTTCAAGACTAGATTATTTTCAATACAATGATTCAACTCCTTTGCAAAACTACTTAGACCTTAATCAAATGAGGATCCATATGCTAAAAAATCATTCATAAATACCTCCATGAATGTATCAATAAAATCAGAAAATATACTAACCATGCATATCTGGAATGTTCTTAGGGAATTAAAAAGTCCAAATGGTATCCTTTGGTAGGAAAACATACCAAATGGACAAGTGAATGTTTTCTTCTACTGATCCTCTACAGCAATAAAAACCTGAAAATATCAATAAAATAAATACAAGAAACAACAATTTGTTTTCCTGTCTAGTCTCTCATGCATCTAATCAATAAATGGATAGGGGAAATGGTCTTTGAGAGTGGACTGATTTTGTTTCCTGTAATCTATACACACAGACCATCTTTTTTGCACCCTCATTGGAACTAACTCATCTTTCTCATTTTTAACAAATTTTACACCACTTTTATTAGGAACAACCTGAATAGGACTTACACACTGAGAATATGAAATGGGAAATTTTATACCTTCCTTGAGAAATATTTGAAGTTCTCTTTTAACCACATCCAAAAGAGTTGGATTCAGGTCCATTGTGCCAGCCTAACCGGTTTATCACCACCCCCTAAAGAATCCTATGCATGAAAATGGAGGGGCTAATACAAGTTATTTCAGCAAAGGTCCACCCAATTTCCCTGATGTTATCCCTCAAAAGATTCAATTGTTTTTCCGAAGGTTCAAAAGGTATATTGTTAGCAATGAAACCAGGTAATTTCTCACCACTAAAAAAGTATGAGTATTTGATATTTGGTGGGAATGGCTTGAGTTCTAATGTATGGGGGTGGTGTATGGATGGAGACATTAAAGGAACTGAAATATGTGTAAAAATATCATCAGTATTAGAATAGAAATAATCATAGTCAGAGAAAAAAACATCAAATCCATCAGCATACTCAACAGGCATGTCGTATTCAGAGTTCACTTGATTAAATTCTGAATATGAATCCATTTGAAAATCAACTATAAGAGAGCATTGTTCATTATAAATGAGTGTGGAAGTTCTATTACACATTAAACTATATCCAATACTCATAATCTCCTTAAGAATAGGACAATAAAATTCCATGGGGTTTCAAGGTGACGGTTCAAAATGGGAGATAAAAAATCCATAATGTTCCTCTGAGGGGTACTTCATGGAGTCCATAAAATTAAATATCACAACATCATCCCAAAACTCCATGGAAAGTGTACCCTTATAGACATCTATGATAGTTATTTTTAGTTTTGAGGATGGTTCTACCTAAGATAATGGAATCATGTTATATTACCTTATCATCGTCCATGTTTAGAAAATATAAATTTACTGGAAAGATCATGTCTCTTACCTGGAAAAGTACATCCTCAAGGACTCCCGCTGGATATTCCATATCTCTATTCGCCAACTACTCCGCTACTCTCATCGGCTTCAACTCACCAAACTATAAAGAAGAGAATATAGAGTGAGGAATCACATTTATGGAAGCTCACAAATCGCAATGAGCATCAGAAACGTGATACTCCCTTATTATGCATGGTATAGGGAATGTCCCCAAATCCATGCACTTTTTTGGCATCAATAGAGTTAGTGTAATGAGTGATGACACATTCTTTCCAAGATTTATCATCTCATTTACCTTCATCCCTCTTCTATTGATACAATGTTTTTTTAATAATTTCATATACCTTGGGATTTTATTGATGTCTTCAAGTAAAGGAATTATTATCTCCACACGACTGAAGGTGTCTAAAACCTCCTTTTTCATTGCCTCTTCAGCCATCTTCATGGTTTGAAAAACCATGTTTTGAAAAGTAAGGGGTTTAAGATGAAAATATATAATCTTTTTCTTACCATTATATTCCTCCTTGGGTTTCTCAGCAGCCGGTTTGGAATGGGGCTTCTCCGGAGTTGAGGTGAATCCCAGTGGAACGATAGGTGCCTATGTATTATTTTTTTTCTTCCCACTAATCAATGTGATGGCACTGAAATTTACCTAGGGATTGGGAGTATGTTGGTAAGGTAGATTTCCGGAGTTTGTACTTACCAGTTCATAGAGGGCAATTGAAATCTGGCTCATTTGTGTCTTCAATTCTCTCAACTCCAAACATTGGATTTTATTCTCATTCATTAGATTAAGAACAATTTGTTTCAAAATATCATTAGTGTTAGAATCTACCTTGGGTGTGGGATTCCCTTATTGTTGACTTTTTGATTCTTGAGCTTCAAATCGCCTTTGGGGTTGTTGGAAATATAGGTGGTAATGTGGAGGTTGTTGTATGTTTTGTTGAAAAGGGTGCCTTTGTGGTTTTCTAGAGACATACCACATGTCTGATTGATCCTTCCACCCATGGATATATGCTGGTGCAATTAAATCCAAATTCTTTTGGGGATGTGGATGTTTCTACAGCTGATATTGTCTCACAGGAAACACTCCTGCACAATCATCCCTTTCTTATAGTTTGGGGAAACATTCAGTTGGGTGGATTATCTTAGTGAAAAATTACCAAGGCCTTGAACGTGAGGGTTGGGATGAATTTTGAGCCAAATAAATCTACCTCACAATAGTTATCAATTCTCCCAAGTTGGTATCAATCAATTGACTTTCATGAAAGAAGGAATTACCAGATCTACTCCTCGAACATGTGGTGTACCTAGATCACCAAATTGTTGAGACTTTGGTTCCATCATTTCGACCAATGCACGTGTATCTACTGGTGTCTCGTCTACTAATTCTCCTCTATCAACGACATCGTTTATTATTCTCTCTATAGGTGTGAGACCTTCGTATAAGTATTGGATGAGGAGTTTCTCACTGATTTGGTGATGTGGGAAGCTGTCACACACCTTCTTGAATCGCTCCCAATACACATACATTAAATCCACTTGTGATTGATCAATCCCTAAAATCACCTTATGAATCAATGTGGTCCTTGATTCTAGAAAAAACCTTTTCCAAAAAAGGTGTTTCAAATCGTTCAAAAAAGTTACATCTTCAGGTTGTAAATAATGCATTTAATATTTTGAAGCTCCATCAAGTGAAAATGAGAATTCCCTTAGTTTGATTTGATATATAGATACATTTATTGGTTTAAGGGTTGAGAAAACGACATTAAATTCATTATGGTGTTTATTGGGATCCTTACCAGAGAGGCCATGAAATTTTGGAAGTAGGTGAATTATCCCAGATGTCAGTTCAAAATCTGATTCAAAATTTGGGTATGCAATGGAATTTGGTTGATAGTTAATATCAGGTGAAGCCAATTCTTGAATGGTTCTATTAATTTTATTCACATTATTTTCTTCCATTGGTTCTTATTTTAAGTAGTAATTATATTTTTTTCCAATTTCAATGTTCTTGGAGTGGAGTAATTCCCTAACAGGTTGAATGTTGAAACATCCCGTAGACTGAGATAGTCTCAATCGAGGACTAAGGCTATGTTTAATCTCAGTGTCGTAATCTAAGAGATCCTTTATATTAGTTCATGTCATAAATAAAAATAAAAAAGAAAAAAAAGAAAAGTGGACTATAATAAAATAAAATATGAGAAGTTTGAGTTGATGGTGAAAAAATAAGAAGAACAAACAAAATAAGTAGAAAAATTCAGATTGGGTAAAGAATAAATAAAGAATAGAATAAGAGAATAAAATGTAAAATAAAATAAATTACTCTAAATGGTTGAAAATATTACTTGTATCATAAAAATCAATTCCAATTTGAAAGGTGCTGTCATGGGAACCCCCAAATGATTTGTGATTTTTTGGTGCTTAGGTGTAGTAGAGTGGTTGACCAAGGTGGTATCTCAAAATAGGAATTATATTTGACAACTTATTAAAGGTGATTTAAAAATAACATAAAAGGAAATAACAAAACTAGTTGAAAGGATTTTGGGGGTTCTTACAGTTCATAGAACTAAAATAATTTGGTTGGAAGAATATTGTATAATATTTTTGTTTTTATTTTTTAAATGAAGTTCGATTAAAAAGACACAACAAGAAGATGTTTTTTAGACAATATTTAAATACATAATCAATATAAATAGACCTCTTCATTTACATATTATTAATTATCATTTAAATTATTTTCCACTTAATTATGATCCACTAATTTTTGAACCCCCAAACCCTACGAGAATTATCTTTACCACAAATATGAAGATAATTAAACCCTAGGCTATCTTCGAAACATACAATCACTACACCCTACTTTGATTGATGTTTTAAGGATAGCTTATGGTTAGTGGTAAATTAGTTTAATGTTCATTCCAGAAAATTATGATGAATTGAGCTTAGAGATTATATTTTAACTCTACAAATTAATCCTGTGTGGTCTTGTTTTACCAATTAAGTTTCCACACCCACAATTTACACAATACTCAACCTCGCATGTTGTTGGGTTAATTGTTCAATTTCTTGCTTATTTTCTTATAATTTAAAAAGTAAATTAATGGATCACATTATGTGAATTACAGTAGCTCAATGATTCAAAATAATTAAATGAATAGGGTAGAAGATAGATCGATCACTAAGATAATGTCTCTTCCTTGGGTAGTGTGGTCATCGTGGAGACATTTTGCATGAGAAAAGGATTGAAAGGGTAGAACCAATATCATCTCTACACTTGATTCCACCCCAAATATGATGAGTAAATAAGATGAAAAGTGAAAAAAATCATAAAATAGATTAAATAAAAGGAGAACAAAGAAATTTATTACACAAATGAAAACATTACAACTTGAAGAAGAGAAGAAGGCTTCGATGAGGGGATATTTGTATAAAGAGTTACCCCTTTTACAATGGTTGAAGAATTTTGGCGAAAAAAATTCTCCTCTTCCTTAAATATTCTAATGCATGTCCCAACCCTTCCAAATGAAAAAAAATCTAATTTATAGAATGGAGGGAAGGATAGGTTTAAAGTGGTTTCAAGTGTGAATGGAAAATCTCGACTAAATATTTTAATCCCAATTGAACCGACCATTTAACCATAAAAATGCATGAACCGACTATTATTTTAGGAGAATGATTTTTTTACAAATTGGGATTTCGAGATCCTCTCAAAATATTGTCCTCATAAAATCCGGTATGAAGACGTTATGAACCAAATACAGAACCAATGTCCAATCTGGCAGGCCCAACCCACCTTTTACTTCATGGTCCATTTAGTCCAACCAAATTCATGATTTAGCTCCACGTTCTAGAAAAAAGTTGTATCCCATTAGCTAAGGAACACAATTACAAAATTTCATGTTCAAATAATAAATATTAAAATATTTATCATTGAAATACTACTGTGCACTATAAAGCGTAAAAATGGAATTTCCATCAAATTTTCAAATGAATGATCAAATCCCAAATATTTTATAAATTAAAATATTTAAAACAATATGAGAAATTTTATCATTTATTATCCAAACAATATTTTATAAAAATGTGTTTTATAACTCCCCCACACTTAATTTTTTGCACACCTTGGAAAAACCTCCTATCACGTATTCCAAAAAAGTGCGACAAGTAAACATCAACATCAAATCAAAAAAAAATTTAGAAAACATATCCCTGAGATTCAAAAATTCCACACCAAGAAACAAAATATATCAAGCCTCATCAAAAATCATTATTTCATGTTCTCCATTTATATCATTCAATATATTTCTACATTATTTATCCACCCATGTGAAAAACACTTACCTCATTTGAATTTTATCTTATCACACAAATGTCAATTGTTTGGTAATGTATTTCTCATCCAACTCATTCATGGGTCACCGTAATCTTGATAAATTTATACATCAGTTCATGATATGAGTCAAGGACATACGCTTATCATGAAGAATTTTCAAGTTTGTTCTGCGTCTTTTGGTTGGTATGATTTAGATGTGAACGATTTTGAGGTTGAATTAGGAGGGCTTGACTATTTTTGAATCAAAATTGCATTAATCTAATTTTAACTTAAATATGGTCTCCTACTCAATACCCTTATCATATATTCAGCTCCATCATCATGAAAATTCATGGAATGTTGAAACCATTCATCATTTCAACAAAAAATTTCAATCTTACCCAAATTAGTTTTTCGTGAAAGATCACGATAGACACACTTTTCTTTTTTAGAAGCTCCAGAGAGGCATGGCTTCACTTGTCATGAAAGCTCCAAAAAAGGAACAGCTTTCAACAAAATTATTTTTTCATCAGCAAACACAACTTTTAAGAATCTAATTTTCCACCCAAAGTATCATAGAATTTTGTAGCACAACACAAGACAACTTCCCCCACACTTAAGTTCAACTATATTATGAAATTTCACTTCAAGAGTTAGTTGGATAGAGAAAATTTTCTTCTAATGTGGCTAACCTAACAGGCTGTTCATGGATTATAAGGGCTACAAGGATTAAATTTTCAAGGTAGGCCATTATAAAGAAGGATTCTTTAAAATATGGTCTTTAATACCAAAAAAATGCCACAATCATTTAAAACATAAGTACCTCAAACCCTCATGTTTTGACCAGAATAAATCAAATTTTGGTTAAATCAAGCATGGTTTCGTTCTCTCGAGAAATGACGTAAATGTAAAGAATATCAGAAGAATGGTTTAGAAGCTTCATAGGAATTTGATTTTAAAAATAAAGATAGTGAGATGTGGCATGGGATTCAAAATTCAGAGTAATTTCCATGAAATTACTAAATATTTGAACTTGAATCAAAATCATTTTTAGTATTCATTTAAGCTCAGTTTCAATGGATAAATTGGTTCACATATTGATATGGATTTCCAAAGGGTTATGAGAATCATTTCAGCTCAAAAGATTCAAAAACACACAAAAAATTCAAAAATAAAAAAACAAAATTTCAAAAACCCACAATTTGTTTTGTTTTTTATACAATTGAATAACAAGAAAACAATTGAAATTACAAACGTAAAAGTTACCCTCCCCCACACTTAAAATATTGCATTGTCCTCATCATGAACCAATGAGATGATATATGATGTTGAAATTTATAGTTTTAAATTGGAAAAATAATAAAGAAGTGAAGGGGTTAGGAATAGCTGAATATGGTTATGTGATGATGTGGTCATTCAGTGTGATGAAATCCACTACATGAGTAAGAATTCCCTCAATGAAATTCTTCAAAGTTTTCCCATTAACTGTTAATATACTTCTAGTGTCCTCTTGTGAGATATCCACAAAACCATAAGGAAGACCAGTATATAGCATATAAGGACCTAACCACCAGGAATTCAACTTACTAGGCATCAGCTTCAGTCCTAAACAGTAGAGCAATACTCCAACTTGAAAATCTCTTTTCTGGATAATTTTTTCTTGATCTTCTTTTGACGTTTCCTTATAAAGCCTAGAGTTCTTATATGAAGACAATAAAATCTCCTAAATCTCATGAATTTTAAGCTTCCTTTGGATTTCATCATGGGCTAAATCCATGTTGCATTTCTTTATATCCCAATAATTTCAATGCTCAACTACCACAGGGAGATGAACCACTTTCCCAAAAACAATCCAAAATGGGGACATACCAATGGGTGTCTTGTATACTGTCCTATAAGCCCACAATGCATCATTTAATTGATTTCTCAAATCTTTCCTATTTGGGTATACGGTTTTCTCCAAAATGTGTTTCAACTCATGATTTTAAAGCTCAGCATGGACATTTGTTTGGGGGTGGTATGGTGTTGTTGTTTTGTGTGTTACCCCATACATCTGAAGAAGGGATGAAATATTCTTATTGTAGAAGTGTGTCACTTGTTCACTGATGACGGCCTTTGGTACTCAAAACCTGTAAAAAAATATGCTCTTTGACAGAGTCCATAACCACATGAGAATCATTAGTCCAGGTAGCCTTATCCTCCACCCATTTACTAACATAATCAAAAGAATCCAAAATATACAAAAAAATGAAGGAACTAGGAAAAAGGACCAATAAAATCAATTCCCCATACATCAAAAATATCACAGAATAGTATGGAGTTTTGAAGCATCTCATGTCTCTGTAAAATGTTCCCAGTGTGTTGGCAATGAGAGAATGACTTAGAAAACAAATGTGCATCATGAAATAAACAAATATATTATAATCCAGAGTCTAAGAGATTCCTAGCTATCTGTTGTGGTCCAAAGTGTCTACCACAAGCAAGTTTATGAAAAAATTGTATAATAAAACCAAAATCATGATCGGGAACACACCTCCTAATAACATGGTCACTAAAGATTCACAATAGGTATGGATCATTCCAAACATAAAATCGTGACTCACTATTTAATTTTTTGGAGTTGGTGTTTCTTTAAATTTGGAGGGATTTCATAGGCAACAAGGTAGTTAACTAAATCTGTATACCAAGGATGCATACTTGAGACGGAATAACGATGCTCATTGGGGAATGTGTCCTAAAGTGGTACCTGGTCCAAGGTGTCATCCTCTAGAGTGTGATTAAGACTACTCATGTGCTGTGACACCTTGTTTTACGACCACTTATTTTCCTTTATCTAAATATCAAATTATTGACGAAGGAACATCCATTAGATTAGCCCGGGATTTGAGTTTTACTTCTTCAAGAGGTACCTCAGAGCTATATGGTCATAAAAAACGGCATTAGAGCTCAATAAAAATGAACATAATTTATCTAAAGTGAACATGACAAAAAGAATCTCTTTTTCCCTTGAATTTTTTGTTTTATTGGGATGAATCTAGTGTCCTCCATGCATAGGAAATCACATGTGAATGTCCCTCCTCCCGCTGAGATAGGTCAACTCCTACTACGAAGTTGGAGGCATCACACATAAGCTCAAAAGTAATCTCCCACTATTGGAAATGTATGATTGGTGGAGTGGTTAGAAACATCTTTATCCCATCAAAGGATGTCCTGCAATAATCATCAATCACAAAATGAGAATCCTTTTGATGTAATCGTGACATATGAAGAGAAATATTATAAAAATATTTGATGAATCACTAATAAAATCCAGCATTCCCTAGGAAAGATCTAACATCGCCCACACATGAATGATATAGTAAGGATGAAATGATATCTACCTCAGATCTATCAACCTCAATCCTATGTTTTTACATAACATTCCCTATGAAAATGCCATGCTCTACTCTGAAATGACTCTTTTCAAAGTTCAGGACCAGATTTTTTTCAATACAAAAATTCAATACCTTTCTCAAACTACTTATACATTCATCAAATGAGGATCTTTACACTGTAAAATCATCCATAAATACCTCCATGCAGGTGTCAATAATATCAGAAAAAATATTCACTAGGCATCTTTGAAAGGTACCTGGGGCATTGCAAAGTCCAAATGGCATCTATTGGTAGGAAAACATACCAAATGCACAAGTTAATGTTGTATTCTATAGATCTTCTAGAGAAATAAGAACCCAAAAATATCAAGAAAATCCATCCAAGAAATAGTATTTTATTCTCCCATCTAGTCTCTAAAGAATTTGATCAATACATGGGAGGGGAAATGGTACTTGCGAGTAGATTGATTTAGTTTTTTATAATCATTACAAACACACAAACTGTTTCACACCCTCATTTTAACTAACTCATCATTATCATTTTTTACAATTGTAACAAAAAATTTCTTTAGCACTACCTGAATAGGACTTACCCACTGAGAATCTGAAATGGGGAATATTACACCTACCTTGAGCAATTTTTTAAATTATTTTTTTAGAAACATCCAAAAGAGTTGGATTTAGTATCTATTCTGGAAACCGAACTACTTTATCCCCACCGTCCAAATGAATACTATGCATTCCAATGGAGGGGCTAATACCGGATATGTCAGCCTAGGTCTACCCAATTGCCCTAATGTTCTCCCTCAAAATATTCAGATTTTTTTCTTCATGTTCAAAAGGGAGATTGTTAGTAATGATAACAGGTAATTTCTCTCCACTAAATATGTATGAGTATTTGAGATTTTGTGGCAGTGTCTTGAGTTTCAGTATTGGGGGGTGGTGTATGGATGGATACATTGAAGGAACTAAAATATGTTCACATGGAACATCAGTATTAGAATATAAATCCACATAATCATAGAATAAAACATCAAATATATCAGCATACTCGATATGCAGGTCATAATCATAGTTCACTTGATCAAAATTAGAATATGAATCCATTTAAAAATAAAATATAAGAGAGACTTGTTCATTATAAACGAGCGTTGAAGTGCTCTTAGAGATCAAACTAGATCTAATAATCATAATGTCCCTAATCATAGGACAATAAAATTCTATGGGGTTTTTATTTGTTGGTTCAAAATAGGAGATAAGATACGCAGAATGGTCCTATGAGGGGTACTGCTTGGAGTCCATACCATTAAATATCACAACACTATCCCCAAACTCCATGGTAAGTGTACCCTAACTGACACTTATGATTTTTTTTGTAGTTTTGAGGAAGTGTATACCTTAGATAATTGGAGCATGTAAACTTACTCGATCATCTTCCATGTTAAGACCAAATAAATTGGCTGGAAAATCATGTCTCCTACTCAAACGAGTACATCTTCAAGGGCTACCACTAGATATGCCATACCTCTATTCCCCAACTACACCACTAATCTTGTCATATTTACTCTCGAACCTGTATAGAAGAGAATATAGAGTGAGGAATCACATTTATAGAAGCTCCCTATTAACAAAGAGCGTCAGAAAAGTGCAACTCCCCTATGGTTCATTGTATGGTGAATGTCCCCAAATCATTTCACTTACTAGGAATTTCTAGAGTTGGTGTGATGAGTGCTGAAACATTCCTTCCACGATTGATCATCTCATTTATCTTGATCCCTCTTTTATTGATAGAAAGCTATATTAAAAATTTCACATACCTTGGGATTTTGTTGATATCTCCAAGTAGAGGAATGTTGATCCACAGATGCTTGAACATGTCCAAGACTTCCTTTTTCATTTCCTATTCAGCAATCTTCTTGGTTTGAACAACCCTATTTGGAGAATTATTGGGTTTAGGAGGAATATCATTAATATTTTTCTTACCTTTATATTTCTCCGTGGGTTTCTCATCAGCGTGTTTTGAATGGGGCTTCTCCGAAGTTGAGGTGGAACCCGGTGGAACGATAGGTGCATATGTATCAGTTGTTCTCTTCCCATTTCTCAATGTGAAGGCATTAACATTCACCTTGGGATTGGGAGTAGGTTCGGAGGGTTGATTTCCAGAGCTCGCAACCACAAACCTTGAATTTTCATCTCATTCTGTTGATTAAGAACAACTTGTTTCAAAAGATCATCATTGTTAGAATATACCCTTGTTGGGGGATTCCCTTGTTTTTGACTTGTTAACACTTGAGCTTCAACTATCCTTTGGGGTTGCTAGAAACCTTGTAGGTAAGGTGGAGGATGAGGGAAGTTTTGTTGAAAAGGGGGACATTGTTGTTGTCCAGAGCCATACCCCATGGATGGTTGATCATTCCACCCTTGGTTGTATGCTGGTGAAAATGTATCAAAATTATTTTGGTGATGTGGCTGTTGTTGCTGTTGATATGGTCTTCCAGTAAACACTGTTTAACAATCTTTTGTTTCTTGTAGGTGGGGGAAATAGTAAGTTGGGTGGATTGTCTCAGTGAAAATTTCACAAGGTCATGAAGGAGGGGGTGGAGATATCTTTTGAGACAAAGAAATCTGCCTCACCATAGTTTTCAATTATTCAAAATTGATATCAATCAAATGCCTTTCAAGTTAAGAATCACTTACCTGATGTACTCCTCGAACATGTGGTGTACCACGATCACTAAATTGATGAGAGTTTTGTGCCATCTTTTCGATCAACACACGTACAAATACTGGTGTCTTGTCTACCAATGATCCTAAAGCTGCGTCATCTTCCATACTTCTCCCCATATGTGTGAGTCATTGGTAGAGGTATTGGATGAGGAGTTTCTCGCTCATTTGGTGACGTGGGAAGCTTTCGCACAACTTCTGGAATCACTCCTAGTACTCATACATCGACTCCTCGTGTTCTTGATTAATCTCTGATATCTCCTTACGAATATAAGTGGTCCTTCATGCTGGAAAAAATATTTTCAAGAAAATACATTTCAAATTATTCCAACAAGTTATATCTTCAGGTTGTAAATAATATAACTAGTCTTTTGTAGCTCCATCAAGTGAAAATGGGAATGCCCTTAGTTTGATTTGATCTTCAGAGATATTTCATGGTTTATGGTTTAGAAAACCACATTTAATTCATTAAGGTATTTATTGAGATCCTCACCATAGAGGCCATCAAATTTCGGAAGCAGGTGAATTAACACAGATTTCATTCAAAACTTGATTTGAGATTTGGGTATGCAATGCAATTTGGTTGATAGTTAATATCAGTTGTAACCAATTCTCAAATGGTTCAATTAAGTTCATTACCATTATTTTCAGCCACTGGTTGTTGTTTTATGTTGGAATTATAAGTGTTTCCAATTTAAATGTTCTTAGAGTGTAGTAATTCCCCAACTGGATGAATGTCAAAACATCCCATAGACTGCGAATATCAAATTTGTTCCCTATCTCTGTGTTTAATCTCAGGGTCATGAAATAAGAGAACATTGGTTTTAGTTCATCCCATAAATCAAAAAAAATTAAAATAAGAAAAGTAGACAATAATAAAATAAAATATTATAATTTTTTATGGTGAAAATGGAATAAGAAGTAGAAAACAAAAGAAGAAGAAAATTTCATATTGGGTAAAGAAAGAAGAAAGAAGAGAAGAAGAGAATAAAATATAAAATAAAATAAATACCTCTAAATGGTTGAAATAATTACTTGCCTCCCAAGAAATGGTGCTAATTTGAAAGGAACTGTCTTGGGAACCCTCCAATGATTAGTGATCTTTTTTGGGTACTTAGGTGTAGCAGTGTGGCTGACCAAGGTCGTCTCTCAAAGGAGGAAGTGAATTTGACAACATATTAAATGTATTTTAAAAATAACATAAATGGGAATAATAAAAAAAATTGAAAAGATGTGTGGGGTTTTTACAGTGCATAAAACTAGAATAATGTTTATGTAAGATGAATGTGTAATATTTTGGTTTTTATTTTTGAAATGAAGTTCGACTGAAAAGACACAACATCAAGCTATTTTTAGACGATATTTTAAAGACGTAATAGTTCTAACTATACCTATTCATTTACATATTAATAATTATCATTCAAATTATTATTCACTTAATTATTATCCCCTAATTTTTTAACCACTGAACCCTTTGAGAATTAACATTACCACAAATATGAAGATAATTAAACCCTAAGCTATCTTCGAAACAAGGAATCGCAACACCCTGCTTTGATTGATGTTCTAAGGATAGCTTATGGTTAGTGGTAAGTTAAGTCACATTTCCATTATGGAAAATTAGTATGCATTGAGTTAGATATTATGTTGGAACTTTAAAAATTTATCACGTGTGATCTTGTTTTATCGATTATGCTTGCGCTCTCCCAATTTACACAATACCCGACCTCCCATGTTTTTGTGTTAATTGTTGAATTATTGTATTAGTTTATTATAATTTAAAAACTAAATTCATATATCATATTATGTGAATTACAGTATATCAATGATTCAAAATATTTAAATTAATATGGTAGAAGATTTGTCAACCACCAGGAGAACAACTCTTCCAGGGGCGGTGTGATCGTCATGGAGACGTTTTTCATGAACAAATGATTGAAAGCGTAGAACCCAATCTTGTCTCCACTATTGATTACAACCAAAATAGAATGGTTAAATAAGAGTATAATTGAACAAAACATATGAAAATAGAGGAAATAAAATAAGAACAACTAAATTAATTACACAAATGAAAAAATCAAAACATGAAGAAGAGAAGAAGTCTTCGATGAAGAGATCATTACGTAAAGAGCTGTCATTCTTACAATGGTTGATGAATTTTGGTGAAACAAATTCTCCTATGACTTCAATATTATAATTCATGTCCTAAACACTCAAAATGAGAAAACAATAATGTATAGAATGGAGGGTAGTGTTGGTTTAAAGAGGTTTTAAGTGTGAATGGGAAATCTCAGCCAAATATTTTAATCCACATTCCACCACCCATTTGACCTTCCCAACTCATGAACCAGCTATTCTTATAGAATAATGGTTTGTAAAAAATTGGGCTAGAGAGCTCCACACAAAATTTGGGCCCAACTTAAGCACTTATGATGATGTTTTGACCCCTCTACAAAACCAATGTCCAATATGAAGGGTCCAGCCCACCGTTGACTTCATGGTCCATTGAGTCCAAAAAAAATCACGATTTAGCTCCAATGTCCTGAACAATAGTTTTATCCCATTCAATAAGGAACACATTTAAAAAATTTCAAGTTCAAATAATAAATAATGAAATATTTATCTTTTAAATACTACAGTGTACTATTAAGGCTAAAATGAGAATTTCCATCAAATTTTCAAATAAATTATCTAATCCCAAATATTTTATAAACAAAAATATTTAACAAAATGTGAGGAAATTTTATCATTTATTATCAATAAAATATTCTATAAAAATGTGTTTTATAAACTCACCCACACTTACCCTTTTGCACTCCTTGGAAAAACCTTATATCAGGTATTCTGAAAAATTGTGACAAGTAAACACCAATATCAAATCAAAACAAATTTTAAAACACGTACCCTTGAGATCCAAAAATTCAACACCAAGAAACAAAAGATATCATGCCTCATAAAAAACATTATTTCATGTTCTCCATTTATATCATTAAATATATTTCCACTTAATTTATCATCCCATGCGCTAAACACTTACCTCACATTAATTTTCTCTTATCACACAAATGTCAATTATTTAGCAATGTATTTATCATCCAAACTCATTAAAGGGTCACCATAGGTGTGATAAATTCCTACATCACCACACGATAGGAGTCAAGGACTTATTTTTATCATGAGGACTTTTCAAGGTTGTTCTATGGCATTTGGTTGATAGGATTTAGATGTGACAAATTCTAAGGCTGAATAATAAGGGATTTACTCTTTTTGAATCTAAATTGCATTAATATAATTTTCACTTAAATATGGTCTCCTCATGAAACCCTTTATCCTCAATTCATCTCCATCATCATGAAAAGTCAAGGAAAATTTACACCATTCATCATTTCAACAATAAATTTCAATCTTCCCCAAAATAGTTTTCGTGAATGCTCGAGATAGGAACAACATTATTCTTTCAGAAGCTCCAGAAAGGCATAGCTTCAATTTTCATGAATTCTCCTAAAAAGGAACAAATTTCAACAAAATGGTTTTTTTCACCAGAAAACACATATTATCATAATTTAATTTTCCACCCAAAGTATCACATAATGTGGTATCAAAACACATGATAGATTCCCTCATACTTAAGATCTACTAGATTAAGAAATTTCACTTCAAGAGTTGGTTGGATAGTGAAAATTGTCTGGTAATGTGGAAAACCTAACAGGATGTTCATTGATTTTATGGGCTAAAAAGATTAAATGATCACGGTAGGCCATTATAAAAAAGGATTCTTTGAAATAAGGGCATTAATACCAAATAAATGCCTCAATCATTTAAAACATAATTACCTCAAACCATCATGTTTTGACAGGAATAAATCAAATTCTGGTAAAATCAACCATGGTTTGGTTCTCTCAAGGTAAGAGGTAAATGTAAAGATTATGAAAAGAATCATTTAGAAGCCTCATTGGAAAGTGATTTCAAATATAAAGACAGTGAGATGTGGCATGGGATTCAAAATTAAATGTACTTTTCAAGAAATTACTATAGATTTGAACTTGAAATAAAATCATTTTTAGTATTCATTTATGCTCAGTTTCAAGGGATAAATTGTTTCACTTATTGATATTCATTTTAAAATGGTAATGAGAATCATTTCAGCTCAAAATCATCAAAAACACACACAAAATGAAAAATAAACACACAAAATTTGAAAAACATACAATTTTTTTGTGTATTTAAATCATTGAATAATAAGAAAACAATTGAAATTACTGAACTAAAATTTCCCCTAACCCACACATAAAATATTTCATTTCCCTCAATGTGAACCCATGAGATGATATATGAACATGAAATGTATAATTTTAAATAGTACAAAGAATAAATAAGTGAAAGGGTTAGGAATGTCCTGATATGCTTAAGTTATATTGGGGTCATGCAATGTGATGAAATCCCCTACATCAGAAGGAAGTCCCTCAATGTACTTCTTCAAACATTGCCCGTTGACTGTAAATCTTATTCCAGTGGAATATTTTGATATATACACTACACCATAAGGAAAAACATTAGATACAATATAAGGACCAAAACACCTGGAATGCAACTTACTAG
The DNA here is from genome assembly GCA_963277665.1 of Viscum album. Lineage (NCBI taxonomy): Eukaryota > Viridiplantae > Streptophyta > Magnoliopsida > Santalales > Viscaceae > Viscum > Viscum album. The sequence continues at coordinate 1,622,590,325 of OY728129.1, forward strand.
GCATCAGCTTCAATCGTGAACTATAGAACAAGACTATCTCCCCAACTTGATATTCTATTTTATGGATCAGTTTATCATGAGATACTTTTTATATTTCCTTATAGAGCTTTGAGTTCTCATATGAGGACAATCAAATCTCCTCATGTTCTTGAATTTTTAGCTTCCTTGGGATTCCATCTCGGTCCAAATCCATGTTTCATTTCTTTACATCCCAATAAGCCCGATGCTCAACTTCCACTGGGGGATGACCCACATTCCCAAAAACAATACTAAAGGGGGACATACCAATGGGTATCTTGTATGATATCCTATAATCCCACAATGCATAATCCATGCACTTTCTCCAATATTTCCTTTTTGGCAGCATGGTTTTCTCTAAAATTTGTTTCAACTCATGACTTGAAACCTCAGACTGACCATTTTTTTGTGAGTGCTATATTTTTTATGTTTTTAATGTCACCCCATACTTCTGAAGAAGGGAAGAAATATTCCTATTATAGAAGTGTGTCCGTTGGTCACTAATGATGTCCTTCTTTACTCCAAACCTGTATAAAATTTGCACTTTGACAAAGTCCAAAACAACATGAGAATCACCATTCTTGGTGGCCTTAGTCTCTGCCCATTTACTCATATAATCTACAGATCCTAAAATATACAAAAAACCAAAGGAACCATAAAAGTGATACCCTATACAACAAAAATCTCATAGAATAATATCGGTTGGTGAGGCATCTCATGTCTCCTAGAAATGTTCCCAGTGTGTTGGAAATGATAGCATGACTTAGAAAACACATGTGCATCATGGAATAATTTAGGACAATATAATACAGAGTCTATGACTATCCTAGCTATCTGTTTGGGTCCATAGTGTCCACCACAATCAAGTTTATGAAATAATTGTACAATAGACTCAAACTCATGATCAGGAACACACCTCCTTATAACATGGTCACAACACATGCTCCATAGGTATGGATCATCCCAAACATATATTCTTGACTCACTCATTAATTTTTGGACTTTATGTTTCTTTAAATTTTTTGGGATTTCAGAGACAGTACGGTAGTTAACTAAACCTGCATACTAAGGATGTATACCTGAGATGCAATAAAAATTCTCATTGGGGAAAGTGTCCCGAAGTGGTACCTGGTCCAAGGTGTCATCCTCTAGTTTGTGAGTAAGCATACTAATGTGGTCTACTACCATGTTTTATGACCCCTTATTTTCCTTTATCTCAATTTTAAATTCTTGAAGAAAGATCATCCATCTGATTTTCATGGGATTTGCATAAAGCTTCTTCAAGAGGTACCACATAGCTACATGGTTAGAAAAAACAACTACTTTAGAGCCCAATAAATATGAACGAAATTTATCTAAAGAGAATATGACAGAAAGAAACTCATTTTCCATGGTTGTGAAGTTTGATTGGTCTGAATCTAGTGTCCTCGATGCATAATCAATCACATGTGAACGTCCATCCTCAATCGAAGATAAGACAGCTCCAACTGCGAAGATGGAGACATCACACATAAGCTCAAAAGGAAGCTCACACCATGGAGGCTGTATGATTGGTGGAGTGGTTAGACAATTCTTTATCTCATCAAAGGAAGTCATTCAATAATCATCAAACACAAAATTAGAATCCTTTTGAAGTAATCATGATATAGGAAGAGCAATCAAAAAAAAAATTGATAAAGCGCCGATAAAATCCTGCATTCCCTTGGAAAGATCTAACATCGTGCACACATGAAGGATATGGTAAGGGTGAAATGATATCTACTTTATATCTATCATCTTCAATCCCATGTCTTGACACTACATTCCCTAGGACAATTCCATGCTCTACCATGAAATAACACTTTTCAAATTTCAGGACCAGATTATTTTCAATACAACGATTCAACACCTTTCCAAAACTACTTATATATTAATAAAATTAGGATCCATACACTATAAAATTATCCATAAATTCCTCCATGCATGTCTCATAAAAATTAGAACTAATACTCACCATGCATCTCTGTAAGGTTCCTAGAGCGTTGCAAATTCCAAATGGCATCCTTTGGTAGGCAATCATACCAAATGGAAAAGTGAATGTTGTCCTCTACTGATCCTCTAGAGGAATAAGAACCTTATAATATCCATAAAATCCATCCATGAAATAGTAGTTTGTTTTCCCAGCAAGTCTCTCATGCATCTGATCAATAAATGGGAGGGGGAAATGGTCCTTGTGAGTTGAATAATTTAGTTTCCAAGAATCAATACACACACACTAACTATTTAGCACTCTCATTGGAACTAACTCATCTTTCCCATTTTTAACAACTGTAACACCAATTTTCTTATGGAAAACCTGAATAAGACTTACCCATCGAGAATCGGAATTGGGAAAGATTATACCTGTGTCGATCAATTTTTAAACATCTTATTTAACAACTTCCAATAGAGTTGGATTCACTCTCCACTGTGGCTGCCTAACCAGTTTATCCCCATCATCCAAAATATTAATATGAATAACAATGGAGAGGATAATACCTAAAATGTCAGCCAAGTTACACACAATTTCTAGGATGTTATCCCTCGAAATATTCAAAAAAATATCATCATGTTCAAAATGGATATTGTTAGCATAAATAACATGTAATTTCTCACCACTCAACAAGTATGAGTATTTTTGATTTGGTGGAAATTGCTTGAGTTATAATGTAGGGGGTGGTGTATGGATGGAGAAATTGAATGAACTGAAATATGTGCATTAAGAGTTTTAGTATTAGAATAGAAATCTTCATAATCAAAGAATAAAACATCAAATCCATTAGAATACTCAATATCCATGTCATAATCCGAGTTCACTTGATCAAAATGAGAATATGAATCCATTTAAAAATAATATCTAAGAGAGACTTGTTCATTACAAACGAGTGTGGAATTACTCTTAGACAACAAACTAGATCCAATAATCATAATCTCCCTATGCATAGGGCAATCAAATTCGATGGGGTTTTTATTTGGTGGTTCAAAATGGGAGATAACATATGCATAATGGTCCTCTAAGGTGTACCTCATGGATTCCATAACATTAAATATCACATCATTATCCCCAAACTCCATGGAAAGTGTACCCTCACTAACATTTATGATAACTTTTGCAGTTTTGAGGAAGGTTCTTCCTAATAAAATGGGAACATGTGAACTTACCCGATCGTCCTCCATGTTAAGCACATAGAAATCTGGTGGAAAGATCATGTCCCTTACCCAAACAAGTACATACTCAAGGACTCCCACAGGATATGCCATACCACTATTCTTCAAATGCACCACTACTCTTGTCTGCTTCAACTCACCTACCTGTAAAGAAGAGAATACAGAGTGATTCATCACATTTATGGAAGCTCCAAAATCACAAAGAGCATCAGAAAAGTACAACTCCCCTGTGGTGCATGGTATGGTGAATGTACCCAGATCCTTACAATTTGTTGTCATTTCTAGAGTCTGTGTAATGAGTTCTGAAACATTTATTCCAAGATTGATCCTATCATTTCTCTTGATCCCTCTTCATTTGGTACAATGTTCTTTTAATAATTTCGTATACCTAGTTATTTTATTGATGGCATCATGTAGAGGAATGTTGATCTCTACATGCTTGAACTTGTCCAAAACATCCTTTTGCATTTCCTCTTCTTCCATATTCTTGGTTTGAACAACCCTTTCTGGAAAAATGAAGGGGCATAGTAGGAACATCATTAATCCTTTTCTTTCTTTAATATTTCTCCTTGGGATTATCATCAGCTTGTTTTGAATGGGGCTTCTCCAGAGATGAGGTGAATCACAGTGGAACAATAGGTGCAGATGTATCAGTTGTTTTTTCCCACTTATCAATGTGATAGCACTGAAATTACCCTTTGGATTAGGACTAGGTTAAGGAAGAAGATTTACGAAGTTCTTAATACCAGTTCATGGAGGGCAGTAGAAATCTGGCTCCATTGTGTCTTCAATTCACTAAACTCTGAACCTTGACTTTTCAGATCATTCTGTTGATTAAGAATAATTTTTTTCAAAAGATAATCACTTTCAAGAATATACCTTGGGTGGTGGATTCCCTTGTTGTTGACATGTTGATTCATGTGCTTCAAATCACCTTTGGGGTTGTTGGAAACCCTGTTGGTAAGGTGGATGCTCCTGGAAGATTTGTTGAAAAGGGGGACTTTATTATAGTCCAGAGCCATACCTCATGTCGGATTGATCCTCCCCACCCCCCAGGGATGTATAACGGTGCAAAGGAATCAAAATTCTTTTGGGGATGTGGCTGTTGCTGCTGCTGATATCGTCTCCTAGGAAGAATGACTGAACAAAATTTTGTTTCTTATAGTGGGGGGAAATATTCAGTTGGGTGTCTTGTCTCAGTGAAAATTACACAAGGCCATGAAAGAGTGGGTTGGGATGTGTTTTTAGACAAAGAAATATACATCACCATAGTTGTCAATTATTCCTTCTTGGTATTAATTGAATGAATTTCAAAAGAAGAAGGACTTAACTGATGTACTCCTTAAACATGTGGTGTACCTCGATCGCCAAATTTTTGGGAGTTTCGTGTCATCTTGTCGATGAACGCATGTCTAGCTACTTGTGTCTTGTCTACCAATAATCATCAAGCCTTGTCATCCACCATGATTCTCTCCATATATGTGAGTCATTCATAGTAGTAATGGATGAGGATTTTCTCACAGATTTGGTGGTGTGGGTAGCTTGCGCACAACCTCTTGAATCTCTCCCAGTACTCATACATTGACTCCCCTTGTTCTTGTTTAATAAAAAATATCTCTTTACAAATGGAAGTTCTCCTTGATGATGGAAAAAATCATTTCAAGAAAATACATTTCAAATCATTCCAACTAGTTACATCTTTAGGTTGTAAATAATACATCCATTCTTTTGCAGTTCCATCATGTGAAAATGGGAATGCCCATAGATTGATTTGATCTTCAGATATATTTCATATATTAAGGGTTGAGAAAACCAAATTAAATTATTTAATGTGTTTGTTGGTATCCTCACTAGAGAGTCCATGATATTTTGGAAGCAGGTGAATTAACCCAGATTTCAGTTCAAAATCTGATTCGAGATTGGGGTATGCAATGCAATTTGGTTGATAGTTAATATCAGGTGAAACCATTTCTCGAATGGTTATATTAAGTTCATTCTCATTATTTTCATCCATTGTTTCTTGTTTTAATTTTTAATTATACGTGTTTCTAATTTCAATATTCTTGGAGAGGAGTAATTCTCCAACTGGTTGAATGTTGAAACTTCCCCTAGACTCAAAATGTATGATTTGGTCTCTAAGGTTTCATTCAATCTCAGTGTATAGATCTAGGAGATATTTGGGATTTATTAATTTCATAAATAAAATACAAATTAAAATAAGAAAAGTGGACCATAATAAAAAAATTATTAGAAGTTTGAGTTGGTGGTGAAATATGAAGAAGAAGAAGAAAACCAAAGAAGAAGAAAAATTTAGATTGGGTAAAGAAGGAAGAAAGAAGAGAAGTGGAGAATAAAATGTAAATTAAAATAAATAAATCTAAATGTTTGAAATAATTAATTTCCTCCCTTGAAATGTTGCCAATTTGAAATGCGTTGTCATAGACACCCTCAAATGATTAGTGTTTTTTGGGTACTTAGGTGCAGTAGAGTGGCAGACCAAGGTCGTCTCTCAAAGGAGGAAGTAAATTTGACAACTTATTAAAGGTATATAAAAATAACACAAAAGGGAATAATAAAACATCTTGAAATAATTTGGGAGGTTTTTAAAATTCATAAAACTAAAATATGTTTTCTGTAAGAAGATTGTACAATATTTTTGTTTTTATTTTTTAAATGAAGTTCGATTAAAAAGACACAACAAGAAGATTTTTTTAGACAATATTTAAATGATGTAATAGATCTAACTCAACCAATTAATTTACTTCCAAATCATTATCATTTAAATTATTATCCACTTAATTATGATCCCCTAATTGTTTAACCTTCGAACCCTATGAGAACTAACTTTACCAAAAATATGGAGAGAATTAAACCCTAGGCTATCTTTGAAACATGGAATCATGGCACCCAACTTTGATTGATGTTATAAGGTTAGATTATGGTCAGTGGTAAGTAAAGGAACATGTACATTCTGGAAGAATTAGGATGATTGGATCTTAGTTATTATATTTTAAATCTACAAACTTATCCCATGTGGTCTCGTTTTACAGATTATGTTTGCGCTCCCACAATTTACACAATACTTGACCTCGCGTGTTTTTGTGTTAATTTTTCAATTGATTTCTTAGTTTTGAATAATTTAAAAACTCAATTAATGGATTATATTATGTTAATTACGATATTTCAATTATTCAAAATAATTAAATAAAGAGGGTATAAGATAGATCGATCACTAAGATAACAACTCTTCCATGGGCCGTGTGGTCATCGTGCAGATGTTTTGCATGTGAAAGGGATTGAATGGGTAGAACCCAATCTCATCTCCACAATTGATTCCAAACCAAATAGGATGAGTAAATAAGAATATACTTGAACAAAACAGAATAAAATAGAAGAAATTATATAAGAACAATGAAATTTATTACACAAATGAAAACATTACAACATGAAGAAGTGAAGAAGACTTTGATGAGGGGATCCTTGATTCAAGATCTACCGCTCTTAAAATGGTTGAATAATTTTTGTGGAACCAATTAAACTCTGTCTTCAATATCTTAATTTACATCCCAACCCCTCCAAATGAGAAAAACACTAATTTATATAATAGAGGGAGGCTAGGTTTAATGAGGTTTCGAGTGTGAATGTAAAATCTCGGGAAAATATTTTAATCCAAATTGCACCACCCATTTGTCCTTCAAAATGGCTAAACCAGCTATTATTCCAGCAGAATGACTAGTGACAAATTGGGTTTTAGAGGTCCTCTCAATATTTGTGACTTATCCAAGCTCGGATGTAGCTGTTATGGCCTAAATACAGAACCAATGTCCAATCTGGTGGGTCCATCCAACCTTTGACTTCATGGTCCACTTAGTCAAGCTAAATTCACGATTTATCTTCAATGTCCTAAACAAAATATGTATCCCATTAAATCAGGAACAAAGTTAAAAAATATCAATTTAAAATAATAAATTATAAAATATTTTTTTTTCGAAACACCACAGTTCACAATAAAGGGTAAAACTAGAATTTCCATCATATTTTCAAATAAATGATCTAATCCCAAGTAATTTATAAATAAACATATTTAACAAAATTTGAGGAAATTTTATCCTTTATTATCAATAAAATATTCAATAAAAATGTGTTTTATCACCCCTATGCTGGTGGTTGACCAGATGGGTAGAATATTCACATCGGTGAGCTGTGTTAGGAGGAACGAATCCAAACCTGTGGACATGGGTGTAGAAGAGGCTTCCAAAATGGGTGTCAATGTAGCAAGGAGGACAATCACTTGTATTGAAAGTGGCATGCATAGGACTTCCACACTGAGATTCGGATTGGGGTGGGACCACACTATCATTGGGGACGGTATTGGGAGGACCTCTGTATTGGGTATCATTTCCATGGGTCTGCCTACAACGGGTTCCACCTGTGTTGGTGGCCAGGAGATTTGACCCAGCCTGCATGTGGGCTGGTTGTGGCCTTGATCCGGGCCAGGCATATGAGATCCACAATTCATAAAAAAACATGGGAATGATGATATGTGCTAATGGTGTCATGGGCCATGGTAGCCATTGATGTTGACACCTCTCGGTTGGCGTCCTCCTAAGACTACGCCCACCGTTGGCATCAGGTTAACTGGACTAGGTACGGTGGTGCAGGCGCATAGCTCACCTGCTTATCAACCCATGGGGATGGTTGGTGGTGATAACATGGCCTATTGGGAACCATCATTTGGAGCCCCTAGAATGGGATTCTAGCTAGACTGACCCAGACATCCCTCGCCTCATTGGCATAGGGGAGGGAGTCGTCGAAGCGTTATACGGAGAGGCTACCAAAACAATTATACATCAAAGTGGGGATAAGTATCTCCCTGAGTAGCCCTTGGGGGAAGTGGTGATGATGAGGAAATTAATGCTCCAGATCTTGTCAGGACATATACCATATTGAAAAAATCCCCTCCTCGTAACGTCGAGCGAGGTCGTTAATCACCCTTCTCTGAATGAATTCTGATGGGGAGATGGGGCATGGTCACCCAACGACTGTAGATGTAGAGGTCACCATGGAAAGGATGAGGCAATTCAGAATTTCCCTATTGTCTTTTCCCCTTCCCCTGTGTAAGTGTGTGGGAAGTGAATGATTTCCTATCAAATAAGCTTGGGTGCTGAAAAGTAAGGAGATTCAGCCATTTGTGCTGAGAGAAGGAATGACATATCCAACGCCCCAATGCCATTCCATATTCTATAGTTGGTAAGAAGGATCCAACTTGACAACGTCATAGAGTGGGATGCCCAACATTCAACTGCCCCAATTTATGGTGAGTTTTATGCTAGGCCGACTATTTTCATGGCGGGACCTGGTGCCTGATAACTAGATCTGGTGACACGCTAATCCACTGATGCCTCAAGCACTACTAATCTCTATATTAAGGATAATAATTTCACATGAGGTTCACCCTCACTATTTTCGACTCTTTTGGTGGGACGTGTATCCATCTCTTATAGGACACGTTGATCTGTTTCCCCACAGTCCCTCTTTCCAAAGGCAGGTGGAATATGTCTCTTATTTAGGGATGTTTTCTCCTTGATCAAAACAGGATGATGGGATGTCAGTTTCTCCTTCTAAGGATTCCTCCTCAAAACACATTACCTAGTCTGGGTCTCCCTCATTGACTTAATATGTTGTTATAAAACTCTTACATGTGCCATGTCTTCATGGAGACTGGATAATTACACTACTTCAGTCAAAGAATTCCAAGGGGTCCAGTCTGAGCAGCAATATTCGGTCAGGGGAGTAGTCATGTTGGACATTTCTGGAATTTCAAGATGCTAGAACACTGATGTTTCTGGGTTTTATCCCCTTATAATAGGTGTTTTAAGAGTAAAAATCTAGAGGCATCCCACATCTAATGCGAGTAATTTTTTTCATTAGGCTTGTCTTTGAGATTTTCCTTAACTTCCCATGTTTAAAATAGGGTATTCCATGATTTTAACATCTAGAGGAGAGAGATTGGACCGATCATAACACTGATGGGAGTGGATTAGATGAGTGAAACCCCCTGGAACATATTCAACAATTTATGTGTGAATATATAATGTAAAAATTTATGATCAATATATATATACATAATTTCTCTATATATATAATTCCTTTTGATATTTATTGAATAAAATATCATAAATAACTCCAAGTTATGAGTTTTGTAACTTTTATCAAGAACCATATGTTAAATTGGTCCATAATCTATGACCGTATCATTTTAAAAGAGGAAATATACCATCCCATTCTTCGATTAATTAATATAGATTAAAAACCCTTTTCTATTGGTGGTTAATGTTAGCATAATTTCACTAACTAACCTGTTATTCAATTCCTGGAAAATGTCTTCACAGTCATTTTTCTCAGGGAACATGGCTTTCTTCCTGGATAACATGGTGAATGGATTAGAAAGTCATATTATATTCTCCAACAACTATCAACATTGTCATACCAATCCATGAAAGCGTCATATCTTATTCATATTGGTTGTTCTAGGACAACATTCAATAACATTAATCTTTTATGGATGTACATATACACCCAGTTTTGTGATTATATGACCAAAATGAAACATTTATTTAGAAACGTTCAAATATAGTAGTTTTTTCATTAAAATTATCTTTCCTCAAGGTATTCAGCACAATTCTCAAGTGATATTAATTCTTTTATATGATATTTTAATATAAAATAATAAACTCTATAAAAACTCCCACAAACTGATCAAGGTATCCTCTAAATAATAAATTCATTAATTCCATGAAGATATTGACGGATTTATTAAGACCAAATGTCATAACTGTATATTCATATTGTCTATACCATGTATGGAATGGAATTTTTGTTATATCCTTCTTATTAACCCTTAATTGATGATATCCAAAATGAAGGACAATCGTGGAAAATTATTTATCACCATGTATTTGATCAAACAAGACATCAATACATGGTAGGGGATACAAGTTCATGATATCTATCTTGTTTTCATCTATATAATCAATAAAGAGTCACCTCAATCTATTATTATTCTCCAAAAAAATAACAGGTGAACCCCAAGGTGACACACATAACATAAAAAATATATTTTTGGTATTATATTGGATCTTCTTTTTCAATTATTGCAACTCAATCAAGGATATAAAATATGGAGCCCTCAAAATAGTCATAGCATATGGTATGAGTTCTATTAGGATAAAAAATTCACGATTTAGATGAATACTAGTTAAATCTCTTATAAATACATAAGAAAACTCCCACATAATATTAATAAAATTAATGTTGTGTTTGTCCCCAACCATCAAAGATAAATACACATTTGGAATAAGAATCAGGACGCATACAATTAGTATAATTTCTATACAAATTTTATATTTATCATCGCACTAATTGACGATCATAGGTTGGATCAGAATGTAAAATGTGACATTCCATCTATGGAAATTGTTGTGAGATTTATATAGAGAAAGATAGTATATTCTTAATATATTATCAAATTCAACTAGAGATAGAATATGATATTTTCATGAAGCACATTACAATAATCTTCAATGAAAGAAGATTCATAGAATTTAGATGTGATCATCATACCATTAGTAGTTTCACTTAAAATTCAGTATCTAATAATTGGGGTGGAATTTTGATACCATTATAGAATTATCTAGGTATAATAGAGTTGGTAGATCCAAAATCAAATAATACTTTACTATTTATATAGTGGATGGTATGTGTACCTTTCACCATATCATTATTATACCCTCATAAAAAATAGAGATCGCATGAGATTTCCATTTGTCTCTCGGCTTAAGGGGGTGTTAAAATTTATCATTATCAATGACTTTTGGATTTGATCTCTGGTTATAAAAACGAATATCGTCCTTTAATTTAAAATACTGGAGCGTGGGTGGTTTATTTTTTGGATATTTATCTTTATTTTCATCATTATATAACTTCAACCCATTAAATCCGCATTTAGAAACTTGATGATATTCTTTTCCACATATAAAACATTTTATATCCCTGTTAAGAAAATTTCTTCCATGGCTCCTTCAAAACATTGAGAATGAAAGAAGGATAATGTTATTATATTCATGTTTTATAGAGTATCATTTGAATTTCTTCATTCTTTTCTTATTTGAACCGTGGGATTTATTGGTATCTTTAATTCTTATTTTTACCTTGATAGCGCATAAAATTATTTATTCATAGCTATTAAGTCTCATTATGAAAAATTGCCTTTATAGATTTGGTTTTATGCCATATAATAATATATTAACCTGACATTAAATTTAGATGATAATATCATAATTTTACCTCAAAAGTATTTTAAAATTTACCTCATAGGTACACAAGGATTTATCATCCATCTACTTTACCTCATAGAATTCCTTCTCCATTTTTTATAAAGAATATGAGGAAGGTAGTTATTCAAAATTAATCTATTACACTCATCCCAATACACGGATTCAAATTCTTTTTATTTCGTCATATACTTGATAATAGTCCACGATTGATCTGCTTCACCTTCCAAACAATAGACATCCAAAATGATTTTCATGCTCCCAAAATTGGAGAATTAAAAATATATATTCAATGGTTATCATTCATTAGTTTGAAACAAGTAGATAAATAGATATACTAAAAGAATTTGTATGCTTCCTATTGAAGGACTCAATATAATTTTGTTCCCTCTTTTTCTTATTAGATAGTTAATAATGATTTGTATCTGGAAAAAGTTATCTAACAATAATAATGTTGTTTTTCATTATCGCTCCCATAATGTTTGGTTGATCAGGAGGAAAAAAATTAATTTTCTATAACATTCAACATTAATAGGATTCATTAAGGTTCTAACCATTAAATAAAACCAAAATTCAATGCGTGGTTAGTAATAATCATACTGGAAAACCATGTAATCAAGAAAAACCATTTATTGGATATCTAAATCGTGACACATTCCTTTCAATTTGCGATACCTTAGGTTTAACCTGGGGAATTTTTCATCATTACATATTGATATCCTTTATGATTGTTTAAAAATATTTTTTTATTTTCCAAAAAATATCTCTTTTGAGTATCAAACTATGTGTTCAATAAGGACCATTACCATGCACAATGGGGTAATGAAGTTTAATCCCAATGTGGCCCTTTCAAAGTTATATCTCCTTTTTACAACTATATTTGAGACTTATCCATTTATAGTATTCCCAATGGGCTATAATTATGTGAAAAACATTCAATATATCTTTTTATAAAATTCCAGAACATTTTTATATACTTATACATATACTTAGGATTTGCAAAAAAAATTCTCATTTCAATTTACAATGGTTAACTAAACCTTACTCTAATACAAAATATAGTCCCCCAGAATTTTTCATACATAGATATTACTTATTATTATTCGAATATTAAATGCAAAAGATAATAATCCATGCCAGAATCATGTAGTTCTAGTATCTTTGGAAACATGGTGTTGTAAACAACTGGTTCCTGAGTGAATTACATCATCTCCCATTAATATTGTCATAACTTGCACCATTTTTAAACATATCATACATAATAATTTTCTTAAAATATTATGTAATAAAAACTTAATAAAGGGTGATCTAGGATTCTCAGTAAGTGTAAACCTAGAATCTATCAATATAACATGAGAATAAGGGTATGGGAACATTAGAATAATATTTGAAAACCATAATCTATATGTCATAGATCATAAAAATGACTCATGGGGTAAATATTTTAATTTATATTCCATGAATAATTACTGAATCAAATAACATGAGGCATTTATTCATAACATGTAATAAGATAATGAATTTTGGAATTCACATAAGCATGGAAACGCACTTTCGTATTAGTCAAGGCACATTTACAAGAGTATTATAGTGGAAGGGGTTTACTCCACATAATATCATTGTAGTTAAGGTTCACACCCAATAGTATTATACATTAAAAATTATATTAATAAACTGTTTTATCTCCCCATTAGTGTCCTATTTATCAAATGAGATATCAATATTTACCCAATTCATAATAGGGATGAATAATTATAAGCCCATCTTCCACATAATGAAAATCCTACAAATGTTTTTCAGAATATCAGGAAACCATCATCTATAACTACCCCAACCCTAGTAACCTAGAGATGGTGTGTAAATTATTAAATTGACATAATATGAAATGAATCACATCCCAAAGTAAATAATAGTTTACTACTCTTAGTAAACTAGTACATACATAAATCCCATTTTATATTTTAATATAGAAATTACCATATAATTTGTTTTGGAAATATATTTATTCCATATAGAATAGGATTTCATATCATTCATAGTATACATCATGGATTCCATGTGACGAAAAAATAAGGGTGATCTCAAATTTTCAATAAGAGTCACATAATGTAGAATCTATTCGGAGTAAATGAAGAATAATCAATATGGAATAATCAATATAGAAAGGTAAATATATTAACACAAATTCTATTTAATCAAAAATTATTATCATGATTAGATCAATAGTAAACAATATTGATAAGAATGTAACTAAACACACATTCCATTTAAATACCATGACTATATTGAATATATATGGAACAGTCAATATTTTATGGTAAATAACAGAACACACATTCCATTTAAATAACATCACTACCATGAATATAAACAATAATCAATATGGTAAGGTAAATAACTAGAAAAAAAATATTACTAAAATAAGTTTACTTTTATGAATGGATAATTCATACTCAATATTGATATTTAAGTAAGTAAAAACCCATGAAAAATAATCAATAACTAATAATGAAATGCATCCAAAGATAATATCACTATGAAAATATCATTGATAATAATAACTAAATTCTTAATAAAGGAAATTATTAATTTTTGGATTTCATGATCTCAATAATCATGATATATATCATCAATACATTTCAAAATATAGTTTAGAAAACTTTGTAGATTCCCATTTAATACTAGAAAATAGTTTCTCCTCATATGACAATCATCCATCAAGGGGATATATAATTTCAGACCCAACACATCACTGTATTTCCATATATTTCTTCATAAATATAATATTTGGTTTAATTAAATAACAATACAAATTATCATTAAATTTCTTAATTGAGTAAAGAATAAAAGCACAATTGTGGTTGATGAAGAAAACCCTCACATTTTTTAATAACGAACTGAATGTTGTAAGAATCCAATTATCGCTCAACATAGTTCAGAAATGGCTCTGTCTTGGATGATTGAGTATATAAGAAAACCCCTTTTGAATATTTGGGTATTCAATGAATGTAACATAGTGTCACTTAGTATGAATTTTTACTATATCACTTTTGGTTTAAATGAAATGAAATTAAGGGCATGAAGTGGAGGATTCTTCTACCACAATCCTAAGATTCTATGGTTTTAGAACTGGGATCCATGGTTTGAGCCTTTTTATGCCACAAATACTATTACACAATCTTGGATCTATGTTAAAGGTTTATACTAGGTATTTTGTAACCTAACTATCCTATGGTTTGTTGAATTGGTTGTGGGCACCCATATTAAACTTGATAAGGAGACCATAATGGTAAGGTATGGTCACTGTGATCACATTTTGATTGAGTTTGATATATCTTTTACACTTTTTGAGACTATATACTTTATTGATAGAGATTCCAAGTTTGAACTAAATATTAAATTTGAGAATGTTCCAAATTTCTACTTTAATTACTCAACTATTTGTTATGTTAAGGATAATTATAATAGAGGACTGAGATGTTCTAATTTTAAATGACACATACACATTTTTTAAATTTATAGATTTAAACTACCACATAATTGTGATTATATTACTTCAATGCATGTGTTTGGGAAGAACGGTATCCCTAATGGTGTAATGCAAGATGATGTATATTCACCCTTTAAGGGGAACCTACTGCATAGAATTAGTTTTGGGCTAGTTAATGATGGAAAAACAACTTTTTTATGTTGTGGATGAAAAAAACATGTTAGTAGTCAATTTGACGGTGATGGTAGTGGGGGTGTGCTGCCTGATTTTCTAGGGAATGTATACTCTACTCTCAAAATACACCTGTAATTGATTCTATGTTTCAAGGGTATACTTCTAAATGGGAGGATTATTACAGTCAAATCCATGATAGTGAGGTCAAAATGGATCCTATGATTTCACTGGAGGATAAAATCCTATCTAATTGGACACAATATACTAGTTAACTACAATTAAAAGAGGATTCATTTATTGATGTTGGAAAAAATCCGAATTCTACTGAGAGATTGATCCCATGTATGACTTGTTTTGAGACTTTTGACTCTCATAAGTGTGTGCATTATACTTTGGATGTTGTTGTTACTTATAATTTTACGGGGGTAGTGAAGACTGCCTCTAGAGATTTTGTGTTAGGAGCCACTCCTTGGGGGAATGTGTGGAATTTTCACAATGTCCTATTTCTAAACCCATAGTGTCCATATTGGCTATAATTAAGGAAAATATTGGTGTTTTTTCACCTAACAATGGTTCTTTTAATCAAAAATTCTTTACAATGTCAGTGTTTGTTAATTCTATATAGTTTGTTGTGCTACAAAGGTGGATCCATGAGAGAAAATGTAAAAATATTTAACATCACCAGTGACTAATGCCTCTTCTTTGATGATCAATATGGATGAAGCAAAGTAACTACCGATAGGGAAGTCCTTAAATGAAGACATTTTAGATTAAAACAACCATAAAAGGGGTGATAACTGCATATCTTTAAATTGAAGTGGATGATAAAACTATTGACTAGAACATTAATGTGGTTGATGAAAAGGAGGACACTAATGATCAGAGTGGTGTGTGGTAGAACCTAAAGATATGGAGGAGGGTAAGGCACCTAAGAGGATGAGGTGGAAATTGTGTAAGGGGTGGTAGAAATAAATGATGAATACTGTTATTCTGTATTTTGTTTTTCTGGTGTGTTTTTACACTTTTACCCTACACTTTCTATGTTTTTTATTACACTCATTTTTAAATAAATGTTTGGAGATATTGAGTTTTTTAATAGAATTAAAAATTATTCTATATATAAAATAAGGGTTTTAGTCATTTACAAATAGAAATATCGAAAATTTCTTTAAAAACATTCTTGAGGAAAATATACTTTCCATCTTGGAAATTACTTTTTAAAACTAATTGTTTAATTTGTTTTGAAAATACTGTTATTTTAATATTACTTTTCAATCAGATAAATGAATATGATAAGTATTTAATGGTTATGAAATCTATAAATTCTTATCATTCTATACATGTCAAAACAATTATTATATTCATATTTTTTATAAGAGTCAAACAATCATTGTTTTGAAAACAAGATGAATAATCCTTTTAGTGAATTTTCTACAAAATGAAAATGAGATAAATTTCCTTAATAAATCATTTTTAAATGGTTGGGAACAATTTGGAAAATATTTTAAAATAATGTTATTTTAAGAAAATGTTTTTTGAATGAAGAGACAAATGAATTTATATTTTCATAAAAACATTATATCAAAATATTTAAGTACCAATTAGTTAAAAAAATCTACTATTACATAAAACAACATCATGAAAAACAAAGTAGTATAAAATTAAAGGGGTTTATTGTCCAATTATTGAAAATTTCCCTTTAACGAAAAATGAAGCATAAACTATATTGAACAAAATGAGATTGGGAAATAAACCATAACAAATATCGTAACATTAAAGTGGAAATTAATAAATGAATCAATTATGTACATTAAATTTAAATCAATATAATAAAAGTAGAATTGAAACATAATATAATCAAAATATATTACAATTATAATCATTGAATATTACATACAATGAGAAGTAATGTGACCCAATGAAGGGAAATTGTGTTATAGAATTATTTTCCACTTAGCAACTTTTAAGACAAATCCCTTTGGGTGAAATAATAAAAATTGGAAATTAAAATACAATTAATTATTATTGAATCATGATATTAAATTTTATAGGGGTAGTATATACACCATATAAACAAAATTATGTTAATTACGTTTAAATATGACTCAATGATGGGAAATTGAGATGAAGTCCCTTAACTAACACTTCCTTTTGGTTGAAAATTCTATAACTGTCTTTATTATGGTTTAATGAATTTTATTAATTTATTATAGAACCATATAAATATTTACAATATCATATATGATACCGTTATAATATTTTACTATTATATAGATAAAATATATAATTAATTACATTAATGTTATAAATATATTTTATTTTCATTATATACATTTTTTAGAAATTATTGAAATTTTAACTTGGATAATAGATCATATCACTTCGTGGAGATAGTAGGTTGTAAGTACGAATGAGTGACATTACCATTTCCTTAGTGGGTGAAAGGTTAAGGAAGCATTTTATATAATTAATTTAATGAATTGATATAATTTTACATATGTGAAATATATTCCTAAATTTATCCTTATTATCTTTCATTTAAAGATTAATTGAAAAACAAATCACATCACTTGGGAAGGAAATAGTTCAATGTACACATGAGCAGCATTGTCGTATATTAAACGGAATGAAAAAGAAGAAGATATATATGATATTATAATTTAATTACTATTATAATAACATAAATATAATATATATTTTAAAATTAATCTTTATATCCATCCATGAAATGTGGTGGTGGAAAAAGTGTTACAACAGTTCATGAGGTAACAATACACCATAGACACAATCGATGATTTCGTTTTCGATTTAAATAGATTTAATGGATAAATTTTATTAAAATCTCATAATATTATCTACACATATGGAATATAATGAGTTTATTATATTATCACTATGTAATAATATTAGAAGCAGATGGAATAAGAATCATAATAAAAATTCTAGCTTATGAACGTTACCTCTTATTCAGAAAACATCTTTAGGTTTTCACCCAAAGACTTCCTAGTTATGAATTATAACCCAAAACATGTCTCTAGTATGTTGGTATGGTATTAAGGGCATGATTTCAGTAGGTATTATCCAATCAAAATGTATTGGGATTTTTGAAAAGGTGATCAGAGTAATGGCCTTTTATAAGTGGGGAAGGGGGAACATATAAATTTTTTGAAAAGAATCAATTACACCCATGTTCTGATAATTATACAATAATAAAAATGGGTTATTATATAAAATTTCAGATGATATGTTCTAACATTACAATCCAATTGGTTTTGAACAATTTGGTATGTTATATTAACCACTTTATTTCTAGTTTATCCCTAGTAAATCATTTCTTACCATAACCCTTGTAATTAATTTATACTAATTTTAATATTCATAATGAAAAATATTAATATAAAATTATTTTAAATTATAAATTATTATGATTCAAAATATAGAATATTTTTTTCAAATTAAATTCATACAATTTAATGAATATTAATTATTGTTATACCTGCAGAAATGACTGATAAGAGGGTTTTTATAGAAGAAATTCTCTGAATTATCAGAGTTTTTAATATCAAAAATAGAAATTTAAGTGATTAAAATGACATAAATTAATTAAATTGTTACATAATTTAACTAATTGTTATTTAAAAACCAAATTACAAAACAATTCAACCTTATTAATTATTTATATGTGAAGGTTACATCCAATAAAAATCAGTATTATCACTATTCATTTAAACATGATACTTTCAAAAAAATCACAAAAACTAATAATATAATTTTGATATTATGATTTAAAAAAGCAATTTAATTTTTTAAAGTAATTTTTTTGAACTGGGAAAATTTAATTTTAAATTACACATGCAAAATGAAAATAAGTTATCTTTTAAAAAAATGATGTTTTAACCTTTTCTATATAATTTAAATTATTATTGTTTTATTTCCAATAAATAAATAATTATAATTTTAAATATTTATTTATTACTATTCATACTTACTAGTTTAACTTTTATTTTATAATGGTTTATGTCATATTATGGTTTATTTAATCTATAGGTTGGGTATTCTATAAGGTATCGAAGAGATTGAATTTAAAAAAATACATTTCATGGGTTATTTTTTCTTTGTGTTCAATGTCAAATATTTTATCAAATTCAATTTTCATATTTTTAAAAATTATTGCGTTACATTCTCCCCACCTTAAATGAATTAAATCCCCAAAATATTATCTTACGCTCAGAAATCAAGTGTTTGATATTTGAAAATTACTCTCTTGATAAAACAACATAATAAATAAAGCTAATAAAAAATTCCTCTTAATAAGAGAGAGTGGTATGTAAGAGTTTCGTAGGGAATAAAAATTATTATGGTTTATACGTAGGTTAACAATAGTGGAAATTGAACTATGTAAAATGAATAAATGTGAAAATAATTATAGAGTGATAGATTTCATTGATCATTAGAAATCGAATGATCCATGGAATGTTAAGGACCTAAAACCCATTAATAAATAATGACTTAGAAACCCATTTTATTCATATGTTATTAAATTAATAGAATAATGTTTTTCTTATGTATCATTTTAAAAATATTTTTTATTTCATTTAATATCAAATAATATAGTGAAATATAATTACTTAATATATTTAAATTTTTGATGTATAATTTCATCCATTGGTTATGCCATAATGAATTATCAATCCACTACATTCACCAATAAATGAATATCCAAAATTATTGTTTATGCACGAATCACTAAAATTAACTTTTTTATGAATCATAAGATCCATAAAATAGTAACAAGTCCTTTTTACTATCTCTTACTATGTTCTAAAACAATATGGTTAGTATAAGTTTTTGAAATCTAAACCAAAATATTAACCCCATAGCATCATCATTAGTATTTATTTTTCAACAAATATAAGTAAAATAAATGATATATTATGTATAACATCATGTTTTCTAGTGGTAGTAACTAAACCCTTATTATCCTTCTATTGTGGGTTCAAGCCCTGTGGTCTTTCCAAATGCGATGGGTTTTCACATGGCATATGACTTGTCCTTTTCCTAATACCATATTAATATAATTATTATAACATTGAAAAAGTTTAATAACCCACAATTACCTCATCATTAAGGATAAGATAAACCCTAAAGATTACCAATACCCTTTAAACATATTCCCAAAATAGTAAGGGAATTCATCCTTAAATAGAATTTTTAATAAATCATTTTCTAAAATAATGTGTTGTATTTTGATAAATGTCTCCAAAAATATCCTTAATATTAGAATAATTTCATCACATAAAACTACAAAATTGTTGTTTAATAATTTAAACTTATTATCAATCTGAAACACAGAATTTAATGATGGTATTATTATGTATAAACTTAATTAAGACATATAATCTTATGAAAGTTAGCACAATCTTTTGTTTTTTAGTATTATTATAACTAAAATACCTTTGGTAAAATATCATTGTTTAATCCCAATATGAAAATAATTCAACCATTTCATTTCAATGTAAGTACATCCATGGTCAAGGAGTTAACTTTTAAATGGGAGAACCAACTAAGATAATTTGTAGGTTCCCTAAATTTAAGACAATGAAGTATAAATATATCCCCATAATGATATTTATTTAATTCCATCATACTATTGATTTTTAATTTTTATTTTATAGCATTATTCAATTTTTTGAAATACATACAACATTTTACCATTCCTTTCAGGAAGTTTTGCTAGTGTCTCTTTCCACATTTCTGATTTAAAGAAAACCAAGCCTTCTATCCTATTTGGTCTCCAGTACTTGAGATCTTAATTAATTAAAGCCTTTTTTTTAATTTTTGTGTCTAGGAGTTGGTTAAGGTAAAGGTTTTTAATCATATTTTGGGATTTCTAATTTGGAATAATAGTGATATCTTTCGTTATTATCATTATACCATTTTTATCATAGTCACTACGTCATCCTTCATGTTCAATTATAACAGGATTATTTTGGTTTCCATCCATTAAATAAAACAAAAAAAAACCCCAGTGTGAGAAAAATTAATCATTGTTGGAATACCATAGAAGCATTTATAGTATTTATTACTCATGACAGGTTGTTTTCAATCTAGGTCACCTTAGTGTTAACCTAGGTCATTTATTTTAATTATTTATATAAATTCGTCATAAATATTTGTAAAAACAATGTGAATTATAAAAAATATATCCCCCATGAGTCACAAATCAGGTGCATAGTATGACCTGTTATCATGTACTGGGTAAAGATCGAGTTAAGTATGAAATTCCTTTTTCATTATTGTTACCCCTAGTTAAATATGTTCCCTACTGATGTCTACTTATAGTATCTATACATATATTTATTTCTAATAAAAACCATGTAATCCCTATCTTAACAAAACTATAGGGTATCCTTTTATACTCATCCTCAATGTATTTCTGTTGGTTATGTTACTAAATATTTTTTTTCCTAAATCTATTTCCCTTGGATTTTACTAAATATTCTCTAATATCAAATTTAATGACCCCTACCCTAGTAACCTAGAGCCAGTGACTAGTTTACTAAAATGGAATAAGATATAACTAATTTTATCTCGATGGAACAAATAGATAAGTAGCCTTGGTAAACTATATACATACATGATCCAAATATTACATTTGAATATAAAAATTAAAACATATTTTTTTATAATATAATTATTACCTATAGAATATCCTTTTATATAATTCATAGAACACTTCTTGGATTCCTAAGATTGAAAAAATAAGGGAGTTCTCAAATACTTTGTAAGAGTAACATTATTCAGAATCTATCAATTGTAAATTAATAATAATCAATATGAAAAGGTAAATATATGAACACATGTGAAATTTAATAAGTAACTCAAATATCATGAGTAGATAAGGAATAATTATTAGGTAAAGGTAAATAACTAATCCTACTTTCCATTTAAATTACATTACTATCATGACTAAATAAAAAAATAATCAATAGAGAAAGGTATATGACTGAACAAGAATGCCCTTTAAATAACAGGACTACCATGAATAGATATGTATTAATCAATATTTAAAGGTAAATAAGTGAAGAAGTATTTCATTTAAATAACTTTAATAAGGAATAATGAATATAAAAATTTAAATAACTAATAACACATTCCATTAAATCATTAATTGAGAATGAAATGAAATCAAAGATAATATAATTGAGAAAATATCATAGATAGTTATAACTAGAATCTTAAGAAAATAAATTATTAATTTTTTCATGTCATGATCGTGAGTATCGTGATACCAATTTAATAACGATCAATCAAAATATGGTTTCAAACTACAGTTATAAACTCATTTAATGATAGATTATTGATTCATCTCTAGAGACTATCAATGAATCAAGGTTCTATATAATTTTAGACCCAACCTATCTATAAATGTATAAGCTATTCGTAATATATCTAATAATATATACGATTTAAGAATAATGATCCCAATCAAAAAATATTCCTATTTAGTGAAGAATATAGATTTATCGATATTTCCATTGATAAAGAAAAAAATCAATGTAGAGGCCATATGTTGAAATTTTAAATTGTATAATCCATAAAAATATCCATGATAAATAATATTGGAACTTATGGAAAATGCAATTTCCCATGATCAAAAGAATGTTACTATTTTAAAGGAAAATTAATGACTACAAAAATGAACCAAGAAAGTAAATGTGAATATATTTTTTGGTAACAATTATCATAAATCGTCCTTTTAAAAAATATTTATGGTATAAACAAAACATATTTTCATCAGATTATAAGTAAAATAATGGTTTTTTATTTCTAACTAATAGAAATATCGTAATAAAATCTTTAATTTGTTTTTTACTAAAATATTTTTTAATATTCAAAATCACCTTTGAAAATTAAGGGTTTCCAAAAAAAATTAAAATAAATTTCATTTAAAATAGTCTTCTAATATTTTAAATTAATATTTAAACAATTGAGTGGTAATTAGATAGAAATTCCATTAACATCGTAAATATTAAAATAAATATTAGTTTCACTTTTTCAATAAATGAAAAAAATGTATTTGTTTTGAAATTTTCATAAATATTTCATTCATTTTTTATGTAAAAAGTAAAAATGGGTAAATATGTCTATAAAAATTCATTTTCAAATGATAAAAACCTTTTTAAATAATTTTTTGAAAATATGGATTTGGATGAAAAAGGGTTTTCGAAGGAAGTGAGAAATGATGTCAGCTTTTCATAAAAATTGTTTCTCAACAATTTTAAGTACCAATGAGTATAAGAAATGGTATTAAATGGGTTTATTATCCAATGATAAAAGAATTTACTTTTAGGTAAATTAAATCTAAAACAATCCTGATTGAAATGAGATTGTGAAATAAACACACACAACAATCAGAACGTTAAATTAATAATTTATCTATGAATTGATTATGTGTATCAAATGTGAATACACATAAAACATGTTTGAATAAAAACTATCATAATCTAATGTCATTACAAAGATAACTCAATAATATCAAAGACAATGATTAAGAAATAGAACCCAATTAAAGGAGATTGAGTTTTGAAATACATGACAACTTGGTATCATTTTAGTCAAATAACCTTGTATGAAATAATTAGAATTCGAAAATAAAATAAAATTAATTTTTATTGAATCTTTATATTACATATCATAGGGGAAGTATATAAATCATATAAGTGAAATTTTAGGCATAAGATTTTAACACGCCACAATGATGGGAAATTGAGATGCATTTCCTCACATCACACTTATTTTCATGTGAAAATTAGTTAACCACATTTATAATGGTTTCAATCAAGTATTTAATTTATACCATAACCATAACCACATTTATAAAATCATATATTATTCTCTATAACATTTTCCCACCATTTTAGTTATAATAATTCATTATTTTCATTATTTTGGGTATTAATTGTCATGTTTTCTCAGGGTTGTTTTGTGATGAATGTTATAGTTCTTTAAAATATTATTTAGAACAATAATATAAATTATTATATTAATATTATAAATATATATTTTGTTCATTATATAAATTTTAAGAGTCATTATATAAATTTTAACATAGAGAAAAGATCACATCTCTTTATAGAGACAATATGTCATATGTACTTATGATCGACGTTGTCATTTACCTAGTGGGTTAATAGGTAAATAAGTTTGTGATATATTAATTTTCCATATTAATATTATTTTCTATTTATCTCATATATTCAATAAATATATCATTATTACCTTCCATGTAAAGATTATGTGAAAAACAAAATATATCAATTAGTGAGGTGGTAGTTCGCTCTAAAATAATAAATGATATCATATTTTAAATTTATTGGTTTGTAAGAAGAAATTTGTGATATTATAGTTACATGTGTATAATAATATCAAAAAATCATATACATGTGTTAAATCCATAATTATATCCATATATGAATGGTAGTGATGGAAAACAAATTACATCAGTTTGTAAGGAGACAATCCACTGTAAACATAATGGATAGTTTCATTTCCTTTTTGATGGAAGAGGATATAAATATTGTCCAGGAGAATGAAATAATATAATAATAATAAATTTAAGATACTTATGAAATTATATAATATGGTTTTAATAATATTTTAATGATGTTTAAAAGAAACAAAATTAAAACAATCATTTAAGAACCTTACAAATATTTCAGACAACTTATTTAGGTTATCACCAAAATTCATCCTCATATGGATTTATGATCAAAAGGGTTGATGAAGGATGAAATTATAGGATTAAATAGGTTATTTTGGAAGGTATTATCTTAAACAAATGGATTTGGATGTGTGAAGTGCGGAGGATATGTGGTTGCCTTTTATCTGTGAGGGAGAGGACATATAAGAAATTTTGGAAAAGAAACAATTACACTAATGTTTTCATTCGAAAAAAAGCTTAAAATGGGTTATTTCATACCTATATAGGTGATAAGGTCCAAATATTTCAATAAAATTGGTTTTATAATATTTTTTATTCTATTGTAACCCTTATCATTTCGATTTAACCCCTAGGTAAATCATTAATTACCTTAATCGCTGTAATTATTTTTTACTACATTTAGTATTCATAATGGTAAAAAATTAATGTGACACTATTATATAATTTAAATTATTATTATTCTAAATATGGAATCCATTTTTCTGAATTATATTCATAGAAGCAGAATTATCCAATTTATATAGGAGCGATGAAAAAGTGAGTTTTCAAAGAAAATATTCTCATAAGTATGAAAGATTTGAATATCATAATTAAATACAGAAACAAATAAAATGACCTAAATTAGTTAAATTAAAATATTATTTAACTAAATTATCTTTTAAAAAAATTGAAATTTAATTTATCTTTGTAAACTATTCAAATAAAATAGAGTTTTCAAAAAAAAATCTATATTTTTAGTAATTATTGAAAAAAGGAAACTTTTAATAAAAACCCCAAAACATCACCCTATGATAATATTGATATGATCAATTAAAAAACTAATTTAATTCTGAAAAACAAATATTATAATAGTAGTAAAATTTAATTTTAATTTATGTGTACAAAGTTCGACTAACCCTTCTTAAAAAAATACAACTTTTCTTAAGACATTTCTTTTTTCTGTTAATGAATCTTATTTTATTTCTAATAAATAGAAAAAATAATTTTCATAATTTATTTCTTACAATTCATTCCCTTAAATTTAATGGTTAGGTCATAATTATATACTTTATTATATTTCATGTAGGCTTCAGATTGAATATTCGACAAGCTCTATATGATATTAAATTTATAGAAATACATTTACTGACTTGATTAAGATCAGTTTTTAATATCACATATACTATTGAATAAATTATTATTCTTTTATAATTTTTGTGTGTAACATCATCATTTAATCACCCATGAAAAATAAATTTGTTTTATAAAAATTTCATTTCTTTCATCAAAGCATAACAAATGGAAAAGAAGAAGGTTTCATAAACATCTTGTCAACATAATCATAAAACATATATTTATAGAAATATAATTGTACAGTTGGATCATAACCTCATTATAGAATAATTATAATTAAGGTTTTTTTTCATTGATGGATGGAAATACCATTAAAAGATCATTAAAATATTCTTCATGAGAATATCCTTTTCAAATCACATATTGAAAATATAAATATTTCACAAATATTAAATAAAAACATTTCCATTAAAGTAGAATTTATAACATGCAAAATAATCTTCAAATAACAGAGTGGTCATAGTAGAATATTTTTTTTTGCAATCCAAGTATGGTAAAAAAATATTTCCTTCACATTTTTTTGTGAAAATTAAGAAGTACATCATTAGGAAAAAGATAAAAATACTACTTTTAAAACCATTTTTAAAAAATAAAACATGATAATAACAAATTTAAATAATAAAAGAAGAAAATTAAATTCAATCATGGAAAAAATATAAAAAATATGGATATAGAAGATAATGGATTTTAGATCGATGAATGAAATAATTATGGAGTTTCCTTAAAAATATTCCTTTGGATTCATGAGTTCATAAAAATATGAAAATGAAATAAAAAATATTTATTTTCTATAAATAACAAAATAAGATGAATTTTTAATGGTTTATTGAAATATATATCTTCATATTTAATTTTCGGGATCATAATCATAAACAATCCTCATAAACAAAGAGATTGTATCATAATTATCCTTCCACACATGTTTGTTTTGAATCATAGGACCCATGAAAGAAAAGAACCTAATATGGTTATTAATATCACATAATTTTCTTGAAAAATATCATAAAATGCATTCATGTTAATCATGTGTACCACACAGAAGAAACAGGTGGGGAATATGTCATGTGTCCCACTAGAATAAATGTAAGATTAAAAACCCTTAAATCAAGTCTAATTTTTTTGTACACATTAAAAAATAATTTACAATAAGTATATATTTAATATAAATCCATAAGAGAACTATAATAACTTATACCATACCATATATTATTTTCTTTTAACGTTTTACAATAATTTGTTTTAAAATATTTTTATTAAAATCACAATTCTAGGTGATAATTGATTTATTTTTCATGTATATTTTTGTTCGGTAGTTTTGGTCCTTATAGATTGATTATGGTTTCATCATATAAAATATTTTAACAATATATAAATATATCTTATATAATAATTATATTAATATTTATATTCATCCCTAATATATAGGTATTGAAATATAAATTACATCATTCATGGAGATGATAGTATGTACGTATGCATGAATTTTGTTTTCATTTTTTGATAGAATGAAAAAATAAAGGTAATTAATAATTCAAATTTAGGTAATAAATTTGTCACAAATATCTTATATATTCATTAAAATTATACTTATTATAATAAATAACAAAATAATATGAAAAATTTATCACATTCCTTCATGAATGTGGTAGTCCACACATACATAGGAGAGACATTATCGTTTTTTGTTGGACAGGAATGTAAGAAGTTAAATGTGATATTATAGTTAATCAAGTATAATTCTGTCAATAATGTCATATATATACACTAAGAACATCATAAAAACCATTCTTTAGAGGTGAGTATGGGAAAAATTACATAGGTTTGTCAGGTAGTATTCCATCGTACACATGATCAATGGTTTCATTTTCCAATTTATGGAAGAGGTGATAAATATAATTTATTAATTTAACATAAAAAATAATTTTATATGACATGTAATTATTTTATTATATAATAATATTTTAATAATATTTTAGTGACGAGGATGATGAACTAAAACAAAAAATAGGCAGTTCAAAACGATACCTCTTCTTTGAACAACCACTTTATGTTTGCACAAAAATCCTTCATAAAAGGATTTAAAAATAAAAATAAGGCCTTTATGTCCTGTGTAAAGATGTATGGAATATAAGTTCGTAGTTATTTCATTGAACATGATTTGAAATTGTTAAAATGAGAGTGGAGCGGGATCCCCTTTATAAGTGGGGGGAACTCTTGAAATTTTTCAAAATAATAAAATATAACCAAGTTTTACACACTCTATATGGTTCCAAAATGGACCATTATGAAACCATATATGAGATAAGGTATAAAAATATCCAAAAAATATATTTAAGATTTTTATCAGGTCATTTTAACCATTATCATTTTAGTTTGAACCCTGGTAAACTCATTTTAACATTAATCACGGTAATTCATTTTTACTGCATGTACCATTAATTATGAAAAAAATAATTTTAAAAAATTATATAATATAAATTAAATTATTTATAATTGTGTAATAAATTTTAGAAAATTAGATTAATATAATTCTGATAATTGAATTTAAAATCAAACCCACAGACGCGATGAAAATGGGATTTTTCTAACATAATGTTCTCTTAAGTATAAAAACATTTATATAAAATTTCAACAGGAAATTGATTCCCATGACCTAAATTGGATTAATTATAATATATTTGGACTAATATTAAATTTAAATTCATAATAAAAAAATTAATATTTTATATTATACAAAGAAATATGTAGTTTTTTTAAAACATTATTTTTTAATATTGGTGGAAATATTAATCCTTTTAGAAAATTGTAAAAAATTAACCATAACATAATTTTCAAATTTTGAATAAAAAATCAATTTAATTTCAAATAATAATTATTCTATTATTGGAATAATTTAATTTTAAATTTTTTCACATAAAAAACCATTTTTGATGGAACAAGTATTTTTGAAGCATACAATGACATTACTAAAAAATAAATACTTACATACCATTTAATATTATTTATATAAAATATTTATAAATAAATTTAAAATTTTAGTTATTATTATTCATACTTATTATTGTAATAGAAAGGGTATAACATGCATGTTTAAATAATAATATTAATAGTATAATATTGTTCATTAAAACTATTCGTTTCATGTAATGCAAGAAATTTATGAAAGTTAATAATTTTTAAAAAAATATTTTATAAAACAATGAGGTTATATATTCTAATAGTATTAAAATTAATTTTACCCTATTAAATATTTTTACATTGACACAAACGACTAAGGATACTTCTACCTCAATATATCCTTAAGTTCCCATCTATATTCTTTAAGTTGGTTATCTTAGCATAATAATTTACTAGTTGGGTGGTGTTGTTTCATAATAATTTATCTCTATGATCCAAAAAAATCCACTGATTTTTCTTCATAGAAAACATCATGATATATTGTTTTGATATCTAAGTTCAATTTATTTTAAGGATCAGGTATGCACTTCATTTATAATGATATATAGACCACGTCATGAACTTGAGAGAGGTTCAATGGAATCATCAAGCGATAAACAATTTTCCCAACACTATCAAGAATATTAAAAAGACCAATATTTATATGTATAAAATTTTATTCCTTCCCATATCCAAAATCCTTATTCAGTGGATAAATCAATATAAAAGCTTTCTCACAAACATTAAACTCTAGATCATGGTGGTGATAATAATATTGGGTGAAAACTTATTTATCTAAGGTTAACCATCTGATTCATCCCATAAGAATATTGATTTATCTAGGGGATACCATTAAACATGACCCACTAATTCCTTTTAGGTACTAATCGTTCCTCATATGTCAAATAATTGATTTAATTCCTAAAAAATTCTTTATACTTAGGTATCCATATTGAGTAAAAGATACAAATTTTGTCAATATTTACCTAGTTATTCAAATAAATTTTAAAGTAAACCCCAAAATATATAAATTATATTATTTAATTAATAAGAATATCTTTGATAAATATTTTTTATATTTAGGGGATATTTAATATCCAATTTTCATATAAAAGTAAATATTTATAGTGAAAGTTAGTGATTATAAAAATGAATCTAGAAATTGAATTATAATACTTGAGTTGGAAAAAATGATCATAAACCATCCAGAGTAAGAAGAAGGATAGTTTCAATACAACCAATATGTATTTCAGTATTTATGATATAAATGGTTATTTTTTTAATTAATAAAAAGATCTAAAAATATTCCTGAGAAAAATATCCTTACCATTTTTGAAAAATATTCGAAAATAACTTTTAAAAGAATTTTATTTTAAAAGATCCTCAAAGGCATGAAAAGTAATATTCAAAGAAATTCTGGTTATAATGGTGGGTAATTATATACATTTATTATAAGTTTGAAACAAAAATTCTTTTTATATTATAAAAATGTTATCAATGTTCTTTCTTTAGAAAACGCCAAGAATATTCCTTTCATATTTTTTGTAAAATCCAAATGAGTTTGGTTTTGAAAATGATATAAAATTCATTTGAAAACAAAATTAAAATTGTAAAATTTGGTGAAATGCCTTTAATAAATCATTTTGAAAATATTAAACAACATCTTAGAAATATTTTTTATATAATATGATTTTAGAAGAAAATCGATTTCTGACCAAAGAGAGAAATGAAGTCGTATTTTCATGAAACAATTTCTAAATTAATTTAAGTACCAATGATTGGAAAAATGGCACTATTATATGAAAATATCCTGAATTACTAGAGGAGAATAAAATGAAGTGGGAATATTATGAAATTTTCAAATAGTTTCCTTCAATCTAAATTCAGGGGTAAACAATATCGATTAGAATGATATTGAGAAATAAACTATTACAGTGATCCTAACATTGAAGGGAAAATTAGTCATTGAAAATATTATGTGTTTAAATTTAAAATGAAAATAAAATATTGGGAAATATAATATAGGGTAAAAAAATTTATGATACACATAATCTTTGAATTAAATAATCAATGAAGTATAAGATTTACCGAATGAACACAAATTTAGTTATGAAATTCATGACCACTTGGAAAATTTTAAATGAAAACCCTTAGATAAGATTATTCAAATTAAATCTTATGATACCCATAATTATTAGAGATTTATTAGATTATATTTCATGTAGAAATATATACATAAAAATGTGGAATGGTGAATAATAACAAATAAGTCTTAGTGGAATGTAAATTATGACGAAATCCTTAACATTATGATTCTTTTTGGTTAAACATTATTTAAACTCATATATATTTTTTTTAAACATGTTATTAACTTAAATAATATCCATATTAACATATATACTATCATATATGATCCAATTATAACAACTCATAATATTTTCATTGATAATCTTTCATTATTTGCATTATTTCATGTGTTAACAGCTTTGTTTTCTCAAGCATGTTTCACCATTAAAGATCCCATTCATATGAATATTATATAGTTATATCATATCCATAGTAATAATAATGACATAATTATCATATTTATTCATTAATTATACTTTTAAAAATTATCATGATGGAATTTTATGATAGATTAAATATGTTAAAATCATGGAGTTGGTAGGTCGTATGTATACATGAGTAACATTTCCATTTTTCAATGATCCTTATAAAAGGGTTGAAAGTAATATTTCATCACTTAAGAATAATAATTATATAATATATAACATATTATTTATTTAAATATAATTATATTTACCATACATGTGGTTCGGTGTTGAAAATAGAGTCACATTATTTTTGTGAAGTCGATAGTCCAGACGTACACAAACGACATTTTCAACATTGATTTAGTGAAAATGTAAGAAAGAAAATGATATATATTATATTTAAATAATGATAAATATGTAATTATTATAATATATAAGTCATTTATATGACATATAGTCATTAATTGTGTCCATATAACATTCCACATGAAGTTTTAGTTAAAGGAAAATAAGATTGTTTTGTGAGACGGTATTCCAACGTACACACAAGAGACATTTTCATATCTTCTATAGAATGAAAGGTAAATATATATATATGACATAATAATTACATAGATATAATTAATATATATATATCCTTTAAATACTTTATATCCATCATCATACCCAACTGTGAAAGCTAGTAATGGAAAAACTAAAGACATCAGTCTGCGAGGCAGTAGTCCACCTTATAGACAAATAATGATTTCATAATGTTTTTTATGTAAGTGGAGAAGGGTGCATGTAAAATACATAAAATAAAAAAACTTGTTATTTGTAATATAATTAGGTTATTATATAATCATGGTTTAATAATAAATAATGGAGGTTGATAAATTAATTAATAAAGATAGTCGTTGAAGAGTATTACCTCTTCTTCAGGTAACCTCTATAGGTTTTCACTAAATCCTATCAAAGTTCAATTTCAACGAAAAAATAAGGATTATAGGATTATATAATGGATTTTGGGATTTTATTTGGGTATGAATTTTCCAAAACAAATAGTTTTATGGTTTTAAGAAGAGTGGAGAGGGGGTGTCCTTTTATTAGGTGTGTAGAGGACACACATGACATTTTTAAAAATAATTCAATGCTCACACATTTTTCATATGTCACAGGGGTCCAAAATTAAAAATTATTTAATATTTTATTTTTAATGGATAAAAAATATCCATATTATTGTTTTTTAAATTTTTATAGTACATTTTGACACATATATTTTCATATTAACGCCCAGTGAACTATTTTTTACATTAACAAAAACAATTAGTTTTTTCTACACTCACTATTAATTTTGATAAAACATTAATTTAACCCTATTAGAAACTAGAAAATAATTTTATTAAAAATATTAAACTCATTTTTTAATATTCAAATTATATAAGTGGAAAATTATAATTTGAAATTAATCTCATAGACGTGATGAGAAAGAAAAATTTTAAAGTGAAAATGTTCAAAAAGTTACAAATTTTTTGTATATAAATTTAATATGGAAATAATTTCAGTTATATAAATTGGATTAAATTATATAAAATTGAGAAATTTTAATTTTAAAAATAATTAAAAATGAAACTTAACATTATAAATGTTTTTAACAAAAATCATGTTTTGAATTAAAATTCATTATTTTCACTATTCGCTAAAACATTAAATTTTTTTACAAACTCCCAAAAATATAACCAAAAATAACTTTTATATTATGACTAAAAAATGGATTTTATTTTTTAAAATTAAATATTTAAAATTTTGAAAAATAATAATTTTTAATTATGTATATAAAACACAACTAAACCGTCCGAATGAAAAAAATACCATTTTTTTGAAAACATTTAATTTTTAGATAATTAAAATTTTATTTGTAATCAATAGATAACTAATAAACATCTGTAAACTATATATTTTTATATTTTTTATGCAATTCATACCTTCCATTACAATTTATATGTGATAATTGTCATATTAAATAATAATTTTAATATTATACAACTGTTTTATAAAAATCAGTCTAATGTATAACGTAAGTTATTGAAAAAAATCATTGTTTCATGTAATTCAAGATAAAATAAGGCTTGTGTGTATTTTAATATATTTTAGAGATTTATTTTATTTAAAAAAACATATATCATAATGTCCCAGGGTGTAATATTCTCTTAAATACATGGGGTTGTGTGTCATATTTGCTATTGAATATAATGTTATTCTATTACAATTTTAGGGTGTTACAATGCTTCTTCTATTTCCAATGAAAATTTTCATTACACCAATATATTTTTTATATATCATAGAAGATTTTTTAAACATCTTCCACCAATTTTTTATTCATAATGATCTTCATATTCTCTATCATTCTTTTTGGGTTAATTCATTAAAAAATAATAAATTCATCCATACTTGAAGCATTTTATTCAAGGTTTTACTCTATAATTTTAAATACCTGTATGAGAGTTTTTAAAGATAACTGACATTACCATTTCATTCAATTCATCATCTTCATTATCATATAAATCATTTGGGTTATAATTCTCATTATCTTGGATTTTTATCTTTATCATATCCTTAAAATATATTTCATCATTGATATTCTTTTTGAATATTAGAGGATTCCACAGCTCATAAGAAAAACGAACATCATGCAATTGATCAAGACATAAATCATTGATTTTATGTACCAGCAGGACAATTCTTATGATTTGTGCCATCTGGCTACTGGTATTGACCTATATGTCCCAAGGAATTCGGACCACCAAAGTCATTCGGGCCATAGGGCCTTCAGGCCACCAATGATGTTTAGGAAACAAGGTTTTCAGGCCACCAATGGTCGTTGATCCAAAGGACTTTAGGCCACAACGACCAAGAAATGGACTGTGAAGACCACACATGACCATTCCTAGAAGAGAATTTAGATATAGTAGAAACCACCCAAGAAGGGATAAGTAGATTAGAAGAATGACAGGGTATAGATACTTCCATCAGTACTAGGCACCAGTCATCTCTATATGGGGAAATTATATCCAATTATCAATGTGAGGTGGGGATATATGTACCTTCAATGATGAAGATGGTGAGGAGGGGTATTTCTAGTGTAGTTGTTTTGGGACTTCAGGTCATGTATTGGAAATTGGGCCTCTAGGATTTCAGTTAATGTATTGTTCCTTGTGGTACTAGGCCTATAGGTCATATAATGGCCCCCTAAACACAATTAAAAAGTGTAATATACAAAATAAATATATAGAAGTATAGTTGGTGGCGATGGTGTCGGGAGCTCTATGATTCAGGTGGATCTTGGTGGTGATGGCCATAGGTATGGTCCCTCCCCCGCCGGAGAGGGAGGGACCCCTCAGAGTCTGACCCACATTCTCTCCTTTATCTAATATGAACTTTCTCCCCCCATTCCCTGAAATTGAGATCTACCCTAAAGTCCCCAATCTGGACACGAAATTCCCTAATCTTTCCATTTTACTCTTAGAGTTCTTGGAAGCTTTGGCGCTCCTCCACATGACTTTGGTGGTCCGTTTTGGGAATAGCCGCCCATCTGTCGATGCTTTCAATAGGATCATGTTTGGTTCCTGGGGATTACAGGATCACGCTATCATCGGGCTTCTTGATAACCGTCATTTTATGGTTTGCTTCTCGTTGGAGGAGGACCTGAGTCAAGGTTTGGCTAGAGCTACTCACACCTGTAACGTCTCTCCGTTATACCTATTCTGATGGTCCTATGACATCCATATGAAATAGAATACTCCAATAAAGTCAATTTGGGTATGTTTTCTTGGTCTTCGCCTTCCTTTTCAAAACCCCTCCATCATTCAAATGCTAGGAAATTTGGTCGGACGTTTCTCATGTTCGGATAGCCATACCAACTCAGTGTGTCACTTTATATACCCATGTATACTTATGGAAGTGGATGTTTC
This sequence comes from Viscum album, assembly GCA_963277665.1. NCBI lineage: Eukaryota > Viridiplantae > Streptophyta > Magnoliopsida > Santalales > Viscaceae > Viscum > Viscum album. The sequence continues at coordinate 1,622,625,784 of OY728129.1, forward strand.
TAAGCCTCTGGTAGATTGGATATGGATCACAGTGGGGGATTTGTTTCACTGTAGATAACTAGTGATTTTCAAATCATGGTCAGACTATTGTTATTCATGTCAACTCTTGGGGAATTCACAATTTTTATGCTGCCGTATACATTCTCATCATGGGGTGGGGGGTCATTTCTACTACTCAGAGTGAGTCTGGATTTCCTGTAGGGATCGAGGGTGTTACCTTAAATATGGAAGAAGTGTCTAACCACCCTCTCGAGATAGAGAATGCAGCAGTGAGTTTTGATCCAGGGGTTGCGGATATGGAGGCTCCCCATAAGGTTTCAAAGGCTGATCCACCTAACCAAAACGTTTCTAATATTTTCAACCACATAAAAAAGGACATGGGTGCTCCCTATTCTTCTATAGAGCTTCCTGAAATAAGAGATGGGGTCAGAGAGAAGGAAGTTTTGGTTCAAGAAGTGGATGGGCACAAGGAAAGAGAGGTGCAGTTGGATGTTGGTATGGGAATGCAGGTACTTCCACTCAAGGAAGCATCTGTGAATGTGGTAGTTGATGCAAAAATATCCATGGGTGAGGATCCCCATAAAAATGGTATTGGATGAAACTCCAATTAATTTTCAATATATGGGCCATGGATTTATACAGCTAAGCAGTCCAGCCATATCTGGGCAGGCCATGAAGGAAAAAACATCATATGTTGAGATGGAAAAATCTAAGGGGGAGTTTCAAGAATTCTCAAAACCAATTTCTTGTGTTGGGAGAAGGTGGGGGTCATGCTCTGGGTGAAGGTATTGTGATGGAGGATAGTCCCAGTGAGGATTCTACAAAGGGGGAGTACTTCCAAGTTTAGGATTCAGGTTCGGACTCCCCTGGAGAGCCCAAAGAAGTGGGGATTGAAGAGTATTATTTTAGATCCTCTTCAAGGAAGGGAAATAACACCATTATTTATTCACAAGGTTTTATCAAGCATACCTAGAGGACATGCCGAAGGAAAAACTATTACAACTTTCCCAGTCCTCTAGTAACTAGGTCCACAAGTAAAGGTAATCCTCCTTCGGAAACATGTAAAGGTTCAGGCATGCTCGCGGGGGATTCTTCCTCTCAATCAGTGGTCGGTCAAGGGAACCTTATGGATGAACCTCCCCTGACAGAGGTTGCACACTCTCCTAGGCTATAGAGTGAGGATATGTGACCTACTCATCATCATGGGCATTAGTGTTAGGTGGATACTCTTTTCGAATCTCATAAAAATATTAATTTGGTGATGAACCAGATGGATCTTCTTCTTCACTCTGATGAAGAAATGGTGGATCAAGTCTTAGATATTAATGCTCCACCGGAAGTCATCAAACAAATGTTGGGGAAAAGGATTAGAGTGTAAACGAAAAATGGGCAAAGTAAATGGATCGATAGGCAGAACTAAATCTTGATTAGAGGCTTCAACATGGGGAAGATTAACTTGGAGGAATATATGCAGTCTTAGGACATCTTGGCAGAACATTATGAAGACATCATGTGGGTAAATCCTTGCAATATAATAAACTCTATTCCATGTACAATGATCAGGGAGGTTGATTCTAATTAGCTCAAATTGTTCTTTAACAAAAATGTCGTATCTTTTGGGGCTTAATCTGCACTACTGTAAGGGTTATCACTTCCCATTAAAAGTGTTTCTAAATAAAAAAAATGATATTGGAGAAGCCATCAGGCCATTCTGAGAGTTTATTTATATTTATATAATCTTCCAAGACATCTTTGAATATTATAATATTTCATATAAATTCATTAACTTTGATAATGTATTCAAAAATATTTTCATCATTACTCATTCAAATATATTGAAACATTATTTTCCGTTTTTAAAACATTTCATTCATTACTTTTTTGTTTCCATTGAAAATAATTTTTAGCTTTTACTAAATTACATTAAATATTTTGATACTCTTCACCTTCATAAAAACATTTTTAAAAGAAATCTAAATAGAATTTCGTTCATTCTTATCAATTCCATTTTTATTTTAATTAGAAAATTTCATGGGATAATTTTAGTTCCCTCGTAGAAACACAATAGTTGTTTCTTCATCAATATCAAAAACAAGATTCATAATATTAGCAATCAATATATTATCCAAACCATGATAATTTATACCATAAAAAGTAATAATACCTATGTTATTTAATGAATTGATATTTTCTATGAAAATGATAAAACAAGGGATCCTTTCTCTGAATCTAATTTAGGTTCCTTAGGATAATTAAAGCACTAAGAGGGGTGGGTGGGTATTTGAATTAGTGTAATGGTTTTTATTAAATACTATCTCTATAAAACATTACCCCATTAATTTTATACAGTTAATTTCCATCTCTATTTTATAGAAATCCCACAAGAATGAAAATATAATATATAAACAAGCCGCAAAAGAATTATATGGTTTTTCCATAGTTTGGGAACAAATATGTTTAACATGGAAGCAATTGTGGGTCCATGAAAATTCACTATTTGGAAGATGTGAGTACTAATTTTATGAAGACTCATGTTCGAATCCAATCTCCAATAGTTATTTTTATTTTTAATCACATAATTTTAAAAAAATTATTACAAAAAATTTTCCAAAACAACATTGAATCTTTGTATATTCTTCTTCGTAAAAATTATTCCAGAAATTTCATATGATTTATTTTTCTATTAATGGGTGTCTTATATTCTTGTCTTCATCTAGTATAATTCATCTAATTCACCTACCTGAACTTCACAAACTTTTCAATATTGTAGTCTATCCCATTCAACAAAATAACTACAAATCAAATGATGGGGATAACTTGTGGTTAGTCAAGCAATTACTACTAGGAGCAATGGGAAGGATGGTGGCATTATCTCACCGAGATGTGGAAGCCCGGGTAAGAATCAGGATGGATTATTGAGAATTTATGGAGAATGATATGGAACTGATGTGAGGATGATAATTATGTTGGGAGTGAGCCTCTAAGAGACTTCCTTTGTATCCCTATGGCAGGGAATCAAAGTCCACGTTGTTTGGTGGGTTGATGGGACACCTGAGGAGGTGGCCCATGAGAATGAATGCATGGATGGGAGTTGGAGGAAGTGGAACCTCCTGGTTGGGGCATGACCTTCCTGAAACACATAGGCTCAAGGGAGAGACCACAATGGTACATGAGTGATGGGATTAATCCATAGGAGGGATTCCATTATATATCTATGGTAGGGAATCAATGACCACATAGTTCAGGATGGGGGTATAGAATTTCGGTGTACATTGAGGGCAACGACCCGATGATATACTGGTCCTTACACATGGTTAGCAGCTCGGGTTGGTTTGAATCATTGGGGGAGGACCAAAGATGTGGGTCCCAGTTAATTAAAATAAAATGGATTACTATCAATTGCGAACTATAAGGGCTTACCGCTGGATGGGACTACAATAGATTACCACTAATTAGGGTTGAAAATGGCTTACTACTGATTGGGGTTCCAACTACTTACTACTGGTTGGCAATCGCAACGAAATACCGTCGATTGGAGAACACAATAGATTACTGTTTATTAGGGAACACAATGATTTACCCTCGTTTGGGGAACACAACAGCTTATCATCAGTTGTGAAACACAACGTCTTACTATCGGTTGGGTAATACAACAGCTTACCATTAGTTGCGGAACATAATAGATTACTGTCACTTGGGGAACACAATAGCTTACTACTGGTTGAGGTACCCAAAAGCATACCATCAGTTGGAGAACACAATGGCTTACTGTCGGTTGTGGTTTGACCTTAGGGAGGCTTAATACGTACATTGACTCGAAGACAAGGATCAAAGAACACATAGTTCTGATGTGTATAGTTTGATGTCTTGCAGGATAAGGATGGACTAACGTGAAGTGGTCAGGAAAAGCTGGAGTTGGAATTGAACCTCAGGGAGGCTTTCTACGTACCTTTCCTACGATACAAGGATCAATGTCTACATAGTTCTGAATGATAGAGGTGGTATCACACTAAGGTGGTCCAAGAAGGATTCCATTGTCAATGCTTACTCTAATCCCATGTGAGTCATGCTCAGTGTGAGAAACAAGAGGCATAAAATACCTGATGATCACATCACCAATGTTGCATCCGCGGGAAGTGGAATGGGGCTTACATGTGGTTAGTGGCCCAAAGTGGAAATACGGGCTTACATGTGGTTAACATCACAAGGAGATGGAGATTATGACTTACTCTATGATGGAGTCCCAATAGAGACAAATCTATAGGGAGAGGTATGGGATGACAAAGGTCAATATGCCCATCTCGACTCTATTCTTCCGCACCGAATAGGAGAGGATGATCATAGATGATACCTCCCGGATGAAAGGATAGGGGCTTACTCCAAGATGATTTCCCTTACCAATGGACCAAAGTCGCTCCAACAAAAGGATCTCATTCCCTGTGAGGAAGATTTCACTCTCGTGGAGCCCTGTGGGGATGAATAATGTCTGAGATGAGGCACCCTATGTATGATGCATGAGGCGAGGCTACAGTTTAACATCATGTTCTAAGGATGATGGTGCTTGGATGTTTAATGTCATGCATCTCGGATGAGGCAGGTTCACTCCGTAGCCCTTAAACTTACAAAACATGCTCGCTTTAACCCTTGGGGTAGTCAAGGAACCAATAATTCCATTGCATTGGGGTATTATGGAGTGATCCACTGAGGGGACCATGTTAGCGTGGATATGTGAAGATGCAATAGTCGTTAGTGTAACTATTATAAGAAGCATAATGATAAACAATGCTATGTAATGAACCACCGAGGGGACGTTGAAATCACTTCATACAAACCTGGAGGGTTGTATGAGAGAAGGGTTTGAGAATAAAATGGGCTCATAGGAAAGGACCTTTTGATGCTCTGTTTCCTTATGTAGTGGAGGTTCTTCGTAAAGGGGGATTCATTAAGAAGTGGGGTGGCCACGCCTATTAATAGCATATAAGTTCATATGGAAGGTGCTTCGAGAAGTGGAAATTAATTTGTGGATAAGAAATTTGAGAAGTAAGGGTACCTTGAAAAGAATAGCACTACGAAGAAATGTGCTTCACGAAGCACAATGACCCTGCCTTAGCATATGGATCACATGTGTTTAGAAGGTACTTTGTGAAGCATGCATGCCTTTCCAAGACCCGAGTCCTCATGAGGATCTTATCCCTTCACAGTGGCCCATGGGCTCCATGAAGGGCATCAATTCATGAAGAGGGGTTGTATTTGAGCTAAGAAAAGGGTACTTTTCAATGCTCATGTACTTGGATTAGATCATTTTTTTCATTGTTTCTAATAGAAGAAGTTGATTCACGAATTGAGAGTAGAGAAGGAGAATGGTCGAAGTATCTATCATTTGGGCTTGAGGGGAGGCCGATATTTTTTGGTGAGGGGAGGTGTGAAGAGGGGAAGACTCTGTGAGGAGCCACGTGGCACTCCATGACCGATCACAGATTGAATCAAGTTCTTCAAAACCAAAGAGTTGACCATTATCCCCTCCTTAGTGTGGAGCTCTTCTAGAGGATCTATGCGGTGCTCCCGGGGGTTTCTGTCCTGTTCAACTGGCTCGTGGAGGTTGATTCAGCTCCCTACACATTGTGAATATTCTAGTAAGTTGCATCGTCACAGCGGAGCATCCCACCTCTTTATTACATGGTGAGAACAAAGGGTTCTTCAGCTTCACACCGGCCATGGTGGTGCAGGGCTCCGTGAATGACATGGTGATCAAGGGCTTCACGAATGGGTTTCTTGAGGTAGTCTCTTTGAAATTGGTATTATCTTTGCATCCTTTTCATTTTCCCATATTTTGGCACCAACAGTTATACTACATGTAACAGTCTTGTCACATGACTGTAAACTATGGTATTGAGATATCTGGGGCTTGATCTCTACCTTATAAGTAGAGTATGTAGGATCCCTCCCCGAGGTTCAATCCTGACCAATGGTAACCAAGGTGATCCCTCCAAGGGATATAAATCCTTGAGCCTCCTCCAGGGATTTTCTGATCAACCTTCATAGTGTGACATCTCCCATTTATGGGGTACACCTCCGGGATCAACCTACCTAAGGAATTCTGATCCATACGTTGTAAAAATTGAAGATGTCACATCTTCCTCCCTATGGTCACAACTCCTTGATTTTACTCTATGGGGAATTCCGATCAATCATATTCTCTCTCCGTAAGATGTTAATCTTATGACCTAATCCATTATAAACAACTAATCTAATCTATATAAAAAAGTCATTAATCATTTGACCCTAGATACATAACACATGAAGAACATGGGATTATTGAGGTGGAATCATTTGAATATATGAACCTATGGTTTCAACAACCTCTTGAAAAACATGGGATGCCCTAGGTGAAAGCCATGGAAGATATAATCCTACGATATCAACTACTTCATTAAAAATGTGGGTTGCCTAAGGTGAATGATTTGGAATATTTATTTCTTCAGCATTAGAAAAATCTTTATAGACACATATTGCCATGTGTTTCATGCAAATGAAGCCTCCATGAGATTCCCTCATTTGAGGAAGAATATAAGTGACCAATGTTCCTGGAATGAAGACATGTCGATGATGCCCAATGTGACTTCTCTCTTGACCCAAGGTTTATTCCCTGTCAAGACCCATTGGTATTTCTACAAATAATTTATGTAATTAAATTGTTTATAAAAAGATATGAAACTAAAAATGAGTTCCATGAACCTAACGTAACTCTATGAGGGACACCCAACCTAGGCTATGAGTTCCAAGGAAGAATCCATGGAAGGAGGAACTGATATACCATCATCTAGTTTTGATCATGGAGCATACATCTATAGTTAATGTAATGAAAAACTCCTACATTTGGATTTTTTGTGGGGTAAAAAATATTCCATTGCAGGTTAACAAGAATAGATGGTTCCCTAACAAATGTATAATAAGTAGTGTTTATAGTGGGTTATTGTAGATAGTAGTCAATTAATTGGTTTTTGTTCCTTATATTATTAGGAAATAATGAGGGAGTCACTAGAGGGTTTATCCTATTGATTTAACTAGTATCTATTTATTTATCACTTGACTATAAATTTAGTTATTAATAGGGGATCTTTGATTGTAAAAGGGGTTATATTTTCTTTCTATAGGTTTGAATAGTTTTATTTGTAAGAACATTTTCTTTATTTCTCATGTGTAAATGTTTTATTTGATATGATCAATGAAATTTGAAAATAAACGTAAAAATTACTTGGGTTTCCATTTTTCTCATTACACAAATAGATTTCACCTTTTATGTCCCTCGTTAAACTTTTAATTCTAATCCTGCAATTTGAAATGTTTTTTCGTAGATATTAATTATTGGTGATGATAATGAAGAATTCATGTTCACAGTTATGGTGATTTTTTATAAAAATAAATCGTGTTTTATATTTTTTAAAAAATTGATACTAATTAGATGTCTCATCATGGTATATGCATGGTTATCTTATGAGATAGTTGTTCCCTCACTCACAAAAATTATAATACTAAAATATATTTCATAATGTATAAAAGTGGATTCTAGTTTAAAGTCACTAGAAGATGTAATTCTTAATGACGAGTTCTTATAGTTGGATTCTATAAGGAAGGTTTAGATTACAATAGAGGATAAGTTTTTTGAGATTATGATTAAAATCATCTATAACCACAAAGGATATTATGCTAAGGATATTTATAGAAATTATTAATTAGTTGAAATAGTTGAATAGGGTATGGAACGTTTAAGAATAAATTAATATTTTTCCTCAACAAAAGTATATTTATGTTTTATTTTACATACAAACAAAAAAATGATTATTTTGGAAAACCACTAGATCCAATAAGAATAAAAGTAATAATAGATGCGATGTAAAATGTATTGGTTGGATAAATCATTAAAAAAATCTAATATGAAATATAGTGAAATATCTTGGGGTTATTATTGACAATATTACACGAGTTATGATTGTTAAAGTGGAACTATATGAGTTTCATAATGCACAAAACAAGGGGAAAATGAATTTTTAACGATGTTATGGTGATAAAAATTAAAACGATAAAAATATATTATGAAATATGTGTCAATAATTTGGGAAGAAGAACCAATTATAATGACTTAAGACAATTGAATGATGTTTTTTTGGTTAATGTATTGAATAAAGAAATAATATTCCAATGAAAAATGAATAGTTCTATTCATTCTATTAATGGGAATAAACTTCTTCTATTTGTAGGAATGTAATGTTTTAAAATTAATTAGTATAGTAATTATGAAAATAAATATCTTGGTGGGAATATCAAGAATAAATTAAGAGTAAAGTATATATAAATTTCTACAATTACATAATTACATTATTATTAAAATGTGGAAACTATTGGTTTCATATGAATAATATGGATTATATCATGAATTATGCTTTGAAATTGTTGAATATTCAGACATTAGTCATATTTTAGGTTTATTAATAAGGTATAAAGGAATAAAATTGGAATGATTGGTCGATGGATTATAAGTAATTTTATGTGATTAAGGTTTACACATAATGGAATTCTAGATTTATGATTCAGTTTTATATTTAATGATGATCTTATGTTTAAATATTTTAATAATACATAGATGTTTTATGTGAGGGGTTTATATTTGATATATTTAGTGAGTATGGGTAGATGATTATGGTATATGTAACCATAAGTTTAATATGTGAATATTTTATTTTAAGTGGAATTATCTTTTAGTTTTGTCGAAAGAAGTTTAAATTTATTGAATACTAATGAGTTTAAATGATCTTTTATGAATGAAATTATTTATGAGATTTTCAAATAAATTTATGGGAATTTTATAAGAAGTATATTTGAATAGATTTTTCAAATGAAAAACCTATCACATATGGAAAGTCCATGGGGATTGATCCCATAAATGAATGGCAATAAGGGTGTTATTACAACCAATGCACCATGTAATTTTATGGTTATGATGACATGTTTTTACATAAAATAATTTAATAGATAAGGATTATGTTGATTTTCAAAACATAAGTTTTTTGATAGCTGTGTATAGAACTGAAAATATATATGATGATTAGTTGAATAATTTATTTTAGAAGAATTTAATGATCATATTAACATTATATGACTATGTAAAATCGAGCATTATGATATTTTTTGAGTAAAAATATTTTAATTATCTTTTGGAAGAGAATTTTATTTTAATATTTCATTATGAGGATTCATTTCATTTATGTAAATGATTAATATATTTTTGATAATATCTGATTGTGTCATATACTTTTTTTAAATGATGCTGTAAAACTGAATGTGGATTTTAGAGATAAATGTAATATCCATTTAAAAAGATATACGATCAACCCGTTTTGAATTTTTTGTTCTAACCTTATTAAGGAATATTTTGATTAATTTTATGGAAAGTTATTTATTAAATAATCTATGATAAACCTTGGAGTTATTTTTGAGTCCTTATATTAATATATTATTCTATTTAATATTATGATGGTTTATTTATTTTTGAAATTATATTACCCTCTAAAAAACATGTAATGAATATGAAGTGGATAAAGATGAGGAATAATGTTGAGGAAGAAATGCTATGGAGGAAAGATGAAGAGGTTTCAAAGTCACAATATTTGAACAAGGTGATTGTTTCTACCAATAATTCTTGATCACTATAATGAGTTAGCTCATATAGGCGTATAATTGTTGATAAGTAATATATATCTTGAGATTACAATGTTCAATGATATATTAATCTAGGTTGATTAAAAAATCCAATGGGGGGGATTTTTGGGACTATGCTGGCTGCAGATGGATTTTGGATGTAACAATAGATTTATTTTCAAGAGTGTTGTCTATTGTTGTAAATAGGGATAAATCAATTCACATTGTAAAAATTATAAACAATATGAATACTATTTGATGTTTTTTTCAAATATCATATGTTTTTTGGATAACTTGTGATGAAACCCACATAAATGAAATGGGTAGAAATTGTGTTTCTAATCGTATTTAGGCTTGATTGGAATAAATATTATTGATGGGAGACATAGCTGTTACAATACGTTCAACTGAAAATATGATGATTCTATAGGTGATAAATCAAAGATTATATATCATGCCAGATAACCTTCTTGATGAAAGAATACAATCATGGACAACATGTGGACTACAAAAGAGGTACCCCGAATGGTGAAGGGAATTTGACAAAGAAAGATTATGTATACCGGATCTATGTGGACCACGAAGCGCACTACACATTCCAAGTAGAAAAATAGTTCATTGGTGGATTTTAGTATTTGGGAGGATAACTATTATAGGATCCCCATCATTTTTATTTTAGAGGCGGTTATACATTTGTAGGATACATTGATCGATGTGGGGAATGAAAAGAGAAATGAGGACATCATATTATAGTTCACAGTGAAGGATATACCACATCAGAAGTATGGCTAATTTGGAATATTGATTTTTGTGGATCTATTTTCCTATATGAAGACCCATAATTAGATGATAAAGTCATAATATTTTATCAGAAGACATCATCACTTCAGAATGAATTGGGGTAAGTTTGAATGAGTTTGTGAGGGAGACTTCTGCAAATGATGTGTGTTCTTATGGAAGAATATTGTGAAGGGATGTAGTTTATGGGAAAAATATTACAGAAAAGAGTAAGTTATCTAATATTGGAATTTTTAGGCTCTGTATCACATATTAGAAAAAGAGACACATAGTATATGTGGTCTGCAGAAGAATCTATTATCCAGGGAACAAGGTCAGCCAATAGAAGAATCAAGAGTATGAAAAGTCGGGGAGGTATTCAGAAGAAGAATTTTGTCCATGAAGAACCCGCATCTTGCAGTGCATCTCAGCATGTGGTGCATCTTTGAATGCAGTGATGTCCGTTGTGGATGCTGGATATTCCGAGAAGGACTAAGGATGTTCATAATGGACTAAAATAGTTTTGGAAAATCAATTACTATAAACTAAAGTACGTGGAAGTCAGACTAAGTATCATTACGATGTCTAGGATGTTCTTACCATATTCTGGGAAAGAAAGTGATGTTTTTTGAAAGATCATATTTTTTAAAGTTGATCATGAAGAACCATAACATGTTAGTTGAAAAAATTAACTTCATTTTGTTCTACTTGAAGCACATTTACAATTGTATTGAACATAGTGATGTACGATTGTAAATTAATTTGATAATAATTAAATTCCACACAAAATGATTGTTTGCTAGTGGATTGTTTGTTAGTATATTCTTCCTATGCCACATTAAGGACACTCCACTCTTGTTGAGTAGTGAACATTGCAAATTCTTGTGTTTCAAGGGATGTGTGTTTGAATTGTTTTCAGAATGGAAATAAATCATTAACAGGAGGAGATGTTTTTTCCATTTTTAAGGAATCATAAAAGGGAATGATATCACCAATTTACCCCTCCCCTCACAATAATACATGAATCCTATCTTGGTAATATCAAAATTTGTAGATAAGTATATAGAGAAAAATATTCCCATATACTTTTGAAAGAATTATTGTGAACCTGATTCCATCATCCACATATACAACTTGATATTGAGGAAATATACCACAATCCAATGGTTAGAGTGGTTTACTACCTAGTACCTTCTATTATGGGCTGTTTTGGAATGGAATGCTTTTGGACGTTATTTTTGTTGTATATCACCTTTTAATTTTTCATGGACGTGAAGAAAATGATGATGTACAAGGACATCCAGATCTAACAGAATTTATACAAATTGTATAATGTCTCTATGGAACACTGGGTCAACAAATATAGTCCAAATACAAGTACATTCCACATGTTGTATTGAGTGGTGGGTTTGAATATCTGCTATATGGAGATTATTTATAATGAAACCATTTTAGGAGAGGTGTATGATGAGTTTTCCACCCATATTCTATGTGAGATGGCATATAGAGAACGAATACCTTTTCTAGGGAGTTGATAAAATTTGTTAAAAATTCCATTCAGAGGGCCTCAATTTTTGGGGTAGATATCCCATTTAATAAATAGGATGTACTTATTTCAAGAAATCCTATCCCATTTTGTGTAGATAAACACATGTTCCATGCATATAGGGGTAGATCCGCACATATAATCCATATCCCCTTTTAGGTATTATGGGGACAAATGGGGGAAAATCTGGGAGGCTACTGGTACATAAGCATCAAAAATATAACAAATGTTCATTAAAAACCCTCTTTTCAATGAATCAATAAGGTAAGGGATGACACTCTAAATGAATAGAGGATCAAAAAATTGACAAGCTATCATGAACACTTTTCCTTTAACCCCTATGCAATAGTGACCATAGGTAGTATTTGTGAAAATGTTGGGGACTACCTTGATCATGGGGTCTTCATGATGTCACTTCATGATGGAATCTAGTCTGACCTCATTGATGGGATTCTTATCAATGAATGGTATGAATTTTTTTTATTTATCTATAATTTTTGTGTGTTTTGATGAATTTACATACCCCAATTCATGTTCAATTTGTGAATCATTTGATGGTGGATCGCCAGTTTTGGTAGATCTTCATCAGGTGGAGACTCAAATTTTGATAGACCCCCCTTCGAGTGGTTTTTAGATAAAATTATCTTGAAACTATATGGAATTTTGGATATGATGTTATCCGAATAGGTTGTTATCATCATATGTACATGATGATATAGTTTATCGATTGATTATTGAATCTAATCCAAGGCCTATAAATGAGATCACGTCATGTGGACCAAAAACCCCATCAAAACATCATAAGGATGTCAGTTTATTACCCTAAATATCATTTCCAATCGAGGTATTAATAAGATTGGTTGTAGTATGTGTGGTTCCATTTAGAGAAGGGGAACATGCATTGTTATTTCTTATTAAAAATTTGGGTTGGGTTTTCTGGAGGGGTACTAACATAGAGGGTGAGCTCTGGGGAATAATACGCCAGATAGAGATAACATTTGAAGGATGTTATCATATTAATTATCCTAATGGAGACACTTTCGCGTACCGTCCCATAGAATTCGTGTAATTATTTCTAGGATAAGATACAATGTTGGAAAGTATGTATGGTAAGATCCGACAGTCTCCTCTAGTGTAGTGAATGGTGGTTCGGGGAACATTAATATGTTATGGGGATGCACATGGTCATCCCATAATCAAGGAAGTGGTAAAAATGTTCTTTCATCAATATTCAAATGGACATGGTCCTATTGTAACCAAACTAATATCTTTTTCATTTACACTGCTATTAAAGGAAGCTATGATTGACTAGCCACTCCCATCATCTCTGATATATTCTTCTGAGGGTATGACAATTTGACATGAATTAACCAATTAGTAAGTTGATGATGATGAGGGATTCCAAGGTCAACAGTATTTCATGAAGGTGATTATTACATTCCCTGTGGAATCACTATCAACACTTACACTAGTTAATACTCAAGTAATTTTGAATTATTACCTTATAGAGTCCCTTATTTAGAGAGTCAATGAAGAAGTAATTTCTCTGAACTATCAGAGACCTCTCCCCAGGTGTCCTCAAGTAAGTGTTTCACTTTTTTTGTTCCATATTATAATCCATTCACGTTATTAATTCTAGATTATCAATAATGAAATACTCCTGATCGATCCTACCTAGAGTAATATACTTGTGTTCTTGGTAATTCAGGTGCAAATTCTTTTTCCTTATAAGAACATTCACTATTGGTATTGAGATATAAAGAAGTATTGGTGGTTGAAGTGATGGATGAAATAGACCTAATTCATGTTAATTATTCCACATTAGAAGTTCCATTTCACGCACCATAGATGACTCCAATTCTTGAGCAAACTAATTTTGGTAGCTACTCTACAACAAAATTAGTTTATATCGATGCATGTTTTGGAGATGGTGAACTCTTCTTCAGAAAATGGACACATATATGATATTATATCTAGATTCCTTCAATTTATTTCATTGCTATATCCCTAAAATGAGGTGAAAAAAGTATGACCACAGATAAATAACTGGTGGTTCCCCTTGGATTCTTATCATAGGATGGAGGTGTGTCTTTGGTGAAGGATCAGTTAAGGGAAACAGACATTTCTAGTGATGAAAATGTGGTAGGCATGTTTCCGAAAAGGATAATATCCAATTTTGTCCTGATGATATCATACTAGCAATCATTTTTATAATAAAACATTTGTCCTCATATTTTAGTGCTTTCAACGTGGAGCTCAAAATTTCACATCCCTTTATCCTTGGGGATTCCTCTAACCAAGTCAGGAAACACAGATGTCGGCTCCCCACCAGCTTCATCGATGAATGCAATCTTGAATCCCTCACTCAGTGACTTTATCCCAAAATATATTCATGTTAGTAGGTTGATATTGATTTATGTTTTGATTTATATTTCATTTTTTCATATGATGTGGTGGAAAAATATTTAAGGAGATTTAAAACATAATTTTAGAGATCCTTATGGAGTGGATGAATGACCAGTTGGTTCGTCTTTAGTTTATGTTCAACAGCCTTTGTTATGAGGGTTTTGATTATAACACTCTTCACACTAGGGTGATAGATGTTATTTCTACAAGGGAACAAATGAGGGGCCTTGAATTAATGGTAGTATCTACTGAGGATTCCTCTATAGTAAGTAAAAGTCAAGATCAGGCCTTAGATGATGCTTTCCAGTGTGTCGTGGAGGTGCACGCTCACCAAGATGTGGCCAACACTAGAAGGGTGAAATCAATGATTTTTAGTATGAAATTAGTTGTATTAATGATTAACTATCTTGGTATCAAGATGACCTCAAAATATTATATAAATTTACACATGAGTAGTAGGGGATCCTTGATATGGAGGAGAAGGCTAGGCATGATGTTTTTTCCTTGGTGAAGGAATTAAAACATATCACAGAGGTGGAAACTGAATCTATTTATCAATGGTGACAATCCATTTCCTCCCTAGAGAGAAATTATGAAAATATAAAAAATCATCTGAACACATATTTTGATAGACAAGTAGTCTTTTAAATATAAATTTATTTTTTTATTTAAAGGAGGGGCTTTGGTATGTGGATATTGGTCCTTCTGTATGATATAAGTGAAAAAATGCTCTAAACATTACCTATCATTATCTAGAACTCCCTCATTCAAGATGTGTATGACATTTCATTGACTATATTTCTCATATGTCATAAATGATCACTATAATTTTAATAATTTCATGTTCATACAAACACCTATATTTTATTTCTTTAATAAAAAATAGTTTTATTGGGAAATGGTCATGAATGCCCAATGAAATGAGAATCTCCATTCTAGTTGTCATGATGTCACCTGATTTTAATGGATAATTTGGGTCATAGATATGTCCTAGTATGAGAATTATCTATCTTTTTTATGTTAGGTGAATTAGTAAGTGTAGATTTATTTTTTACTCTAAAAATTGATGATCCCTAAAAGACATATATAAATTTATTATTGGTTTCCCTAACATTTTCCTAAGAATCATATATGGGAAGTATTAGAAGGCGTGGACTCAAAATTACAATATCTCAACCAGGTATAGTTTTTGGACATAAAACGTTTTATGAATTTTCCAAGTTATTAGTGCTTGAAATTTCCTGGAACATGAAAAGTGTTGTACAATGAGAAAAGCCTTGCCTTTTTCCAGGGATAAATATCTTGAATCTTCAACTTAAACACCATTTTGTATCTATATATTGGATTTTTTATGATATTACAAGATGGAAATATATTGTGTTGTACTTTACAGTCTTCCAAGTTGGATATTATGTTGCACTATAATATTGTACTCTAGGTAGGAACTTCTGTTGGTTTTAATATTCCACATGAAAAATAATTTTAATTTTTCTATTAAATGTCATATAGTAATTAAATCCACTAATTTGTTTAAAATAATATAGTAAATATTACAATTGTGTTGTTTAACATCATGTAGTAGGGAAACAAGTTACTTATTTTAACATCATTTCCTGATTATATTGGTTGTGTTGTTTATTTCCTCACAATAAGGATGTCTTATGTGTAGTCTAACATCATTTGGTAAGGATATAAATATGTTACATATTATAAATTATTCCTACCAATACATGATTGATAAAAAATGAATGTGGATGATATATCTGAGATGGCCCCAAACACCCAATGATGTTGTCTTCTACAAAAGTCTTTTCAGGGATTGTGATTATTGGAGATAATATCCTATAGTGGGTAGATGCCTATAATTGGAAGGTCAAAAATATTATGCATCACTTTCATGGTAAAATAGAGGTTTCCAAACTCGTTTCCTTGGGACATGAAGGATTTTTCTGATTGGGTATGTGGATAATGAAATATTAGGGATGCTAAGTCCACCTAGTTATTTTGATAGTGGGTGAATTAATTCATAACCAAAATATTCGTATTAACGAACATGGGATTGGGATGAAATACTAATGATAACCAAAAATGGCTTCTGGTGGTTGGTTCTACCATGGTGTTATTGAAGACCATGGGAATTAGAGTTCTTGTATGCAGGATATGTTTCTAGTTGTTAATTTAGAATCCCCAATGAATGAGACCAAGGGGGAGGACATGAATTGTCAAGTAAAGGGGATACCCTGTAACACCCCGAGATTTTATGAAAAATATTATTTTTAATTTCATTAATGTCTTGCGTTGTATGATACACCAAAAGGAGCTTGCACAACACGCATCCTTGACTTGACTTGCATTACACGCAAGCGCGACCTTCCACGATTGCGTGTGTTGCACGCAATGCCGAGTTTCGCTAAACAATGATAGGCTATTAAAATATTATTAAAACTAGCCGTTATGAATAGTAATAACCACTTTTTGAAATTTTTTAAATTTTATTTTTAAAAATGGACTTCATTTTTGGATTCGGAATATCGAAATTATCTTAGGGTGAAATTTTGGTACTTTTCGGATAACTTTCATTTTCTGATGAATAGTGAAAATTACTAAATTTTAATTAAAAACAACCTATTTAATCGAAATAATTAATAGTGATAAATTATTAATTTGAGTGGTTTTAAAGTATATTTATAATAAATTTTTTACAATTTAATACAATGTTGGTCATTGGATGTAATTTCACATTTAAACCAGACATAAACAAATGTCAATCTTTTGATAGTTATTATCTCTTAAGAACACGCTATTTGTTTTGACGACGGGAATTAATTTCTAAATTAAGTAATGCAACTGATATGTTTTGAATTTGATAAAATATAAATCATTTTTCAGTTCATAATATCAAATATAACTTAGGCCTAATTTTTGATATTTTTCTGGAAACTTTCATTTTTTGATGAATAGTGAAACCACTAAGTGGTAGTTAAAAAAAACTGAATTTTTCATAAAACATAATTTTACCGCTTCTGTGAGTGGAATTTCAAAAATCCGAGAGACATGGTTGATGTCAGTAAGTAAAATGTGGTTCAATGAGATGAAAATAATTTTTGGTGAATAGTAACTTTTTACTTTTTTTTACCACGGTTAAAAGTAAATAGGGTAATTAAGGGTAAAAATGATATTATTATTACCCTAACACATCTACTAATTCTATTTGATACGTTTAATTCGACCTAAAACAACCTTAGGAATAAAATATGACCATTTAGGACCACTTGGATGAGATTAGGACATTTATTATTAATTTATTTAAAGAAGGGTTAAAATAGTGAAAATCAAAGTTTAATAAGTATGTCATTATTAAAATAGGGTTATACATAAGATAAATTCGACTATAAATATTCATTAGAAAGCTAAAAAGATTTCCTACATAATGGTATTTTATTTGTAATTTTTATACGTTAAATAATTTAATTTATTTATGACACAATGATGATGCAGTAATTATTGTATTAATGAAATATTGACATAATTGATGTTATAAAATCCAAGATAAATGTAATTTGAGACTTTTTATGAATTCCACTAATTTTATAGGTTACTATGACTTGTTATTATTGATATAATTAACGTTTTTCAAACTAATCAGTCTTTTATGATTTTCAAAAAAATCAATTACTAAATAGTGTCAAAATTGACATAAAATAGTTTTTAAAACAAATATTATATTATTAATTGTTATTTTATTCCTAAAAATGTAAGGTTCGGCCAAATGACTTAGATAAGATTATATATATTAATAATAAACAACTTGGGGTTAGTTTTACTTCATATAGTAAGTTTATTAACCTTATAGTGTAAGAACACAAAAAGACACGGTAAAAGTAAAATTATCTAACTTAATGTTAAATCTAAATGATAAGGTTAAAATAGGAACCTAAACTTGTCTAAATTCTATTGGATAATAGGATTTATACCCTTACCCACATTATCTTCCAAATAAATCAATTTTTAGCTATTTAAAACCGAATTTGGATTTATAATAAATTAATATTTTTAGTTATTCCAATGGTGTCCCTCTCCTCCCTTATAAAAGGGCACCTCCTCCCTCTCTTCCTCACACCACTTTGAGCCTTCATGCTCTGCCAAACCATACCAAATTATATTCTCCACTTCCCTAGAAACATCCAAGAGGTCCTGGTATTCTTCAAAGACCAATTTTAGTACCCTAAGAGGAGGACTCAAAGAGGCGCTTCAAAGAAGAGGTAATGTCCGTTACCGATTCTTTCAACTTTATTTCTTCTTCCACTTCTTCTTCTTACGTTGTTTCATTATGAATTAATAACATCATTATAACTCATATACTGATATGTTTTTATAATTATGAAACAACCCTATTTCACCGCCTATCCATCCTACGGAAAACGAAATCACCGCGCGTGCGTACGTACGGAATACCGTCTCCACGCCGTGGTGTAATATGTTTTTCCAACACCACCTTATTTGGATGGGAATAATGGGGTAAATAATAAATATAAATAGTTATTATAACATCATAATGATTCTGATATATTGTATCATCCACTCCAATTTAATTCAATGATTATGGAAATGATATCATCGCTCGTGCGTACGTACGGACTACCGTCTCCACGATGCGATTAGATTCAATCTCCATGTTAAACATACATGAATGATCATAAAGTTTATTTAATGAATAATAATGAAATATATGAAATAATAATGCTACTGTATTTATGTATATATATATATATATGTATGTCGTCTATTTAGTTTCATTCAATTCAATACGGAAACGAAAACAACGTTCATGCGTACGTACGGCCAACCGTCTCCATAAACGGTGTATTTCATTCCTTTTATCGACCTATAATATATATATGTATATGATGAATATATGTAAATAATGTTTTACATTCTGAAATTATGTAAATCAGGATCTAAGTAATAATATCAAGAACGACAAGTCGAAACACATACGATAAATGAAATAATTTTACCCAAAACGCTGCTTTAACATGGAATTTACAAAAAAACGGGTAATATAAAGTCATAAGTGAAACATATATGATATCATATCAATGAATATGATTCTGTAATAAGTCAATGAAATTATTTAAATCATTATACAGGAGGTTTGGATATGTACGAAGCATATCAGACCTAAGGTAAGGGATTAATCGTCAATCTCATTTTTATACGAGATTGCTTATACGTAAGTATTTACTGGGGTTACGTTTATCATCCATGACCATGTTTTCAAAAAATGCTTTCATAAAATGTTTACCATTCTTCCATGGATGTTTAAAGTCATTTTTACCATTTATTGACTTTTTACCACATTGTATGAATGGAATCTTTCCTTTGGTTACCATATAAGGTACTTTTTGACTTTTCCGACAAAAGTACGAGGAGAATGTTATTTTTAACTTATACAGCGTGAACAGATTTTTACGGTTTCATAAAGCCTCATTTTCAATAAGCTTCCTCTACAATATTGCATGATTATTTTCAACAAAACCCATAACATTTAAAAATGCATGGAATTTTGTGAAAAGAAAATGATTTTAAAGAAGAAAGGATATTTTCCTCAAGAATTCATTTCAAGTGTTTTGTCAATACTATTTTCCATCTAAGATGACATTATTTCATATGTGTATGTTTCATGTAAAATTCTCTATGATTTAAATGGTTTCAATTTCCTTATGATGAAATTATATCAATTGTTTATAGATTATGTTATGATGACATGATGTTTAAGAATCCCATTTTATTACATGGGTTATGCTATGATGTATGATTTATGATTTTGTGGCACACAAAAGAATGATTTCATTATGATATGGGTGGGACCTATATCTCCCTCCAATTCATTGGGTAAAGATTTATATCTCATGAGATAGACATGGTTGGAACGGCAAGTTAAAACGGTTCAGTAATACAGGACTGGAACGAGGAGTGAACTCGATTCAGAAAGGGACTTTGTCCACTAAGATGGTCTTGGTAGCAATGCCTTGGCTACTATGGAAATCATATCATGTGATTAATGGTTTCCACAATTACATGTTTTATTCCCATGCTATTTTATCATTATTAATGTTTCTTTATGATCTATTCCTTACGTACTTCCATGTTTTATGTCATTGATCAAGCTTTTAATGTTTAAACATTATGTTCATGTTTTTAAGTTCAAATGTATATGGTATGTTTTGTTTTATCCATGCTTACCCTTACTGATCATTTGAGCTCACCCTTTTTATGTTTTCTTTTCCCCAGGATATAAAGAAAGGTTTTAGGTAAGAAAAAAAGGGGAAGATCTTTATGGGAGATGTTGAAGATCTTTCACCACGATTAGATGATTATGTTCCATGATTCCAAAGACACTAAAATATTACAATCCTTGTGTGTCTGTTATTGTTACGTATTAAGTATTCCGCTAAACTAATGTAATATCCATGTTCGTCAAGATTCGGGTCTCTATAGTTGGTATCAGAGGAAAAGTTTAGTCAAACTTTTGAAACTAGGATGCGAAAATGTTAGTGAGATCCCTAGAGATGTTTCTAAGGTATGTCTAGGGATGTCCCTAAGGATAAGTATACGTATAGGATATAGTCCTAGAACTATGGTAATGATATTAGATTAAACCAAAGATGTTAGATATTGAAGTTACTCCCCCTTTATTCTGATTTTTCCTCTCACACTATTCTTTTTGGGTTTTAGAAAATGGCTGGAAACAAGATGATTCACGATAATGGAGGATATGATGGACAATGGAATGATACTCTTCATGAGAAACCAAATGAAATGGGATTTGGAAGTCCAAACATCATTATTATGCCGAATCAGCAATCTCATAATATTATCAATAAAGTAAAATTTGGTAAGTTTCCTCACTCGGCTAATAAGAGAAAGATGGAGTTTCATGATGATCATAGAGGAAAGAAAGTTCAATTTCCCCTATGTAAATCAGGTGGTAAGAGGCATCAAGGATAATGTTTCAAAGGAACTTGAAGATGCTTTGGGTGTGGAAAACAAGACACAAAGCCAGTAAGTGCAAAGGAAAAGGTTCAGTTAACACCAGGGATGAGGATAATGGTATTGCTACGACATCAACAATGGTTAAATGTTTTAAATTTGGAATGTACGGGTATTATGAAAAACAATTCCCAAAGGAATACTCTAATGAAGCAAATTAGTATGGTTGTATGGGTAGTATTTATGTTGATGATGATGAAGAGACTACAAATGATATATGATATGAAAGAATTGTTGAAGCTCGGTCAATGGTTTAAGAATGTAGTGGAATGATTACATGTTTATCATGTGTAATGTTGTATAAGTAATCTCATGGTACTATGGAATAAAGAGACATATATGGATTGTTACACTGTTGTCTTTCCTTGAGTTTTGAAAGTGTATGATTAATGGTACGAGTATCCCTGAAAGGTTATTCAGATATTTTTGTAATGTAGATGATATGTGCATAATGAAGGGATAAGGAGTAAATTAAATGTTTGATAGTATTCATGAGCTCATGACTGATATAAGGATAAGGTTATATCATTGATTGAGTATATATAATTTTTGGATTTTGGTATGTGGAAAGAGTTGACTTTTGACATGCTTGGTTGAAGACATTTCAAGTAATCGTTTTCTTTATACTATGAGCATGGACCGAAGTATTTTAGATAAGCCTAAAGATTGGAATGGATTTTTTTAACCATAAGTTAGTATTGTTTAAGGATAGAACTTTTTTTGATATTATTTTTGTGATGTTATAGTAATGTAGTTTTAGAAAAAGGACAACCTGCAGGACGGGCGACAACCCATCGCGTCGGACAAGGCTGTGGGAATTGAACCCACAACCGAAGTGCGACTGGCCTTTATCACCTACCACTGGCCTACAGGAAGTCCCTGTTTAGTAGAAACTAGTTTTATTATATTAAGCAGTATGATATATGAACTATAAGTCCATTTTAGGAACTATATATGATTAATCTCACTATAGATGGACTTATGTAAGTTTTGATAACTTTTCTAACCTTTTGTTTGAGACAGATGGAATGACCCATTATTCTACCACATGATCTACTAACACATCATGAATGAAAAATTCGACATCATTTCTTTAAGAGATGAAGTGTAAATTGTCCAAAGAATGACCAACGACGAGACTATACCAAAATCACGAAAGTATTTCTTCTAATTCCAATTTCATCAACTTTAGGGAAATGATCTTGAAAACCAAAAATGTTGTCCTAGTGCTCTTATATCTGATGAATCCGATGGTACCTTAGATCGTCAAATATTTATGGCTTTGTGATTTCTGTATTTTCCATAGCCATGTTCTCTACCACTCTCCATCAGAACATGACAGTTAGATTTCTCTTCCATATCCATATTTTCACCTATGTGGAAACCCAGTGATTAGTTTATTTTGGTAACCATTACATTTCATACTTTTATTTTTAAATATTGGTTTTGGTATTCCTTTTTATGATGTGGGTTTATATTAAAGAAACCTTAGAGGAGTAAACCATTTAAAACCCCAACGAATTTCGAGGGCGAAATTCATTTTAAGGGGGGTAGAATGTAACACCTCTAGATTTTATGAAAAATATTCTTTTTAATTTCATTAATGTCTTGTGTTGTACGCTACACCAAAAGGAGCTTTCACAATATGCATCCTTGACTTGCCTTGCATTATAAGCAAGCGTGACCTTCCACGATAGCGTGTGTTGTACGCAATACCGAGTTTCACTAAACAATGATATACTATTAAAATATTATTAAAACTAGTCGTTATGAATTGTAATAATAACTTTTTGAAATTTTGTAAATTTTATTTTTCAAAATGGACTTCATTTTTGGATTCGGAATATTGAAGTTATCTTAGGGTGAAATTTTGGTACTTTTCGGATAACTTTCATTTTCTGATGAATAATGAAAATTACTAAATTTTAATTAAAAACAACCTTTTTAATCGAAATAATTAATTGTGATAAATTATTAATTTGAGTGGTTTTAAAGTATATTTAGAATATATTTTTACAATTTAATACAATGTTGGTCATTGGATGTAATTTCACATTTAAACCAGACATAAACAAATGTCAATCTTTTGATAGTTATTATCTCTTAAGAACACGCTATTTGTTTTGACGACGGAATTAATTTTTAAATTAAGTAATGCAACTAATATTTTTTTAATTTGTTAAAATAGACATCATTTTTCAGTTCATAATATCAAATATATCTTAGGCCTAATTTTTGGTATTTTTCTAGAAACTTTCATTTTTTGATGAATAGTGAAACCACTAAGTGGTAGTTAAAAAAAATGAATTTTTCATAAAACATAATTTTATCTCTTCTGTGAGTGGAATTTCAAAAATCCTAGAGACACGGTTGATGTCAATAAGTAAAATGTGGTTCAATGAGATGAAAATAATTTTTGGTGAATAGTAACTTTTTACTTTTTTTTACCACGGTTAAAAGTAAATAGGGTAATTAAGGGTAAAAATGATATTATTATTATCCTAACACATGTCCTAATTCTATTTGATAAGTTTAATTCGACAAAAAACAACCTTAGTAATAACATATGACCATTTAGGCTCACTTGGATTAGATTAGGAAATTTATTATTAATGTATTTAAAGAAGGGTTAAAATAGTTAAAATCAAAGTTTAATAAGTATATCATTTTTAATATAGGGTTGTACATAATATAAATTAGACTATAAATATTAATTAGAATGATAAAAAGATTTCCCACATAATGGTATTTTATTTTTAATTTTTAGACATTAGATAATTTAATTTATTAATGACAAAAAGATGATGCAGTAATTATTTTATTAATGAAATATTGACATAATTGATGTTATAAATACCAAAATAAATGTAATTTGAGACTTTTTATAAATTACACTAATTTTAAACGTTAACATGACATGTTAGTATTGATATAATTAGCGTTTTTCGAACTAATAAATCTTTTAGGATTTTCACAAAAATCAATTACTCAATAGTGTCAAAATTGACATAAAATTGTTTTTAAAGAAAATATTATATTATTAATTGTTATTTTATTCTTAAAAATGTAAGGTTCGGCAACATCACTTAGATAAGGTTATATATATTAATAATAAACAACTTGGGGTTCTTTGGGCTTCTTATAGTAAGTTTATTAACCTTATAGTGTATAAACACAAAAAGACACGGTAAAAGTAAAATTATCTAACTTAATGTTAAATCTAAATGATAAGGTTACAATAGGAACCTAAACTTCTCTAAATTATATTTGATAGAAGGATTTAGACCCATACCCACATTATATTCTAAATAAATCAATTTGGAGCTATTTAATACCGAATTTGTCTTTATAATAAAATAATATTTTTAGTTATTCCAAAGGTGCCCCTCTCCTCCCTTATAAAAGGGCACCTCCTCCCTCTCTTCCTCACACCACTTTGAGCCTTCATGCTCGGCCAACCCCTGCCAAATTATCTTCTCCACTTCCCTAGAAACATCCTAGATGTCCTGGTCTTATTCAAAGACTAATTTTAGTGCCATAAGTGGAGGACTCAAAGAGGAGCTTCAAAGAAGAGGTAATGTCCGTTACCGATTCTTTCAACTTTATTTCTTCTTCCACTTATTCTTCTTAGGTTGTTTCATTATGAATTAATAACATCATTATAACTCATATACTGATATGTTATTATAATTATGAAACAACCCTATTTCACCGCCTATCCATCCTACTGAAAACGAAATCACCGTGCGTGCGTACGTACGGAATACCGTCTCCACGCCGTGGTGTAATCTATTTTTCCAACACCACATTACTTGGATGGGTATAATGGTGTAAATAATAACTATACATAGTTATTATAACATCATAATGATTCTGATATATTGTATCATCCACTCCAATTCAATTCAATGATTATGGAAATGATATCATCGCTCGTGCGTACGTACGGACTACTGTCTCTACGACGTGATTAGATTCATTCTCCATGTTAACCATACATGAATGATCATAAAGTTTATTTAATGAATAATAATGAAATATATGAAATAATAATTCTACTGGATTTATATATATATATGTATGTACGTTGTCTATTTAGTTTCATTCAATTTAATAAGGAAACGAAAACATCGTTCATGCGTACGTACGGCCTACCGTCTCCATGAACGGTGTATTTCATTCCTTTTATCGACCTATAATATATATATGTATATGATGAATATATGTAAATCATGTTTTACATTCTTAAATTATGTAAATTAGGATATAATTAATAATATTAATAATGACAAGTCGAAACACATACGATAAATGAAATAATTTTACCCAAAACGCTGCTTTAACATGAAATTTACAAAAGAACGGGTAATATAAAGTCATAAGTGAAACATATATGATATCATAACAATGAATATGATTATGTAATAAGTCAATGAAATTATTTAAATCATTATATAGGAGGTTCGGATACGCATGAAGCATATCGGACCTAAGGTAAGGGATAAATTTTCAATCTCATTTTTATCCGAGATTGCTTATACGTAAGTATTTACTGGGTTTACGTTTATCATCCATGACCATGTTTTCTAATCATGCTTTAATAAAATGTTTACCATTATTCCATGGATGTTTAAAGTAATTTTTACCCTTTATTGACTTTTTACCACATTGTTTGAATGAAATCTTTCCTTTGGTTACCATATAGGCTACTTTTTGACTTTTCCGACAAAAGTACGAGGAGAATGTTATTTTTAACTTATACGGCGTGAACGGATTTTTACGGTTTCATAACGCCTCATTTTCAAGAATCTTCCTCTACAATATTTAATTATTATTTTCAACAAAACCCTTATCTTTTAAAATTGCATGGAATTTTGTTAAAAGAAAATCATTTTAAATAAGAAAGGATATTTTCCTCAAGAATTCATTTCAAGTGTTTTTTCAATACTATTTTCCATCTAAGATGACATTATTTCATATGTGTATGTTTCAAGTAAAATTCTATATGATTTAAATGGTTTCAATTTCCTTATGATGAAATGGTATCAATTGTTTATGGATTATGTTATGATGGAATGATGTTTAAGAATCCCATTTTATTACATGGGTTATGCTATGATGTATGATTTAAGATTTTGTGGCACACAAAAGAATGATTTTATTATGATATGGGTGGGACATATATCTCCCTCCAACGAATTGGGTAAAGATTTATATCTCATGAGATATACATGGCTTGAATGGAAAGCTAAACCGGTTCAGTAATACTGGACTGGAATGTGGAGTGAACCCGATTCAGAAAGGGACTTTGTCCACTAAGATGGTCTTGGCAGCAATGCCTTGGCTACTATGGAAATCAAATCATGTGCTTAATGGTTTCCACAATTACATGTTTTATTCCCATTCTATTTTATCATTCTTAATGTTTCTTTAAGATCTATTCCTTACGTACTACCATGTTTTATGTCATTTATCAAGATTTTTATGTTTAAACATTATGTTCATGATTTTAAGTTCAAATGTATATGGTATGTTTTATTTTATCCATGCTTACCCTTACTGAGCATTTGAGCTCACCCTTTTTATGTTTTCTTTTCCCCAGGATATAAAGAATGGTTTTAGGTAAGAAAAAATGGGGGAAGATCTTTATGGGAGATGTTGAAGATCTTTCACCACAATTAGAAGATTACGTTCCATGTTTCCAAAGACACTAAACTCTTACGATCCTTATGTGTCTATTATTGTTATGTATTAAGTATTCCGCTAAAGTAATGTAATATCCATGTATGTGAAGCTTTGGGTCTCTACATACCCACTATTTTCTATAGTTAATGATATATTTACATGAAATAAAATATAAGGATTTTGAAGTTTCAGGTATAGAGAAAAGGGTTGTCCAAGAATACTTATAGAACATTAGGGTATTTTATTATTTGGATGCATGGTTCAGGCCTTATTCCATTTTTTTTGTGTCATGTAGTGTGGACATCAATAGTTTTTGGAATGGAGTGTAACATTAATTCTTTGAAAAATGGTATAATATACTGTGACATATCAATGAGGATGTTAAATCAACTAGAATATTTTGGTTATAGGTTTTGTAAATCATTGACCAATGATCATGGGTGAAGAGTAATGATATTGGAAAATCATGTCGAGGATGGCCAAGAACACCCTATGGTGATGTGTTTTTTTATAGTGATGTTAGGTTCCCAATGATTAGAAATACCATAAAAGAGTGACATTATGTCTGTGGATGATATGTTAAATCAAATTTTCATTGATATCATGGTCAAAAAAAGAGATCTATTTTTATGAGCATCCCTACATGTTAATTTATGATCTATATTTTTTCAAAACTACTATGATGGTGAGTTTAGTGAGTGTGGATTTTAATTTTTCTCAATCCGCCCGTTGTGAGATATAAGATGAAAAAATTTATTTATATTTCTCAATAAGTTTAGTTTTAGGAAATTTTAACCATAAAGGGCCAATGTTTTAGGTCGTAATGATTTGAAAATAGTGCATGCAGTTTAAGGTCATGATGTATGTGCACTTGGTATGAGTGTAATGTAATAGAATATCTTATTTTGGTTGAATATTGACAAGATTACACCACCATACTACTAATAAGGATATTAAAATTTTGTAAATCATGGTATGGGGTTCTCAGGACATGAGTAATGATATTGTAAAACCATTCTTGGAATGGCCCAAAAAACCCTCATCGGCTGAGTTCTACCAGAGTCACATCAGGAAGACATGGATTATAAATAAATTTAGAAGGATCCATAATATCACTATTTTGTAGGTAAAATTCCTAATGCATCACCAGCATGGTAAAATAAAAATATTTATTTTCTATTCCATGTTTCATGGAAGATTTACAGCAATCAGAGTTTCTTAAGACATGAAGTGTAATTTTTGGGATTAGGTGCTTAAAAATATGACTGAAGAACTTCATTATCTAGTTATATGGGGTTAATAACATGTGGTCCTTTTATAAGGGGTTATGATGGGTGATATCCTCCACATTTTTTATCATGCATTAGTGTGATATATTTTTTAATTTAATGTCATGTGACAAAGATGTTTTACTTGTAATTTTACATAATGCAGTGACGGAATTTTCTTTTCATTATAGTCAAATTTAATAATAAAATTATTTAAATATGATATGTAGTTTATTTCATTTCTTCTATTATATGTACATGATTTGGGAAATTACATGTTCATGTCATCCAAGTGGAATTCCCGGTTCCCTAAACTCGAGTAAGCTATGCTCGAACTAAGAAAAACGGTTTATTGGGAAATCGTGTGAGTCATGGAATAGTTTTTTCTAGGTAGATTTATACATAAGAATACATATATGGTTTTATGGGTTCATTTTTATCATATGTTTTATAGATGAACCCAGGATTGGAGATATAGGCATATCTATGTATCTAGCGATGATAGGAATCATGAAACATGTGGTTATTGAACGAAATCTCCATGTGTAGGTCTAACCAATACATATGGGGAGGGGAAAGTCATTTATTTATAACATATGGACCTAATATCATATATTCAGGCTCACTAATTATCTACTGATGATAATAATGGAGACACATATAGTTATTAGATAAGAAACACTCTATATATATATGACCTATATTTGGAGGTGTGGAATTATTGCCAATTATTATTGCAGTTGGAACCATGATTGGATATCTTGGTATCACATATATATAATATGAAGAAAAGAATCAAAAAACATTTAGTTATTGAATGGGAAAATCTCTATGTAGGTCTAACCCATATGTAGAGGGGGAATGTTTCCAATTGATTGTAGCTTCTAGACAAAGGGTTATATATCTAGGTGTCACTATATATCAAATGATGAATCGAATCAAGACACATGTATTAATTTAATTGAGGCATGGTGGGAGACCAAAACCAAGGATATTGTTCCAATCTCTCAAGGTACATAGTGATTTTTAGTATTATGTCATGCAAGAGACATGAAACATAAAGATTAATGTCATTTGGTGAGGGAGTTTAGTGCACAGTTTAATTTAATGCATCCAGGACCATGATAATAGTGTCATGAATTGATATTACTCAATTGGGAGTGGATTCCATTAAAAATATTATTAATCCTAAGTGATATATGATCAGTCTAAGAAACAAGGTATATAAAAGGGTGTTTTCCCCACAAATAAATGATTAAAAGAAAAGAAAAATGACATTTGATTCATGTGATGGTTAGTGCATGATACAATATCTAGTCATATCTTTATATATCATTAGAATGAGACTAATTCAGTTAGTAGTTCATAAAAATCATGATGTTTAGTTTCATGTGAAAATGACATCTTCCATGTAAATTAATGTAATGTTCTATGGATTTTATCCATCTAGATTAACAACATTCAGTAAGGATTAAGGTTACTCGACGTGTAAAAAAAAGAAAATAATATTTTTGATGGACCCAATACTAGAGATTTGTTTTTCACTACATATATTGTAATGATAAGAATAAATAAAAATGTAATTCTCCAATGGTAAATTACCTATGTGGGTCTGACTCAAACACATGGACAAGGGAATATCATTTCTTTTTTAGGAATATCTAGTTCATGTGTAGTGAATCGTTCATGAGATGAAAATCCCCATGTAGTTTTACTTGATGTGATGAGGATGAATTATATATAGATTAATGGTAGGTGTTGAGGACATATTGTGATGTTTAATATCATGAGACCAAGATTACATATTCTTGATGGTATCTATATAAATTGTTTTTTTAGAAACCTCACATTGGGGGGGGGGGGAATGATATACTCATAATATATTCTGGAAAATGAGCAATATCCATTTTAATAAAAATTATATGGGATGTAATTAACATACCATTTTGTTTCTATATTTGGAGGCTTATTGTTTGGTATCATTAGGGTTCTCAGATCCAATACTAGTTCCCCATTAAAGAATGAGCAGAGTTGACCCTTTTTATTTAAGGATCATGCTATCAGATTTAGATTAACATTAAGGATGTATAGTGTTTGCAACCTTTTTTCATCGATTAATTCAAAATCATCCATATGACTTTTAAATTTATCTCTATTTGAGATTTTTCAATAGATATCTATTAATAATAGAATGAAAATGGGTTTCTATGGAAAAAAATACCTCATTTTTTTATGAAAATGAATATGGTGTTTCTTTTGTAGTAGTGTGTTTGACTTTATGGTTTCCCAAAAAACCTGGAAGATCTAACCTCGTCATATATTTTGGTCTATATTAACTATTTCTTTATTTTATTTGAATTATTTTTATTAAAGAATTTTATTTTACTATTTTCCACTACATGATAACATGATGAATGGTTAGACTTGATATTTTACTTATGGTATAATTCCTTCAACTTTTACAATATAATTTGGTAGATTTGTCTAAAAATATTGTATTAGTGACAAAAAATTAGCTTATGATATAGGAATCCACGTTGTTAATGATATTCATTTTCCTATAATCATTGAAGGGGTATTGAATCAACCCATTTGTAAAATTAGTTGGTAGAGGTAATGGTGTACATGTACTTATTTTCTATGGCTAGGTGATATGGCCCCAAAAAATAAGTCCCCAAAGGAAAAATTTCCATGAATAATTAAATATTTTCACCACTTATGGGGCTATTATGAATTTTTTTGAAATAATCTATAATTCAATGTATTTCTAATTGAATTCTATGTAGTCTTGTATCATTGTTCTCCTATAGTAACCAAGCCACCTGATTTCATGGGAAAGTCTAGTTCCAAATTTATGTGGATAAATATTTTGTTCATATACATCTTCCATAAAAATATGAATATATATTTATATCTCTCTATTTTTTATAGAATTATTATCCCATCAAATCCTCATTTTGGAGTTATTTTTTCCTAATGTTTTCTATCCTGAAGGGTAATGTTCATTTATCAACATCGAGTATATTCCCTACCTACTAAATCCATCAAAAGAGTCACTTTTTTTAAGATAATAGATTATGAGATCTATATTTATAGGTGTGTATATCATTTCATAACTCAATGGGGGCGTTATTTATCTGACTGATTCATTCCACATCACAAAGGATGACTGATGAGACCATCCTTTGGTTCATAATGAGTAAAACAACCTCATCCTAAGTAGGGTAATCCATAACTATTTATGTATAATGTACTGTATTTGAAAGATCATTTTTTGATCAAGGTAAATGGTCTAATATTGGTTCAAAATGTAACTATTCTATTATTTCTCTAACATAACCTATGAGAGGGTATTTTTTATTTTTTAAGTCATATTCACCATTGATATTTTTGTCACTAGATTTGAATCCTATTTTATGGTATGTAATATATTTGTAGCTATAATGATACTATAAAGGAAAAAATGAGGTATTTCTACTGGGATTCATTATTATATTATCATTTAGATAGTGAGAAAGAGTAGGGGATCTTTTTGGACAAACAATCAAAATCCATAGACAACCGCGGTTGAGCTTCAGTTTTCTAAACTCATTCAAATAGGACCTCATGAGGCTCTATAAAATTACATCTCGCATATTTTTGGTGTTTTAAAGGAATATAAAATGAATTATTCTGGATTTTGGTGTTCACTATTGTAATTTTTAATACAAGACATTCTTTAAGAAAACAATTCGGGTCCAGTATTTTTAGTGCCTTCTATGACATGAACTGAATTTGATGTTGTTGTGAAATAACCTCCAATCTGGTCAAAACCCATATTAACATAGAAAATCCAATTATATATATGAGTGGGTAAATATAAGAGATGACGTTGCCTTCTTTTTGTTGTATGTAATGACTCATATTTTTCACTAGAATGTGTAGACTGATACAGTTCTTCTCGATATCAAAATATTAGGTCTAAGTTCTTAAAATCATTCAACTAAGGTAGTAGAGAATATTATCATTCCAAAAACTTTTTTATGTTAAAAAAGTGAACCAGGTTATCATTCCATGGAGGCCATATATAATATGAGATTCTTTACAACCATTATTAGCATTGATACCTATGTTTTCATCGAGTAGTACTTAAAGACACTTAATTAATTCTTCGTAGTTCACATACCATTGGTTTGTGACTCCCTTCTTCATTAGGTTATTGAATTGGAGAGACATTCTGACTAGTATATCTATTAACCTACTAATTTTAGTGTTTTTTCCTTGGATTACCCTTAATTCTATGAGATTTTGAGGGGTTGAAATTTCTATATTTTCAATAGTCTTTTTAGGGATGATACCAAAGACATAGTGTCATACCACTAATTGAAATAATTTATTAGATGTTATCCAGAAATTAATATTCACTGGGTTCATCATAGAACTAAGGAACTGAAACTTATTGAAGAATTATTAATAGTATACGAACTAATCACATCACCTTCAGGGTTATACCTATAGGGTTTTGACAATTAATTATTTAATTCATCTGAAGAATGATTTAAATATTCAATGTGTTGTGAGTTGATAAGTATTGAAAATATTTTTTAATAAAAGGGCATGAATTGATAGAAGAATCCCCTCAAGGGTTATTTGAATGTTGTGGAATCTGGGTCATCATTGTCCAAATTTATTTGATTGTACATTAGATATCCATCAACAATGGAAACACCGTGGATTCTATCTATTTCATTGATAAAGTGTTTTATTATCATTAGTAGAAATGTTTCATCTGGGAAGTTTAAATTTCTTTATCTGAAATAAATAAAGACGATAATTTTTCAATTATTTTTCATAAGTATGATGATGTAAATCCATCATGGATATTGAAAATCCTTGAAATATTTTGTATTTATTATGCTTTTAATTTCCAATTATACATTTGTATCATGACAGGGTTATATCCTCCATGCTAACAATTTCAAACCTCAATGGTCATTGGGTATACCTAGATGGTGAAAAACCACATTAGTGTTTAGCTCGTTCATTTTACTATAATTCTAACTGAACACATAACTATGTTTTTTTATAAATTTAATATCCATATCTTTATACTCTTGTGGAATTGAGATAATAATAAATATGGGACATGTGTCTTCTTCTATTCCTATATTTACCTGCATGATCGAATTTATAGTGGTGGATACATCTTCTTCAAATGCGGGATGGGTGTTCTATAGGCCATAAACTTATTCTTACCACTCTTATTAAATGGTGTTGTTTTCATACATGGTATATATTTTGTGGGAGTCTCTTATAATTTTGAGGTAAGAGATTCTATGGGAAGGGAAATTTTCATCCTGAAATTCTAGAGTTGTTTTAGAGAGATACAAATTCTTATTGTTTTCTTTTACACTATCGAGCATACTGCATGGATTCATAAGGGAATTATTCTTGTTATTAGAAGCCAGAACCAACATCCTGTTAGACACTATTAGATTTTCCCCCCTTTTATAGAAGAATTAATCCTTATATACGGATTCAAAATTCTCTAAGGGAGTGTTCTAACCATATAGTATTACAAAAATAAAATTTATTGGGAATTATTAAACACTGATGAAATTTATAAGGTACCATGATAGAGATATGAATACAGGGCCTTTATCGAAGGACATTATATGAAGTTCTTTCCCGATAGCCATGACCTCGATATTAGATAT
Source organism: Viscum album (assembly GCA_963277665.1). Taxonomy (NCBI): domain Eukaryota; kingdom Viridiplantae; phylum Streptophyta; class Magnoliopsida; order Santalales; family Viscaceae; genus Viscum; species Viscum album. The sequence goes on from OY728129.1 coordinate 1,622,659,911, forward strand.
GATATCCATGAACTATAATTCGGTATTGATCTTCTTAATAGGACTTTATCCACACTTATCATATATTGGAATGAATAACTTTATAAGAGATGAATATGTATCTCTATATCTATATCAAAAATGATTAAGGTTCTGAACCGGTATGAGATTGATCCTAAAAACAATGTTAATCAAATTCATTAGTATATCGAATTCATAATTTTTTCCCAAAATGTATTGTGGGTGGATGTGCCCCTGCATAATCTTCTCTGAATGCTACACTATGAACAAAATGGAGACATGAATTTTTAATGAAGTATTTCCCACTTGATAATCCACAGTTTCAACAACTATAGTCTTGAATTCATATAGGTTCTAGAGGTATTTAATAAAGGAATCTCTGAGTTCTTTTGAAAGATATATTGCATCAACAATGAAGAGTTTGTCATAGAAATACACTTACTATTTCAAAAAAAATTACTTTCGAGACACATGTTGGAAAATCCCAAGGTTGGGGTTTTCATAAGTTTTTTAGGTGTTCTGGAATCTAAGATAGATAGGTCTAGTGATTTTCAATAGTTTTACATAACATCGCATTCCATTAGCATAGTTCATTCTATTCAACCACTTTTCTATGATAAATATATAATAACACACCTTATATAAAGTCATTAAATATGATTGAGAATGATCATCCCCTAGAGGGATGAAGTACATCTCCATGCTTCTGTTCATCTTTTTGGAGTTCATTACCACATGATTCAGATATATAAATGTTCTATGTTAGAATATGATTGACATATTGGGTTCCACAATGCATGTGTTGTCCCCTATATCCTCATCTCCTATGTCTATGGCCTCCAACTCCTCATCCAATTATGGGTATCTCTTACTCAAAGGTGTATTCATCATTATTGGTGGTTTATGCTAAGTGTATTACATTAACAAAACCAAATTTGGGCTTTCATTCCGATGATGGTCTTGTTTGGTGCTGTAGTTCATTTTATCGTATGTTTAAGGGAAGAAGTCTTCAAGAGTTAGAGACTGTATAAGAGCTAAATATGACGATTATTATTATGTATAGTTCTATGTGTCATTATTAAAACCATATTTATGGGGAATATTAAATGTCACATCCATATGTGATGGGAAAATTATGGGGTTGTGATTTTGTACCCTTGGGTTGTCAAGATCTTAGATATTTTTCATTTTAGTCATACAAATATCAAAATTCTATCCACACCTAGATGTAACTTCCTTACAATAATCATATTCATTTGTTTTGATGAGGATTACAATAGTCACCTATGCCTAAGAATATTCTAACATCACATTTCTAGTATCTATGATGCTTTGAAAGACATATTTGAAGATGAAGCAATCTGGGATGGTGATACCCATAATCCTATAGAAGGGAAAGTATTTAAAATTATCATTTAGGTTATCCTCATTGGTTTACATGATATTTTGAATATTGAGTGTGTTATTTTCCATATATGTAAGTATGTAACTATGTAACTAATCATTTCAGAAAGAGTATTCTTAATTAATCCCCTCCTTGATTCATAGGTGACCCTAATCTCTCTTCACTTCTGACCGAGAAAGATTTTTTTATTGCTACTATGTAGGAGGCACTAAGTGATTTGGGAACTGTTTTGGTGTATGAATATTTACTAATAATTGTTTAAGGGTAACATTGGAATCCCCTTACTTATTGATAATTTTTTCATATGTTGATTCTATGGGATGAGATTTATCTCAGTTCTTCTAAATGATATCTTCCAAGTGTAGTTTTATTTTCTCAAACTCATGGAGTCCACCAACATAATTAATTAGGATCATATGTGTCCTCACCTTATACCTAATATTTTCATCACAAAGTTCAAATGATTATTTCTATAAAAGAGGGATGATAAGTGAATTTATTAACCATTTCCTATTGGAGATGATGTCATACACCCTCTCATTTTCAAAATGCATTACAATTTAGGCCTAAAGTTTTTATTTTACATTTTTTAGAGTTTAAATGATATTTTAATTGAATGGGAAGGTCATCCAATTCAACAATGGATCATTTATGAAGGCTAAAATACCAATAGACATCATTCCCCACCAGAGTGTATAAAAAAATTCTTATCATGGATTCCTTATATTCATATCAAGGGTGCATCATCAGACTACATTGAGACATGAACTATCTGAGAGACTATTCTATATCTCATGTTCCATCAATGGATGAGAGTTTTAGATTTCAGAAATTGGTGGGGGAAAAGTGGAATCAACGCATTCTAGATATAGATTCTTCTTGGGATATATAGGCCAGAGTCTCCTATAAATGAATTCTATTCTAGAAATGAAGTAATAAATGGAATTTTTAATTTTCATAGGTACCACTATCTAGGACATCTCCTTTCTTTTAGGATCAGGTATTTTTTATGACATGGAAAAAATTTAATTTTCTATTGATTCTTGATTAGTGATAATATTTAATATTCTCTCTATAGGATTAGATAATATCACTATAATGGAGGGAATTCCTGATCATCTTATAAATTCACAATTTTTTGGACTAGATTCATGGAGTAAAAGCCAGTCAGAATCTAATATTCCACTATTTTAGCAGTATTGTCTCATTCCTAATGTGTGGGAGGATGGATATTGATCTCATCCTAATGAATATACATAGTGGGATGGTAGACCCTCGGTATCTCCCCATTTTTTTGTATAAGATTTGGTATCTCATTTTTTTACTAAACCAGATTCTCCTTTGAGGATGAAATTTATTATATTTTAGATGAAAAGTGTGATACAACCACTTAATTTCAATTATCCTTGGATATATTCCTCCATAGAAGTAAAAACTCAATATTCAGAGGTTTTTGGCTTTGTATTCTTCTATTCTTCTATATACGTACATCCTTAGTTGGTGAATCTACATAACCATCATATCGAGTTATGTTTTCCATATTGTGTCCCTATACATTTTTTTCTAGGTCCACATTATCATCTTTATGGAAATGATGTCACTAAGGTGTATTAAGAAATTCTCGTTTTACCATTACCCTCTACATAATTGGGTGATTCTTAACTAAATTCATTAGAGTGTATTTTCTAAACATTACCCATATTGTGACTTTTTGTCTTATAATCCCTATAGGGATTGATTTCCTTCTTTGTATATTCCTCTCATCATAGTCTACGAGTAGTAAAGTTGATGGGGGGTTTTTAGTAATTCTATCCAATTTGGACACAAATATAAAATATTCATCCTATAATAGGAGGAATGGATGATATTATAACTATCTATATTTACTCTAATCCTAGAAAATTATGATTCCATCAATACTGATGATAATGGTGAAAATGACCCCAACCCTATATGTAGGGTACAATTTCTAGATTAAATTTGTTATTTTTTATCCTTTTGTTATGGATTTTATTATTCTCATTAATGATGTTATTACAGCTACAATAATAATTGTGTTATAAATTCTCTTAGACATGAGGTATATGGTATATCTAGAACCACTACAGATTTATCTCGTACCCTATCGGGGTGTGATGATCCTGGTGATGGTGATTAAGATAAAAATTACCCAACCCTATGGGATGGGGCTGAGTTTCAACTATTTCTCATATATACTAAATCCTGTTATGGATGGGTGACCAAGTGGTTGTCGAAGTAGTAAATATTTAACTATCCCAATGGTTGGTTTTTTCCTATATGATTACTATTGAAGATTCCATTATGATCTATTTAATTTTTGGAAATTATTCTTGTGTTTTAGTTGGGTGTAATGGAATCTCATTATGCGATTCATTTTATACGGGAAGTTTTATGGTTGTCTGTAACCTCGAATATTGTGTTTTATATGGATTCTGGTTGTTTTGATAGTGTTATCTTATGAGTCTATTGGTAGACCTAACCCTCCACTCATGATGCCTTTTCGTATTCAATGTTTTTGTATATCATTAAATAGAACAAATGGATTGTGAATCACATGGTCCCCTAATATCACCAAAGGCTATGACATTATGGGACACCATATCATAGGTTTTCTGCTATTATATAGGTGCAACAAATGGAAACTCTCAATTCTTTACCTATCCGTGTATAAATATAAACGAAGAGATTCTGGACAACATTTTTATAATAATTACGTTGAAATGGTGGAAAGTGTGTTTTGGATTTATGTTGTTCTTTTTCAGTTTCACATCCTAGTCTGGGAGATAGGATCCAAGTCCAATTAAAAAAAAACGATTATTATTATGGTCTGAAGGTAACCCTATTATCCTAGATATGGTTAGTGTCAATCCTTCAATTGCTGAGGAGTTTTCTATATTTGTTTTTCTTGGGTATAGTGTACGATCCTTCTCTATCTCGCCTAAGATCTTATATCCCGAAGTAGTTTGGAGCAAGAATATGGTGGGGATTTTTTTTCTAGATAACAATCTCTATATATTCATATATTTTTCATCTTCATCAAACACACAGAATTCTACTAGGTCAAACTATAGTGGTCTTATCTCTGGGTTACCTGTTTACCATAATGAAGTGTTTATGGTAGCTTATGGGGAAATATATATATTTGACATTGAGTTCGAGAGAACCTATTATATAATGGTACCTAATTTTCTAGAACCTATATATATAGGTTTTTGGAAAAGGGTACGACTTCATTGTCTAAGAGGGATATCAATGTGGAGAGGTTTGGCATAGTGGACGATAGGAGTAGAGTATCTATGCTCAAAATAAACACTACTACGAGAAGGAAAATTGCAGTAATGATAACCTTATACTATGGTTTAAAAGTCAACAGACCCCTGCGATGTTGCATAAATGTGTTGTCCAAAATAATGGACACTATAATAAAAAAATTTAGAATATGAGCCACATTATATAAATTTTATGGAATATGCTAATCCATAATATTTCAATAATCTTCTAGTGTTTCAGGAATAATATCATACTGCTAAAAAGATGTTGGAGTACACTACTGAGAATCTGTATTATTTGTGTAAGTGTTAGCTTTCATATGGGAGGATGGAAGAATATGTCAATAGACCCTAGAAAAATTGGGCATATAATCCCAATTGAAAATTTCAATATTTTTTGAAATATTTCAATAGACCTCTTGAATGGGAGATGGGATATGATCCTTTTCAATAATAGACTTTTAGAGATGATGGTGTAGTAATTCATCGGTAGAAGTAGTGATATGTGACTGAATTTTATGAGCTGATGGAATAAGATAGGTTTCTTCACTAATAAGAATATGACCCTATAGTAAGGAATATTCCCTTATCCCTTGTAGAGACTTATTTAGAGTGTGGATATTATCATATTACTAAGAGATTGGATTTTTTTCTAGTATAATTTTGACCGAAATATGAAAATGCCCCAAGCCATGTGCCACTCTTACTTGGTAAGCCTTTGATGATATAAGAATTTGAGTATGGTCTTGTGAATTTATAGTATACCATTAGTTTTTTTAGTCATGAATGTGCACAAATGCTAATTCATGCACCACTATCTCTTGATGAGCCCTGATTCGAATAAGAATATGGTCAAAGATTGGTGCCTTGTTCTTTATTAAAATATGTCAATAATCATTATGTATTGATGCAATAATGTGTTATTAATTCAAATTATCGACTTTTCTATAATGATTAGAGTGTTGAAATGGTCTTCTTTTTGGGGTTGAAATATTTTTCCATCACTATATTTTTTTCAAGTGTTTAAATATGTTAGTGGAGTTCTTTAATAAGTTAATGAACGTAGTGAAATTATAGAAATGGTTGTGCAATAATTTATGCATTCACATTTTCTATCTCCAAATTGTACTAGTAGATATATTTTATTGAGTTGGGGATATTATATCACCCCAATCCTCCTCTCCCTATTGGAATATGCAAATGGGATTCATGTGTGGTGACATTTCTATGTTCCACCCCCCATGATTTCTCATGGAATATTCCCAACGACGTGGTTTGATTGAGAATGGATGTGATCCTGATCACTAGCTACTGTCAAAATATGTTGACATTACTCATAATATGAAAAGGGGATAATATACTTCTCATGTTAATACACATCATTACACAACAAATACGAATTCCTTAGTTCATCTTCATGAGCATCCCTGGTGGGAATTTGTCAGGTGGTTCTCCTGTAGACAACTGATGGGCATCCGTGAGATGATACTGGTGATGAGAGTTATTATGAGCTATATTTGGTGTATTAAAAACCATAATATATCCATTTTTTACTCTTAGGTCATCCTTCCTCAGATATAGAATGGAATTATTTTCATTCATGTCGAATAGGCTTCAAAAGCGATTATCAGTGGCGACGAGTGCCACTGGTTTCCCTACAACATTCTTTGATTGGAAAACTCAGCGACTTAATCATATGGAGTCCCTTCCATGTATTCTATAGGGTAGGTATAATAAAATTTCAATTTTATTCCCTATCCATCACATATTCCACAAAACAATTGTTGTCATATAGTGGGATATTTCATTATGCAACTCTCATGGATTATATCCATAGTGGATGTTCTAGAACAATTGCTATATGAAGTCATTATCTTAGGTCATGTGCTATTTTTGAGATATGTATCTTTATTCATGAATAAAAAAAATTACAATTTCACTGATCCTTTCATCATAATCATGATTTACTGTGAATCATATTTTCAAAGGTAACAAAAATTTCCTTTTCTTATTTTTGGTTCATAAATTTTTCTCATGCCGGCTTACCACTGTGAGAATAGACTTATTTAATGAGAAATCTGGTTGAATTGGATTTTACATTGGTTGTACCATTTTAATTTTTATATGAGGATCAATGTGGAATCACCTGGTCCATGGACAACCAATAAAATTTTTTATTTAGGATATTCCTCTTAAGTTTTCCTTTTTTGTTTCTGATAAATTTTTCATGAACAGTTTCTCATGATGTTCATTGGGGGTGGAATTTATCTATAACCATTTAAATTAGATTCACAACATTTACACATAATATAAATTCCAAATTATTTACATATTCATAACTGACTACATACATTCCATCCAATGGTAGGTGATCGATTGACGTTCCACACCTCATGGTGCTTTAGAACTCACATTGGTCAAGAGGATTGGAGTTCAGGCACATCATACCAATTCAGAGGGGTGATTATTTCATATTCCAGGACTCAGATTTAAAATTAATATATTTTATAGAATATCATACTAAATATGATATGGGATCAGGTTTCATAACAAAATGATCATGTGTTGAATACTTATATTAATGAGAACATCTATATGTATTCTTGGTTCATTGTCCATTTCCCATAATTTATTAATAATGGATAGATTCTTATATTTTGAAGCTATATAATCGGGAACTATGAATTTTACACCAATAAAGGAATATTATTGATGTTTAAAGGATGATATTTAACCTTTATGAGTCATCAAATATATCATATTTAGAGTCATTTGGAAATGATATATATAAGGGCACTTTGGAATCAGGGATAAATCTCAGGCCTTAGGAAACTGTACTATATATCTTGTTTATATTTATAATCAAAATCATATTAGGCTGATTGTACCTTTGGGACATACCCTGTGGTGTACTCTCTTATATCGAGGGATTAATAACATAGCCCTGCTAATTATGTATAAACTGAGGCAGCCCTAGATTGGGAATATTGATGATGTGAAAGACATGATAATTACAACTATCTAATGATCCATTCTCAGTGTGAGAAATATAAGATAACATGTGATCTGTCTCATTTCATATGGATTCAATAATTATGCATTAGAAAGGACTAATGGGGAGTTTAATTTGGAGGTTGTTCCTTAGAAAATTTTCCTACATATCATGTTTATAAAAAATAATATTTTTCATAGTTCAATTGTATTTTCAATCCACTGATTGATGATATAGGTAAATGAAACCATAAGAGTGTTTGGGTCCCATAGGTTTCAATTCTGGAGACCTGGAGGGAGTTACACAAAAGTGGAAAAGTATTTTAGATCAAGATATATGATGGCATCCAATATATCCAATTTGGATAGGAATACTTGTTCTCATAGTTCAAATCTAGTGGTACTCACAAATATATATAATAGTAAGGGTTATCATGTCTTAGGACATCTTCAAGATATGTCTGATTTGTCTTTCTAATAGGTCCAGATTGTTTACTTGACATGTCTTAGTTTTCTACTAGACATGTACCTATTTGCTTTCCTCAAATATCATAATTATCTACCTTAAATTTCTATAGTGTATTCATAACAAGTATGAAAATGTGTGGATATATCCTAGTTTCTTAGTGTATATTTCTAAATACAGTCACATGATGCAATTTACTTTTCATGGGGATGTCACATAATCTGTAAAGTTTGTTCAATGGATATCGAATGACCTGTATGACATGTTTGGATGGAAAAAAATGACATGGATGACATATCTTGAGGAAATCATAAGACTTTTGAAAGCTGTCAAAAGGACTCAATGATACTTCGTTGATAAGTCCTAATGCTTCCACGTGACTTTGGATACATTGATATAAGATTTCACTTTATCTCATTGGAAATCTCGGAGTATATCACAAGACATGGGTTACATTACTTGGTGATTCCCTATGATCTGGGTATGTCATGTAAAGAGCACGAAGAGTTCATATCTATCATTCCGTAAGACATCAATTTTTTAGTATTTTTTATTCTTTATTACATATGTGACTCAGTGTATAGAAATCATTAGTGCACTATAGGTTTTGTGTGACACACTCGACTAACAAGAAATCATTCACCTAATATGAATGATACAATAGAAGTTTTTTTCCGAATATAAATAGAGTGGTCAGGGTAACCACATAGTAATGACTCAGGAACCCTTCGACCGTCCACCATATTTAAACTAGAGGATAACCCATGCGATCACATGACTTCCAACTCTGAGAAGATCTCTCCTGTACTTTGTATAGCAGTTCTCATTGTTGTTTTTTTAGGTGGAGGAATTTATAGGCCATGATGGCCCGATAATATGCCTCCTTTAATGTCTCTTATCGTGAAAATATGAGATATATTTTTTGAACAGATTTTGGTATAACAATATTCACATGATCCTTATATGGAACATACATGGAGTTGCATGACAACAAGGACCATGAGAATACTCCAAAATTTCGATGATTATTAGATCTTGGACTATAAGTGGTATTTATCATTACCATGTTGACATGAAAATAGTATTTTAACTATTTATCCAAAATGTTATATAGCCTTCTCAAGATCAGTACTCATATGGAATGGATTTTATGTGATTGAAGTCAATTGTTTTGGAGTCATACACAAAACTAATATGGATTGTCAGAGGTCATTCACGAGATCAAGATGTATTATTAGTGGACTCTCTTGAGATCTCCCTGGCTTGTAAAGGGGTCTTCAAAAGACCATGATTTATATTTCATGGGCATTCACGTGATCAATTGTAATGACCAATGGAAAGAAACCCCTTTTATGTACTGATCAACGTATCCTCCCTCTACAAGAGACTTCCACTGTTTAGCTTTTTACATCCCCCAATTTGTTTTCAAGGTTAGGGGATCTCATGATGTCATGTATTGTTTTCATGGACATCCAATATTCATGTCTATGATATGTCATATAGTAAATGTTATATCACATGATGGTGTATGGGAATTGTTATAGGGAATCCATCACCCTATCATTGGCGATGTAGTGGAATCACATTATGGAATGGATGTATCAAAGGTCTAACACATGATAAAGGTGAAACAAAAACATGTTTCTACTAGATTAGGTGGACATGATGTTAGGGGGATCTGTGAGTTATTTCAAATATTTTGAGCATGTATCATGAATATCAACTTAACTCTCGGTCACATGTGTCTTATTCAGTTTTCCACCTCTATTTTACTTTGGTATTTTAATGATTGTAGAGAGTGTATCGATTGGAATGTCAAATTATCATAGGAACACATATTTCAATCTTTTTCAGGATCATTAGTTATTTTATATATTCCTTCACATGAATTGGGGTTTTCTCAGAGTGGGTTCATGTGATCACAAGAAGATGATGCACATCACATGATCTGTTAGATAGAACATTCAAAGGACACATGATCCTCATTATTCAACTTTGTTCCAATCCATTATTTTCTAGATAAAATAAATCACATGTTTTGAGTATTTCACCTATTCTAGTTTTGTCGATGCCCATTTGGAGGGTGTCAATAGAGGATGAAAAATTAGAATTAAAAAGTAAGTGATCGATTATGGTGTTTACTAATTCTTTGAAATATTGTCTTTTATATATCCACTTAAGTGATGTAGGTTTGGTCTATTGGGTAGAAAAACTCCTCTAGAATTTGACTATGGGAGTGGAGAAGTAAAATTTTTAAACGTTAGTTAATCTATAAAGATCAATGTGTTGTGAATAAGAGAATTGATGAGATCCTTTTTATAGAAGAGGGGAGGGGCATAATTTTAATTTCATAAAAGATTAAAATACATTACGGTTATTTTCAATAAAAAATAATTCCAAATGGATTATAAATGGTAGAGGGTTTAATTTTTTTTAAAATAATTTTCCCAATTTTCCAATTTAAATATTTTTCTTGTTTTTCTTTATTTAATAAAATATTAATTTCATATAATGTTATTACCTAAAATAAAATTACATCCAATATAGCCACTTTTAATTAAATTTTAATTTAAACACATTGAGAAAAATATCTATTCAGAATATGAATCATTAAAAAAATGAATATTTTATATTTATCTAAAAAATAAAATCACATATTAACTCACTCCAAATATATTACATTATATATATTTAAAATCATTTATTGTATTTTTTTATTGATTGATGAAATACTAAATTAGTGTTGCAGAAGTAGTTAAGGTCATTATATTGTTACAAAAAATTATAAATAAATTCCTATCAAGAAAATAATTTCATTTATCAAAATATATAATCATATAATTATTTATAAGAATTTTTTCACAGTGTGGACACATAAGAGATATTTAATAATAAGATACTGACATTTGGTATCTTCCATAGATTAAAATATTATATAAGGAATTTTAATGGAAATCAGCATATTAAACCACTAAATATTGGGAATAAAGTTATAATAATACAATTAAATTCATCCAATTAAACATTTATTGAATAATTATGACCTTATCACTTAGTTTTAACCTAGATTAAAATTATTTACCCTTTAACTAGGTGAAATGTTTTACCATGGTTACTAAATATATCGTTGATAAATAAAATGGTTAGATTTTCCAAATTTGAACATCATGATTCCTAATATTTAATAAATTTTATAATATTCAATACCAATTAGTATAAAAAATTAATATTTATATTGGTGTGGAAAATGTGCCAAAAACCACTTTTAGAAAAATATTGTTTTAACCAAAAATTGAATTTATTATTTTCCCATGGAAAGTAGAAATAATAAATGAATGTTTAAAATAATTTATTAATTATATAAAATATATATTTCATTACAATCTTTGACCAATAATTGTTAATTAATTTCATTTTGTTAAAAACATATTCCCTGCATAAAAAGAATTTTTTTGGGAAACAATTTGTATGTATAAAACCATATTTTACACAAAAAGATTATTTGAAATTGATTAATGTGAAAATAATTGGATTATTTAAAATAAAAGATAATTTTTTTCTCTATGAATTAATTTTAAAAAAAATGGATATTTATACATGCCTAAATAAATATAATTTTCAATGAAAATTATTATTTTTCCACTAAGCATTGTAAAATCATTCATTTCTAAAAATTATAAAATATTACTAATAATATAATTATGATATTATAAATTAAAAAAATAGTATTTATTATTAAATAAATTTTTCAATTGTGTCAAAAATTAAATATTATATTTTCTATCAAAAACGAATAATTGTTTTTGAAGGAAATCAATTTATAAAGAAGGAAAAAAATGAATGTTTATTTCCTAAAAATTAATCAATACAATGATATAGAGAAAGATAAAATTTTCAATCGCATTAGTTGGTAACTCTTATACATACCCATCAATTTAACAACTAGGTTATAGTGGTCATATAATAATATTTTAATAACATATCACAGTTTGTTTAAACACATTATAGCGTGTAATATAAGATATTGAAGGAATTAAATCGAAATAAAAAATATATTTCATAAAATTTTAAGGTGATACATATATAGACTCAAAATATATAATCCATTAAAAACATTACAAAAAACTAGTTGAATCATTAAGACATTAAATCTCAAAAAATCAGATATTCCCTTAAAAAGTAACTTTGTATTTTACCCTAAAATATTATTAACCACATGTTCAATTTGCACACATGAGACAATTTATATCATAATAAAAAAATTAGATAAAATCCACAAAATATATCATTGATCACTTTTTCATTAAATCAATAATCAATTCTAATTCTATTACCATAATAAAACTCAATTTTTTTAAAAATAATTATATCCATCATTACTTGAATATTAAAAATATATTTAAAATAATTGTTATTTAGACCAATATCATGTTTTTATAAATATTTATCCCAATAATATAAATTTTCATAAAATTAAATTTTGTGTTTATTGACACAATTTTGTATATGTTTCCAAACTAGTAAAGTTGAACCACTGAAGGACAATATTTTTATGTTTCCACAAATGACCAGAAAAATTGTAATATACTATAACATAATAGATAAATATCACCCAACAAAGAAAATCACTAGGTCTATTAATATTTAATTTATATTTTTATATAAACATCACTACCTTATATAATAATAGGAATATCATCTTTTCTATTATAAATGGTATATACTAATATATTAAACCATTTATGTATATACGTTATTTAGTTACAAGACAGAGTGTTTTTTAGATACACACCCTTCTCAGTATAATTTTTTTATAATGTTTCATTTAATAATAAAATACAAATTTTTTTTAGTAAAATTATATTAAATGATCGATTAGACTCCTCATGTATTAATCATGTTTTAATGATCTCAATTCCTATTCAGTCTACAATCCATGTTAACTCTATGTAATCTATCTCACATCTAATGCACTATTTCTTAGTAAAAGCTATCTAAAGATCTTAAGTGGTATACACTTAGTTTGGTTACTATATACTATCTATAGATCTACTTTATAATGATTTATCTGACAAATGATTATGTTTAATTAATTTCATAAATACAATGACTTAAGTCCGAATACAGATATTCTCCTATGTCATGAGACACTGTGATCATGAGACACCATGACCATGAGAAACTGTGACAATGAGACACCATTAACTAGACACCGTGAACAAGACACCGTGATCCTGACACCATGGAAACCAGACACCATGAACCAGACACTGTAAAATAGACAACGTGAACCAGAAACAGTGAACAAGACACTGTGAACAAGACACCATGAAATCAAGTGTAGAGAATCAATCATGACGTACATGTACATTACATTACTTTTGCGGAGTAATTAATACATAACAAGTACCAAAACTGAAGGACCATAATAGTTTAGTGTCTTTTTAAACTCGGAACATAATCTTCTAATCATGGTGAATGATCTTCAACATCTCCCATAAAGATCTTACCCTTTTGTTTTCTTACCTAAAACCTCCTTTTAAATCTTTGGGAAAACAAAACATATAAAGGGTGAGCTCAAATGCTCAGTAAGGGTAAGCATAGAGAAAATAAAACAAATCATATACATTTGATCATAAAAAAACATGAAAATAAAGTTTAAACATCAAAATCTTGAGAAATAAATCATGGCAGTACATAAGGCATAGATAAAAAAGGAACATTAATCATGATAAAATAGCATGGGAATAAGACATGTAATTGTGGAAAACCGTTAAGCACATGATATGATTTCCATAGTATCCAAGGAATTGCTGCCATGACCATCTTAGTGGACAAAGTCCCTAACTAAATCGAGTTCACTCCTCCTTTCAGTCCTATATCACTGAACCGTATTAATATGCTATTCCAGCCATGTCTATCTCATGAGATATAAATCTTTACCCAATGAATTTGAGGGAGATATAGGTCCCACCAATCTCATAATGAAATCATTCTTACTTGTTCTTCAAAATAAATATAAATCATTCATCATAACCCAAAGAATAAAATGGGTTTCATAAACAACATCCCATCATAACATAATCCATATAAAACAAGTTGATATCATTTCATAATAAGAAAAATCAAACCATGGAAATAATAGAGACATTATACTTGAAACATAATCATACTAAATAATGTAATCTTCGATGGAAAATAGTTTTGAAAAAACACTTGAAATGAATTTTGAGGAAAATATCCTTTCTTCTTCAAAATCATTTTCTTTTCACAAAATTCCATTAAATTTTAAAAGAAAAGGATTTTGATGAAAATAATCATTAAATATTGTAGAGTAATCTTCATTAAAATTATGCATTATGAAACCATAAAAATCCATTCATTCCATATAAGTTTAAAAAAACAGTATTCTTGTACTTTTGAAAGAAAATTCAAAAAGTACCACCTATGGTAACCAAAAGAAAGATTCCTTCCATAACACAAAGTGAAAGTCAAAAAGCGGTAAACATGAAATTAAAAATACATGGAAGAATATTAAACACTTTATTAAAAATATTTTTATGGATATGGATGGAAAAAATATAACCCCAGTAAATACTTACGTATAAGCAATCTTGGATAAAAATGAGATTTGAAAAATTATCCATTATCTTAGGTTCGATATGATTCGTACTTATCTGAACCTCCTGTATAATGATTTAAATAGTGTCATTGACTTATTTCAAAAACATATTCATTATTATGTTATCATATATGGTTTACTTATGACCATATATTACTCTTCTTTTGTAAATTCCATGTTAAATCAGCGTTTTGGGTAAAATCGTTTCATTTATCACATGTGTTTAGACTTGTTGTTCCTGATATTATTACTTACATACTGATTTACTTAATTCCAGAATGTAAAACATGATTTATATATAATATATATTCAGCATATAATTATATATGATAGATCGATAAAAAGAATGAACTACACTGTTTATGGAGACTGTAGGTCGTATGTACGCATGAACGCTGTTTTCGTTTCCTTATTGAATTGAATGGAATTAAGTAAATGAAACATATATGTACATAAATACAGTATGATTATTATGTAATATATTTCATTATTATTTATATATACTTTATTATCATACTTGAATGGTTAATCATGGAAAACGAATCTCATCGCGTTCGTGGAGACGGAAGTCCGTACGTACGCACGAGCTATGATATCATCCTTTTGATATTGAAATAGTATATATTTGGATGGTATATCATATATAGAAAATAATAATGATTTTATATTTATTATTTATATCATTTATAATCATTATTATAACCATACAAATTATGAAATGTTTGAATAACAAACTACACCATGACGTGGAGATGATAAGCCGTACGTACACACGTGTGGTGACTTTTTCGTTCATAGGATGGATCAAATAACTAATATGGTTGTAAAATATTTATAATAACATCACAGTATATATAATATACTGGAGTTATTATTTTTTAATTGAAAAAACAATGAAGGAGGAAGAGGAAGAAGAAAGTAACTTGAAAGAATCGGTAGAAGAGATTACCTCTTCTTCGACGTGCCTCTTTTAAAAATTATCTTAGGGAACTAGGGTAGCTCTTTTGAGAAGAAAAAAACCTCTATGATATAACTAGAGAGGTTTAGAAGAGAAATTTTTAGAGTTTGGCTGAGATTTAAGGCTCAAAAGTTTTTAAAGAGGAGATGTAGGCGGTTCCCTTATATAGTAGAGGATAGGGGTACTTTTGGAAACCTTAAAATTATTAATAAATAATAAAATGAAACCCCACTTTAAAACCCCAAAATGTTACTCAATTAGAAGATGATATGAGATAGGGTTGTAATCTCATCATCCAATAAAATTTGGACATGTTTTAAATTTATTTTAAACCTTATAAACTTGATTTATCATTATTTAATCTATTTAATTTTATTTGTGGTAATAAAATTATAAATTATAAATTGTTATAAATACATAATTAAATGTTTTCAATTTCACATAATTGGATAACTTTTAACCTTTTAGAACATATATTTATAAATTGGTAGTTTTTAAATATTTTTGTGATTTTTAAATAATTTAATAATATGTTATTTTTATAAAATATCAACAGTATCAATTTTGACACTATTCATTATTTGAATTTAAATAAAAACCACACAGAAGATATGTTCAAAAAATATATATAATAGATTTATAACATGTCATATTCATCAAAACAAATCATGGGGAACATTAATTCATTCAAATATTATTTATTTTAATATTTTTAAAACCATTTATTTGGTATATTCCTTAATAAAATAATTACTAAAATATTTTTGTATAATAATTTAATATACTTATTAGTTGTATAAAAATTAAAAGTAAAAACATATGATTAAGATATATATAATAACTTTAATAATAATATTTTTACAGTAATTTATCATCTTAAAATCACAACATTTAAATTGTTATATATATTAAATTATGAATGTGACATCTTTGACATCATTTAAAATAAAATAATATAAATGTCCTAATCGGTTTTATAAGGCAAAAAATGGTCCAAATATCGACCATTGGATGATTAGGTTATAGATAGACTCTCCCAAAATTTTTTTTGTCAACTTTATGGTCCTTTTGATACATATTGTTATTTTAATAAAATCTATATAATTGATTTTTCACTAAATAAGTAATTTCTACATCATTTATGTATAAGCAATTAAAGTAATTAAATATTTCATAAAAATTACAAATAAATTACCATGATAAAGAAAAACATTTTATCTTTCAAATTAGTATTTATAATCGAGTTTATATTCTGTATAACATTATATTAAAAATAATCTAATTATTAAAGTTTCAGTGAGTCTTATTTCACATTTCTTTAATTAAAATAAATAAAAGGTCTTAATCAAATACAAGTTGGTTCCATTAGATTCCATTTCGAACCAATTATTATTTTGGAAAATATATGATCATCCAATTATATTATGACAAGTGTTAGGGTAATTTTATGAAGATATATTTACCCATAATTACCAGATTTACCTTTAACAATGGTAAATAAAATTTACCGTAGTTACTATTCATAATGCCTAAAAATAAAAAGTTTGTTATTATAATAATTTGGACATAATGATTCCAAATATAGAATCCATTTTTCCAAATTCAAAACACAAAATTTGATGTATTTAATTTAAAATAAATCTCGCTGCTGAGAAAACGAGTTTTAAAAGTTAAATCGTTGCAAAAGATGGAAATGTTTTTACTTATGAATTCAGTGTAAAATAAATGCTAATGACTTAAAATATATTAATTGGTAAAAATATATTCTATTTATACGTTAAAACCATTCAATATTATAATTTAACCATATAAATTATGTCAAAGAAAAAATATGTTTTTAGTTAAAATTTAGCGTATTTTTACTATTCATCAAAATAAGAAACTTATCAGAGAAATATCAAAAAAATTTCCAATGTAAATTTTTATATCCTGATTCAAAATAAGAATTTTATTTTGTCAAATTTAACTTATAAACATATCAAAAACTAAATTTAATGTGGGTGCTCCATCAAAAGGTGGAAAAACTACATTTTTTGGAAAATACTTATTTTACTCGAAACATTTATTTAGTTCTCATACCATGATCTAGAAAATGTGTAAGATGAATTATAATGTCATAAAATTAAAAATTTAGTTACTAATTTTCATAACGGCTAGTTCATAATAATATTATAAAAATATACCATTGTTTAGTGAAACTCAGTATTGCATACAACACAAGCTATTGAGGAAGGTTGATCTTGCATGAAACACAAGCTAGGAATAGTGTTTGCATATAATAAAAGCTAATACGGTGTTTCATATAGTAAAAGCTAATTTGGGTGTAGCATACAACACAAGTCATCAATGAAATTAAAAAGAATATTTTTCATAAAATCTCGGGGTGTTAAATTCTACTCCCCTTAAAATGAATTTCACCCTCGAAATTCATCGAGGTTAAAAATTGTTTACTACTTGAAAGATTCATTAATAGAAACCCACATCGTAAAAATGAATACCAAAACATTACTTTAAAAAATAAATTATGAACCATAACTGTTACCCAAATTAACTAATCACTGGGTTTCCACATAGGAGAACATAGTTGAAAATATGGACATGGAAGAGAAATCTAACCATGAAGTTCAGATGGAGAGTGGTAGAGAAATGGCTATGAAAAGGACAACAATCACAAAGCCATACATTTGTGATGATCTAATGTACCATCTGATTCATCTGATATGAGAGTACTAGGAGAACATTTTTGGTTTTCAAGATCATTTCCCTAATGTTGAAGAATTTTTGAATTACAAGAAATACTTACTTGATTTTGGTACAATCTCATTGTTGTTTGTTCCTTGATAAATTTCCAATTCCTCTCTTAAAGAAATGAAGTCGAATTTGTCTTCTGTGAAGTGTTAGAAGATCATGCGATAGAATGATAGGTCATTCCATATGTCTCAAAAATAAGGACAGCAAAATTTATATACATAAGTCCATCTATGGTGAGATTATTCGTATATGGTTCCTAAAATGGACTTACACTTCATCTATCATACCTATTAATAAAACTAGTTTCTACTAACCAGGGACTTCCTGTAGGTTAGTGGTAGGAAATAAAGGCCTGTCTCACATTGGTTGTGGGTTCAATTCCCGCTTTCGTGTCTGATGCGATGGGTTGT
Organism: Viscum album; assembly: GCA_963277665.1. Taxonomy (NCBI): domain Eukaryota; kingdom Viridiplantae; phylum Streptophyta; class Magnoliopsida; order Santalales; family Viscaceae; genus Viscum; species Viscum album. The sequence goes on from OY728129.1 coordinate 1,622,678,804, forward strand.
CACCAATCATGCAGGTTGTCCCTTTTTATAAATCTACATCATTATAACATTCCAGTAATAATATCAAAAAAAATTCTAGCCTTAAACAATACTATATTATGTCTAACTTAATTCATTCAAATATTTAGGATTATCCAAAATATTTTTTCCTAAGCTCAAAGTCTAAAGAAAATGATTACTTGAAAGGTCACATAACAAGCACTTGAAAACCATTATTTATCCCCCATATATCAAAATATAAATCTTGTTGATTGCATTTCAAACATGTGAATAACTTTATCATGTATTCTATTGAAACATGTATAACCATATAATCTTTGTGAAAACATAAATGATCCTAGAATTTATATATACTCAAACCATGATATCACTTTGTTCTTATATCAGTCATGAGCTAATTAATACTATTAAACAACTCATTATCTCCTTATCCCTTCATTTTGCGCATATCATTTACGTTAAAAAAATATCTGTATAACCATTCATGGTTACCGGTACCATTCAACATATACTTTCAAATACTTTAGGAAAAAAATAGTGCAACAATCCTTAGATGTGTCTTTATTCCATAGTATCATTACCTATACAATATAACTCTTGATAAACAAAAATCATTCCACTACCTTCTTAAACCATTGACCAATCTTCAACAATTCTTTAATCTCATGTATCATTTGTAGTCTCTTCATCATCATCAATATAAATACTACCCATACAACCCTAATGATTCTCTTCATGAGACTTTCCCTCAGGGAATTGGTTTGCATAATGCCCGTAAATTCCACATTTAAAAAATTTTACTGTTGTTTATGTCTTAGCAATACCATTATCCTTGTCCATGGTGTTAACTAATCCTTTTCCATTAAAATTACTGGCTTTGTGTCCTTGTTTTACACACCCAAATCACCTTCTAGTTCCTTTGAAACATTCTCCCTGATGCCTCTTGCCACATGATTTACATGAGGGAAATTGAACTTTCTTTCCTCCATGATCATCATGAAACTTCATATTTCTCTTATTAGATGAGTCAGGAAACATTCCAAAGTTGAAGTTATTAATTATATTATGAGATTTCTGATTAGGTATAATAATGATATGTGGAATTCCTTATCCAATTTAATTTGGTTTCTTATTGAGAATATCACTCCATTGTCTATCATATCCTCAATTATCATGAATCTTCCTGTTTCTATCGATTTTTAATAAACCCAAAAAGAATAGTGTGAGAGGAAAAATCATAATCAAGGGGGATTAACTTCAATATCTAACATATTAGGTTAAATTCTAAGATCGGTACCGTAATTCTAGGACTATAACCTATACATATACGTAACCTTAGGGACATCCTTAGACATACTTTAGAAATATCTTCTAGGGATCTCACTTAAGTTTTCACATCCTAGTTTCCAAAGGATAACTAAACCATTCCTCTAATACCAACTTTAGAGACCCAAGCTTGACGTGCATGGAAATTACATTACATTTACGGAATAATTAATACATAACAAGAACCAACACTCAAGGAATGTAATACTTTAGTGTCTTTGAAAACTCAGAACATAATCTTCTAACCGTGGTGAAAGATCTTCAACATCTCTCATAAAGATCTTCCCCTTTTGTTTTCTTACCTAAAACATTTCTTTAAATCCTGGGAAAAAACATATAAATATTGATCACTAATTCTTCATAAGAGTATTCACGGAGAAAATAAAATAAATCATATAAATTTGAACTTAAATAAAACATGAACACAAAGTTTAAAATCAAAATCTTGAGAAATAAATATTGGCAGTACATATGGGATAGATCATAAAGGAACATTAATCATGATAAAATTCCATGGGAATAAAACATATAATTGCGGCAAACCATTAAGAACATGATATGATTTCCATAGTAGCCAGGGCATTTCCGCCATGACCATGTTAGTGGAAAAAGTCCCTTACGGAATTGAGTTCACTCCTCATTTCAGTCATGTATCACTGAACCAGATTAACATTCCATTCCATGCATTTCTATCTCATGAGATATAAATCTTTACCCAATGAATTAGAGGGAGATATAGGTCCCACCCATCTCATAATGAAATCATTCTTACTTGTTCCACAAAATAAACATAAATCATTCATCATAACGCAAAGAATAAAATGGGTTTCGTAAACATCATCCCATCATAACATAATCCATAGAAAACAAATGGATATCATTTCATCATAAGAAGAATCAAACCATGTAAATAATAGTGGAATTATATTTCAAACATAATCAAACTAAATAATCTCATCTTATATGGAAAATAGTTTTGACAAAACACTTGAAATGAATTTTGAGGAAAATATCCTTTCTTCTTCAAAATCATTTTCTTTTCACAAAATTCCATTCAATTTTAAAATAAAATGATTTCATTGAAAATAATCATGAAATATTGTAGAGTATGATTCTGGAAAAGTAGGCATTATAAAACCATAAAAATCCATTGATTCCATATAAGTTAAAAAACATTCTTCTGGTACATTTAACAGAAAATTAAAAAAGTACCACGTATGGTAAACAAAAGAAATATTCCTTCCATAACACAAAGTAAAAGTCAAAAAAGGGGTAAAAATGACTTTAAACATATGTCGAAGAATATTAAACACTTTATGAAAAACATTTTTATGGACATGGATGGAAAAAATATAACCCCAGTAAATACTTACGTATAAGCAAACTCAGATAAAAATGAGCTTTGCGAAATTATCCCTTACCTTAGGTCTGATATGATTCGTACGTATCTGACCTCCTGTATAATGATTTAAATAATGTCATTGAGTTATTAAAGAATCATATTTATTATTATAATATCAAAATGGTTTACTTATGACTTTATATTACCCGTCCTTTTGTAAATTCCATGTTAAAGAAGCGTTTTGGGTAAAATAGTTTCATTTATCGTACATGTTTGGAATTGTTGTTCTTGATATTATTACCTATATCATGATTTAAATAATTCCATAAGGTAAAACATGATTTATATATAATATATATTCAGTACATAAATATATATGATAGATCGATAAACAGAATGAAATACACCGTTCATGGAGACGGTAGGCCGTAGGTACGCATGAACGCTGTTTTCATTTACTTGTTGAATTGAATGGAATTAAGTAAATGAAACATGTATGTACATAAATCCAGTATCATTATTATGTAATATATTCATGATTATTTATTATATATACTTTATAATCATACTTGAATGGTTAATCATGGAAAATTAATCTTATCGCGTTTGTGGAGACGGTAGTCTGTACGTACGTACGAGCAACGATATCATTCTTTTGATATTAGAATCATATATAATTGGATGGTATATAATATATACATAATAATAATGATGTTATATTTACTATTTATATAATTTATACTCATTATTATACCCATCCAAATGATGAAATTCTTGAATAACATACTACACCACGACATGGAGACCATAAGCCGTATGTACGCATGTGTGGTGACTTTTTCATTCATAGGATGGATAAAATTACTAATATGGTTTTAAAATTTTTATAATAACATCACAATATATATAAAATACTGGATTTATTATTTTAAAATGGAAACAATGATGAATTAGGAAGTGGAAGATGAAAAGAACTTGAAAGAATCAGTAGAAGAGATTACCTCTTCTTCGACGTGCATCTTTTAAACATCTTCTAAGGGAACTAGGGATGGTCTTTTGAGAATACCAAAACCTCTATGATATAACTAGAGAGGTTGATAAGAGAAATTAGAATATTTGGACGATCTTGAAGGCTTAAAATTTTGTAAAGTGGAGAGGGAGGAGGTGCCCTTATATAGGAGAGGAGAGGGACACTTTTGGAAACCTAAACAATATTAATTAATAATAAAATTAAACCCCACTTAAAAACCACTAAAAATAACTCAATTCGAATATGAGATGATATAGGGTTGTAATATCATCTAAAAATAAAATTTAGACATTTTTTATGTTTATTTTAAACCTTATCAACTTGATTTATCATTATTTAATCTATTTAATTTTATTTATGGTAATAAAATTATAAATTTTAAATTGTTATAAATACATACATAAATGTTGCCAATTTCCCATAATTAGATACTTTGTAACCTTTTAGACCATATAATTTTCAATTTGTCATTTTTAAATATTTTTGTGATTTTTAAATAATTTAAAAATATGTTATTTTTATAGAATATCAATAGTATCAATTTTGACACTACTCATTATTTGAATTTAAATTAAAACCACACAGAAGATATTTTCAAACCAAAATATATAATAGATTACTAACATGTAATATTCATCAAAAACATTCATGGGGAACATTATTTTGTTCATATATTATTTATTTTAACATTTTTAAACCCGTTTATTTGGTATATCTCTTAAAAAAATAATTACTAGAACATCTTTGTATAATTATTTAATATACTTATTTGTTGTATAAATATTAAAAATAAAATCCTATGATGAAGATAAATATTATAACTTTCATAAAAATATTTTTATTCTAATTTATCATCTTAAAATCAAAATATTTAAAATGTTATATTTATTAAAAAATGAAGGTGACATCTTTGACATCATTTAAAATAATATAATATAAATTTCCTAATCAGTTTTATAAGGATACAATGGTCCAAAAATAGTCCCTTGGATGATTAGGGTATACATAGACTCTAATAATAATGTTTGGGCATGTTTATGGTCCTTTTGATAGGTATTTCTATTTTAATAGAAACTATATTATTGATTTTTTGCTAAATAAGTAATTTCTACATCATTACTGTATAAGCTATTACGGTAATTAAAAATTTCATAAAAATTAAAAATAAATTACCATGATAAAAAAAACATTTTATCTTTTAACTGATTATTTATAATCGAATTTATATTCTGTATAACCTTATATTAAAAATAATCGAATTATTAATGTTTGAGTGAGTCATATTTCACTTTCATTTAATTAAAATAAATAAAAGGTCTTAATCAAATAAAAGTGGGTTCCATTAGATTCCATTTCAACCCAAGTATGATTTAGGGAAAACTATAATCATCCAATTATATTAAGAAAAATTTTAGGGTAATTTTATGATATTATATTTACCATTAATTACCCGATTTACCTTTAACTATGGTAAATAAAATTTACCGTAGTTACTCTTCGTAATGCCTAAAAATAAAAAGTAGCTTGTTAACATAATTTGGACTTACTGATTCCAAATATAGAATTGATTTTTTAAAATTGAAAACAAAAATGTTTAAGTATTTAATTTAAAATTAATCGCGCTGTTGAGAAAATGGGTTTTAAAAGTTAAAACGTTACAAAAGATTGAAATGTTTTTAATTATGAATTCAGTGTAAAACTAGTGATAATGACTTAAATTATATTAAATGGTAAAAATATATTTTGTTTATACTTTATAACCATTTTATATTATAATTTATCCATATAAATTATCTCGAAGAAAATTGTTGTTTTTAATTAAAATTTAGCGTATTTTTATTATTCATCAAAACAAAAAACTTATCAGAAAAATATCAAAAATTTATCCAAAGTAAATTTTTATATCCTGATTCAAAATATGAATTTAATTTTTTCTAATTAAACTTATAGACAAGTCAAAAAATAAATTTAATATGGGTGCGCCATCAAAAGGCGACAAAACTACATTTTTTTAAAAACACTTATTTTACCCGAAAAATTTATTTAGTTCTCATACCATGTTCATAAAAAATGTGTAAGCTGAATAATAATGTCATAAAATTACAAATGTAGTTACTACATTTCATAACGGCTAGTTTATAATAATATTGCAACAATATATCGTTGTTTAGTGAAACTCGGTATTGCGTACAACACATGCTATTGAGGAAGGTTGCTCTTGCTGCAACACATGCCAAGAGTCATGTTTGCGTATAATATAAGCTAATATGGTGGTGCGTATAGAATAAGCTAATTTTGTTGGAGCGTACAAAACAAGAGATCAATGACATTAAAAGAATATTTTTCATAAAATCTGAGGGTGTTCCATCAAGACACCATGAACAAGACACCGTGAACAAGACACTGTAACATCAAGACACCGTGAACAAGACACCGTGAACAAGAAACCATGAACAACACTCCATGAATAGGACACCGTGATATCATGTCACCGTGAACAATTCGGACAATGTGTGAAGGAGATACCATTTTCATTACATACTGTGACACCGTTTCATAATATGTTTGGTCATATTTATATTTAATCTCTAACGGTCATATTTTAAAATTTTAATTCACTCACATAATTACCACATATTTTTGTTGACAGGTACCAGTTACGTGGTGCAGAATACATGAATCCTGTTGGATAAAACACATGCACTCCAAGATAAAAGAGTAGTGAGGCCTAGAAACAAAATTAAACTAAGAAAAAGAAAAATAATAAGGATGGTGTAAGAATGACAACGGAGAATACACTTAGAGAATTATTGAACAAAAGAATTGCCTCATGCAACTCTATGCTATTGAAGAACACAAAAAGCATACTGAAATCTGGAGAACATATTCACACTATCAAACATAATGAAGAACACAAGCTGGATCTATCTGACTTGCATCACTCTGTTTTCCATATAAGGACTTGAGTTCTGCATCTGCTTCATCTCAAGAAGTCCAGTGCGGCAAATATTAACACGGAGATCAATTTTAATCCTATCTTAATATTTTCTCTTTGTTGTGTATCATTTTATTATCTTTCGTGCAGTGTCTGTATATAGATTAAAACACACTTTGTCTCATGCATTAAATTGAAGGAAACAAGATATCCTTAATCAAACATCTTTTTACACTTGTGTATACCCAAAGATAAGTGTGGAAGAGGTCCATGTGTGGCTTGGTTGTTTGTACCCACAAAGAACTATAGAAGAGGTCCTTATGGGACTTGGACAGTCATGTGTAATATTGTTAACCCCGATCCAGGGTGTGGATCAAGTTTATTTATATAAAATGCTTGGTGGATGGTGACACCAAGTGGAGTGAATTAGGTCTCATCTTGATACTGAACTACTTGTTTCATATACATTGTTCTGGTTAATTTAGTCGTCTCTATTTTACTACTTTACTATATAATTCAGATATGAATAAATTCACTTTGGAAGTTACTCTTGGAAAGAAGTTATAATTGACTTGAATTATTAGAATAGCTTCAAAATTAATATTAATAAACTAAATTAGTATTTTTGAGAACTAATCAATCTTCTAAGAATTTATTTAAATAGTCAAAATCTTATAACAGTATAACCTTGATTAACTGGGCTATGTTTAAAATTTTGGGGAAAACCTTTTAGAAATAATTTTTAACCAAAAATTTTTGTAGATACTCAATTCAACCCCCCTCTTGAGTAATATACAATGACCAACATTTGGTATCAGAGGGATGTTTATTAACACTCCTTTTAATATTATTCAACTATTATTGTAGTTGTACTCTGAAGATCAATAAATTTTTGTTAGTTATAAATTTATAGATCATTCAAATTATTTCTTTATTATGGATAATAGATTAGAAGGTGATGCAACCAAAAAACCACTATTCTTTATTTGAACCAGCTATTATCAATGGAATATTAAAATGAAAATTCATTTAGAGATTATGGGATGTGAAATTTGGTATTCCATTTTAGATGAATATAAGATTCTTGCTACTGATAGAATCAAACGGGATGAACCTGTCAAAACTGACTATAATAATAATTATAAATATATGAATGCTTTATACTACTCATTAGGAGATGAGGAATTCAATAGAATTTCGGCATGTAAAACGGCCCATGAAATTTGGGATACCATGTCTTTCTCACATGAAGGAACATCTAGAGAAAATGAAATGAAGCTTAATACGTATTATATTAAATATGATAAATTTAAAATGAAACTTGATGATCCTATCTATTCCATGTATCTTATGTTCAATTATATTGTCAACACAATGATTTCCCTTGGAAGAGAAGTCACTGCCAAGGAACAAATCATGAGAATTTTCAGATGTCTTCCTGAAAGATGGAGAGGAACATCTATTTCTATTAGAAAATCATGCGACATCAGCAAGATACCTATAAAAGAACTCATTGGGAAGCTGATGATGTATGAAGATAATTTGAAAGTCAACAAGTAAGAGGAAGATGAACCAAAGATATAATGTGTTTCATTCAAGACCACTACCTCTGAACAGAATGACTAAGGGAAATTGGATGCTTCTGTTAAAAGTTCTAGTAGTGAACAATCATCACCTAACAGTGATAAGGAGATGGCTCAATTAGCCAAAAGATTCAAAAAACATTACATGAAAAAGAACTTTTTTCAAAATCCTAACTTCAAGGCCAAATATGATAAAAATAAAGTTGAAAGAAGGATTGGAAAGGAAGTGAGAAGACTAATGAGATTGTCTGTTATTAATGTAAGCACAAATAACATTTGAAGGATGACTGTCCAAAGATCGCATATAAAAAAGAGATATGAGGACAAGGAAAAGATGTTTAAAAAGGCCTTGAAAGCTACCTGGAGTGCTTCTGAGGATAGTTCAAGCGACTTAGAAACATCACATTATGAACAGAAAGACAATGACAATATGTGTTTTATGAAAAACACATCTGAGGTAACACTTGACTCTCTAGTACATAATTCATACTATTTCGGAGATGAGATTTACTCTGAAAATATGACTAATGAATAAATGTTTGAATACTATAACATGCTTGAAAAAAATTCATTGAACCAAAAGAAAAATATAAATCCTTGAAGAAAAACATTTTGTTACTATGACAACTAAATCTGAACATACAACTTGAAAAGGAGAAAAATTCTCAACTACTCAAAGAGAACAATGAGTTAAAAATGTATAATGAGAAATTGAAGAGAGACTAATAAAAGTTTAAAAATAGGAAAAATACTCTTACTCAAATTCTTGGTAACAAAATTTATCTTACGTATACTTCCGGGATAGGGTATCAACCAGGTCAAAAAAATTTATCCAAATCACATTTTTTACCCAAATCTGAAAAAATTTCTACTTTTGTAAAAAAACAGAATTGTACTGCAACTTCAAGTTCCACAAATTCTTTTAATGTATATAATTATTCTGTACTAAATAGAGTTAATTTTTCGAATACATTAATTAATGATTATAAGAAACCTATGAGGCAGATATGGGGTTTTAAAGCACTTATTACTGATATTAATGGTCCCAAACAGTATGGGTACCGAAATCTGTTTTTGCTTAATCATTTTGTAGGATTACTACATAAAGAGTTCCTATAAAAGTTTATGGTACTTGGATAGTGGATGTTATAGACACATGACATGATACTACTCATTCTTCAAGAATCTAATAAAACTAGATGGAGGATAGGTGACATTTGGTGATAATGACAAAGGAAAGATCATAGGCCTAGGCTGGATTGGTAACTCTAACTCAGTTTTAATTTCTAAATTACTATTGTTTATGGATTAAAATATAATCTTCTTAGAATCTCACAATTATATGATGACAGATTTCATGTTATATTTGTAAATGATTCTTGAAATGTCTTTAATTCTAAAGATGAATTAGTGCTTTCTATATAAAGAAATGAAAATGTTTACTCTATTATAATATACTCCTTAGCTTTAGAAAATGCTTTATGCTTAAGTGTAATTCATAAAGAGTCTTGGATCTGGCATATGATACTTGGACATTGCAATATTCACTCTGTTGGAATGCTAACTATAAAAGGCAGAGTTAAAGACTTAACCAAATTTGAGTTTCTAAATGACAAATTGATTAATCCCTATCAAAAGGGAAAACAACACAAATTTTCCTTCAAAGTAAAGAATGAAGTGTCAAATTCTCATCCTCTCGATCTAGTTCACATGGATTTGATTGGACTATATAGAGGTTCTAGTTTAAATTTGAAGCACTATGTTTATGTTCTTGTAGATGAATTTTCTAGATATACTTGGACCTTCTTTATGGATCACAAAAGTGAAGAATAATCTTATTTTACTAAATATGACAAGTCTGTGGATAATCTTAGTGGACTTAGAATTAATTCTTTAAGAAGTGATCATGGCTATCAGTACAAAAATCAAGAGTTTGAAAACTTTTTCTCAGAAAATGTCTATATTCACAATTTATCTACCCCTAGAACACCACAACAAAATGGAGTTATAGAATGAAGAAATAAAACACTATAGATATTTCTAGAACAATTCTTAGTGAATATGACTGACCTATTTATTTTTTGGTTGAAGCTATCAATAGATCATGCTACATAATCAATAGAGTGTTGATCAAACCTATTCTTAATAGGTCTCTTTATTAGTTATGAAACAATCAAATACCTAAGGTTGACTACTTCATAGTTTTTGGATTCAAAGTCTATACTCATAATACTAAGGAAAATCTTGAAAAATTTGAATCCAAGAGTGATGATGGTATATTTTTAGGATATTCCATGACCAGTAAAGCCTACAGAGTGTTAAATAAAATAACTAAATGCGTGGAAGAATCTATCCATGTCAAATTTCATGAAACAGATCCACATGTTCCTAAAACCATTCTAGAGAATCTGGATGATGATATATCAAATCTGAACATTAATCCAAAATCATCAAATCATTCGTTGAACGAAGCTATGAAAACTTCCAATTTTGGAAATCACTTAGAATCAAGTCACAATGAACCATAACCTATTGATGCACCTAAAATCACTAGTCCCTCCTTTTCTAGATCTGTTAGAACTCTTAATATGCATCCTTTAGATGTTGTTGTAGGAGACCTAGAAAAAGGAACTCAAACTAGATCTTATCTTAGAAATAAGGTTGAACATCAAGTCTTCTTGTGACAACATGAACCTAAAAACATTAATGAAGCTATCAATGATAAATTTTGGAAGATAGCTGTTGGCGCCAAAAATCCGGCCCGAAAGGAAGGAACGAAAAAGACAGCCGGCGCGCTGCCTCGCGAAGCACAGCCGCGAAGCCCGTCCGCGGAGCCCCGCCGCGAAGCGTCCCGACCTGAGCGACGCCGCGAAGCTCCAGAGGCGGAGATCCTCCGCGAGCGCGTTTGACGTTCGCAAACTGCCGCGAAGCTCCAGAGGCGGTGATCCTCCGCGAGCGTGTTTGACGTTCGCGAACCGCCGCGAAGCTCCCGAGGCGGTCATCCTCCGCGATCCGGTTTGACGTTCGCGAGCCGCCGCGAAGCCCCGAAGGCGGCGCGCGAGCCCTGCTTCGCGGCGCCCCTTCCCTATAAATACTCGACTCCCCCTGAGTCCCCGAAGACGGACAATCCGACCTTTCGGCTTCTCCTCTCCTGAAATCGCGAAGCAAGCTTTGCCCCGGGATCATGAGATCCGCGAGGTATTTCTACTTCGCGAGACGACTCTGATTTGTTTCGTTTTGAGCCCCTCTTCCGAGAGGGATGCCCTTCTCGAAGCCCAAGGGTGTTCGCAAAGGAAGGGGATTCCCAAGGGAACCCGGGCAGCCGCGGAGCACTCGTGCTTCGCGAAACACCCAACCCATGCTAGTAATCCCTATGCCAAGGCAGGATAACTATGCATCGCGAAGCACATTGCTTGGCAGGACCCTGCTTCGCGAACCACTCCCTCTTCGCGAGGCAGTGCTCCGCGAATACTGTTCCACTTCGCGAAGCACCACCCACTCCCACCTACGCCCCATGCTAAAGCCAAGGCACCCCACTTCGCAAAGCACACTCCTCTGCTTAGAGATTCCTCCTTCCGTGCGACCCTCCAGGTTTGCACGATTTGATTTCAAAGTCCCATGGACAACACCTCCCGTAGCGTTGCTTCGCCCAATGCTCCTTCGCATAGGCACGCTAACGGCTATTGCTTCTTCGCATAGCCACGCTAACGTGGACCCCTCGATGGCTCCTCCCTCGACCCCCCTCTACCATGGCCTTACTGGTACCTTCCCTTCCCCAAGGACCAGAGGGTACCAGTTATGTAAGCCCTAGGGGTGTGGAGTGAACCCACCTCGTCCGAGCTGCAGGACGTTAAACTGCCAAGCACCACGTCCTCAACACATGACGTTAAACTGTGACCCAACCTCGTCTCCCTCACGAAGGGTCCCCCCAGCTCGAGCATTCATTACACCGCTCGTCTCCACGGGAATGGAACTCTTCCGCACATGGAATGAGATCCTCCTTGTCGGAGTGGTGTATGTTCGCAGGGGAAGGGTCGCCTCAGAGCGTAAATCCCTAACCTTTGGTACGGATGATTGCACCCGTGCATCTCGGTACTTCCCCACTGCCAAGGTCAGTAGGGAACGTGATAGGGAACGAGGCACCTCCCATGGTCGGACCAAGGTCCATCCTTCCCGCGCTTTGTCGCGCCATGGGCCTCCATCCTGGAGTAAGTCCCAACACCATGGGCCGCCCAACGCGTAAGCCCCTCTTCGCTTCTCACGGACGCACCCATCGCGACGTGATCGTCAGGTCCTTGCAACCTCTTGTTTCTCACACCGAGCATGACTCACGTGGGCTTAGAGTGAGCACCGACCCTGACAAACTCCCCATTTGAACTACGAGGTCTTTGATCCATGTCAATGCATGGTACGTAGGAAGCCTCCACGAGGTTCAAGCCCACCATTAGTGGACCACGGTCTACTCCCCATTTGAACTACGAGGTCTTTGATCCATGTCAAGGCATGGTACGTAGGAAGCCTCCACGAGGTTCAAGCCCACCATTAGTGGACCAAGGTCTACTCCCCATTTGAACTACGAGGTCTTTGATCCATGTCAAGGCATGGTACGTAGGAAGCCTCCACGAGGTTCAAGCCCACCATTAGTGGACCAAGGTCTACTCCCCATTTGAACTACGAGGTCTTTGATCCATGTCAAGGCATGGTACGTAGGAAGCCTCCACGAGGTTCAAGCCCACCATTAGTGGACCAAGGTCTACTCCCCATTTGAACTACGAGGTCTTTGATCCATGTCAAGGCATGGTACGTAGGAAGCCTCCACGAGGTTCAAGCCCACCATTAGTGGACCAAGGTTTACTCCCCATCCGAACTACGAGGTCTTTGATCCTTGTCAAGGCATGGTACGTAGGAAGCCTCCACGAGGTTCAAGCCCACCAATAGTGGATCAAGGTCCCTCACTTACATCGGTTCACCGACAACCACCACCCGTCGTTTATTCACGTCAGGGTTCATTACCGTCCAGCATGACGTTAAACTGTATCATTTGAACTACGAGGACTTTGATCCATGTCAAGGCATGGTACGTAGGAATCCTCCCAGAGGTTCAAGCCCAACTCCCATCGGACCAAGGTCCACCCTCATGTAGGTACGCTGACGATGCCCATCGGACCAAGGTCCACCATCACGTCGGTTTACCGACACCATCCCGAACTACGCGGACTTTGATTCCCTGCCACGGGGATACGTAGGAAGCCCCCTTCAAGGATCAAGCCCAACTTCGTCGTCGCCACCCCCGCGATGGTCCCATTCTATTCTCAACCGTCTCCGCGAGACGTTAAACTCGCGACCTACCTCGTGGTAAACATGAGATGCCTGAGGAAAACCTCGGATGGAACGCCTTTGGCGTAACCGTCTTTGCTAGACGTTAATCTTGCAAACATACCCTGTGTTGAACATGGGAAGCTGAGGAAAACCTCAGATACGTGTCTATGACATGTAACCCCCCGCGCTCGATGTGGGATGCCTCGGGTTTCCACGCCCTTGAGAAGCCTTGTGATCAAGGACAACAGATAGACATGCCAGGTACCCCAGCATCCAGACACGCTACTGATGCCTCAAACGTGATTACTCCCCTGACCGAAGGTTGCTGCCCTGACTGGACCCTTTGGAATGTCCCGACAGAAGTAGTGTAATTAACCGGCGTCCATGGAAACATGGCACTGGGAAGAGTTTCGCGAACTACGTATTAAATCTATAAGGGAGACCCGGACTAGGTGAAGAGTTCTGAGGAGGAATCCACAGGAGGAAGAACCGACATCCCATCATCCCGTTTCTATCAGGGAGCAGACGTCTCTGAATAAGGAGCGAATGTCGCCCGCCTTTGGAAAGCGGGAATGCGGGGCAACAAAGCCGCGCGTCCCCCTCCTCCGCGGACGGATGCGCGCGCGCCCCGGCGAAAGCGTCGGAAACAGAAATGGTGAACCCGACGTGAAAGTCTTCTCCTCAGCATGGGGATTCGTAGCGTTCGAGACACCAGTAGATTGACGTGTCACCGGATCCAGGTATCCGGTGCCTGGTCCCGCCAAGCAAATGGCGGGCCTGTCGTGAACTCACCGGAAGTCGGGGTAGTAGAACGTGGGGCGCTCCGCTCTGCAGCGTGTTGGCGTGGATCCTTCTCACAGACATGGGGATGGAAGAATGCTGGGGCACTGGCTGTCAATTCTTTTCCTCTCAGTACTGATGAGTTGATCCCTTCGTTTGCCAGGAATCAGGTTGCTATTCCAGAGATGCGGTCACCATCCGCTCCTCGCCCGCGCAGGGGCAGGAGCAACACCACGACGGCCACTCCACGTGGCGCCACTACCGCCACGACGGCTGCCACGTCGCGGGATGCGGGACGTCCACGTCCCCTTTCCCCATCAGAGGTCATCCAACGAAGGGTGATCAATAGCCTCGTACGCAGGTATGAGGAACAAGGGGTCATCCCGACCAGGGATATGGCCCGTTTGGACCTGGAGGCTTCCAGGCCCCGCCGTCAACGCCGCCCTAACAGGCCGCGCAGGGAGCCCCCGCTCCCCCCCTCGACATTCAATCGTTTCGGGAGCCTATCCCCAGAACACCTTGACGACTCTTCGCCTTATGCTGAAGAGGCGGGTGTTGTCCGGCTCAGTCCGCTCAGGGCCCCGACCCGGGACTCCCAGGCGAGAGCTCCCGTCCGGCCACGTCGGCGCTGCCGCCCGGCCCCGCAGGAAGAACAGGCAGACTATGTCCCTGCACCACCTGCACCGGCCCGCCTGACCCGACGTCAGCGCCGGGCCCTGGCTGAGGACGCTCGCCTAGGTGCGTCCACGTCGACAGTAACAGTGGCCCGAGCCACCGCTGGCGCACATTATGAAGCCCCCGCGTACATTGAGCAGGGGCACCCCTTCGCCCAACCAAGATTGAGACCCCAGCCGCCCCATGGGCAGGCTGGGTTGACGCTCCGGGTTGCAGGCCACAGTGATGATCGTCGCGAGCTAACCCGCGGTGATGCCACCCCGTACGGAGGTCCTCCCCGTACCACTACTCCACAGAGCGTGGGCCTTCCCCACTCCGGGGTTCGTCGTGGAGGCATGCCTCGTGCTGCCCCCATCCTGCAGGAAGACCTGCCCTGGGGCAGTGATGCTCAGCGCGGAAACACTTCCCGCGCCCGATGTACAGGGTATGAAGCCCATCCGTATGAAGGCACCGTCCATCCGGTCCTTCGACGTGGGGCCCCCCCCTACGTCCTCTCTACGACTGGCGAAGATCCTTCTTGCCCCAGTAACTCAAGGAGTGAAGGTCATCCTCGCTCCACTCGCATCGACCATGGAGGCCTTCCCCATGCTCCTGCCAGTTCCAACAGAGGCCCCGCCCACGTGGGTACTGTTCATGGAGGTCCTCCCCATGTACCCTTTGATATTTGCCCTGGTGCCCCTCGCACCTCGGCTGTCTCAAGTGGGGGCCCTCTCCGCCACGGCACTAGCGCCGCCCCAGGGCTGCCTGATAGGGGTCAACCCTGTCCCGAAGAGCCACCCAGGGGCAGAAGAGCGGGTCGTCACCGCCACAAGAAGAATCCTGGGAAGGCCCAGGGGGGGATCAAACCTGCCCGCTTCTCCGATTCGGAAGCGGAATGCGATTCAGCGATGGAACCTTCTCCCAGCTCCTCCGTATCAAGGACTGGGGCAGGAACCAGACGCGTCAGCCTCGTTCTCCCGGAATTTGAGGTCCACCGGATCCCCGTCTCACTCCGCAGGTACATCCAGGAGGAAGAAATCCTGGGAGTTCCGCAGGTTTCGACCGCGCAGTCACCGCCACCGTCGCCCGAAGCGCCCTCTTCCTCTACCCGGGATCCCGAGGAGCTGTTTTGGGGGTCAACGGTGGTAGAGCCACGACATGACAGGACACCGGTAACGGCGATTCCCGTACCCGAAGTAGCGGCTATTAGCCCGTCCTATCGTGACATCGTGGTCAGGTCACCTCGCTCTTCAGAGGAAGGCCCAGAGTACGGTGGCCAGTCCGCTCGCTTGCCGTATTCTCCACCGCCGAGTTTGCTATCCCAGAGGTCCGCCTCGGTGCCGCAACCGGTCCCTCAGCCACCCCCGGTTGATGAGTGGGGAAATGTAGGGCCGAACTCCGAGGATGAACCAAGGAGCTTCTGGAGTATTCTTGCAGCGGACTATTTCCCAGAGAAGTTCTGGCCCACGGCAGCGTTGAATTTCCGCATACCCGAGTCGCTTACCCCTGAAGAAGTGGGATGCTTTTGTCGGACCCTGTGGGCGACGCACTTCCGCCTCCGTTGGGAACGGGTAGTGTACCCCACGAGTCGGGAACACTTCGAGGAGATTGGCAAACAGTGCCGCCTGATTGATGCAGCGGTGCTCCTTGTGGCCCAGCACCCCGAGTCGCCCGGTCATCAGCGTGCCCTCCAACGAAGATGCGTTCAGAGTTTCAAGGCACTCCGCAAGATTGTCAGGGAAGCCACCCGCCATGTGCAAGTCCGTGGTTGGGGACGCTATGCCGCCCTCCTCTTCGACCCTATCATACGGCAGCCTGATTCGCTATGCGACATTGAGGATATGCCCTCAAGAGGGGTCACAGTCCACATGGCCGATGTTGTGGATAAGGAAGATGAGCTTGAGTTCCTTGATGGGGACTTACCATCCGAGGGCGTACCGCCACTACTCGACCCATCTGGGAGAGTCACCCGTCATCAAAGGAACCTGCTAGGCCTCCCTGTACCCACCGAGTCACTGACACTCGGTCGGAGCACTGGCAAGGGTAAGGAGCATGTCGGGATAGTCAAGCACTCCGACCCGTCCGCTTCTGTGCAGAAAACGGACGAAGATCCTGAGAAGGCCACGTTGCGCCAGCAGCTTGCTGAACAGAAGAGGCTGGTCGACGAACTCTTGGCTGAACGCGCCGCAGAGCGACGACCCGACTACGGTAATCCCAGGCCGGGGCAGCAGGGGCAGGAACAATTTCCCCCCGGTGAGATGCCTCCGGGCAACCCTGATCATGCTACTGCCGCGGACAGGGCGGAAGCCGGAACATACGGCAAGAGGGCGCGATACGTCTCGCCAAACCCCCCTGAGCGACGGGGCAATCTGAAGAACCCAACCCGGGTTCCCCCAGTCGCCCAACAGGTCGTCCAACCAGTCGACCCGCGAGCAGCAGAAGCCGTCTACCGTGTTGAAGAACCCGGCAACGCGCTTGTGGTTAGGGATCCCCGTCAAGACAGGGACCCCCACCCGGAGGACCTTATTGCGGCACTCACAGCCCGCCTCGAGGCGTTGGAGACACGGCAGGTGGCGGTCCCACCGGATGGCAAGCCTTATCCCGCGTGGGTGGATGATATGCCCGCGCCTCCGGGTTTTGGGAACCCCACTTTCTCGCCTTTTAACGGGACAGGGGACCCACCCCAGCACTTGGCTCATTTCTCTTCCAGGTGTGGCCCCATGCTGGGGACCCCGGCTCAGCAAGAAGCCGCTAAGCTCCGATGTTTTGTACAGACGTTGGAAGGTCCGGCATTCGTCTGGTACAGCCAGCTCCCCATCGGATCAGTGACCGGCTGGGAGGATCTTCGCCGGCAGTTCATGTACCAGTTCAGCTCCACTACGCGGAAGACCAGCATCGCGGACCTCTTTAAGTGCAAACAGAGGCCTGATGAGCGGGTTGCGGACTTCATCACCCGGTGGAAAGGACTTACGTATTCTCTCGATATGCCACTGACTCAGGAGCAATTACTGACGATGTGTGTGGGGAACGTAAAGACAGAGCTGGTACCCTCCTTGATTACCCAGAACTACCCTGGAGGGTTCAGAGATTTATCGGATAAGGCCCAGCGCCTCGAGGAGGCCCTGCAACAGGCTAGCCAGGCACGTTTGCTGCCCCCTATGATCCCAGCCAGGAGGGCCGCCAGGGCTGAACCCGCCGAGGTGGCCCAAATAGAAGCCCCGAGGCAGCTGGAATTGCTACCGGCGGTACCACCCCCCGCAACCCCGCAGAGGTCCTCCACCTCAAGAACAGGCTCCTGCCCAGCAGCGACCGCCTCAGAACCGACAGGTTCCTCCGCGCAATGCGCCACCGCCACCTAGGCGAGACAACCAGGCGCCGCCCCCTCGACAGGCCCCTCCGGTCCCTCGACAGGACCAGGTCCCCAGGGCTCCTTACCCGGAAAGAAAGTACCATACCTATTCGTTTAACGAAAATCAGGTCCCTGGTTACTTCCGAAGTGCTCTAGAGCAAGGGATTGTGCGTCTGCCTGAGTGCAGGAGGCCGGCAGAGGCGCATCTCACTGATCACCCCAACTACTGCCCTTATCATCGGATCCTGGGGCACACCCTCAAGCGATGCTATGTGTTTAAAGACTGGCTTCAGGACCAGGTCAACAACAACGTAGTCAAGTTGGGCCCGGCGCCAGCGTAGGTGGCAGGCATCTTCGCGGGATCGGAAATCGGCAGTGACAGCGAGGGTGAGTGGCAGCAGGTCCCTAGCTGCGGGTCCCAGAAATACGACAACTGGATGGCTCGAAAAACTGTCATCCGTGCCCAGGGTATCATCCGGGCACGCCTGAAGCAGTCGGAACCCTCAGAAGAAGTAGCCGGTGCCTCAGCATCGTCTTCACAGTCGACCTCTACCCAAAAAGGCAAGCAGCGGCGACGCAAGAAGAAGCAACGTGCACCGCCAGTGCCGTCGTCATCCCGCACTCTTGGCGACTTTATGCCTCCTGAAATGGGCATTCCCCCCAGAATCCACCCAGCGGTGGATGACTCTTCGAGTGACAGTCAATGGTACGCTTCGGTTAACACCGTGGAGCTGGTAAAGCCCTATATGACCCCCGACGAGGGGGAACCCCAGGCAGACCGCCCCAATGTTTCCAGCCGACGTCAACGTCAGCGGAATCGCAATCGCGCCGGTCACCGAGGTACGTCAGAAGGCATTTGTGACCAAGACGTGCACGCTACCGAGACCAGGCAGCAGGCTCAGCGCAGATCTCAGCACGCGCAGACCCATCCAGCGCCCTTGGCTCTACCTCCACCGCCGTTCGTGTTGCTGGATCAGGGAGAGCCGCCTCGTTCGTATCACAGCCAGTCTCGCCCGGCGACGAGCCAGCCCCCGCTGTCCGATCTTAGCCCGGCGACCACTCCCCAGGCTTCTACTAGCAGGCAGTAGGATGTACCCAGCGCTAGCCGACCGCCAGTTCAACCAGCAGGACCCGCTATGCCTCCAAATGCCGAAAAACCCCCTGTAAGCAGAGGTTCGCGTTTGGCACGCAAGTATGATGTCCTAAAGCACCTAGTCGGCATTCCGGCAAGGCTTTCCATCCTTGAGGCCCTGCGCTTGTCGTCAGAGATGCGCGAGGCACTTGCCGAGGCCCTAAAGAGCCCCCTCCAGTTCGAGACGGAAGTGGCAGCCGCGGAGGCTTTCCATACCGAGACGATTGAAAACGCCGAATGTCAGGCGGTTATCTCGTTCTCTGGTGAAGACGAAGACCCTCCTATACAGGGGCACATTCGCCCACTGTATATCACTGGCCACTTTAACGGTGTGGAAGTCCGTCCCTGCCTCGTTGACACGGGTTCCGGAATCAATCTAATTCCGACCCGGACGCTGCGAAAGCTGGGTTTGTCCGAAGGTGATTTGACTCCCTCTGACCTCAGGATTCAGGGGTACGACAGGACAGAGCAAACCCCGGTCGGCAAGATCCGTCTGAAGACCCAGTTCGGTGGCTTAATTGCCAGCACCGAATTCATGGTTGTTTCTCAGGACACCGCCTACAACGCATTGATGGGCAGGCGATGGCTCCATCTTCATGCAGCGGTTCCCTCGTCGTATCACCAGTGCCTTAAATACTCGCTCAACGGTCGAGTAGGCGTGCTCCAAGGAGACGCGTCCCCTTTCGCTTCTTGTGAGGCCCGCTATCTGGATGCAGGTTATTACAAAAGTAAGGACAAGCAGATCCTGGTCAGCGAGGATGAGCCCGCCCCAATCACAAGTGATCCCTGGGCGAGCATGGACGACGCCTACATCCTCCCGATCCACCGGTTGGAGGCCACGACCCCCGACATGGGACAATGTTTCGTTGTTGCGGGTACGCAAGGAAGGCATGTTCCCGCATCCAAGCGACGGCGGAAAATCACCTCGTACTCCTACATCAACCAGGCTCGGGTCATCCCGGAATCTCCTACCCCTGTACGGTACCGAGATGTCAAGCTCATGACAACGGCGGTGCGCCATACGTGTCTATTTCGCCGGGATGGAATCAACCGACTCTTGCCGACACGTCACCACTGCTTTGATATCGTCAAGCGTGGCCCCTTAGGCCGAAGGCCGGATGGGATAGGGTCAAATGCATTCATTGCTATGGTCTCCACGACGAGTGAGTCTCCCGATGTGATGACCGCTGCTGCCCAAGCCGGCACCAGCTGCCCTTCGGGTTTTGAGAGCCCAGAAGTACCTTCCGTCGCGGGAAGTCCCCCCACGGCTGGGGAGGAAGACTTGGAGGATGCTCCCCCAGCCTTTGAAGAAGGCGTCTCTACCACGGTCGATGAGCTGGTACAGGTGAACCTTGGTAGCGAGGCAGATCCAAGACCCACATTAATCAGTGCGGCCATGTCCCTCGAGGAGCGGAAGCAGTATGTAGACTTCCTCAAACAGCACCACGATGTGTTTGCCTGGAGTTACGATGAGATGCCAGGGCTGGATCCCCAAGTGGCCGTCCACCGTCTGGGCCTCCCAGTAAAACATCGTGGGTTTAAGCAGCCTCCCAGGGAAATGCACCCTTCCCATGGCGCTATGGTTGAGGCCGAAGTTGATAAGCTAATCAAGGCCAACTTCGTCAAAGAGGTCCAGTGCCCTAAATGGCTCGCCAACATTGTGCCAGTCAGGAAGAAGAATGGGCAGATTAGAGTCTGCATCGACTTCCGCGATCTCAATCGCCACTACCCAAAAGATGACTTCCCACTCCCAGTGACGGAGCTGTTGATTGACGCCACGGCCGGGTTCCAAGCCCTCTCTTTCATGGATGGGTATTCCGGGTATAACCAGATCCGGATGGCCCCCGAAGATGAGGAGTCCACTGCCTTCAGGGCTCCCCAGGGTACCTTTTGCTACCGGGTAATGCCATTCGGTTTGAAAAATGCAGGTGCCACTTATCAGAGGGCCATGCATCGCATATTCAAACCGATCCTCGGGACATTGGTGGAGTGCTACGTGGATGGCCTTGTGGTCAAATCATGCCAGCGCCAGGAACATCTCAAAGACCTTGAGAAAGTGTTCGGTTTCCTCCATTCCCATCACCTGAAGATGAACCCGCTGAAGTGTGCCTTCGGAGTCACCTCCGGGAAGTTTCTGGGCTTTGTTGTCAGATACCGAGGTATCGAGATCGACCCGGAGAAGATCAAGGCCATCAGCCAAATGCCTCCCCCGAGCAACATTCGGGAGCTTCGAGGCCTGCAAGGCCACTTAGCCTATATACGCCGGTTCATTGCGAATCTGGCCGGCACGTGTAAGCCCTTTTCTCGGCTCATGAAGAAAGGCGCTGCCTATGAATGGGATGAGGAGTGTCGGATCGCTTTCGAGGAAATCAAGCAGTATCTACTCCAACCTCCGGTCTTGATGCCACCCGTCTCTGGAAAGCCGCTGGTCCTTTACGTGACCGCCCTGGAGAGATCCCTCGGCGCGCTGCTCGCCCAGAAGAATAACGAGGGCACTGAGAACAGTCTCTACTATCTCAGTCGCATGCTTATCGATACGGAGGTCAGATATTCCCTTATCGAAAAGAGCTGCCTTGCGCTCGTCTTCGCCGTGCAGAAGTTGCGACACTACCTGCAGCACCACGATGTGCAATTGATCTCTCGGGTGGATCCGCTGAAGTACATCCTGAACCGCCCCATGCTGACCGGCTGGCTAGCACGGTGGGCGGTGATTCTCCAGCAGTTTGACATCAGGTTTGTGCCTCAGAAGGCCGTTAAGGGACAGGCGTTGGCAGACTTTTTAGCTGCCCATCCAACCTCCGCGGATCAATCCCTGGACCTGGATTTTCCCGATGAGACGATCCTCTCGGTCGATCATGCTGTCCCGTGTTGGCAAATGCATTTCGACGGCGCCTCCCGGAGCCCCACTGGTAGAAGGCTCAACGACCCCAAGCTCAACAGAGTGGGTCTGGGTATTGTTTTCATTACCCCGATGCAAGCCGTCCTGCCGTACTCCTTCCTATTGTCAGAAGGTTGTACGAACAACGAGGCAGAGTACCAAGCTCTCATCACCGGCCTCGAGTTGGCCCTTGAGATCCATGTACCCCATCTACATGTGAAGGGAGATTCTGAGCTGGTAATCAAACAGGTTAATGGCGACTACGTCGTCAGGAAGCCAGAGCTCGCACCGTTGCTGGAGTACACCCTCCTCCTAATGGCCCAGTTCTCTTCTCGGCCAGAGGTTACCCATGTCCCGCGGTCGCAGAACGGCCAAGCGGACGCCCTAGCTGGCTTAGCCGCATCGCTCGCAGAACCCGAGCAGGATGATTTGGTCATACACGTGGCCCACCGGAGAGTCATTTCTCCCGTCACCCAAGAGGACCGTGATGGCCTGCGGGTAAGTCATCTCACCGCTGGACCCTCCGTATCGGGAGTCCCGGGTTCGTCAGACGCAGTGGTTGAAACGACCCCCGATTGGAGAGCACCTTTTGTCGAGTATCTCCAAAATGGTCAGCTCCTGGACAACCGGGCCGAGCGCGAGCGAATCCGACGCCGCGCGCTTCAATTTACCCTCCAAAGTGGCCCCAGTCTTGAGCAGACCCTTTATAAACGGAGTTTTGATGGTGTCCTCCTCCGTTGCATCCAAGGAGTAGAGATACCTCAAGTTATGCAAGAGGTTCACGCCGGTTCCTGTGGCACCCATCAAGCTGGGCCGAAGCTGTCCCATCAAATCCGGAGGCTAGGGTACTTCTGGCCCTCCATGATCCATGATTGTATTGGGTACACCAAGAGATGCCACACGTGCCAAGTGCACGCCAACTTCTTGCATCGGCCACCAGAACCCCTCCACCCCACCAAGTACTCTTGGCCATTTGCGGTATGGGGACTCGATGTAGTGGGACCGTACCCGCTGGCAACAGCCCGCCAGTGTAGGTTCATCCTGACTGCTACAGATTTCTTCTCCAAGTGGGCAGAAGCAGTTCCGCTCAAAGAGGTCAAGGCCCGTTCCGTCGTTGACTTTGTGAGCTCCAACATCATCCACCGGTTTGGGGTCCCTCACGCCGTCCTCACTGACAACGGCACCAACATCCGTGCAGCTGAATTGAAGAAATTGTACGCTAAGTACGACATCCGGTCAAACCATACCTCCCGCTACCACGCACAGGCAAATGGACAGATCGAGGCGTTCAACAAGACCCTCTCTAACATTCTGCAGAAGATGGTTGGTCAGAACAAGTAGAGTTGGCCGGATAAGCTCCCCAACGCCCTCTGGGCTTACCGGACGACGACTCGCAACTCTACCCAGGCGACCCCATATTCCCTGGTGTATGGAGCTGAGGCCGTCCTACCCATTGAGATCCAGCTGCCGTCGCTACGCACTGCAGTTTATGATCACCAGACTTCAGATGAGGTAGCCGAGATCCGTCTAGCTGAGTTAGAGGCACTGGATGAGAACCGGCTTCGTGCCCTGCACAATCTGGAAAGGCATCAGGATAAGATGGCAAGAGCCTTTGACAAGAAGGTTCGTCTCCGCTCCTTTCTACAGGGTGACCTGGTACTGTCCCTGCGAACGCCAATGATTCCCGGAAGGAAACCGCCCAAGTTAGAACCCAAATGGGAAGGGACTTATATCATCCATAAGGTTTACCCCAATGGAGCTTACTTCTTGGTGACCACAGATGGAGAGCGTGTAACCCCTCCCACCAATGCCAGATTCCTCAAGCGATACTTCGCCTAGGGCAAAAGTTGGTCCTGCATGACCCTAAACTGCGAGAGGGTCCTGCATGACATTAAACTGCATTGGTCCTGCATGACCCTAAACTGCGAGAGGGTCCTGCATGACATTAAACTGCATTGGTCCTGCATGACCCTAAACTGCGAGAGGGTCCTGCATGACATTAAACTGCATTGGTCCTGCACGACCCTAAACTGCGACTTGGTCCCGCATGACCTTAAACTGTATCTCCGTCCTCACTGCAAGACGTTAAACTGCAAGTCAGTCAGTTCTTCCTGACCGAGGCTCAGCCTCAGGCCCATCGGCCTCTTTGGGCCCCTAGCCCCGTCTCCACCGAGGTCTGGCCCCAGGCCCCCCTTGTTTCTCTCCGACTAACCCTCTTACGGGATTGTATGGTACAGTGTAGGACTACGTTCTCACGTTGAGATCATGTACCATGCTGCACACATCCCCGAACGAGATGCCCCTCGTCCCGCATGACGTTAAACTGCATGTCAAGAACTACGTACGGCTTGATTCTCATCTTTATGGGATACGTAGGAACGCTCGGACGCCTCGTCTTGAGCCCAACCCCAAGCTTCTCTCTTCCACTATTCCCCCTGGGAATGGTCTCCTTGGAGGATCTTTATGTAGCAGGGCGTCGGCCTTCTTGGCCCCGCTCATGCAACCCCACTCACGCAAAGATTGTAAAGGTCGCACCATGCGCCCGCTCCGTTCATCTACCCTCCCACGTCCTTACCGCATGACGCTAAACCGCATGGCCTTCAAGAACTACGTATGGCTTGATTCTCATCCTTATGAGATACGTAGGAACGCCCAGACATTTCGTCTGTTGGCCCAGCCCAAAAGCCAAAATCTTCCCCTCGGGTCAAGACATAGCGGGGTGCACACTTTTGCCCCGACCCACGTCGTGCAAGCCTCGACCCGGCTGCACATTCCCCCCTGGAGGTGTTTGCCCCTTTCGTAGATGGATTCACACCCAGAGGGGCCCCCAAGAACGGCCTGGATACAAAGCCCAAGGGCTCTCCTACCGATACGGGCCAACGCCCCTCAGGGTTTCTCAAGCAACAAATCGAAACAAGTCCCGCGTTGCGAATTTGGTCGGCGGTCGACGCTCATTTGTTGCCCCCATGCGGGTCACCATAGGAACGCTGTGTTTCGAATATGGTCAACAATGATTCATTTTGCCCCATCCTGAGGTGACAAACTTCCCCCAGGTGGTGCTAGTGATCGGGCCCACATCCCATGATTCCTCACCCGGAGTGTACGGTGTGGTGTGGGACTACGTCCTCATTCACATCGGGATTATGTACCATGTCGTACGACTCCCCTTCCGAGGCTCAGCCTCAGGCCCCTTGGCCTCCTTGGGCCCCTGGCCCCCCGTCCTCATGTAAGACGTTAAACTACAAGTCAGTCGGGTCTTCCTGATTGATACTTGACCTTAGGCCCCTTGGCCTTTCCAGGTCACAGCCTAGGTCCCTTCTTACCCTGAGTGTACAGTGTGGTGTGGGACTACGTCCTCATTCACGTCGGGATCATGTACCATGTCGTACAACTCCCCTTCCGAGGCTCAGCCTCAGGCCCCTTGGCCTCCTTGGGCCCCTGGCCCCCCGTCCTCATGTAAGACGTTAAACTACAAACCGGTCAGGCCCTCCTGACCGAGGCTCAGCCCCAGGCCCCTCGGCCTTTCTAGGCCGCGGCCCAGGACCTATCTTATAGGATTGTACGATATGGTGTAGGACTACGTCCTCATTCACGTCGGTTTTTCGCCATACTATACACCTTGCTTAGGAGTATATTACTCCCCACCCAAGTCCCGCATGACGTTAAACTGCATTTCAAGAACTACGTATGGCTTGATTCCCATCATAATGGGATACGTAGGACCACCTGGATGTCCAAAATCCGGGTCCAGCCCCATCTCTCGGGAATCCTCATCCCATCTTGGCCCCCTGGCCTATCCTTCCTCCATGAGGGGATCATATGGTGCGGTGTGGGATTATGTCCTCATTCACGACGGTCTCGTGATGACCACGCCATGCTCCCACCCCCTGCTGATTTGTTTGGTCGATCCCTCTTTCGACTGTTCACCAATGCGCTTAAGAGTACTCTGGTTCATTACCTGGAATGCCAAGCTTTACTCGGACACGTCCGCACCCGCTTTCCAGGCTTTGCGTATCCCCGCATCAGGGCTTTCACCATCTTTCACACCCGGAGGGACTCCCAAGAATGGCCTGGATACAAATCCCAAGGGCTCTCCTACCGATACGGGCCAACGCCCCCCAGGGTTTCGGACGACAAATCGATAAAATCCCGCGTTGCGAATATGGTCAGCGGTCGATGCTCGTTTGTTGCTCCCACCTCAGGCTAACGCGATACAGACGCTGTGTTTCCTTCATGGATAACAGTTTTCCTCTGTCGTCACGCCAACCCATTAAGCCCAAATGCCGGGTACACAATTCACACCCTTCATCACTTCATCGTGTCCAAGTAGAATTTCAGGACTCTTGGTACTTTTTCCCCCGTGCACGTCTGCGCGTTTGAGGAACAAGCTACATCAAAGGTGTCCTTCGGAACTCTCTGTTGACTCCCCTTTAATGGATGCCCCAAGTATTGCAATGAGGATCCCCCCTTGTTTCCCACACCGAGTTTATCTCACGTGGGCTTAGGGATTGGGTTGACCTCTGTGCTTACTTGGGAGTTGTCACCATCCACGGTCTGAGCTCTAAGACCATAAACTAAGACTCTCATCTGGAACTACGTTCAAGACCCCTTGTCTCCGAACCCAGCTTGAGTTCAGCAAATTTACCCCTCTAATCCTGCCTTCAGGACCCTGATCACAGGACTGCGTGTCGCAGTGTAGGACTACATCCTCATTCACGGCGGGTACGCAACAACTGCACCACGCACGCCCCCATTCTGAGGTTCAGTCCTCCTATCCCCTGTCCTGCATGACATTAAAAGGCACCCTTTCAGAACTACGTGTGGCTTGATTCCCATCCTAATGGGATACGTAGGACCGCCTGGATGTT
This sequence comes from Viscum album, assembly GCA_963277665.1. Taxonomy (NCBI): domain Eukaryota; kingdom Viridiplantae; phylum Streptophyta; class Magnoliopsida; order Santalales; family Viscaceae; genus Viscum; species Viscum album. Next base: position 1,622,706,000 of record OY728129.1, read on the forward strand.
TAAGATTCGGGTCCAGCCCCACCTCTGGGAGATATCCTGATTTTCTGGTCACCTAGACCACTTGGTCCATCCCTCTCCAGCGGGGGGTGCGTAGGTATGATGCAAGGTTGTGGGCATCATGCCCCCCTTCCCCTGGGAATCTGCCATCTCTCGATCACCCTCACGGTTGAGTCCCTTGGCTCCCTGTAGTGGTTCACCCATGTATTGAGAGTACTCTGGTCTAGGACCAAGAGTGTCAGATTCAACTTGGTCAAGTTCCTTCCACTTGTCAAGCTTCGTGTTCCCCTCTATTCGGACTTCCATCATCTTTCACACCCGGAGGGACCCCCAAGAACAGCCTGGATACTACGCCCAAGGGCTCTCCTACCGATACGGGCCAATGCCCTCCAGGGTTACGGACAACAAGTCGATAAAATCCCGCGTTGCGAATATGGTCAGCGGTCGATGCTCGTTTTGTTAGTCCTCATTTCAGGCTAACGCGACAGGATGCTGTGTTGCGAACATGGTCAGCAGTAATCCTCTGTCGTCACGCCAGCCCCTTCAGTCCTTGAATGTTGGTTGCATGATTCACATCATTTTCCACCCCATCATGTCCAGGTGGAATCTCGACACTTTTGGCACTATCCCTCAGTGCACCTTTGCATGCTAGGGGGACAAAGCTGCAATCTGGCGTCCTTCGGGACTCCCATGGTCCGAGCTCTAAGACCATAAACTAGGACCCATTCGGGACTACGTTCAAATTCCCATCCTCATGGGACACGTAGGACCGCCCAGACGCCCTGTCTCCGGGTACAACCCATTCAGGAAGCCAGTCTCTCTCCCTGTTTCACCTCCGGATGGCGTACAATTTGATGTGGGATCATGTCTCTGTCAAATGTGTTTTATAAACTCTGCGCACATTTCCCGCCTAGCATCGTCTCTGCTACGTCTGCGCTGCATGACGATAAAATGCATGCTTGGTCCTATCATACGACCCTAAACTGTGACATTATCGTCCTGGCCGCACGACGAAAAACGGCACCGCATTGTGGTGACCTCGCTGTGGAGGACATCACGTTGGGTACTGGCCACGCGCCATGCCATTTTTCAACGCCCATCACGGCTTGATTCTTGTGGCGACATCGCGACCTACTGATCTAGGCCTGTCGCTTCACAAAAAAAAACCATTCACCTCAAAGAACAAACAAGATACATCAAATTCCGCTTCTTTTAGTGCAAGGGCCACGTCCGCACTCCCCTTTTCCCCTGGCACTGGTACCTTACCCTGCCACCTTCCAGAACTACGTATGGCTTGATTCTCATCCTTATGAGATACGTAGGAGCGCCCGGGTACTTCCCCACAGGTCCAGCCTAACCCTGGTGTTCGGTCCCTCGACTCGAGCTCATTCACGTCAGGTTGTGATGTCATGCGTCCCCTGATCCCTTTTTCCAATCCATGGTCCGAATTCTATGACCATAAACTAAGATTTCCCCAAGGGAAATGAATCTTCTCCCTCTCTCTAATACGTTTCGTTGACGTATTCAGATGTGTTTTGACAAAGAGCCCGAAGCATGGGATTTTCACGGGGACATTCCCCTCATCCCATGGCCAAGCTTCGTGAGCTCACTATTTGGATCCTCATCCTCTTCCACATCCAAAGGGACCCTCGGACGACGTGGATACTAAGCTTAAGGGCTCTCCATGAATGCTGGACCTAAGGGCCCTTCAATCGTTTCGGGCCAACGTCCCCACGGATCTCTGACAACATTTGTGACACGGTCCCGTGTTTCGAACATGGTCAACGGTCGACCCTCATTTGTTTGTCCCCATTTCAGGCTAACGCGATAGGATGCTGTGTTGCGAATATGGTCAGCAGTAGTCCTCCATCGCCACGCCGTCACCATCGTGATCCGAATCTCGAGCGTCATGATTCACACATTTCCACTCCCTCATGTTCAAGTGGAACTCCACCATACTCGGCTCTTTCTCTTCGCGCATCTAGATGCGCTGAATGATCATGTTAGTGTCATTGGGCCGGTAGTCACCGAGCATCCCTTTGCCCTCACCTGCCCCTCTCTGCGTCGGGAAATTCCCGCCACTACTGCTTGTTTCCCACACCGAGCACGACTCACGTGGGCTTAGTAGTTTTAGCCGGATGTGTACCAACACGGTCGGGCTACTCCTTGTCCAGTACGACGTTAAACTGCGTTTCCAGAACTACGTGCCGCTTGATTCCCATCATCACGTGGGATACGTAGAGACGCCCAGGCATTTCGCCTAGGGTTCAGCCCCAGGAATCACAAAATCCTGTTCCTCCTCATTTCCAGCGTCCCTGGTGTTGCCCCAATCGTGCATACGAGCACGTTGGATAAACGGTAATTCAGCTATCCTGGAAGTTCCTCCTCCGATCAAGCCTTCCACATCTTTCGGGAATCTGGACTGGTTTGAGGGAATTGTTGTCAAACGTCCCGCAAACATTGCAGGGATGCAACAAGGCAATTCAACAGTGGAAATCGTGCGTGCTACGGAACTCAAAACAAAGGAGAAAGGAAGAATTGAAGCACAAAAGTGTTAATAAAAGTTTCTTCGGGTTCGCTACAATACTCGGGGGTTGACTTCCCCCATGGACGGGTTGACTCCGTCAAAAGAGCGTTGCAGCTCCGCCACCCGTTGACTTGCGGAGTCCAGAGCCTGTTGCCGCTGATTTAACTCCCGCTCCTCTTCAGCAGCGGCGGGGCGTAATCCGTCAACCCTGGCCCGGCCCCTTTCCACCTCAGCATGGACGACAGCCATCCTTCCAGAGGTCTGCTCCATATGCTCCTCAGCCTTTGCCAGCTGGGCATTCAATCGTAAGACCAGCTCAGACTGTGCATCGAGAGTGGCTGAAAGCTCGTTGGCCCGGATCTGCATCTGTTGGACCTCGCCTTCAGCCTCCTGGAGCTTCCTGATGCTGGTCGCCTTCCTCCGCTGCCATCCCACGCTCAGCCCACGATCATGCTCCCGGATCTTCTCAGCCATGAGGTCTCGGATGTGCGCGTGAGGGCGTTGGGAATCCACTCCCCCGGCACACAGTTCGCGCAACCGTGAGCGGAGCCTATTCATTTCGGCCAGCCATTGCACTTGGGGAGTGTCCCTGATAAAGCGCGTAATCAGCTTCCACGACCGGCGGCGGACTATGCTGCTGTCTTTCTCATCAGAGGCTGTTTCGTCCCAATCCGCGCGGTCAGCGGGCTCGTACACAGGATATGCCTGCAGGAATTCCTCAGCGGGATCCGCATCTGGTGTTGAGTCTGGTACGACACCTGACGCCGGCACAGGCACGACAGGACTGGGACTGACCGGTTGATCCTCTTCCTCGGAGTCCACCTCGATGACTTCAGGTATGACCCTGCTGGTGATCCCGCCAGTGATGGTGTGCACCGCAGCTGGAGGAGGTGAAGGGATTATCGTCACCATCACCGGCATGCCCCTGGGAGGGACGCCGCCAGACATCCCAACCAGCCTCGCTGCAGCAGCCCACGCCAGTCGGAGAACTGTATGACAGAAAGAGACATAAACGTTAGTCGACATGACCCACGTGTGGCAACGAAGAGACCGGTGGAGGAGACTTACGAAGGTTGACTTCTGAGCGCTGCTCCTGGGCCGGTACTGACGGGACTCCGAGACGGGGCCCCCCGTATACTGCTGGAAGATCTGGAGAGTCCAAAGGAGCCACCTCAGACCCCCTGGTCCCACCAGATGCAGAGCTGGACGCAGCCATAGGCGCAGGTTCTGAAGGTCCCGCATCGTCACCCGCCAAGGAGCGAGAACGAGGCCTACGAACAAGTTCCTCCTGCATGACCCAAACATTGGTGAGAAGTCCGTATGGATTCAATAACAGATCGTAAGAAGAGAGGTTCGGAATGCTACCTCGAGAGCCTCCGCGGAGTCGTCGGATTCTGAGCTTCGGTCTCCGACCTCGCCCTCCTCCAGCGGGCTCCCTCCTCCAGCCTCATCCTCCCGAGAAGAGCCCCCTGATTCCTCCGGCAAGGGGAAGCGCTCCCTCAGATCGGCAGCCGATAGCTATGGAGGGACCGTCTGATTCAACAGTACCCTCACCCGGTCTGTCATTGGGTGAGGGGCACCACTGGAGTGAATGTAATCCTCCAGCTCGTTCAAGTATTGCTCCGCCTCCGCCGGAGACACCATGAATCCGGCCCGGACTGGGCCTATGCCCGGCAGTCTCATCCCGAGGCGATTCAGGTGGGCCCACATCTCAGATGGGCTGAGGAATTGCCGGTTGACATCCCAGGTGTCCCAAGCTTCCGGAAAAACAGCATCTTCTGCCATGTCAATGTGACGCAGCCGCTTCCCCGGAGCCTGAGCGGATATCCGACGGAATCCCCTCGGTGGCCGCCCTTCTGGATGACCCTGCTCTCCCGGAACCACCGGATCCGCCGCTGCTGCCATACCCTCGGCCGGTGCGGGTCTCTCTGCCACGGCAGCCCCGCTGCCGCGGGCGGCCCTAGCTGCCCTCCGACCCCGACCTCGAGATGAAGGAGGCCCACCGTCACCAACCCGGATCGTTGGCTGCTTCAGCATCTCCCCGGGATAAGCAGCCTCCCAGCTGATGGCGTACTCCATCACTAAGCCGAAGGCGGCGGTGGATGGAGGCAATGTGATCTGCATCTTCCCATCCTCACGTGTGAACATGAGCCACAACTGCCTCATCACGCACGGGTGCTCCTCGTGATGCACCTCCCAGTATACCTGCGGGGTCAGCCGCTGGAGGCACCGGAACTGCCTCGCAAAACGGTGCGGGGTGTATGGTTCACAGATTGGCTCACGATCTATCCGAGCCACCAAAACGCCACCTCGGAAGGCCAGGAGGTAAGCCCGATGCTCTTCCGTTCCCCGTCCATCATCAGCAAGCCTCCTCGTCGGCAGTGGAAAGGGATGAAAGTTGAACTCGTCCGCCCTATACACCCTATTCAGCACCATCGGAACGGCCAGTTTGAATGGGAAGCTCCCAACTGCGTTCAGAATGGAAGGGCGAAAGTCTGATCCCAGCGGCGAAATGGGGTTTGGATACTCGTAAATCCCCCTGATGTGCGCCGCGATCCACCCATACAGGAGGTGGAAGGGCCCGCATATTCTTGGCGGCTTCTTGCCCTCGCTGATACGTCGCAGCATTCTGTATAGCTTGGCGAGCATCGGGATCCCCAGGTTGATCCGCTGCCCCATGGCCAGCATTGATGCCATGATGAACGAGCTGGGCCGTACCCCCATGCTTGTATCTCTCACTGGTAGGATCCACCCACATATGAGGGCCGCGATGAACGCCGCCAGCCTAACTATTGGCTGTTGTTCGGTGCTGATGCTGAAACCCCAAGTCTTCCATTGGCTGTCCTCCAAAACCCGCCAATACGAGTGCCCCTTACCCCGCTGGGCTGCCCTCGGACAAGTTTGAGGCCTTGGAGGGAACTCTCGATTCTCTGGAAAGTTCAGGAAACACTTGAACCACCTCTTGAAGTGGACGTCCCTCACGGCCTCCTTGTCCTCTCCAGGGACAAGCGCCATCAGCGCTGACGCCAGCCGTGGCATTTGCTCAGCATCCCCCCACGCACTGATGACGGGGAGGAACTCGTCGTACATGGCCCCCAAGATCGGGACCCCAGAAACCTGGTGGAAATCCCACAGGCTGATGCCCACCTCCCCGTGATGCAGATGAAAAGTGTTGGTCCTGGACGACCATCTACTCAGCAGTTCCGGCATCAGCTGCTTTGGCTGGTAAATGTGGAACTGGGAGGCCCATGCCGCCTCGTACAATCCCACTCTCCTCAGCTCAGCCTCGAACTCCTCGCATGAGGCGCCTACCCAGTAGGCCCAGGCCCAGTCGTCGGTAAAATTGCCGCCCTGGCGCAGGTCCCACTCATCGGACCATCCCTTCTTCGGATCCTGCAGAGCCGCCTTCAGCATGGTGCGGTAGAGAGGAGGGGACGTCTCCGGTTGCAGTGGCCTCCCGTCAATGTCGTTCGCATGATTGTGGAGACAATCGGCGGTGACGGGTGTGAAATCCTCCCGCGCGTGACCATCGGCCGCCCTGAACCATTGGTGTTGGCACGGTGTGCTCCTGAACCAACAAGCTGGTTCATCCCTTCCTGCCTCAGGGATGAAGACGTCATCCCTCAGCCCGAAGCCGTACAACGGCAGCTTTTTGCACTGTGGGTAATCCTTCTGACCTTCCGACAGCAGATCTGTCAGAGAAGTGTGGTCTGAATGGCTGCGAACCATTTCCCCCAAGCCCGGACGGTTGGCCATCTCATCCCGGCGAGCAGCATCTGCGAGCACTCCCAGCACAGCTTCTTGATGGGCCATCTTTAATGTCGACCCTTAGAAAAGTTTTTCTCCCTGGATCGCGAAGCTCGGCCGCGAAGCTCGGCCGCGAAGCTCGACCGCGAAGTCGGATCGCGAAGATCGGTCGCGAGACGAAGCCGCGAAGTCTGGCCAAGGCAGACAGAGGTTCGCTTGGCGCGGACGCGGAGTCGGAGACTCGCGGTTTGCCGCGAAGCTCGATTCGCGGAGTGCTGTCGCGGAGTACGCGGAGCTTCGCCAAATCGAGAGCGCACAAAAAGACAAGACACGTGAAGACAAAAGAGGGCGGACCCCCTATTTATAGGCGATGACCCCGGAGCATCGCGGCGCGCCTCACCCGCGCGAAGCATCGCGGCGCGTCCGGATCCGCGGCCCCGAAGAACATCGTTGTCCCCCTTCGCGATGACGCATCGCGAACCACCGACAGTTTTTGGCGATTGTCCCTCAGACTTCGACCCTTCGCCCTCCGCGGCTCCAAGTCTGAGGGGGGGCATTTGTTGGCGCCAAAAATCCGGCCCGAAAGGAAGGAACGAAAAAGACAGCCGGCGCGCTGCCTCGCGAAGCACAGCCGCGAAGCACAGCCGCGAAGCCCGTCCGCGGAGCCCCGCCGTGAAGCGTCCCGACCTGAGCGACGCCGCGAAGCTCCAGAGGCGGAGATCCTCCGCGAGCACGTTTGACGTTCGCGAACCGCCGTGAAGCTCCAGAGGCGGTGATCCTCCGCGAGCGCGTTTGACGTTCGCGAACCGCCGCGAAGCTCCCGAGGCGGTCATCCTCCGCGATCCGGTTTGACGTTCGCGAGCCGCCGCGAAGCCCCGAAGGCGGCGCGCGAGCCCTGCTTCGCGGCGCCCCTTCCCTATAAATACTCGACTCCCCCTGAGTCCCCGAAGACGGACAATCCGACCTTTCGGCTTCTCCTCTCCCGAAATCGCGAAGCAAGCTTTGCCCCGGGATCATGAGCTCCGCGAGGTATTTCTACTTCGCGAGACGACTCTGATTTGTTTCGTTTTGAGCCCCTCTTACGAGAGGGATGCCCTTCGCGAAGCCCAAGGGTGTTCGCAAAGGAAGGGGATTCCCAAGGGAACCCGGGCAGCCGCGGAGCACTCGTGCTTCGCGAAACGCCCAACCCATGCTAGTAATCCCTATGCCAAGGCAGGATAACTATGCATCGCGAAGCACATTGCTTGGCAGGACCCTGCTTCGTGAACCACTCCCTCTTCGCGAGGCAGTGCTCCGCGAACACTGTTCCACTTCGCGAAGCACCACCCACTCCCACCTACGCCCCATGCTAAAGCCATGGCACCCCACTTCACAAAGCACACTCCTCTGCTTAGCGATTCCTCCTTCCGTGCGACCCTCCAGGTTTGCACGATGTGATTTCAAAGTCCCATGGACAACACCTCCCGTAGCGTTGCTTCGCCCAATGCTCCTTCGCATAGGCACGCTAACGGCTATTGCATCTTCGCATAGCCACGCTAACGTGGACCCCTCGATGGCTCCTCCCTCGACCCCCCTCTACCATGGCCTTACTGGTACCTTCCCTTCCCCAAGGACCAGAGGGTACCAGTTATGTAAGCCCTAGGGGTGTGGAGTGAACCCACCTCGTCCGAGCTGCAGGACGTTAAACTGCCAAGCACCACGTCCTCAACACATGACGTTAAACTGTGACCCAACCTCGTCTCCCTCACGAAGGGTCCCCCCAGCTCGAGCATTCATTACACCGCTCGTCTCCACGGGAATGGAACTCTTCCGCACATGGAATGAGATCCTCCTTTTCGGAGTGGTGTATGTTCGCAGGGGAAGGGTCGCCTCAGAGCGTAAATCCCTAACCTTTGGTACGGATGATTGCACCCGTGCATCTCGGTACTTCCCCACTGCCAAGGTCAGTAGGGAACGTGATAGGGAACGAGGCACCTCCCATGGTCGGACCAAGGTCCATCCTTCCCGCGCTTTGTCGCGCCATGGGCCTCCATCCTGGAGTAAGTCCCAACACCATGGGCCGCCCAACGCGTAAGCCCCTCTTCGCTTCTCATGGACGCACCCATCGCGACGTGATCGTCAGGTCCTTGCAACCTCTTGTTTCTCACACCGAGCATGACTCACGTGGGCTTAGAGTGAGCACCGACCCTGACAAACTCCCCATTTGAACTACGAGGTCTTTGATCCATGTCAAGGCATGGTACGTAGGAAGCCTCCACGAGGTTCAAGCCCACCATTAGTGGACCAAGGTCTACTCCCCATTTGAACTACGAGGTCTTTGATCCATGTCAAGGCATGGTACGTAGGAAGCCTCCACGAGGTTCAAGCCCACCATTAGTGGACCAAGGTCTACTCCCCATTTGAACTACGAGGTCTTTGATCCATGTCAAGGCATGGTACGTAGGAAGCCTCCACGAGGTTCAAGCCCACCATTAGTGGACCAAGGTCTACTCCCCATTTGAACTACGAGGTCTTTGATCCATGTCAAGGCATGGTACGTAGGAAGCCTCCACGAGGTTCAAGCCCACCATTAGTGGACCAAGGTCTACTCCCCATTTGAACTACGAGGTCTTTGATCCATGTCAAGGCATGGTACGTAGGAAGCCTCCACGAGGTTCAAGCCCACCATTAGTGGACCAAGGTCTACTCCCCATCCGAACTACGAGGTCTTTGATCCATGTCAAGGCATGGTACGTAGGAAGCCTCCACGAGGTTCAAGCCCACCAATAGTGGATCAAGGTCCCTCACTTACGTCGGTTCACCGACAACCACCACCCGTCGTTTATTCACGTCAGGGTTCATTACCGTCCAGCATGACGTTAAACTTTATCATTTGAACTACGAGGACTTTGATCCATGTCAAGGCATGGTACGTAGGAATCCTCCCATAGGTTCAAGCCCAACTCCCATCGGACCAAGGTCCACCCTCATGTAGGTACGCTGACGATGCCCATCGGACCAAGGTCCACCATCACGTCTGTTTACCGGCACCATCCCGAACTACGCGGACTTTGATTCCCTGCCACGGGGATACGTAGGAAGCCCCCTTCAAGGCTCAAGCCCAACTTCGTCGTCGCCACCCCCGCGATGGTCCCATTCCATTCTCAACCGTCTCCGCGAGACGTTAAACTTGCGACCTACCTCGTGGTAAACATGAGATGCCTGAGGAAAACCTCGGATGGAACGCCTTTGGCGTAACTGTCTTTGCTAGACGTTAATCTTGCAAACATACCCTGTGTTGAACATGGGAAGCTGAGGAAAACCTCAGATACGTGTCTATGACATGTAACCCCCGCGCTCGATGTGGGATGCCTCGGGTTTCCACGCCCTCGAGAAGCCTTGTGATCAAGGACAACAGACAGACATTCCAGGTACCCCAGCATCCAGACACGCTACTGATGCCTCAAACGTGATTACTCCCCTGACCGAAGGTTGCTGCCCTGACTGGACCCTTTGGAATGTCCCGACAGAAGCAGTGTAATTAACCGGTGTCCATGGAAACATGGCACTGGGAAGAGTTTCGCGAACTACATATTAAATCTATAAGGGAGACCCGGACTAGGTGAAGAGTTCTGAGGAGGAATCCACAGGAGGAAGAACCGACATCCCATCATCCCGTTTCGATCAAGGAGCAGACGTCCCTGAATAAGGAGCGAATGCCGCCCGCCTTTGGAAAGCGGGAATGCGGGGCAACAAAGCCGCGCGTCCCCCTCCTCCGCGGACGGATGCGCGCGCGCCCCGGTGAAAGCGTCAGAAACAATAGCTATGAAAGAAGAACTTAATAAGTTTGAAAGGAAAAAAGTTTAGAAACATGTTGAAAGACCTAAGGACACATTCACCATAAGATGTAAATGGGTGTTTAGAAATAAGGTAGATGAAGCTAGTAACATAGTTAGAAACAAGGATATATGCTTTGCACAAGGTTATTGTCTAGAAGAAGGAATTGACTATGAGGAGACTTTTGCAATAGTGGCTAGACATGAAGCCATCAAAATCTTGTTGTCTTCTGCTGCACATCCGAATATCAAACAACATCAAATGGATGTTAAGAGTGAATTCTTAAATGGGTATATAGTTGAGGATGTCTTTGGGGAACAACCCCCTGGTTTTACAAACCCACATTCTCTAAATCATATTTTTAAATTATCAAAAGATTTATATGGTTTAAAACAAGATCCAAGAGCATGGTATGATAGGTTGGGTACATTTATTATTTCTAAAGGTTTTACAAAAGGAATAGTAGATCTAACCCTTTTTTTAAAATGAACTTCTAATGATGTATTAGTTGTTCAAATCTATGTAGATGACATTATCTTGGGATCTTCGTGAACTTCATTATGTGTTGTTTTTTCTAAAATGGTGCAAAATGAATTTTAAATGAGTTTAATGGTTGAGCTAAAATTCTTTCTCAGATTTCAAATCTTTCATAATAATGATTGTATTATTTTAACTCAATGTAGATATACTAGATATATTCTAAAACATTTTGGATTGGAAAACACTAAATGTAGTAAAGATCCCATGAGTACCACTAGTAATTTGGATCCTGATGAAGATGGAAAATCTGTTGATCAAACCAATTATAGAGGAATGATTGGAAGTTTACTCTACAAAACTGCCATTCAACCTGAAGTTATGTTTAGTGTGTCTATGTGTGCTTATTTTTAGGAAAATTCTAAGGAATCTCATTTAAACGCTATAAAGAGAATTTTCAAATACCTAAAGCATACACCGAACCTGGGACTGTTCTATCCTACAGGAAAATCATTTGATTTAGTTATTTATTCTAATGCTGACTACGGTGGTTGTATGTATGATAGAAAAAGAACCTCTAGAACATGAAATTTTTAGGCAAGTCAATAGTAGTATGGTGTAGTAAGCAACACAGTTCTGTTGCATTATCTACTGCAGAAGCTGAATACATAGTTTCTGGTAGTTGTTGTTCACAAATATTGTGGATGAAAGACACATTACAGGATTATGGATATCAATTCAGGCATGTACCTATAAATTGGGACAACACAAGTGCAATTAATTTTTTGAAAAATCATTTTTCACATTATAGAAAAAATAATATTGATGTAAGATATCACTTTTAGAGATATCATTATCAAAAGGGTGATATCACTATGGAATTCATTGGTATTGTGTATCATCTTACTGATATATTTACCAAACCATTAAATTCTAAAAGAATAGAATACATCATACATGAATTCGTCATGATAAATCTTAAGTAATTTCCTTACTATTTTATATCTTACTATTTGATGTTTAAGGTCTCACAATTAGTATTTTGTGATTACTATCTGACAGTCACTTTCCCACCATAATGCTCAGTCACTGTCTCACCGTAAAGCCCAGTCACTGTCTCACCGTGAAGTTAATTAACTGTCTCACCATGAAATTCATTCACCGTGTCACCGTAAAAACCTGATATAGTCTCACTCTAATAATTCTTTTTTATTGTTATTTACGAATTGAAAACCGTATCGCAGTAATCATTCATTTCACCTTTTTTATTTTCCCGCGCTTTTACTTTTATAACTTTTGATATTCCTAAATGATATACTAAAGGAAGTATTAGTTGTCCTTCCCTCGAGATTTCTTCCATTCACTCAATTTGAAACCCTTCTTCAACCCTTGAAACCATCTCTCTCCCAAACCTTTGGTGAATTCCCTGGATGAAACTCCCTTCAACTTTGACTCTTGAGAAAAGTAGCTCAAAGAAGAAGAAAATCACACCCAAGATAGCACCCGAGGGTCCTCTAAATCCAACTCTGGTGAACTGGGTAGTAGTACCTAAGAAAGTGCTATTCATGAAGCGTCTTCTATCACTTAAGTATCTGGTTTTAAATATTTTAAAATAGAAAGTCTGGATAGAGTGATTTTTGAAGGAAGACAGACCTATCTACCCCATATTAGTGGCTCAATTTTATCAAAATGTTCAGTTTACCATTGATTCTGAAGATGATTATGTTGTGAAAAGCTGGAAAAATGGCCAAAATGTTCTTTTTATTTGAGGTTATGGGATGAATTCCTCAGGATACCTCATGAAAGGATCTATGAGGAATATCAGAGAGGACCCCCAACTTCTAGTGAATTCTTTGTTTTCGAAGATGCTTTAAAAAGCTTGACCGAAAATGGAACCAAGGAGAGAGCCATTTCTGTTGAACTGGATGGAGAATCAAGACTTCTGTTTATTTTTATATATAACCTGATTAGCCTCGGAAAATGTGATTTTGTTGTCCTGAAATATCAAGATGTTTTTATGATTCATCTTATGATAAATAGACATAATATCAACCTTTGTAAGTATATCATACACCATATGTGTGAGTTGATCCAGACCACATCCCAGCGAACCTCCATGTTTTATTCCAGGGTTATCTCAGCCATGCTACATGACAAAGGTATTGTTGGACTCCATCAAGAATTTATCAAGGATTATGAGTACATCCTTTCAAAAGTCAATATTGTGAGGATGAAAATCAATTGGAATCCTTGGAAAAGGCATTGGTGTAAGATAATGATAGGATTAATGAAAATATAAATCCAGTGGAACATCCCTCAAGACCAAAAGATATTTACGACCATAGTTTGAAACCATATGAGCTTTTTGAGTATAATGAAGAAGAAGAAGAAGAAGAGGCTGTTGGGCCTCCTAGGGAAACTGTTTTTGATAAATAAGAAAATACACTTGTCCCTCATGTTATGAGTTAAAAAGAAGTCCCTAATTCAAAAGATGATGTTCATCTGGATGATCAACCTGATGTTGAAATGTAATTAGTTTCCAAAGAAACAAAAAATAATTATATGAAAGAACCTATAGAATAAGAATTACCTGCTATGCAAGAAGCCAATCTTGAAGAACACCAAGTGGAATAATCTATTGCTAAAGTCATTCCTTCAGTTGAGGAAAGGATGGAGTTGTCTTCTCAGCTAGCTAGACATGAAATGGGTTAGGAACTAAGAGATGGGTTTATGGAATTAGATCAAGACCCTAAGTCTCTCAATCCTAAGAAGGATGAAACAGTTGAGGGGGAGAAAACCTCAAATCTGGAATCTCTTGACATACCAAACCCAATTAATTCAAGACCTATAGACGCTCGGTATAAGTTTCCCAGTTTTTATGATGTGAATGACTCCCAGGAAGTCTCAGTAAAAGGCCTATACCTTTCTACTATCTTCCAATTGAAATTTGTCTCTAACCTTACTCCTGAAAAGGAACCTGAGCCCGTATCAGCCCCTATCTCTAAACCTTCACCAGAACAATCATCCTTAGTGAGAAAAGATGATCTAAAATAATTTGGGGCTACCATTTTTTCTAGAGTGGAAAAACTCCTAAATTCCCAACCTTCTCATATAACACATCAAAGTGAGAATGATTCGTCACTGTTGTTGGAAACATTGATTTGGCAGATACAACCCAAAATGATTCTTGAGATTCAGGAAGTCAAAGTTGAAAATGAACTGCTTAGTGATGAAGTGAATACCCAAAGAGGTATGATTGAAGACATACAGAAATAGATGCATATGATATTAGAGCTTGATTATCATCTGGTGGAACCTATTGTTCCTCAAATCCAACAGAATGTTATCTCTTAGATTCTACCACATTTAGCTTCCTTAGTTGAGAAGGTCGCAGAAAGAAACAAACATATTGTGAAATAAATGAGAGAGCTAGTTGTTAATAATAACAAGCTCACTGATGAGTAGACATGGTACCTTAAAAAGTTCTAAATCAACTAAAATATCTTACCTTAGCTGTCACAGCTTCTAAAGCATCTAAAAAATCATCTCATTCTACCTTAGACAATGACCTGCTCAAAACAGTGGTCAAAAAAGATCATCCGGCAGTGCTGAGTAGTTTCAATAAAGATTCACTATATAAAGTTATCGAGAATAGTGACAAAGTTCTTGATCTGGTCCATATCCATTCAAAAATTTCTAGTGATGCTCAATAATAAATTTCCAATAATGTAGATTTGTACTTAAACCGAATCTTCTCAAAGACCGACATGACCAATAATTTTAAATATCCTATAAAATATCTGAGGATAACACCTATTACTCATTCTTTCAAGGCTGAAGTCCAAAATCCCACATTGTTCACTCTTCTATTGGATATTTTTATGGAAAACAAGGAATACTTTGACAGATCTATGAAGTATGGGGATAGATCATTGCAGATATTATTATGATTCTAAGGCCCCATCTTCATGTATTGAGTACAACCATTGTTGCTCCTGCAGCTGCACCTCTGAGACCTGGTTTTCCTACATTCACCTCTGCCCTATCCTCCACTTCAATGTTTGTCGAATAGTCACTGAGCCAGATCAAGCATGTGATCATTGATCAACAACTGCCTCGGTATTTTACTACACCTACTCCGGAACCCTCTACCTCTTAAGGTCTTCCTTTACCTTCTCAATCAACCAGCTCACTCTTTTCTTCTACTTCAACTTATTCTCCTATGGAATCCTCTCCTGCTGCAACTACTAAATGCAATGAGAAGAACATCTAGTGAATAAGCATAGTGATTACTCTATTTTGATGGGAATCTTGTTCATTTTTTTTTACTTTTTGTAATGACACTCTATTTTTCTTTCTCTAATACATTATGCACTTTGCTTGTCTCTTTTTTCTTTCCTTTTCCTCCTAATTTTTGATAATTAAAAAAGGGAGAGAAATATGTGAATAATATATGGGAGAAATATATGGGAAAAATATATGGGAGAGAATATAGGAAATGAGAACACTCACTCTATATATGTTATATGAACATTCGAACTATGTTGTTAGAACACATATAATATCCAAATTTAGATTGTTTGTGATCATCAAAAAGGGAGTGATTTTTGGACTCCACATGTATTAATCATGTTTTAATGATCAAAAATCATATTCAGTCTATAAATCATGTTAACTCTATGTAATATATGTCGCATCAAATGCACAGTTTCTTAGTAAAATCTATCCAAAGCTCTTAAGTGATATACACTTATTTTAATTACTATATACTATCTATTGATCTACATTATAATGATTTCTCTGAAAATGATTAATTTTAATTCATTTCATAAATACCACTCCTTAAGTCTGAATATAGATATTTTCCTATGTAATGAGACACTGGGATCATGAGACACTATGACCATGAGACACCGTGACCATGAGAGACCATGAACAAGACACCGTGAACCAGAAACCATGATCCAGACACCATGACAACAAGACACAGTGAACCAAACACTGTGAACCAGACACCGTGAACCAGACACCGTGACATCAAGACATCATGAACAAGACACCAAGAACAAGACACCATGAATAAGACTCTTGGAACAGGACACCGTGATTTTAAGACACTGTGACCAATCCAAACACTATGTAAAGGAGACACCGTTTTCATGACATACTATGACACCATTTCATAATATGTTATTTTGTCTTTCAATTTAATCTCCAATAGTATTATTTGAATATTTTAATGCACTGACTTAATTATTACTTCTTTTTTAATTGAGTACGAGGTACAAGGTACAAAATATATACAACATGTCGGCTAAATCACATGAGATTCATAATAAAAGATCAGTGCAGCCTAGATAAAAAATGACATATAGAAAAAGAGAAATAAGCAGGAAGGCATGAGCACGACAAAGATGAATACACTTAGAGAATTGTTAAACAAAATAATTGTCTCATGCAACTCGACAATACTGAGGAACACATGAAGCATACTATAATCCTGAGAACATCTTCGCACTGTCAAACATCACAAAGAACACAAGACAGATCTCTATGACAGGAAATACTCTTTTTTCCATACGAGGACTTGAGTTCTACATCTACTTCATCTCAAGAAGTCCATAGCTACAAAGACTAACAGTAAAAGCACTTTTAATCCTATCTCAATATTTATGCTCTGTTGTGTATCATTTTATCAATATTCAAGAAGTGTGTGTATTTGTATTACAACACTCTCTATCTCTTACATTAAACTGATGGATACAAGATATCCCTTATCAAACATCGTTTTAAACTTGTGGATACACACAGATAAGTGTGGAAGAGGTCCCTGTGTGGGATAGTTTTTTGTACCCATGATGAACTATTGAAGAGGTCCTTGTGTGACCTGGACAGTCCTGTGTACTATTGTTAACCCTGATCCAGGGTGCAGATCATGTTTATTTATATAAACTACTTGGTGACAGGTTATCACCAAGTGGAGTGGATTTGGTCTCAAGATGAGTCTGAACCACTTGTTTCATATCCCCTATGGTACTTAATTTAGTCTTCTCTGTTTTACTACTTTACTCTATAATTCAGATATCACTAAATTCACTTGGATAGTTACCCCTGGAAAGAAGTTATAATTGACTTGTATTAGTATAATAGCTTCCAAAGTAATATTAATAATGGTCATTATGATTACTAAGAACTAATCAATCTTATAAGAAGTTATCTAAATATCCAAACTCTTATAATAGTATAACCTTTATTAGCTGGGATATTTTTAAACTTTTGGGGAAAACATTTTGGAAATACTTTTTAACCCGAAATTTTTATAGATACTCAATTTACCCCCTCTTGTGTTATCTACTCAGACCAACATGATCATGTAAATATTAAAACATTATCCTATGATGGATTATCTAAGGATAACTTCATTTTAAGACGTTGATATTTTTAATTTAAACTATTCCTCCTTCAGATTAACCTCCTTGGTCATATTAACATTTTTTCTTAAAATTACAATATAAATGTGCTCAAATACCTTATAATGGTTCAAAAATATTATTCAATAAGAAAATAATATTCTATGGGAGTGTACGGTTTGGTTTCCAATCACAATATGACTTACTATGAATCAAGGTGAAGATAGAGTTGATACTCATCCAACCTTCCTCATGGTGGTTACACCTACCTGAAAAATTTCCAAATCTACACCCAAATGAATGTATATAGAGATTTATGTAATTCCATATGGAACATGACAATCTAAAATTACCAAAACATTGTGATTTTATCCTATAATAATGCATATCATTACTGTTTTTTCTAAGATTATCTCATCCAAATCCAAAAAAATGAACTCAAACAATCCAAAAAAGTAGTCAAACCCTCCTTAGATACCAAATATTTTTTTTCCAATCCAAAATAACTAAAATAATAGATTTAATAATTTTTTAAATGAATCATTTTTATATCTCACAAATAGTAATAAAAACTGGTTGACTAAAGGTTTAGTGTCTTTGGTTACTAGACAAATAATCAACTTATTTTACAAAACTCATCCACATTTTCTCATTACTAGTCAAGTATATATACCATTCTAAAAATGTGACATGTAATACCCATATCCTTAAAATAAAGAAAGAAAACATAATAATGGGGTCAGATCCTATTTTTATTAATTGTATATATAAGATATACTAGTTTAATAGAACTGGTGAACATAATATGATCATATTAGCATAATCAAGATTCATAAGACAATTATACCCAAAACATAAAAGATAATAAATCATTTAATAAGGCTTTGAATAACATAGTAAATGAATCAGAAGAGTGTAGAAACATGAGTCAATAATCATAAGCAATGATAGCATAACATAAGAATTATAATATGAATAAAATAATTAATTCTTTCATTTCTGGTTCATACATAATATTATAAATGTTATGTCATGGCTACCCACAATGATATTCATCATATACATATATTGGTATAACACTTCTATACCTTATTGAGATTTGGATAATCCCCTCATATACCATTGGTCTTGGAATAAAATATATCATTTCGCCTATTGTATTGTGATTTTCCTCCCATAAACATTTTTCAATGAGACAAAATCTATCATTCACCCATTTTTCTTTGGATAAATCCTCCAATTTTGACATAGTCTTTGGATAAATCCTAAATCATTCAATTTTTTATATTATAAATCATCCCATATGTTGTGAGTGGATTACCTAGACCCAACTCCTTTATATACTTTGATTATAATTACATATAAAAAGTATGATACAAACATGTGTTTATTATTTCCATAATAGTATTCATACTTATGCATCTATCGTTTACATTGTAATGTTCATATATTACTTCTCATATCAAAAGGTTATATCTATTCTAACAATAATGACTACTTAGATATACTATGATAATAATTTTAGACATATTTAATATGATATAGATACATCATATTGATTGTAAAATGATATTTGCAAACTATCATGTTTTGAGGGCTCATATGCATTGAGGCTTCTTCTAAAGAAGTTCTCACAATGGGATATATTAGTAGAAGAGACCCTCAGGAAAAACATTTAAATCGGAACACCACCTGTTATTAGGTTTTATTGGTTGTTCTTATCTATGAACATGCCTATTATACTCTGGATGTGATTTCATTATCAATGTGTATAATTCATTCAGGTAATGTAATGCATGGAAAGAACACCATGACATTGAAGTGCTAGAAGAATTTCATGTTTTGGGTGCATCATTGGTGGTAGGTCATTGGTTGAATAATCACGATAGAATTTTTCACAGTAGAGTTTAGGAAGAGATATCTCTTAGGCTCAGGTTGACTAGGATATTAGTAGTTTCATTTAATACGTGGCCTTGTTATATTATGGTAAGCCAATCTAGTAAGTTAGTTAAATATATAAACAAATGATGATGATATAAAATTGCATCCATCTTTATGAAATATAGTGATGTAATGAGATTATATTAAATAGAATATGTTTATAGTCAGTACTCATCGAAAAAAATTATATATCTACTCAGGGGTTATGATGGTTTTCTACAAATCTCTATTGTAATATGGTTTAGACTCATTGAAATCGAGATAAAGACCCAGATGGTCATACACTACGAGTATCCACAACATGCAACTATTCTTATGAATATGAGTAATTGTTGAAGTGGACCACACATAAGGGATTTAAGGAATGTTCAATTATAATCTATTTTATGTAAAATTATCTCAATTATATAATTCATGTTTTTAATTATGATGAGTGGATTTATTTTTTAAGGAATGAACATGTTGTTTATTCATAAAATTGAATATGAGAAATTATAATTTTTTGAACAAACAATGGATGTAAAAGGTTTGATAAATTATTTGGAGAAATTATAGGTCAAAATGTGAAGAAAGGTATAAAATGAATGTTATTATTTTACCTGAACTAAAGGATAATTTTTCTAAGTATAACCAATGTATAAAATATCATTTTATATTCATTCATTATGAGGTCCATCATTTGGATGAATTTAGTGAGAGAATATATCCTCTCCTCTCCCCTAATTTTCTCAGGGAGAGATTTTGTAGAATTAACGCATTCATATCTATCCCATGTTCTCGATCAAATTCACACTATCATCACAATCTAAGGGAAATCATAATGGTCTTTTATTTCCTAATATAGATCCTCGTATATATATATGGATGATCCTAAATATATGTTGAATTTTTAGGTTATATATAGAATTCATATCATGGTGCTTTGAGCCACGACAAGTCGACAGTGACCAAATCAAACAGACGAATTCAAATGAAAAAGGTATTGTTTTCAGTTTTGTTTGATTTTACGTTTCATGATTAATTTGAATGACACATGATCCTTTAAGATAAATATAAATGCATTTTTTGGAACCATTTTTTAACATGAATCAAAACCCAAAATTCTAATTGTGTGTGTTTGATTCTTATTGTTCACCTCAGCTTTCTTTGAATTTTATCTGAGGGAACATGTAATTATTTAATCAAAAACCATTTATATTTCATTTAAAATTTATATGATTCAAAAACATGGTTTTGGTATTTTCCCAATACAAATGAAATTTTATTGATTTGAGTTCTTTTTTCCTAGATATGTTCGATGGAATATTGATGGTTTTTCAAACAAATTTGATGAAAACTAATTTTTTTCTATTCCCATTAATGGCTACCGGCATGGTAGACTTCTGGATAAAGCATAATGTGAGTGAATTAAATGTTGCATATAAATTCTAGAAACTAATTGGGGCTATCCCTTGGCAATGCAATATTATAGTGGAAGTTTTATTTAGTAACAAAAATTAAAAATAGACATCCCAATGCTTCTATACGAAGCATTCTGAATGAGTTTTTGGGATTCTTACCAAAGGAATCCATATAAATCTTTCCCAAATATTCCATATGAAGATTACTTCAATCTACTAAGGGAATCAAAAAATCATCCCTATGAATCTAATAAAACAACAATACAACCTTGCATGTTTAGACTTTTATTTATATAAATATATTATATTATGTAGTTTAATATATATTATAAAATATATATTTTATCAATAAATATATATATTTGTATGTATATATGTATATATATATATATTCCCTTAAATGAATTCCTCATATCATTCTAGGAAAATTCAATCTGGATCCAACAGTTTCAACCCATTTAACCCTTCACATGCCCAAAATTAACTTCCATGGATCTAATTTATGACCAAGTAGATATGGAAAATTATTCTTTTTTTCAAAATGGAAATTAGAATTTAATGTTTTTAATAGAATTATTTTGAGTCATGTGGTACATATTTATAATTAATTAAAATTATATTAATGAAATATCAATCATTAAAAAAACTCGAGTTGAATTTATAAAATTATAATTTTTCTTATAAAATATAATTACATGTTGACTAATCACATTCTAAGACCAAACCATGCATGTTTAGTTTGTTATTTAATTTATTTAATTATTTTATTTTTGTTATTTTAATTTAATAATAATAATTTTTTATAATATGTTCATCATCCATGAATTATTAATTAAATAATGGACTACAGTTCTACATTTTTGTGATAAAATTTAAGTTCTCACCTTGAGTTCCCCTCACTTGTGTTTTAGTATACATTGTAAAGATTGAAAGAGATCATTACAAGTTGTTCAAGTAAAGAGTCATCATAGAAGAAGAAAATGAAATACGTTAGACACGAGGTAACTTAAATTCAAGTCAGGTTATTACTAAACAGATTCCCATAG
Source organism: Viscum album (assembly GCA_963277665.1). NCBI lineage: Eukaryota > Viridiplantae > Streptophyta > Magnoliopsida > Santalales > Viscaceae > Viscum > Viscum album. The sequence goes on from OY728129.1 coordinate 1,622,727,361, forward strand.
GTTAATGGTAAATCAATTATTCACATGATGGATTAATCATTAGTAAAATACTCATGATCACATCATTATTTATTTATTTTATTATGTTAATGTATAATTATTTAGTGAATGTGTATTTATTAAATGTGATCACATAATATAATAATAAACCATCAAGGAAATATAAAATGAACATTTGTGGAGAATGCTTCCTATAGAAATTCATTGTTATGTTGCGAGTGAGATCAAATAGAACAGGTATGTAATATAAAAATTAATTTCATTCACTGAGATTAAATTTAAAAAATACCCCAAGAAAAAATTTTATTAATTAAATGCATTCAATAACATTAATTTGGACACAACTGATTTCTTGAGATGCTCATCATCCCATGTTGGGGGTGTCTTTTTCTGTTATGGAGTTCTTATAAGAGTGGTGGGTCGACATAAATAATTTATGATTTAAAGGATTATCCATATATAGGATGTTGCATCAGTAAATGCAAAGGGTTTGGAAATTCAAATTAATTATTTACAGGGGATGGATATTCACTCAATATATCATGATTTCATTAGTTAATGTGGTCGACTTATTACATTCCTACAATTAAATTCTCAAAGTAGTGTTGTAGCCAGAGATTTAAGACCAGGATAAGAGTATTCAAGGATCCTCACCACTTGAATACTCATGAAACATGGTATTCTGAGTCTAGTAGTTGAAAAAAAAATATGATTTGATAAATTAGTAGGAGATAATAAAAAATATATAATTTAAAAATTTCAACTATTAATCATGATAAAGTAATAATAAGATAAATAAATTTATTTTTTACATCAAATGGAAACTTCCTCAAATAAAATTTAACTATAATAAATATTAGATAATATGAATTTTCTGACCACCATAAATTAAAGGAGTGGTATAGGTGTCTTTGAATAGTACAAGGCCATGTGAGGAAGCTTTATGTGGTAAAATACCCATATTATGTTGAGCCCCCTTAGGGATAAAATAATACAAAAATGATAAATATGTGAAGCTTATGTATGATGCACTGGATTCTCATTATTTAATGTTGTCATATATGTCAAGAGAGATATAATAAATTTATGAGGTGAAAGATTCTTTCTAAAAAATAACCTATTATTGATAGTTACACAAGGGGAGAGATCAACAAAATAAATGACATATCAACTTCTCTATATAAATATATAATATTGAAAGAAAATAATGAAGTTACAAATGTAATAAAGATGATTGGGTACATTGAGTGAAATGTGCCCCATGGGTTCAAACTAAACCATGATCTAGAAACCGCTCACAATTTTCCCCTTTACAACATATATTATTGAATATAATTGTTAATTATAATATGAATAACATGAATAATTAAATCCATGATTTTTTGTCTATAGTTATTCATGAAGATAATGATATTAATTATTTTAACTCCCCGGTCCTTATGGTGAACAATAGGATGGAAAAAAATGATAACATTTTAAGGTATAAGCCTATGTCAATGAAAATAATGCAACACTCTTTCTAAAAGACAATGATATGTTAGGGTAAAATGAGATGGATGATTTTTTTTCATGTGTAATGTATGAACACTAGAAGAATAATTATATAACTAGGAATCAGAAGAAGTTTAATTATTCTACTTCATTTATACATTCTGTTCAATGAAACATGTCTATTTTTACAAGTTGGTTGTTAGATACTACATGTGGAAAATGAATTTTTATTCAAATATAGGAAGAAATTAGATTTAAGAAAACTATAAATGGTTTTCTCAATCTCCGAGCTACTAATTGTCTGAGTCTACTATCCTAGGTTGTGATAGATTATCATCTTATATTGGCTAGTTGGATTGTTCGTGCAAAAAATATTGTCAATATGTGATATCTATTAATAGAGAAATATTTTGAGCTTCTAGTTTAGACACTATGAGTTTTAATTTTTAGATGTGAAATAAATTTTATTTTGTGTATAAAGATACCATATGGTAAGATATGTCACATAATAACAATGTGATTATTATTATTTAACTAGAATATCATGAATTGGAAATCAATTAAAAAAACAGTGAGAGTGTCTCATTTTCTACCCTCCTATAGAACTTCGGGATATGCCTTATAAATGAGAAGCATTGATGAAAACTACATAGAACATGGTATTAGACTCTCTAGAGTTAAAACCATTGTTTTATATCATGCATGTTTATAGGAAACATTGGCCGAAGAAACTTTTATTGGGAAAAGACAAAGAAACAATGAACCATTAAAATAGTCTCATAATAATGCATATAGTCTATTTCCCATCAAGGTTAGGGATTGTTTTTATTACATTATTACATTTAAAAAAAATTATATTAGATATGGATATACCTACAAAAAGATGTATAGTTCATATTACTTTATCATGTTTACAGAATATCTGAGTGAATTATAGAATCTTATTTGTTTGAATATTAAGAAAATACACTCAGAATGTTATAGATAATATATTACCCATGAAACCATCAATAATTTAATGGATTATGGGATAATTTCCCAAGTAACTCTTCCATATAGATATAAGTGGAATGGTGTTAGTGAATGGTGGAATGAGTCCTTACTTGACATTATTATATTAATGATGAGTCATGAAACAATACCATTAGCCTTTTGGGGATGTGCACAATAGAATAAAACATATACCCTGAACCCCATACCAACTAAAGTACAATATATAATTCTATATGAGCTATGGAATATATAGAAATACATTTTGTCAAACACATATGTATGGGGAAGGAATGATTTTTTCAAGACTATACCTACTGAAAAATTTGTACGTTAGATCATGAAGTACATCTTTATTGGATTTCATAATAAGATCAAATGATATCAACTATATAAATTCTCATATAGAAAAGTGGTTGTAGTATGAAGGATACATTTCTAGAAGGGGGTCACATTTAAAATGTAAATAGTGGGAGAACCATTGAATTTTATGAAGTTTATCCTCAAAAGGAACAATATTTAATACATGAAAAATCAACATAAGATAACATATTAGTGAATACTATTCATAAGAGAAATTTAACTCATATATATACAAGAAAGGTTAGGGAACTTGTGATATATGGTTTTCCTATCATGAATTTTGGTGACAAATTAGCCCTAGAGAATGATTACCGTATGATATCCAGGAATTTCAATATGTAAAGGGTTCCTCTAAATAGAAATAACCCATGCATTCTGAAATGAATTCCATGAGCCAAAATATTGTTTTTGATATATCCACTAGTATATGTAACACTTATTGTATGTAAATTGGAATTTTATAAAAAATGACCATGGATAGTCATGTAAGAGAATGAATGTGGTGAATTTAAATGAGAAATGTATCATTTATGTTTTTTGATTTTATTTTTCATGCTTAAATACGAATTAAACAATATATATTATGAAATGCATAAAATGGCCCATTTGGATTCATAGTTTTAAACATGAATTCAAACCTAATTTTTTAAATTGCACATGTTCCATTCTTCCATTACCCCATGGTTTCCCTCATCATATAACCAGTTTTCCTGGGATAATATTCCTAGGTACTCGTGTTACTGGGATAATAACTCTGGGTTTACCTATGGCATGATTACATTCTCCCATATACCTTTATTGTTGAAACATATCATATTTTATTCTATTTTGAGCTCACGAGATCTAAGAATTATTAATTCATTGGGGGATATATAGAAAACCATCCATCAACCATCCATAAATATTATTCTTCTTGAAAAATAGTGATTAATCTCTTCACTAATAAACCATGTAATGAAAATTGTATTTCACAACATTTCAATATTGTATTACCAAAATTGATGTTAAGAATAAAAATGGAAGATACTAAAAATTCAATCACCCAAAAAGAGATCTATATAAGAATATTTATTGCATTCTTGACAAAAAATAACATCTAAGGAAATAGGTGAAAAAATAAATACAATAGAAGTTAAAAAATTAAGGAGGTTGTTTTAAAATTTTGTTATTATCAATAATGTCACTATTATAGACCATATTTATATATAATTTTTATAAATTCCAAGATATTTATTTGGAAAACCATTATAATTTAAGGAAATTTTTAAAAATGGATACATGATGATTACATTATTAACTAAAATGTTTATGTGAAAACAAGGTGAAATCAATTAATTAAATTAAAATAATCATAAAAAATAAACCATGAAGAAGGCTGAATGGTTGAAAATATGTTAGGTGAAAACATTGGAATGTTTTTTTTAAATAATAAATCAATAATATATCATTTAATTGACAAAAGTTTTATGAAAATGAAATATGGGGTGGAAGATAAAATAATTTATTTTGAAAGGGTGGATTTTTTTTTGAATATTTCGAAGTGACTTTAATCAAAAACAACATCTCAAAAGAGGTAGTAAAAACCATTTTAAATTAGAATACGGTAAATACATATGCCACATTATTAAATACATATTATTGATTCAAAATATGAATATAAAATAAATATTTTCGTAATAATAGAAATGGAATTAGAGGGAAATTTTTCATTAAAGGAGTTGATATTTATTTTCTTAAAAAATTCGAAATTATAATAAAAAATTCAACGATATTGAATATTTTTTCTTAAGAAACCATTTTTCCTATATGGGGACATGTAGATATAATATCAATTGTTAAAAATAATTACATCAAAAACATATATGAATGGTGAAAATTTGTAAAATTTCAACTCAAGGAATGAAAATTTCTATAAACAAAATATAATTGGGATATAAAATTTAATGATTAAAGGGACACCTAAAAAGGGGTTATGTGTTAGAAATTCAAATTCCTAAAAAATAAAATCTAAAACATAATAAAATCAATTTGCTTAATGTATCAATCTTATATGAAATAATTTCATGAAAAACATTAACAACTCAATGAATGGTTATTGTATTCCCAAAAGTTCTTATTATAATTGAAATGTATGAATAAGTGGGTTAACATAAAATTTAAATTCATGTATCATGAAATGATATATTTTAATCAAAAATTAATGAAATAATTTAGGGAATACAATATATAAAATAAATATTTGTGAGAAATATCAAACATATCTCATGGATTTGGAAATGAGAAAAAGAAATCCAATATTGAAATTCAATCATGGTAGATCGCACTCTATTATCATATATAAAAACATAAGAATATCAGTATACTACATTATAACCTTATCAATATACATAATAATTTATAAAAATCATTGAAAATTATTCCTTAAATCTATATTAGTTGGTTAATATGTACATTTAAACATCTGGAGTGAGTAATCATGAATTGTTTAAACTAGATTCGTAATAGTTGTGATATTTAACATTATAATCCCAAATTTCAGCATTATAAATATAAGAATAGTTAAGGTCTTAAATGACTCAATGAAAGACTACTAAAAATTTTTAAAGTGCATTTAATGTAATTTACTTATAGATATTTACATTTACTGTATTTCCTTTTTCCGTAGTAACTAGTTTTTATAAAAAAATTCAATTATGAATAAAAATAAATCAGTAATTTTTATTTAATTTGGAATAAATAATTAATCATTTTAAACAAATAATAATATTTTAATGTTCTAAAAGTGGTAAAAATTAATTTTAAACTACTAAATTTATAATAAGTCTTATTTTTATGTTTTTCTAATAATATAACTTATGTTCAAAATTATAAGATTTTAATTTAAAAATTTTAAAAAAAATCATTAATATTATAATGCCACATATAGAATAAGTTTATGGTTTTCTATGAGGGTTTCCTGAAATTTTTATCCATTTTTATATCAAAATTAGGGAATTTATTTCATGTCACTTTAAGAAATGATTTTTTTTCACTCTTCTCCAAAAAATAAATATTTCTAAAAAAAGTATAAAAAATAAACATTTAATAATTTATAAATTAAAAACTCACAAATGATTTTATTTTTATAAAATTTAAATTTTAAAATAAAATAATACATTGACATCATAGAAAAATAAAAATATAAAATAAAGATTGTTTTTATTGATAAATGACTTCTTAAATAAAAAGTGTCCTTAATAATATTTTGTATTAATGTAAAAATATTTTAATATCGGAATACTAGTTTAAATATATGATTATTAACTTTTATAGAAAATTGTTAAATGTGATTAATTTAACTTAGAAAGGAAAAGTACTATATAACTTCTTTTAAAAAACTTCATCATAATCCTTTATTTTTTAAATAATAAAAAAAATATATTATTATTTTAATTGATTTTTGTCCTCTTGTCTAATGATTATTATATTCATAAAATAATTTTATTATGTATCAGTCTATTTTATTGATGTTTTGTTCTATTTTATTGTGTTGCACTTGACATGATCTCTTTGTATTAATTTAAATGATCCCAAATATTATGTTATTTCAATGCCTCCTACCACAAGATTATTGACTAGTCATAGTAACGATGGCTGAAGCATAATATGTTTGGAAATCATTCCCTTGAAAAAAAATTGAGTGTCCCTTCACTACCCAGAGGCTGGGTCAAACCATCATTCCCATATTTCAATATTTACCAAAATATTTTCTATCCATTCGATGTTATTATAATATAATTTGGCCTAGATTATATCTAGAGGATTCATGATTCTCTTTATGAGCATAATGAAGAACATGAATTCAAGTATCAATTACATGTAATCTGTGAATAGGTATATCAGGAGGATTATATTGATGGATTGATATTTTAACTCACTGTAGTATGAATGTTATATTTATTATTGTAGTGACCATTATCATAGTGATGGGGGTAAAAAATAATGAAGACTATTTATTGGAATGGATACTTGAAGGGGATATTGATTAAGTTACATATTCCAACAATGATGGTTCTATTGAATCTTGGATGTCCATAATGTTATAGATTTCAAATCTTATTCCTCAGGGGGAGATGTGGTCACAAATAGTTGATTTAGTTTTTCATTTATTATTTATATGCTTAGTTGAATAATTCCATAATCATCCAATGATCAAAGTTATGAGTTTCATCGTTCAGGAGTTCCATCTAAAATAATTATTCTTCAAGAAAAGTATAAATAAAACATGCTACCTATAGTAATTGTTAACATTGTTTTACATTCCCATTATAAATCATTTTCTAGAGTGCTTCTTTAATAGTGAATCATTTCTAGATAATATTATCCATCATCTATGGAAAGGTGGTAGTAATTTGGGTTATAATATATACTAAAATATTTAGGAATCTTGAACTCTATAAAAATAAAAATGTTTTGATCTATGGTGGTGATGATGATACCTGAAAACTATTTTTTTTGCAAAGGTGTAATTTCTTCTTATGGGATTTATATTCATGTCAATTTTCTTTAACCTTGTATCCCGATGAGGGTGGTGTTGTTGTACCTTATATTTATAAGTACGAATCTCATGGTATTGAAATTAAATAACTATTGTGCTTCAATTGTCACTTTAATTAACATGATAGTCATAATTTCCACTCTACACAAATTCATCCTTTTTTCTGATGTAATAGATCTATTCACAGATTCAGAATGAAAAAATGGATCCTCCGATAATTGTTTCATGGATGAAAACTCTATGAAACAAAAAAGGTACAAAAAGGGAATGAGAATATTTTGTAACTCAATGTAGATATTCACAATCAATATATCAATCAATTGATCTAGATATATATATTTGTATAATCAATAGTTTGATCCTTTCCACATAAAAATGTTGTCTTTCTCTATCTCTTATTATTTTTGTCTCCAATTTTATATGTTAAGGATGAGTTCATTCCCTCTTTTAAAGATAAAATTATAATTTATGTATGATGAAATATATTCCTACTTAATGAATGATCTCACTACTATTTTATATAAGAAAAACTCTAGACGTTCTAGAGATTGGTAAAAAAAACTTGATATTTTATGTATCTTATTTATCCCAATTCACATCATATTAATGAACAAAGACATAATATGAATATGATGTGGCTTTTTCATATCTCATATTATAAAATATTATGTTTTTGGGATTACCAATTCTTGTAGGATTAATATTTAAGTATTACAATTCAGGATTAGTGTACTTGTGGGTTTCATATTCATTCCCCATATTTACATGGATTCTGTTCTAGATATAGGGGACTCAATGGAGTCGAAGACATCATTTGGGATTGTGTATTAGGAAAATAATTGAGTACATTTACTCGACTAAGAATAGTATGGTTGGATCATATATTCATCTTCTTGATATGATATATGAGTATTCATAGGATATCTCAATTAATATTATGGAAGTTTCAACCCAAAAGATGGAATTATGGTATATCCACAGTAAGTGTGACTTGTTAAGATAGATGTTTGGGATATGGTTTAACAGATAATTGGAAAATAATTATAATTTCTTATAAGATCTCTATTATTTTGGGGGACTCTATAGAAATAAAATACTAGTTTCTATGTGAGTGTTTAAATTATTTGGAATATTAAATAAAAAAATGTATCACTTCAGATTCTCAAACACATATTCATATTGAGTTGGACATGCCTCCATGAAAATAATCACAACCTCTTTGGGTTGTGGGTTTTTGTGGATTTACCCAAAAATATCCCATTATCATAGGATAATGGTTGATGAATATATTGCAACTAAATATTTTTAGGATATCCATGATCATGAGTCTTCATTTATGGTCTTTTGTGAAAACCTTATTCCGGAATCTCAAGTAAATCCAAATTTCAAATAGATTTTCCTTATCACGTAATTATTTGTTAATTTAAACCAATGTTTTCCCTATCTAGTAATTTATATAATATTTATAATATATAAAAATGAAACCGTTATCAAATCATCCACCAAAATAAATTTGATAGGGGATTCTTATCCCATTGAATATCTATTGAGATATAGACTATATTCCCCATTGATGTATGATTTCTTAGTTACCTATTTTGATATGAGATCATTGAAATGTTTTACATGACCTATTTAACGATATCCTAATAATTATATTATAGTGGATGATCTTGAGTGAGTACCCAATGTCATTCCTAGAATATTGTCATAATTAATGAGTTAGATCACCAAATATAGGGAACTGATAGGGTTCTTCATATATTGATGAAACAAATAAATAAATAACTAACATACTTAGTGGAGGGGGAGGTAATAATTATAACACCCAAAAGTATTAGAGCTGAATTAGATATTTTATCAACATGAAATTTCTCATCTTTGTATTTAATCATTCTTATGGGAATTATGTGGTAAAAATTACCCCTTAAATGGGTTGGATCATCACTAATACATCCACTAGGAATGCTACCAAGACCTTCTTATCCATTCAAGATTTTATCTGGTCATGATTTGGATGCAACACCATTTTTTGGACAGATGTTCCATGGCTTAATCTATAATTGTATTCATTACTCGTTTCATGTGGGGTGTATGTTCGGAATTCTTGGTAGCTGAATGTTGGAATCTATTGATGGATATTTTCATAACAAGTGATCCATTTATTGTCTCTCAAAATATAGAGATATCATTATATGGATCAACTAGTATATTAAGATATATGACCAGATACATTGTAATAATATATGATTATTCAATATTCTTTCACCATTGATGAGACATGTTTTCCTATAGGAGGAGTTAAATACATGATTATTTATTCAAACCACTCATTAATAGGACCATAATGTTGTGTATAAATAATTTTCTTGTGATTCAACCTTATATTATTAATGAACGAAATTAGAGACACTCATACTTTTCCCCCCATTTTTCCTAGATTATTATATGGTTGAATATTCAAGATGGTGGAATGTTCCTTTAAAAAAATTTCAAATCCTTTTTTTAATAATGGTAAATAATAAACATAAAATACAAATTAAGAACTAGTATTTTTATTGTAGTTTGAACTAATTATTTCATAATTATTCACTTAAAACACTCAATGGAAAATTGTGTAACCCGTTATTTTGTGATCTAACTTTTTTAGTGGAGTCACAACCCATTACAATTGAATTTTTCACACATAGATCCATAAACCATATTCTGATACTTGATTCAAACTAGAGGCATTACCCATCCATTTCTTTCCTTTTTCTACCACACTACAAAAACAATAAATAACATTTTATCTTGTTTAATGAATAACCATTGATGTATGTTTGGACGGATCATATAATAAAAGACTAAGGACATACTTTTCTGTACAAAAATATAAACAAAAAATCATGCACATAGAATAGAAATGAAAATAAAGCACCACAAGAAAAAGAATAAAGGTAATTATTATCTTAATGCTGAGGTATTATGGATAACCATGTTAAAGTACTATAATGTTTCTCAATAATTTTTAGTCAAAAAATTCATAGCATCAATGATACGAAAATATAGAGTATATCTTTTGAAATTTTCAGGTCAATGTATTCACATTAAGTCACCCTATTCAGGTATCCTCAAAGCAACAACACTTCTGTACGGTTATATAAAACTATATTTATATAGTATCTTCATAAATATCAATGAAACCTATGTGTCACTATTGTTATTATTTGATATCATTTATTATTAATTTGGTGTATTTTAAATTTTTGGAGTATCTCATATATAATTTGGAATATATTTTAAATTTTATATTTAAAAATGTTTTCATGCATTATTTCTGGAAAACCATTTAGTATAATATATATATTGTTGTTTTTAATTCATATTGTTCAGTATATGCTTGATCTACATATATAATGCATGGTTCAAGCTAAATTGTATGAAACCATATAAAAACTGTGTAATAATTTTTTTTGTGTATGGGAATTGGCATGCATAACAGACATTTTTAGTGGAAACAATGATAAAAGCGTAGAAGTGGCTATACAGTGTTCACATAGTGGTTTCGTAGAGTTTACTTAATGTTTGAAATATATTCGGCAAAACCATGTGGGAATATTTCTCTTAGGTTTTTCAATTTGCACTATTTTAATATAGTTTGGAAAACATTGTAGCCAAACTATGATCATTTCCAAAATTTTAATTTAATCTGAAAAGTCATTTTTTTGTATACTGTTTTGGTATTTTTTGTTTCATATTTCTCTTCTCCTTAATAAAAGGAACCAAAAACATGAGGAAGAACATATACCACTTCCTTCATTCGATATTGGTGGATATTCTACCAAATTTAAATGGATTCCACCTAGGCAATCCCCCTATTGGTGTCCATCATCCATTCATTCTCTTTAAATCTATATTTTTTTTTCATTTTTGGGATCCCACAAAGCCAAATATGAGTTTTTCGAAAATGGATTGGCTTCTAGGTGATATATAATCATATTTTTGGTCTTTGGATATTTCAAATGGAGGGTTCATGATTGGGTTTCCATTCACCATCATAGGTGAAACATATTAAAATAATTTTATAATGAGTTTACCCATTTTTCTAATTCTTTTTATTTCCATTAATCTCTGATTCATTTAATTCTTGGTGAATAAAATTACTTATTTCAATTAAATAAGAGTATATTTAGTAGTTTGTGCTGTTTTAATAAATGAATTTTGAAGATAGTCAGTAGAACTATAATTGTTTTATTGTTTTTATTTTTTTCAAAATAAATAATTTATTCCATGTTTTTTTTGATAAATTTATATGATTTATTTAATATTGGTCTGAGGGATTAAAAATAATTTATCCCCATTTAATCTATAAATAGGATGATATGTTTTTATTGAAATTACTGTCCTCTGAATTGTATTTCAATTAATATATTTTATATATGAAATGGTTCTAATAAGTAATATCAAATAGTATGTTTTAAATTAATGGTTTATAATTGATTAAAAAGGGTTAAAATGACTCACCATTACAGTTCAGTGTGTTTATGCCTCATAAGAACATTTAATATTTTTATCTAAATTTTTTGTGTCCATTGATTGATCCCATTATTCATGATTTTTGTTTTGTATTGAGAGAAACTAGAGAAGTTCAATTATTATTTCTTGCTTATTGATTCATATTGCTGATAAGAAAAGGGGTTGTTTCTTTCTTGGGTGATAGATGTGATGCACCAGTTATTTCATGTGATATATTAATGACTATTGAATGATAAATTCACATGTATCTTTATTCTCACATACAATTTTTATTTGTAAATACCCCCAACCCATAAATATTGGTCTGGACATACAATTATAATAATTAAAATTGATGATTTTATTCCAACAAAACTGAAACAACTATATCAATAAAGAATTTTACAATAAAAAAATGTATGAGTGGATCACTTAAATACCTAAGGATCTTATACTTATCGAGTTTTGGAGAATCTGGACAAACTCATACATAACAATAGCAATTTATTTATTTGACCATTTTTTCAATGATACCCAGCTGCTTTTATATAACAATATGTCTTCAATATCTCCCATATAATTATTTACCCACTGATCTTTTTTATATATATTTCAACTAAAATCAATCTTCATAACATGCAGAAATGGAAAACAAAAAATGTTGATTTCAATATCTAATTAATGGTAAACCTTAGCTTCAACAATTTAATGCCATCTATGTAAATATGATGAGATAAGGTTATTATGACATAATCAAAGTGAAATAGAAAAAATAGATAATTTTTACTATGAAAAAATTTATCATAAATAATGAGACATGGAATAAATCATTATCTTAATTAAGGAATCTTAAAATTTTAAAATCCTGACCCATGTAAAATCAATACATGGGAAACATAACTATTAGGACACACATACAAATTTCAAAAACTATATTGGTATCATCAAAGATTAAAAATTCATCATGGAAACACATAACCAGATAATTATTCTATCTCATAAGAGAGACCAATAATCATTAAAATCTATAATGTATTTGGAGTTACTTGCAATTATTGAACTCCACTACATTATCCAATGAATTTTATATATTTACAAGACATTCCAGTCATTGGTTTATTATGTAACTGAGATGACTTGGATTATAACATAATGATACATCTATGTTTTATAATTTAACAAACCAAGAATCATCCTGATTTATTTATATATATGATAAAATAAACCAAATATTTATAAGATTTTAGTTTTTACTATAACACTCTTTAAAACATCCAACAATACTTTTTTATTGGTCAAACTGTGGAAAAAAAATAGGTTCCATAAAAATAACATTAAATAAAAAATATTATATATAAAGAAATAATCAAGATAGTACAATTTGAATATGTCATAAATATAGATTAAGAAAAAAATAAATGATATTTACATAGATTAAAAAATCATTTAAAATTAAATTTAATACATTTTATTTAAAATAATGAAAATATACCTATCGTTGGAAAAAATATTTAATCATAAATTCCTAAAATATTAATAAAATAATTTTAATAAAAAATAACTATGGAAATATGTAAATGAAACATAAAATAAATTATTTTGTATAATATATGGAAAATCCATTCATTTTGGTATATGTTATTACAAAGAAAATTTTCACACTACATGTAAAAAAATGAATGTACATTGTATGGAAAACAAAAAAATTGATTCAATTTAAAAAACTGTAATGAAATTAAAATATAAATGATTATTAAATTTAAAAAACAAATATTCAAATATTATAAAATTATAAACAAATATAAAAGTTCATGGATATAGAATAGAAAGGATTCATTACAAAAAAAAGGTCAATTTTTCCTTAAAATTGTTCTATTGGTCATATTATGTAAAAATGATTTGAATATTTAAAAATAAAATGTAATACATTTAAATAAATATAGAATAATAGATATTTGTTTTAGGAAATTATGATCATACAATATCCTCCAATATAACCTTGAGCATTACCGGTCCAAAAATTAGATTGTAACTTAAAGACTTTACCACATTGATAACTTTTGAGTCAAATTCCCTGAAAATAATGAATGTTAAATTGATATACATATATATATATATATATCATAAATTAAAATATATAATAGGATGATATTAATTAATGGGGTGTTATTTACACAATAAAAAATAAAAAATGTTGTGTAACAATAATTATGTCTCAAGGAATTCAAAATTGAGACCATAAAACCCTTGAAACATTAATAAGACATTCATTAATATATCTTGAAGGAGATAAAAGATAAAGAACATTTTGTATCATGATAAATGATTGGTTCAAGACATAATATCACAATATTCATCATATATAACTAATTAAATAATGTACGTTCATATTGTGAGATATCGAAAAAAAATTAGATGAATAATCCATTTAAAAGTTAGATCACTGAAGTGAGAATTAATCATTAAGGTGATATATTGTAACACGTTTAAAACCATATAAAATAATTTTAATTATATAATAAAATAATAAATGGCCTTTTTATAGGTAATCATTAAATAGTATATTAAATTATGGATATTTATAATATAATGAATGAAAATTGAGTTTGGAAACCCCTAACCTAGAGTCCAAATATACTATGTATATCCAATAAAAACAATATAATAAAGATAAAAAAAATTATTTAATATTTAAGGAAACTATAATGGGTTTATTACATTAGCATTAAAACATTTATTTTGTTGAAATATTTTATTACTCAAACGGTTTTTTCCATATAGGGTGTCTTGAGGAAGATCAATTCATAATTGGAAAATAAATTTTCTAGGATGACCATGGTCAAAGGTGTCATTATTACTTATTTTTCATAATATTATTCTAGAATGAATATTTATTTTTATATAATAATTTCTATTTTAGTGTCTTCTCTGAAGGGGACCCAAAAAAATGAAATAAATTCTCTAATGAAGCAGTAGTCTAAACTTACACATGTATTATGTTTTAGCTTTTTATTCAATGGAAAATAATGAAAGAAGATAAAATATATCATTATAGAATAATTATTATTATATAAAAATAGAATAACATTACTTAATCCATCCCCTTGACCATCCACAAGTGGATTTATTTAATCATTAAGTAAATCACAACGTGGAAATGGTAGTCCATACGTACATACAGACATCTAGGTAATTCAGAAGTTTAATACATGAAAATCCCTATTTTGAAAAGCTACATCTATAAAAGTTTTGATAAAATATCCTTTTGAAAAATGGAATATTAATATATGAAGTCCATATAAAATAAAAAATATATATAAGTTCCAAAATATGAGAACATGTATGGAAATTGAAAATTTAGACATGGAGGAAAAATGTAATGTTTAAATAATGATATAGAGTGATATAGAATGTGATCATGAAAATGTTAATGGCCACTAAATCATGAATTAATTAGAAAGAAAGGAGAATATAAATTTAGGATTAATTATTGTAAAAAAGATAAGATTTCAAATTAATGAGGAGTTCTATTATTATCTTGTCTAGGAATATTGAAAATATAATTATTTATTTTATACCAACTATAATATCCTTTAAAATATACACTCAGATATGGTTTAAAAAACATAATGATTAAATTATTGGTATTGATACCAATACATTTTACCCAATATTAAATATTTAAAATATTACAACATCCAAAATATTTATCGGATCAGTTGTTTACTAAATGAAATTTTAGGTTTATAACATTAGATAATTAATAAAACCCCTTAAATAAAATTTCCCATATGGTTGAATGGTCAATTTTTATACAATACTGAGATTTTATTGTATCAAATTAAGTCATCAAAATATCCTATTAAATATTTCACACATAATCACTTCTATAAATAGTTCATTTAAAAATTATTTTCATAATATAGGGAAAAATAACATAATAAGGGTGATCTCAAATTCAAAGTAAAGTTAAAAACAAGTATTTACATTTAAATGTCATCAATGAAAATAATGTGAGATTAAAGGTATGATAAAATAACTTGAGTGCACGATTATAACATAATATTATTCACATCCATCAAGAAACAAATCATAATTTAAAATACATGTAATGATGATTTAACAAAGTATATGGGATAAATAAGATGACAATCATGATCCATGAAAACACAATCATTGAGAAATGTATGAATAATTCTCATATAAATCATTGAAAAACTGTATTTGTGTATTTGAATATAAAACTTTTTCCATGGAATCACCAAAATTAATAATTAACATATCTCATTATAGTAAAATATATAACTGGTAAAATGAATTATCTCCTAGAAGAATCTTATAATCCACTTACTTTGTCTCTTTACCCAATGCATTTGGGGGGAAACCATAGACCCTTTAGACCTTGGTTTACACAAAATTATTTTAAAATGTATCCATTTTTCATTGGTTTATAATTAAAGAAACTATCAATCATAGATACAATTTTTGAATCACCATATAATGGAAAAAAATTCATAATATTTCTATTTTCAATATAACACCCTAAAATACAACCAACATTCAATTTTAGCTTGATTAACCTATGGAGAAGAAATGAGTTCCCTGAAATTATATTTTAAAAAATATTATTTCTAGAGAAATAATGAATGTCCTATAACTAGAATATACCCCCATTAAAGAGTATAAAAATTATAATGGATATTTCCATACATGGAAAATAAATTTAAAAAGACAATTAGGGATTTTTTTTGAGAACATGAAAATCATACATTTTATTTTGAAATAGTTTTGAATTTAAAATCCAAGAATATTGATAAAAAATATTATTTGAAAATAAAAATTTAACATTTTAAATTAATATTCAAAAAAATAAATTTATAAATATAGGCAAATACATCCATTTGGTAAATGTTAAAACAATAATCCCTTTTCATAGCTCATAAAAAAGTTCCATAGTTGAAAAAATGTATGAAATATTCACCTAAATCCATTTTTATGAAATTTAAATATAGTTAAAAATTAATTAAACATTTTTTCACCATATATTATTCTATTATTGAAGAAATTTTAAATAGTACATATTTGTAAGAGAAAATATTCTAAATCAAATAGAGAAATATGGTTTGTTTTTCGATAAAAATGTTCAAAGATCGTTTAATTAATAAAAGAGTATAAAACAAAATATAATCATTTATACCACATTAAAAACTATATGACAATTATAGGTATTCATTCAAAAAAATTATTATTTTACAAATTTAACCAATGTATCCTTGGATGTGAAAAATTCAAAGAATATTTGAGATTGTAATATCAATCCAATAAATATTTAGAAAGATTTGAATCATAGTCCATCTAAATAAAAAATAAAAAATTATAATTGTGATATCTTTAATTATAGGAGGTAATATGTCTATACACATTCATTGGGTACTAAGTACACTATATAAAATAAATTTTTTCTTGTAATAAAAATTATGTTAAAAATAATTGAAATTGAGATACTAAAATACTTATAAATTCTATAACATTTGAATCAATATATCATGACATATAATACAGAAAATAAAATTTAAATATCATGAAAAAATATTCATTAATTATATAATGTATAAATATATTTCATATAATCTTTATAAAATTATTTTGGGGAAGGATATGAGACTTGTGTCGAAAAACAATATTCAGATGAATAATCCTTAAAATGATCATATAAAGGATGTGAAAATTTATTATTAGGGAGTTTATGTGAAAAAATATTAAAAAATAAAGAAAAACCTTGAAATTATAAAAAATATAATCATATGTAATTTCAAACAAAATCATTTCATTATAGATTCAATGACGTGAATGTATTACCCAATGATTGGATTTGTGTTATGAAATAGTTTACCTCAAGTCCAAAAGTTCTACATATTCCCATTACAAACATAATAATAGATAATAGTAAATTATTTTATAATTTAATTACCTTTTTTAGTTTTATAAATTTATCACCATTCCATTTATTTTTTTGACATGTATTATTACTTATTCGTCTAATTGTAAGACTGGTTATTGGAGGATGTTCAGATCGTAATTTTTAATAGATTTGGTAGATTTGTGGTGGTAAAATGGTTCATTACTCTATAGTATATAGAATAATAAAAATAAAATAATTAAAAATATTATATATAAAATAAAATTTTCGTTTCATCCATGAATGGTGGTAATGAAAAATAAAATAGATCAGCCCGTGAGGCAATAGACTTTATGTAAACCTGAGTAATGTTGTTCCTTTCTTTGGATAGATAATAAATAAATAAACAAAGTTATCATTAAAAATTAATTCTAATTTCCAAAACATCATATAATTTCATTAAATCCATCCCCATTAGTATTCATGAGTGAAATATAGAAAAAAAAGTTCATCACCTCATGGAGATTGTAGTATGTACATACACACAAGCATTGATTCTATTTTTAATGATTGGAATTGTATGAATACATATGATATTTATTTTTTCATAAACATAAATCAATAATTGATATTATATAAAATAAATATATCATAAGAAAAATCTCTAAAAGGAAGTAATTAGAAATGAAATACATCGGTTTAGGAAATGGTAGTTTGCAAGTACCCATGAATAACTGATTTTTTCCTAATTTGATAGAAAAGACATAAATAAAGGAAATCCATTTAAATAAGAAAATATTATTATATTGGATATATTGAGTTCATTATATTCTATTTTTAAAATAATTTAATCATGTAAATGAATTAAATAAAAATTCTAGGTCGATAATATTACATTTTCTTTCAATAACCTCTTATGGATCTCCTTATGATGACCCTGTGGATTGTATTCAATGAATTATTGAACCTATTGATTTTAGATGTAGATGTTATGAAATGGTTTTGGTATAATTTGTAAGATCTGAGTGGATCATGAAGTATTTATAAGAGAGGATATGTAGTGTACTCATATAAAAGTGGAGTGGGAGACTATAGGTATTACATAAAGTAATAATTTAATATAATTAACTTTCATTTTTAAGAATAAAAAGTAGATATATTTAAAATAATAAATGTAAAAAAGTCTAATTAATATCATCAAAAAAAATTAGACATGTTTAGATGATTTTTAACCCTTACCTCAATGTTTTAACTAATCGTTAATCATTTTAACTATTACCTTAATATCAATGTTTTTTTACAAATTAGGGGACATGAAAGATACTATAAAATAATATGTGAACCATAAATTGAAAATATTTGATAATACTTACCATAGAAAAATTAATTAGTCAAATAAAATATTTTAATGAATTATACATCATTTAATAAAATATTATTTAGCATAAAATTTCATTAAATTCATTTTAGGAAGGATTCAAATAATAAGAATTTAAAACTTTTCAAGACTGTAATTTAATTCAATTATAAAAATTTAACATGTCACTAATAAAATGTATAAATCTAAATTTTTAACAGCATAAACCACTGAATATAATATTACATTGATGTTTTTAGAATCATATAATTTATTTTTCTAATGCTTAAACAAGAACTATATTTGTGTTGTGTATGAATTTAAGGTTGGTATTCCATCAGTAAAAATTAAAATTATATTATAATGATAAAAAATTAATTAAAATTTCATATAAAAATTTAAAAATAAAAATAATCTTCTTTATCCATATGATAAAATATTTTGGATACTAACTCAAAGATTGTGTCATTTTTTATTTATATTTTTACTGAAATAATTATATATTCGTTATCATTATCAAGTGGAAATAAATTTCAAACACGTAGAATTTTTTATTATTATGTTAAAAAAAAGTTGTAAATTGTGGTAATTTGAAGTGTTTGATTTATTTTCAAGACTTACCACTTATTTTTAATATTGTTTTACCTATTTTACCCATACTATGCTGACATCATTTATCATGATTACAACTCAAAATGAACAATAATAAAATTTACATATCTATCAAATTTTGAAATTTTTATTACAGATTTGGTATCCATTTTATCAAATTCAATACCTTTTATTGGTAGAATTTATAAATAAAATAAATTTAATAAAATGAATAAAAATTGTTTTCTAAAAATATACATTTTAAACTATAAAAAGTTTTATACCCATATTATGAATAATGATGATCCCGATGAAATTAATTTAATTATTTTTAATCAAAATTATGTGATAAAATTTTAAAATCAATTCAAAATAAATGTGGTACATTTTCTAAATTGAAAAAAAATATACTTTTCTACATGATCAGTATTTTTTCACTAATCGATTGAAAAAGAAAGTGTTTAAAAAATAAAAATAATTCACCTTATGCTATTTTCTCCATGATGATTTAACAAATGATATAATTTGTATGAACTAAATTTTTTTAAAATCATCCAAATTTAATTATACTTTTTTGACATAAAAATTAAAAAAATTTATTTTTATTGGAGAAGTATTTTTGAAACATAAAAAGACATTACAAAACATTTAGTTCCTTTACGTAGTCATTTATCAATAAATTTAAATTGAGGTGAATAATTTTTATTATATTTCATAATGAGGTTACTCTTATTCATTCTCTTGAATGAAATGACTAACTTATAACGATCATATATAAAGTAAATTTATTTTGTAGTTCATTTATGCTCCATGTTTCATGTTTTGCGCATTATTTAACATAGTATTCATTCAAAATGTCAGGGTGTTATCGACTTAGTATGGAGACATTTGTTTCTAATGGATGAAATGGATGTGTGTTTCACTAGTGAAGTAGAACTCACAAGCTAGTTCCCTAAGAGGCTTACGCCCTCTGAAGGGGTTTCTTTCATCCCATAGTTGTTCAAGAGGGTGATGAACGATTATTATAATGATTACATTAGGGGATGCTAACTATTGTGTTTTAGATGATAACATGTCTAATTTTTTTCTTTTTATAGACCTTATTATTTACCACTTTTCTACATCCCATTTGGATTGGTTAATGGACTTCATTATACACTTTGATTCTAGCCACCACCTATTGATTAACAAATTGGAAAACTACTTTTTATTATTTCCAAGGTGATTTCAATTTTTTGGGTGTCCATAGTTTTTTAAAACTATTTCTAGTTGTGTTTTTTTTTCACACCATCAATTTATATGGAGAATTTATTTGGAATGTGTGTTTTATATTTTAGGTGATTCATTTTGTTAAAAGTGTAATTTTTTTAAAATTATATCAAAAGATGAAATGTAATTGAGATGTTTTTATGAAATAATAATAAATAATTGTATTCCCACATTCAGTGCTATGGTATATATTTATTACCGTATAGGGGTAATTTTAAAAATGGAATGGTGGAATATTATTTTTTATTTTTCTAAAATTTATTTGAGAACAAATGTTTATATTTATATTGATAAGTGAATTTATGAAATGGTCATCTAAAATGAAATGACACAATTTCATCAGCAGATTCAAAATAGTTGTGATTTCCTAGAACCCTATATATACCACTCATCATATGAAGATCTTATATCTTTCTTTTAAATATACCTGACTATAGACTAGTCTTGTTGGTGTTTGACTATGGTTGGAGTATAATTATCAGTTTTGGGACATAGTGAATGATTGTGGGTGACGAGGATATGGTTTTAGTGGTAAAATTTGTTTTAATATAGTTTAAGATAATTATTTATCAAACTTATACGACTAAAAATTTCATTTGGTTTATATTATATGTGGATTATTCCTTTATATTATTTTCATATTTTTTTGGCCATGTTTATACTCTAACTCATTTAAAATTTGTTTGGTATTTATAGAAATTTTTATTGTTGGTCATGATATCTAATATATATATATAGGACATTATAAGTTTCTAGTTGAGATCTTAGTTCTGGTTAGTTCTATTTATTTGGTGAAATAATTCCTTAGAGTTGTTATTGACACCCATGCACTATTTCCAATATCATGGGTATTGGGAACACCTTACAGGAGAATCATGGGCCAGGTTATGAGATAATTCAGATGGAATCTCATGCAGGTTCTTTACATTTTTATTCGATCCTAGATTCAAGGAAAGGTATATATATTCATTATATTCACCCATATTTTTTGGTATGTGTTTGGGATGATAATATTCTGGAATAGCATTTGGACATGAGAGGTGGTTCAGAATCATGTTCTCGATTTCCAACATTCATTAAGATATTTATTTCAGAATTGGATGTGGGGATTTGCTTCATGATGTTTAATTTTTTCTACAACATTGATATATTTTTGTGTGATGTGATGGTATGTTAATCCACATTGAATATTTTGGTCATTTTGGGGGTCTTCATGAGTTATGAACATGAATGAGGGGAATAAACCAATGTCACATGGATAGCTCAAAATATCTAGTTATCTTTGTGGGGATCATATGAAAATGTTATACAACCATTATCGATCCAAAAGAATTGGTGGATATTTTTCACTATACAGTACATCTAAACCATATACAGTGTTATTTCTCCTCTAGTATAGTTATTTTATCTCCCCTACTTCCAATAATGATCTCCATTGTTATTACAATTGGGCTGTTTGTAATTAATGGAGTTGTTATTGGGAATTAATGATTATGAGTTTGAATTTTTGGTCATGATTTTGGTTTTATATTACTTTATGGTGTTTTTCATTAACACCTTATGTTTTTTTTGTATTTGGGATTAAAAATTTGTTGTTTTCATTGATGAAAATGTATTTTCAAATGTAATAGGATATCTAATGTGTTTCCATGATTTTAAAAACTATTTTCAGTGAGGGGAATAATAATTTTGAATGTTGGGAAATGTTTTAAATGTAGTTTATCTTATATTTTTATAATTATTTGGATATTTTTAAAAGGAAATGATATTTTTTAGAAATGTATTTTATTTTTGAAACTAGGTGTGAATATTTCATTATATGAGGAATTTAATGTAATTTTATTTTTTGTATTGTGGTTTATATCATCATTAAAAAATATATATATTGATTTTAGAGTTGATGAAAACCATTTTAAATGAAAGGGGGATTTTTCTATTTTTAGGTTAATGTTATAAGATAATCTGTGGGTTAGTTGACCCCTTTTAGTTTGGTAAAATTATTTGTTAATGAGGGGTATTTTTTGAAGGGTCAAATTGTGGAAAAAATGAATCTAATGACATTGTTAGTTTTCAAAAGAGTTTTCCTATTTGAAATTTGATTTGAAACTCATCGAAAGTGGAGGGTATTTTAGGGATGATAATATTATTAATGAATTTATGATATATTCTTTCGGGTGGATATTTTATTTGGATTTTCCCCTTGACGTATATTGGGATGGTTTATTTTGTTTTGGAAACATGAATACATTATATTCATGATTTCAATATTTTATAAGTGCCTACCATAATGGTTTTGAAGTGAGGTGGTAAGTCTTTTTATAATGAGAATAGGTTTTCATAATTATATTTTAATTATGTCTATCAGTGTAGATGTTTTATTTTACCAATCATCAAAAGGAGTGGTAGAGCCGAAATACTATTATCCTTAATAAATCGAGAGTGACTATACCAATTTTGCTGAGTGATTGTGTTGCTATTTTTGTTTTCAAATTGTTGATTTAGTTATTAATATAAGGTGAGTTGATATTTTCCTAGGTTTGTTTTTGTAGTGATATAATAAGTTGTGATTTGAAAATTTTAAGCACAGATTGGGATGAGGTTTTGTGGTTATCTATGTTGGATGAAGTCTATATCTACCTTATGGTTTCTCTTGGTGAGGTGTAAATTTTTTTTGTGTTTTTTTTTATGTTCCATGATGTTTTCATATGTTTCTTGGGGATTATATGGGATACCTTACTCATATACTTTTTCAGTGGATTGGTTTTGGGTGTGTCATCTGTATGTGTGTTGAGTGACATGAATAGTTGTAGCAGTGGTTGAAATTATGAATTGATCATTATAAGTTTTAAAAATTTTGGTATTACTTAGGGATTGTTATCCATGTATGGGGTACTAGTTTTTACCTTCCAATCAATTTGTTTCATGAGGTTAGACCCATGATTTTTTCTTAATGAGACATGTTTTGTGGTGTTTATCAGTTTTTGATATTCCGAGTTTGGTTGGTCTTGGATGATCATTCTTGATAATCATAGATATACCATGGGTCTAAGACTTTTTTAGATTAAATTTGATTTCGTGGTAATTAGGTTTTTTTGGATTTGGTGGTTTGGGGAACAATATAGGAACATGTTGGGCCATATTCAACCTAATAGTCTGTCAAAATCAATGAGTAATCCATGATTTAACATATGAATTACTAAATTACCATTAAAATTATTGTTTTCAATTGACTATTACATAATAACAAAGAAAATAGTATCATAATAAACAATTTATAATTAATTAATTTTCATTATTAAATACCCTATTATGAATTTATTTTTTAAATAAATCTATAGGCCAAATCATATAAGTCATTAAATTTAAGGATTGGATTCAATTGAAGAATCCCTCCAGTGGAGATCAACACATGGGCTTTGAAACTTCAAGCACCTCTGTAGTAATATGAAGGTTCTTTTATAGATGTTATTCAAAAGTTGTTCATTCATTTATGAACCTCCCATGAATCACTTCATGTTGAATGGAACTTATTTATAACTCTAGTATTTAGTGGCTTTTGGATGATGATCACTCTTTTTTCTAGAGGTCATTATAAGAGAAATTATTTCTAGGGCTTGAGAGAATTATATTTAGAAATCTATTGTTCCCAATAATGATTAATCCTTGAATAATATATAACAATAAATTTCTAAATCTATGAAAGGGATGGTAATTTTAAATAGACTCTTAAAAAATCCCTTAATTCATTGAAAACATCTTATTTAACAATCACATAAACAATAATAATATTTACATGAATTGTGAAATTTTAGGGGATAATGATATATAGTTTCTAACCAAACCATTAAACTGAGTCCATATGTATTCCAATATATTTAGAAAGCCTTGAAAAATAAATAATTATTTAATAATTAAAAATTAATTAATTATTCACTAAAAAAAATTAATACAATATTCATTAAAATATATAATAAATATATAATATGTATTCACATCACTGACTTCAAATGTATTTTGTACGTGTAAATGAATATTAATTAATAGATTTTATATATTCAAATAATTAATAATTACCTCATGAAATGAATTCTTATATAATATATATATAACATAATATTCTATCAGATAATTGGTGACAATATATAATAAATTAAATAAGAATTAATAATCTTTTTGAGACAAACGGTGATATGAATTTGTCACCCAATTCATGCCCTAAATAAATTTGTTGAATAAAAAAGTTACAATGCATGTTCAAGGTGTAAGGAGTTTTCACAAACTCAAAATTGAAATAGATACATGATAATGTAGCAATAAATCTTGAACAACAGTTCACAAAGAATCAAATAGGAAAAGACATTACCTTCCATGTAATAGATCAGCTCAGACAGGAAGGACATCAACTCCAAGAAAGCACCATCGGTAGTCTTCAGAATATAAATAAAGAGAATTATTCCATTATAGGATAATTAAGGGGGAGTGACACACCCAATTTATGTGGTTCAATCCACTCCAGCGCCTCCAAAGTCTTCAAATGTATAAAAGTAAGCAGCCACAGAGATTCCATGCAATGAACCTCCATGTAAGAAAACACATTAAACTAAATTGCATCAACTTAGAGAAATCTCCAGGGCCTCAAAATCAGCAGTAACCCATAAAAAAGAATGTCCATCACATCTGGATCAGAGGCATGTCCATGGCATAAAAGTATAAGGTAGTAAAAAAAATAAAGCAGCACTAAAAATAAATTAGGGATTTGGTTTAGACTCCTTCACCAATATCTTATTAAACATTATTTGTTTGATATAAAGAAAAGTTTATTCATAAATTTTACCATTTATGAGACTTTCATAATCTATTTCGACAATCTGGTCTAAGTCTTCATTCATATTCCCCTCAGGAGGTACAAGAGGATCAACCTTAAGCTTCATAGGAAAATATTAAATAGTATATAAAATTTTCCTTATATTAACAGAAAACCTGGATAACAAACAAAATTAAATTTCAACATGGTATTATTCTACATAACTATATTTGTAAAAATTATAAATCTAGAATAAAAATATCACCAAACATTCTTTTTAAGCTACATCTTATGCTATAAAATATATAACATAATATATATATATATATAGAAACTAATAGTTGTAACACGATTAAAAATTGAATATTACATATTAATTAATGTGATAGTAGATATAATTATCAAAATATGATTAGTTTTATATCCTCTAAAACATTTATTCTGGTTTCTCTAATTTCAAGTAACTCATCTTGTTTTTCTTCCTTAATAAATATCATGTAGTTCTATATAATATCTAATAAATTTACCTATGTTTTATATTATATTATAATTATATAATTAATTCATATTCAATGTCAATGCTACGTACATATCATGGTATGAGAGATATATTTCTAACAAACTCTTGGGCATAAGTAAAATATTTAACACAAAATACAATGTAACACCATATTTACTTTTATATATTATTCCATTTTATATTACTCGATACCATTGAATAAATGAAAAAATCATTAGATTTAGAAACCCCTTGATCATATCTATTATATCATTTCATAATGAATGTATGTTCATTATTAATTCATATTAGAGAAAAATTTTCAAATTTAAATTATTCATATAACCAATAAAATGTTTTCAATATGTTTTTAATGAATTGTCCAAGAAAACTATAGTGTTCCCACTAAAATATTATAGTCTATGAGGAAAATATTCATTTAAAATAAATATAATATAATAAATATAATTTTTTAAAATCCATATATGTAACCTTGAAACTTATATTCTATATTGGATTTCATTGATATTTCTATCCATTATATTCATTCCATATAGTCGTGTAACTTAAATTAACCTCCAAGTGAGGTCGATCAACTTCTAATGCCTAATTTACTGATCATGGTATCATTGTAGAGTATAACTTAAAATTATTTATTCACAATATATTTTCATAACCATTCTATATTTATAGGTATCTCTAATATACCATGCACGAATTTGTTTATGGATACACATCAAATACCTCATATCAATAACGAATGTATAAAAAGAATTGTTTTACATGGAATCAATATATAAATTCATAATAACATATCAAACACTGTTATATAAAACATAATACTCCCAGTAGGGTTTATTATTATCATTGAATACATTATCATGCACCATGTTGAATATAAAACCACAATAATTATGTCTAATTTCATAAAAAATGTATTTATCAATAACAATTCATCCCAATAAAAATTAAAGAGTTTAATTTTCTTATGTGTACTTGGGTATCTAGATTGAAAAATAATCAAACACCTTACTTATCCTACAATCCGAAAGGTGTTTTATACCCTACAAGATATTTAATTTTAATGATTTAATATCTTTTAATATTTTGTCTTGTTAATATACTTATTAACAATGGGATAATTATCTGTTATTGACTTATTTTATTAATGATTTAACTTTTATTATTTCACAAGAATTACAGTGGATCCTATCAAAACCCCAGATGTTGTGACATAATGGAATTTTATCCTATTATACCTTATATGATACCGATTAGTTATTTTGGTTGACATATATGTATTTGTTAGACACTAATATAAAAATAATGAATAAATGAATAAATGAATCAATGAATACAAGATGTGTATATAATACTTCTCATGAATCTACCTTGCACATTAACTATATATATGGATTGAATAAGGCAATATGAGTTTAGGAAAACTATTACCCATCATTTATTGATCAATGAATACTTTTTACGGTATCCTACCACATAAACTTTAAGAGGTTACAATAACTTCTACCATGTTAATTTAATACTCTCATATATCATTCTTAAAATTTCATAACATAATTTCATTAATTATATATATTAACCTCTATCGTCACCATGGAATTATTCATTACAAATATTGAATAAATTCCAAACTATTTCTGGTGTACCTTCATTTCTACAGGTTTCATTATCTAAAAATCAATAAATAAGAGTAAAGATAATACCAAAAGTGTTCTTTTCTAAAAGAAGACAGAATACACATTTTCGGAAAATCGTTAACTATCAACATTTAATTTTACTTGAAAAATAATTATCTTTCCACAATTCGATATGAATATTATTATTTTCATTCCTTTCATATTCCCAAAATTTGACATCAGCGAACCTAATATTACTAATCTGTTAGTTATGAGTACAATATCATGAAACATTATTTTCAATAGAAATGAAGATTCATTGTGCCCAACAGAACACTAAGATAAATATATAAGTAAAACATCATACAATTCATCGTTCAACTAGAATCAATTCCATCAGTAATAATATGTTTTGAAATTCAAATTTCCACAACATGTATCAAACTATTCATTCTCTGAAAGAATTTAGATTTACATATTTATGTCATGTTCTTCTAAAAAATAATATAGTAATATAAATTAATCAACATCTACAAAAATACACCATAGTTCTAATAATTTTTCATTTTTTCTTTTTGGTATTTTAATATAATATACAATTTAATATCGAAAAGTAAAATAAAAAAATGACCTTCCATGATGAATATATATTATATAGATTCAAAAAAACCATTTACTATAAAATACCCATGGGATTATAAACATAACATTTTATTTTGTTCACCTTTTTGGTTGTAGAACTGAGTTACCTACAACTAATATTTACCAAGCGAATAAACATTAGACGATTATTTTACTTTTCAATCCATAATTAATTTGGAATATTTTTAATTTAGTGAGGAGTGATGTCAATTTGAGAATAATTGAGAATATTGTTTCCATATATAATAACCACATCTCTATGTGATCAATTTTAACCATTATACTGATGTAAAGATCAATATATAAGTACGCTATTCCAGTTTACATTATTATGTTGTAGTGAATGTCATGTTTTTATAAAGCCTCTATTTCTTCTTATCATGAAAAATGGGATGAGATAACTTGGTATAGGCATTTTTTAGTTATATTACAACATCAGTTCTCTAAACATAAGTGATATTCAAATACAATGAATAATTTAAACATCTCAGTATACCTCTTGTACGCATCCTTCATTCCCTTTCATTTTTTGGTTAGTTAGTTTTACATTTATAAAGAATTCTAACACATAGTATAAATATTACAATTGAACATTATTTCATAAAAAACTTCACAACCCTTAGAATTTTTATGGGCATGGACACCCTCTTTTTCTAAATTTTAATAGGGTTATGTTTATTTTTCATTACATGTTCAATAATAATTAAATAATTATTTTCTTATTTATCTAGATTACAAAAAACTATGAAAAAAAATATTTTATAAATTTTATTATATATCTCCAAATATTATATAAAAACAAAATATCCCTCACCATTTTCTTTCATAGTATTCATTTATATACGCATTCTATTTAGAAATATACATATCATCATGTATATAATCCAAATATGGTCTTGACATGTTATTTGTAGAGTTTTAGGTAAACACATATCTTCCAACATTAATAACTTGTGGTTACTTGATCAGTTGAGTGGAAACCCCTACCCTAATATATTGGGAAAGTATTACCTCAACATTTTCCACTCAGTTACACCAAACAATACATGGGTAATCATCCCTTTATGTGATCTTTACTTTGATGACCCACATTATAAGCTAAAATTATAGGATAATAGAAATAACCAGGCCTTGGTTTTGAAAACGTTGAAATATTGATCAATATTAACATAATTAAGGTATGGATAAAATGAAATAACATTTATATTTGAGAGATTGTATATTCTCTATTAAAATTTTAAAATTTATCTTATTAAAATAATGTTTTTAAATGTTTATTTTTTGAAGGGATTACTCGTGTCTCGAAAGAAATATAGACAATATAATAATATTTTAATTAAAAAAATTCTCCCCTAATTGTGTTTTTAATGGTCACATAATCTTTTTAAGGTGTTTAATTATTTAAGTCATGTTTCTAGAAATTATACTTGATTAAATATTGTTATAATGTTGTAAGAACCATTACAGAGACCTTTAAAAGTCACAATGGGTTTTTGAGACATTGGGTAGATGCTATAATATCCATAGAAGGTAATTGAAGAATTGAGAGGATCCACTTGTTGATCCTATAGGTAGAAATCAGCACCGACTGGCTAGTATAGTTCCACCATCCACTCTAGGGAAATAGACGAGGACTTGACTCATAAGAGAATGAAACCACTATGTTGTTTATGAGAACTATAAAACTGCTGGTGATGATTGTAGAAAACAATTTTTTTTCAATTTTAGTATCTACACGATGGAGGTCCACTTGATAGCCAGTTGGATATTTCTTATAGTATCAGTTTTGAACAGTATCACTAGATACCCAATAGAGGCTACGAGTCGATTGATGTTGTAATGTTAGAGGCTTTAGACCATCATTTAATTATGGTAAAAGTTCATTGAATATATTCTTCCATATATTCATTACACATGATAAATTATATAATGCTCTCAATTTATTTAAAGGTTATAAATAGGCCCATACAGTGTTGTTTAAACTCACAATATAATCCATTCTGTAATGAAAATATCCAATAAAAAACCTCTATCATGTAATATCATTTTATAAATTATCACTTCTATAATATATAGAAAGAGAGTGTGTGTATGAATTTTAAAATATTGTCCTTCTAATAATTTTCTCATATTATCCAAGAGTTTTTAAAATTCATTAGATAGAATCAAGAATATTGTAAAATGTAATTTCTCACAATAATCCTCTATTATTTCTCTTTATTAAAATTATTGTACCTCAAAACCATTAATGTTAGGGAAACATGTTTTCATTCAACAACTATTAAAATTAAATGGATTATACACTTTGACGTTTGTAGTTATACCCATTAAAAATCAATGATCAATTTTAATTATCATTTATTAATATAACCAAAAAGTAAATATCGTTTTGGTATCTTGGTCATATGTAATGAAATGGAAAAAATAAATTAAATCCTCAAGAAATTAGAGTTGTAGTATTAGGTTCTCTTTATGACATCCCAATATAAATTTTTTGTGTGGGTATTTGTTTCATGGCTTGGACCATAGATCTCGAGGCATGTTGATATGTAATGGTTGATTTGATGGGATCATTTTCATCATTTTCAGGATATGGTGCTTGGTTATAATAAGTACAAAAACTATGTTTGTATCTTGTATTCCTTTTCATTGTGGCGATATTTTGTATATTTTGGAAAATCATATACGTAAATAGTGAAACCCACTCCAATTGTTGTATTTTTTTCTCTTTTGGATTATTTTTGTCTTTTTATTCCTCATGTGGATTCCCGATTCTTTCTCCTCCAACATCAGAATTTTTAATGAGGTTCTCTCCCTCTCTCAGGCACCACAAATATAGATTTTTGATTGTTTCATCATGATTCATTACAAAGATTTATAATTTAGGGTTCCCTTTTTATCCCTCTTTAGGGGTTTTCAAATTTTTATCTTATTCTATAACCCTACTGAAAATTGTTAGTTGATTTACATACCTAAGATATGTTAAAATTTGGTATTCTTATTTCACGGTGTTTTTATCACACCATTGATAGCCAAACTAGGGGTTTTATTTCATGGTGATATGATTCCACCACATGAGTTCTGTGTTTCAAAATCATTTTATTATATTTAAGAGTTTCAATAGTGCATGTATTTATTTATTCAGTTGATTTATGATAATTATAGTGTGGGAATTGTTGGTTTTGTTTATAAAAGTATTCCAACACATTACTTGGGTTTAATGTGGTTTAATGGTTGTAATTTATTAGTTAAATTATGATTTGATGGTAAGAGTTTTTTATGTATGCAATATGATTGATAAAATTACAATGAATGTTTTAAATTTGAAAAACAATTGTTCATGGGTTTTAAGCCAAATGCTATTTTCAATGTAGGATTATGATATAGGTTTTATATGTTTCCATATTTATAATGGTGGTGTTGTTCAAAAATAGAATTAGAGATTCCTCCAGGTTGTGTTGGTTGTGATTTGGTGGTGACCGTGATATCCATTGGATTGGTGACTCTACTCCAAATAGTTGTGTATACATATTTCAAAAAATATATATTTCATGTGTCACATGAAAGGACCCATTAGACCTTTGTGTTGAGATGTTTGAATGATTAGTTTTCTTCCCCTGTAGAGCCTCTTGTTATTTTCTTATTATAGATATGTTTATCCATGTAATGGATATTTTTATTTTGATTTATGATGTTTTTATGATCCAGAGATCCTACTAAGGGAAATATATTTTGTGTTCATGATATGATTATGGCTTCATCTTTTGTATTTTGTTATTATAATTGGATAATAAATTATTTGAACATGGATCATCCCATTTATTTGATCAAATGAATAACCCAACGAAACTAATTTGGATGTCATGGGATGTTATTAGATAGTTGAAAGTAAATTTGGGATATAATCCCCTTGGAGTATATTTTTCAAAAATGTGGTAGGCTTATAGATGATACTAGTTAATGAGTAGTTCAGTTGATGCGTGACATGATCATTTTTATACAATTAGTAGGTCCACATTATCATTTCATATAATTTTACCATTATTAGATAAGTTGTTTAATCATGATATATATATCATATATTATTCATTCAATATTCATTGACATGGGGTTTAATTATTAATGGTTGTAAATTATTTATTGTATTAATCTCTTGTGATTTATAGTTGAATACGACTAGCATTGTTCTACCAATTTATTTAATTATTGGTTACCTTATATGGTTTATTTTTCTTTATTGTTTATCCTTGCTCCATTATTACTTATGAATTGGTTGTAACTATGATTTTAAACAAATATGAGGAAATTTTTTTCAAATTGATTATATTCATTTTTAATTCCTTAAAAATGTTCTGAACGATGTTACAAGTTTTCATAAAAGTGATATTTTAAATTAACAGTAAATTAAAAACTATATTTTTTATCTTATATAATGACTAACAGTTTTGGTTTCTTTTACAAAAGTAATGAATTGGACTCATGGTGGTGTTCTATTTGCCAGTGACTCACACCCAATAGACTCCCATTGGTGTGTATGTAGTCTTCATTACTTTTTTCAGGATTCTCATCCATTGGCCTTTAGGTAGGATCTAGTTTTATCTTTCATGGGAATCATATGGTTTGTCAAGATTGTGGTTTTGACCTATGAATCTCATGGATATAGAAGTCATCCATTTAGATTCACATAATATATTGGTTCAAGTTTTGTTTTGTAAACTTTATCTATTTGTTATTATTCTATCTATTTTATTTTGTAGTATTTTAATCATGGGTTATGTAGTTTTTATTAATTTTCATATTAATTTATTATTATGCATATTTTATATTCTATGAATGAATTTTTATTATTTGGATCGTCAGGTAAAATAACCCCAAATGGTTATTCCGGTTATCCTTGAAGCATATTGTCAGTTTGGGTGATGGGGGGGTTAAGGGAACCCCATGAGATAGTGGTGGGTTGGATTGGGTGTAAAACTAGATTAAAATCAGAGACAATTTATTATAAATGGTGTTAGAACCAAGGCTTTGTGAAGGAGTCCTAGGTTTTTACATTCAACCTCATGTTTTTAGTGGGTTGATGTGGGAGAAGGTATTGTAATGTTAGGACATGAGTTGTAGGTCCATAAAAGTCCTTTTCTAGCTCTTCTTTGTGCCAAACATTTAATATACATTGGTTCTGGTTATTATATAATGGGTTAGTTTTTTACATTTTGTTACGTTTTTTAGATATTATAATTTGGTTTTCTGTTAATATGAGTTCATGGAGATTTCAAGATATTTTGTTGGAAATGTCTCATTTTGGAGTAACAACTGGAGGGAATTAATAGGATTCATGGTTTAAGAACATGGTCCATCAAATCATGTTTAGGTTATACAGACCATTATGTATAAATTCCAATGTTATTCAAGTAGTTGGCACATGGTCTAAATGACAATTTCTAGTAGGGAATGTTTGGATACTTTTTTTCTCTCATTTGATTTTACTATATTTTTATCTGATTGATGGTTTTTTCTATAGGGTTTTTATTGGAACTTATTTGCTTGTAAATATTTTCTAATCAATTATTTATGCAATTTTTTATCATTTAGCAGGTTAACATGTTTGTAAAGAAATTGGTGGTTGCTTTTTTTATAATATTTTTGTAACATTATTATATGATATTTGAGTAATGGATGTGATTTTGGGTTTATATTAGTTTTAAAATGACTTATGTGTGTGGTATGAAATGTTTCAACATATTTTGGTTATTTTTTTAATTGGGTTTTTTGTGACCTTAAACTGGTTTCATAAAAATTGAATGAAAAATATTGTCTCACTTCATTTGGTTTTGTTTGATGATAGTTTGGTCATTGATTATATATCATTATACAAACATAACATCATCTATTGTGAAAGTAGATAAATCTTCAAATCCTTAAGCATCCTCAAATTCTATACTAGTGTAACGGGGATGATGCATCTCTATCAAAATCATTGTATCAATGGTGGATATTATTGACTTATAAGAAATAATATCTATCTCAAATGATGGCAACAATGGAGGGGATCATGCTCATAGACATTTCCATTTTGAGGGACTACACTAATTCGTTCCCCAGGGATTTTTTGGTAGTCTTCATGACTGAGATGTTGAGTTATAAATTGAAAATATTCTTTGATCAATGCCTATTTCAAAAAACCTCCTTGAATGGTCACTGTTGAGTTAGAATACCTAAAGAAGAAATTAAATGATTATTTGGACAAGTGTTTAAAACACCCGAGTGTTTCCCCATGGGGTGCTCTAGTTATATAAATTGAAAATAATGTTATGATATTAAAAATTAAAGGTGAGGAATGAAGATTTTACAATTTATTCCTTTTGAATGAGTTAATGAAACTACGAGTTCATAGTGATTTCTATCAGACTCAATAATGCTCAAAATATATTTATGGATTTATTGAATATTGTATTTGGAGATTACCTCAATAAATGTGTGGTAGCCTTTATTGATGAAATTATGATATACACGAAGAGTAAGGTGGAACATGAGCGACATTTGACTATTATGATGAAGAAATTGAGATGGGAGAAAATTTATGACCATTCTAATAATTGTGTGTTCTTGATTGAGTATGTATCATTATTGGTGCATATTATCACTAGAATAGAAATATCTATGGACCCTTCCATTGAAAAGGAAATTGAGGAGTGGCCTAGAACAACATCTATAATGGATATCCATATATTAATTAGTCAACCTATGTATCATTGATGAATTTTGAAGAACATATCATGATTTTAAAACCCAACCACCATGATGACATGGAAGCGAGTGAATTTGTTTTGGAAAAAAAAATGTGAATACTTCTTCAACATGTTGAATAAGAGGCAAATCACTACACTAGTTCTAAAACTACCGACAAGTGGGTAACTCTTTATGGTGCACAAATATTCTTAAATGAATTTATTTTCTTCTATATTGATTCAAAATGATAAATTGATATCCCAAGCCTCAAGTTAATTGAAAATCTACAATAGAAACTATACTAAACAAGATATATATTTGGTGAATGTGATATTCGCATTAAAACATTGAGGTATTATCTCTATACTAATATTAAGTGACTCAAATATATATTCAAAAATAATATGCTTAATATACACAAGCGAAGATGGATAGATCTCATTAAAGATTACAACTGATCAATCCACTACTATCCTAGTAAGCTCGATAATGTGGAAAGTTCTCCCAATATAAAAGATCATTTATCTATATCAATAGTGATAATTAAGAAGGGTCTAAAACAATTAGAACTATGATGGATGGATAAGGTAATAATTATGTGGGATCATCATTTATCAAATGATTTCTCAACCATATCGCATAGAGAAAATAAAAGATTCTCAATGAAATTATGTAGAAATACAACAAATTGGGGAATTTATTAGAAATAATAAATCCATTCTAATTGAAAATAGATGAGGATGGATTCATGTGATTTCTACTATGACATTGTGTACCATCCAATACAGTGATAAATATTGGTATTTTTAATGATGCACATATCTCAACCTTCTCTTTTAACCACAGAATTGCCATGTTTTGTTGGGAACTATGAGGGTACTATTTGTGTAGAAATATGAATAATGATATTACTCAATATACATCAATGTTCTTGGTATGTCAGCAATGGGATGGACTAAATGAAAAATTCTAAGGGGATGATGTAACCATTCCACATACCAACATTGAAATTGGAAAACATCACCATCAAATTTGTCTATGTACTTACAAATATATCCAAAGGAAACATTGTTATATGGGTTTCCATGGATCATCATATAATGATATCTATCTTTATTGAAATTTGAGAGGAATTCTCACTAGATTTACTGGAATGGATATACATCAGAGAAGTGGTAAGTATTGATGGAGTACCACTTTCGATTGTACTGTATTGATATCTAAGATTTACCATCATTTTTTAAAAAATTCTCTAAAATAACCTACACACGGAGTTGAACTTTTGTATGAATTATCATCATCAAAATGATTTCCAATATGAACATACAACTTAGACATTGGATGAAATGTTGGAAGCATGTTCTATGGAAATCACAGAAGGTTGGGACCCACATCTATCTCTATTTGATTTGTCTTGCATCAAATGTTTCCAATCGAGCATCAAAATCGCTCCATATGATTATATTAATGGGAAAATATATAGAACACTGAATTTTTGGTATGATTTCGGTGAACATAATCCACTCAGACATTAAATGGACGATGAAATGGTGTAAAATGTAAAAAACATTTAGTATCACATAATGAAATCCTAATGTTAAAGGAAGCGATATGTGGATAATTATCGAAGAGCCCATCAGATTACAGTTTGTGTCATTATAGTCCTCTACATATCTCTAGGGAATAGAATTGTAGGATTTTAGAAGGAATGCTAAGTCCAGGACACCTCATTCACTTAAATATTCCTAATAATTTTGGAGAAGTGTACTATTGAATAACACATCCACAAACCATGTCTCACATACACGATGTATTCCATGTATCCATGTTGAGGAAGTACATAACTAATCCCCCAAAAATATAGAATTCAGTGGCAGTATAGTTGGAAAAGGATATCTCTTATGGGGTGTAGCCTGCAAAAACCATGGACTATTGAGATAAAGTGATATACACCATGAATAATCACCTAGTCAAAGAACTATGTTCAAACCACAAGTATGAAGAGGATACATGGGAATTGGAGGATGTAATGAAGGAGAATCACCCTCAATTGTTTTCCCCTTTATTTCGAAAACGAAATTTTAGGGATGTAATTTTGTAAAGGGGAGGTATATAACGACCCAATATTCTATCAATGTTATATCCCAATTTTATAATTATTTCTTATAGTATAAACCACATAATATTACATATAGTAAACAATAAACCTTTCTACATGAATAATTAAAGAAATAAGTGGTATTTATATAAATTAAGGAACATAAACCAATAGAATAGTAACTTGACCTTTAGAATAGTAACATGACCCTTAGCAATTGTAAATCAGCCAATAAAATAGTAAAATCTACTATAAATGTTTAAAAAAATTGAAGATCATATAAATGAAATTATGATACAATTATATCACAATATAAGTAATTATGTTTTTTTAAAATTATAAATTAAATGTTGGAAGTTTTTAAAAACATAATTTTTTATAAAATTTTATAATTAATATATTTATTTATAAGAAAATTAATTTTTCTAAAATAGATTTATAAAATAATATTTTGTTTTATAATGATTATAATATAACTTTGTAAGACCTTATCTAGTTTTTTTTAAAGTGTTATAAAATCAAATTTATGTTTAAATTTGGTATTTTTTTAAATAAAAGATGATTTTAATTGAAAATTTAATTTATTATATATGTAAAATTATTTTCCGAAAATGGAGTTCGTTTTTTAATTCAATATTTTAAAAAATTGGTAGATAAAATTATTTTTATTTTTACTAAATAGTTAATTTTTTGTTGAATAATATAATACAGTAATTTAAATTATTTAACAAGTACATGATTTATTGAGTCATAGATTATTTATTTCTGATGCAAAACCATAATATCAAAACATCATCTATTAATTAACATATATTGCGATAAGTTACCAAATATTTATTGCCTTGATCTATAATAATAAATAGATTAATAAAATAATAAAAAAACACATCTCCCCGACTATAAATACCTCCCCTCACCACCTATTCACCTCGCACCTAAAAAGCCTTGAATATTGAAGACATTAGACCCAATAATATTACCAAGTCACTCTCCCATATCTAGGATCCATTATTCTCAAATTAATTTATAAATGAATTATCATAAGGATTTTTTCAAGGTGAAGAATTCAATAAGTAAAACCTCTTTCATTTTATTTTAATTTCATTTTAATTCATTTTCCTTGTTTTCATATCATCGCCTCCCCTTATCCAAGTGACATTATAAATACAGTATCAAATTTTTATATTATTTTTGTTATATTAATTGAGAAACCCACCATCATTTCTCTTTCCCTCCAATATTGTTCTAGAAATGAAAACATTGTTCGTAATGATTTAATTTATAGCATTTAAGGATGACTTGTATTAAATTTTCATTACCACATTCAAGGATGGTCGTAAAGAATCTTTATCATTAAAAAATATTATAATATATGTAATATATTATATTTAATGATCTATAACTTGAATATATTCATAATTATAATTAATAAAACAAAACTAGTTTGTGATGATTGAAAAAATTCTAAACTAATATAAATGGTTGTCATTAATATTTTATCTAATGGATAATCCTCAAATATGAATATATATATATATATATATATATAATACCATTTAATACTCTAAATGTTCTTTAAAAATATAATTTCATTTCAGGAAAACTATTCTCAATTGACATGATCTTCCACACACGTATACAAGTGAAAAAATCATGTAATCCAAGGAAACAAAGGCTCCCATAATAATGAAATCATATCTTTTATCTTATCAAAAGTCTATAAATAAAAATAATAAATTTATAATAATTCAATTACATGTTAAATATGTTTTTAATGAAATAATTAATTAATATTGTTTTTAATATAGTAAATTATTTATAAGTGCAAAGCACTTTTGGACAAAAGGTAGGTATTCTTTCCAAACGTCCATTTTTAACTTTTTGTTACACTTATCTCTATTTTATCCGATTTAATTAATAATTATTCTCATTTAATAATCTTATGTTATGTATTTATGTTCCAAACATATCTTCTAATAACAATTATTCTTTATTCGATAGGGATGTATATGTTTTATATGGTTTCATTCTCAAATCTACTCAAAAATCATGCTTATCTAATGGGAACTGCCAACTTTATTACCAATATTAATGTGCACTCTATAATATATTTTAAGTCACCATTATATTTTTAAAATCATTAATTTTATCACTAAAATCATCATATGTTAAATTTTAGTCTTATGAAAATGTATAATTCATTTCCTCTTAAAATTCACATTAATATTTTGCTTAAAAGGTACTAAAATGTTTCATTTGTAATTTTTTATAAACATTTTTTATACATATTTAAACAACAATTGGATATAAAATATCCTAATAATTTCATTTATTAACTTATTAATTTCCATTTATGATAAAAATTCATTCTTTCATGGATCTATTAATGATTAACCTATTTGTTATGCTCCATGACGCGATTATGATACCCAATACCTTCCATGGGTAACTGTTTTGACTAATTCTTCATGTGGCACAAATATTCAGTAACATTTGATAATTGGTGAGCCTAGATAGTGATCCATTAAATTGTGATTTTTTTCTCATGATACATCTTGAGAAAAGTTTTTGTGGGTAGCGTTTACTCATTCGACGCCACGTGCAATTGTCTTTTTGGTTAGCCTGGAAACATGATCCTCTGCATGCAATGGTCTTGGTGGTTTTCTTGGACTCATGATCCTCTATATGAAATGGTTTTAGGGGTTAACAATGATTCATTCTTATTTCATTTTGTTTTTTGTTTCAATATTTCAATGATTCCATGATTCCATGATCCCATTGTTTCAATCATTTTTATAACATCATGTTATAACTTCTATCACATGTGCTATTATTTTATTCATATAATTATTCCATTAATGGGATATTTAGGTCTTACCATTGTTTATTTATTCCCCATGTTATCCTATGAATATATAAGATCACTTTAGATATTAGGATCTCATTGTTAATATTAAATAAAATATTTTTCTACTTTGGTTTCATGGTGTTTAATTATATACCTAATCTACTGAAGTCTGTAGACATCATGATCAATGATTTTTAAATCATTTTTAATTATGCTAAAAATATTGAAAAATTTATGTTTAAAAGGATGGGGTCGTTATACGATGTGTCTAGTTAATCATGTATTACGATTTCTCATCACACTACGACCCAGAAAAATAAAATAAGGTTGAAGTAAAGACCATGAAATTATAACCAAATGGGGATTGGGAAAGATTATATGTTCATGGATTTATTAAATATAAATATAGTCATTTTTAAGGAAGGGGAAACATCACTTTTCCCATTATTTCAGTCCCATTGTTATTGGAAATGAAAAAAGATCCCAATATGATGATGATAATTATTAAAAGAAAATTAGTGTCGGTAAGGATAGAAGATTGGAGGACTTTATGTATGAGGATGAAATGAAACATAGAATAATTTTAAGTGTTCTATCAATACCGAAGAAAAAAGGTAACTATTATATGATATCCATTTCTCAAATTCATATATACACCTTGGTGGTACAAAGATGTATATGGAACAAAAAGAATTTTTTTGTGGGATAATATGAAGAGATAAATTGATTACTATATGTGAGGATTTCTAATTTTTTTTACAAGTGACGGCTGAGAGCTAGAATCATAGAGGGGTCCTGAAAAAATTATCTATTCCTATGTGTATGTGAGATGAAAATACTATGTACTTCTTCAGTATATTACCAAATAATAATATAAGTAATGATATGATATGGTTATTGTTGATCACATTAAAAAATCTGAACCTTTTCAAACTGTAAGTGTAGATTTAAATCATTAGAACCTATATATATATATATATATATATATATATTAATGAGTTTGTATGACTTAACAGGCCACCTAAATGAGTTTTGTCTAATATAGATCCCCACTATACATGGAAATTAAGGATAAGTCTTCATAAGTTTTTTGGATACAGAGGTTCATTTGAGTAATAGTATCCCACTCAGATCGATGCACAATTTGAAAGGACTATTTAATCATTTGATGTCCTATTCAAATCTTACTTGCAAGAGTTTTAAAGTATGTTGTATTAGTACTGACATTTGGTAGTGTTTTCCCATAATAATATTTTTCATTCATGTATTCAAATGGAACTATACAAATCATTATATAGAAATTGTGGTCACGCTCAATCATGGTGGGATGAAGTTTGTGGGATGAAACTTATAGGAAAACAATTTATTAAATAGTTAATGGAAATGGTAATGAATATTCATTCTCATATTAAAGAATATCATATTATCCAAATAATTATGTTGAATACCATAAAAATGATATGGAATTTTGAGTGGGATATCATGTATTTCTGAAAGTATCTCCATGGAAGGGTGTCATAGGATTTGGTAATAAATTTTAACTGATCCCCACGCACATAAAACCATTTTAAATTTTTAAAATAATTGGAGTTGTAGCTTATTGATTAGTAATGACACCATGAATCTCCAATGTTCAGGCTATTTTCCACATGTCATTATAAAATTAGTAAATGTTGGACCTAATGCATGTATTCACCTATAATGAAATAGAACTAGAACCTGGTTTTTCTTACTAAAAATATCTTGTCAAGATTCTTGATATAAGATAAAAATTATTTATTAAGAGAATAACTTTAATGGTAAAATTTCATTGTAGAAACAATACAATGGAAGAATAAACATGGGAATTAGAGGATTATATGGAAAAGAGACACCCTCATCTTTTTTGAAGTATATATTTGTGAAAAAATTCAATGATTAAATTTTCATAATAGGGAATAATAAAAAACCCTATGAATTTATGGTATGTATGCTCTTAAGTAAAATCAATTTTACTGATAAACTATATTGGATGAATCCTCAAGCTTAAAAGAACTGTGATATACTACTAAATAGTAAGATGATTATTTGAGTAGTAATTTGACCTTTAAGAATAATACTGTGGCCATTAGAATATAAAACTCATCTATAAAAATAAAAATTAAATTTCGGTTTCTAATAAATGAAAATATGATATATTTATATCATATAATAGTTAAATAAATGTTTTAATATTAATAAATTAAGTGTTGCTATTTTTGGGAAATGTAAAAGATTAATTACCATATAATAATTAATATAATGATTTGAAAAAAAATTATGTTAATATAAAAGATTTATGAATTTTTTTATTATGATTATAAGACAATTTTATGAGACCATAATTAATTTTACAAAGTGTTATAAAATCATTTATAATTTTACCATCTTTATTTTTTTAATATGTGATGATTCTAATTAAAATTAAAATTTATAATAAATATTAAATTCTTTTATTAAAATAATTTCCATTTTTTATATCAAAATATTAAAAAACTATAGGTCGATTTTTTGGGATTTTCTAAAATAGTTAATTTTATTGAATAGTGAAATATAGTAATTTTCTGTATTTTACATTATAAGTAATAAAATGAATTATAAAGTCATGGATGGATCATGGATGATGTAAGATACTATTATCTCTAACAAAAATGTTATACATATTATATTTTTTCATTGTAATCATCACTATTTATAGCTTTGTGAAAAAATAATAAAAATAGAATAAAATTTCAAGAACACCCCTCTCATCCGAATATAATTACCACTTCTTCTCCTCATACATTATGAGCCATGAATGATATCTAAATTTTATGAAAATCCATTACCAAGACTCTTCCCCATGTCTAAGATCAACTGGTTTTATCAAAATTCTAAATCTTTGTGTTTTAAAGAGGTTCCCAAATAGATGACATCTTAGAGGTAATATATTCTTTCTTTCTCTTTGAATTTCATTTCTTTTCATTTACTCTACTCAGCTCCCCTATCCAAAGTGACATGGTAACTCCATTATGATATATATAATTGAATTTTATTTTTTTAATGTAATATTCATCTTCAAATATCTTATACTATCCTTTTAATTCTAAAAATAAAAATATCATCTCTAAGGTGTCACTTCACCTCCTTCGTGGACGGTGAGTTTTTTTCTCATTTCCACCTTTAAAGATGGAAATATAAATAATTTTGTGGTTAAAATAGATTCTAATATTTGTGTTACAACTTATTTATTATTATATAAATATTATATAAACATATAATAAAACAAAACTATACAAGTTCATGATGGTTGTGAAAACTGACAGAGTAAACTCATCACTTTTCATTAATGCTTTATCCAATGAATCGTCCTCATACAGTATAACAAAATGATATAAGAAGAATATTTAAAAAATTGGATGTATATTTATATTATTCCATCCTTTTTCTGGATTTATTTATTCATTTTGACAAGTACCCTCATAATTATACACAAGAGAACATTCCATGAAACCATGAAACCAACACTCATGGAACAATAAAATTAAACATAATAACTCATCAGAATAGACATAAATTCATTTAATAAAACTATAATAACAAAAATATATATTGAAGAGATTCTTTATTTAGAAATTAATGATTATAATTTTATTACCTAAGACATTAATTACATGTGCAGGACACTATTATACAAATGGTAAGGGACTTCATCTCAATGACCATTACATAGAGACATACATGTTATTGTGCACCTA
Source organism: Viscum album (assembly GCA_963277665.1). NCBI lineage: Eukaryota > Viridiplantae > Streptophyta > Magnoliopsida > Santalales > Viscaceae > Viscum > Viscum album. Next base: position 1,622,771,364 of record OY728129.1, read on the forward strand.
ATAATGTTTTTTCAGTGTTTATAATACACATTTTAGATAATGTTTCATCTGGAAAATATTTCTCTCAAGAATCCATTTATATGGTATCATAGATATTATTACTGTCAAATTCGTATACAATTTTTTTAATATATGGTGTTTACTTCGAATGTTTTTTGATTAACTGGGAAATAATATTAAATCCACAGATTCAATCAATATTGATATTTAATGATAATGAAAAGTGATTTAATGAATTAAATAATTCATTTTTATATTATAGAAAGATCTAGACATGAAGAAATGGGTGGGGATATATTATATATAGAAAATCGATGCATAGAATTCTTCCTATATACAAAATAGTTGGCAACAAACACTCCATGTGTGTTTATAAGGAAAATAAGATGGGTTTGTGTCATCATACATAAATCATCTTATGAAAGTCCCTGAAGGTATTGGGTCATGTTCCATAAAAATTATGACCAATAATTACACATACGAGTCATTTATTATTCAGTTATTACTACTCATGATATTTTAAGAGGAAAAAAAATTCAAAAGAATCATTTTTGTTCTTAGTTTACGAATTAAATGTAATTCGTTTTTCAGTTATTCCATATTGTTTATCGTTAAATTATTACACCTTAATTATAATTTTATGTCACCCATTTATTTATTTCCTTAACCATTTTTTGAATATAAAATACTTGAATAATTGTCAAGTAAGAAGATTATTTTCTATTTTTATTATCTTTGTTAGATTACAAACATAATAAGAGAACCATGTATGTATCTAGTTATCTAATACAACTAAACTAATAAATCTATAGAGATGTGATCTATTGTATCTATTCCATTTTAATAAAATAACCACCAACTATGTGCTACTAAGGTTGTGGTTGTTACATGTTTGGTAAATATGGATGGGAAAGATGACTAGTTTTCTGGATATTTATCCATTAGATTCCCCTGATCAGTCCATGGATACATGTAAATGTTTATGGTGAAATATCTGATTCACATGGTCTATTAGGGTTTGGTGGTTTCTTCTACACCCACAATGGGTTTTTCAAGGGATGTTTCTCAGAATTTATTGTCAATGTAACTTATTATGAACATGAATTGTGGGATTTAATATTTGCGGTCAAATATGACACACATCATAATTCCAAACACATATAGATCGAATATGATTTCCAACTAGCTATTTTATTTTAGTTAACATACCATAGAAAAACCATTAAGAGTTCCAAAAAAATGGATTGATTAAATACATGAAATTATCCAACTTAATTTGAGGGTTTCATGTGAATATCAGGAATCCATCTTTGTTGTGGGTGCTTTATCAGAGTGGTTGATCGTAAAGGTGAGCTCGATGTGTTCCTTTCTAGATTATTGATCAATTATTTTTGTTAATTGAGGCAGCAATTTTGGGTGAGTTTCATTACCAATTTTAGAAAATGCCTGGTAATTTCCATAATATCTCATTTAATTTGTAATTATGTTTTCGAATTGGGTTTTGTAGTGTACAATTGTTTTTTATAAAATTATTTTTATCATTGAAACATGTGATTTAAACACTATTTTTATGATCATAATGTTTATAATTTTTTACTAATTATAGTAATCCATAAAAAAAATATTCAAATTAAATTAATAGACATTACATCTATTTATATTAATTTTAATTTTAATAATTATTATCTCTCTTCATATTTATAATATAAGATCATATATTTCATTAAAAATGTAATTCCTAAAAATATATTTTTGTAAGAGTTTTATGAGATTTATTTTAAATTAATTATAACTCTTATATGAATTAAATTTGCTAAATATATTCCATATTTATAATTAGAGTAACTAACATTAAGTATTAATTTTTTCTTAACTATTGTTCATTATCAATAGTAAAAACCATTAGTTATTATAGTAAAAATCAAAATTAGTTAATGTGAGTAACCTTAGAGGAAACTGGAATAACATAATTAAAACAAGATTATTTTTTATGTAGGTTTTTCAAAACAATATCACCCATACAGTCCATTATTTATATATTTTGATTGGAACTTTCTTGAGTGTGACATGTCATTATTGAATATTTATAGTTATTTACAAAAATATTACTCAATCTAACTTATAAAATGATACCTTCATTATAAGGCCCCGGCCTTAAACATCTCTTAATATTGAATTAAATGAATAATTCACATTGTGGATCTTTTCAGGTTTAGAGTTTTATAGAATTAGAACATAACTACTACATCTCAAAAGATTACAAAGTAGAAACTTATACTAAGTTTCCATAGAATAACAAAACTCTTAAAAACAAACATGGATAGTTCCATGTTTTATATAGTATGACTTTCCCTTGATCCCTTCCTTGACCCTATTCCACATTAGGTCCTGTGAAAAACATTTCAAAAAAACTTGGGGTGAGCATAAAGAGCTCAGTAAGGGATACACAAAGAATGAAAACGGTTAGTTTATCAAAACAACAAGTAAACCATGTATACATTATCAAAGTAATACCTTCAACTTCATGAAGTAGTAAAAACTCTTCACTGAATGAAATATCATTATTTACCCTTTTGTAACCAAAGGATTACCATAAAACCCATATAAAGAACACATAACATATAAAGGTAACTTGGGACATAAACATACTTAAATGGAATAACCATACGGTCGACTTCCACACATACTTAATGGAATAGCCATACGGCCGACTTCCATACCCAATGCATTAGAGGTTATAACGTAACAACCCGTCCTGGTATTCACGGCACCACCCTTCATATGGTTTATCACGTAACCACCCGTCAAATTTCCAAGTACCAATATAAAATCAGAAAACATAAAACCAATATAAAGGAATGATAACATTTCCACATATCAATCACAATATATCATTTAAATATATTGACATAATAGAATCCTTTATCAAAACCATTTTCAATACCAAAATACATAAAAGAATATATGGTATTTATTTTATTTTAAAAACATTACGGCTTATTGAGGAAGTCATAGACCAAATAATACTCGCGGCGGCGGAAAAGGTCATTGTCACCGTGTACGTTAAAAGAAACATTCCTTTCTGTCATTTTGTAAAATGCTTCGTAGAAAAAGATTCTATTTGTATAAAAGTAAAATTCAAAGGGTTTTATACACCATATAAAATAAAGTTGTGTATAAAACGAAACATGTCTCAATGAAAGGAGATTGAGATGAAGTCCCTTACCTCGGGTCTGACTTGACTAGATCGGTCTTTAACGTCCCGAATAATAAACTTGAGTTAATTTATACTTGCTTAAGAACCTTTTTCCAGATTATTATTCCTTTTATATCACTTATTTCCATGTTATAAACATTATGTAATCATTATGTTAATAATGTTTGTTTTGTTGGTATTTGGTTCTTAAGTCGAAAGTGGACTTCTTACAATTACATGTTGTTCGTGTGGTCAAAGGTTATTTATATCCAAAATGACATTCCTGATTTGGATATCATATATATCATATATATCTAGCATATACATGTATTTATAATATCACATAATCATTTAGAGGTAAGAAATGAAATGCACCGTTTATGGAGACGGTAAGTCGTACGTACGCATGAACGCTACTTTCATTTCTATGTCATATTAATGGAATTAAAACTAAATGATAGGTATGTATATTTTAATTCCATAATTATATTAATTATTTAGATGTAACATTAATCATATATATCAATTATATATATGTACCTATAATAGTACATTACATTTGGGGATAAGAAACGAAATGCACCGTTCATGGAGACGGTAAGTTGTACGTACGCATGAACACTACTTTCATTTCTATCTAATACTTTAATGGAAAGAAATAATATTGATATAGAGGTATATTATAATTCCAGTATAACATCATATATAATAACTTTAAATCCATCCATTATATGTCCCACATATGGCAATAACGAATCACATCACTTTTAGGGGGCGGTAGTCCGCACATCCTTAAATAAAGATATCGCCTTTACCCATAATGGAAACCATAAAGGTATTCCATAAATTAAAAATACAGAAGCTTAAGGAAAACATAAACATATTATATATCATATATAAACATAGTGGCATCTTAATGGCCACCTTTAAAGGTGTTAAAAGAATGTTGAACAATCATCATTTCGGGAGGCCGAAATTCGCCATCCACGGAAACAGTATGTTCTTTAACCATTAGATGCAGGTGTGTGTAAGTGTAGCTCAAATCCCTGTTATAAAAACATCCTAGTATATTTATTATACTGAATTTGTTAAAAAATAAATGAAAAAAGAGTTTAGGGGGTTGGAGAAGCAAAATAAAACAAAAGGACTCAAGTGAAGACATTACCTTAAAATCGGGTAACTCCCTTTGGTTTGATCTCAAAGGCATCCTTGGGAAGAATTCTGCCCAAAGTGAGGCTTCAAGAAGTAGGAGAGGGAATTGGAGAGACAAAATGGGTAGGGGTTGGCCGAGCCAAAGGCTTTTGAAGTGTGGGTATGGTGGTAGAGGTGGGGGCCTTTTATAAGAGGAGAGGAGGGGCACTCTTGGAAAGTAAAGAAAAGTTACTTTATTTTAAAATGAGTTTCGGATTCAAAAGGTCCCACATTGATATAATTCAAGGTCATGGTGATAAGGGTTCTAAATCCACCCATCCAATAGGTTTTGGACATGTTTAGGTCATAGATTTTACATTATCATTTCATTTTATTTAAATCCTTTATTAATGAGGTAATCGCTGCATCATCATGATGTCCTAAATAATTTAATATATTTAATGTCTAAAAATTATAAAAAAAATATCATGACGTAGAAAATATTTTTATCTTTCTCGTTAGTATTTATAGTCAAACATCTGACTTGTATAACCCCATGTAATTTTTTTTATTAAAATATCTCATGTTTGTGTCATTTTTACTTTAACATTAAATAAAAAGCTATTTATGTCATTTCCCAACCAAAGTGGCTCCATGGGGTCCCCAAGTTGACCCATGGATTTTCATGGTCGTCCATGACACACAATGAGTGTAGGACATGTGTCAAGATCATCTCATTTTATTAAAACATTATTTTTACCTTAAACTACACCAATTACTTCTAATCACGATTAAGAACTTAAAAGTTACTATTCACAAAAAATTTATTTTAATCTCATTGAACCACATTTTACTTCTTAATAAAAACCATGTATGTCATATTTTTGAAAATCAAATCACAGAAGTGACAAATTTTCATTTAAACGAAAAATTCAGTTTCTTTAACTACCACTTAGTGGTTTCACTATTCATCAAAAATTGAAGTTTTTCAGAAAAATACCAAAGCATCACCCTAAGCTATATTTGATATTCCGAATTCAAAAATGATGTCTATTTTAAAAAATTAAAATCATATAAGTCACATTAATTAATTTAATAATTAATTCCCGTTGTCATGACAAATAGCGTGTTTTTATGAAACAATAAGTATCAAAAGATTGACACTAGTTTAAGTCCAATATCAATGTGAAATTGATTCCAATGACTACCATTGGATTAAATGGTAAACATATATTCTAATTTAACTTTAAAACCAATTCAAAAGATAATATAATCATATAAATAAATTATATTAAAATGAGGTTTTGAATTAAAATTCAACATTTTTTCACTATTCATTAAAAAATGAACTTTATCGGAAAAATACCAAAAATTCACACAAAGTAATTTTTTATGTCCCAATCATAAATAATAAGTTTATTTTGACAAACATAGCTTATAAAATTTTCAAAAGATAGATCTAAAAATGGGTTTCCATAAAAAGGCAGTAAAACAATCTTTTAAAAATATTAGTGTATTTCATGCTTAAGATTGGATTTATTTTCATTTTAAGCCTCTTAAACACTATCTAATTCATTAATAGACATAGATAAAAATATCTATTATTCATTACTTACTTGGTATGTTACATTCATCCAAATTCATTCCATAAATAATAAATCAATTTGTTTCATCCAATATTTGATTAAATACCATCCTCACTCTCCCTATGTAATAGACGATATTCCTTGTTCAAGAATCCATCATATATTGTATTTAGGTATAATCTATAAGAGTGTTTCTAAATAAGAGATATTGTTTTTAACCAAGAATATTTGTTTTATTTTTTTATTCCACCTTTGTAAAATATTATTCATCACTGAGAATATAATAAAAATATTATATAACATATACTATTGTAATATTATGTTACTATAAAAACCTAATTTTAAATCACCTTCAATCAATTGGGAAATGAAACTGTCATTTGTGTGTATGGCGTGTGACCGCCTCATTGACTATTGCACTTTTATTTCCACCATCAGCTCTTGTGATTATTAATGATGGTTTATTTAATGTTTATATATGATTTTAATGAACTATTAACAATTCTGAAAAATTAATATATCAAAAATCATCTTACCATACATTCTATTAAAAAAGGATAACTTTGTTCTTGTGTACTATGAACTAATACATCATGAAGCAATGCGATTTGAATTTAGTTATTTAGTCACATTGGTGGAAAGTGTAAATTTAATTCAATAAATAAAATGATTCTTATGATATAATTAAGATTATATAAATTTAAAATTACATTAACCTTATTTCTGTCATGTTCATTGTGAGAAGGAAAACTTACTCATGTATGTGTACAACATATTGTCACCATCATTTTAACATTGTTCAATTTTCATAACCACCTTTCATTATAATTATTAAAAGTGAAATTAATTTATAAAAATTATAATCATTTAATGTCTTATATTTTTTACATCATATATTAACAATCTATCTGAAGTTATTCATCTTACCAAGGTGATTTTAGACATATGATCCAAATGATATCAAAATGTATAACGTGAACATAAATGACTATTTAATTGAAAATGACATGATAATATATAAAATTAAATTAGTAATAATATTAAAAAGGATGCTAGAAAATTAAATAATTAATATAGTCTTATTAGTACAGATGAAAAACCAATCCTGTGGTAAATCAGACTCAATTTAAGGGATCTAACTAAATAACCCTTTTCATCAGGTTATTAACATTCACTCCCTAACTAACATTATATATATCTTAAAAAAATGAAATTTGTATGAATTATATATATATTCCTCTCATATATATACCTATTTTAATAAAAATTTATTTAATGGGTAAATACATTCCAAATATTCATCTATCAAATTCATTCTTTATTAAATTTCTTTTAATAATGATATGAGGTGAGAGTATAAAACCCAGTTTATTTTTGCAGGTAGTACTTATTTTTATGTCGAATGAGTGATTAATTTTTATTGATTACCAAATTATTGAATATGTAATGATGGTTGTGCACATGTAAAACTAAACAAAATTTGGAAAATTTATAGGTTTATGAGACATCATGTATACGATTTGTGAGTAATCATAACCTATTATGTAACCTTTTCCACCATGTTATATTGTCCTAGAAGTTAACCATAACAAATTTTTATGTCATGTTTAGGATTATGACACATTTTTTATGATTACATTATTCTGTGAAATTATTTTATTAATTTTATGTTCCAATTTTATTACTCAAGAGACATCTCATTTATGATGTCACTATATACTTTTTAATAATAGGTTGTGATTCCTTATCATGTTTAGTCCCTTGCGAATGTTCTTAACACAACCATTGTTTATGTATTCCCCATGTTATCCTATGATTTTTTTGTGATGTAAAATGAATTTAGGATCCCATTATAGAGATCTTGATGAGGATTTCATGATTTAATTTCTTTTTATTTATTCTCAACCTATTCTACCAAATAAATTATCCCTCATATAATTGGGTTTATACTTATTAGATGTTTATATTTAAAAATATTTTACTATTTTTTCAATAATTAAATGTGTTTATATTGTTGTTATTAGATATAGAGATATTATTTTTTAAGCATTAGGATTATAATCTATATTGAAATCCTTAGGGATAAAACCAAACATAAGGAAACATCACTAAATTTTGTTAATGTATGGAGTATGTGGTTTCTATGAAAATACATCCATTTCTGTATACTATAAGTGTATGTGTCTCTTGAGAAGTTATACCCAAGGGTAATAAACTTGAAAGGGGAACATTTAGCTATAATTAAACATCTCATACTTCAAGAGATGCAATACTCTACAAAACTGGTTTGACACACCCCTATGATATGTTTAAGAAATTTAAGAAACTATTTACAACCTATTATGAAGGACATGAAAAATTATAATGCTAGAAAACTTAATGGGAATCCGTACCATGGATACTGAAGATTAAAACCTAGAGAAAGTAATTCTATGATTTTATTAAAATTTATAGATATTTTTTCAATGTTTATAACATTATCATTTAAATTTTTATCAGTCAATATACTCTTATATTGTCTTTTATCAGTTAGTAAATGGTGGGAAATATGATAAATAAAGCCAATAACCAATATGATAGGTGATGTGATGACATCCCCAATTATATGAATAACCATATGGGAGTATTAGATTAGAAATTCAACAACGTACTAGCTCAAATAGCTCATGTTATGAAAATAACATGAATCTTATGAATCATACTAATCCTCCTCTTGGGAATAATATTTTTATAGTTGGATACATTATGAGACAAAGGCCACATACCTTTAGTGGACCATATGATCCCCACATTATGAAATAATAAATTAACCTAATTGATAATATATTCAATTCCAATATTTATCAAAAGCACAATATTATGATGGATATTTATTTCATTGAGGGAGAAGACAATTTTTGGTCGTCACTAATCAATAACACAACTTCCAAAGAGGATATAATCGTCATTTAATGTGAAGATATCATGAAAATATTTTTCTGTAAATATATTCTTCAACTATACATCTTAATATGGGGTGGGATATATGTTTTTATAAATAATACAAGGTTAGTCTTTTGGGGAATATGTAGTAAATATCTAAATACTTCCATGTTATGCCTCGTGTTTTTAAAAAAACTATAAATGTATGGTGTATAAATTCATTATTGTGTAAAAGAAAAGTCGGCTAGAAGAATTAGTGAATCCAGACATTTATATCTATGAATATATTTTATTTTCTTCTTTATAAGTTGATATAGTGACCAAATACTCGTTGTGGCCACATGGGAGTGGTGAAAAAACATAATATAGCATTTTCTTCGGAAGACTCGAAAAAATAAAGCAATGGGTGAAAGAAAACCAAAAATCCCTGTTGTGATGGGTGTGGCAAAAAGAACTGTGGAAAATATTTTTTTGGAAATATTACGTGATTAATATGTGAAAAAGTGGGGATCAAGTTAATATGTGGTGAAGGGTAATGAAGAATCCCACAAACGTGGAATAGGGAATGAAGGATCAAATCAACACAAAAAACATCTGGGTAGTGTTTCAAATAAAAGTTGCTTGGGTATTGTGAATTAGAATACACTAATCAATGATTTTCTCGATACAATCAATGAAAAAATACTTAAATGAAGATAATAAATTGAATATAATATTAAATCTCTAGTAACATGATAATATTTTATGAAATATTATTTTATCAAATAATTATAATTTCATAGATATCTTTCACTATAAGTAACACTAACCATTAACAAAACCTGATTTATTATAAAAGAATATTAATTAATTCCGTAGTTATCACATGTATAGTGGAATGTAGGGGATGAAAGGGTTTAAATAATTATAATTATATATGGTTTAAAAAATATATAAAATCAATTATTTTGTGACCAATTAATTAAATATGAAAAAGAACCATTTTAAAATAAAAAATATATTTTTTATGTCAAAATGTGATTTACCAAAAAAAACTACAAAATTAGTTTTATAAATTATTTAAATGAAATTTTTATATTATAAATTCCATACAATTTTTATATTATATATTCCATCCAATTTTTATACTTATTATTATGTGTTTTCTATACAAGAGATGAGATTAAATCCTATTTAATGCTTAAAAACTATATTTTTCTAAAACTATTATTTGTCCCATTTTACAACCATATTTTTTTTACAAATATAAAAACTATATTTTAAATAATCATATTAATTTTTATAACATTCATTTCATAATATTTTTTAAATATTGATATTTTTTTGAAAATATAAAATTTTTATTGATTACTGAAAAAATTGGAAATTATAAAAACTCTATTTTATTAAATGAAATTATAATATATATTTAATTTTAATAATGTATAAAATGAAAATTTAGTTCATTTATTTATCTTTTAATACAATTTAGTTCATTGGAATCAATTTCATATTGAATGTTGACATAATTTATTTTATACATTTGAATATTTTTCTCTTTGGAAAGTTCGTTATTTCATCCCATCTGAAAGATTAATTCCTAATTACCTTTTTCATCCACTATTAATGAAATTTAGAGAAAATGGATTACATACTAATGATAATAAAATATATAATATACAACATTTACATATTAAATTTTAACAGAATTAATTGTAAAAATAGTTAAAATTAATTACCAGAGTTCAGGTTTAAATGGATTTAACCGTCAGGGGTTAAACTAAAAAAGTAAGGGGTAAAATAACCAAGAAACATTTAAATATCTAATTGGTTTGAATTATATATAAGTCATCACATATAATATTATATAATATTCCATGTTAGAGTCTTTTGGAATATCTAAATTTTTGGTACACCTTTTTTATTTCAAATACTCTAACTGTTCCCCTTGTATAACTTAATTAACGCCATACTCTTTCCTCTCAACTAATCGTTTAAAAAAATATTTAAGACAATACCTAAAATTTTTTCATCCAAAATTACATCTATACATACTAGGGTACATCATGAGATAACAGATCCTATCTAGAAAGGATGTTGGATATACCTAAAGAGGTTGTCTATTGAACATTTAATGTTTTCAACTATAGGTTTCTGTTTATCATCTTCTTAAAACAAAATAAATTAATTTTCAACTAAAAAATTTAAAAACACTATTTTCTACTATATATTTTGATGTTATTTTTTTTATTTCATTACTTATTCCATCTATACTGCCATAAATTGAGATAGGAAATCATCATTTCTGTGTCTGAAAGACTACAATCTCGTGAAATAATGTAATTAGTTTTCCATCACCACCTATGAAGACATGATATAAGGATTGATTTTGTTTATATGGGATATGTTTTATTATATTTTATATATTTATTTGTAATTTCACATATTACTTCCAACATCCGAACCCATTGGAAATCAAAAATGTTGTTTGTATATACAGTGGAAAACCACCTCACAATCCAATGTGGTGTGCTTTTCATTTTTTTCACATGGATGGAAATAATGATAGACTAAATGAAGTTGTATTATATTAATGAAATAATTAATCTTACATATTTGGGATACCACATAAATCTTTTTTCTTTTAGTTTGATGGGGGTACGATAACATCGTTCGTGTGTACAATGGACTACTGCCTCAGAAAGTGATATGATTTGTTCTCCACTAATGCTTTTCAAGAAAGGTAATTTGGAAAATTTTAATCAATACATGTTTTATATTGAAATCATAATTACTATTTAATGTTTGATGTATTATTTATCATCCTTCCCATCCAATTTTTATAGTATGGAAATAGTGTTTGTAACAATCCAAAAAATGAACTTCTTTTATTTCTGGATCACATTCCCCCCAAAAAGTTTTATTATGTTTTATAATAGAAGCACATATAATTAATTTTTATTTCATCAGAACATCATTCATCATGTATAAAAATGGATTATTATAGATATGAAAAACAATGGGACATTAATATTTAAGAATATTTTTTCTTAATAAAAAAAAGTATAATAGAGAAAAATTTGATAAATTTATTTTAGATGTAAAAGAAATACGTTTTGAGAGATTTATCATAGTTAGAGAATTATTATTGTAAAATAGAAATCACTTTTGAAAATTAATTATCAAAATTAATATACATTGAAAATTTATTAGTATTTTAAGAAGATTAAATTTTCATTATGAATAGTATTTGGTGAATGGTTTTTTATGAATAAAAAAATGTTTTTTAATTATTTATTAAATAATTTATTCTCTGAAATGATTCTAAAAAAACTGATATACATTGTTGTGATCAGTATGATATTTACAGTCTAATAGAATTAATATAATTTTTAGTGAATAGTAACTTGACCCTTTAGAATAGTAATGTTACCCTTTTGAATAGTAATTTGACCAATAGAATAGTTAGCTCACCTAAGGAAGTATAAATATATTTTAGTCACCTTAAATGGAAATTTAATATAATTATTTCATAGTATAAGACAATAAATATTTTAGAAATTAATAGTTTAGTATTAGAATTTTATTAATTTAATTGAATTTAAAAAGAAATACATTTTTATAAAATAGAGACCATATTTGAAATCTACACATTGAAAAATGGTTAGCGTGAATGTTTGGAATTTTTTTAATATATTTTAATTTTTAATGAATGGTAAAAATTCAGTTTTGAGTTTTTGGTATGTTTGATGAAATCATAACTATGTCATAATGATGTAATGTGTAAGACAAGAAGCTGGTCGACATTTGTGGATTGAAATTTGATATGAGGTGTCCCAAGTGTCCAATACCATGGGAATATACCATGATAAAGCCCTTGGTTTTATATATAACACTAATGAGGTATCCTTTTTAATTATTAAAAAATCCCTCTCTTTTACTATAAACACCCACCCATTACTTTTTTGAATTTCATTCCAAAATCATTCAACTAGAAGATCAGATAGAAATACCTCCCACAGAGTCCTTAAAATGTGTATTCAGGCCCCCAAGGTCCCGATATTAATGTTTTAGATGTTACTCTTCAATGTAATGGAATGTACCACCCTTCTCATTTCAATAAATCGTTTTTGGTTATGCCCTTTTAATTTTTTATATTCATATGTTGGGATATTTAATTACATATTAATTTAAAAACAAATATTATTTAAAAATGATGGGATTCCAACCTTTTTCTGATCAACTAATTTTATGAATTTTTAAGCGACGTCCTTAGGCTGTCGAAATTTTGTAAGGGAATTCTCGACTTCACTTTTCAATTCATGTTATATTTTCTACGGTATAACTTTTAAATTTTCATACCATCTTCTTATTACCTTTTTATTTTTTCTTCTATTTTATTATGAGTCTATTTTTAATGGTTGACCCCTATCCCATATATTTTAAATGTTTTGTATAACTATGTTTCACACCATTTATTTTGAAGAATATTCATCGCAAAATATCTCTCTTTTTCTAAAGAAATTATCTTATGTTCTTTATGTTAATACCCAAAACTCTTTCATTTATAGGTGAGTTATTCACTATATAAAAATTATTTATTTTATTCTTGAGTTGACATTCATAAAACCCTCATGACCTTTCCGTGGGTTATAAATTACATAGTGATCATGTTTTTAAACACTTTTCAAAAACATCGTGATTTTGATATGAAATACATTTCATTTCTTATATATGGATTATTTATGAAATTTTTGATTATGATCTATTTGGACTATAAGAAAATAAATAAATTTTATAGTGTTCCTAAATTGATCTCCAATACATTGGTGAAAGAAGGTAATCTATAGAGATGACATGTTTTATGATACCTTGGTGAATAACCTTTGTAATTTTTATGACACATTTGGGATGGACTTTTGTTACATGATTATGAATGTGTAAATAAATTTTTTAACCACATTTTAATGTTATTATTTATGTTATTGTTATTATGATATGTCTCTTTATCATTCCATTACAATATTCCTCATGTTCTTATTGATATCACGCATGTTCACATGTTAACTATTCCTCTTATTTCCCCTTACTAGACCTTCTGCTTACCCTTTTCTTTGATGTATGTCCCCAAGATATGAGATTAAGTAACTGTAAGTAGGATGATATAATTTTTAAGCCGTTAAATTTCATTATAAAAATGTGATTTATGTTTTCGTGTATTATTTTCTATATTTACAAGACACTAATCCCAAAAGATAATATGTTAGTAAAATTTCATTTAATGTTATGTAATAAAATGATGGGATGATATAGTTGGTATAAAATGGTTGTTCAATTATTTATAGAAATAATGATATGAAAACAATATGAATAACCCTATAGAAAACTTTAAATATAAGAAAAATTCATGGTATTTTGGTGAAATATCATGTAAGGAGTTTCCAAACAATTAAATCCTTGTCTGGACATGAACATGTGGATATGGATATGGGAAAATTGTATCTAGTGGTAAAACCTGAAATCACTGCTTTGATCTAGGCTCAAACTAGAATTGGGGTAAAATGATGGGAATTGGTTCACTTCTAGTTTTACACTACCCGAGGATTTTTTTGGTTAATCACATGCTTTTTATTAACCATTATAAAGGATTTATAGGAAATGTAGTTTGTGAAAACAAAAAACATGATTAACTATGAAGTATTAATAAAAAACTAGTTTGTAATAGTATTATTCCTAATAGTAACAAATTTATAATAAGAAAAAATTTATTGGATACAATTTAATTAAGGGGGGAAGATTATAATGACCTTAAAATGTACTTCTTTAATTTATGGATGACCCCCCAACAAATTATTATTATGTTTTACAATTGAAGAACATAAAATGACTTTTTATATCTGGAGAAAATCATACATCATGCGGAAAAAGAGATTAGTAAAACTTCGAAAAACAATAGGATAAACACATTGAAAAATATATTTTCTTAATAAAATATATTTCTAACTGAGGAAAATTTGATAAATTGATTTTAATTGTAAACATATGCACTTTTTAGATATTTCATACAAATAGACAATTATTATAGCATAATAGACCTCATTTTTGAATTTCAAATGTCAAAATTAATCTAAGGTGATTTTTAGTAATTTTATATGAGGTTTCAATTTGTTTGATGAATACTATTTTATGAATAATATTATTTATGATGAATAGTAAAAAGAATTTTCTTACAAGAATTAATAAATAATTGAGTCTATGAAATGATTTCAAGAAAATGGACATACACAATTGAGATCAGTAAGATATTCAGAGTCTAATATGATCAACTTAATGTTTTTCGTGAATAGTAACATGACCCTTTAGAATAGAAATGCTACCTTTATGAATAGAAATTCGGCCAATGGAATAGTAACCACTCCTAAGGAAGTATAAATATATTTTAGTCATCTTAAATGGTAATTTAATATAATTATATTCTATTATAAGTAAATAAATATTTTAGAAAAAATATAGTTTTATATTAGAATATTATTTATTTAATTGAAGTTAAAATGAAATTTATTTTTATAAAATTGATTTCATTTTTTAATTCTTCAATTTTAAAATTCATTAGGGTGATGTTTTGTTATTTTTTTGAAATAGTTGAATTTTCTTTGAATAGTAAAAATATAGTTTTATGATGTTTGGGTATGTTTAATGACATCATAACTATGTCATAATGATGTAATGAGTAAGGTAATATTCTGGTAGACTCTTGTGGATTAAAATAATATATGAGGTGTCCTAGGTGGCTAATAAAATGGGAAAATACTATGGGAAATTCCATGGTTTTTCTAATATGACTAATGATGTGTCCTTTAAAATTATTAAAAACTCCATTTATTTTATTATAAATACCCACCTATTACATTGTTTCTATTCATTAAAAAATCATTCCCCTAGAATCGATGTTTTTAATAACCTCTAACGATTCCAACAAATGTTTCCTCAGGCCCCCAAGTTCTTGATCATATAGTATTAGAAGTTACTGTTAAAGGTAAGGGAATATACCACTCTAATATTTTCAAGTACTCCTTTTATGTTAGGAATTTTAAATTTCTATTTTATTATTATGTGATATTTAATTCCATATTACCATTACATTAAATATTATTTAAAAATTATTAGAGTCCCGTTTTATCTCATCAACTAATTTTATGATTTATTAAGTGATGTTGTTAGGCTGTAGAAATTTCATAAGGGAATTATCATATTCCTTTTTCCATTCAAGTTATCTTTTATGTGGTATGTATTTCATATTTTAATACCATTTTATTAGTTCGATTTTATTCTCTCTCTACATTGATTTATCAGTCTTCTATGAATGGGTGGCCTTGATGCTGTCTATTTTTATTATTTTATAGAACTATATCTCATACCTATTATACTTCATAATTTTCATCCCAAAATATCCTTCTTTTTCATAAGAAATTCTCAATTTTTTCATTGTGTGAGTACCATAACCTCGTTCATTTTTTGTGTTATTCATCAATACATAAAAATTATTTATTTTATTCTGGAATTGACATACATAAAACAGTCATTCCTTTTGAGTGTGTTATAAATGAGATATTGATTGTGTTTTTAAGCACTTTTTAAAAAATCATTATATTGATATAAAATAAATTTATTTTATTTTTTTGGGTTATTTATAAAAAGTTTTATTAATGATATATGTGGATCACATGAAAATAAATGCATATTAGTGGAGTGCTCGGATAGTTCCCTAATGAATTGTGTAATGAAATTAGTCACTAGAGATGAGATGTCTTGCGATACCTTGGTGAATAACGTTGATAATGTTCATGAAACCTTGGGGATGGACCATTGGGATTTTCTTATGAATGTATAAATTAAATGTTTCTTCCACATTTTCATGTTATGATACTTTTTATTATTGTTATAATACATGTCATCATCTTTCCTTTATGATATTCCTCTTGTACTTATTGATATATCTCATTTTCACATGTAAACTCTTTCAATTTTTTTCCCTTACTTGGAGTTCTACTCACCCTTTCCATTGAAGTGTGCCCTCATTATATAAGATGAAGTAATTTTACTTAGGATGAACCTACTATGATATCTTTCAAGTTGATTTGAAGAATGTGTTTTAGGTTTTAATGTATTATGTTCCTGACAACTATGTGGACCAGTAGACTATTTCCTTAGACTGCTCGTGGTTATCCTCTAAGAAATTTGAAGATGGAACCAACATGCCCCTAGAATTTGAAGAATCACACTCAAATCATGAGAGGTCTAACCAGGTGGAACATGAAATTTCTTCTCAAAATACCATTTCCTCTAATTGTGTTTTTGTTGGTACTGAAAAATCGAAGGCTGACAACACCAATCCCACTTCCTTATTGAAATCTCAACATTTCTTTCTGTCCAGGATATTATGCAGCCTCAATGCATACACTGAAAATGGGAATAAAGAAGTTCCATCAGCCTCTTTGGCCCCCACTAATTTCACTTCACATGATACTTACAATATTTTTCGTGCACAATATTCTCCTGCCTCTCATGTAGGGAACAAACAAACAAAGAGCTACAGAAAATGCAGGACAACCCTCCAATGAAGCAGACTAGTGGTCTGTGGGCAGAACATGCCACTGCAATGGAGGAGGACCAGCATAATGTAGCAGATGATGAGAAATCATGGTAGAAAATGAAGTGTGGTAGGAAAACTAAACGTCAAAGGAAGGGGCGTGAGACAGCTAAACCAACAACAAGGAATGAAACATAGTCTGAAGTCTCAGACTCGGATACAGATATTAAGATTCTCTTACAACATGTGAGAGATTTGGAAGCACTTCATAGAAGAGCACGTGGGCGTGGATGTGGTAACAGTTGAGGAATGGAATGGGGTGCCTTGTAGGAAAAAGAATGTGATATTGCTGGAAATATCACGAAAAATAATGGACGATGATAGCTTTGTTTTTTTGTCATTTCATTTGTTAATTTCCTTGTTTTATATGTTTTTGTTCTCATAAAAGGGGACTTTTTCCATCGGATTTAAAAAAATGTAACAAAAAGGCGGAATGATATTAGGTTCTTGAATATATACAACAAACCATATCCATAAATAGTGTATCTCTTTTATTATATCTTTCTTTTATAGATTACTATAATTAAATATATATATATATAATTAATATAAATCATGGTAATTTTTTTTACATGATGGGGTTAGGGTCAATGTATTTGGACCAAATATAACCAATCAAAACAAACATGAAAAATGAGTGATTTACATTAATGTGGTTTTAATAAGGAATTATTAACAAACCTATATTAAATGGGGATATTTAAATCATATATGGTATGAAATATAAAAGTGTGGTTGTTTAATATAAGTTTTAAAAAATTATATATATTATAAATGAGGTTTTAATATGTATTATATAATTCAAACCATAAGGTCATGTATTTTCATCCCACCATTATTTAATATGAGATGCATTCCTTATCCATCATGTTTATTTTATACAGTGAATATATTAACTATAAATTTATTTTATTTTTATTATCCTTATTATATTGGAAGTTACATTTATATTTTATGATAACACTATCATGGGGTTTATAGTTCAAAAGTTAACAAATAGGGTTGAGATTTTTTACTACAATTGTATTCTTTTGTAAATATGTTATATTGTAAAACTATATTATATTATATTATTTATTTACTACATATTTGATATTTAATATCATGAATATCCATATTTTAAGGATACTTAATATTTCATTTGATATTATTATTGAATTGGGAATATTATTCAAAACTGAACAAAGTGATTAGGGTTTGATGGTATAATCTACTTGTTTAACAGGATTGATTATGATTATAATTCCAATAAAGGAATATTCTGTTTTGTCTATCAATTAATGTACAATATTTTATCTCCAATAGTTATTTATTGAGATAAAATGTTTCCTATAATTTTTATCAATTTATAAAATCAATACTTCAAAATAATGTTTCATAGAAAAATGAATTTATTTCTTTTTTTGGTCAAAACCCTTTTTATTTTTATCATTTTTTCTATAAATGTTTTAAAAAATATTTCATCATTCCACAAAGGAATTACTAATGAAATTTTTTTCAAATTTTGGATTTTTTAAAAATATTTTACAAGGTATATTATTGTATTTTTCTAAAAAAGGTATCATTCCCTTTTAACAAAAAATATGGAATGAATATTTTTTTTAACATTTATAAAGAAAAAAAATCACCAGATTCATGAAAGAAAATGTTTTAATGATTAATTTATGTTTCTAAATATTATTTTTAATGAAACTTACTTGAAAAATGTTTTACGAAGTTTTATATTTTAATGGATCTTTCAAAATTTTAACTATATTTCCCCCAATTTAAATTATCATTAATACATTATTCATAAGTTCCGAATATTATTTTTAATGAATATTATTTAAAAAAATGTTGAATAATAAAGAAAATTAAAGTGGAAAGGGTTTTTTATTCATGAAAGATAATATATGATATTTTGAGATCATTTTTCCATATACCATGAAATGTGTTCAAGAAAATTATGAATTACTCGGGATATTATCCAATTTTACCATCATTGTTATTTCTCTATTAGTTTTATTTTTATGATGAAAAACTAGTTTTGAATCCTATAAATTTTCGATGGGTTATTCTATGAGGAAATTTTTAATAAAAGCCATTTTTCACATTTGTTTTGATATGATGAATGTTTTATAGATCACATATCTTTTAATGGGTTTTGATATGATAAATGATTTATAAAGCACATTTATTTTACTGTGTTCTAATATGATGAATTATTTATATGAAGAAATTTTCTTTCCCTGTGTTATGATTTTTTCAATATTCTATGATATTTTGTCACACATATCTATGATTTTCATAATGTGATCTGTTGGACCTATATATCCCTTATATTAATTGATTAAATATTGAAATATCATGATATAAAAAAGACTATAATCTATATTGAAACTTTTTCAGTAAGGGACATTTTCTACAATGACTGTATTGGGAGTGAACCTTGATTACTAAGTTGATTTTATTAGTCAACCCATTCCACTATGATTTCATTGAACATGGTCCTTGAGTACTATTAAAATGACCTTCTATGCATATATGTTTTCAAAAATTCCATATATTATGTCAAAGTTAGGATCTTATGTCATATGTTAAATGATTTCCTTTTGATTCATGTATCATTAATATTAAATCATTATATTGTGACTCATTATTTTGTTCTTTTAAATGTAGGATATTGGGTTCTTATTTTATTATTATGTTTTCATAGCCTTATTCTCAAATAGTCTTATATATTTCCCTAATCTACCCTTAATGAGCATATAATCATATACTTTGTTTGGTTTCCTTTCCCCATGTTTTATTATATGTATTATGTGTTTCATTTCTAATAAATGTTATAGTAATGAGTAATGTAGTTGAAGATGATGTACAACTCCCTTTCACTAGTTTTTTCAATTACCATGTTTCTAGAGAAATTATAATGTTATTCTCTTTAGGTGTGTGTTTGTGTAATGTATTGAATTTTCGTATCAAAAAATATAATATCTATGTATAAAAATCCTTGTTCATATTAGTTGGTATGAAAATATTGTTTTATATAATCTTCAGAAACAATGATGTGAGAACATTATTATGTTTCATATGGAATTTACTATGGATATATCAATTGATGTGTTTTAGGATACAGAAATGGAGACTAAAAACCATATGAAAATATAAAATTTTTTTGAAAAGGATATCATGAGTGGTTTCCTAGAAATACATCTATATATCGATTAAAAAATTTGATGTGGATATTATATAGAAGTACATATGTATAATTACTCTAAAAAAGGCCCATTGGGATTTAATTTAGCATTAATTAGTACACGAAATTATAATTTCGATGCAACTAGTACGACACTCCATGGGGTATATGTTTTATAAAATCATTAAATATTTTTGAACCATCATGATGGATTTTAAATATGTCTATGAATTATCCTTAGTAATTCATATGGTTTCGTAAATTGAAATGATGGTACCCAGATTTATTAATCCTGTGAATGGGTTTTCATGGTTACTAGTTTTTTCTAGTATGATCATAGTTTCTAAAATTATGATTTTTGGATTCATTCAATGGTGGGAACCATATGAAAGTAGGATAATTTTTAATGTGATAGAAAATTTTTTGATGAGAAAACAAAAGGGATGATGAATGTTGTGAAGGATATTGTGATTATTCTTATTATTTTTTCATGCAATATGATTAATAACATGCACCATGTCCAGCCATCACTCTCGCCAAATAATAGAATGATAAAGTTTATTGAATGTTCAAGTGGTGATTATTATCGAGGAAATAATATTCAGTTTTTATATCTCAACAATGTAGAAGGGGAACTCCATGGAATTCCTCAAAGGTACTTAAATTTTATTTATGTGTATAGAAGGACACATATTAAAAATATGTAGAGGAGAAATTAAAATATCAGTTAACAAGATGGATAAGAATAATATCTTCTCAATGGAATCATCAATGTTTGAATGTTATAAATGAGGAATGTATGTGAATTATATAAATAGATGTCCTACAGGGGATATCATGTTGAGGATATACAAGGTGTCACAAGTAATGTTTTTGGTAGATGATGATGTCAATAAAAATGATATTTTAAATGAATTAGGTATTAAGGAATATGATGATAATACCTACAAGGATGTATAATGAATGTTGTTTTTATGTATTAGAAATCATGAATTTTGAAATATATGTGGAATTTTATTTAAAATGTTTCTATAGATGATAGGAAAGAAAATATTTAATGGTACTGATGAACTAGAAGGCTGATTTAATAAAATGGTGGTATTTTATGGGAAACACATTATTAAGGGATGATGACCGTTAATATGTTCCATATGTTGAAAAAATGGCCTTTAAATTTGATACATTTGTTATTTATATGGACTAAATAAATCAGATAAAATTTATTTCCTCAAAAATGAATAATTATTTTATGAAAATGTGTTTTATATAACAAATGATTGAGTTTATAACATTTTAAATTCATAAAATATATTCTATAATCTATGATTTTATAATGGAAGAGTTAATTTATGATAAAATTTATGTTCTCATTAATGATTAATTATAATTTTGGCTATTTCCATGTTTTAGGATAATATATGACCAATATAATCAAAAATTTGGTATGTGACATTAAGATCTACTTTATGTAGTTTTCATGATTAAGGAATAGATTATTTTTGTGAACTAGGTAACCTTATTTCTAAAAATATATAATTAAAATTTCAAATGTCAAACCCTTGTTTCTCAATAAGAATATTCAATTGAGAAAAAAAATTATTTAAGGAGGTAGAATGTATTCCCTTGATATTTTATGAATATTTCTTTCAAATAATTTTAATTTATTTGTTCACTACTTATAATGACAATTTTTTACAAAATGAGATGTACAATGAATATATTATTATTTAATATGACAGTTATCACCTATATATTGTAAATGTGGGTATGAATATTATTATCTATAATGCCCCGACCCCAGTTACCCAGAGTTGGTGTATTATTACAAAACATTGGCATGATACAAGGAAATAATGTCCCCAAATACCGATCAGTTTAGTAGTCTTGGAAATACTAGATACATTCATAAGTTTTACATTACATTATAAAATGAAAAACTACAAAAAACTTATTTCTATATATCACACTCATATCCCCTCAGACTAACCCTGTAGTCCAGTCATAAAATATTTCATTACATCCTGGGAAAAATAAAACATAGAAAGGGGTGAGCTCAGATGCTCAGTAAGGATAAAAATATAGAGGAAACATTCATAAATACGCATAAACCTTTAAAGAAATGTATAAGACTAAAACAAAATCCTTTTAAATTTTAACTTCTGTATAATATTGCAAAGATAAAATCAAATAATTCTATTTACTTATTCACATGGATATTTTACTAGTCGAATAATCATATTCAATATCAATAGCCACTTTCATAATGATGAAATGCATAATCTCAGACTTCATAACCACATAGTCAAGGCCTTATGCCAAGACTACAAATAAGATTTTGTCAAGGTCTTGTTCCAATACACTAGTTTGTCTGATGAGACCTACAGATGCATTGAGGATCTATAGTGGGCTCCACCCATCACTTACTAAGTCTAATGCATTCCTTATACGATAAGTTTTAAAGATAACAAAAACATTCATATTAATACTAGCACACAAAATTTCAATACATTATCCATAAACCATGAATGCTGTAAAAATAACACAACCACAATCAAACATGTCACAAAACCTTCAATACAATATGGAAGGTTTTTATCATAATAAATCAACTTCTAATAAGCTTAAAATACATCAATGGATGTTGACACAGATGAAATCAAAAAAAAATCAGAAAAATATCTCTTTCTATTTTTTAATAATTGAAGAGTAAAATAATTATAAGGGAAAAAATTATTTTGAAATATTATTATATGCTAGTAAGGGAAGCTTTGATGATGTTATAACAACATAAAATATCCGCACCCATCGTATAAGTAAAAAACAGTCTTTCCTTAATTTTTTCAAAATGTCCATAAAGTACCTTGTTTGGAAAATGACGGAAAGATTCTTTTCGAAACATATAAGGTCAAATAAGGCTATAAATTAATTTAACCTATTTTCTAGTAAATTATAAAATGTTTTGAAATAAATTTTTAAGAAGCATGGATGTGGATGATAAAGAGGTCCCAATAGATAATTACGTATAAATAACCTCAGATAATGAAGAGATTGTAAAATTAACCCTTAAATTGACCATTTCCTTGGTCGAGGGTAGGATAAACTCCTATATAGTGGTTAAATCATTGTTATTAAGTTATAAAAGACCTATAAACATTAATTTGTTATCATATATGATCTTCTAATATTGCATTGTAAATGATATTTCAGTAGTATCATCTTTTCGGGTGTTAACTGATTCGTTTTACTTTTTATGATTTATTATGTAAGTAATGTTTGTTGTGGATATAATGTACCTTATTCATATTCAGAATGATATGAAGTCTTTAAAAATTATTTTTTTAATCATCAAATTAAAATCATCCTTGAATGGATATGAAGGGGAATTAATATCATCGCATTTGTGGAGATGGTAATCCGTACGTACGCGCGAGGACCAATATAATTCTTTTGATATTAAAATAATATATAATTGGATGGTGTATCATATATACAGAATCATTATCATGTTATATTTATTATTTACATCAATTATACATCATTATTATACCCTTCCAAATAATAATTTATTGAATAACAACTACATCGCGACGTGGAGATGGTAAGCCGTACGTACGCACATATGATGACATGTCATTCAAAGGATGTATAGAATAATGAATATGGTTGTACCATATTTATAATAACATCATAGTATATATAAGATACTAGGCTTTTTATTTTATAATGGAAACAACAAATAAAGAGGAAGTGGAAGAATAAAAAAACATGAAAGAGGTGATGAAATATTTACTTCTTCTTCGGGTTCTTCCTTTTGATATGATAACAATGGATTATTAGGATGGCTTTATGGATAATTTAATTCCTCTATGATGAATGGAGGAAAATTGGGAGGATATTTGGGTAGGGTTTTTCCGAACCAAATGGCTCTGAAGGTGTGAACTTGGGAGAAAGGGAAGTGCCATTTTATAAGAGGGGTGAGGGGAACCTTAGGAAAAGATTGAAATATTATTTTATAATAAAATCATTTTTAGATTTTTAATGGCTCCAAAATGATTTATTTTAAGGATAAGGTGGGTATGGGTCTAAAAACACTCAAAAAATATGTTTCAAACTAGTTTGGGTCACAATATTAACCTTATATTCTAGATTTAACACTTAATTAATTAGTTCAACATTTACCAAGTCTCTTTGTATTTTTATATTATATGGTTAATAAACATACTATAAACATCCAAGAGAACCTAAAGTGGTTAATTAATTACATATATAATATTCATTATGAAATTTGGATGAACCTTTGATTTTTAGGAATATAATATCAATTAATAATATAATATTTGTTTTAAAAACACTTCTATGTCAATTTTGACATTATTTTCTATTTTATTTTTTAATTCCTAAAAACATTATTACATCGAAAAAATCATTTAATCAATAATATCATGTCACATTAACCTATAAAATTTGTGTATGGCATCAAAACTTTCAAATTATATTTATATTGACATCTATTATACCATTTGTTTGATTCATCCATTAATAAGAAAAATACTGCATCATCATTGTGTCATAAATAAATTTAATTATTCAATGTCAAAAAATTATAAATAAAATATCATTTTATAGGAAATATTTTTAGATTTATTATTAATATTTTGAGGGCCAGATCGGCTCAGATGGGCTAGAGAACGCTACTTTCTCCACTGTAGGTCATTTTGGACTTGGTTGACTTAGAGGGAGGGCTTTGCCTTCGGGAGGGACCATGCTTGCATGGGATTGCCGAGTGGTCCTTCATTGGAGTTGGCAGTTGCCGCCTATGCTTGTATGAGACTATTTCTAGTTTTCTGTTTGGGGTTGTTTGTTGCTTGTTGAACTTTTTGGTTTCTCACTTTTCCTACAAAAGTGTTTTTCTTAATAAAAAAATAATTTCCCGCCCGCCCTTTAACCATGGTAAAAAAATATTTACAAAGTAATTTTTCAAAATATCTAAAAATAAAATTGACCTATTTACACAATTTAGACATCATGATTCTAAATATGGAATCCAATTTTCTAAATTCATAACACAGAAGTGACAGAAATTAATTTAAAATTAATTCCCATTGTCAAAACAAAAATCGGGTTTTTAAGAAATATTAACTATCAAAATATTAACAGGTACTTATGTCCAGTTTAAATGTGAAATTATGTATAATGAAGAACATATATATAATATAATTATACATCAAAACTACTATATATTATAATTTATCACTATAAATTATTTTGATTAAAAAAGTTGTATTTAATAAAAATTTGGTATTTTTAACTATTCATAAAAAACTGAATGTTTTCAGAAAAACACTAAAAACTCAGCCTAAGATAATTTCTATATTAAAAACACAAAAATGAAGTCCATTTTGAATGATAAAATTGATAAAATTACAAAATGTGGGTATTACTATTCATTAGAGCTTGTTTGATTGGTCGCGATGTGTTAGAATCTCGAAGATGTGTACAACGCAAGATATTGCATTATTCAAAGGGAAACATTCCATGGATTCTTGGGAAGTTAAATTATCCCCTCCTTCAAATAATTTCATCCTAAAAATTTCTAGAATATTACTGCATAAAAATATTTGGGCGGATCTTCATCATAAGTTCCTCAGGTTCCCACATTGCCTCTTCCATCTTATGGTTTCTCGATAGAACTTGTACCGGACAAGTTTTCCAGTTTCTCAACACTTGTTATATTATATAAAAAACCTTGACAGGCACTTCGCAATAAGATATATTTAGATCTAGTTCTAATTCTTCAATGTTTAGTACATGAGCTGGGTCAGGCATGTATTTTCTCAACAGTTATACATGGAACACATCATGAACATCGGAGAGACTTGGAAGCATTGCCAAATGGTAGGCTACAACAAAAATTCATTCTAGAATTTTGAAAGGTTTTATGTACCTGGGACTAAATTTTATTTTCTTACCTAATCATATAATTCCTTTCTATGGAGATACATTCAAAAAAACATAATCTATAACCTGAAATTCCACATCCTTCTTTGGTTATCAACATAGATCTTCTGCCTACTTTGAGTTTCTTTGATGTGGGTTTGAATTACATTCACTTTTATATTGTTTTTTATACATGTTCTGGGCCTACAAGTTTTCTTTCACCAACATCAACCCAATAGGTTGGTGTGGAAAATCTCTTTCCATATAATGCTTCATATGGTGCCATCTGAATACTTGAATGGAAGCTATTGTTATAGGAAAATTATACCAGAGTTAAATATTGATCCCACATACCTTGAAAGTCAAGGGAGGAAGATCTCAACATGTCTTCTAAGGTTTGAGTAGCCCATTCTGATTGTCCATTAGTTTGAGGGTGGTAAGCAATGCTCAAACAAAGTTCAGTATTCAAGGCTTTTTGAAGACTTTTTCAGAATCATGGTGTAAAACGGGGATCACGACTAGAAACAATCGATTGGGGTACTCCATGAAGTCTTACAACTTCATTAATATACAGTCTTGCTAAACGTTCATGTGATAAATATTCTCTTATAGAAAGAAAATGTGCTGACATGGTAAGACGATCAACAATGACCCATATTGCATCATTTCTTCCAGGAGTCTTTGGTATTCCCATGACAAAGTTCATTGTAATATTATTCCATTTCCACTCAAGTATGGGTAGAGGTTGCATGACTCCTCGAAGTTGTTGCCTTCCAGCTTTCACTTGATGACAAACCATACATCATGACATAAAATCAGCAATCTCCCTCTTCATGTTGTCCCATTAAAAATGTTCCTTCAAATCTCTATACATTTTGGTGATCCTAGGGTGTATAGAGAAATTGGAGCTATGATCACCGTCCAACAATTCTCTTTTTAGATCAGGTAGATCGGGAACACAAAGTCTCTTCAAAAAATTTAAAATCCCATCTTCATATACGATGTCACTCAATATCTCATCATTCAAATCATTAATCTTCTTTAGAGAGTCATCATCATCAGCCTAATAACTTTTTATCCTTTATAGTAAATATTTTTTGTCAACCATTTCAAAAATTATTTATGTCTCATCGTCCATGGTTATTTCCATATCCATCTTTACTAGATCCATATATATAGGATTCTTTTCAACTGTCATATTGTTCAGAATTGAATGATCATTTCTACTCAAAGCATCTGCCACCTTATTTTCCTTCCCCATGTGGCAGTGTATAGTGAAATCATAATCCTTGAGTACTTCAATCCATCTCATTTGCCTCATGTTGAGTTATTTCTATGAAAAAATATACTTCAAACTCTTGTGATCGATATATATCTCAAATTTTCCACCATAGAGATAATGTCTCCATACCTTAAGAGAAAAATGACATCTGCTAAATCAATATCTTGAGTAGGTTAGTTTTGCTAATAAATTTCTAGCTGTCATGATGCATAGGCAATAACCCTATTAATCTACATAAGGACACAACCAAGACTTTTGTACGAAGCATCACTTTAAATAACAAACCCATCATTCCCCATTGATAGAGTCAATATAGGATCATTGACTAATCTTCTCTTCAGTTCTTCAAAACATTCTTCACACTCTTTTTTCCAATAAAATTTAACCCCTTTATGTGTAAGCTTGGTTAATGGGTTAGCCAATCTGGCAAAATTCTGGATGAAACACTGATAATAACCTGCTAAACAAATAAAATTGTGTACCTTAATTATACTTGTCATTGATGGACATTATTAGATTGCCTAGTTCTTTGAAGGATCAATAGAAATTTCATCCTTGAATACAATATGGCCATGAAAAGAAATATCTTGAAGCTAGAATTAACACATGCTAAATTTCTCATATAATTCATTTCTTCTAAGAGTCTTCAAGATAATGTGTAAGTGATTTTAATGATATTCATAGATTTTTTATTATAGAAATATATCATCAATAAATACCACTACAAAGTCATCTAGATATTCCTTGAAAACCCTATTCATTAGATCCATAAAGACAGAGGGTGCATTATTCTTTCCAAAAGTCATTACTGTGAACTCGAAATGCCCATACCTGGTTCGAAATGTTGTCTTCGTAATGTCTTCCTTATTCACGCACAACTGATGGTATCCAGATAGAAGGTCAATATTTGAAAAATATTGAGCTCTGTGAATTTGGTCAATGAAATCCTCAAAGCGAGGTAGGGGAAACATGTTCTTTATTATTATAGCATTGATCTCTCTGTTGTCGATGAAAACCCTCATAAATCCATCTTTCTTCTTAACAAAAAGGACATGGGCTCCCCATGGAGAAACAATAGGGTAAAAAATCCCATTGTTACTCAATTTCTCTTGATTTTTCTTTAGTTCCACTAATTCCATAGTGCCCATTCTGTAAGGGGTCATCGATATGGGCCTTAAATCAGGAATTAAATCAATGAAAAACTCAATTTACTATTCTGGAGGCTGTCTAGGTAAATCATCTAAAATAACAACTACATATTATTTCACAACAGGTAAAAATTATATTTGAACATTTTTTACCTCACCCATAGTTATTTCATTCTCTTCCTCCCAAATAATTGAATTTAATTGAGCTATTAGGGGCGGATCTAGATAAGAAATAGGCGGTGACACTTCTGCTCTAAAGATAAGGTGTTCTTTATCATCGTCATCAAAAAATTTAACCTCCTTCTTCATACAATAAATTTTTACATCATGGTCCGAAAGCCAATCTATACAGAGGATTATTTCAAATTCCACCATGTGTATGGTGATGAGATCAGCAGATCCAAATATTTATATTTTTTAATGGGGACTGATACAGAAATTTTTTTTTCAGTGATACTTACGTTAGCAGTTTTGATATACAACTCCCTTATCAAATCAAATTGTAAATATCTAATTATCATAGAAAACAAGGAAGATATGAAACAATGAGATGATCCAAAATCAAATTGCTAAACTTGAGGAAACCATTAAATTACATGAAACTATTACTTTCGAAGCTTAAACCTCAGCAATAATGATAACATAAGCCTGAACTTGATCCCTTGGCATTTTATGAGGTAAGTTTCCTTGGTGCTTAGGACATTCATTTTCATAATTCCCATTTTCTATATAATTGTAGCATTCAACATTTACAGCCTCTTTCTTCCCCTTGAAATCACGAGCTTGGTGGCCCTTTTCACCACACTTATAACAGACTCCCATTCCATTCAAAAAAGTACCATGGTGTTTCTTCCCACATTTACCACAGGATGGATATTAATCATTTCCCTTCTTCCCCTTATTTCTATTTCTAGAGTGTTTGGAAGATCTTTTCTTCTAATGCTTTTATTTAAAGTCATAAGACATAGAGAATTCCTTTTCTGTCTTCATTGCACATGAGACAATGTCTTCGTATGACGAGAAGGATTTTGAGACTAATTATAGATGGAGAAATGGTTTTAACCCATCAAAAAAATGATCAATATTACTTCTTGTGTTACGTATATAATCTGCATCATGCCTCGCTAACCTTGTAAAGTTAGATTCATACATTGTGACATTCTCATCTTTCTTTTGCCTCTGACTCATAAATTTACTTTCCATATCTAGTTGATGGTCACGAGGAAAGTATTTTTCTATTAAAATTCCTTTAAACTCACTCTATTCCATATTTGATACTTCATCATCTTCCTTTGTGTTTTGAATCAATTACCACCACTGATCTACATCTCCCATGAGGCGATAATCTTCAATGATATTTTTCTCCCTTTTTCTACTCCCCAAAGCGTGAAATATTTTCTCTATGAAATTTATCCATTTCTCATCCACTAATGGATTTTCAGTCCCATTGAATGTTGGTGGTTGTTGCCTCATGAAGCGATCTAACATTGATCCTCCACGTTGTGGATTAGGGTGCTCTATACTGGTAAGATTATCATTATTAACCTAAGTGAGTTGTCCCAGTATGGTGATAAAATGATCAGCACTAGTTTCTTCACCAGCTCTACTATAATTATGTTGAGTAAGAGGGAAATACCTACATGGATTACATGCATTGATACAGTTTCCATTCCTTACACTAGGAGCCATTTCAAAACAATGGCATAAACTAGGTTTGTTTATGAATCAAAATATATAATTTCAAACTTTTAAAATACTTAACATAAACTATAATGTTTATGGATATAATCCATAATCATACAAATGTTTTCCTTGAAAATTTATATACTCATAAAACTATTATAATGGTTTTTAAAGAAAATGAGAATTATCCTAAGCATATCCCCCGGGAGTGTCGTAACCAAGAGTGCAGAAATGCCCATTGTCATGCACCAGTTCCCATTTTTGTCTAGCTCAAAGCGGTGTTTTCTAGTTTTACCACTTGGTACATCTGTGCCAGAGCTGCCTCTACCTGCTTGTATCCAGACATGGATATACTGCATGGAAAACTCAAAAAATCTCTACAATACCAAAATTATAGGATGTTATTCTAAACTAATCCTGAATGTCTATCTTAGGGTAATGTGCTCTAACCAGAGTTTATATTAATCTAGATTCCAAGTTTTGTACTAAACATTCTCTGTTACCAACTATAATGCCCCAACCCCCATTACCCAGACTCGGTGCATTATTACATAACATTGTAATGATACAAGGAAATCATTTCCCGAAAGACTAATCATTTTAGTAGCCTTGGAAATACTTGATACATTCATAAGTTTTATATTACATTATAAAATGAAAAAAATACAACAAAATTCTTTTCATAGATCATAGTCATATCCCCTCAGACTATCCTTGAAGGTCAGTCCTAAAATACTTATTCACATCTTGGGAAAAATAAAACATAGAAAGGGGTGAGCTCAGATTCTCAGTTAGGATAACAATATAACTGAAAATTTTATAAATAAGTATAAAAATTTAAGGCAATGTATAAGACTAAAACAAAAGAATTTTAAACATGAACTTAATAATAATATTTAAAATTTAAAATCAAATAATTAAATTTACTTATTCACATGGATATTCTACTAGTCTAACAATCACATTCAATATCAATGGCCACTTTCATAATGATGGAATAACTAATTCAGACTTCATAACCACATAGTCGAGGCCTTGTGCCAAGATTACAATTAAGATTTTGTTAAGGCCTTCTACCAAGAAACTATTTTGTCTCATGAGACGTATAGATGCATCGAGGAACTATAGCGAACACCACCCGTCACTTAATAAGTCCTATGCATTCCTCATATGAAAGGGTTTAAACATCTCATAAACATTCGTATTAAAAATGTCATACGAAATGTAAACATGTTATCCATAAACCATTAATGGTGTAAAAATAAAACATCCACAGTCAAACATGTCACAAAATGTTTAATTCAATATTAATGTTTTGTATCATAATAAATCAACATCGAATAAGTTTAAAATCCATCAAAGGAAGTTGACATAGATGAAATCAAAACATTTTTAGAGAAATATCTCTTTCTATTTTGAAATCATTTAAGAGTCACATAATTCTAAAGAAAACATTTATTTTGAAAATATTCTTTTAAGCTTGTAAGGGAAGCTTTGACAATGTTATAAGGGTGGAAAATAGACGCACATTCTGTATAAGTTAAAAAAATATTCTTACCTTAATTTTGTCGAAATGGACATAAAGTACCTTGTTTGGAAAATGACTTAATGACTACTTTAAAACATATAAGGAAAAATGAGGGTATAGATGACATTAACCCATTTTTTAGTAAATAGTAAAAATGTTTTGAAATACCTTTTTAAGAAGCATGTATGTGGATGAAAAAGAGGTCCTAGTAGATAATTATGTATAAACAACCTCATATAATGAAAAGATTGTGAAATTTACCCTTACCTTTTTCATTTCCTTGGCCGAGGGTAGGTTAAATTCCAGTATAATGGTAGAATCATTGTTATTAAATTATAAAAGAACCATATACATTAATATGATATCATATATGATCTTATAATATTGCTTTGTAAATGATATTTCAGTAGTACCATCGTTTCGGGTGTTAATTGATTTATTTTCCTTTATATGCATCGTTACGTAAGTAATGTTTTATGTCTATATGATATATCTTATTCATATTCAGGATTTTAATAAGTATTTAAACATTATTTTTAATCATCAAATGAAAATTAGTCTTGAATGGATACGATGGGAAATGTATCTCATCACGTTCGTGGAGACGGTAATCCGTACGTACGCACGAGTGACACTATCATTATTTTGATATTAAAATAATACATAATTGGATCGTATATCATATATACAGAATAATTATCATGTTATATTTAATATTTGCATCAATTATACATAATTATTATACATATCCAAATAATAATGTATTGAATAACAAATACACCACAACGTGGAGACGGTAAGTTGTACGTACGCACGTATGGTGACATGTCATTCGAAGGATGGCTAGAATAATGAATATGGTTGTAACATATTGATACTGGATTTATTATTTTAGAATGGATAATAATACATTATATATAGGATACAAGATTTATTATTTTATAATGGAAACAACAAATAAAGTGGAAGTGGAAGATGAATGGAATTTGACAGATGTGATGAAATATTTACCTCTTCTTTGAGTTCTTTCTTTTGATTTGATCAAAAGGGATCCTTAGGTTGGATTTATGATGAAAGGAAGGCCTCTAGGATGATGGGTGGACTGTTTAGAGGATATTTGTGTAGGGTTTGGCTGAACCAAATGGCTTTGAAGCTGTGATTTTGAGAGAAGGTGATGTTCTCTTTGATAAGATAGGTGAGGGGCACCTTTGGAAAATATTGAAATATTATTTTCTAATAAACTCATTTTCGGTTTCTAATGGCTCAAAAATGATTGATATAGAGGATAAGGTGGAGGATGGGTCTAAAACCACTCAACCAATAGGTTTTAGATAGGTTTGGTCAATATATTACCCATATCTTCTAGATTTAATTCTTAGTTAATTAGTTTGACATTTATCATGCCTCTTTGTATTTTTATATTATATTGTTAATGAACTTACTATAAACTTCCAAGATAACCTAATGTGGTTCATTAATTACATATATAATATTTTTTAAGACATTTGGATGAACCTTAGAGTTTTAGGAATATAATATCAATTAATAATATAATATTTGTTTTAAAAACTCTTTTATTTCAATTTTGACATTATTTGCTATTTATTTATTTTTAAATTACAAAAGAATTTATTACTTTGAATAAAATTCATTTAATAAATCCTAACATGACTAAGTATCCTAGAAAATATTTTTATGGCATAAAAAATTTCAAATTATTATTATTTTAACATCTAAAATACCATTTATTTGATTCTTCCATGAATAAGGACCTATTTTACCAGTCCCAAGGGGAAATATTGTTTTTGTAGAATAATTTCTGGTCGGGATATCATCATGTATGTTTCATATCTTTATTCATAACTAACAAAACATTTAGGAGAACGTATGGTCTATAGAATTACCTTTGGACTTACGAATTACATATGTAGTCTTCATGGCTCTAATAAATCAGTTTTTTCCTATCTATATTCATTTATGGTAGTATTTTTTAGAAATATTTTATTATATTCAATCACTAGAAAAATATATATATATATATATATATTGATATCCTAAAAAATTCACCGAAAGAGAATGATCTCTATTCTGGGGTTAGTAAATGGCAATTTTGGACCAAAAATTTCACATCCATTGTTATATTATATCTGATTCATGATTCTGAGTAGACCTAGAGAATGTGATATCTGTAGTTTCCCAAGAGTATCCCAATAAAATCTTAGACATCCATATTTTCCTGGGGAAAGGTGGATATAATAGTTTCTTTATCCAGGATTAAAAATGCCTTGTAGCACGGCTTATAGTCTAAAGAAATAAATGTCTAAAAAAATATTGTTAGAAGCATGTGAAGAAGTATTTCGAGATTTAAAGGGGAATTGTAATTATTCTCCAACACTAATTCTTATGAATTCATCTAGAAGATATAAAAAATATTATAAATCATTAGGCATCAAAATGGGAGCTATATTCATGTACAAAAGAGAGTTTTTTATGGATCTCATCAACTAAGTCACACGATAACAATTACCTAAAGAATTATTATGAGATTGATGTTGTTTCACAGTACTTATGATATTGGAGACAGTAACTATGTGGATAGTGTTTTGTGGTATTCAATTACCACAAACACAATAAGTTCATATTTACATAGTGATTTATTAATCTTAGAAAATATGGGTGGGTGGAGTCTCTATTGTCATTTTATTTTGTGCAAGCTTAAATGTATGGTAAAGGCCATTCTATGGATGATGCTCTAAGCTAGAGGACTCAGACACTGGTGGTTTAGGAATCCAATGGATATTGGATGCTTTTGGACTAATTCTAAAATATGTATCTTGATATTCAAAAGGATTAATGTGTGATTAGTCTCTAGTAGTCACTTATACTCTTCTAGAACGTGTATGAATGAGACGTTTGTCTTATCCAGAAGGTCTTTCCCTAAGAGTATGTGTCTTGGATGATGGTACATATTCATCTTAAACTATTGATGTGGATGACAAATGTATTTTTTTTGGTCATGTATTGATCTCAAAAAATATCAAAGAGGAACTAATGTGGGAATTACATGCTCTTTATGGTCAGTTCACCCTGGTGTCACAAAAATGTATTGGGATCTACGACACAAATTTTGGTGTCCTTTTACGAAAAATTATATTTCTTGAGTCATCACTAATTGATACAACTCTGATTAAGTGAAGGTAGAGCATCAATATTTGGAAATTATTTTACATCCACTTTCCATTCCTAAGTGGAAATGGGGTGATAAATCAATGGACAACACGATTGTTCTACCTAGATCAACTCATGTAGACAAATCTATGTGGGTTGTGATAGTTCATTTTACAAGGTACATACTCTTCTTAGTTATGTGAGATAACCTCTCAGAAGATGATCTTGGAATTAAGTTATTTAGGGAGGTTGTATGTCTTCTAGGGTCTCGTTGTTCTACCATTTCTGATAGAGATACTCTCCTAGCATCATGTTTCTTATAGAGGATTTAGATTTATTTAGGTACATAAGTGCTTCTGAGTATGGTAAATCAACCGCTTACTGATTGATAGTTGGACCATACTATTCTGGTGTCAAATGACATGATACATGCTTGTTTCTTTGTTTTTGGGGGTTCCTAGGAGAAACTCATTACCATAATAAAGTTCCCTTATAATTATATTGTTCATTCTACAGTAGAGATGGATCCTTATGAATCCTTAAATGGTATGACTTTATGCTCACCTATATTGTTGATATAGGTGGGGGAGGCGTCTATACATAGACCACATCTCGTATAGGAGACTATAGAGTTGGTTTATCTGATCAGAATGTGCATGATGACAACATAGTCCAGATAGCAGTCGTATTCCAACAGATGTTGATGACCTCTCGAGCTCAAGTTTGGAGACAGGTTTTTTTATGATCCTCACCCCGTTTGGGGAATTGACATATATAGAGTTAGGGTAATATATCATCGATGTTTTTTGGGAGCTTTATGTTTTTGAAATAGAATAAACTAGTGGATTATTAGTTGGAATTACTGATATATATTAGTTTATGTATGATATCTTTGATGTTTCTCAGACTTGTCAGTACTATCAAGACCATCAAAACTATATCATCAAGATAAGATTGATTTGGATGTGCATGCTTCCTATGATGGGTATCCATATTGTATTGTGGAGTAGAGTGTGATGCCACATCGATGTCGATCAGTTTCTTTGGTATGGGTTCTATGGTAGCATTGATGAGTACATTATGATAAATGTTTCCCCATATCCTAGTCCTTCAACATTAATCAAGAAGGATATTAGGGCAGGGAAATGTAAAATTCAAGAGATTAACTATGACGGGGAACCCATAAGGTGTCTAGGATACCCTACTCTAGATATGAATTTCATTCAAGCCATGTCCTACAATTGATTCTTTTAGTAGGTTCAAAATCAAATATAGTTGAATACTTTTAAATATATCATGATGGTTCAGTGTCCAAATCAATGCATTTTCTCAAGATTTCCTTTTGGAAAATTCCAAACCAAATCCTATTGTTATCTACTATAGATAGAGTCTAACCCAGACACCTGTGTGATAAGGATGTTGGGAAAATATGTCCCAAATAATTACATCTTCCTCATTTGGAAATTATAGAATTTCATTTTTACCTCAGAAACAATAGTTAGGTGAAAATCATCTATACGGTCTCCAAATGGCCCTATTTCACATCCCATATTGTACTACCCATGTTTCATCTATTCTTTCGTGGTGAGTGGGAAACCAAAATCTAGAGTGGGCGAGGGGAGTTCATTACCATAACCATTGTAGTGAATTCTATTGGTGAGTTTTTACAAAGCAGGTTTTTGTGTTTTTATAGGATAAATCATGAGGATGAGGCACATATGATCCTTCTATTAACCAACCAATGGACCATCTTGAAATCCCACAATCTATCTGGGTATAATGGTCAACCTCCTTCAGTTATGGCCCTGAAGGTGATTGTCCTATTCTCATAGGTGGAACTTTCTATCCTTCTACATTACTAGAAAATGGCCCCCTCTCCTAGATTCTTTGATTCCAGAAACAGTGGGGGTGACCATACATTTCTCGTGGGGTCATTGGGTGTGTTATTCACCCCCTCCTATGGGATTAATTTGTACAATGATGGTGCATTCAAATTGGGGGTGATTCAAGGGGGTCTCATAGTGTACGATAGCACATTCTCATTGGATTTTTACTTCCATGATACATATAGTCTTGGTGACTCTCTCACATCATAGGTGAAGGCCATGCTCACCGACCATGATCTTTTCGACTCTTTCAAAATCCGTCTCTCAATTGTGGAT
Organism: Viscum album; assembly: GCA_963277665.1. Taxonomy (NCBI): domain Eukaryota; kingdom Viridiplantae; phylum Streptophyta; class Magnoliopsida; order Santalales; family Viscaceae; genus Viscum; species Viscum album. The sequence goes on from OY728129.1 coordinate 1,622,808,911, forward strand.
ATATGCTCCAAAATAATTTTATCTTCCCGTAAGGGATTATCAGCCCCCGCCCCAGGAAGATTATGTACTTGATCCGTAGAATTGACGTCTACATTTCCATTGACATCGAGCTACTCCACACATGGCGAGAAGGAAATCATTTAGTAGACATCTTGGATTCTCATTAATCTTTGAACTCCCCAATTACAGAGTTCTGCACTCTTGGATCCCTACCCTCGGGTTGTGGTAACATTGTCATTGGATATCCTTTGGGACTTATGTATTTTATACCCCTCAGAATCCATTTATTTTCTATGTTCTTTAATAAAAATAAATGAATATGGATAAAAATGGAATGGATTATTCATTTTTTTAAATATCCATGTATAAGATGTCTAATCATGTAACTGTGGTCACCGGTGTGTCTAAGGACTATTTGGAGCTCGGATCTCCAAAATGGGATGAACAGACTAGGATGCACAATTAGAGGAAACTGTTCTATCCAGCCCACACTTCTTCTGTGAAATCATGCAATTCTAGATAGTGCAGACCCAGGGGAAATATGATTTATCCAAAAATATGAGACCCTAGGTGCATGAAAATCCAGTGATATAGTGATTTAGGATAGATCCTAATTTCAATGTTTGTGCACATTTAGATTAACCATGTGCCTGGCCATGTAAGGTGATACTCTATTTTAGTCCATGATGCATGGTTGGTGCACAGTGTGGAAAACCATGCGTCCAAACTATGTTCCCATATTATTTAAGGAGAAATAACAGAAATTACTGTATTTGATTTTATTATAACTTCTCTCTTTTCTATCTTATTACTCTACTGGATGGTTTAGTTTTTGTTCTTCCATGGTTTTAAAATATATTCAAGATTGGTTTTGAGGAAACTCTCTGATCCGAATATTGTTTCATGATCTATTGGATTCATTAGATCCATATCAGCAAACTCTACAACAATCTCCCTTAGAATCTATGTCTATTTTTTGAATCATATTCACTATTTATGTGCAAGATCATTTGCCATATTTTCATGGTTTTGGAACATTTTTTATATTTCTTATAATCTAATTCCTATATAAGGGTGATATCAGCTATGGAGTTGTCTATGACCTTAATGTAGGTAGTAACAACATTTTCCCTTTGAGTTTTGTTATCTCATTACGATGTCATTTTACTGTAAGTCAACATTTGTTGAGTGTCCTAATTATATACAGTTCATCATGTGAAGCCGATCCTTGAACCTTTATACCATTCTTTCAACCCATATTTAATGGATTAGAGATCATTGAACTCATTTAAAGAAACCCCTTGGGCATTCTAGGTTGAAAATCCATTGATGGATAAAGGATATTAATGACAAGAATGTGTTTATAGGTTTGGTCTACATTTATGAATGGTTTTCCCTTGTTATATGGGTTTCTTATAGAACTTGAGGTGCCTCCTAGGTGTTTCTCCCACCTATCCAAGAAATTTACCTTATTGTAAATTCACTTATTTCACCATGGAGGTTTCTAAATGAAACCCTTAATCTTAGTAAGTTGAGATTATTTATCAAATTAATTATGTGGGTTCATTACAGGGAATGCCTTTGTTTAGATGGGTTTCATTCAATTAAATGACTTGAATGAATATAATGATATGTTTTATAAGCATGGAATGGACACCCTATTATTCAATGATTTATAAAATTTCTTTATTGATTTATAATCTATATCTTTATATTTATCTTGGTAAATGAGATTCATTGGATGCAATTCACCATGCTTATATTTACAAAAATTAATAGGCCTAATTTATATATATATTTATTAATTTAAATTTATACAAATGTGTCTATTGAATGGCTTGAGATTAATTACCTCATGATAAAGGTTATGATTTTTTTTAAGCCTGTATAAATGATATGGTATAACAGTAAGGGTTAATTTTAGAATGATGGAATCGTGATCCCTTACATCGTGTATCGAGCCATTATGTCACACTCCATAGACACTAGTTAAACATCGGACATGATGCTTTGTTACCCTTGTTTGAGTGTTTAATGATGGAATACTCACCATCTCGAGTGATGATCATGAATTCTCCCACTCACTATGATATGTAGGTAATGTACCATATTTCTTCAGCTTATAGGTTCAATAGATTTTTTATAGATGTTTGAGTTACACCATAGTCCATCCAAAAATAGTATTATATGTATATAACCACTTATGTATGCATGTACATGGTTCATATAAGTGGGTACAATATAAAAAAACAATATATATATATATATTATTTCTATATATATGGTAACAGACCAGGCATTCAGTTCTGCCATTAGCCCAAATGGTCGAGCCACCATGTGTCCATTAAGAACCATATCATGTGGTAATATTTTTATTTGACAATGTTAATTATTTATTTTTGGATCCATACTATTTAGTTATGGTCCCCACTTGGATTATGCGGAGACACCATTGTTGGTGGCCTAATAATATTTTTATCTCACACCATACTAAGGTTAAATTTGGTACCCAAGAATAACTGTAACAACCCGAGATGTTATGAGAATTATTCTGTTTAATTTTAATGATGTATTGTGTTTTATGCTACACCAAAGGGAGCTTTCACTACATGCATCTCTGACATGGCTTGAATTACACGCCATCGCGACCTTCCTCGATAGTGTGTGTCGTACGCAATATCGGGTTTTACTAAACAACGATATATTGTTCTTATATTATTATGGACTAAAAGTTATGAATATTATTAACTAAATTTTGAATTTTCTAACATTATTATTCATCTTAAACATTTTCTAGAACATGGAATGAGAACAAAATAAATTTTTCGGGTAAAATAATTATTTTTCAAAAAAATGCAGTTTTGCCGCCTTTTGATGGCGCACCCACTTTAAATATGGTTTTTGAAGTGTTTATAAGTTCAATTTTACAAAATAAGATTCTTCTTTTGAATCAGGATATAAATATTTACTTTGGATAAATTTTTCATATTATTTTGATAATTTTCATATTTTAATGAATAATAAAAACACACTATATTTTAATTAAAAACAACTTTTTTCATCGCAATAATTTATATGGTTAAATTATAATATTTAATGGTTATAAATTATAAATAGAATATATTTTTTCCATTTAATATAATTTATGTCATTACCATAAATTTTACATTGAATTCATAGGTAATAACATTTTAATCTTTGACAATATTTTAACTTTCAAAACACGTTTTCATAACAATAGGATAAATTTTAATTTAATTACTGAAACTTCTGTGTTTTGAATTTTTCTAAATGGATTCCATATTTAGATTCCGTGGGTCCAAATTATGTTAATAGGTTACTTTTTTTTATTTTTGATATTATGAATAGTAACTACGGTAATTTTTATTTACTTCAGTTAAAGATAAATCGGGTAATTTAGGGTAAACCTAAGATTATAAAATTACTCTAACACATGAAAAAATTCTTTTAGATGACTAAAGGTAGACCCATATAACCTAAGGGTCAAATTAGATTTATTTTATTGACTTTTTACCATGAAAATAATTTAATTATTATTAAAACTAATGTAAGTGACAACATGTCGCTCTCTTAAATATTATAAGTATAATAATTTTAATTTAGTGATTAACTTCATGAAACTAAAAACATGAATAGTCTCTAAAAATATAATAAAATTATATACATCACTTGAATTTATTTAGAAATTTTAAGGATTAAATAATTATCAATAAATGGGACACAATAATGATGTTGAAATTATTTTATTGATTGAAATATCAAATAAATGGTTTTAATAAATATAAAATATATATTATATGAACTATTTAATATGCTCCACAAATTTTATAGATTAATATGAGATGTTATGAATCTATTAAATCTTTTATTTCGAATATATCTTCTGTGAGGATTTTATTTAAATTCATATGAATGAATAGTGTCAAAATTGACACTATTGTTATTATATAAAAATAACGTAATATAAAATTGTTCAAAAATCACAATAATATTTAAAAATTATAAATTAAATTTTATGTGGTCTAAAATGTCATAAATAATACAATTATGGACAATCCACAATACATAATTAATTATTTATCACAATTTAAAATTTAGAATATTATAACTACAAATAAAATTAAATATATTAAATAAGGATAAAGCAAGTTGATAATGTTTAAAATAAATTACCAACATTTATAATTTTTTTTGGTTGATTATATTACAACCATATATCATCTAAGTTCTTATTTGGGTCATTTTGGAAGTTTTTGTGTGGGGTTTGAATTTATTATAAATTAATATTTCTGAGGTTTCCTAAAGTGCCCCTCTCCTCCCTTATAAAAAGGGCACCCCTTCCCTCTTCTCTTCACACCATTTTGATCCTTGAAGCTCGTCCAACCACTACCAATTATTCTTCTCAACCTCTCTAGTTATATCATAGAGGTTATGGTCTTCTCAAAAGAAAAACTGTAGTGCCTTAAGAAGAAGTTTAAATGAGGTCCGTCGAGGTAGAGGTAATCTCTTCTACCAACTCTTTCAAGTTTATTTCTTCTTCTACATCATCTTATTTAGTTATTTAATTATAATGTAATAACATAATTATAACATATATAATTATATGTTATTATAAATATTAAACAACCCTATTTCACCTTCTATCCAGCCTATGTAAAACGAAATCACCCTGCATGCGTACATACGGAATACCGTCTCCACGCCGTGGTGTAATCAATTTTTCGACCACCACCTTACATGGATGGGTATAATGGTTTAAAGAATAACTATATATGATTATTATAACATCATAATGATTCTAATATATTATATCATCCACTACAATTCCATTCAATAAATATGGGAATGATATCATCGCTCGTGCGTACGTACAGATTATCGTCTCCACGACGTGATGAGATTCATTTTCCATGATAACAATTCAAGAATGATTATAAAGTATATATAATAAGTAATCATGAAATATATGACATAATAATGCTACTGTATTTATGTATATATATATGTGTGTCATCTACTTAATTCCATTCAATTCAATAAGGAAACGAAAACAGCGTTCATGCTTATGTACGGCCTACCGTCTCCATGAACGGTGCATTTCATTCCATTTATAGATCTATTATATATATGTATATTATGAAAATATATCATATATAAATCATGGTTGATATTCTGGAATTAAGTAATCATGATTTAAGTAATAATATTAATAATTACAAGTCAAAACAACGATGATAAATGAAATGATTTTACCCAAAACACTGCATTAACATTGAATTGAAAAATGAACGGATAATATAAAGACGTAAGTGAATCATATAAGATATCATAAATATTATTATGGTTATGTTACAAGTTAATAATATGTTTAAACCCACTATACAGGAGTCTCAGACACAAACAGAAGAAATTGGACATAAGGTAAGGAATAATTATTCCAATCTCATTCTTATCTGAGATTGTTTATTCGTAAGTATTTACTGGGGTTATATTTATTTTCCATGTCCATATGTTATCAAAATGTTTTCATAAAATGTTTAAATTTCATCAATGTATGTTTAAATTCATTTTTACCATTTTTTTACTTTTACCACATTATATGGAAGGAATATTTCTTTTGTTTACTATACAAGGTACTTTTTGACTTTTCCAGAATAGTACGACAAGAATGTTTTTTTAACCTACACAGCATGAACAGATTTCTACGGTTTCATGATGATGTATTTTCATGAATCTTACTCTTCAAGATTTACCTACTATTTTCAACAAAATCCTTTTCATTTAAAATTGCATGGCATTTCGTGAAAAGAAAATGATTTTGAAGAAGAAAGGATATTTTCCTCAAGAATTCATTTCAAGTGTTTTATCAAAACCATTTTCCATATAAGATGGAATTATTCCATATGTGAATTTTTTAAGTATAATTTCTCTATGATTTACATGGTTTCACTTTTCTTATGATGAAATGATATCAATTTTTTTGTATAGTTTGTGTTATGATGGGATGATGTTTATGAAACCCATTTTATACGTTGGGTAATGATGAATGATTTATGTTCATGTTGTGGCACAAGTAAGAATGATTTCATTATGAGATGGGTGGGACCTGTATCTCCCTCTAATTCATTGGGTAAAGATTTATATCTCATGTGATATACATGGTTGGAATGACAAGTTAATCCAGTTCAGTGATACAGGACTGGAATGAGGAGTAAACTCAGTTCAGTAAGGGACTTTGTCCACTAAGATGGTCTTGGCAGCAATGCCTTGGCTACTATGGAAATCATATCATATGCTTAATGTTTTTCCACAATTACAAGTTTTATTTCCGAACTATTTTATCATGATTGATGTTCCATTATGATCTATACCCTACGTTCTACCATTTTTTATGTCATTTCTTAAGATTTTGAAATTTAAACATTATATTCATGTTTTTATGTTCAAATACATATGGGTTGTTTTATTTTCTCCATGATTACCCTTACTAACCATTTTATCTCACCCTTTATATGTTTTCTTTTCCTTAGTTTATAAAGAAAGGTTTTAGGTAAGAAAACAAAAGGGGAAGATCTTTATCGGAGATGTTGAAGATCTTTAACCATTATTAGAAGATTATGATCCGAGTTTCCAAAGACACTAAACTATTACGATCCTTGAGTGTTGGTTTTTCTTATGTATTAAGTATTCCTCAAAAGTAATGTAATGTCCATGTACTTCATGCATTGGGTCTTTACAGTTGGTATCAGAGGAAAGGTTTATTCTACCTTTGGAAACAAAGATGCGAGAACTTTAGTGAGATCCCTAGATATATTTCTAAGGTATGTCTTGGGATGTCCCTAAAGTTAAGTATAAGTATAGGTTATAGTTCTAGAATTACGGTAACGATCATATAATTAATCCTAAGATGTTATATATTAAAGGTACTCCCCCTTTATTATGTTGTTTTCCCTAGCATTATTTTCCCTCTCATGCTATTCTTTTTGGGTTTTAGATGATGGCTGAAACCCGAAGGAACCGTGTTGATCAATGTAAAGTACAATGCAATGATTGTCCTTCAGAACAGACCAATGTTATGTGAGATGGAGTGGAAAATATTACTGTTATACTTACACAAGCTATGAATTATTTCAGACTTCCGAATGAGAAGAGAAGAGAGCAATATTCTATTGAGTCCTTCATGAGGAAATGTTCGCCTTCTTTCAGTGGGTCTTCTAATCCATTTGTTTCTGAAAAATGGGTCAGTAGCATTTAAAATATATTTTATATACTTTAGTGTTCAGAGCATGATAAAGACATTTTGTCTGTTTTTGATTTTGAAGGTGAACCAGACCAGTGGTGGACTCTAATTAAGAATATGAGGCCCCAAGATGAAATTGAATCAATGGAATGGGACGAGTTCAAGAACTTGTTTTCAAATAAATACTTCACTCGTATTATTCTAACAAAGATGGGAAAGGAGTTTCTTGAGCTTATGCAAAAGGATGACGAATCTGTTGGTATATACGAAGCGAATTTTACAATACTTGCAAGGTTTGCATCTATCTTTATCATCCAACCTGAAATTATTGTTGATCGATTCTTCAGTGGCTTAAAACCAAGTCTTCAAAGGGAATTATCTATAAGAGTCTTCAGTAGCTATGAAGAAATTGTGCGTTGTACTATCATTGTAGAACTGGAATTTTGTGTAACATATCCATATCATGGTTTTGACAAGAAAAGAAATATGGAGTTCAAGGAAAAACATCAGAACAATGGTGAAAAGGAGGTTAATGTTTCTTTATGCTCAATGTGTGGAAAGAAGCATGGTGGAGACTGTCTTAAAGGTACCAGAAAATGTTATAAGTTTGAAAAAGAAGGTCATCAAGCAGCTGAGTGCTGAAGTAATGGGAAAAAGGTTTCTAATGACGTGAATAGTGAAAAGACTACAGAGAATGCTCCACCAACACTTCAATGCTTCAAGTGCAATGTCACGACCCGTCCTCGGGGCCCGTGCCGTGACTACGCCAATCCTGCCTTCCATAGGCCAGGGGCTGGTGACTAGCACCAAAGGCGTAAATCCCGATAAAAGGGAAGGAATTTCCTTTATAAAGTATACAAACACCATAGATTACGCAAGCTAATGTAAACACTAAGTAAACTAAGAACAAAAGTAAGTGCTAGAAAGTAAATGGGCCAGAATACAAACCCAACTGAAAGTACAATACAACTGAGAAAAAAAGTACAACAGCAGAAAAGTAGAGCAGCAACCACCAAGACGTCCCCCGGAACTCCCACATGAAGGGTGAGTACAGATAGTCTCATCGGCTCCTTGAGTCCGGTCATCCACTCCATGTATGTCCTGCCTAATAGTCCACCTCCAGGTACCGTCCCGCTCCACAAGCCTCAACCACGATCAGCATGGTCCGTCGTCTGCAACCAACAGAACGTAGTGTGGGCATAGCCTGTGCAAGGGTGAGTATACGATACTCAATAGGGACCCCAAGACTATCGAAGGTCTCCCAGAATCCACGAAGGATAAACCACAAAGTAAAAAATACAATCACGAAGTATCAACAAACTTTACATCGGTATATTCCCATACATATACCTAAGTCATCAATTCTAGTTCTGCTCCAACTCACAAGCCGAAGTTCAACCAAGTCCACACAAGAAAGTACAACCCAATCCACAATGGAAAGCACAACCCAATCCACATGGGATAGCAAGTAAATAATTTCAGAGATAATGATTGAAAGTCAAGACTCAACTCACACAGGCTTACTACTCATGAAGAGGGGTGGAGATGATAGATGTATCCTCTGAATCATCTCTTCTACCGAACCCACGCAGGATCCAAGTACAGAAGTCGTCGCTACCGAACCCACGTATGAGCCAAGTACAGTAACCATCACTACTGAACCCACGTATGATCCAAGTACAGTCATCATCTCTGCCGAACACATGGAGGATCCATGTACAATCGTCCTCACTACCGAACCCACGTAGGATCCATGTACAGTCGTCATCGTCATCTCAGTCGCAGCCAGCTCTAGGGTTCTCGCACACAGCATGATCAATTCCGGGAGGGTCCACTCCACGAGCCAAGGGGATGATATATCAACTATCACGAAGTCCGGAGTTGATGTATCACAAAGTTCTGTCTCATCAATAGGAACTCAACGCAACAGACGGTGCGTCAATCTGACGCCCGATATGAGAGTTATTGGCTTTTTTCATCCCAGAGGCCCGGTTGGTTTTTAAGCTAAAACTAACCCGAACGTACTCCAATTGCGTCCAAACCTAGAGGGTAGTAAGGAAAAAGGACAGTCTCACTAAGAGGAATCCAACAAAGTCGACGACACGTAAATTGGACGTCCGGAGCTCAAGTTATAAGTGTTTCCGCTCCGAGGGCCTGGTTGTTTCGTGTTTGAACCTATCCGAACATACCCAAAGTTCTCCGAAACCTTGACTGTAATATACTGAAATTCCCGCCTCGATCCAAGGATCCCAACGCAATAGACAGTGCATCGATCGGATGTCTATACCCCAAGATATGGGCATTTGAACAGAACTTCACGAAAATAGGGGGTTTGGGCCCGGTCTGTCCTGGCCCGATAACCCTGGGTCGGCCCGAACCGGGTCGACCAGACCCAGGTCCGGGTCCGGCCCAATTGGGCACGCCGCGGTCCGGCTGGTGTGTCCCGGCCCGGCCCTGCCGGCGTGGCCCGTCCCAGCGCTAGCGGTCCGGACCGACGCGGGCAGCCCGACCCATGGCATGGCGCTCAACTCGTGGCCGAGCGGGGTGCGAAGGGGGTGGGGGGGGGGCACCCCTGTTTCTGGAATGGCCGACCATTAAGCCCAAACATGTACAATCCGCGGGACCCGAGGTGTCCCGCCTCTAGGTGGTGCCGGAGGCCGGCTTAGCCGACCGCCCCTTTGAGAAGCTGCCGCGGTGCGACGGCATAGTGCCCCTCTGCCGTGGCCCGCTTCTGGACGCGTTGTGCCCCTCCACACCGCACCGCCTTCACCGCAAGTTCAACAAGCATCAACAAATGAATGGGGAGGAGGATCTGCCGTGTTTGTGCGGTACGATCTCCTCCTGTTATGTCGATAACAAGCGGCCAATTTATTTAACGAAGAACATTAAATTAATAATGAGTGAGAATTCTCAATGACAAACAAGGGAAATTTTAATTAAATAAAATTGAAATTAACCCCTACTTCAACACAAATTGTCGAACGATGAGCATCGCAAAAAAATAGTGTCGCGAGGTGGGGTTCCATAAACGTCAACGGAGAGCGTCCGAGGAGGAAGCGGCGTCTCCCTTCCTTTGACGCGTAAAGAAGATTGAATGGCATGGCGTCGTTGGTGAGTTCCCACGTCGGTGCCCCCACCTTTATTGTGGGGGAAAAAGAAGACGGAAGAATCCGGGTCACCGAGTCGACGATCTTGACGAAGTGTTGTCGTTCTTCATTGAGGATGAAGTTCTTCAAGAGAACTTAGAGCTCTCTTCCCAATATCCTCACACAGCAAGCCAACCTAATAAAATAAGGCCTCCCCTTATTTTATTCTTTTTCCATGCTTTTCAAAAAATAAAAAATTCTTAAATTGAATTCACTTAATTAATTAATCTTGAGTTTTCAAATTAAATGGGGTGTTATGTTGGCAATATTAATGTGGAAGAGGAGAAGCCACATAATTAAAAAACAAGGGAGTTTTAAAGGGAGTTTATGGGGTTATGGTGAATGTGAAAATATGGGGGCTAGTGTGGGCCCCACCTCACCTTTATCCTCTCAAGAGAATTTATAAACCTAGTGGGTCTCACTCCAACTTCCACACATAGGTTATAATCACTTAGAAAGGAAATAAAATTGTAACACATATTTTATTTCACTCTTCAATTGAACCACATTTTTTTAAACAACTCCTCCCGAGAAAACGCACCTTCGGAAAAGGTCCTCTTAAGCAAATACGTCCGTTGCGGTTTCATCGGTGGCCTTAGATTTTGATTCTGAGCACCGGTTCAAAAGATAGAAAAACCAGCTCGTTCGTTCACTGAACGTACCCGAGCTAAACTTAAAAAATTGATTCCGGGCACACCAGGCCTCAAATCAGGTGCCGTCAGAAACTACGTACTTGTAAAATCCCAAGGAATTTATGAAAAAAAATTTCCTTGAAATTTACAGGTCTTTACATTACTGTCACCTCAGGGCTTTACGTCCTCGTAAAGATACATCACAAACTAGGGAAGCAAATGCGGGTACTGAGCACACATCTGAGCCTCCCACTCCCATGTGATCTCCTAAAGGTTTCCGTACTGCCACCTGATGCTCACTAGAGGAATCGACCATCCACGTAGGCCTCAATCTTGTTGATCCTCGATCTCCACTGGGACCTCCGCAAAAGTCGTCCCGTCATCGATGTCCAACTCCCCATGATCAATGATATGCATCGGGTCATGCATGTATCTCCTCAGCTGAGATACGTGGAAAGTGTAGTGCACCCAATGAAACTAAGGCAGATGATCGAGGAGATAATCCACCTCACCTATCCTGGTGAGAACCTGGAATGGTTTGATGAAGTGTAGAGATAACTTGCCACCCCGGCCAAATCTCCATAATCCACGTCGAGGTGAGTCCCATAAGAAAACGTGGTCGCCATCCTCAAACTCTAGTTGTCTCCGACTCCTATCATCATAGGACTTCTGTTGGCTCTGAGAAGTCCTCATCCGCTCCTGGATGATTTGTACTTTCTCCGTCGTGGCATGGACCATCTCTAGTCCTACAAGTGCGGACTCCCTAGGGTCTGTCCAGCACAGAGGTGATCTTCATGGTCGGTCGTACAATACCCCGTATGGTGTCATCCCAATGGTGGAGTGGTAGCTGTTGTTATCGTCAAACTCCACCAAGGGTAGGTGATCCTCCCAACTGTGACCAAAGTCAAGGATGCATGCAAGGAGATTGTCCTTGAGAGTCTGAATGGTCCTCTCTGTCCGACCATCCGTCTGAGGTTGAAAGGCAGTTCTCAGGCATAGCTATGTCTCAAATGCCTCCTGCAACCCCTTCCAAATCCGAGAAGTAAAGAGAGCATCTCGTTCGGAGACGATAGTCCATGGCACACCATGAAGCCGTGCGATCTGCTAAATGTAGAGGCATCCCAAGCTCTCCACTGAGACCTGCTCTCTGATGGGTAAGAAGTGGGCCGACATGGTGAGATGGTAGACAATGACCCAAATGGAGTCATGACCTCTAGAAGTAAGTGGAATCCCAGTAACAAAATCTATAGATATCTCATCCCACATCCACTCTGGGACCTCTAAGGGTTGTACTAAGCCTACTGGTACCTGGTGCTCCACCATCACTTGCTGAAAGGTGAGGCATCGTGAAACGAACTCCTCCACCGCCTTCTTCATGCCCGGCCACCAGTGCTGTTGTATGAGGTCCTGTTACATCTTTGCTACTCTAGGATGTACCTCTAGAGGGGAAGGGTGAAACTCCCTCAGCACCTCCTCCCATAATGCAACTGGTAACATGGTATATCCTCTGAAAAAGACAACATGCTCTCCTACTATAGAGAATCCATCAGGTGCCTGTCCTGAGGATATCTATGCATGTCACATCTCACAGTCAATGTCCCCACATTGTGTCTCTCTGACTCGCTGAAGTAGTGGAGGACTGACTATGAGCAGCTGTAGAAAGGCAGCTCCATCTCTATCCATGAAGGATATCTGCAACGCGGCTAGATGGTCCATCGCCTCTCCAACTAGTTGGATGCCTGACCTCCTACTGAGAGCATCAGCTACTACATTCCCCTTCCCAGGAGTATAGACTATCTCAAAGTCATAGTCGTGGAGGAAATCGAGCCATCTCTGCTGTCTCAGGTTCAGGTCCTTCTGTGAGAAGATGTACTTGAGACTCTGGTGGTCAGAGTAGACTGTAAAGCGCTCACCCATCAGATAGTGCTGCCACATCTTCAAGGAGAATACCACTTCTTCTAACTTTAGGTCATGGGTAGTGTAGTTCTACTCGTACTGCTTCAACTGACATGATATGTAAGTGATAAATACCCGCTCCTGCATCAGGACACACCCGAGTCCAGTCCCTAATGCGTCGTTGTAATCTACGTACCCTACGGCCTCCTCCAGTATCCTCAAAATGGGTGCACTGGTAAATCTCTGTCTCAGCTCTTAGTAGCTCTGCTGAAATCTATCTGACCAGACGAAGGGTTTTCCCTTCTTCGTCAAAGCTAAAAGTGGTGTTGAAACTCTGGAGAAGTCTTACACAAACCTCCGATAGTACCCAGCCAGACCTAGGAAACTCCGCACCTCCGTCACGCTCCTGGGTGGCTCCCAAGGTAGCACCGCCTCGATCTTTGCAGGGTCCACTGCAACTCCCGCCTCAGAGATGAAATGTCTTAGAAAGTGGAACTCTTTAATCCAGAACTGACACTTCGAGAGCTTACCATAAAGCTGGTGCTCTCAGAGTGCGTCCACCACAACCCGCAAATGGTAGGCGTGCTCCTCCTCAATAGTCGAGTAAATCAATATGTTTTCGATGAAGAGTATGACAAATCGATCGAGTTAAGGCTGGAATATCATGTTCATGAGACTAATGAACACTGCTGGAGAGTTGGTTACACCAAAAGGAATAACCAAGAACTCATAGTGGTCATACCGACACCTGAATGTCATCTTCTGCACATCCTCGTCTCGAACTCTAAGCTGATTATTGGCTGACCTGAGGTCTATCTTTGAGAACCATCGTGCTCCCTTGAGCTGATAGAAGAGGTCATAAATCCTCGGAATTGGATACTTGTTCTTCATGGTCACCTTGTTTAGGAGATGGTTGTCGACATATAGTCACAAGCTCTTGTCCGCCTTCTTGGCGAACAAAATCGGGGAAGCCTAGGGTGAAACACTGGGTCGAACAAATCCCTTGCCCTGCAAGTCCTCCAACTATACCCATATCTATCTAAACTTAGTGGGAGCCATCCTATATGCTAGAGTAGATATCAGGGTTGTCCCAGGGTACATGTCAATATAGAAGTCTACCTCTCTCAGAGGAGGTAGTCCTAAAACGTCATCAAGAAAAACGTCTGCATACTGATCCAGCACAATAGGAAAACTCAGACTCCGCACGTCAACTGCTCCTAGGATGATACTAGACAAATGATGAGTGATTGGGTGTCCTCTCCTCTGTGTGAGTCCATCCTGCGCTGAAAAGGTTCCCTTCTCACCGGTGAAGGTGAACCTGCTCCCATCGGTACGAACACATCGCACCGTGTGCCTAATACAGTGGATCTGAGCATGGACCATAGGTAACCAATCATGCCCAAGATGACATCATAAGGCCTCGATGCCGCTACAAAAAGATCCCAACTGAATCTATCGCCTCCTAGAGTAAGCTCATACTGCTGGAACCAGTGCGTAATCATCGAGTTTGCTCCCGTAGGAGTATCTAGTCGTAAGGATCGAGCCAACGACTTCGTCGGAATCTCTGAGTTCCGAACAAGGGCAGAGACAATGAAAGAATGACTCTCTCCTATGTCCATAAGAACTACAGCAAGGGTGGAGTAGACACAGATAATACCTCGAATCATCTCAGGTGTGCCATGGTCATTGGTCTCCACTGCCTGAAGCTGAGCCTGCCTCTGCCCGCTAGCTCACAGTGGTCAGGGTGGACCTCCTGGTGGTGGTGGTGGTAGAGCCTCAAAGCGTCACCCACCACCCGCTACTCGGACAGCTCCTTTGCCTTGTTTGCCTACTCCCTGTAGACTGCCACAATCGACCCTCTATCTCTGCCTGGGTGGTCCCTCAAACGTCTGCTGCTCCTCTGCACGGCGGGTCAGACAGTCCCGAGCCATGTGGCCCTGCCCGCCGCATGCACAACATTGTGCGCCTCTCGGATGACTGGCTCTGCTGCGTGTGCCTTGCACCTCCAAACCTATGTCCTGAGGTCATCCACCTGACGGTCTAGTCTTCTTGGACCCCTGTGACATCCATCGACTGCCAGCTACAGAAGACTCTGCTACGTGCCACCCTGCGATAGGTCTTGTTGCTGGTGTAGGCTCTGCAAGAAAGCTCTCTGCAAGAAGGGCTCGCTCCAGTACTCCTACCTGCATCGAAATGCTGAGGGAGATCATCAATGCCCTGATCTCATGCCTCAGTCCCTGTGCAAAGGTCTGGGCTTGGAAGAATGGGTCTCGTACCATGTTCGTGGAGTAGCACGAGAGATCGGTAAACCTCACTGAGTACTGGGCTACAATCATGCTGCCCTAACACAGCTATAGCAACTCTTGAATGTGCACCGCATGGAGGGTGGATGGAACATACTCTGAGCGAAAGAGGCTCTCAATGTCCGACCAAAGGAGATATGCCTCATCGTGCACCTAGAGCATCAGGCTACACAATCTACTAGTTGTCGCGTGTAGGAGACTCACTGCAAGGATCACCATGAGGTCCACTGGTGTCCCCACTAATATGAAGACTCAAACAACAACCTTCAGCCAATCCTCAGCTGCCTGATGGTCCTTCTCCCCCTGGAACATGGGCGATCTTTATCGCTAAAACTCATGAATTACACTTAGGAAACGTGCACTCTCAACTACTGGGGCTGGTGGCATCGGTGGCTCGGCGGGTAGAGGTATCTCCGGTGCCTCCACTGTAATGGGGCCCTGCATCGAGGCCTCGTCACTCGGTGGGCTGTCACCTCGTACAAAACTCAGAACCCTAGTAGGCCACCATTGTGAGGCCATCCTGAAAGAAACAGGTGCGCCACGTTTAATACAATATACCTAGTGAGCTGTCACAAAGTAATCACAAAAAAAAACTTTTGAAACACACATGAAATCAATTTTTCCATGTATTGAGTCAGAAATCAGAAGTCAGGGTCTTTTTGTATGGATACATCGGCCACCGCACCAACACTGGACTCCCTGGAGAGATAACCACACTCAACACCCTAAACACTATTACTACACTGTTTCGCACGGAATCCGGGGATGACCTCCTGGACGGGAGATTCAAACGTTCCGATCGGTTTCTAATAGGTTTGTTCATAGAACTGGAAACATCCAATGATTCCACATCCGTTTGGACCTACTTTCCAAAGGCAGGCGCTCATTAGCTTGTGGACTAATGAGGCTTAGGAATTTGCATTGGTCGAGAGGATGGGAGGTCGGACTCATCACACCTTTTTGAGGGGAATTATTGTCTACTCTGGGACTCTCTTTATAGATTTAAGTTATGTTCGTGAATCCTTATTACATTAACAAGTATAAAATGTTCTTTCCTTTAGTTTTAACAATCAATGATTAAATATGCAAGAAATTTAGAGAATATTTTATAGGTATTCGAGGTTCTTCATCAATAGAGAATCATCTATATCTGTTTAGAGATTCTTGGTCAATGGTATCCTTCAAAACATTTATATAAAATTCTCTTGGTCATTTATGATGACCAGGCTGGTTTTAAAGCCACTCAGTGGGGCACTTGAAGTTTATTGTCATTCAGAAGGACATATATTATTTCAAAGTTGGGATCGAACCCATAAATGGGCTACCTACGTATCCTTTCTTTTGGAAAAGGAATCAGAACCCACGTAGTTCAAGGAATGGGGTATGGTGTTTATGATTAATGGCTCAAAGATAAATGTCATAATTACTTTTACACTCTAAGCTCACGTGAGTCATGCTCGGTGTGAGAAACAAGAGGTATTGGTAAAATTTAGACAATTGTGCCATAAAAGATGCAATCATAAGAATTTTTTTGGGGCTTATGTATAGATGACTGCCCAGATAGATGAAGGTTTAGGATTCACTTTTAGGGAGAAAATCCAAGAACAGGGTCCATAAAGGTATATGTGCTTTATGGAGATTTGAATACTCTAATCTTGGGGCTTACTCCTAAGGAGGATGCCCAAGTTAGGAGGGGACTTATGATTGGGTTTTATTCCTGAAAAGGAAACCCACATCAAAGGTAATTTATGACTGGTTAAGAGAAGTTTAAGGGGACTTGGGGCTTATTCCTGAAAAAGGAAGCCCAAGGTTATGACTGAGTCTTATTCCTGAAAAGGAGACCCAGGTTAGGGATTAAGGTTTTGGGGCTTACTCTTGAGGAGGATGCCCAGGTTAGGGAACTTGGTTTGGGGCTTACTCCTGAAGAGGATGCCCAAGTTAAGAAATTAAGGTTTGGGGCTTAGTCCTGAGGAGGATGCCCAAATTTGGGAACTTTAGGAATTTGGGGCTTACTCTTGAGGAGGATTCCCAAATTTAAAGGACTATAACTGGGGATTATTCCTAAAAAGGAGACCCAGGTTAAGGATTCTCTCATCTTAAAGGATGAGGTTGAATGAATGAACTCTCAATCTTTGGTGACATAAAGATGTTTAAATCACTAGGTTTTGAGAGATATTCCACAGAATTCCTTTCAGATAAGGAATTCAAATCAAGAAATCATGCCATAAATGGCTTTGAAGAGTATCTTGAAGACTGAATCTTGAATAAGAAAGGTGAAATGGCTTAATAGGGGTGAAATGGGCAGAAAAGGCACTCAAAAAGGAATGGGCGCGCAAGTATTGAGGCGGCACGCAAGTATTGGTCGCGCAAGTATACTTGCGCGACATGAGGGGTACTTGCGCGATTCTCAATCGGAATTTAAATACTTGAACGACTTCTTTTAATAACTTTAGAATCCTCTTGAGGTTCTTCCCGAAAAGGGACGCGCAAGTTATATTGAAGGAAATAAGTTGGCGCGCAAGTGTTTGATAAGTTTCAACACTTAGGCCTTCCTTCTTCTCTTTAGATATTCCTTTCTAGGTAAAAAATTACCTTAGAAGTGTTCCGGAAGCTTTGAGAAGAGACTTGGGCGTCAGGAGCTTCAATCCGAGTTTCTGGATAAAGATCCTTCCGAATGGGAGGCCCACAGGGTCTATTTATAGCCAAAAGAAGACCCTGGGTGGTTACCGTGCGGTTACCGAGCGGTTATCACTTAGGTCGCGCAAGTCACTTGCACGACCATAAGGCGTCGCGCAAGTACTTGCACGACCACTAGGCGGCGCGCAAGTGTACTTGCGCGGCCATGAGGGAACTTGCGCGACCTATGGGCAATGTTCTCCTTGTTCATCCCTTTGTCGATTTTTGATGTTTCTTCAAAGGATAAATCACTTTATGCTCAGATATTCCCATTTTCCGATCTTTAGATTCTGTGACGAAAGGAGCGTCAACAAAAGTCCCCCCTCAGAGTTGGATCCGGAGAGAAATGAGGATTTGACTCTGAGGAAATCGAATTCCTCCAAAGGAAAAGGGTGGCGCGCAAGTCTTCAGTGCGAAGAGGGCGGCACGCAAGTTTGCGTCGCGCAGGCCCTACATGCTTCTGGGTATGGCGCGCAGGTAGGCTTCCTGGCCTATAAATACACAGCCCCACCTCCGTACAAGTATCCGGATTTCCGGACTTCATACCTTCTCGAGCTCTCGCCGCGCAGGTCACCTAAGCCGCGCAAGTCTGCTCTGTTTTCCTTGATGTCGCGCTCCTGTAAAGGTATTCTTACTTGCGCGGTTTATACTTGCGCGGTGAAAACTACCGCGGCACGTGAATACTTGCACGCCATGTTTAGACTTGCGCGCCTTAATGCCTTAGCCATTTTTCCAAATTTCTTCACAAAATTTATAAAAAATAAACCCATTTAAGAGTTAGTTTATTCATCTTTTGTGCAGATTCAGTGGTTCCCAAGGGAATTGGAACGACTTATGAATTGGCTAGCAAGCGGATTGATGACATGATGAACATCATTGGCCATGATTACTATGATATCTGCGACAGCACTTTCCCAGATTTGGCTAAGTATTTGAAGAAATATCATCTTAACTTCCCACAAAGCATCTACTTGTCTCTATGTGGTCATGGTCACTTGCAAGGAGTCAATGTTCAAAATGCAAACAACTATACATCTGAAATGCAGCTGCGCTACAACTCCTTCATTCTGGTTATGCTGTGCATTAAGAGCAACAACAATGGTGTAAACGTTCAAATTCTCCTTGCATGCCATTTCCTTGCAGATATGAAAATGGCAAATCCATGGGCTGAAATGTTTTCCACTACCGGTTGGTGGAGAGAAGAAAAACATGGTATTAGAGCAATATCTGAAAAGAGTACTCTCTCCAAATGGCTCTTTACTTCCAATGCTCCATTCTCAAATCCATGTATCCATCTTCCAAGTCTCTTGGACAGAAACAGAGTCACTGTTTGATCAGCAGAAATTTTTCTCAAACCGCACTCAAGAACATCCTTTTACAACTTTTTCAAGAAGAGCTGGTATCACTGCATCTCTTTTTGTATCCAGTTGAATGAATTAATTCCAGGTGGTTTCTGATGAAGCTCGGGATCCCGTAAATCAAATGAAGTGTTATGTTGAAAGCCTCTTGTAATTCTTGAAAAAGAGAAGAGACTCCAATCTGTGGATGTTCTTCTAACTCTTGTGTATCAATGAAAAACACTTTCGTCTCCAATCATTTGTACCTGCATTCTTTCATTACCTGCTTCAAATTTACTTAACCCAATGGGCCCAGTAAGTATAGTTTGATTTTTACTAGGATTGTTACAAATAACCCTACAAACTTTGAATCTTTTAACTGCTCAATATTACCTAAATCATACAAAAATGTATATTTAGTGAGCTGGAACTTGACTTTTATTCAGAGTTCCTTTGTCTTTTGTGGGCAGTTTAAAGTCATGCACGCCGGACATAAAGGGGCTAATGTTTAAGGTCGAAATAGATTTGACCGGAAATGGATTAAAAATGGATTCAATTCCTTGACAATTTATCTGAAAACATATTACCATACTCAAGTATGAGGGAAAAAATGTAAACTATGGCTTAAGAATATTTGAATCTGAGGAATGATATGAAAAAGAGCTAAAAAGGCATTAGAAGAAGTAGTTTCCAAGAATGAAGTTACTATTATTTAACAAAACCCGTTAGGGGGTTGAAATATGCAGGGCCACCTATGGGCATTGGCTGCATAGTCAAATAAAATAGCATCTTTTGGCTGACAAGTCTGTTATGTGGACTGTTTATGCAAGGCCACCTATGGGCACGTGCTGCATAGTCAGGCAAAAGAACTCCCAGAAATTTACTTTCCTAGTGCTAAAAGCCAGTGAAAGTTTATGGAGATTCAAATTTTCTAAAGCATAGAGTTTGTTGTATGGAAAGAGGTACTTGAATATGGAGAAGATATTTCCAAACAAGAATATCGAAGAACTGGATGAGTATCACTCCTACGAAGGTCTGACCCAAACGTAGGGAAGAAGAATAAACCATAGACTTGAATACTTTCATATCATGAAAAAGGATATGGGACAAATATGTTAAGGATGGCTATTTTTTGTGGATCCCTACATACTGTTGTTTTAAGACAAATAAGGACAAAAGAGGCATTCTTCCCAAGAATGAAGTTACTATTATTTAACAAAACCCGTTAGGGGGTTGAAATATGCAGGGCCACCTATGGGCATCAGCTGCATAGTCAAATAAAATAGCATCTTTTGGCTGACAAGTCTGTTATGTGGACTGTTTATGCAAGGCCACCTATGGGCACGTGCTGCATAGTCAGGCAAAAGAATTCTCAGAAGTTTGACATTTTTTTGACTAGAAGTCATGAAAAGGGTTATGAAGATCTGAAAATATTTAAGGTTAGGATTATAATACATAAAGATGTGTATTGTCCAATGTATATAGAGATACATAGGTCAATTAAAACCATAATCATGTTGTGGCTGGGTCCTAAATTGAAATTTTGGACTTCACTACGTATCTCATAAGAATGAGAATCAAGCCATACGTAGTTCTTGAAATGCAGTTTAACGTTGTGCAGTACGAAAGTATGAGTGATCTTAGTTTAGGGTCATAGAATTCGGACCATAATGATGAATACACGGTGTGTGTTTTCATGAGGACTTTTCAGCCAAGGGAATGAAAGAGAAATTTGGGGTTAGGCCCAAAAGACTTGGGACTGGATTCGAGGGACACTCAAATGTTCCTACGTATCCCATAAGGATGGGAATCAAGTCCACGTAGTTCTAGAATTACCCTTAGTACAAATTTGGTTCGTACATGTGAAGGGTGAAAAGGGGACTTTAGTGCAATGATGGTTTACCCTGAGATAAAAAGTTTAGGTATTACCATGTATGTACGTAGTCTTTTTGAAATGAAACATGATTGAAAAATCAATGTCAATAATAGTTCTCTCTCAAGTGAGGTGATCAATGAATATTGTAGTTTATTGTCGTACCGGACAAAAGTGTTGTATAGTTTAAACGTCATATAAAAAGGACGAAAGTGAATCAATGTAAAGATATTGATTCCAGGGGTGGTTTCACAAATCATCATCATATGAGATGGTGGTGAACCGATGTGAAGAGATTGTTTTTGGGCTTGAACCTTGGGAGGCTGCCTACATACCCAGCCTGGAGGGTAAGGATCAAAGTCTGTGTAGTTCAATTAAAGAATGAATTAATGATCAAGTTGTTTTTGGGGACAACGATCTAATTAAAATGTTGTTGGGACTTACACATGGTTAGCGGCCCAAAGGGAGTGTTATGGTTGATGTTCTCTCTAAGCTCACGTGAGTCATACTCGGTGTGAGAAACAATAGGTAATAACAACCTTAACGATGCACAGTTTAATGTCATGTAGGACATAAAAAAAAGGGACTATGCAGTTTAAAGTCTTGCAGTTAGGACTATTGGTGCTGCACAGTTTAGCGTCATGTAGTTAGGACGATGGGGACAATACAGTTTAACGTCATATTGGACGAAAGGGTGACTGTGCAGTTTAATGTCATGCCGTAAGGACAAAATAACACACAAGTTATGTCATGTTGGACGATAGTGTGAATAGTTTAAGGTCATATGCATGGACCGTGGATGGTGCAGTTTAATGTCATGCTGGACCTTTGATGATTATATAGTTTAACGTCTTTCCGGACGTGAGGGACTTTTATACAGTTTAGCGTCATGTAGTTTAGGACGTCACAGTTTAACGTCTTGCTGGACATAAGGGATTTGCAAATAGTTTATGGTCATATACATGGACCAGGGATGATGCAGTTTAAGGTCATGTTGGACGGTTCATGGAACTTTTTCACAGTTTAATGTCGTGTGGGATGAAGTTGCAGTTTAAAGTCATAATGGACCATTGATGTATAGTTTAACGTCATGTAGCAAGGACGAACTGGTGTTGTACAGTTTAAAGTCATGTAGCTAGGACTAAGGTGAACCAATATGAGGATATCAGTTCTGGGGACTTTTTTACAGTTTATCGTCATGCTGGACGTTGGAAGTGCCACACAGTTTAATGTCATGTTGCTAGGACACAATATAGTTTAATGTCATCTCGGACATATACAGTTTAGTGTCATGTAGGACATATGAGTAACCAATGTGACAGTTTTAACGTCATGTTGGACGACAAGGGAACTGACACAGTTTAACGTCATGCTGGACGATGAAAGTGCCACACAGTTTAATGTCATGTTGCTAGGACAAAAATATAGTTTAATGTCATCTCGGACATATCATGGAACTTCTATACAGTTTAATGTCATGTAGATAGGACATAGTTGCAGTTTAAGGTCATACTGGACCGTGGTGCAGTTTAAGGTCATACTGGACCGTTGATGTATAGTTTAAGGTCATACCGGACCATTTCTGTATGATCCAATTGTAAGTCTTGGTTCTGGGGACCATATTTTGTGTTTATACAAAATATTTCTTCAGAAATCTGGCATTGGTTGGAGTCGTGATGTGTTCTCCATCCGTTGAGATTAGAGAATATGCTCCATTGGAGTAGGCCTTATGTATTGAATAAGGTCCTTCCCATTTTGGTTCCAGCTTGGGAGGCTTCTTTCCTGGTATCATTAGTGCTCTGAGAACCAATACCAATTCTCCCTGAATGAATGAGCGAAGACGAACTTTTTTGTTAAAAGCTCGTGCTATCCGATTCTGATAGATTTCCAAGTGGTGCAAAGTGCACAATCTTTTCTCATCTAACCGTTCCAATTCATTCAACCGCTTTTGGGATTGCTCATCTGTAGATAACTTATCACAAATGGATATTCTGAGTGAGGGCAATTGAACTTCAATTGGTAAGACTGCTTCTGTTCCATATACCAATGAATATGGAGTTGACCGCGTCGCATTGCGAGTGGTAGTCCGATAAGACCATAAAGCATGAAAGAGTTTATCAGGCCATGACCTCTTATCTTTATCCACCATCTTTTGAAGTATATTTGAAAGAGTCTTGTTGAAGGCTTCTATCTGGCCATTAGCCGCTGCATGATATCGAGATGAATGGTTGGACTTAATGTTGTATTCTTGATACAATTTCTTTATCTCAGAAGAACAGAAGTTGGTGCCGTTGTCCGTCAATATGGTATGAGGGACACCAAATCTAGTAATGATGTTAGACTTGATGAAGCTAACAATGCATTTAGAACTGACTTCTTTGAGAGGTACTGCCTCTGCCCATTTGGAAAAGAAATCAGTAGCAGTAAGAATGTACTTAAACTGCTTGGCCGTAGCTGAAGGGTAAGGTCCCACCACATCCATTCCCCATGTGGAAAATGGCCATGAGTATTTAGCTGTATGAAGCAACTCTGGAGGTTGATGAATGAAGTTGGCATATACTTGGCATGAATGACACTTCTTTGTGAAATTAACACAATCTTGTATCATTGAAGGCCAGAAGTATCCAAGCCTTCGAATTTGATCAGACAATCTATGTCCACACTGGTGGGCACCACAGACTCCTGCATGTACTTCTTTTATGACAGCCATTGTCTCTTCACCATCAATACATCTGAAGAGAACTCCATCAAAACCATGTTTGTAGAGAATTTTCTCGAGGTGGTTTGGACTATCATAAAGAGTAAAATTGACCACACGTCGCCGAATTTGTTCTTTCTCAGCTCTATCAGGTGGAAGTGTTCCATTTTGAAGGTATTCCTTGATAGGTGACATCCATCCTGTAGTATGACCATACGGTTCAGGAATGGGACTAATTTCATTAATTTCCTCTGTTCTGACTTGAACATAAGGTGAAATTGCACGACGGTGGGAAATACCGAAGGTTGTCTCGTCCCGATTTGGATTTGCTAAAGCTGTGGCTATATTAGCCAGTGCATCAGCTTGAGAATTTTGTGATCTTGGGACAAAAGAAAATGTCGGTTCTGAAGGGAATTCCGACATTAATTCTCTGACGTAATCATACAAAGGGATTAATTCTTCTTTTCTGATGGCATAATCCCCATTGACTTGTTTGATTACCACGTCTGAATCACCTTTCACCTTTAAGTGATTCACTTGTGCTTGAAGTGCTAACTCCAAGCCTGCAATGAGAGCTTGGTATTCAGCTTCATTATTGGTACCACCTTCCCACAACAAAAAGGAATAAGGTAACACTTCTTTATATGGAGAAATGAGCACAATTCCTAAACCAACTTTGTTGAATTTAGGATTTTCCATTTTTCTTCCTGTTGGGCTTCTAGAAGCACCATCAAAATACATTTCCCATGTTTGAGGACTCTCTTGAATAGAGAAAACTTCCTCATCAGGGAGTTCGATATCTGAATGTGTGTCTTCTACTGAAGGATGTTCAGCCAGGAAATCAGCCAGAGCTTGGCCCTTAATTGCCTTTTGAGACACATACTGAATGTCGAACTGCTGCAGAATAACCGCCCACCTTGCCAGACGTCCTGTAAGCATTGGACGACTAAGGATGAATTTGAGTGGATTATTACGAGATACCAATTGGACCTCGTGATGTTGCAGGTAGTGTCTCAGTTTCTGAACTGCAAAGATTAATGCTAGGCAGCACTTTTCAATACTCGAATACCGGGTTTCTGCTTCAAGCATAGTTCTACTGAGATAGTAGAGACTATTTTCATTCCCAGCATCATTCTTTTGAGCGAGAAAGGCACCTAATGATCGCTCTAAAGCTGTCACATAGAGGATAAGAGGTCTACTTTCAACAGGTGGCATGAGTACTGGTGGGCTCAAGAGGTATTTCTTGAGAACATCAAATGCTTCTTGAAATTCTTCAGTCCACTGGTAAGTGACTCCTTTCTTCAATAATTTGGTAAAGGGTAAACTTTTGCCTGCCAAATTGGCGATGAAACGCCGAATATAGGCTAAGTGTCCTTGAAGTCCTCTTAATTCTTTCAAATTCTGAGGAGGTGACATACCAAGGATTGATTTGGTCTTCTCAGGATCGACTTCAATACCACGATGGCGTACAACAAAGCCGAGGAATTTTCTTGAGGATACCCCAAAAGCACACTTTAAGGGGTTCATCTTCAAATTATGTTGTCGAAGCTTGTGGAATACGACTTCCAAATCAGCCAAATGATCAAAACGTTTTTTGGATTTAACCACCAGATCATCTACATAGCATTCAACAAATTTCCCTAGAAAAGGTTTGAAGATATGATGCATGGCGCGTTGATATGTTGCACCTGCATTCTTTAAACCAAAGGGCATCACCCGGAAACAAAACACACCTTGAGGAGCTCTGAAGGCTATATATTCCTCATCTTCTGGGGCCATTCGGATCTGATTATATCCAGAATATCCATCCATGAAAGAAAGTACTTCATAGCCAGCCGTCGCATCAATTAAGAGTTCTGTAATCGGAACTGGAAAATCATCTTTGGGACAATACCGATTAAGATCTCTAAAATCTATGCAAACCCTAATTTGTCCGTTCTTCTTCTTTACAGGGACAATATTAGCCAACCACTTGGGATATTGAACTTCTCTGACGAAATTAGCTTTGATAAGCTTATCCACTTCAGCCTCGATTTTGGAAGCATAGGTTGGGTGTGTTCTTCTCGCGGCTTGCTTGAATCCTCGATGTTCTTTTAGCAAACCCAAATGATGGGTGGCAACATTAGGATCAAGGCCAGGCATCTCTGTATAATTCCAAGCAAAAATATATTTATTTTGCTTTAGAAAAGAAATATACATCTCTTGTTCTTCAAGGGTCATGGCCGCACTAATTAAAGTGGGGCGTGGATCTTTCTATGTACCCAGATTTACTTCTCTGAGTTCATCCACAGTGGTAGAGATACCCTCTTTAAATGCTGGAGGAGCATCTCTAAGATCTTCCTCTTCCTCTTCATCATGTGTTATTTCTTCCGTTTCTACTTGCAAAGTAGATGAAACAATGAAATTCTCATGATCATAAGAGATGTCAAAATTTTCACATTTTGAAGAAGAAACTTCCATTTCCGACCCTATTGATGATAAAGGGTCTTCTTTGGGAATCAAAGAGGAGATGATGGATCGAGAATCGACATCATTATTCACCTCTGGTGTTGCTATAACTTCTTCTGGCCTGATTAGCAAAGTATAGACTTGTTGGATTTCAGCAGACGAAATGAAAACGTCACCACTTATGCTTTCATCACTGCTTGGTAAGTTACCAATTTCTCCCATGTTGTCTGGCTCGATTGCCGTAATTGACATTATGGATCTTTCCATAAGAGTATTTTGATTTGGGCCTATTTTGTCAATTTGACTGATAGGTAACACATAATCTGTACTCACATGTGAAAATGGATTTATTGGAATTTTTTCCAAACCATATAGAGCATTAACTTTGGTAATTTCCTTCATTGTAGATTTTTCTATTCCCTTCATGTGATAAAATTCCGCCTCAATGTATTGAGACTCACATGTCTTGAACGGGGCCTTATCACCATACAATGTTCCAACTTGACCATCGAAACAGTATTTGAGTCATTGATGGTATGATGACGGAATAGCTGCATGCTGATGTAGCCAGGGTCTTCCAAGAAAGATATTGAAAGCTGAGTCTTGATCAACAATCCTGAAATCCGAATTGGAAACAAGATCTCCAAACTGAGTTCTGAGCGTAACTTCTCCCAGTGGTTCTTGTTCATTTTTATCATATACTTGCAACATCATGGTAGAAGGAGATAAATCAGATTCCGTGAGGCCCAATCGACGAAGTGTGCGAATGGGCATGAGGTTGACTCCTGAACCATTGTCAATAAAAGCTCTTCAAACATCTATACCATTGACTTTGCCAGATAAGTACAAAGGTTTTATGTGCCCATGCACAACATCATCTTCATCTTTATCAGTAAAAGATATCACTGCATGACATTCTGCAGGATTATTCTCTATGTGATAAATTTCAGCTGCAGCAATTTCAGCTTCAAACACCTGAGGACTTGACAATGCTTTGATGAGTGCTTCCCGAAGATCTCTTGATAGATTCAAAGCATCCAAAATTGATAATTTGGCTGGTACTTGGGCCAAGTGTTTCAATATATCATACTTTTGATCTAGAGGCCTGCATTTCCCAATAGGAATATGCGGTTTAGCAGGTACCTTGGAAGCAGATGCTTTGGAAGCTGATGCATCTTGTATTGAAGTTGGCAACATCCTAGGTTTTGGAAGATTAGACTGATTAGATCCATTTACTTTCTGAGATAAATAAGATGGAACCTTTAATCGGTCTTCCAAAATAACTGTGCCAAAACTGAGTTGGCCATCAGCAGAAGAACTTGCTTGTTCTTTTTGAGCTTGCTGAAGGGCTCTACCACGAGTTTCTACTGCGTATACAGTGCTAGCAGGGGTAGAATTAGAGTAGTGGTTTCGGAAAGATCCACGTCTTCCCCTATATCCCGAACCTCTAGAACCTCTTCGGATTCCCTTATTTTTTATAGGGAATTCAGGCTTATCAAGACTGGAATATGGATCTGTTAATTGAATCATATTAACAGAACCAAAGATTAACTCTTCGTCTGATAAAGACTCTGCCTGGTTAGCCTGTTTAGGCTGTGCCGTTTGATGGGGTGGTGCCCGTGGCTTTGAAGTAGATGGCATGAAATCTGCCAAAGTCAAAGACAATTTAGGCTTTGATACATACTCATCTTCTTCTGATTCCTCTTTCTTCTTTGAATTGCTCTGCCCTTTTGAGGATTTGTCTTTTGATGGAGGCTTTACTGCAGCTTTTGTAGGAGACACAATTGGCTTCTTCAATTGTGTTCGCAAAATGGAATGGGTCCGATTGATTGTCTTTCTGACCAACCAATCATCATATTTTTTCGCAGTTTTTCTTTTGACTTCCTGCCACTCGCCTCCTTCCTCTGGATCTGTAGCGGTAATACATGCTACATGAGCTGAAGAACCCTTCAATTTGACCTGTCCCAAATCGACCATCTTTTCCAGGAGGTCTTTAAAGACAAAACACTCCTGGATGGGATGCCCCAAAATTTGATGAAAGGGAAAATAATTGGGACGGTCTTCATCTCCTTCCTTGTTTGGCCTCTTGGGCACTGGTAATTGAACCAAATTATTTTCCAGAGCTGAAATGAAGTAACCAGGAACCTGCTCACTTCGGAAAGAGTATGTTTTACTCTTCATATCCTCAATTTGTTTTTTTCATTGATCTTTTTGATCATTTGGACGAAACAGCCTTTGTTGTTGGCGTTCAGGAGGTGGAGCCCTTCGAGAAGATGAAGGTTTTGAAGTAGAAATAGGTACAGGTGCCTGTTTAAGCATAACTGTAGCAGTTTCTTCTTTACCCATTCTTCTTCCTGGAGCTGATGGAATTACACGAGATTTAACCTTAGCCTGTATAAGGGAATCTTCAATCTGTTGAGTGATTGAAGTAAGGTCTCGAAACCCTCCTGTGTATTTCACAGGGATCAATGGCGTGCGTAATTCGTCACGCAAATTTGCCACACAGATTGGAAACAATTCCTCTTGAGGGAGTGATAAACTCAAGGAATACATTAATCCCTTCCAACAAGCAATGAAATCAGAGACTCTTTCATTCTCCCTTTGCTTGCAGTTTGTAAGATCGAAAACTGTCGTTTTTGGAAAAGTTGAGCTAAACTGAAGAAGGAATTTTTGATGAAGATCCTCCCATCCGATGACTGACCGGGATTTCAAGCTTGTATACCAGACAAAAGCTGGTCCTTGCAAGGTTCGCACGAAGCATCTGAGTTTCACTGCTTCTTGCTGCTCTGGAGTTCCAATCATAGGATCACAACAAGATACGTAATGCGTCAAATGTTGTTCAGGGTCACCTGATCCATTGAATGTAGGGAAAATAGGATTTCCAAAACTGGATGGAGGAGAAATTTCATCTACCCATTCAGGGTAAACTTTCTTTTCAGGTTGAACTTGCGCCCGTTTCCCTTCCATAGTTTCTAACCGAGCTGTTAATGACTCAATAGTAGTTATTAACTTTTGAGAAACGTCAGGTTGAACTTGGTTTTGGGTAGGTGCAATGAATGGAGCTTGGACAGACGTGGTGGTTGGTGCTGTAACTGATGGTAGTGCTTCCAACCGTTGTTGCGTTTGACCCGTAGGATTAGACCTCTGTGGGTGTACTGATAAAGGAGGATATTCTTGATCCATCTCAGTAGTTACAACAAATTCCTTCGGCTGTCGGACTTCAGCATTCTTAAGAAGAAGACTACTCTGAAGTAGTTCTGCATTCAACCTTCTTAATTCTTTCATTTCTTCCTCCTATTGTGCAAACCTTTGCTCTAATGAGAGCGATTGACCTCCTTCAGAGGAAGGGTGAGAAGTAACCTGATTCTTTCCTTTCCCCTTATTGGATCCTTTTCGGAGAGGGGGAAGTGGGTTACATGAAGGAATACCCAGATTTTGGGTATGCCTTTGATTACGTGTACGCACACCTTCTTCATTTAGGTCTGTGTGCGCAACTTCTTGAGCAGGAACCTCTTCGTCTGATCCCTCTGATTGAGCCTCATCTGGGGAATCAGTAGCAACGGCATTGATGACATTAATGGATGCATATTGCATGGAATCCTTTCTATCAGCATTTCTGTGATATTGTCTTCTTCTATGTCCATGATGAGACATGGAATTCCGTTGACTTGATCCCTCAGGAACATCTTGGAAAACCGTCACTTGGAGAGAATCTCCTAATAGCTTGGCTCTTCGTTCCTCTTGAGGCTTATTCCCTAATCGAGAAAATACTGACTTTCTCTAAGGGAGGGATTGAGAATTTGAAAAAGTCCCCAGTCCGGTGGACTGGGGGTGTTCCTGCTACTTCTGCTCAACTCCTCGAATCCCATTCGTTGACTCTGAGGGTTGGGTTAGAGAAGTCCCCAGTCTGGCAAGCTGGGGTGTCTCTTGACATGCTATGTCTTAGATCTTCTTGAAATCTCTCTTGATCTTGTGAATCTTAGTTCGGAAATTAGCTGGATGCATTAACCTGTATCCACTTTTATCACCTGGTTCAACAGACCGTTGGATGATTTCCGAAACTTCCGTCATTTGATGACGTGTTTGCTCCAGACGAGAGGCTTGTGCAATATTCTCGCCTGCTCGATGTAGGAGCAATTCAACAACTTGTTCTCTATATACTTGATTTTGAGAGGAACTAGTTGAAGCTTGTTCTTGAGCAAGCTTTTGATTATGAACAAAGCCCATTGACTGTGGCCGGCCATGGGCAATAACATTGCATGAGACCATTTTCGGCGGGCTTTGCTGACCGGAAAACACTGTGAAATGCAGTGCTCCGTGAACACCCCATCCTCTGATATGAACATCAGACGGAGCATTGGAAATTAACTGACGCAATCTTCTTAGTGCACCAAGGCATGAACGTTGAAGGGTTCTCTGTTGCTTTTCAGCCTTCGGATACCGAGAGACTGATAGAGATGCCAAATCAATCTGGCATTGTAACCCTTCTATTATCTTAAGATGATTTTCATATTCATCGTAAGATAATATCTTCTTATTTAATTGACAAAGAGTTTTCCATATGTTGAGACGAATATCAGGGATTCCATCATCCGTCAACATCTTTGGAATGTCATACTGGGAGTCAGCCAAAGGCCAAAACATGACTGGTACTTCACCTTTTGCCAGTTTTTTCCTCATATTCAGCATTTCCTCTTTATCATTGAATGAAGATTCTTCTACCTGTTTGGACCATAGTTGGTGTTTCCTTGTTGCTTCATCGGATTCAACAAGATTGGTAGAGATATCGCTATTCATGCCGGAAGATGAATGACCCAGGGATGGTTCGGAGAATAACCTGAACCCCAAGCTATCTTCTGATGGAGAAAGAGTTTCACCTGCCGATAGTAAAGCTTTAGACATGACTGGTTTTACGTTTGCAAGTGCCTCGAGATAGGAGGGCTTTCTCGTCACTACATTGCCTTCTGAAGAATTTTCGAGACAATGTGAATCACTACTGCGGAGAGGACTTTCGCAGAGAAGTTCATCACCATGAGGAGGACCTTCATGATGGGTTACAGAAAAAGATGAAATATCTTGCTCCTTGGTCTTCTGACCACACATAGGGTTCTTGTGGCTCTCATCTGAAGAAGAAACTTCGAGATTGACCGAACTTTCATGAAGAAAGCCTTCATGAGGAACTGTCTGTTGAAGACCTTCAGAATTAATGTTCCCGTTATTGGGAACTGAGGGAGTAGAATCTTGAATTCTGACAGATAAATGTCTGAGGGCTTCAAGAACTCCAGCATCGAGCAAGGCTTGGTTGCAGATTGGCCTTTGATCTCCTGACTGTGCTGGGCGGATCTTTTTCTTAGATGTCTTCTTACTCGCTTTAGAAATCACTTGATGACGAAAGTGATTGCTCTGAGCAGGTGTATGTGCCTGATCAGGAAAGATGGTCAGGTTAGGCTGACAATCATCGCTCAAATCAAGTGTATGTGCTTGACTTGGTTGTCCGTATGATATGGGGGAGTATGCCCCATAACCCTCTTAGACTGGAACAGATGTGTGTGTCTGTTTCGGAGTGAATCGTTGATGTGTCACTCCATTGATAGGGATAGATTTATGTGTCTGTCCCTGAGATGATGCTGAAGTTGTTATGATATCCTGGCAAGCATCCAGAATATGAGAAGGAATTTGCTTCTGCTCTTTCACCATTGACAAAATATGTTTGGTGACTTCAGCTGCCGGAACGGGGATATACGTCCATTCCGGGCTTGGAGTAGGTGTATGTGCCTGCTCCTGTCCTCCTTTTCCTGTCAATGAATCCTGACAGTACTCAAGTGTGGAGGTAGAGAGTTTAGTCTGCCTCCTGTTTGTCGTCGAGACTTTCCGACTGACTTCTCCGTGCGCTACCAAACGAGACTGTTGGTAGGCTTGATTAGTATTAGCAGGTGTATGTTCCTGCTGTTTACACTTCTCCAAACGCGGTTGACGAGATCCATCATATGTAGTCAGACGAGCCTGCTGACTAACTGGTGATGTATAAGCAGGTGTATGTTCCTGCCTACAGTACTCCACCGGAATTGCCTGGCGGGATCGGCTTGATGCTGCTAGACGAGTCTGCTGGACAGCGGAATTAAAACGGGCAGGTGTGTGTGCCTGCTCGTTGTTTTCTACCAAGTTAGGTTGGTGGACTTCTCCGGAGATGTCAGGGATGACAACCTGCCTATTGTTAACCGGATTCCGTCTCTGGTGATTCATCTTTCCTGCTCGGGTTCGAGGAACCTGAGCTGAATGCCTAGAGATGGTACTCTCATCATGTTGAGGGCGCACTACCGCACGAGTCTGGAGTCGATTGTTAATGGTAGCCCTCGGGAAGGACTCCTGTCTTTTTGAATTAAGGCCCTGAGGGACCTGCTCATTCACTTCCTCAGAGTAAGGGAGTGAATGGAAATTGCGTTCCGGGGATAACGACCTGAAACGGTTGGAGACGGTAGTCAGCACCGCCTGCTTCTTGATTGCTGGCCGCCGTTGTCTGGACGACCAGGTAGAGTTATTAACTTGGAGGGCTTGACGAGCGGCCTCCAGAGTTGGGATAGTACCGTTGCGACGGTACTCCTTAACCAGTGCATTAGAAACACAGCGTTGAAGACGCTGAGTTGGTGATGTCATCCTCAGAGCGGATGACGTTCCAGCAGGAGTAACAACATTGGTTTTCACAGCAGCAGACCTCACAGTAGAGGTGTTCACAGCAGCAGTATTCACAGGGGTGAATTTAAGGAAAGCCATTTTGCAGAAGATCTTGAGAAAAGAGTGCCTGTTCCATATAACAGACATAATCAAGATGAATCTGGCCACTGCATCTTTTGGATGAGCACATGTCAATGATTGCTTTGTTGGCCCAAGGGGCCTAACAAATAAGAAGAACATCACTTTCACTTGGTTAAGGATTCACGTCGGGTTCACCATTTTTGTTTCGCACGGAATCCGGGGATGACCTCCTGGACGGGAGATTCAAACGTTCCGATCGGTTTCTAACGGGTTTGTTCGTAGAACCGGAAACATCCAATGATTCCACATCTGTTTGGACCTACTTTCCAAAGGCAGGCGCTCATTAGCTTGTAGACTAATGAGGCTTAGGAATTTGCATTGGTCGAGAGGATGGGATGTCGGACTCATCACACCTTTTTGAGGGGAATTATTGTCTACTCCGGGACTCTCTTTATAGATTTAAGTTATGTTCGTGAATCCTTATTACATTACCAAGTATAAAATGTGCTTTCCTTTAGTTTTAACAATCAATGATTAAATATGCAAGAAATTTAGAGAATCTTTTATAGGTATTCGAGGTTCTTCATCAATAGAGAATCATCTATATCTGTTTAGAGATTCTTGGTCAATGGTATCCTTCAAAACATTTATATAAAAGTCTCTTGGTCATTTATGATGACCAGGCTGGTTTTAAAGCCACTCAGTGGGGCACTTGAAGTTTATTGTCATTCAGAAGGACAGAGATTATTTCAAAGTTCGGATCGAACCCATAAATGGGCTACCTACGTATCCTTTCTATTGGAAAAGGAATCAGAACCCACGTAGTTCGAGGAATGGGGTATGGTGTTTATGATTGATGGCTCAAAGATAAATGTCATAATTACTTTTACACTCTAAGCTCATGTGAGTCATGCTCGGTGTGAGAAACAAGAGGTATTGGTAAAATTTAGACAATTGTGCCATAAAAGATGAAATCATAAGAATTTGTTTTGGGGCTTATGTATAGATGACTGCCCAGATAGATGAAGGTTTAGGATTCACTTTTAGGGAGAAAATCCAAGAATAGGGTCCATAAAGGTATATGTGCTTTATGGAGATTTGAATACTCTAATCATGGGGCTTACTCCTAAGGAGGATGCCCAAGTTAGGAGGGGACTTATGATTGGGTTTTATTCCTGAAAAGGAAACCCACATCAAAGGTAATTTATGACTGGTTAAGAGAAGTTTAAGGGGACTTGGGGCTTATTCCTGAAAAAGGAAGCCCAAGGTTATGACTGAGTCTTATTCCTGAAAAGGAGACCCAGGTTAGGGATTAAGGTTTTGGGGCTTACTCTTGAGGAGGATGCCCAGGTTAGGGAACTTGGTTTGGGGCATACTCTTGAAGAGGATGCCTAAGTTAAGAAATTAAGGTTTGGGGCTTAGTCCTGAGGAGGATTCCCAAATTTGGGAACTTTAAGAATTTGGGGCTTACTCTTGAGGAGGATGCCCAAATTTAAAGGACTATAACTGGGGATTATTCCTAAAAAGGAGACCCAGGTTAAGGATTCTCTCATCTTAAAGGATGAGGTTGAATGAATGAACTCTCAATCTTTGGTGACATAAAGATGTTTAAATCACTAGGTTTTGAGAGATATTCCACAGAATTCCTTTCAGATAAGGAAGTCAAATCAAGAAATCATGCCATAAATGGATTTGAAGAGTATCTTGAAGACTGAATCTTGAATAGGAAAGGTGAAATGGCTTAATAGGGGTGAAATGGGCAGAAAATGCACTCAAAAAGGAATGGGCGCGCAAGTCTTGGAAGGCGCGCAAGTATTGAGGCGGCGCACAAGTATTGGTCGCGCAAGTATACTTGCGCGACATGAGGGGTACTTGCCCGATTCTCAATCGGAATTGAAATACTTGAACAACTTCTTTTAATCACTTTAGAATCCTCTTGAGGTTCTTCCAGAAAAGGGACGCGCAAGTTATATTGAAGGAAATAAGTTGGCGCGCAAGTGTTTGATAAGTTTCTACACCTAGGCCTTCCTTCTCCTCTTTAGATCTTCCTTTCTAGGTAAAAAATTACCTTAGAAGTGTTCCGGAAGCTTTGAGAAGAGACTTGGGCGTCAGGATCTTCAATCCGAGTTTCTAGAAAAAGATCCTCCTGAATGGGGGGCCCACAGGGTCTATTTATAGCCAAAAGAAGACCCTGGCCGGTTACCGGGCGGTTACCGAGCGGTTATCACTTAGGTCGCGCAAGTCACTTGCACGACCATAAGGCGTCGAGCAAGTACTTGCACGACCACTAGTCGGCGCGCAAGTGTACTTGCGCGGCCATGAGGGAACTTGCGCGACCTATGGGCAATGTTCTCCTTGTTCATCCCTTTGTCGATTTTTGATGTTTCTTCAAAGGATAAATCACTTTATGCTCAGATATTCCCCTTTTCCGATCTTTAGATTCTGTGACGAAAGGAGCGTCAACATACACATAGAAGAAATTATCAGAGTCCTATGTTCTGTGGTAGAACCGACTCCTCTGATACCAATTTGTCACGACCCATCCTCAGGGCCCATGCCGTGACTACCCCAAGCCCGCCTTCCATAGGCCAGGGGCTGGCAACTAGCACCAAAGGCGTAAATCCTGATAAAAGGGAAGGCATTGCCTTTATAAAGTATGCAAACACCACAGAGTACACAAGCAGAAGTAAACACTAAGTAAACTGAGAACAAAAGTAAGTGATGGAAGGTAAAAGATCCAGAATACAACCCCAACTGAAAGTACAGTACAACTGAGAAAAGAAAGTACAACAGCTGAAAATTAGAGCAACAACCACCAAGACGTCCCCCAGAACTCCCACCTGAAGGGTGAGTACAGATAGTCTCATCGGATCCTCGAGTCCGGTCGTCCACTCCATGTATGTCCCACCTGATAGTCCACCTCTAGGTACCGTCCCACTCCACAAGCCTCAACCACGATCATTGTTGTCCATCATCTTCAACCAACACAATGTAGTGTGGGCATAGCCCGTGCAGGGGAGAGTATACGATACTCAGTAGGGACCCCGAGACTCCTGATGGTCTCCTAGAATCCAAGAAGAATAAACCACAAAGGAAAAATACAATCACGAAGTATCAACCAACTTTACTTACGTATATTCTCATACATATACCTAAGTCATCAATTCCAATTCTGCTCCAACTCACGAGACCAAGTTCAACATAGTCCACACAGGAAAGTACAACCCAATCCTCACAGGAAAGCATAACCCTATCCACACAGGATAGCAAGTCAATAATATCTGAGATAATGATTGAATGTCAAGACTCAGCTAACAGAGGCATACTACTCATGAAGAGGGGTGGAGATGATAGATGTATCCTCTGAATCATCTCCTCTGCCGAA
Source organism: Viscum album (assembly GCA_963277665.1). Taxonomy (NCBI): domain Eukaryota; kingdom Viridiplantae; phylum Streptophyta; class Magnoliopsida; order Santalales; family Viscaceae; genus Viscum; species Viscum album. The sequence goes on from OY728129.1 coordinate 1,622,845,319, forward strand.
CCCACGTAGGATCCAAGTACAGAAGTTGTCGCTGCCGAACCCACTTAGGATCCAAGTACAGTAACCATCGCTGCCGAACCCATGTAGGATCCAAGTATAGTCATCATCGCTGCCGAACCCACGGAGGATCCGTGTATAGTCTTCCTCGCTGCCGAACCCACGTAGGATCCACGTACAGTCGTCATCGTCGTCGCAGTCGCAGCCAGCTCTAGGGTTCCCGCACACAGCACGGTCGATTCCGGGAGGGTCTGATCCACGAGCCAAGGGGTTGATACATCAACTGCCTCGAAGTCCAGAGTTGATGTATCACAAAGTTCTGTCTCTTCAATAGGAACTCAACGCAACAGACAGTGCGTCAATAAGACGCCCGGTCTGAGAGTTATTGGCTTTTTCGTCTTAGGGGCCCGATTGGTTTTTAAGCTAAAACGAACCCGAACATACTCTAGCAGTGTCCAATCCTTGAGCAGAGCAATCCAAAAGAACCGTATCACTAAGAGGAATCTAACAAAGTTGACGGCACGTCAATCGGACATCCAGAGCTCATGTTATAAGTGTTTCCGCTCCGAGGGCCCGGTTGGTTTCGTGTTTGAACCGACCCGGCCATACCCAATGTTCTCTGAAACCCTGAGTGTAATATACCAAAATGACCATCACGATCCAAGGATCCCAACACAATAGACAATGCGTCGATCGGAGGTTCGTAGCCAATGATATGGGCATTTGAATGGAATTGCCCGAAAATTGGGGGTTCGGGCCCGGTCCGACATGACCCGATACCACTGGGTCGACCCGACCCAGGTCTAGGTCCGACCATGTTGGGCGCTGGCCAGCCCGGCGGGCTCGGCCCAGCCTGGCTGGCGCGGCCCGGCCCGGCCGAGCCGGTGTGGCCCGACCCAGCGCTGGTGCGGCCCGGCCCGGCCCAGCCGGCGCGGCCTGACCCAGTGTTGACAGTCCGGCCCAGCACGGTCGGTCTTGCCCGTGGCTGGGCGCGGGGCTCGTGGCCGAGCGGGGTGCGAAGGGGAGGTGGGGGTGGGGTGCCACACCCCTGTTTCTTGAATGGCCGGCCATTAAGGCCGGCCATGTGCAATCCGCGGGACGCAAGGGGTCCCGCCTCCAGTGGCGCCGGTGGCTGGATGCCCCTTGTAGAATATGCCGCGGCTTCTGTCCGACCGGTGAGGCGCGATGGCGCCGCACCCCTCCACCATGGCCTGCTCATGACCGCGGCTTCCATTGGTCTCACCGGCGCGGCGCGACGGCGCCGTGCACCTCCACCGTGTCCCGCTCCGGCCGCAGTCCCTTTTTTTCCCGCGCGGTGCAATGACACCACGCCGCCTTCGCCGCAAGTTCAACAAGGATCAACAAATGAATGGGGAGGAGGATCGACCGTGTTTGTGCGGTCCGATCTCCTCCCGTTATGTCGATAACAAGCAGCCAACTTATTTAATGTAGAACGTTAAATTAATCATGAACGATAATTCTCAATGACAAACAAGCTCAATTTTAATTAAATAAAATTGAACTTAACCCATACCTCAACACAAATTGTCAGACGATGAGTGTCGCGGAAAAACGACATCACAGGGTGGGGTTCCGTAAAGGCCGATGGAGATCGTCCGAGGAGGAAGCGGCGTCTCCCTTCCTTTGACGCGGAGAGAAGATTTAATGGTGTAACATCATTGGCAAGTTCCCGCGTCGGGGCCCCCTCCTTTATCGTCGAGGAAGAAGAAGACGAAAGAATCCAGGTTGTCGAGTCGACGATCCTTGACGAAGTGTTGTCATTCTTCGTTGAAGATGAAGTTATTCCAGAGAACTTAGAGCTCTCTTCCAAATATCCTCACACAGCAAGCCAACCTAATAAAATAAGGCATCCCCTTATTTTATTCTTTTTCCATGCTTTTCAAAAACTCAAAATTTCAAAATATGAATTCACTTAATTAATTAATCATGAGTTGTCAAATTAAATGGGGTGTTATGTTGGAAATATTAATGTGGAAGAGGAAAATCCACATAATTAAAAAAAGGGTGGTTTAAAGGGAGTTTAAAGGGTTATGGGGAATGTGAAAAGATGGGGGCTCATGTGGGCCCCACCTCCCCTTTATCCTCTCAAGAGAAGTTTGCAACCTAGTGGGTCCCACCCCAACTTCCACACATAGGTTATAATCACTTAGAAAAGAAATAAAATTGTAACACATATTTTATGTAACTCTTCAATTAAACCACATTTTTTTAAATAACTCCTCCAGAGAAAACACAACTTTGGAAAAGTCATCTTAAGAAAATATCCCCGCTGCGATTTCATCGGTGCCCTCAGATTTTGATTCCGAGCACCGGTTCAAAAGATAGAAAACCCCACTCATTTGTTCACTGAACGTACCCGAGAAAAACTTTGGAAATTGATTCCAGGCACACTGGGCCTCAGAATCAGGTGCTGTCAGAAACTGCGTACTCGTAAAATCCCAAAGAATTTAAGAAACAAATTTTCCTTGATATTTACGGGTCTTTACATGCAAGTAAATGGGGCATTATGCTAATCAATGCCCTAATCCATGGGTTAATTATTATTGACGTGAGAAAACTCTTAAGGCAAAGAAAAAAAGGTAAGTCACTGGCGATCACTATTAGAGATTTTGAATATGACAATGTGTAGTGGAATGATTATGTGTTTATGTAACGAGATTCCAAAATAATGTTGTAGAATCTAATTTATATTAATGTGCAATATTTGAATATCTATGTATTGGTTTATTATGGGTTTCAATAATTATATGATACCGGTAACCATGAAATGTAATTCAAATATTTTGGAAAGCAGATGATATGCGCATAATGAAGGGATATGGAGAAAATAATATTAATGAGCTCATGACTGATATAAGGTCAAAGTGATATCATGGCTTGAGTATATAGAAATTTTGGGATTTTGGTATGTGGAAAGAGTTACCTTTTGATAGCATTCATGCTTTCACTATGGTTCAATGGTAATTCATGTTGCATGAAAATACATGATTAAGGAATTCACATGTTTGGAATGTGACCAACAAGATATATCTTATGATATATGGGGGATAAATGAGGGTATTCACGTGCTTGTTTCGTGACATTTCAAGTAATATTTTTCTCTATACTATGAGATTAGACATATGTATTTTGGATATGCCTAAATATTGGAATGGATTATGTTGGACATCAGATTGTATTTTTTTAGGATAGAACTTTTTTCGATATTATTTTTTGAATGTTATAATAGTGTAGTTTTCGGAAAAGGGACAACTTGCATGATGGGTGACAACCCATCATGTCAGACAAGGTTGTGGGAATCGAACCAACAACCAAAGTGCGACATGACTTTATCACCTACCACTGGCCTACAGGATGTCCCTAGTTAGTATAAACTAGTTTTATTTTATTAATCGGTTTGATAGATGAAGTATAAGTCCATTTTTGGAATCATATACAATTAACCTCACCATAGATGGACTTATGTATAGTTGATAAATTTTTCTAACCATTTGTTTGAGACATATGGAATGACCCATCATTCTATCACATGATCTTCTTACACTTCACTAATGAAAAATTCAACTTCATTTATTTAAGAGATGAAGAGTAAATTGTTCAAGGCACGAACAACGGTGAGATTATACCAAAATAAAGTAATTATTTATTCTAATTAAAATTCTTCAAATTTAGGGAAATGGTCTTGAAAACCAAAAATGTTGTCCTAGTGTCCTAATATCTAATGAATCAGATGGTACCTTAGATCATCACAAATTTATGGCTTTGTGATTGTTGGCTTTTTAATAGCCATGTTCTCTAACACTCTCTATCAAAACTTAATGGTTGGGTTTCTATTCCATATCCATATTTTCACCTATGTTCTCCTATGTGGAAACCCAGTGATGAGTTAATTTGGGTAAATGATATGTTTCATAATTTACTTTTTAAAATTATGTTTTAGCATTCCTTTTTACGATGTAGGTTTCTATGAAAGAAATATTCAAATAGTAAACCTTTTTTAACCCTGACGAATTTTGAGGGCGTAATTCATTTTTAGGGGGGTAGAATGTAACAATATGAGATTTTATGAAAATTATTCTTTTTAATTTAATTGATGTCTTGTTTTCTATGCTACATCAAAGTGAGCTTTCACTACACACATCTCTGTCTTGGCTTGAATTGCATGCCATCTCAACCTTCCTCGATAGCGTGTGTTGTACGCAATACCGGGTTTCACTAAACAATGATATATTGTTATAATTTTATTATTGACTAGCCTTTATGAATAGTATTAACTACATTTTTAATTTTATAACATTATTATTCATCTTACTCATTTTCTAGAACATGGTATGAGAACAAAATAAAATTTTCGGGTAAAATAAGTATTTTTCAAAAAATTGCAGTTTTGCCACCTTTGATGGCGCATCGACATTAAATATAGTTTTTAACATGTTTATAAGTTCGATTTGAATAAATTTAATTTTTCTTTGGAATCATGATATATAAATTTACTTTGGATAAAATTTTCATATTATTCTAAAAACTTTCATATTTTAATGAATAGTAAAAACACCCTATATTTTAATTAAAAACAACTTTTTTCATCCAATAATTTATATGGTTAAGTTATAATATAGAATAGTTTTAAAGTCTAAATAGAATATATTTTTACCATTTAATATAATTTATGTCATTACCATTAATTTTACATTGAATTCATAGGTAAAAACATTTCAATCTTTGGCAATATTTTAACTTTTAAAACTCGTTTTCTTAACAACGGGAAAAATATAAATTTAATTACACAAACTTCTGTGTTTTGAATTTTGAAAAATGGATTCCTTATTTTGATTCAGTGGGTCCAAATTATGTTAATATGTAACTCTTATTTTTTTTTGATATTATGAATAGTAACTACGGTAATTTTTATTTACTTCAGTTAAAGATAAATCGGGTAATTAAGGGTAAACCTAAGATTATAAAATCACTCTAACACATGAAAAAATTCTATGGGTTGACTAAAAGTAAAACCATTTCACCTATGGGTCTTATTAGATTAATTTTATTGATTTTTTACCATGAAAATAATTAAATTATTATTAAAACCAAACAAAGTGACAACATGTCACTCTCTTAAATCATATAAGTATAATAATTTTAATTTAGTGATAAACTTCATGAAACTTCGAACATGAATAGTCTCTAGAAATATAATAAAGTTATATACATCATGTGAAATTATTTTTAAATTTTAGGGATTAAATAATTATCATCAAAGGTGACACAATAGTGATGTTGAAATTATTTTATTGATTGAAATAACAAATAAATGGTTTTAAAAATATTAAAATAAATATTATATGAACTATTTAATGTGCTCCATTAATTTTGTAGATAAATATGACATGTTATGAATCTATTAAATCTTTTATTTTGAACATATCTTCAATTAATATTTTATTTAAATTCATATAAATGAATAGTGTCAAAATTGACTCTATTGTTATTTTTTAAAAGTAACATAATATAAAATTGTTTAAAAAGCACAAAAAATATTTAAAAATAATAAATTAAAATTTATATGGTCTAAAATGTCATAAATAATACAATTATGGAGAATTCACAACAAATAAGTAATTATTTATAACAATTTAATATTTCGAATCTTATAACAACAAATAAACTTAAATAGATTAACTATGGATAAATCTAGTTGATAATGTTTAAAATAAATTACCAACATATATAAATTTTACTGGTTTATGAGATTACAACCATATCTCATCTAAATTCGTATTTGGGTCATTTTTGATGTTTTTAATTGGGGTTTGAATTTATTATAAATTAATATTTTGGAGGTTTCCAAAAGTGCCCCTCTCCTCCCATATAAAAAGGGTGCCACTTCCCTCTTCTCTTCACACCCTTTTGTGCCTTCCAGATCGTCAAAACCCTGCCAATTACTCTTCTAAACCTCTCTAGTTATATCATAGAGGTTCTGGTCTTCTCAAAAGACCAACTCTAGTGCCTTAAGAAGAAGTTTAAAGGAGGTCTGTCGAGGAAGAGGTAATATCTTCTACCGACTCTTTCAAGCTTCTTTCTTCTTCTACTTCCTATTCTTTAGTTGTTTCATTATAAAGTAATAACATAAGTATTTAATATATACTGATATATTATTATAAATATTACACAACTTTATTTCACCTTCTATCCATCCTACGGAAAAAGAAATCACCGCGCGTGCGTACGTACGGAATACCGTCTCCACGCCGAGGTGTAATCAGTTTTTCCACCACCACCTTACTTAGATGGGTATAATGGTGTAAAGAATAACTATATATTATTATTATAACATCATACTGATTCTAAGACATTATATTATCCACTCCAATTCCATTCAATAAATATGAGAATGATATCATCGCTCGTGCATACGTACGGATTACCGTCTCCACGACGCGATGCGATTCATTTTCCATGTTAACAATTCAAGAATGATTATAAAGTATATATAATAAGTAATCATAAAATATATGTCATAATAATTCTTCTGGATTTATGTATATATATATGTGTGTGTGTATGTAATCTATTTAATTCCATTCAATTCAATAAGGAAACGAAAACAACGTTCATGCGTACGTACGGCCTACCCTCTCCATGAACGGTGTATTTCTTTCCATTTATCGATCTATTATATATATATTATGAATATATATTATATATAAATCTTGTTTTATATTATGGAGTTAAGTAATCATGATCTAATTAATCATATTAATAATTACAAGTCAAAACACGGATGATAAATGAAACGATTTTACCAAAAACGATGCTTTAACATGGAATTGACAAATGAACAGATAATATAAAGTCATAAGTGAGTCATATATGATATCCTAAATATTATTATGGTTCTGTTACAAGTTAATAATATTTTTAAACCCACTATATAGGAGTCTCAGACACATACAAAAGAAATTGGACATAAGGTAAGGGATAATTATTCAATCTCAGTCTTATCCGAGGCTGTTTATTCGTTAGTATTTACTAGGGTTATATTTATTATCCATGTCCATATATTCTCAAAATGTTTTCATAAAATGGTTACATTTCTTACATGTATGTTTAATGTCATTTTTACCCTTTTTTACTTTTACCACATCGTATGTAAGAAATATTTCTTTTGTTTCCCATAAGAGGTACTTTTTGACTTTTCATACAAAAGAACAAGAAGAATGTTTTTTTAACTTATACGGCATGAACATATTTTTACGGTTTCATAACGCCGTATTTTCATGAAGATTAATCTACAAGATTTAATGACTATTTTAAAAAAACAATTTCTTTTAAAATTTCATGGCATTTCGTGAAAAGAAAATTATTTTGAAGAAGAAAGGATATTTTCCTCAAGAATTCATTTCATGTGTTTTATCAAATCCATTTTCCATTTAAGATGGAATTATTCCATATGTGAATGTTTCAAGTATAATTTCTCTATTATTTACATGGTTTCACTTTTCTTATGATGAAATGATATCCATTTTTTTGTATGGATTATTTTATGATGGGATGATTTTTATGAAACCCATTTTATACTTTGGGTAATGATGAATGATTTATGTTCGTGTTGTGGCACAAGTAAGAATGATTTCATTATGAGATGGGTGTGACCTATATCTCTCTCTAATGCATTGGTTAAATATTTATATCTCATGATATAGACATGAATGGAATTTCAAGTTAATCTGGTTCAGTGATACAGGACTGGAATGACGAGTGAACTCAGTTCAGTAAGGGACTTTGTCCACTAAGATGGTCTTGGAAGCAATGCCTTGGCTATTATGGAAATAATATCATGTTCTTAATGTTTTTTCACCATTACAAGTTTTATTTCCAAGCTATTTTATCATGATTTATGTTCCATTATGATATATACCTTACGTGCTTCCATATTTTATGTCATTGCTCAAGATTTTGATGTTTAAACATTATGTTCATGTTTTTATGTTCAAATGCATATGGTTTGTTTTATTTTCTCCATGGTTACACTTAATGAGCATTTGAGCTCACCCTTTATATGTTTTCTTTTCCCTAGGATATAAAGAAAGGTTTTAGGTAAGAAGAAAAATGGGAAGATCTTTATGGGAGATGTTGAAGATCTTTCAGTATTATTAGAAGATTATGTTCCGAGTTTCCAAAGACACTAAACTATTACGATCCTTGATTGTTGGTTTTTGTTATGTATTAAGTATTCCTCAAAAGTAATTTAATTTCTATGTACGTCAAGCTTTGTGTCTCCAAAATAACATCTTTTATAGGTACTGATAAGGGAAAGAACCCTTTTATTGATTGGAGAAATGCATACTTATAATTAGAGTTCATGATTAGGGACTAATCATTGGATCAAGATTATAGGGGAGTAGTTTTTATACTTTTTGTACATTTCCTATAGCATGATAATATGCATCTTCCCATTTTCCCTTTTTTATTCAAGTAGTCTATGCATCCATTTCGTAAAACATACATCACGTCTTTTTATATTATGATCATTTGTTCTATTCTATTAATTAATTACACTGATTATTCATTTATTTATTCATTAAATTATTATATGATTCAAATATGGTATGTTTTTTTGGAAATCACAATGACACTATGGTAAAAGAGTATAGTCACCCCACCATGGAACCTTAACACCCTCACATCTAGTTAGTACCCTCTAGAATATAGGGAGTTGCACTTTAGACCATGTGACCAAATATCTCGTGGAATGTGATATGTGGATCATAGGTTAGGACATTACAAGTATACACATTTTAATTGATGTGACCTTCAATGAGTGGCATGTTGAGATCCAACACTGCCAATAAAAGGTGTTGGGAGGCTGTGTTATTACCTTGGTTCATGTCTATTGGATGCATGATGGCATGGATGATATTACCTAGAAACATGATTCCTATATATTTTCCCAATAACTGGAGATTTTTTTGTTTAGCTGTTATCTTTTAACATTTATTTTTTTGTGGTTTTTAACCCTAGGTTTATGAGATGTATTTCCCTTATTTTTTGTAGTAGCATCACTCTTATTTTATATGTATCTCCCTCAGGAGAGTGTTTTGGAGTTGTTGGATATTAATTTGTGATTGTTTCCTTTCAGTTATATTGTGTATCTCCTTTATTAGTGATATCCTTGAGATGTATCTTCTGGGGTATTTTCTTGAACAACCCTTTCCATTATTTTGTCTACAAAATTAGTTTGGAATTTCTGAGGACAAGAATAGAATGAATGGTGTATAATGTAAGAGAATGGATCTTAGAAGACATTTCCATGTGAGTTAAAGATTTTTTTGAGAGAATATACTATATCATAGGGGGTTTCAATACCGTTTCATCCAAGGATATTGAGTGGAACATTGGGTTGTGATGTAGGACAATCATCTGCATCGTGGAAGGCCATGTTACGGAAATGGGGAGTATTGGAAGGATACAACCATTTTACAAATGGATAATACATAAACATAAATAATAGAATTGTCCATTTTTTGGTGGTTGGGAACTATTATGGTGAGGTGATAGGCTGTGTTGTTGTGGTTTTATGACGTTTTTCAAATATAATAATAGCAACAACATAGATACTTGGGCTTCATCCTAGCACCCATTTTAGTGAATGGGTTTAGCAGCATGGTTCTTGGGGATACCCCATAGAACAAGATACCCTTTTTGTATATTCTCATAAATCATGAAAACACACTTCAGAAAGTGGGTTGTGCAGTGGTCCCTCATGCTATGATGTTGTTTCCAATGTGTCATGAAATTTTACAGCATTTTCAAAGGGGTTCCACCATAGTTTTCGATTTCCCAGTTTTCTTATAAATTAAAAAACCCCCATCAAAATCCATATATATCCGAATTATTTTAGTCCGACCCTAGGGTCTCCAGAGAGGGTTTTGAAGGCTTTGAATCCCCCATTTTATAGTTATGGGTTTTAGTTTTCCATGCTTCATCGGTAGAAATATGAGGTATGTTCTACCTCTCTATTCTCATAGTTTATTCTTGGATCATTCTCATTTTCTCATCTTTCTTATTTATATTACTGGTCACAAATTTTTTCCTTTCACAATGATAATGGTTTCACTCTATATTTCCAAAATAGTTTTCTATCTATAATATTACTTTTATATAATTTCTATTTTCTTGGATTAGAGTATTCCACATGAAGGATTTTCATATATAAATTTTTTTAATGTTTTTATATGGTTAAAGAGGATATAATGAAGAATGTTTAAATTTTTTTTTTCTTATAATATCATGATAATAAAATTGATTCATGATTCATTTTAAATTGAATTTGTTTTATTCTATGTTTTAGTGGAAACGGATAAATATATTTAATTTTGAATTTTTGTAAATGATGAAAAGAAAATAAATTCATGGTAAATGAGAATTGTTCTTCTCCAATTACAATGAAAATTGATTTATTTTAGTGATCATGTTTGTGTTATTTTAGAGCATGTTATATCTAATGAATTAGGTCACCCATAGAAGAAATCTGTGATATTTTAATTGGTATATTAAATATTAAATTTAAAAAGGTAGTTTGATAAAGATAATAGTTTCAAATTAAAAGTTTACATTTACATACAAAGGATGAATTCTTTAGGTTTGGGTTATGCGATCCCGTTTTCTTGTGATGGTCATGTGACTTGTTTTAAGGGCATTGATGTCAATATTTCTATGATTTTTTTCCTTTTGTGTGCTCTAAATATGAGAATTTATACGTGATATGAGCCTGGCATGGCTCCAGATATATGGGTTGGGTGCTCCAATGTCACCATTGGCTTTGAGTGACATGGATATATGCATGTATGCATCATGGATGGAACTAGGGATGACAGAATGGATTGAATATGGGCTTAATCATTGTAAGGCTTCATCTGGATTCCTATAGTCAAAGAGTCTATTTAATGGAAAGATGGCCAAATGTTTTGTTTTATCTTCATTCCATTCCCCACTTCCTAAGGAAGATGGATATTCTCTGTTGTCTCAAACTTCTGGAAGCATTGGATTTTTTCCTAGAGTACATGGAATTATTGAATGATTAACCATATTTAATTACTGAATTAGACGATGGGTATGGTTCTTTAGAAATTAAAATGACAAATCTTGAGAAAATATAGACTCTGTTTGGATTATTTTTAGAAGGAATTGATCATCATGGATTGTTGATAAAAAGAAATGACAATAATGTTAGTTAATATATAATGAATTAATTAATTAGTGGAAACAAAAAATGAAATATGTAATTTAATCAATGTTTCTTAATTGTTTGTGTGCTTATTTTATATCTCATTTCATGTAGTGGCATCCTGATGTCTGAGTGACGAAAGATGCACTTTATCCTAGAACAAGATTATTACTAAATTTTGGTTATCAGAAATATTAAATATTATAATTTTTTATATCAGAAAATACCCAACACATGTTAGTAGGGATACTGACACCTATTGGGCAATGAGATGGTATTTTTACAAACATCATTTTGGTGTGGTTGAATGGATGAAAGTCCCCCTACGTCTAATTTATTTTCATGGAAAGTTTTTGTTATTATGAAAATGAATTAGTCTCCCATATAATTTTTTAGAGGATTGAAATGGATTGGTTTGATTAAAAATACACTTATCTCAATATATAATATCCAAACTATTATTATAGGTATGATCTTTATAGGCCGTGACTGATTGAGGTACCTTAAGTGGTTTATAAGATGTGATGTCTTATTGTATAATACCCAGGGTATGACCCATGTTATACGGGCTATGGTGGCCCCATAAACCTATTTGGTTTCTATATTTATATGATATTAAGGGATAATGTGATTCATGAGACGCATGTTATGATACTTGTCCAAAGTGTCTTCGGCCTGACTTACATTTGGAGAGATATGGATCAAAAAGTATAATGTTTGTCTAGAAGAGAAAACAAATGGTAAAGTTTTTAAAGGGTTATCATGCTCATTTTATTATTATAATAAATGATCAATCTTATATGTGGGATTTGGTGACATATATACATGGTGGGTCTAGGAACCTAGTATACCCATTTAGCTTATAAGTTAGTTTCTCTAGTTTCTCAGAAGGAGGAAGTATGTATTCTCTATCATTTGTGTGAGAGTTTCTATGTAAGATAATTCTATGAATACTGTTATTCTCACCCAAATATATATAATATATTTTTATTTCAGTTGGATTAGGATGGATATTCAAATGGATATTACAAGGTTTTTATTTTGTAGGATTTTGTGGGATTCATGGTCACTGAAATGTTTACATTTTTTATAATTGTCATTTACTTTCATGTTTTTCTATTTTATGTCAATACCTATATTCATATTGGATTCCATATCTATATGATAAAAAGGTTATTGACGTATCTATCTTGACATTATCTTCATTATGATTCTCTTATATGGTAATGAATCTCATTTATATATAGGATATACCCTTGATTCTTGTCACCAACTCATGGACTACTAGATGTGGGACTTGGGTGGTCACCATATACATTATCTTATTGTTGTCCAAGGAGGTGAACTCTTTGGGGGAGGGTGTTGTGACAAATAAGGTTATAAAAACATGACATGTTCGACAAAAAATCATTTATTATACCGAAATATTCAATGAAAACTATGGATGGTTATAAATTTTGAAATTTGACGGTAATCATCATTTGAAATTGTCTTTGTAGGGTCCATAGAAACTCCCTCACATGTTATCACATTCCCAAAAAATGTTACATACTTAATATAGACATTTCAATAGTTGAACATAACATTGAACTTCTTATTTATTAATGTAACAGAATAAATCATTATATACACTTCATGTTACTCCTTACTCTTGGATTAAATTGGAATATCATATATAAATACTAAAAAAATCTCTAGGTAGTCTCCAAAGGCTATATTAATCAAATCTATGACATTTTTCTAGAAATTAGGAAGTCTATTTGAAATCAATATGAACTAATATTTTACATAGCTTGAATCAATGGTTGTCATAGAAATATTAACCTTCTTCAATTTTATCTTTTGATATCCACCAAGAAGATCAAAATTTTAGAAAAATAGATCACCGTGGAATTTATAATACAAGTCATTAATCCTTTGTATATGGTAGATATTATTTATTAGGGTCCTGTTGATCTCCCTGTAATTGATATACCAATATAATGCTTTATCATTTTTCATGGAAAAAATCACTGTCTTACCCTAATGAGATGAACTATGGTGTAAAAAACCCTTGTATAAAGGATCTTACAAAATCTTCTTTAACTTTTGTATTCTTATTAGGCACATCCTATATAAGAATTTAGAGATTTTAGTGTCTTAGTGTATCAATTCAGTGATGAAATATACCTCATGATATGTTGGAATTCTTGGAACCTCTTATGGAAATATTCATTTATATTCCCTTATAAAAGGAATTTCCTCATGTTTTATTCTTTCCTTTTACAAACCATCTTGCATAATATATGATTATTCAATTTTTCCAACACCAATACAATTTAGGGTTTTTAAAGAGGAGATTAATTATCTTATTTTAATTTTTTATAGATCATGTGGTGGTACAAAAGATAGTGAGATATTTTATTTAACTAATAGTTGATGTGAGCACTATATAAAGAAATCTATTCTATTCCCATAATAGTGTAACATTCCACCAAGGGAATGATATGATATTCTTTGGAAGAATATTCCCAAATAGGAAAATAAGATATTTTTCCATAACTTGGGTAATAATGATCACACTACTATGTATTTTTTATAGACATATCAATATTAGGGTATCATGGATATTGTTAAATGATTCTAAAAAATATATTGGATATAAAATAATTAATAGTAACATAATAAAATAAAACCCTTTGCATTACATAGTGAATATGATGTGAACCTTGTTTCACATTATTTGAAGTTCCACTACAGCAATTTTTATTACATATGCCCTCCCATGATCTCCAAATATAGTCATTTTTGAAATTGATTACCCTAAAATAACCATGATTTAGTGAACTTGATGTGATATTTCCCCTTCACCGTAAAAATTTAAACATTGGACCATGGGTATTGCATCTGGAGGTTTCATCCCATTCTCCATCTCTTTTGAAGGCCTCATACTATATCTTAAACATTCAAGTTTTTTGTGTCATCGTATCTATTATATTAATAATTTTAACAAACCATTAACTCAATTTACATAATTCTTCTTCCCATATATTTTTTTGGGTGTTTGATCTCCATTCTTCCATTTTTATTTCATAAATCAATATGAATGTTCCTTCATCTCATCTTATATATATGTAAATGGGACTATTGTACAAACTCTATATCTATAATTAGAGAAAACAAAACAACTTCATTATAAATCCAAAATTCATATATAGATATATCCTTTTAGAGGGGTGATTTAAAACCATAAAGGAATGTGTCCATTTCTCTATATTTTTATTAAAAAAAAGAGGCATGTTATGAAAGTCTTGTGATGTTTTTCTTATAATACTTGACTAATTAGATCTTATTATTCTTATGATCATGTTATTATATCATCATATTTACTAAAATAGTTGAAGGTATATACCTATTAAGATACTACATCTCCAATTATTCCCTTTATTTTTCCTCAATTTCATCTATTTAATTTGATGTTTTATAAATGTGTACCACTGATCATCCTCTCCCTATAAATGTTATACTACTAGTGTGAACTTATCCTTATAAAAATTGTTATGTAACCAAGATATTTTTCCAGTTAGTTATCCCAATGTTTTGTTAGAATTGTAATAGAATTACTACTAAATGTGAGCAGTTTTTTTGAATAAAGGACTCAAAAACTAGTTTCGTGTTTTTAGGTGATGGAGAACATTTAACATGTTTTAGGTTTTTTTCATAGTCCTAGACAACTAGGTAACCATAAAGATTTTTTTTTGAAATCATCCAACCATCCCATTGGTAAGTCACTTAGAAATTGTATCATTATCCCTTTTATGGGGTTTTGGTTTGGATTATACTAGTTCCGACCATTTTCTAAAATTGAAAAGTTTTTTAAAAGGAAGAAATTAATGAAAAATTAATAAATAATTTATTTTCGTTCAAAAAATAATTCTACTGTAATATCTTATGGTCTCCCTTTTCCTATCCTTTTTTCACAAATGAATCTCATAGGATCATGAAATTAATCAATTTCTATCATTAAATGAAAGAATCAATTGATATATATATTCTTCACAATGTTTTGTATGGAGTTTTGTGATTAACTGAAGCATATTATCCCAGATTGTGAAACCATGTGTGAATCAAGTCCTCCTTGTCTTGCACTAGGTAATAATCATATTAATACCCTATCAAAACAACTATTGGTTATTCCCACTAAGTGGATTTTAATAGATTCACATCCACATGTAGTATCTAGTTATAGAATTTATAACATGGAAACCATATTCTCTTATACAATACTAAAACATCTTAGTTTTTCCCTTAAAATAGAAACATATCCCTATAGTTTTCACTATATTGTTTTAGACATAATTCAAGGATTAACTGAACTATACTCTAATACCATCTATAGTCACCCATCTTTTTATTTCGTGATTAATAAATATTTTTTAATAATAACATAATATTAAGATATTTCCTAATCAATATCCTTATTATCTTTTCAAAATTAGTTTCATACATCACCTATAAAAATTACAAAAACAATTATTTCAATAATTATTATTTATCCTTGTAAAATTTATCATGTTCCCTTTATTATATATATTCTTTGTAGGGAATAAATCATTGAAATAGGTTTGTTAAAATCCCAATAATTGGTTGAATAACATAGATACAATAAGTGTCTAGAATCCACCAAACATGGGTGATAAAAATCATCATCATAATCATATCATTAGAATGAGATCACCCTCATAAGAATGAGTTAAACAGTTAATAAATCCATGAAATGTGGAATACATGTAGTAACAAAACCTTATAACACTGTGTTCAAATAATAGACATTCACACTCATGATTTATTGGTGAGGTATTGTTTACATATCTCATTCAATTTTTTCCTTATGGGTTTCCATTTAGTTTTTGGAAGAAAATTAGAAAATTACGGGAAACAACATGGTGTGCATGTTTGGTGCACGGTTTTCCAAACCATGCTGCCTTTCCCTGGTAACCACATGATAAAGTGGTATTTTTTTATAATGGATTATTTCATTGTTATCACATGTTCTGTAAAATATTAGGACTAACCCTACGTAGTATCCTTATTGGATAGTGATGGGTGCAAGACTCCACATTGTATGACAAAATATGCAGGAAAACCATGCCAAATATATAGGTCTTTTGATATTAGATTTTACATTTTCTACATCTCGTTTTTTTAACCATAAACATACATATATCTCCTTACTTTGGATTTTATACCATAGGTGAATCTCCCTCATTCACTACTCTCCATTTTTCTCTATTTTTGTTGGTTATTTGGTTTGGATTCATCATGGAACCCTCATCTAAGTGGTATCATTCTTGATTTCCACCTCTTTTCTATTGTTTTTTTTATTATCTATTAGGGATTCACTTTCCAGAAAATAGGGTGTCATTTTTAGTATTAACTATTTTTTAATAGGGATTTATCTTAATTTTTAATGTTCAATATTTCCTCTATATGTTTCCCTTGGTGTGCAGTTGCCAGTTTCCACCATTTTTCAGATGTTTTTTCACTTATTTTGGTATTTCAATGATTAAACATTATATGATGAATTTGGTATTCTTGATGGAGTATTTAAATGTGTTCTATGATATATGTATGGGGTGAAAAAGGTGTTTTGAAGGTTTTTTAAATGTTCATGGTTTGAAAGTGGTTTTTCAATGGAAATTTGGTGTATTATATGTCTGAGACCCTATTGTGAATTTTGAATGCTCTTTTGAAGTTATGAAACATGAATAATAAATTATTCAAGTGTTGTGGAACATGTTTTATAATTTTTTTGGTGTGTGTATATATTTAAAATTGGTTTTGGTTGTGAGGTTAGTAATTTATCAAACATGTTTATATTGTATATATTAAGATTATATGAAAGTGATGTTTTGAATGGAATGTAAATTGTGAATTGAGAAAAAATGGAAACATGTGTATTTAGGTGTGAAAACTAGGACTAGTATGTTGGTTGACTCAGAGGTTTCTCATCCCAGATTCATCTACCATGATTGACGATACAACTCTAACTAAATGATAATGATATTTGGAGACAGCTATGCCCATGGGGTGTCCCCTCTTAGTGGACCTTTCATTATAACACTATTGATCCTGATTTCTATACTACCTTTCATGGGGATACAATGTACGTAGTGTCTCATTGAGCTAGTTCCTAGCCTATTTTCTTGTAACTTAGTTCTATTTTGTGATGTTGTACTCATCATCGGCATACAGTAATGTTTTTTGGGTAATTGAAAAGTATCCATGTATTTCGTAAAATGTTTTCTATAAAAATGATTATATTTTTCTATTTTAAAAAAATCTTATTAATTTTATAATAATTTTTATAGCGTGGAATCTCATTATTGAATGGAAGACTATTGGTCTTTGGATCACAGCCTACTTAAACCATTGAGTGAAAGGAGAATTGATTATGTTTGACACAGGTAAAGGAAATTTTTTTGGAGGTGGTGACTTAGGTTTTTAGGGGTCAACCATTGTAGGTGTTATGGCGGTGTCATGAGGATGATGCTCATATTGTTTTATGGTGGTTTTGGGGATATTTTATATTTCCTTTTTATTGTATCCCTTTTTGGTTCTACTTTAATGTTGTATACCATGAATCTGAAAATTTTAATTCCATGTTTTGTTATGATTGTTTAGTTTTGGTTTATTTATGATTTTTTTGGGTGATTGATTATGTGGGTGAATTCATTCTAAAGATTAATTTTTGATACCTAGGAAATTTTATACAACCTATTGGGATTTGGAATGCCCTTCAGTTCATGCCATAGACAGGGTCAGGCACCGGTTCAAATGACATCATGACTTGGTTCATGAAAAAATGGTGTCAGAGTAGGTTACACTATTATTTGGTTCATGTTATTTTGTGGATGAGTATATATAGAGAGGGGATAGGTTTTCTAGGACTTGATGCTATAGTTTTGTGTAGGGTTCTTGTCTATCATCGTTCATGTTAAAACTCGAGTCACCATGGGATGTTGGGATTTTTTTGAATTATCCTCTAAGAGAGACATGACGGGTGAAGACGATATGTGGACACTATGTTGGGGTGATGTTTTTTGGTTATCATGTTTTTATTATGGGATTGAGTTTTTTTGTATCTAGGGGATGTTGGTTTTTTGTCATTGATGAATTGTTTTTAACATAGTAGTATTGATTATTTTTCTTATGAATATATCTTTTATAGAAAAACGAATCCCTAGATAATTTTTTCGTAAAGGTGGGAAGAGGACAATGATTATTTTCCATCACAAATTAATCGTATATGAGTGAAATCTTTGGTTCGGGCATTCCATTATTTTGGAAAAGTGGTGTGCTCTATTCGTACTCGGGTGAGAGAAGCCGAACTAGGTCATTGAAAGGACATGGACTAAGAGTTACTTAATAATATGCTTCCTTACATCCAAGGAAGAACAAAACCTCAGGAATAAAAAGAATGTGTTGAAAAATATAGATGAATTTTTTTTCCTTGACTCTCCTTACTAAATCCGGGTGAAATGGATCGTGTTCTTCCCAGGAGGTCCTAGTTGAAGGGGGTGGGACTCAATGATCTAATCTGGGAAGAACAAACAGATGGGATAGAAAGACATTACTGATCATTTCATTGAACAATTCTATCTTGAGGTCATGGACACTTCTAGATCCCATGAATATGTGAATATTTTTAGCAGAAATTATTGATGGTGGAAACCAAAAAAATTGGTGAGACAATTTGTTATGAAAAATAAATTGTTTTCTATGAGAAGATTAATGCTTAGTGGTTTGAAAGGGGCTTGTGGCCGGTGATATATTCTTAGGTCATTATGTTCAAGATGAAGACCTTTTATGAAGTTGGTGGTTGTTCATATATGGTTTAGACTAACCAAAAGGGATGGTTTCATACCTTTGGGGTTGTGTGAATATCATGAATTAGAAGTGCATTATAGAAAAAGAGCAAGCTAGACGAGCCAAAGAAGAATGGATGCGGTTGTTCAGGCCATCCATCTCATCATCATTTTCCCATGGATTCTGATATAGGGTTCGTTGTGTGCCACCATTTTTGGAATTTATGACATATAATAATTTCATTGAAATATCCTTACAATCCTTTTCATCGATGTGGAGTGACATGACACATGAAAACGTTTAGAAAATTATAATGTCCTCATCATAGTGGTGTAGGATGCACTGCCTCTAGGGAGATCTCATCCCTATCTGAGGCATCCAGGATAGTGGGATCTCAATTTTTTAATCAATGTAGCATGGCTATAACAAAATTTGGGAAGAGTGAATTTAGGGCAGATTTGCATGATAATGGTCAATCTCAGGCTCAGGCTGAGACTAGGAAGCTTCATGCAGTGAATCGAGCACCAGCTGGACCAATTATACGGATCGCAACAGTCTAATGGGATTAACCAGGTTTTCCATGGAGAATTTAATCCTCAGTCATGTAAGGATGAAACTCCTCTCTCATAGTTGGGAAACCTTATATGTTAGTTATCATCGCTCAAATTGGAGGATGGTGGTGGTGTTCTTTAGAATGGTTTACCTCCTGTGGTTGATGAGTTCCCAGAGGTATTACCATATGACCTTTCAGGCTTTACATCAGAATGTGGTGTGGGGTTCTCTATATATTTGGTGTTAGGAACACAGCTGACATCCCTTCTCTCATATTGTATGTCCCCCACTATGTTAATGGAATTAATAGTATAGAAGGATGATTTAGAATCCAAAATATTCATTCTCTCGAGCATCTTTCCATGAGCCTCCTTAGTATTGTTTGCGAGGAAGGCTGATGGATCCCTCAAGTTTTTCATTTATTATCAGAATTTGAAAATGGTGAAAATAAATAATATATATTCTTTTCCCTAAATTTATGACTTTTTTTACTAGTTAAAAGGGGTAATGTGTATTTCAATGATAGGCATGCAATCTATCTATCCCCAAGACAGGGTGAGAGAGGTGGACATCCGAATAACGGATTTATCAATTAGGTAAGGAATCTTTGTGTAATTGTTCACTAATTACAGATGGATGAACTCTCTAGTGGTATTCAAGGCCCCTAAGAATATATTGTTCCACTCGTATCCTGATTCAAAGGTCTCCATATATGTGAAAGAAATAGTAGTTCATTCACGATCTGAGGAAGAGCTTGAGTGGAATTTGTGGATTGTATTGGGAACTCTACGAGACCATTATCTATATGAAATTAATTCTATGTTTAATTTGGTGATTAAATAGGTAATTTTTTTGTATCATTTTATCTTTGAAGAAGGGGATTCAGTTGACCCTAAGACGATCTGTGCACTTATGTAATGGGAGTAACCGAAGAATGTATTTGAGTATCATCAGTGGTTTGATTTTGATACCATCTATACCCCAGGTAAGGGTACTGCTGTGTAATATAATTGTATATGAAAAGTACCAGTGTAGGAATTGAAAGATTCTAGTGTGAGTAGACGTAGATTTGGAAATTTTCATAGATGCAGATAGAGACCTAGGAGCACATTGGAGGTGCATTCTTGGCTAATTTTTAGTTGGATCCTTCCCTTATTGGAACGATTCAGAAAGGGAATCCTAGTGATGAGCCATGCTCGCATTCCATCCAGTCATTATATGGTTGAGATACACCTTATAATTGGTCATTGTCTCCCAATGGAGTTTTATGTTTCAAGGATCAATTTTTAGTTCCATTCCGTCTGGATTTCTTCACTCGCTACGCATTCCTACCTAATAGTGGGATGAGATCAACATCGATTTTATTGTTTTCTTACCTCATACACCATGGAGAATGAATGCTTTATGGTAGTGACAGATCTTCTGACCAAATATTCTCATATAATTTTTATAGGAGATTAAAAAAAGGTAGATGAATGGGGACAATTATATGTTCAGGAAGTACTAAGGATACATAGTGTGATGTCAGTAATTGTCTCGAATAAAAACACTCCATTTTATCTCTCCATTCAGGGAAGTCATACAAAAGTTGTTTTGGTTGTAAATAAAATTGATCACATTATATCATCCTTAAATGGACGGTCATAAAAAGCAAGAAAATAAGATTTTGGAAGTCATAATCCAAAGTTGTGTCATAGATTTAGGATTATTGTGGGATATCCATTTGGGGATGGACAAGTTTTTATATAATAACTGTTACCAATCCTCAATCCAAATAAATATCTTTTAGGAGCTCCATAGTCGATTGATTCAGTCTCTATTGTGTTTGGTTGAGGTAGAAGAAAACTCATTATTGGGACAATGCATAGCGCAAGAGAGGACATAGAAGGTCAAGCTTACCAGGAAATGAATTTTGATATATCAGATTCATCACATGTCTTATACAGATTAATGGTTTCAATATCATGATTTTATTATTACTGAATGTGTGTTATTGAAAGTGTAACCTCACATGGGTCCTCACTTTTTGAGAATGTTAGGGAATATGATGTTAAGGTATATTGAACCTTTCATGATCACCAAGTGTGTTGGTAATGTAGAATATAGGATTTATTTTCCTTTCTATTTGATGTCAATTCACATTATATTCCAGTTTCTTAGTTGAAAAATAATATCTGAGATGAGTATCATGTGCTAAATTTTAGAATAGTTAGAGTTAGAGATTGAAATTTTTGGGTTTGAGCTGCCTTTATGGATTGTGTATTCTCAAGTGTATGTGATTTGTGTTAAGTATAATCCACTAGTTCATATCCTTTAGAAACTCAGTAATGATATGCATGAGGCTTGGGAGAAGAATTCATGGGATGAGCATGGGAATCTATTTTTATTCACAGATCAAGCATCAAGTTGAGTTTCTAGGGGTGGAATGCTTTCATGGTGGGGAAAATTTTAATAGACATGATTTTTGTGGTATTTTCTTTTTATTTTGGTTCTATTTTTGTAACTTCCCAGATAAATGAAGAATATGACATTTTCATATTTATTAATATTTGTGAATTAAATATTAATTTTACTTTGAATAGGTTGTTATGTTCGATAGCGTACCTAATACGCAATAACGGGTTTCTTTGAAATCTTATGTTGCACATTAATAATATAATATTTTTATTTTAAATGGTAGTTAAATCATTGATATTTTATTGGAAGGAATGAATAAAACTAACTACAATATGATTATACATGTTTGTTAAAAGTATTTACATTTATCCAATAAAAGTTAGAGGCTTAAAATGTGAATGAATCTAATTTTATGCATAATTTACATTAAAAGGCCGATTTACCTCCTTTTAATGGGGAACCATCATTAAATATAATTTTGGTCACATTAATACATTCTATTTAAACAAATAAAATCTTTATTTAGAATGGGGACATCAAAATTTACTTTGTGTAATTTTTTGGAATTTTTCTGATAAAGTTCATTTTTTAATGAATAGTGAAAAATATTGTATTTTAATTCAAAACTGTGATTTAATATAATTTATTTATATGGAAAGATTATATTTTTAATTGGTTTTAAAGTGTATTTAGAATATATTTTTACTAATTAATCCAATGTTGGTCATTGGAATTAATTTCACTTTTGAAATTGGACATAAACAAGTATCAATATTTTGATAATTATTGTTTCTTAAAAACATGCTATTTTTTAAACAACGGGAATTAATTTCAAAATTAATTAATACCAATTCTATGATTTGAATTTGGAAAAAAAGACATCATTTTTGAATTCGGAATATCAAATATTTCTTAGGCTGAATTTTTGTTATTTTTCTGAAAAACGTCAATTTTTAATGAATAGTGAAACTACTTAGTGGTAGTTAAAAAAACTAACTTTTTCCATTAAATGAAATTTTACGACTTCTAGAAATTGAATTTCAAAAATCCGACATACATGGTTATTATCAAGAAGTAAAATGTGGTTCATTAAGATGAAAATAATTTTTGGTGAATAGTAACTTATGACTTTAATTTACCCCCGTTAATGGTAAATAGGGCAATTCATGGTTAAAAGAATATTATAATAATTCAAAGTTACCTTAACACTTGTCCAAACCTTATTTGTTGATTCATTAACGACCATGGGCATCTCTGGGTCTATTTTTGGACCTCATTGAGCCACATGGGAGTGATAATGACAATTTTGATTAATTAATATAACGTAAAGACAAAATTGACATTAACAAAAAATCGTTTAGTAATTAATTTTTATCTGGTGTTATAAAAGTCATATTTTGGACTATAAATGCTAATTATAAATCTAAAAATATTTGCTATGTCTTGTTATTTCTTTTATAATTTATAGACATAAATTAAATTAAATTATTTATGACACAATAATGTTGCAGTATTTACCTAATTAATAAATGATTTAAATAAATAAGATTATAATGATTAAAATATTATCCAAAACATGTCCAATTATGATTGGATGATTTTATTTCGACCATGACTCATCTTATATTCGACTATAATGATTTTTGGGCCTTTGGAAACCGAATATATTTATATTATAAAATAATATTTTCACACGTTCCAAAAGATCCCCTCCTATCTCTTATAAAAGGAGACCACTTCTAACCAATTCCTCACACCTCTAAAGCCATTTGGCTCATCCAAACTCTACCCTGTTAATCTTCCTACGTCCCTCTCCTCCCCCTAGAAGCTTTACCTTAGGCATAATGCACTTCAAGAAGTCCTTTTGGTTCAAACCAAAGAAAGTTACCCAAATTAAAGGTAATGGTTTCTCTTAATTTTTTTATTTTACATCTCCAACCCCTAAAATATTTTTATTCCTTTATTTTGTAACAACATCAGTATCATCAATATACTAGGATGTTGTTATTAGAAGTATTCAAGATGAACTTACACACACCTCCATCTAATGGATGAAGAACATAATGTTTCTGGGGATGGAAAACTAACGCCTCACGAAAAGATGATTGTTCAAATATCTCAAAACGCCTCTCATGGTGGCCATTATGATGGAACTGTATTTATATATTATATATATTATTTATATGTTTTCTTTACGCTTTTTTATTTTCCATTTATAGAATTCCATTATGGTTTCTGTAGTCGGTAAATATGATAATCTCATTTGAGGAAGTGCGGACTACCGCCCCCTCAAAGTGATATGACTCATTAATGCTTTATGTGGGATGTATAAATGATAGAGTTAATGATATTATATATGATATTATAGTGTAAGTTTAATATAACTATGTATAATTATGTTTTAATTCCATTAAAATAAGAAATTTAAATGAAAGTAGCGTTCATGCGTACGTACGGCTTACCGTCTCCATGAACGGTGCATTTCATTTCTTACCTCTAAATATTATGTATTATTATAAATTCATGTATATACTGGATATATATGATATATATGATATATAAATCATTAATATCATTCTGAATATAATGAAACATTGACCACATGAACAACATGTAATTATAAGAAGTCCATTTTTGACTCAAGTACCAAATATCGGCAAAACAAACATTATTAACTTAAATGATTACATAATGTTTATAACATCTTAATAAGTGATATAAAAGCAATAATAAACTTTAAAATGATTCTTAATCAAATATAATTTAACTTTAGTTTATTATTCAGGACATTAAAGAACGACTGAGTGAAGTCATACATGAGGTAAGGGATCTGACCTCTCTTTATTTTCAAGTACTCTCTTTTATGTAATTTATTTTATGCTCCATGTTCTTATGTTGGAGGATGTTATTTTATATTCACCGTACTGTAATTTGTATTTTAATATTATGAGAGACCCTCTCTTACTCTCAACAATTCATTTTAATAATTTTTAAGTGGCGCCGTTAGGCTGCCGAATTTTTGCAAGGGATTTCTCATCTAACTTTCAATTCCATGAGATTTTTATTATTCACCACCTATTTATTGCATGTGGTGTATTGTGTACTAACATTTTCTATATACTATAATTATTATCTTTATATTCATGGTATTCTGTGATTAGTTTATTGTTTAATAAATTTTGGTCATACGACTCGATTGAATTACAACTTGGTAAGGGGTCTTCATCCCACTTGTTTTTATTCCCGTGAGATTCATGCTATATTTGCCACTATCTTTTTTTTGTGGTGTATGTACTGCCCATGATTGTACTATTTGTGTAATATAGTTTCATTTATTATTATTTACATCTTCATTTGATGATCCTTCATTCATGTGGCATATGTTTTGTAAGTTACCAAATTGGTAAGGGAACTCTTTAAACCAATTCCCATTCTTTGGGTTGATCTTCCCTTTTTTATTTATGTCATCCTATGAATATGTGTGAATGACCTATACTTGTTTTACAATTAATATCAACTGTTATTGGGTTTATTTATATTTGTCACACATAATTACGAGATTGATTTATCCTTAATTTAAGGATGCCATCTTTATAAGGGATTTCATCTCAATTTACATTTCCATTGAGACTTTATTGTTGTTATGCACCAATTCACTCTTATATGGTGTATATATTGTCTTTTGAAATATTATATCATGAATCCCTTTATTTTCATGATATTATAATGTTCTGATAAAAATGTATTTCTCAATTATTTGTATTCAATTATCTCTCTTTTTTATAATAACTCTTTAACTAAAATATCATTTTAAATGTTTTAATGATTTATTCTTAAAAATATTTCTCATTAATGTCCATATTTTAAAAATGTGTTTTAGGATTTATTTATATGGACATTAATGTTTTAAAATGATAATTCCTTTAAAATCTTCAAAGTGGTATGAGACACTTTGATTAAAAAAATCTATTTTTAAATGGTTTTTGAAAATGATTTGATAAAACATTGTTTATTTCAATATCTAGATTTGATATATTAGAATGTGGAAATGTTATATTTCCTTTATAAATGTGTTATATGTTATGATTATATAATGTTATTGGGCACTTTTTATGTATACGGGTGGTTCCGTGATAAACCTAGGGCGGGTGAGCCCGAGATAGCTATCCAATGCATTGGGTAACGTGACAGAGGTGAACGTGATGTTTCTCCTAAGAGGTTTAGGGAATATACCATGATGGGTATTCCAAGTGTAACTCCCTATGTAGTTGTGATAGATACAATGTAAGTTTGATACGGATTCCTTAAGTAACCATTATGATTTATGATTTGTGTGTGTTATTCATAAATCTCATGATTTCATAAGTTATGTTATGATTGAAAAGTATGGTTTCATTGATTTGTATTTATTGACAGGCTAATTTTTTCCTTATTTATTTTATAAACCTTACTTAGATTTTTGTGCTCATCCAAAGTTTTTGAAATGTTTTCCATAGGACTTAAATATGAATAGGTTCAAGGATGGGATCAATTAAAAGTCATGTTGTCTGTAACATGGAACTAGACATGTGTCTTTTTAAGAGTTTTTATATTTTTGGGAAAAAATTGGATACTAAGTAGTAGTGTCTACTTGTAATATTCAAGTTGTTATGTAATAGTTATGGACTATTTCTCTAAAACTCTAAACCTTAAAATATCCCCAATGTGAATTAATAATTTAATTCACGATTATGTAATGTTTAAGGCTGGGTCCTTATAGTTGGGATCAATGGTCGGTTTAGACAACTTTAGAGGTTAGGGTGTTGTCTAAGCAAAAGTAACACAACCATAATGGTTAGCATATTAGAAAGAGTCGTAGTTATTTTTAATGAGTTTAAGATATCATGAATAAGTATTTACCATCCTCATAAGATATTATATGATGATTTTACTGATATACTCACACTGGCCTTTTTGGTTTTAGTAAATGGTTGGATCTAGCTGGCACCAAAATTACAGTGGATGTGAAGAAAACGGTGATGGTTTTCTGAACGAGCAACTGAATGAAATGAGAGATGCAATGAGAACTCTTGTGGTTATTCTCAACCAACAATGTGGAGTCATGATTGAAAACATGGAACTTGGTGAATTTTATAAGGCATCGTATATTCGATAAATAAATCCATACAGAATTTCAGGTAATAATCATAAAGGTAAGTATGTCCGAAAACCTATTTGTCATGGATGTGGAAGAAACACCAGGGAAAATTAATCAATGGGACGGGAATATTCTATATATGTGGGAATGAAGGTCATAACGCAATAAACAACCATGGAAAAAGGAAGCATATAGTTGACTCTAGGAAAGGGAAAGAAGTTATTTCTGAGGGATCAATTGAATGTTTAATTGTGGTGTGAATGGTCATTATACAAACATGTGTCCTATGAAGATGTTTCAGGAACAGGATCACCATGATAATAAACACATTTTTTTACCAATACCTAATGCCATTCCAATTGAGGATGAAGAAACTGACAACAACCAATGAAAGGTATGGATTCTTTCTTAACATATGTTTTGATATTATTGAATCATAGGATATGATTCATGATTCTGTTTGTAGGAAATTAGTATTTCAGAGTAATTTGAAAAGTAATGTTTAATGGATCATGAAGAATTCTGAATGTGTAAGAAGTCAACATATAAGGGATTCAAGAGTTATGGTAGATTTTAGGATGGTGAAATGCTTATAAGTATTAAGGCTCTTTTGATGATGGGAATTACATTAGAAGAATTTTTATAGTATGTGTAACCCTAAAGTTTGATATATGAAGATTTCATTCAAGGAATAATTATCCTTTTGTTGTGATATAGTTATAAAGAACCATTTAGGTTTATATGATCCTTGAATTTGAGGAAATTATAGGTTAATACATTTTTTGGATGTAAAATAAAAGTTATTAGAAAACCTTTGTGGTTAAAATATTCTATGGTTATTTTTGATAAATTTATCTCTTTTTGGGAATGTTATAAAATTATACAATTTTTGGAAAAAGACAACATGCAGACCGTGTGAAAACTCGTTGCGTCGGATGAAGCTATGGGA
Source organism: Viscum album (assembly GCA_963277665.1). Lineage (NCBI taxonomy): Eukaryota > Viridiplantae > Streptophyta > Magnoliopsida > Santalales > Viscaceae > Viscum > Viscum album. The sequence goes on from OY728129.1 coordinate 1,622,873,447, forward strand.
ATCGAACCCACAACCAAAGTGCGACTGGAATTTATCGCCTACCACTGGACTACTTGAAGTCCCTGGTTAGTTTGACTATTTCATTCTAGTTAGATAATTTTATGAATCCATAATAAGTTTATTTTGGGTTATCTATGGAAATTATTAACCTATCATGGAGAATATATGATGATGTTAATTGATTTTCAATATGAGATTTTAAGAGTAACTGATGTTATTTGGAGATAAATGTTAAGATTTATCTTTGAAGACTATATGATTAAATCCTTTAGAGATTTGGGTTTCAATCTCAGTTTTGATTACATTGAATAATTTTAAGGACAACTTTTTATTGAAGGGTCTTTGTTTAAATTTGGGTTTTGTTAGACAAATTTTGAGTTTAAGAGTAGTTTTTCATATTGTAAAATTTTATCTGTTTGGGGGATTATCTGATCTTGTACTAAACATTTTGGTTTTTGTTAATATCTCAAGACAAGGGAAATATATAGTTCTTCTTTTGTGAATTATTTTATTCTCTCAATGTTAATTATATCACATTTAATGTAAAAATAATTCATCCTGAATACTCATCGTTTTGAGAAAATATGTGTTTGTGTTAGAAATCTAGTAAAAGATGAATGTCTACATGAAAAGTAAGTATATATCCTTATGTTTTTAGTTAAACTCATAAATAAATACCTCAATGAAAAGTAACTTAAAACAAAAACCTTATCTGTTAACTTTTTCTACTGGGGAATCATAGACAGTTTAACCCATCGCAAGTTTGTGAATTTCTTGTGGTTAACTTTCTACTAAACATATTTTCTATCACTCTCCATCAGAACGTGAAGGTTTGTTTTCTCCTCCATATCAATGATTTCATAAAATCCTAGTATCTCTTGACTTGGGTAACATTTGTACTTCTCCTCCTTTATTTTAAAGTGATAGTTTTATTGACTCTTTTTCTCGATATGGGGCTTTCATTGAAGTTCTCGAGCCCAATTTTTAAATTGCGAGGACACAATTCCCAAAAGGGGGGAAGGATGTAACATACGGGATAAGGAAGAATATGACATTTGTATATTTATTAATATTTGTGAATTAAATATTAATTTAAATTTAAATGGGTTGCTATGTTTGATAGCGTACCTGATACGCAACAACGAGTTTCTTTTAAATCTTATGTTGCACACTAATAATATAATATTATTATTTTAAATGGTAGTTAACTCCAAGCTATTTTATTGGCAGGATTGAATAAAACTAACTACAATATGATTATACATGTTTGTTAAAAGTATTTACACTTATCTAATAACAGTTAGAGGCTTAAAATGTGAATGAATCTAATTTTAAGCATAATTTACATTAAAAGGCTGATTTACCGCCTTTTAATGGAGAACCCTCATTAAATATAATTTTGGTCACATTAATACATTCTATTTGACCAAATGAAATATTTATTTAGAATGGAGACATCAAAATTTACTTTGTGTAATTTTTTTTTGGAATTTTTTTGATAATGTTCATTTTCTAATGAATAGTGAAAAATATTGTATTTTAATTCAAAACTATGTTTTAAACTAATTTATTTATATGGTTAGATTATCTTTCTAATTGGTTTTATATTGTAATTAGTATATATTTTTACCATTTAATCCAATGTTTGTCATTGGAATTAATTTCACTTTGGAATTGGACAAAAACAAGTATCAATCTTTTCATAGTTATTATTTCTTAAAAACACGCTATTTGTTTTTACAACGGGAATTAATTTTAAAATTAATTAATGACACTTCTATGCTTTGAATTTGGAAAAATATACATCATTTATGAAGTTGGAATATCAAATATATATTAGGCTGAATATTTGGTATTTTTCTGAAAAACATCATGTTTTGATGAATAGTGAAACTACTTACTGGTAGTTAAAAAAACTGAATTTTTCATTTAAATGAAATTTTACCACTTCTGTGAATTGAATTTCAAAAATCCGACATACATGGTTATCATCAAGAAGTAAAATGTGGTTCATTAAGATGAAAATAATTTTTGGTGAATAGTAACTTTTGAATTTAATTTACAGCGATTAAATGTAAATAGGGTAATTCAAGGTTAAAAGAATATTATAATAATTAAAAAATACCTTAACACTTGTAAAAACCTTATTGTTTTAGTCATTAACAACCATGGTCATATTTGGGTCTATTTTCGGACCCCATTGAGCCACTTGGGAGTGATAATGACAATTTAGATTACTTAATATAATGTAAAGACAAAATTGACATTAACAAAAAATAATTTAATAATTAATTTTTATATGGTGTTATATAAGTCATAATTTCTACAATAAATATTCATTGGAAATCTAAAAATATTTCCTATATCATGGTATTTTTTTTAATTTTTATACATAAATTAAATTAAATTAATTATGACACAATAATGTTGCAGTATTTACCTCATTAATAAATGATTTAAATAAATAAAATTATAATTATTAAAATATTATCCAAAACATGTCCAATTATAATTGTATGATTTTATTTCTACCATGAACCATCTTTTCTTTTACTATAATGATTTTTGGACCATTAGAAACCGAATATAATTATATTATAAAATAATATTTTAACACTTTCTTAAAGATCCTCTCCTCTCCCTTATAAAAGGAGACCACTTATAACCAATTTCTCACAACTCTCAAGCCATTTGGCTCGTCAAAACTATGCCCAATTAAGCTACCTACATTGCTCTCCTCCCCATAGAAGCCTTAACTTAGGCATAAGGCACTTCAATAAGCCCTTTTGGTTCAAACCAAAGGAAGTTACCCAAATTAAAGGTAACCGTTTCTCATAAATTGTTTTCTTTTATTTTACTTCTCCAACCCCTGAAATATTTTTATTCCTTTCTTTTGTTAAAAAATGATTATCCTCAATATATTAGTATGTTTTTATTAGAGGGATTCAATATTCACTTACACACACCTCCATCTAATGGACGAACAACATAACGTTTCTTTGGATGGAAAACTAACGCCTCATGAAACGATGATTGTTCAAATATCTCTTACTTCCTCTCATGGTGGCCATTATGATGGAAATATATTTATATATGATATATATTATGTATATTTTTTCTTTATTCTTGTTTATTTTTCATTTATAGTACGCCATTATGGTTTCCATAGTCGGTAAATACGATAATATCATTTTAGGAAGTGCGGACTACCGCCCCCTCAAAGTGATATGACTCGTTAATGCCTTATATGGGATTTATAAAGGATAGAGTTAATGATATTATATATGATATTATACAGGAATTATAATATACCTATGTATCATTATGTTTTAATTCTATTAAAATATTAAATAGAAAAGAAAGTAGCGTTCATGCGTATGTACGACTTACTGTCTCCGTGAACAGTGCATTTCATTTCTTACCTCTAAATGTTATGTACTATTATAAATACATGTATATAGTAGATATATATGATATATATGATATCTAAATCATGAATATCATTTTGGATATATTGAAACTTTGACCACATGAACAACATGTAATTATAAGAAGTCCATTTTTGACTCAAGTACCAAATATCGACAAAACATACATTATTAACTTAAATGATTGAATAATGTTTATAACATCGTAATAAGTTATATAAGAGTAATAATAAACTTGAAAATGGTTCTTAAGAAATTATAAATTAACTTTATTTTATTATTTGGAGATTGGAGAACGACCGAGTCAAGTTGGACACGAGATAAGGGATCTGACCTCTCTCTTTTTTTCAAGTACTCTTTTTATGTCATTTATTTTATACTTCAAGTTCTTATATTGGAGGATATTATTTTATATTAAACATAATGTAATTTTTTTTTCATATGATGATATACCCCCTCTTAGTCGCATCAAATCATATTAATATTTTTTATGTGGCGCCGTTAGGATGCTGAATTTTTGTAAGGGATTTCTCATCTCACTTTCAATCCCGTGATATTTTTATTATTCACCACCTATTTATTTCATGTGGTGTATTGTGTACTGAAATATGCTATATAATATCATGATTATATTTATATACATGTTATTCTGTGATTATTTTGGTGGTTAATAAATTTTGGTCATACGACTCGATTGAATTACAACGTGGTAAGGGGTCTTCATCTCACTTGTTTTTATTCCCGTGAGATTCATGCTATATTTGCAACTATACCCTATTGTGTGGTGTATGTGCTGCCCATTATTTTACACTTTGTGATATAATATCATTTATGAGTATTTAAATCATCATTGGATGATCCTTCTTTCATGTGGAATATGTTTTATAAGTTACCAAATCAGTAAGGGAACTCCTTACCGAATTCCCATTCTTTGGGTTGATCTTCTCTTTTTTATTTATGTCATAATATGAATATGTTTGAATGACCTCTAATTGTTTTAAACTTAATATCCACTTGTATTGGGTGTATTTATATTTTTCACACATAATTATGAGATTGATTTACCCTTAATTTATGGATATCATCTTTATAAGGGATTTAATCTCAATTTACATTTCCATTGAGACTTCATTGTGGTTATGCACCAATTCACTCTTATATGGTGTATATAATGTCCTTTGACATATTATATCATGAATCCCTTTATTCTCATGATATTATAATGTTCTGATTAAAAGTTATTTCACAATTATTTGTTTTCAAGTGTCTCTATTTTTGTTAATAACCCTTTAACTAAAATATCGTTTTAAATGTTTTAAATATTTATTCTTCTAAATATTTCTCATTAATGTCCAAATTTTCAAAATGGTTTTAGGATTTATTTATATGTACATTAATTTTTTCAAATGATAATTCCTTTAAAATCTTCAAAGTGGTATGGGACACTTTGATTCAAAAATCTCTTTTTAAATGGTTTTTGAAAATGATTTGATAAAACATTGTTTATTTCAATATCTTGATTTGATATATTGGAATGTGGAAATGTTATCTTTACCTTATAAATGTGTTATATGTTATGATTATGTATGGTTATTGGGCATTGTTTATGTATACATGTGGTTCCGTGATAATCCTAGGGCGGGTGAGCCCGAGATAGCTCTCCAATGCATTGGGTAACGTGACGGAGGTGTACGTGATGTTTCTCCTAATAGATTTATGGAATATACCATGATGGGTATTCCAAGTGTAACTCCCTGTGTAGCTGTGATAGCTACAATGCAATTTTGATATGGATGACATAAGTAACCTTAATGATTTATGATTTTTGTGTGTTATTCATAAATATCATGATTTCATAAGGTATGTTATGATTGAAAAGCATGGTTTCATTGATTTGTATTTATTGATAGGATAATGTTTTCCATCCTTATTTTATAACCCTTACTGAGCTTTGTATGCTCATCCAAGGTTTTTTAAATGGTTTCCAAAAGAATTCAAGATGAATAGGTTCAAGGATGGGATCAAGGAAAAGTCATGCTATCTAAAACATGGAACTAGACATGTGTCTTTTTAAGAGTTTTTATATTTTATGAAAAAATGGATACCGAGTAGTAGTGTCTACTTATAATATTCAAGTTGTTTTGTAATATTTATGACCTAATTCTCTAAAACTCTATACCTGAAAAGATCCCCAATGTGAATTATTCATTTAATTCAAGATTATGTAATGTTTAAGGCCGGGTCCTTATAATTTTTCCCCATTGAGATTCAATTTTGTTTTTGGATGAAAATGTGAAATTACTGGTAAACATCAAGGGGAAAACAGTTGGCACACAGTTTTCCAAACTGTGTGGCCAAGTGGTATTTTTTAATAAATTCTTATCACATGGTTAGAGCCCAGTTTATATTCTATATAGGATAACAATTTTGATTTGACATAATTGGAAAATTAAGGGCGCACTGTTTCCACATGTTTTTGGAAACTATGAAAGAAAACCATAAGAACTATCCAGGGAATTAACAATTGGATATCCCTATTTCACTCTTTATAATTTTTAACCCTAAACACCACCTTTTCTCCTCCTTAATATTTTTCTATGATAGGAGTGGATCTTTTTCATACATCCCCCCTTGTTCTCCATTTTGGGGGGTGTTTTGGCATGGATTCATCATCGAACCCTCAAGAATGTGGTCTCTTTATTTATTTCCCCCCTCATTTCTAGGGTTATCCATTTTTCCCCTTGGGGTTTCACTTCTCTCATGTGTAGGGTGTCCATTTTAGAGTTAGATATTTATTAAATGTTCACGTTATTAGTGTTTAAGGTTTTATCATTCATCTATATGGTTCTACTGGTGTGCGGTTTTTGGTATGAATCATTTTCCAAATGATTCTTCACTTAGGGTATGTAGTTCCATGCGTAAAAATTATTTGATGCATTTTATATGCTTTCATGAGAATTTAGATGTGTTATATGATTTATAAGGGTGGTCAAAATGATGTTTTTAAAAGGTTTCGATATGATCATGGTTTTAATGTGCTTCATCTAAAATACATTCTATTAATTTCATGTGTGAACCCTTCTTGTTAATTTGGAATGTAATTTACAAGACATGAAACATGACTAATATATTGTTAATGTTGTTTGGAACATGTTTTATTATTGTTTTAAGGTGATTTTGAATTTAAAAGTGGACTGGTCATTTAATATAGTGATATATCAAACATGTTTATTTTCAATGGATTATGATTATGTGAAAGTGATGTTGCACATGGAATGTGAAATGGAAATTAATCAGAAATGGAAACCTAGGTATCAAGGTGGGTGGACTAGGACTTGTACAATAGTTGACTTGGAAATGTATCTTCCAAAATTCAACTAGAAGGATTGAAGATACAATTGTGACTAAATGATAATGGTGATTGGATACCACTTGGCCCAAGGGTTCTACACTCCTTGTAGATTTTGTACATGAAATATGTTGGCCATGTTGGATATACCAAATCTCACTAAGATACGATGTACCTAGTGTCTAATTGAGATATTTCCTTGTGGAGTTTCTCTTTACATAGTGTTAATTTTTTATATTTTTGTCACTATCATCATAAAGTATACATTTTTTGTTATTTGGAATGAAATATTGGTTTCATTATATTGTTTTCAATAAAAATATTTCTAAAAAATATTTTATAAAACATTCATGTGAATTGTATCATAATGTTTATAACATGGAATATCATTGATGGTTGGAATCCTACAGGTCTTTGGCTCACCCCCAACATAGACATTTTGGTGATTTAGCCTTGTTTATGTGCCATCAGTAAAGGAAAGAAGTTTGGAGAAGGTGGATTGGGTTGATAGGGGTCTACCCTTGCAGGTGTTGTGGCGGTGGGTTGAGGATGATGATATTTTTATTGAATGGTGGTTTTTGGAACAATTTCATGTCCCCTTATTATAAAATAATTTTTTGGAATGGATTAAATGTTATAAACATTGAATCTAAAAATTGTAATTCCATCTTTGGTTTTTATTGTACAATATTTTTTTTATAGTTGGTTTTGTCTGATTTTTTATTTTCATGATATATTTCCCACATTTCTTTTTTGATACCCATGATCTTATTCCATGCTCGTGGGGATTAAGAAAACACATCGGTCCATGCCATAGACTAGGCCGAGAGCTAGTTTGAATGAAGTCCCGACTTGGTTAGTGACACACACATTATTGTGGATAAATTCATTATAATGTTTTCACATAATGTATTCACATAAATATTAACATTCAAATTGTGAACAATGATAGAATATTTTTCATGAATTATATGCAAAATATCTTTAAAATATTCACACCACCCAAAACATTAGAAGAAAATATAACAATGGGATCACACATCAGATAATAAATTGATCATGATCATGCCGGATACATTAAAATTAAACATATATGAGTTTTATTTAGGAAATAAACATATCGAAATGTGTTGGTTTCATATCATTTTCATGGAAAAAGAATTCATGAACTATTAGTGGTGTTACAAAAGGGGTAATTTATGTCATATTTTGGCATAAAACATCTTAATTAAGGAGTGGATATGAATCATCTTAAGAGGATCCATTATGATGTTTTATAAAATAATGTCACTTTTTTGACACCCCATGGTTTCATAGTATATTATCTCTTTAAAGTAATTTAATAGCTTGCACCTCACACAACACTGAGTTCGAGCGCCTGACGACTTACCAAACTAGCCGTTTAAACTCATTTATGAATAGTATTAACTAAAATTTTAATTTTATATATTCCATTTAATTTTAACATCCTTATTATGTGTTTCTTAGACATAATATAACACCAAATTCATTTATCAGATAAAGGAAGTATTTTTCCAAAAATAAAATTTTGTCGCCTTTTAATGGAGAACCTTTTTTAAATCCACTTTTTGAAACTTTTATATATTCAATTTGACAAAATAAACTTCTTATTTAGAATCGGGACATAAAAATATGGTTTCGATAATTTTTTGGTGTTTTTATGATAACTTTCATATTCAGGTGAATTGGGAAAAATACTTAATTTTATTTGAAAACAACTTGCTTAATCAAAATAATTTATACTGTTCAATTATAACTGTGAATGGTTTGAAAGTATAATTTGATTATATTTTTACCATTTAATCCAATGTTGGTCATTGGAAATAATTTCACATTGAAATTATAAATAAACAAGTGTTAAACTTTTGATAGTTATTGTTTCTTAAAAACATGACCCCACAATACAACCGGTTGTTGGAACCCCTCCACCTGGTGGTAGGATGAGTCCACGTCTGGGTGGTCATCACTCCTCCCCAGGCATCCAATGAGATTCAATCATGACGAGCCCTATAAAACCCCCCTCTGCTTCTGGTCTACCTGGTTCGGTTGCTCTTGTTCCTCCCTTTGTTTCGAAGGCACCGATTGGTGACAGTAAAGGTAAGGGAATCACTTTTATTTTGGGGGCTGCTGGACCTTCCTATGCCAATGTTGTGTGCGGTGCACTGGCTAATCCTACCACCAATGGGAATGTTGTTTCTGTTGTCGGTTCTCCTGGGGAAATTACCACACCCATTTTGACTTTTCCCCTATCCACATCTGGTGGCATGGGGGCTCAGGCTGAATCAAATGCACCTGTGGTTTCCAATAATCAGCTTGACACCCTTTGGGATGGCATTTAGCCAATACGAATGCCAGAAATGTAGGCACAAGCAAGATAGTTGTCCAACCTTGGTGTTTCCTCGAAGGCCTTTGGTAGGTAGATGGTGAAAGGTAGGGTGGACATGATGCACACTCCTTCATTTAGCCTCCAATCTAGTGTCGTGCCTGAGGATTCAGTTCTCGACTCTGAGAGGGAGCAAGATTCTTCCAAAGGTATGTGTGAGGATGATTTTTGGGTGCAACTTCTTTTGGTTTCTCAATTTTTCTATAAAAGTGTTTCTTTAATAAAAAAGTTAATTTTCATCCAAAAATATTTATTCTTAAAAACACGCAATTTTTTTTGACAACAGCAATTAATTTTAAATTAATTAATGAAACTTCTATGTTTTGAATTTTGTAAAAGAGAAATTATTTTTGAATTTGGGAAATCAAATATAGCTTAGGATGAATTTTTGGTATTGTTCTGAAAAACATCAATTTTTTGATGAATAGTAAAACCACATTGCAGTAGTTAAAAAACTAACTGTTTCCTTTAAATGATATTTTACAGCTTCTAGGAATTGAATTTATAAACTCCTACACACATTTTCTTTATTATTAAGTAAAATTAGGTTCAATAAGATGAAAATTATTTTTGGTGAACAGTAACGTTTGACATTTATTTATCGCGGTTAAAGGTAAATAGGGTAATTCAAGGTAAAATGAATATTATAAGAATACAAAATTACCATAACACTTTTCGTAACCTTATTGGATGAGTCATGGAGGACCCTAGGAATCCTTGGGTCAATTTTTGGATCCCATGGAGCCACTTAAGAGTGATAATGACACTTTATTTTAATTAACTTAAAGTAAAGAAAACAATGAAATTAACAAATATCTTTCATTATATCAATTTTTACATGGGGTTATATAAGTAAAATTTTCTACTATAAAAATTAATTTGAAATCTACAAATATTTCCTACATTAAGGTTTTTTTATAATTTTGAGACACCAAATAAATCTAATTATTTATGACACAATAATGATGCAGTATTCACCTCATAAATAAATGATTTGAATAAATAAGATTATTAATTTCAAACCAATATAAAAACCTATCCTATTATTATTGGATTATTTTATATCAAACATTAATTATTTTATCATCGAATTTAATTAGTTTTGGGACTTTTGAAACCAAAGATAAGTTTATGATAAAATAACATTTTCAAACATTCCGAAAGAGGCCCTCCTCTCCCTTATAAAAGGACTCCAATTCTAACCCATTCATCACACCACTCAAGCCCCTTGGATCATCCAAACCCTACCCAAATAATCTCCCAAGATCCCTATATTCCACCTATAAGCCTTACCTTAGGCAGAAGTCACTTCAAGAAGTCCTTTTGGTTAAATCCAAATGGAGATACCCAAATTATAGGTAATGGTTTCTCTTAACTTCTTTTCTATTATTTTACTCCTCCAACCCCTAATCTATTTTTATTTATTACTATTATAACAACACCAATATCCTAAATATACAAGTATGTTATTATGATAAGTATTATAACTACACTTACACACACCTCCATCTAATGTGTAAAGAACACATTGTTTTTGTGGATGGAAAACAGACATCTCACGAAACGATGATTGTTCAATTATCCCTTACTGCCTCTCATGGTGGAATTTAAGATGGAACTATATTTATATATGATATATATTATGTTTATGTTTTTTTATGATTCTTTATTTTCTATTTTTAGCATACCATTATTGTTTCCATTATAGGTAAACCCGATAATTTCATTTGAGGAAGTGCAGACTACCACCCCCTCAAAGTGACATGACTCGTTAATGCCTTATGCTGTATGTCTAAAGGATTAAGTTATTTATATTATGTATGATATAATAATATAATTATAATATATATATGTATCATTATTTTTTTTATTCCATTAAAATAAAAAATAGAAACGAAAGTAGCGTTAATGAGTACGTATAGCTAACCGTCTCCATGAATAGTGCATTTCATTTCTTATCTCCAAATGTTTTGTACTATTATAAATACATAGATATACTAGATATATAATATATATATATATGATATATAAATCATGTATATCATTATGGATATAATAGACATTTGACCACATGGACAAATAGTAATTATAAGTAGTTCATTTTTCACTCAAGTTCCGAACATCGATAAAATATCCAATATGAACTCAAATAATTAACTAATTGTTATAGAATGTTAATAATTGATATAAAAGTAATAATAAACATGAAAAATGTTATTAATAAAGTAGAAAAAAACTTATGTTTATTATTCAAGAAGAACAAGGAACATAAAAGACAAGTTAGACTTGAGTTAAGGGGTTTCTTATATCACTTTTAATTCCGTGAGATTTCCATTGTTTTCCACTTATTTATTGCATGTGGTGTATTTTGTACTGCCATTTGATATATATTATCATGAGTCTATTTATATTAATGGTATTCTGTAATTAATTTGGTTGTTATTAACTTTTTTCCATACAAATCGATTGATTATAACATGGTAAGGGGTTTTCATCTCACTTTTTTTCCCATGAGATTCAGGCTATATTGCCACTATATCATTTTGTTTAGTGTATGAACTTCTCATTATTTTATTATATGTGTAATATGATTTAAGTTATGGGTATATACATCTTCATTTTATGATACTTCTTTAATGGGGTGTATGTTTCGTAATTTACCAAATCCATAAGGGAATTTCAAATTTCAATTTCCACTCAATGGGATTTACACATACTTCATTGATTATTTTACTCCATGTTTACGTATGGAATCGCTATTAATTATTTTTATAGTAATTTCCAATCTCCTTTATGTTGATATACTTTTGATACCCATAATCACTCCATTGATAAATTTTCAGGTCATCGATATGAACTTCATAAGAGTAATTTTAACTCAGTCTTCATTCATTGAAATAAACATCCAATTCATTGGTGTTGTTTTTATATGAATATGTGTGAATGTCCTATTATTGATTTAAACTGAATATCCAATCATATATAGTGTCTCTCTATTATTCAAACATAATTAGGTCATTAATTTATCCTTCACCTAATGATAGAGTCTTTATAGTGGATTTCATCTCAACTTACATTCCATTGAGTCTTATTTGCTGTTGTGTGTCAACACACTTTTGTTTGGAATATTTATTGTACATTGACATAGTATATCATGAATCGCTTTATTCTCTAGATATTATAAAGATTTTATTACCTCAATTATTTTTATTCAAATTTCTCTCATTTGGATGGGAACTCAAACTAAAATACCATTTTAAATGCTTTAAAATTTTATTCTTATAAAATTTTCTCATTAATGTACATGACTTAAAAATGGTTTTATGGTTTTATTTATATAGAAATTAGTGTTTTAAAATTGAAATTGGATTTAATAGTTTTAATGTAGTATAATACACTTTGATTCAAAAATCTATTTTAAATGGCTTCTTGATAAATAGTGAGACTTTTAAATGTTTTTATAAAAAGGGATATTTCATGCAAAGATTTTTTACTTATAATTTTAATCAATGTAAAAATCCATTATGGAATATTATTCTTGATCGAGGTTGATTTATTATGATACAAATCATCTGTACTATATTGAAGGTTTTTTGATATGTTTGACTGTGGATGTGTTGTTTTTATATCATTCATGGTTTATGGATAAAGTATTGATATTTAGTATGCTTGTTTTAATACGAATATTTATGTTATATTTAAAACTTTTCATATGAGGAATGAATTGGACTTAGTAAGTGATGGGTCGAGCCCTCTATGGATCCTCGATGCATCGGTAGGTCTCATGAGACAAACTAGTGTCTTGGCACAAGGCCTTAACAAAATATTATTTGTATTCTTAGAACTAGACCTTACATATGTGGTTATGATGTCTGAAATTATGAATTCCATCATTATGAGATAATCTATTGATATTTCATGTGGTTATTCGACTAGTAGAATACCCACGACTATGTTGTATTATGGCATTAGTTACTCAGTTCATATTCCTGAAATTAATTTTTCATGTTAATTATTTGTAAAGGCATGTGTTTTCAATTTTTCACAATGCCTAATTTTTATGTCATCTTCCTCTGTATTGCTTACTCTTAATGAGCATTTGAGCTCACCCCTTTCTTATGTTTTATTTTCCCCGGATATGAAGAAGTTATTTATGAGTGACTCTCAGGCATAATCTAAGAAGCATGGATGTTTCGAATGGAATAAATTAGTGTTGTTTTTCTTTTCAAGTTGTAATGTTGAACTTCTGTATGTATATTGTTTACAAGAATACTAAAATGATATGTCCTTTGGGACTTGATTCCTTGTAATCATGCCAATGTATTAAAATAACACACTGACTCCTAGATTCTGGGGTCGGGGCATTACAGTTGGTATCAAAGGTAGTTTAGTACAAACCATGGAAACTAGATTTAGACAAAATCTAATTAGATAAAATTACCCTAATATAGAATTTGGATATTAGTATATAAGAACTTCCTAGAATTTTTGTAATGTATATATATTTTTTATTTTCCAAGAAATATATCATTGTTTGGATACGATCAGGTAGAGGTGTCTCTAGAACAGATGTACCTAGGAGTGAAAACTCTGACTAGGAGTTTCGGTCTTGACCCAGGATATCCTTGTACACAACAATGGGCCTTGCTGCGCTATTGGTTACAACACCCCCGATGGATATGCTTAGGATAATTTACATTTTATTTACAAAAAAATTTGATGGATTTTAATATAAGATGAGAATTAATGAACTTAGTTAGTACTAATTCATTTCAAATTGAAAATAAGGTGTCATGATATTCTATAAATGATTTTATGACTATTGTTACTCACACTATGCTTTATGGTTTTAGTCAATGGCTAGATTCCACGGAAGCCATAATAACATTGAGAATGATGTAAAAGGTGGGAACGACGGTGGAAATGGGAAAAAAATAGAATTTTGATAAGCGTAAAAGATATTATGTTAATGCCGAATCAGTTTCGAAAAAATATGATCAAAAATATATATATTAGCCAACTCCCGAACTCAACAAATATGAGAAATGTGATGAATGATAAGAGATCCAGCAGTGGAGACCATGGAGAAAATAAACGTAAATTTCCATCATGCAGGAAATGTGGAAGAAGACACCTAAGAATGTGTCTCAATGGAACAATGAAATGCTTTATGTATGGGAAATAAGGATATAAAGTAATGAATTTCCAAGGAAAAATGAAGAGTATTATAGATGAAAATAAAAATTTTCCCAAGAATCCATTTACAGTCATCTACCATAAATGTAGGGGACCTGGCCATTACCCAGGTGAATGACCTATTCTATAAGATATCCTCTTGGTCAAAGAAGAATCTATGTGGAAATAAATGGTTGGCAAAATTTTTAAATGTATTAGTGATCTTTTGTTGATGGGATTACTTCGGAAACTTTTTTACTTGTATGTTTAACCCAACAGTTTGTCATGTGAAAATGATATTTGGGGAAGATTTATCTTTTCTCTTGTGGATATAGTTATAAATAATCATTTGGTTTTATATGGTATTTGAATTTGAGGAAATTTCAATTTATTAAATTTTTAGATGAAAATTTTTGGTATGAGATAACAGTTTTAGTTAAATTATTTTATGGTCATTTTCAGGAATTTATCTCATTTTGGTAATGTAATAAAATATTGATTTTTAAATAGGAAAACATGTAGACTGTGTGACAACCGGTGCTTTAGACAAAGCTGTGGAAATCAAACCCACAACCAGAATGGGATTGGGATTTATCGCTTACCACTGAACTACGTGAAGTCTCTGGTTTGTCTGAATAATTCATTTTAATTAAATTATATTATTATGTTGATTTGGGACATTATGTATTATCAAATTAATATCCTTAGTTTAGTAAAATGATTTTGTGATTAAGTGATATATTTTAATTTGTAAGATGTTCTCACTCTTGGGAACACTAAGAAAAATAGAATACTATAGGATTTCATTTGAGGTTTAATGGAAAATATTTTTCAATGTTTTTATTGTGGATTTATAGATATTTGGGTTACTTATGGAAATGATTAAGATATCATAGAGAATATGTGATTAGGTTAATTACTTTTAAGAATGTGACTTTAAGAGTAGTCATTGTTATTTGGAGATTCAATTTAACGTGGAAGAATAAATATTCAAATTCTTCTGGTTTTGGGATTTTATCTTAGTTAGTATTATATTGAAGTATTTTAATTACCATTGTTCATTGATGGGTATTTATTGAACTTTGGGTATTGTTTGTTTAAATTTTTTAGATTAAGAGTAATATTTCATTATATTGTCCTTTTGGGGGATCATATGATCATGTATTAAGCATTTTGGTATTGGTTAATGTTTAATGATGAGGGGAATATATAGTTCATTCTTTGTTGATTATGTTATTCTCTATATGTTGATTATAGTGCTTCGGGTGTAACCAATTCATCTTTAGTACTCCTCATATGGAAAGAAGATGAGTTTGTGGTATAAATTTATTAATGGATGAAACTCTACTTTTAATTTAAATATATCTCTTTATACTATGAGTCAATATCATAAATAAATTCATCAGCATTATTAAAAGGAACTTAAAACAAAAATTTATTTTTTTTAATTTTCCTATTGGATAATCGAAGACCTTTCAACCAATCACAAGTTTATGGATTTTAGATCATTAACTTCTCTTAATAATATTCTTGATAACTCTCCATCAGAACATGATGATTAGTTTTCTCTTACATATCCCTTTTTCCTACATTCAACCCTAGTATGTGTTATTTTTGGTAACCTTCATACATTCCATTATTTATTTTAAAATCGAGGCCTCATTAATCTATTTTTGATGTGGGATTTCAAAAAATATATTTTGAAATGTCAAAATCCAAGTTTCCAATCCTGGCCATAAATTTTGACGATGCAATTTACTGAAGGAGGGGAGAATGTGACACCCCAATGTTTTATAGTAAATTATCTCTTTAAATTAATTTTATAGCTTGCACCTCACACAACACTGAGTTCGAGTGCATGACGACTTACCAAACTCGCCGTTCAAAAGCCGCTATGAATAGTATTAACTGAATTTTGAATTTTATATATTAAATACAATTTTTTCATCTATATTATGTGTTTCTTATATATATTATAAGAAAAATTCATTTATTTAGATAAAGGGTGGATTTTTTAAAAAATGGAATTTTACCTCCTTTTAATGGTGAACCGTTTTTAAATACAATATATTACACCTTTATTTAATAAATTTGACAAAATAAACATCTTATTTAGAATCAGGACATAAAAATATAGTTTTAATAAATTTTTCTGTTTTTCTGATAACTTTCATATTTGGAAGAATAGTGAAAAATAGTAAATTTTAATTAAAAACAACTTTTTTAAAAATGAAAATTTATAGTTTTCAGTTATACGTTCGAATGGTTTGGAAGTATAATTAGATTATATTTTAACCATTTAATCCAATTTCTGTCATTGGAATTAATTTCACTTTGAAATTATTTATAAAAAAGTGTCCATCATTCGGTAGTTATGGTTTCTTAAAAAGAGCTAATTGTTTTGACAACGAGAATAAATTTTAAATTTATTAATGAAACTTCTAGGTTTTGGTTTTTTTAAAATAAACACCATTTTTTAATTTGGAATATAAAATATAGGATTGGATGAATTTTTGTTATTTCTCTAAAAAACATTAATTTTTAGTGAATAGTAAATCCACTTAGTTGAAGTTAAAAACTGACTTTTTCATTTAAATGAAATTTTACAACTTCTGTGAATTGAATTTAAAAAATATGACAAACATGGTTGTTATTAGAAAATAAAATTTGGTTCAATAAGATGAAAATATTTTTTGTTGAATTGTAACTTTTGACTTTTATTTACCATTGTTAAAGGTAAATAGGGTAACTCAAAGTGTAAATAACATTATAATAATAAAAATTTACCTTAACACTTGTTCTAACCATATTGGATGAATTATGGATGACCATGGACATCTTTTCATTGATTTTGGGACCTCATGGTGCCACTTAAAAGTGATAATGACACTTTATTTTAATTAACATAAATTAAAGACAAATATGACATTAATAAATATATTTTAGTATATCAATTTTTAAATGGGGTTATATATGTCATATTTTCAACTATAAATATTCATTGGAAATATAATACAATTTTATACATTATGGTATTTTTTTTATAATTTTTAGATATCAAATAAATTCAATTATTTATTAAACAATAATGGTGCAGTATTCACCTCATTAATAAATTATTTAAATAAATAAGATTATTAATATTAAAAAAAATCAAAAACCTGTCCAATTCTTATTGGATGATTTTATATCGAACATTATTCATCTTATATTCAACGTTAATGAGTTTTGGACCTTTTGAAACTGAAGATATTTTTATAATAAAATAACATTTTCAAACATTCCAAAATAGCCCCTCATCTCCCTTATTAAAGGACACCACTTCTAACCCATTTCCCATACCTCCCAAGCACCTTTGATCATCCAAACCCTTCCCAAACAATCTCTCAAGATACCTCTCTTCCTTCTAGAACCCTTAACCATTGTATAAGTTACCTCAATAAGTCCATTTGGTTCAAATCAAAGGGAGTTACCCAAATTAAATCTAATTGTTTCTCTTAACTTCATTTCATTAATTTTACTCCTACAACTCCTAAACACTTTTTATTCCTTTATTTTTTAAAATAAATTTATCCTAAATATTCTAGTTTGTTTTTATGAGAATAATTATAATTACAATTACACACACCTCCATCTAATGGGTAAAGAACACACTCTTTCTGTGGATGGAAAACTAACGCCTCACGAAACGATGATTATTCAATTATCTCCTACCGCTTCTCATGGTGGACATTATGATGTAACTGTATTTATATATGATATATATTATGTTAATGATTTCTTTATGCTTCTATATTTTACATTTATATAATACCATTATGGTTTCATTATTGGTAAACACAATAATATCATTTTCAGAAGTGCGGACTACCGCCCCCGCAAAGTGATATGACTCGTTAATGACTTATGTGGAATGTATAAAGAATGGAGATAATTATATTATAAAATCTATTATAATGGAATTATAATATAACTATTTATAATTATGTTTTAATTCAATTAAAATAAACAATTAAAATAGAAGTAGTGTTCATGTGTATGTACGACTTACTGTCTCCACGAACGATGCATTTCATTTCTTATCTCCAAATGTTATGTACTGTTATAAATACATATATATACTAGATATATAATATATATATGGTATATAAATCATTTATATCATTTTGATGATAATATAATTTTTACCACTTGGACAAATTGAAATTATAACTAGTTCATTTTTTACTCATGTTTCGAACATCGATAAAATATTCAATACGAACTCAAATAATTAACTAATTGTTATAAAAAGTTAATAAGTGATATAAAAGAAATAATAAACATGAAACATGTTATTAATCAATTAGAAATTAACTTAATAGTATTATTCAGGAATAACAGGTAACATACAAGATAAGTGGGACTTGAGTAAGGGGTTTCTTATCTCACTTTTAATTCCATGAGATTTCTATTGATCACTACTTATTTATTGCATGTGGTGTAGTGTGTACTAACATTTTATATATTTTATCATTATTCTCTTTATATTCATGGTATTATATGATTCATTTTGTGGTTATTAACCTTTGGTCATATAAATTGATTGATTACAACATAGTAAGGGGTTTTCATCTCACTTCGTATTCCCGTGAGATTCATGCTATATTGCCACTATTTCCTTTTGTGAGGTCTATGTACTGATCATGATTTTATTATTTGTGTAATATACTTTAATTTATGGGTATTTAAATTTTCATTGTATGATACTTCTTTCATGTGGTGTAAGTTTCATAAGTTACCAAATCGGTAAGGGAATTTTAAATTTCAATTTCCACTCATTGGGCTTTACGCATACTTCATTGACTATTTTACACCATGATTATGTGTGGAATAAGTATTTATTATTTTTATAGTAATTTCCACTATCCTTTATATGGATATAAATTTGATACACATAATAACTCCATTGATAAATTATCATGTCATCGATATGAACTTGATAAGAGTAATTTTAACTAGATCTCCATTCATTGAGTTAAACAACAAGTTCATTGGTGTTGTTTTTATAAGAATATGTTTGAAAGTTCTCTGATTTATTTACACAGAATATCCAATCATATTGAGTGTATTTATATTTTTCACACATAATTATGTCATTGATTTATCCTTTACCTAAGGATACAGTCTTTATAAGGGATTCCATTTCAACATACATTCAAATGAGTCTTCTTTTTAGTGGTGCATCAACTAAATTTTGGTTGGTATATATATTATAAATTGACATATTATATCACTAATCCCTTTATTCTCATCATTTTAAAATGTTTTTATTAACTCAATTATTTGTATTCAAATGTCTCTTTTTTTTGGGAACTCTAACTAAAATACCATTATAAATGTTATAAAAATTTATTCATCTAAATATTTCTCATTAATGTCCATGTTTTAAAAAAATTATGGTTTTATTTATACGGAAATTAATTTTTTAAAATTGAGATTCCTTTTAAAAGTTTCAACATGTTGTGGGACACTTTGATTAAAAAATCAATTTTAAACAGCTTTTTGAAAAATAGTAAGACTTCTAAATGTTTTTGTTAAAAAGAATATTTATCATAATGATTTTAACTAATAATTTTCAAATATGTCAAAATACTTTATAGGATGTTATTCTTGATCAAGGTTGATTTATTATGATACAAATATTCCATATTGTATTGAAGTTTTTTTGATAATGTTGACTGTGGGTGTATTATATTTATACCATTCATGGTTTATGGATAATGTATTCACATTTTGTAAGCTAGTTTTAATATGAATGTTTATGTTATGTTTAAAAAATTTCATATAAGTAATTAATTGGACTTAGTGTGTGATGGGTGGATCCCACTATAGATCCTCGATGCATCAGTAGGTCTCATGAGACAAACTAGTGTCTTGGCACAAGGCCTTGACAATATCTTATTAGTAGTCTTGGCATGAGGCCTTGCCTATGTGGTTATGATGTCCAACATTATGCATTCCTTCATTATGAGATTATATATTGATATTTCATGCGGTTATTAGATAGTAAAATACCAATGACTATGTTTTATTATGGCATTATTTACTCAGCTCATATTCCTCCCATAAAGTTTTCATGTTAATTATTTGTAAAGGCATGTGTTTTAAAATATTAACCATGCCTAATGATTATGTTATCTTCCATTGTATAGATTACTCTTACTAAGAATTTGAGATCACACCTTTCTTATGTTTCATTTTTCAAGGATACGAAGAAGTTAATTATGTCTGACTGGCTGGCATAATCTAAGAAGCTTGGATTTTTCTAATAGAATAAATTAGTGTTGTTTTTCTTTTCAAGTTATAATGTTTACTAAATGTATATATCTTGTTTCCAAGACTAATAATCTGATCGGTCCATCCGGACATGATTCCTTTTAATCATGATATTGTATTAAAATAATGCATAGACTCCTAGATTCTGGGGTCGGGGCGTTACCCCTTTGAAGTGAATTTATATTTATAATATAAATAATATAGGTGTATAAGAAACATATCTATCATAGGAAACTAAATGGAAATAATAGTTAATGTATATATTATTGAAATTAGATAAAATCCTAAATTAGTCTTTTATTATTGGGGATATTACCCAAAATAGAGGTAGTTGGGTTCAAGATAATAATATCCAAAAATCAAAAT
This sequence comes from Viscum album, assembly GCA_963277665.1. NCBI lineage: Eukaryota > Viridiplantae > Streptophyta > Magnoliopsida > Santalales > Viscaceae > Viscum > Viscum album. The sequence continues at coordinate 1,622,894,487 of OY728129.1, forward strand.
TTATTTCATCCCTTTTATGCATCATATATTCATGTCGTAAGATTACTAAAAGATGTATCAATAATTTAATTATATTCATTTTATCAATATTGATAAATTATTAAAATTGGATTATAATTCCTTATTCCCATTTCAAAATATAAAAATTTTGATATCCAACTTTCCTTTGAAGATAAAATCATAGTTCAATTTATAGATTGTACTCTATAGTTAACAATACATTGTTATTATAAACTATAGAATATTTTAAAAACTATATTTATATATTTATATAATATAAAGAAATTTATTATAATAATACATAAATAATTAGATAATTTGGTAGTTGAAAATGTCTGCATGGAATTAGTATTTGAAAACCAAATAATGATATAAAAGGAAATTACTTATTCTTTGATGTTATTCAACTTATATAACCATTATGTAGTTGAATCATTGGATTTTGATTACTCAATAATATCCCTGAGGATTATAAGGGTATTATGATATGATAATTAACAACATATGTTTAATTAGTAATTGGATGTGAAGTTATATCACCAGGGGAGAGGGAGGGTGTACATAAACCTGCGGAGATGTGGTTTTAGGATAAAATATAAATTGAAATATCATTTCTAAATAAAAACATGTAATACTTAAAATTTTGACATTATAAAATATAATTGAATAAAATAACATGATTTCAGTATATCAAAATTGATTATAATTTTAATTTACTAGTTTAATTAGAATGAACATAGACAATTTAAAAAATGTTTTAAACAGGGATTCAATAGAATTTCTAATTCATGAAATAAATTTTCAATTTTGAATTTAAATTTTATGGATTATTTAACTTATGAAACATTTTTTTGGTCAATTTGTATATTCGACAATTTATTAGGGCATTGTTTCAAAATTAATGATGTTATATAAAACATAAGTGTTGTGGAAAAGAATTTTCTTAATAACTGACTAAAAATTGTATTATCAATAAAATTTATTGATTAAAAATTAACCATAGGAAATTTATAAGTACTTATTATGAAAATGACATTAATTATTTGAAAATAATTTTCAAAAGTATGAAATTTTAATTTTATTAATGTTAAAGTATTCATCATTATGATATAAAACCAAATTTAATTTTTTAAAATTACTTATTATTACACTGATATTTTAATGTTGGTTATTATGTAATGGAACAATTATATTTATTTTTATTAAATTAATCATGATAAATATTATTTAGAATGTATTTTATTATTTTGATGTCAAGTTAATATTCTAAAAGTCATTTTACTATTCCCTGTAGCTATGTTAATATTTTTAATGACCTTATTACTATTTCAATAGTCATATTACATCATATAAGTACCTCTAAATAAATTCATAAATTCTTCAACAAAATTCATCCCAAGGTTCCAGATTTTAATTTTCAAAAAAGTATATTATTTTACATATAAATTATTTCTTTTCTATATTTTTGTTCCTTGGATAGGATGTTCATGAAGATATGGATTATCCAAATACTCCCATTATAGTTTTTATGTTTCTTATTTTTCCAGTTTTAATATATTTCAATTCATTGGTTTTATATTTACTAACATAATTACCTCCATAAAATAAATTATGTTTTTATGTGTTTTTTTATGTATTTTATATGTATAATAATATACAATATAACATATCAAAAATTTATTCTATAGATAAAAATCATTTATAAAGTATGGGACATTATAATTGGGTTTCCAACACTATGTAGAGCCACACCACTAAGTATTATGTTTGAAAGAACCAAAAATACATAAATAATCCCTCTTTTTTATTAAAACATATAAAAAGATCTATTTATTACCATAAATCAATAAAACAATAAATTGAAATAATAATACATCCCCAAATGTAGCATTAATTTACCAAAAAATTAGAAGAAGGATGTTATAATAACATATAAATGCAAACATTATATGATATTTTTTTATAAAATTAAAAATAAGAAATGAAATATAGATTTTCTAATAATACATAGGACAAAAATTATAGTTTTTAAAATTTTTCATTATAAATAAAAAATTATTGTTGTTCCAAAATTAGTTTTCTATCAACTTATTTATTTATATTTATGTATTTTATCCAAAATAAACTAAAAACAATCCTTTCCATAGAAATAAAAAAAAATTATGATGTTGATGTGGTAATAATTGAAAAAAGTTTTATATTTATGTTTAATATACTATTAATACAGTGAAGGAACAAACCTAAGGGAATGATGATGGGTTATCATAGAACTTTAAATTAATCAGACTATAGAAAATACTAAAAATATTTTGATGATAAATGAGGATGTGGGAAGTATGATTGGGTGAAATAGGAAACTTTTTGTTCTTAATAGTTTTATCCAAATATGTTGTAGATTTTGAGATATGATAAATGATGATTTATTGTAGGTTCAATTTAAATAGCTAGAGAAAATGTATTATCTCAATATAACTGGTTCACCTAAACATGAAAATTTTAGGGTGGCTTGTTGAACCACATTTTATTTTTATTAATATATTTTTTACTTTAATTATTTCAAATAAATTTATTAATACTACATGTTTTTTATTGATTAAATTATGCTTAATATTGATCATATCATAATATTTATTTTTTAAAAATATATTTTTATTTCATGTTTTGATTTGAAATTACATATTTTATATGGTTTATATTCCGTTCATAGGTCAAATACATCATTTAGGAATTAAAAATACCATTTATATATGTTTTTTAGTATTCTTACATAGCTATTTAACATATCCAATTCTCCCACATTTCATATTCACTTAGCCAAATATCTCTCATAGAAAAACCAGATACCTAATTTTCATGATTTGGTTTTTTATCTATATCATTAATAAAATGGTTTACAGTACTCTATATTGACTGATTCATGTTTATTTGGAAAGAAAATACACTTAGTTATATTTCATTAGAGAAATTAAAATTCTGAAACCTTAGTTAAGATATCTTAAATTATGATAGAATTCACTTCATTTATTTTATTTGTGCTCTACATATTTTGTAAACTATATTGTTACAGTATTTTAATAATTAAGTGAGCTATAGATCTCTGATTAAGGATATTATTATTTCTTGATAATGATAATTATTTCTTTTAAATATAATTAAAAAGGAACAAAATATTATTTTACATTTTAGAATACACTATTTGGTTCCAAATGTTTATATGTTATGTTGTTTAAAAATTATCATAATTGGATACCTGAATTTTACTGCATGAATTCTCTTAAATGAGACAAATACATAAATTCTGTAAAGTGATTTCTATTATATGAATTAGCTATATGTATTCACCTATGTTAAATTCACAAATTCTTTTCCAATGTGGCTTTATGAATTCCTATACTGTGTTATAAATCATAAAAATATAATTTATTTTTCACATTATTTTACATTTTTGTTTTCTACAAATTCATTGGGAATATAATTAATATTTTTTATTCTAATGTTAGTTAATAATCTTTTAGAATCCCTAAAACCATATTTTTAATTATTTTTTAATTAAATAAATTTGATACAAACAATTTTTAAATATATTGTTATTCACACTAAAATTTCTTTAAATGTAACATTCAAATTCAAATTTGATGAAATATGTAAGCCCAAAATGATTAATATTTTGGATTTATTAGAATGTATTAATTCTTATTATTTTTTAACTCCTTAATTGATCAAAATTTCTCTACTGTGTATGTATTATTTTTAACATATTATAAAGGAAGGCATAAAGGGATTATATTTTTCCTTAATCATAGATTTACTCAATTTTGATTATTTGGGAAATAAAATTTTTAAATTTGGATTTAGTTCATTTTAAAGATAATGTTACAATGTATTTTTAATTTTGTATATTTTATCTAAAAAATAATCAGAATATATATATATATATATATATGAAAAACCAGTGTACGTACATAGATTCAAGATTGGGGAATTTATAATATTCAAGTGTAAACGTTTATGGTGGTTGAATACTGACCTCATGAAAACTAGAATGACATGATCCATTACTATTGGAGAGTTTATTTCTAACATAAAACATGGACATTTATGTGTTTTCAGAATTCTATGGTTTTACATATTCCAAATATTTTTCTTTTTTTCAATTGTTAATATTTATTCTATACATTAAATGGTATGATTTTGGATTGTGAATACAATATAAAATTCAGACAGTGGTTTCTGCCTCTATATGAGGAAATGTGCATTTTTAGGTTGTTCCTCGAGGTCGTAAAAAGTTTTGGTTTGTTTCTCTTTAAGACCTACATTGGGAAATATCTATTTAATTTGGATTGACTCCATGTGTGAAAAAATAATTGTATAATTGTATTATAGTTGTTATATTGGGTTTCATCTCTCAAGGTCTATGAGAGTGTGGATGAGAGTGGAATAAAATCATTTATATATGAACCACTAAAAAAATAACATATGTATATTTCTTTATTATACCCACTCAATTAACATAATAACATTCATATAATTAAATTTAAATAAAATATAAATTTATAAATGACAATTCACCCCCACTTTTCAATCCAAAATATTCCCTTTGGGAATAACAATTATGGAGAGATAGGGACCCATATACCTATATATATATATATATGTGAGCTAAATATTTCATGACATAACCATCATTGGGATAAAAATCAGATTCATATGGTAGGTGATAGCTCAAATAATGGGTGAATACTTCAAAAAACACATCATTTTGTTTTTATTGATTTTAGATATTAGATATTATGGAAAGAATCCTTATTAATTAAACATAGGATTATTCATTTTATGAACATGGTAAAACCATACATTCTTCATGATGGTGAAATAGAATCATCAGTTTGAAGTGATGTTGTAAAGTATTTGTTGAATTTCAAGGTAATGATTATTTTACTTTATTCAATAAATATAAATATATAAAGTCATGTATATTATCTTGGATTTATTCTATGGGGTTTCTCTTACATCATTTTCATATCTCTCAGCTGATGATTAATTAAAAATAGATTCATGGTTGAAGGCGACGTGTTGTACTCTCCATTCCTCAATAGTGTTGTCTTTATTGGTGCTATTCTATAGACCATATGGACATATGTTCATCAGGATCATACATTTATATGTATTTTGATTTTAATTGAATTTACATAGTCTTGTTATTCATTAGGGTTCTCCATGATTCTTATAATTCATATTTGTGGTGGTTGTTTAGTGTTACCTATGTCTATGTGGATCATGAAATATTGTTGGATTTAAATTTTGGATGGTGAAGTTTTATTACAAAGGGGAAATGACATATTTATCATTGGGCTTTATTCCGTGTTATAAATATGTTGTTCCTCTATTTTACAGGGTTTTTTTATGTTTGGGTTTCAATAAGTAGTGGTCCTCTAGGATAAGCATGTCAATACTTCTCTCAGTAATGATGTTGTCAGATAGTGATGGTAGATTTCTTTGTATAATAGCACTACTTTCTCTATGGGAAATGGTTATTTTGGTAGGGTAGAAAATGGTAGAATATTCCACTGGGGTTCTAAAGAGGTGATGCTGATGGATTCAGTATCTTAGGTAGTTAATATTAAGAAATGTTATGGTCTCCAAGTGATGGTCATGTTTTTCTATTAATATAATTATCAATAATAAATTGTAATCTTTATTAATGATTCTACTACTCACCATGTTTGTCATGGTGTGATGGCCTTTATTGTAGTTTTGGAATGTGTAGTTTGAGTGGACAGAGTTGCTACAGGAGGCTAATGTTCTTGTTTGAGAGCCTTGTATACTATAAAAATCACTATTTCTTCATGATTATAGTTCAATCCCAAGTTGGTCTGCAGCGGTGGTCCTATAAATCAATTTGGGATGTTTTTTCTATGATTTTCTATGAGGCATGACAAGGGGGTCCTTTTTCATTTAGGAATATCATAGAGTTTTTCATCCTTTTTATCTTTATGTTGGTTTCGAAATGTGTCCCTATGATCTTTATCTATGAAAATGATGTGGTTTCTACAGACAAGTTTACATTGGAATTTTGATAAGTTATGATCGATGATGAAGATGGTGTTTATGGTAGTTCCTTTTTATTTTTATGTAGATATTGGTTTCCATAAGATGGTTGATGATGTTATCTAGAGATAAGTGAGGATGACAGTTGAATTTATAGGGTGTTATTGGATCACATTTCTTATATTTTAAAATTTTGTTCATGAGGGTATCAAGTGGATGAGGGGCTCATATAGTAGTTGTATTATTGAGTTGTCGGGTTGAGGAAATGGGTCAGTGAGTTTACAAGCTAGTATGGATTTAAATAATAATAATCATATTTTTAAATAATATATTGAATTATATTTTTTGAAGTAGTCTCATCATGATTAGTATATATGATTAACATGTTTTTAACAGAACAAAATAAAGAGGAAATATTGATCCTACATAGTTTATTAAGAAAACAATTAGTGGTATTATGATAATATATATTTATTTTGATGATATTAGGTTTCTATCATCATGTTTAAATCATTTTATCGAATTCCTAGATTTGATGACTTCTGAATTTGATAGTAGTTTATATGATAAGTAATATTATAACATTTTATTCAAAACATTACATGAAATAAATGTATTTTATTAAATAAATCAAAATATTCTATAGATGTATATATTATATTTGGTTTAGAATAATATAAATGTTGGAATACTCACATAAGTACTACTAGATTATTATATTTTTATAAATATATATTATTTTTATTTTTAGAAATATAGAGGAAGGATGAAAATTTTTTCAGAATTAAAAAAATATAGAAGTGAATTATTTTTTTCATTTTTCATGTGTCCTATATTTCATAGTGACCCTAAGGAATGTCAAATTAATTATTTTTATAAGATTACTAGATATGTTAAATGATCATTTAATATTTCTTATTTTATTCTACTAAAAATAAATTTTAATTGGCTAACTATTCTGATTCAAATTTTTAACGATCCAAGATTTATATAAAAATAACATCCAATATAGGCCATTTATATTGAAATTAATTAGTTTATTGGGACTCAAAGTAACAAAATTATATTTTTATTTCAAGTATTGAATATAAATATATATCTAACTAATCATGTTGTGTTAAATAATTATAGATCAATAATTATAATTATTTTTGAATTTATTTTGATAATATTACTATATTTTGAAAAAATGCATCAATTATTTATATTTACAATATTTATTTCAACACTTTAGGCATAATAAAATTTTGGTTAAATTTTATTTACATAGATAACATGTTCTAAAACGAATGTTAAAATATATAATTATCTCTATAGTAAATTAGAAATTTGTTTTCATTACTAAGCCCCTAGATATTAACACGATAGAGAAAATTAATTTTTAAATTTTTATTATAGGTGTGGACCTCCTATTTTTAAAGATATGAAAATCATGATTCTAATAATACTAATGAATTTGAGGTTTTTCTGTAAGTAATTTGTATTATGAGATCAGGTGATAAATCCATGCATGTATGATACACTGTTGAGATGGAAACCATTTTCCATGGAACACCTCAAATATAAAAATATCAAATTCTGAGATACTATTCAGACATAACACCATCAGACTGTCATACTACTGTACTAATTAATTGACAATGTATGAGACATCGTCAATCAACACACCGTAATGATTTTATGCCCCTAGAATTAAAATTTGGAAAAGTATTTGAAACCACTAGATGAGATATCATTAATGTCACATCCCTAGACTCAAACTGATGACAGTGAAATATTTCAAATGTTTGAGACATCAAGAATCCATTGATACCTCCGGCATACATAAAATTTCCTTGTGTCAAAGGCACCGGATGAAAGATATTGTCAGCAAGATACCACTAGTTTCATAGAGCTAGTGTCTCAGCTATAGATCATGACACAACTAGGTCATAATAAACCACATCATTTTTTATTACAATTAATTTATGAATTTTATTAGTCTGACAACTATATTCATCGAATTTAATTCCATTTACTATTTTAATAATAGAATATTAAATGATTTCCAAAAATAATGTGAGAACGTGTAGAATAAGGAAGCTGATTAGGATGTAGTTGTTGCTCCTGATAAATGAGTAACACACTCCCTCATGAAATACATCGAGACTCATGTAGAGAAGAGCATGAAGATAGAATAAAAATTATGAACATAAGGAGATCGCAATTTATAGAACATCTGTGAAATAATGATCAAAACCTGATTGAAAATATAAAGAGCCCACCTAATGTGAATACTAGATTGACTAAATTCAAGACTCACATGCTGCATTACAATAGACAAAGCATCTTTAAACTCTACACTATTATATTTCTCGATTATATTTATTTCTATTAATTTTTATGTAGTGTGTGATATACTCTGTGTTATAAATGTACACATCCACCAATAATATATTGGAATATACATGATATATTCTCAAAAACCATTATTATATGTTTTTCCATGGATAAGACTATAAAAGGTCGTTTTGGATCCTGTTTCATATTTCCCCCACAAATAACTGTGGAAGGGGTAGTTTTGGACCCGAACAAAGTTGATTGATGTAAAACCTAATCCAGTTTGTGGATCATTGATTTCAGGATATATAAATTTCATGGTGGTGGGTGATAACTATGTTTAGAGGAAACATTCATGTCTTTAAACTGAACATATTTTATTTTACCTTTCTACTATGTGTTTCTTAATTTTTTTAAATCATTTCTTCATTAAAAGTAAATAAAAAATTAACATTGTAAATAAAACTCATATTTTTATAGTTTATCGTAATTTGTGTTCATATAGTATTTTTATCATGTAAATATATTTCAAAGGATTAAAAAACATTTTATATTATTCAACTAAGAAAAAAAATATAAATATTTATAAAGATTAAGATATATATCATAATATTTATTTTGATAAAATTTCCCATATTTATACATTATGTGGATTTCAAAATAATCCATTTTAAAAGAAATATTTATTAGGTAAACAATTAAAACTCCTCTTGTGATACTCACTCCAATCGACATTTGGAATCAATGGGTTTTCATTCTTTGGTATTCGAGTTTTCAAATTTGTTTTAACTGTGATTTTATTTATTATTTAATAAACAAAAATTTTTGTTAGTTCAGAAATTTAAACATTAATATGGAAAATTGTCACGAAGGTTATGATACAAAAAATCCTCCTTTCTTCAATGGAAATAAATTTTCCCAGTGGAAATTATATATGAAAATGTAGATAAAATCATGGATTTTGATCTTTTGTCTAATATAGAAGAAGAATATGTAACACATTATAATTCTATAAGAACATTGGATGATGTTCCAAAATCATATTTTAATAACAACTGTAAATATATAAATAAACTGTATTGTTCTCTGGGTAATTAATAATTTTATATAATATATTATAGGAAAACTATTTTTGATATTTTGGATATTTTTTACCAAAAGGGAAATTCAAATGATAAATAAATGAGGTATAATAATTATATATTTAACATTGAGAATTTTAAAATATAATTTGAGGAACCCATTCCAAATATGTACGTTATGATTAATAATATTGTAAAAAAAATGAGCTCACTGGAAAACATGCACCAAAAAAGGACCACACAATGAGATTGTTGAGATTTATACATAAAAGATAGATACGTACATTCAGGTAAATCAGATAATCCTTTAACATCATTAAATTACTAGTAAAATAATTGATAGGTAAACATATATTGTATAAAGGAGAACTAAAGGGAAAATGTGACTAGGATGAGGAGCCCAATGAATTTAGTATCTTTTAAGACTATTTCCCTTTTAAAATATAAGGGAAAAGGAAAAAAGATAAGGTAGAAGCTGAAGATTCAAGTGATGGTGAATCTTCTTCTGATAGTGATTAAGAAATGACTCATCTATCTATAAGTATTAAGAAGTTATACTGTAAGAAACTTGTTTTTCAGAGAAACAAACTGTAAATGAAATTATGATAATATATAAAATTTTAAGAAAAGAATGATGATTATAGGGATGTTTTGTTATTTGAATGAAAAGAAAAAAAGAAAACATAAAATATGACATTTCCAAGATCAAACACAAAAAATTGTGATTAAAAGGAATAAAGACACAAGAATTATCTTATAACCACGTGTAGTGAATGTAAATATACTACAAGTGGCTCAACTTCTTCACCATAAAAATATCTTGATAGAGTAAATATAATGTTTATGATTTGAGTTTTTGAGGTATCTTCTTTATCCATTTGTTTCTAATATTTTCACTGTTCATATGTTAGATAATTATGACAGTGAACAACATGGTGATAATATATAAAATGTAGAATTATTTTAATATAAAAAAATTCTCGAGGATATCTTTAATGGATTAAAGTATAAGTATAAGTGTCTTAAAAGGCATCATTCTCCATATGTAAATACAATGTATGAAATGTCTATAGAAAAGGAGAAATATTTTTAACTTATCTTGGAGAAAAAATGAACTCAAAATATGTAATGACCAACTGAATAAAAAGATTAAAATATTTAAAAATTGTAGAGAGACACTCAAAAAATTCATAGGAAAGAATTTTTCTCCAAAATATGTTACTCGGACATGATATGAACCAGGACAGAAGAATAACGAAGAATATTTTTTTCCTAAATACAAACATGAAACCTCTACTTCAAAACATTTCTCAAAAGGACCCAATAATGTTTTTATTTCTAAGAGTGTTTAATATTTTTATTTCAATCCCAAAAATGAAAATATCAGTTCCCAATACTCTTATCACTAGAAATTATGGACCCAAATAGTTTGGGGTACAAGAATCATTTCTTGTTTAAATTTTTTTTTAGTAATATAACTTGAGGACATCTAGTAGAATTCAATGGTACATCAATAGTAGATGTTCAAAAAATATAACAAGTTATTATTCCTTCTTTATTATCCTGGTAATGTTTAACGGTGGGAATTTCACCTTTAATGATAATGCAAAAGGAAAAATCACCAGCCTATTCCAGATTGGTAAAAAAAAGTACAGTTTTAATTTATAATGTTTTATTCATTTATGGTTTAAAGTATAATATTCTTAGAATTTTTTATTTTTGTGATGATATCTATTATGTTAAGTATGATAATGTTGCTTCAATTTTTTTCTAATAATTATTTTAAGTTAATTCCTTATGATATAAAAATGTTTATGAAGTTGATTTTAATGCCTTAGATTGTCAAAATAATAATTGATTAATTATCTTTTCATAAGGAATCATGGATTTTTAATTGGAGAATAATAATTTTAAACATTAAATATCTTATAAATCTAAGTAGAATTAGTTGAGTTAGATATATTTTTAAGATTCAGTTCCCAATTCATAAACTCTATAGCCCATTCAAAAAGGGAAAAACTTAATGTTTCTGTTAAATTTAAAAAAATAAGTGTCAACTTCACAACATCTTGAGTTGGTTCACTGGGATTTGTTTAAACCTTCAATTGATTCACGTTTTAAGGCGATGCATTATGTTTATGTTCTTGTAGATTATTTTATATGTATACAAGGATATATTTTCATGCTCTTAAAATTGATTCATGCTCTTATTTCATCAAAGTATTCTAATTATATACAAAATCTTAATGGACATTGGATCAAGAGCTTAAGGACTGAACATTTCCATGAGTTTTTAAATAAATATTTTCAATCATTATTCTCAAAAAATAGACAAACTCATAACTTCTCTTGTCCAAATACCACTCAGTAGAATGCAGTCGTTTAAATATGAAATCAAACATTACAAGATATAGCCAGAACATGTTGAATTATCATGACATGCCAATCATTTTTTGGGAAGAATAAGTTAACACTTCCACTTATTTATAAAAAAATTATTGATTAGACATATCTATTAGAGGACCCCTTATGATTTATGGAATAATAGGAAGACTAAGGTGAAATAATTTAGAGTTTTTGGTTGATATTTTTTTATTCATAACATTAAGGAAAATTTGGAAATATTTTCTTCTGAAAGTGATGTTGAAATTTTCCATGGTAATTCAATAGGGTGTAGATATTATAGAGTGTTCAATAATAAGACCCAAACTATAGAGTAATAATTTCATGTAAAATTTGATAAAACTTATCCCCATATGTCTAATATATCCTAATAATACTTTGAGTATGATTTATCTTATCAGAAAATAAATTCTAAACAATTAGATTCTATTGTAAAACATTCATAAGAATCATCCAGTTCTGAAGAATTTATATAAATTACACAACATGAACATTAGAATCTAAGACTTACCAGTCCCTCCTTATATAGAGTTGTTAGAACCATTATGAACCATTATTTCGATGATGTTGTGGGTTATCTAAAAAGTGTAAATCAAACTAGATCTTTTGATAGAAACTATACTGAACATTAAGCTTCCTTGTCTTAGTATGAACCCAATAAAATCAATGTAGCTATTAATTATTAATTCAGTGTAATATAAAGTAAGATGTATTAAATTAGATTGAAAAGAAAAATGTGTGGGAACTATTAGATAGCCCCGACGAATCCTTTATTATTGTCACTAAATGGGTGTTGAGGAATAATATTGATTATTTAGTTCCTATAGTTTGAATCAAGTCTATACGTGTTGCATAAGGTTATAGTTATGAAAAATGGATTGAATTTGAGAAAATATTTGTACCTATGGACCTATATGATAATATATGAATCATTCTTTCTTATATAGCACATCTAAATTTCATGCTTTATCAAATTTATGTTAAGAGTACATTCTGAAATTGTTATATAATTGAAGATTGTTTTGGAACAACCCATGAATTTCAAAATCCCCACTTTTCAAATGATGTTTTTAAATTGACCAAATATTTATATAGTTCTAGACAAGATCCAAGATCTTAGTAAGATGGAATCATCAATTTTCTAATGTCAAAGTTTTTTAAAAGGAATAATTGATGCTACCCTTTCATTAAATGGATTTCAAAATATGCTTTAGTGGTAAATATCTATGTAGTTATTATTATTTTTGGATATTCAATTTTTTATAATAATGTTTCTAAAATAATGGAAAATTAATTTGAATTGAATTAATTCAGTGAACTCAAATTCATTCTATGATATAATATTTGATAAATCAAATAAGGAATTATTTTGAATCAAAGTAAATATACATAAGATCTATTAAAATTTTTTAACATGGATAACACTGAAAGTAGTGATACTCTTATGTGTTACACATGTACAATTAATCTTGATGAAATTAGTAAATGAATTGACCAATCCAGTTATAAAGGTATTTTTGGAAGTCATTTCTATTTGACTATTAGTTGACCAGATATTATGTTTACTATTTGTAAGAGTGCTCATTTTCATGAAAAAATTGATTCAATATTACATTATATTAATATAATGTTAAAATACAAAAAATATACAACAAAAATAGGATTCTTTTAGTCTATAGGAAAATCATTTGATTTAATATGATATTTTGAAGGTGATTTCGATAGATACATGTTCGATAGAAAAAGAACATATAAAAAATTTCACTTTTTAGGAAAGTCTCTAGTTTCATTAAATAGTAAAAAGTTGAACCCAATTGTATTTTCTACTACTGCTGTTGAATACATAGTTGTAGGTAGTTTCTATGAATGAATTTTCTTAGGGAAACAAACATTACTTGACTATAGATATCAATCCAACATGTCTTTATAAACTGTGATAATATAATTGTAATTCAAATTTATATGAATCATGTTTCTCATTATAGTAAAAAAGAACATTGATATAATACATCTCTTTTTGTGATATCATTATCAAAATGGAGATATCACTATGGAATTTGTTGGAAAAGTGCATAAGTTAGCTAATATATTCACTAATACTTTGAATTCTAATAGAATAAATTATATCAAACAAGATTTTAGTATGATAAATTTTGGTTATGTTTAACTCTTCATGCCATACAGTTGGTTATGTAAATCCATTTTTTTAAAACCATTGAGTTTTCATTCCATTCAATTTTCTTGTAGTTTCCTTTCATTCCTTCTCAAAATTTTCTCTTCTGGTTCTCGATATTTTGTATCACCAGTTTATTTCTACAGTTATTTTATTTACTAAAACCTGATGTTTATTTGTATATCAATTTTTATTTTTATTTCATGTATTATTATGAATAAATAATATACCAATTGATTTTATAGTGGAATACATTTATTCCCAACTTACCTTGATCCCAACATGATACGTGTGTATCTCTCACTTATGTCAAGTATAACCCTTTACCTCGTTCATTTAAAACTCTCTCCATAAGTTTGATTGATATTTAGAAGTTGATTCAAGTGTCGATATTGTATAATGATTTTGATTTTTTTCATTCTAGGTCCAAATATTCTATGAATCTGAGGAAAGAGCTATCTGAATGTGTTCTATTTACCTCAGTTAAGCCAATATTGTCAACTGAGCTATTATTATAGAAAAAGAGTTAAACTCTAAGTGGTTTTTTTATGTAAGTATATGTTACGTATGGTTCTCCAAAACCGTTGGTGATTGGAATGGTTTTCATGAAATAAAATGCCTCTATACCAAAAGCTAGTATATGAGTTTTATCAGAACATTGATTCTACGTTTAATAAAGATGTTGCAGAATGGATTAAAAGTTCTTCCAAATGACATGTGTTTGGGTTTTCTTTAAAAAAAATGGGATAAGTGCTTAAATGTACCTCATAATGGATTCTTTGATGATTTTAGAGGAAGTATTACATAGGATATTGATATGATAATTTATGAAGATACACTTGTTGTGCTAATAATATATGGTTCAAAAAAGTGGTATGTTGCCTCAATGTTTTATGGTAAATGTTGGATGTTTTTTAATTACTTGCAGTATATGTTATGTCAATGGAAAATAGATTATAAAACCCTAAGGTATCAAAAATATTATCTCCTATTTATTATAATAGAAGTTTATATGATTAATCTCTATTGAAATCAATTTGTACATAAGTTTGAGGTGATCAAACCATCCTCTTGACCAAATTCGTTGATCGACCCAAATATGATTTATACCATGTTAGAGGATAAGGGCCTAGTTCATTATGATGAGGTGTCTATAATTCAATATGGTGTTTTTTTCATAACCAGTGATACATTTTAAAGAAATACGTTAAGCTAGAACCCATGGAAGAAACAATGGGTTGATGATAGTGATAAGTTATATGATGGGTATAATCAAGTTGATAATCCTATAAGATATAAGGATGAATCTTAACTATGTTTGGATCCTGATGAAGTTGTGTAATACTAATATGAGGAACAATCCATTGGAGAATAAGTAGAAAATGAACAATCCTTTTATTTAGGGAGTGTCCATGGACATTCTACAAAATCCTCTCACATTACCAATATATCTCATAGTCCAACTAGAAGGTTTCCGTGAAGGGAGAAGTTGGTTAAAAATTAAGAATAAGAGGCTGAGGTCTCTAGATAGGATCAACATAAAATGTCAAGATCCACTAAATATTATGATGATGAGGGGGAGGAAGAAGAAAATGAATAAGAATGTGGTAATAAAAAAGAGGTTTTAGATGATGAATGTGATGAGAGATTTGATTCTGAACCTGATGATGATATTGTCGGAATCAAGAATAAGGATATGGAAATTCTTCTGGATCTTAAGGATTCATTTGTTACGGGGGAGAATTATGTATCAGAATAAATTTATAATGAAGCTCCAACTATTGATGATGTTGATGCTAGTTTAGTTTCTAATATTCATGAAGTTTTAAATTCATATATGGATGAAATTTTATGTTTTATACATGCTGTGGAAATACATGTTTTCAGATAACAGAAAAAGGAGATAGTTGATAATTTTTTTTGAAATTATCCAATATTTAATGCAACTTTTCTTAAGTCTGTTATGGATCATAGTGTGGGAAGGTATTCAAATAATTTGTATCCTCAAAATCATTTTAATATTCACTATTCACCCGCTATTTGTACACAATTGGAATGAAATCCTACCAGTGATAATCACACATTGGATCCTCCAAGCTCACTAAGATTGAGGAATCTTGATGTTTCAGTTGTTCATACTAGTATGGTACCTCCTTCCACAGCGCTTGTCTCAAATCATTGGTTAGATCTTATGGATGAGTAATGTAGAAATTTCGCTAACATTGAAACAATATATTCAATTAAGGGTAAACCTAATGGTAATATTTACGGTGATAGTAAGGGATCTATAATTTCATATGTTTATCATGGTGGTCTGTTAGAAAATTTCAGTATTATGAGACCTCCGGTACCAGAACCTTCTCTGCATTCTCCAATTGTTCCAATGGATGTGGTAACTCGTGATTAATTGGATTTTTTGGTCAAGAGTTGTTGTCTAAATTTCACAAGTGTGCGAAAATTCATTCCCCAAATTTAAAATAGATCAATGAAGAAGAATTTCACTATCTATTTTTATTTGTTATCATGCATATCTAGAAAAAAAATGATGTTTGAAATATGTGAGGATGAAAATGAAAATAAATGGATTATAAATGAATTTTATTTGGTCAATACTTTTCTTGAATAAATAAGATCTAATTTTAAAGATTCATTGGGTTTTTTTCTCAAATGACTTGAGGTTACTTCCTTGTACTCTTATGTTCCTTCTATTCCAGCCATGGATGTTGATCAGTTAGTAATCATTGTGTGATAAGAATATGTAGCTATCTCCAATTCCCCCTCTTATATATAATCATTGATTCCATTACAATTTATATGGAAATTGGAGCAAGGAATTGTGAATGATCATATGATGATCCTAATGTATGCTAAATATATGGATAATAAAAAATACACTAGTACTAATGCTATTTTGTAATATTTTTCTTTAATCTAAACAATGAATTATGTGGAAGAGAATATAAAATTATCAGGTGATAATCTTATAATTCCTCCTATGTCTCTAGCATTCAAAGAGAGAGTTAGACATATCAAAAGGATTACCCAAGTGTTCAAAAGGTTTATAGAAGAGTGGAGTAAATTATTCAGTTACATTAAAAGGTATGGTCAAATAATCATGTATTTCATATATCTCATGAATCTTTTTATTTATGTTTGAGTCCAATAAGTGTTTGCTTAGTCATCCATTCTAATTACTCCTTAGATGTTTTTCAGACCTAGTGTTATTGCGGATTCCCATGTACCTCTTCCAACCAGTTTTAAACCGTTTCCTTTGGAACCTACTCATGTTGTGTGACATCAGGGGAAATATTCTATTATTAATTATTTTCCTATTCAGTATCTCTATGACCATTCTACTAGTTCTCCTTCTACTCTACGTCAGGATGATCCTACTACCTTGTCTATAAACGATGAGAAACCAAAAACTAAAGGCAAAGAACCAATGCATCCACTATCCAAACTGTAAAAATTATATTTTTTTGTATTTGATTGTATTTTTATTGATATAATAATTATTTTAATAATCTTTTGATATTCATTCATAATGTATCCTTTTTAAATATTTTGTTACTTTTATATATCAATCAAAATTTCTACCTTCATTTAATTTTTTCTGAAGTAGTTTATGGTATTATGTTTATATGTTTTCTAACATTATTAACTTTTATATATTTTTATGATACATACCCTTGATATTCCCACTTTATTATTGTTTTCCTTCAACTATCTATACATATTTTTAAGGATTATTCCTGGTTTATATTTGGATATTACCACAGATATCATGGTAAATCTTTTGTAATATACGTGATTACATGTTTTTATTTTATATTTAATATACCATTTTGATTCCATGAATTTTTTTCATTAAAAGGGGAGATTGTGTAAATCCATGTTTTAATTATCTCAAAATCAAGATTCTAATAAAACTGATGAATTTCAAGTATTCTTTTATGCTATATGAATTTTGAGATCAGGTGATAAATATATTTAATTATGAGTCACCGTTGAGAAAGAAAACATTGTCCATGACACACTAGAAGCATAAAAATATCTAAGACAGAGATACCATCAGGAAATCGCACCAGAAAAATGTCATACCATTTCACAAATTAATCGACATTGTATAAGACATCATTGGTCATAACACCCCTTCACATGTCATATTGGTATAATGAAAATGTGGAAAAGTATTATATACCACCAGATGAGTCACCATCAATATCACACCTCTAAACTCTTAGCACATAAACTGAAACATTTTCTAAGTCTAAGACAGTGTCAAAACATAGACTCTACAAATATACTGAACATTTAGCTATGACTAAGACACTTCCCAAAATTTGTCATCAATAAAATACCGCCTGTGACACACCGCCCATGTCACACTTCAAGTGTCACACCGCTAGTGTCACACATCCATATTTTGACACCACCAGATATTAAGACACTCTCACTATTTTTATTACATTAATTATTTTTAATTGCATTAATCTAATATCTATATTTATGAAAATTAACACCATTTACAATTTTAATGATTGTATCTTAAATGTATAAAAAAATCAGGTCAGAACATACAATACGAGGGAGATAATTAGGATGTTCCTACTACTAGTGATAAATGTAAAACACACTCCCTCATGCAATACATAGAGTTTCAAATAGAGAAAAGTGAGAAGATTGAAGATTTTTTTGGGTTAGAGGGATCTTGCGATTCACTAAATATATGATTACTAATGCAATGAACCAGATTTAAAATAAGATGATATCACATGATGTGAACACTTGACTGATGAATCCAAATCTCATCACCTCCAGCAATTTCCTATAGTAAAAAAACCTAAGATTTCTTACTCTGTATTCTTGAATATTTTGAAAAAACATGACTCATTCTTCATTTTTGAATAAAATCAAGATTAAAAATGTGAATTGGAATAGATATTTCATCTCTAAACTCTACTATCCTTTATTTTTAGATTATATTTTTATTTATTACTTTTTAAGAAGTTTGTACCATAATCATTTTATATACGTACACTTTCTCCTATGCTAAAATGAATGATACTTGAAATTTTATCAAAAATAAATTATTTGTTTCTACCATGTATATAAGTGTTAAAGGTCCTTGTGTTTCATGTTTAAATTTTTACCCATGAATTATTGTGGAAGAGATCGCGTGTGACATGGATAGTGTTAAATATTGTAAAATCTAATTGATGTTGTGGTTCATTCATGTTATGTTGTATAAACTTATTGGTTGTGGGTGATCACCATGTGGAGAGGACTATGTGTTGAATTAAGACTGGGCCTCCTATATTTAATCTTTCTACTGTGTGTTTTAAAAAAAATTTTACATTATTCTGCTCAACAACTGAATATAGGTTTTACCAGTAATCTAATTTCATATATTGATAGTTTATCTTCTTTCATGTTCATATTGTATTTTGATCAAGTGAATTGAGTTTAAAGGATTCAATAATATTGTATATTATTTATCTGAGAACTAATAAATATTTAGAAAGATCTTTTGAAATATTAATATATATAATGTCTTCTTTATATATATATTTTGAAATATTAATGTTTAATAAAAAATTATATACTATTTACATTCTATTAGAAAAGAATATTTTCTATTAAAGCTTATTATTTTTGTTAATTTAAAAATGGGGAGAATTTTTTAAATCCTAATTTTTTTGTAATTATAAAAAGGAGGATAATGTTTTCTGTCTCTATTAGAAACCTTATATGTTGATAATTTTAATAATTTATTTGTTTTAATTCCTTTAAATTTTTTAATACCTATAAATTTTTATCGAATTATGTATGCTTAATCTTATTCATATCATATTATGTAATTTCTCAAAATACAATTTAATTTCATCTTTTAATTAGGCGCAACATGTTATTTATGTTTTATATTTTCTTAATTGTATAAAAAAAAATTTTGAATTAAAAATAACATTTAAATTGTTTTTCCCACATTTCCTATTCACAAATCTAATTCTCCCACATGTCAAATTCATTCTGCTAAATCACCAGTGTAGCAAAACCAGATAGTATATTTTCTATATTCTATTTTATTATGTATTATACTCATATAATTGGATAAAACACATACACATGAGCTTTTATTACATTATTTTTAATGGTAAAAATATTATTTTCATTTCATTATAAGGAATAATATTATGAATCCTTGATTAGGGGTGTTTGAAACATAGATATAAGTTACTTCAGTATTTTAGTTTAAATTTAGTATATTTTCATAAGAGTTTTTTTCTACCATATTATATTGATATATCATTATCTAAAATTATTATTAAGATAAACATGTATTATTTATAATTATAATAAAATTTTCTCAATAAATTTAAATTATACCCTAGCACTTTAAGACCTTATTTTGTTCTGAAATTTGATATGTTTAATTTTTAAAATATTTCGATCATTTTTATTTGAATCCTCCAATATGAATTATATTACATAAAATGAATATAAATTAATCTATTTGAATTTAATTAGACGACATATATATATTAAATAAACTACATGAACTCTATTGTGTGAAAAAATTCAATCGTTTGTGTTACCTATGGGGATTTTCTTATGTGGTTCTATAAATTTGTACATGATGTTCTAAAACATGGAAATATAATTATCTTTGATCAAGATCCCCATATAATATCCATGATATTAAGATGTATCATTCATGGTTTTGGATCTCTATTATTCCTTAGCATTTACATCCTTCTGTAGATAGATATCCACAAGAGATGATTACCCAAACACTTGAAGACATGTTACATTATTGTGTTTTAGATTTCGAGGTTCATAGATTAGGCACCGCACTTGGGTTGGGTTTTCATACAAAAATATTTTTCCATCCACTATTGGTATAAAACCATTTGATTGTTTTAACTACCAACCATTTGAATATCCATTATAATGGACTATGATCAGAGAGTCAGCAGTTCCCAGGATAGGGAAAATAAAAATAACCCTATACACTTTTCAGGGGAATTTTGAAATGATAAAGCTACACATGATCATCATAAATCCTATTATAATCATAAGAGTAATCCTATGGTGTTTGATATTTGAGATTATTTATTTTTGAATGTGACTCATCATCATGTCTGATGATGGCTTGGTCATGGTCGCAAGATTGCTTCCCGATTTGTTGGCTTTTTCGATGTCTTGTCTCATTTTGTTTTCGTGGAGTATAGGATAACACCTAAATCATAGATGAAATATAGAAATTATGTTTTTCATCAATTCATACGTTTTTTATTTCCTTCATGAAGAAACTCTTATCATCTACTGGGGAGTATTTTAACGACCCATCTCTTCAGAAAGGTACAGATCATTCAGTTTTCTAGTTAAATTCTATTAAACACGCCTTAAAATGTTTTTTGATAATGTTGATATATCCATGGGAGATTTTATGGCTCATTTAGTGCCCAAAAACCTAAAATGAGAATTGAATATTTGGTGGCACAGTTGGATTAATCTATGCCCTCGAGCCCGAATGGTTTCTCAGTAATTGTGCAGTTGTAGATAGTGGAGACATGGTTGGCCACATGATTTTTCTACAACCGTGTGACACCAGGTGAAATGTCATGTAGTGATATCAAGCTTTAATAAATAGATCTTTCATATGGGTTATACATGGTTAGAGAAACTATTCACCTAACCAAGAATTGTGCCCCTCTATAACTGTGAAGGGAGCATGGTTGGAACATGATTTTCCAACTATGCGGCCAAACTGTGCACCATTATTCTTTAAAGTGAAATGACTAAAATTAACCTTTTTAATTGCTATTATCGTTCTATCATACCTCTATCCTTCAAAAAGTGGATGTTTTTATTTTCCTTTTCCCGTGGTTTCAAAATCTCCCCTTTCTTGGAATTGAGATAACTCTCTGATCTGAAGTCCAATTCATGATATTTGAGAAGCATCAGATCCATCTAAGTGTGTTATAAAAATATCCTCTAATCCAATATATTTTTATCATTGAATACATTATAATTTTTAGGTTCAATGTAATTAGCACTATATTTAAGGAGTTTGACTTTTTCGTAAATATAATCTAATCTACACATCATTTGAGGATGATATTGATCGAGGAGTCGCAATGAACTTCCGGTATACAGCCATATAATTTTCCCGTCCAGATTTTTTGTATAATATCCATGTTATTGTGAAGAATTTTTTATTTTTTGAGAATACCCTTTATATTAGGTTCTTCATGTAAACTTGATCATTTCATGTAACAACATGTCCCCATACACAACACACACACACACCCCTTCATAGCATGGTCATCATGTCCTGGATTTTCAAGTACCACCAGTTGCCTCATAGACATTTGGCCTCCTTCATGGGGCCCACACTCAAGCCCAAACAGGTTATTTTACTAGTGGTTATCCCCACAGGCGAACACATTTTCATTCCATAAGTCTTTTTCCTCACTCGCACACACCCTAATAAAAATTCTATATGTTCATCCATCATGATCACTACTTCATGCCCAACATGATTAATTATTGTGTTCTAATCTATTAGGCTCCCAAAAAGAATGATTCACCTTGACGACAAGATTCATATCATTTTTCATTTCAACACTTTATCATTGGGGGGTGTTATATTTACCCTCCCCCCACCAAGGACAAAGTCCTAATTGTGGGACCTACATCTAAACCTAGGAAGTGCTGCCAAATATAATGCTGAGTTCCACCTCTGATATCAATGTAACAACAAAACCCAACTGACAACAAAAACACCCTTATGTTACATGGTTGTAGAGTCCTGGCCCAAAGTCTACCAAAATTTTCCATGTAGGCACGTGGCCACCTACTTCTGGGCCATCCGCATACACGAATGTGTCATTAGACTAATAATTGTCCCCACATTATATCACATGTTCTTTCTAATATGCTTATTCCTCACACACACTCGAACTGGGAAACATCCCCAAATGTCACCCATCATAATACCAACTCCAAGCTAAGCATGCTTATCTATAGTGTTCTAATCAATAACCTCTTGGTAGTTTGACCCAAATACCCATTTAATTTTCCATATTATGAATTCCTTTATTTGACCATAGAACCTAACCAAATGACCGCTTGAACTTATTAAAATTCCATGTCTAATTAATAAAATGGGTTTATTACATGGGAAGCATCATTCACGTGGGTTGTTTTACATTAAATGGATTAAATGAATAGAATGAGATTATTTATAAGGGTGGTGTGTCCAATCCTATTACATCATGACTAATCAAATGTCATAATTGTTTTATAATCCATATATATATATTGATATTGGTAAATGAGTTGTATTGAATGTAATGCCTCATGCTTATATTAACAAAAACTAATATTACTTGTATATATATATATAAATGTTTATTGAATTACATGAGAGGTATTTTATCATGATAAAGTGAAAAATATGATCACTTATTTATAGGGGATATGGTGGAATAGTAAGTGTTCAGTTGAGGATGACGGTAACATTCTCCCTTACATCAGGTGTTGGACATGATGTCTCGCACAATTGACACTTGTTGGAAATTAGGATTGATATGATTCATCCTTTTTCAAAATGTTGTCACGATAGATCACTCTTCATATCCTATAACGGGAAAGATATATCCCACTCATTATGAGATATAAGGAATGAAGACGTCTTTTTATTCTTATATTCTCATTAGAATCATTATGGATGTATAAGCTTTTCCCTAGTCCAGCCTGGACTTATATTCCATGTATACAAACACTTATGTTAGTACATACTAGGTTGATATAGGTGGATGCAATATATAACTAAACAAAATATATTATTACTATATATATAGTAATTGATCAAACATATTTTTTATCCATGAGAAAAATATGGTAGAGCCACCAGGTTCCCTTTATGAACCTAAGTAGCTATTTATTTATTTAATTATCATTTTACTCAATTATTTATGCTTACAAAAAATTTACTTATGACCACTTCATGGATTATGTGAATACACCATTGGTGGTGGCATAATAATATTTTTATCTCACACCCTACTCATGCAGCCTTTCATTCATTGGATGATTATCTATCTATAAATATAGATAAGGGATATAACCCTTATATTGGTTATTGATATGTGTACTTATAGTTAGTTCATAGGAGGAGAGATTGAGAATTATCTCGAGGTGCTAGTGGAGTTATTTTTCATCTTTTATTATTTTTTATACTAAGATTATATAAGTTTTCCCCTCTCCCCTTTTGTATACTAGAATTCCATGCATCCACGTAATGACACTACCATAAAGGTTTTTTATATTATTATCTGATGCTCAGGTTTTTTATTCTTCCACATCATATTCATTCATTTATTCTTTATATTCTTATATGATTCCATTATTGTATGTTTTTTATTATATCTATGATGGATATCATGATGATGTTTATAGTATTCCCACCGTGCCCCCAATACAACCTCAATACTTTCCAGAAACCACTCGTGTATGGGGAGGTGCACATGTGGCCATGTGACCAATCGGTTCAGGGCGGGAGTTACGTGGATCTCAGTTTAGGGTGTTACAAAGTGGTAGTAGAGGAAAAAATTACTTTTTCTTATTGTATGGGTATTATAAAAGAGACTATGATTTATGGGAATTTGGTTTGGATCCTGTGCCTGGGCGTAGCTATCCTATGTACAAGGGAAACCAAAATTACATGGGAGGGGTAGTTGTAGTTATTCATAATGCCACTTATAGTTGACACAACTTCTCAATTGGGTGACACACATGTATTTTTATGATATTGATATTGGTATTATTTAAATGTAATTTTCTATACCTAGGAATGATGGATTGTGTGTGTTTCATTCCTACATCACTAACGACACAATAAAAAAATATGACATGAATTTTTTCATACCATATTTAATTTCATCATGCATTTTTCATGTTTTATATTGATAGTTCCTTGAATATATATTGAATTATAGTGACACTTCTTCCATGGATTCTAAAAAATAATTGATACTTAATGTTCCTAAATTATCTTAACAAAATATCTCAAAATAGGTTAGGCACAAAACCGTAATCAGTAAATTATGAAACATTGACCCATGGACCATTAGTCACAGGGTATTGAATGTGTTATGTTGTGTGTTAAGTGTATTCCATATTCTATTTCCAAATGAGTGTGGTCCATTGAAGATAAAAAATGGAAATCCACCTAAATCATCTATATTTAGGGATTAATATAATTTAATATATTAATCATCCAAATGATTATGAATATTAAAGTGAAATTGATTGTCTTATGCTTATAAAACAAAGAATCATGCCTCCATGATGACCTCTAGTCACGTGCCCTGATTTTGGTGATGACAATTATCTTAAGGTGGCATTCCCTAGGCTACATGTGATTCATCATAAAATTTCACCCATAGAACCGCTTTTTGTCCTTTATATGGGTACTGAAACCATGTTTCATGAGGGATTATTATAATGTTGTAGAATTCCAATGGTTTCATTAGATATGCCTTAAGTATGAATGCTTTTCCACAGAAATTATAGTATAAGAATCGTTCCAACATCTCTAGGGGATGACATACCACATACTTTAATGTATTGGAATAAATATGTTTATTCTATATTTGAGTATCTAGAGATGGATCTTGAGTTGAGGGTGAAAATTGATATATACGTTCATTATAATACTCCCAATTTGTGGTGGGATGTGATCCACTAGGCATAATAGAATTGATATATTTTATGTGTGGATTTATAGATAATATTATACAAATAATTCTTTCTCTAGAATCTTATGGTTGATAGAGGTACATAATTCATGAACCTACAATAAGAAATTATGTTTTTATGGAATAATCTTCTCACTTTACATAGATGTAGTGGTTCTCTCATACTATGGTGAGTGATGATCTTATGTCCTCAAATATATTTGAAGAAGGATTGGTATATTCCATAAGATAAATAGACAATGTATTCTGGTTGACTTCCATTTTTGAAATCATCAACCAAGCCCTTATTACAAGGAGAGAGATGAGTGAAGATGAGGGTGAATGTGAGTGTGGTTTGAAACCTAGGTCTATCAGTACTCATTATTTTTGGTGAAAGAGATACTTTAAGTCTACTCATGGTGATAGAATTAGTCATTACCCATGTGGAAACTATTTTATGATCTTTTCCATGTGTGGAAAGTTGGAGAATAAAAAACCACATTTCCAGTGTGATCTAGCAGACTAAAGAGTCTGTGGAATGATGGGTAATATCCAACACATCTGTAAAATCATCCCATGAGTTACGAAATAGCGCTAGTACATTCATACCCCACGTATAATAGTGGGACCAATATTATCCTGTAAGGATGGTAATTGTAATACCACCTATCGATAATGCTAAGGTGGTAGTTGAGAAGAAGTAGTAAAACATCTTATTTTCATCACCAATAGAGTATAATTTCATTGTGAAGTCATGTAGTGACTCAGGGCCAAATAAAAATCCAATTACATTCATTCTAACCAACTATAGTGGAGCATATAATGAGACCTTATATAGTTCAAGGTATAATTATAATTTACTCTAATTTAGTGTCTTATTTATTTGAAAAAGTCACATATCATACATTTATATTCAATACTTTTATAGGAAGTATATCCATAAATATCTAACACATTCATGGTGTTATGATCTTTGATATACTATTAGATATTTGATAATAAAATATTGTCCTATTTATGACTTTTTCCATTGGGATGGATGGATATATTTTGGGTGGAATTATTCCTTCCTTGAGAAGTTAGTATTTGAAAAATCAGCATTATGTACTTGTTAGATCCCTATGAAGACCATACTGGATTCTATCATTGTAGGGTTACATTTACATCACCATATGATGTTATGAATGTTCATAATGTATAATGGGAAGTCCATGTGACAATAGGTGGACCTGAGCAACAATGGTTGGGTAATATGACATCCTAGATTGACTGTATTTTCCTTAATAACTAGGGGTTACAACATACGATTTCTATTCATGTAGTTAATAATTTCAAGTATTTATTTCATAACATCTTATGACGTCTACCTCAAGTGAGAGAGGTACATTTCATGATTTATCGTGTTCTATGAGAAGTACCAGTGACCATCACTCCTTTAAGGATGGAACCCAAAGAGCTTCTTGAACTAAAGAAGTAGTCGAAGGACCTGGAGTCTAATGTTTTTATGTACCCCAACATGTTTCCCTGGGGTTCACTGGTCCTTCTTTCCAGGAAGGCTGATGGTACGCTTAGGCTCATTGTGTATTATCCTCCTTTGAGTCATATCACTATAAATAATTGATATACACTTCCTATAAAAGATGACATTTTTTACTATCTCTAAGGGGAGAGAGTGTTTTCGTATAGATATTTTTAGTCAGTCTATGATCAGGTGTGTCTCATATATCTAGAAATACAACACAAAACATTAACAAGTAGGTATGGTCTAAATAAGTACCTGATCATGTCGTTTAGACTTACAAGATATCATGTAGTCTTTACGGCTCTAATGAATCAGGATTTTTCCCGTATCTAGATAAATTTGTGGTAGTCTTTATTAGAGATATATTAATATATTCAATCTCCAAACTCGACCACAAAATCTATCTTGAGATTATGTAAAATTCATTGAGAGAGAACAAGTTATATTCCATTCTTAGTAAATGACTATTTTGGATCGACAATGGACACTTCCTTGGTCATATTATATCTGATTAAAGAGATTCAGTAGAACTATAGAAATGGATAGTTATAGATTCCCATGACTATCCCACGAATGTCTTTTACATCCATATTTTCTTGGGGAAAGGTGGATATAATAGATTTGTCGTCTAGGATTTCAAATGCCTTGCAGCACTGATTACATTCTTAAGAAATAAATGTGGGAAATAAATATTTTTAGAAGCATGTGAAGTAGTATTTCAAGAGTTGAAGGGAAATTTGAATTCAACGCCATCACTAATTCTTCTATAGAAAAGTATAAGATATATCATATATTATAAATCATTAAGTGTTAGAGAGGGATTTATACTCATGTAGGAAAGAGATTTGTTGTTTATGGGTCCTGTCAGCTAAGGCAACAAGATAAGAATTACATAAATAATTACCTTGAGATCAATATTGTTTCACATGCCTTATGAAATAATAGACACTATCTACATGGAGAGTGTTTTCTGGAATTAAATTATCCCAAAATCCTTAAGTACATATTTATATATTGATTTAAAAATCTAAAACAATGTGGAGAGGTGGAGTACCTATAGTCATTTGATTTCGAGAAAGCTTAAATACATGCTAAAGGCCATTCTATTGATGGTGGCCTGAGCCAGAGGACTCAGACACAATTGGTTCAAAAATCCAATGGAGATTTGATGCTTACGGCCTAAATCTTAGAGATGTATCCTGATATTCAGAAGGACCACGACGTGAGTAGTCCCTAGCAGTTACTTATACTACTCTAAAATGTGTAAGAATTTGATGATTGAATTATCCAAAATGCATTTCTCTAATATAATGTGTCTCATATGATTATACATCTTCATTTTAGGCAATGGATGTGGATGATATATTACTTTTTTGTGGGCATTTATTGGTCCCAACAAACATCAGAGAGGATGTAATGTGAGAATCACATGCCTCATTATGGTCAGTTCACCCTGGGGTCACCAAAATGAATCAAGATCTATGACACCATAATTGGGGGCCAAGATGTAAACACTAGATTTTTAGCTTCATCACTAAAATTTCCACCTATGAGTAGGTGATGGAAGAGCATTAGAATACGGAAGGGATTTTACATCCACTTTCCATTCCTGATTGAAAATGGGATGATGATTCATTGGAAATAGTGATTTTTCTACTGAGATCAACTCATTGAAACAATATAGTGTGGGTTGTGATAGTTAATTTTATAATGGTCAAACACTTATTTCTTATGGGAGATACCTTCTCATAATATTATCTAGGAATTATGTTATTTAGGGAGGTTGTATGACTTAGGGGGTCCCCTTGTTTAATAATTTATAATAGTGGTGCCCTCCTTAAATTATGGTTATTGTAGGTGTTGTAGAATTATTTAGGTATATAGGTGATTTTGAGTACAAGAAATCAACCACATACTGATTGATAGTTAGATATTACTATTCTGGAGTTAGAGGACATGATCCATGCATGTTTCCATGATTTTTAGGGTTCTTGGGTGACTCCCTTTACCCTCATAAAGTTCCCTTATAATAACATCTTTCATGATACCATAGAGATGTATCCTTATGAATCTTTATATGGTAGGCCTTTATGATCACCTATATCTTGGATTGATGTGGGGGAGACATTTATACATGGACCATTTCTTGTATAAATGACTACATGATCTGGTCTATATGATCAAAATTTGTGGGATGATAACTTAGTCCAGATAGTTGTCGTATGCCAATAGTCTTCGATGAGCTCTCAAGATCAAGGTTATAGACTGGGGTTTCTTGTGAGCCTCACCCTTGGTGGGGAATTGACATATACAGAGGTACAATAGGCTATCATCGTGGTTTTTTGGACCCTTCAAGGTTGTGAAACATATTAAACTAGTGGATTACATGTTGTAAATTCCTTAGATATATCGATTTATGTATGAAATATTCCACGTATCTCTGATTCTTCGGTATTATCAAGAACCATCAAAACTATTTCATCCAGATATGTTTGACTTAGAAGTTCATTCTTTTTGTATTATAGAGTAGTGTGTGAATCCACACCAGTGTAGATTTGTTTCTTTGACATGGGTTCTATGGTAGCATGGATGAGTATATTATGAGACCTATGACATCATATCATGGTCTATTAACATCAATCCAGAAGGATATTATGAGTGGAAAATGTCAAATTCAAGAGAGTTACTATGCTGGGGAACCCCTTGGGTGTCCAGGATACCCTAATCTAGTCCTGAATTTTATTTAGGCAATATTTTACAATTCATTCATTCGGTATATTATTAATCTAATCTAGTTGAATAGTTTTAATGATATCAAGTTGTATCAGAGTCTAGATCAATGCATTTTCCCATGGTCAACTTCAAAAAAATTCACAACCAAATCCAATAGGAATCTGATGTTGATGGAGTCTAACCCAGACCCATGTAGGATATGAATGTGGTGAAAATCTATCCCATTTATGAAAAATTTACTCCTTTTGAGAGTCTGTAATTTCTTTTTTCCCATTGACAAAACTGTGAGGAGAAAAGGCATCTATGTGGCACCCAAATTCCCCTGTTTTACATCTATTTGTGAAGAATCCATGTTTCACCTCTTCTTATAATGTGATTGGGAAAACAGAATCTTGGGAGGCCTAGGGGAGTTCATTACCCCAACCAGTTTTGTGGATTCTGTTGGTGATATTTTTGTAGGGCTGGTTTTCAAGTGCTGGTAGGCCAAATCATGAGGAGGAGGTACAGACCGTCCTTATATTAGCCAACTGATGGACCATATGTAAAGCCCACAATCTAGCTTAGAATAGTGGTCAACCACATTCAGTTATGTCCGTGAATGTGATGGGCCTCTTCCTAGCGGTGGACCTTTCTATCCTTCATATCACGAAGAAATGTCCCCTCCCTCAGATGCTTTGATTCCAAAAACAATGGGGGTTCCCAAACATATCTCAAGGGTTCATTGGGGGTGATGTCTAACCCCCTCCAAGGGGTGTAAACTATACCCTGATGGTAAATTGAAATAAGGGGTGATGTAAGGAGGAGGCATAGAAGTAAGGCCTACATTTCCAATTATATCGAGCTAATCCACATAAGGAAAGAAATTAAGTAGCCGAATTCTTGGATTCAAATTCATCCTTTAACTACCCTCTTATGGAGTTATACACTCTTGGATCCCTTCTATCATGATTTTCTAACATTTTTATTGGATATTCTTTGGGACTCATGTATTTTAGATCTCTCTGATACTCTGTATTTTCCATTTTCATTATTAAATGTCAATGAATGTGGATAAAAATGGTTTGCATTATTCAGTTTTAAATTTAAATTCTATTAAACCTCCCTAAATATGATGTATAATCATGTCAATGTGGTGACAGGTGTGGCAAGGGATTTTTTGGATATCGGATCCCCAAAATTGGATGAACAGACTAGGATGCACTGTTAGAGGAAACTGTTCTATCTAGCCCAAACTTCTTTTGTGAAATCAAGCAGTTGTAGATAATGTAGACCCTGGTTCTATACGATTTATCAAAAAATTTGAGACCCTAGGTTCATGGACATCTGGTGCTATAGTTATTTAGAAGAGATCCCCTTTTTCATGATTTGTGCACGGTTATATTAACCATGTGCTTGACCATGAAAGGTGATACTCAATAGCAGTCTATAGTGTATGGATTGTGAACGATTTGGAAAACCATGCTGGTAAACTATGATCCCATATTTCTAAGGTGAAATGACTAAAATTTCCTAGTTTAATTATATTAAACCTTTTCTAATTCCTCTCTTCTTCCTCTAGTGGATGGTTTTGTATTTTTTATCTCATGGGTTTAAAATCTATTCATGTTAGGACTTGAGGTAAACCTCTGATCCAAAGTTCGATTCAAGATCTCTTGAAAGCTTGGGACCCATCTTAGTAAATTTATTAACCCTCTCCCTTCACGTCTATGATTCATTTTTGAATCATTTTTACTATTTATGTGTAATATCAATTACCATATTTTTAGGGTGTTGGACCATTTCCTATATTTCATCAAATATACTTTGATTCTGAGGGAAATGTCAATTGAGGTGTTCTCTACGGCCTTAAGGTTGGTGGAAACATCATTTTCCCATGGAGTCTTATTGTCTCATTGTTATGTCGTTGTACTATAATCCAATATTTCCACAGTTTCCTATTTATAGATATTTCATAATATGAAGATAATACTTGAACCTTTATACATGCATGTCGACCCCTATTTAATGGATCAGATATTGTGGAACTTATTTAAGGAAACCCTTTTTGGCGTTCCAGGGTGAAAATCATTAATGGATAATAGAACCAAATGACCAGAATGATATTATATCTTTTTTTATTGGTTTATGAATGGTTTTACCTTGTTATATGGGTTCTTTATAGAACCTAAGAAGCCTACTAGGGGTTTGACCCACCTATCCTTGAAATTTCCTATATTGGAAATTCATTTATTTCATGGTGGAACCTTTAAAAATGACCCACTTCAGCACTGTAAGTTGAAATTGTTCATTAAATTAATTATGCAGGTTCATTATATGGGAAGCCTTTGTTCACAAGGGTTTAATTCAATTAAATTATTTTAATGAGTAGAAAGCGATTTTTTATAACCATGGTAAAGATACCCCTATTATTTCAAGATTCATAAAATTTATTAATTGATTTATATGCCATTTCTTAATATTGAGCATGTTAAATGCGATTCATGGGAAGTAATTCACAATTCCTATATTTAAAAAAATGAATATGCCTAATTTATACAGTTATTTATTTAGTTATATTTATATGAATGTGGCTATTGAATTAAATGAGATGAATTAACTCGCGATGAAGGTTAAAAATTTGAATAAGCCTTTATATATTATATGGTATGATGGTAAGGGTAAATTTGAGCCTGATGGTATCATTCTCTCTTAACTCGAGTGTTGAGACATGACATCTCACACCACTGACACTAGTTAAACACTGGTCTTGATGCTCAGTTTCTATTTGTCAGATTGTTGAATGATGGAATAATCCCCATATAGAGAGATGATCATGACTTCTCCCACTCAGTATGATATATAGGTAATTTACCATACATATTGAGCTTATAGGTTCATTAGAATACTTATGGATGTTTGATTTACACCATGGTGTATCCAGCACTAGTATTTTATGTATATATCCACTTATGTCTACATGTAGATGGTTCATCGTATACAATATATAACGAATATATATATATATATATATATTAATATATCTATATATATGGGAACTAATAAGAAATTCATTTCAGCCATGAGCCGAAGAAGGTCGATCCAATATATTTTCATTAAGAACCTAAGCATATGGTTATTTTTTTGACATTATTAATTATTTATTTATGTATCCATAGTGTTTAATTATTATCACCACTTGGATTACATGTAGACACTATTGGTGGTGGCCTACTAATATTTTTATCTCACACCATACACAGGTTACCTTTGGTACCCAAGAATACCATCTTTTTGTAGGTATAGATAAGGGAAAGAACACTTTTACTGATTGGTGATATGCACAATTATAGTTAGAGTTCAAGATTAGTGGATTAATCATTAGCTCAAAATGCTCAGGGAGTAGTTTTTATTCATTTTGTACATTTTGATTAGCATGATTGTATGCATGTTACAATGTTACCTATTTTATACATTCATTCCATGCATCCATTTATCGACACATACATAGTGTCTTTTGATATGATTTTCATTTGTTCTATTCTATTAATTATTCAACTAATTATTCATTTATTTATTCTTTCTTTTCTTGTATGATTCAAATAAAGAATGTTTTTTATTAAAACCAATATTAAACACTTGTATGATGGTATAGTCACCCCACCATGGAACCATAACACACTCACTTCTATTCGGTTCCCTCTAGAAATTGGGGTGTTTCACTTGAGACCCTATGACAAACTATCTAATGGAATGAGATATGTGTATGCCAGGTCAGGAATTTACAAGTATCACAACTACTATTGATGTGACCATCAATGAGTTACATGTTGGGAACCAAGACCACCGTGAAAATGTATTATGTCAGTGTGTTATTCCCTTGGATAATGCCTTTTTCATGCATGGTGGCATGGATTATTGTACCTTAGAACATGATTCATAGATTTTTTCCTAATAACCTCAGTTATTTTTGGTTTATCTCTAATCTACTAACATTACTTTTAGGGATTTTTTATCCTTAGGTTTATGAGATGTTTTTCTCTAGTTTATTGTTGCATCCTTAAACTTATTTGAGAGGTATCTCCCTCAGGATAGTGTTTTTAAGATGGTTTTTATTTTGTTATTGTTTTGTTCTAGTTTATTATGTGTTATGTTGTGGATGTACTTTATTAGTGAGAACTTTTAGATTTAACTTATGGGGTGTTTTTTCGAACAACCATTTTCCCTTATTTTATCTATATATTTTGTTTTGAATTTTTGAGGACTAGAATGGATTTAGACATGTATAATGTAAGGTAATCGATCATAGAAGACCTTTCCTTGTGCGTTATATATATTTTTAGAGATTATACTATCTCATAGGGGGGTCCAATACATTTTCATTCAAGGATATTTAGTGGAATAATGGGTGGTGAGGTTGGAAAATGTTTTGCATTATAGAAGACCATGTTGTATCATTTGGGAACTTTGAGAGGATACAAACATTTTAGGTATGGCTAATCAACACACATAAATTATGTAATAGGACAATTTCCGGTGGTAGGAAACTATGATGGGGAGGTGATAGGCTGTTTTTTTGTGGTTTTAGGAAGTCCTTAAAATTTTCAGCTAGCTATAACATAGAGACATGGGTTGCACCATAGCCCCCATTTTGGAGAATGGGTTATGCAACATGGTTCATAGGGATTCCCCATATACAAGGATCATATTTTATTGAATCTTCTCATAGATATTGAAAGAAAACTTTGGGAATGTGGGTTACAGAGTTGTCACTTGTGTTATGTTGTTGATTCCAATGTGTCAAGAAATTATACAGTGTAGTCATAGGGGTTTCTCCATAGTCTATTATTTTCCAGTATTCTTATAAATATATAAACCCCCATTCATATCCATATTTCTCCCAATTATTCCCGCTAGACCCTAGGTTCCCTAGAGAGGATTTTGAAGGCTTTGAAGCCCCCTTTAGATTGTTATGTGTACTAGTTTTCCATGGTTCCTCTATAGAAATATGAAAAACGTTCTACTTCCCTATTATTATAGTTTATTCTTGGATCATTCTCATTCCCCATCTTTCTTAATTTCATTAGTGATTGCATATGGTTACTTTTCACCGTGATAATGGTTTCACTCTTGATTTCCCAAATAGTGTTTGATCAATATGATTATTTTTATATAATATTTATTTTCATGGGTTATAATATTCTACATGAAGGATTTTCCTAAATAAAAAAACATTCAATGTTTTTTTTGGTTAAATATGTAATGATGAGGAATTTTTAAAAATCCATTTTTTTCAGATAATATCTTGAAAAAAAATTATGCCTGATTCATATAAAATTGAATATCTGTTATTCCTTTTTTGGAATTGGATAATTATATTTTATTTGGAATTTTGATAAAGGATGAAAATAATCTAAATTTGTGTCAAATTAGAAATTTCCATCTCATAGTATTATGAAAATTGATATATTATAGAGATCAGGCTTGTGTAATATTATATCTTGATATACCTGATGAATTGAGTCACCCCACGAGGAAATCTGTGATATTTTAATTATTTTATTCAATATCAAATAAAAAAGGTTGTTTGATGAGGATAATAGTTTGGCATTGAGAGATAACATTTACTTATAAATGGTGAATTTCTTATGTTGGGTATATGAAATCACATTTTCATGTAAAGGCCATGTGACCTGTTGTATGGGCCTTGATGTTGATATTTACTATGAATATTTTTCTTTTACCTTTTTTCAACTCTAGATATGATACTGTCAATGTGATGTGATACTATTATGGCTCGAGATATATGGGTTGGGTGGCCTAATGTAGTTGCATCAATTCACACTAGTAACTTTGAGAGACATGGCTATGTGCATGTATGCGTCAGGGATGGAAAAAGAGAAGATGGAATGGATTGAATATGGGATTACTCATTTTAAGGATTAATATAGATTCTTATAGTTAAATATTGTATTTAATGTTAAAATACCCAAATTCTTTGTTTTACATTCATTCCATACCCCACTACTTGAGGAAGCTGGATATGCTTTGTTGTATCACACTTATAGTAGAATAGGATGTTTTCCAAGAGTACATGGAATTATGGAATGATTAACCATGTTAAATTATTAAATTAGTTGATGGGTATGGTGCTTCGGAAATTAAAATGACATATCATGAGAAACTATAGACTCAGATTGGATTATTCCAACAGGGAAGGGATCCACATGGGTTGCTGATAAACTGAAATCATAATAATGTTAATTAATGGATAGTGAATTAATTAATGAGTGTAAATGAAAAAATGAAAAAATTAATTTCATAAAATAATCTTAATTGAATGTGTTTTTATTTTATATCTAGTTCATTGTAGTGGAAACCTGATGTCTGAGTGATGATTGATGCAAAAAATCTTAGGACCAAGTTATAACTAATGTTTTGATTTCAGAAATATTAAATATTATACATTTGTTATTTTATATATAACCCAACACATGTCATTAAGGATATATAGACCTATTGGTCCATGAGATGGAATACTCACAAACATCATGGTGGTGTGGTTGAATGGCTGAAAATTACCTATGGGCCCACTTAGTTTTCATGGAATTAATTTTTTTTATAATGAATAGTGATTTTGCTTCCATAATTTTGTGTGGAGGAATGAAATGGATTGGTATTATTTACAATACATGTATCTCCATTAATATATTCCAACTGTTATTATAGGTGTGACCTTTATAGGATGTGATTGATTGAGGAACCTTAAATGGTTTATAGGATGTGATGTCTTGTTGTATACTACCTATGGTATGACACGTGTTATATGGTCTATAATGGCTCCAAAAAACAATTTGGTTACTATAATTATATGAGATAATGAGAAAATATAATTTTTGAGATGAATTTTATGATACGTGTCCCATGTATCTTAGACCTAGATTACTTTTGGATAGATATGGATCAAGACGTACAATGTTTTTTTTAGAAGAGAAAATAAATGGTAATGTTGTTAAAGGGTTATCAGGTTCATCATTTTATTATAAAAAATGATCTCTCTTGTATGTGGGATTTAGTGAGATATATCCATGGTGATGCTAGGAATGTAGTGTACCCAATGAACTGATGAGTCAGTTTCTCTAGTTGCTCAAAAGGCCTGAGTATGTGTTCTATATATTTTGTATGACTGTTTCCATGTATGATCATGCTGAGTATACTATCATTATCACCACATATATAGACAATCTACTTTTATTTTAGCATCATTAGGATGGGTATCCTGATCAATATTACAAGGTTTTGGTTTTATTGGATTTTTTGGGCTGTATGGTCTCTACAATATTTACCTTTTTGATAATTGTAGTTTACTTTCATATTTTTTATGTCACAACCTATGTTCACATTCAATTCCTTATCTATATGATACAAAGATGATCGATTTATCTATCCTGACATTATTTTCATTATGTTTCTCTTAAAATGTAATTCCTCTCATTTATATATATGATATACCCTCGGTGCTTGTCATAAACACATGGCATAATGGATGTGGGTCTTTGGTGGTCACCATATCCTTTACCTCATTTCTAGACAAGGTGGTGAACACTTTGGGGGGTGGGTGTTGTGTCATATTGGGTTATAAAAATGTGAAAAGTTCAACACAAATAAACAATTTAACTGAAATATTCAACGGAAAATAGGGATGGTTATGAAATTTGAAATTTATTGTTAATCTTTAATTAAAATTGGCTTTGTGGGGTCTATAAAAATTCCCTCATATGTTATCATATTCCACAAAAATGTTACATGTTGCCTCTAGACATTTCACTAAATAACATATAACTTATTCTTTATTAATTTCCCTAACAAAATCATAATATATTATTCATGTTACTCCATGCTCTTTGAGTAAATTGGAAGATCATATATAAATACAAAATAATATATTGAGTTATTATCCGAAGTCTATATTAATCAAATACATGATATTTTATTGGGAATCAGTATGAATCTATTAAGTCAATATAAAGTGATATTTTCCATAACATGTTTCAATGTTTGTAATAGTAATATCTTCCTTCTTCAATTTCAACTATTGATATCTAAAATGAATAACCACATCCGAGAAAAATTGATCACCTTGGAATTTATAAAACAACTCATCAATCCTTGGTATGGGGTAGATATTATTTGACATGATCTATTTGATCTCCTTGTAATTGATATACAACTACATTGATATATCAATTTTCATAGACAAAATCATAGTAAAACCCTATGGAGATGCACTAGGGTGTAAAAACCCTTGTTTAAATGATCATATAACTTCTTCTTTAACTCTTCTATTCTAACTGGGGGAATACTATATGGTAATTTGGTTATTAGAGTGGCTCTATGTATCTATTCAATTATGAAATATTCCTTAAAATATTTGGGATGTTTGGGAACCTCTCATGTAAATACTTATGTGCATTCCCTTATAATAAGAATTTCTTCAGGTTTTATTCTTTCCTTTTACACGAACTTTTGGGTATTTTAGGTTTCTTCACATTTTATCAACAACTATATGATTAAGGTATTTAAAAATAAGACTGATTATCTTATTTTCATTATTTATGGAAAATGGGATGGTTCGAAATATATAGAGAGATTTTATTTGAATAATAGTTGTTGTGAGCTTTATAAAATTATACCTATTCCATTCCCATAATTTTTAAACATTCCACTAAGGGAATGATATGATATTCACTGAAGGAATCTTACCAAATATGCTAATAAGATATATGTCCATATCTTGGGTAACATGGATCATACCACTAAGTATTGTTTTATAGGCATATCAATATCCTGCTATCAAGGATATAGTTCAAAAGTTCTAAAAAATATATTGTATATAAAATAATTAATAGGAACATAATCAAATTAAACTATTTCTATTACATACTGAATATGATGTGTACATAGTTTTACAGAATTTTTTTGTTCCACTATAGCTATTATCATTCAATAATCCTTCCCATGATCTTCAAATCTAGTGTAATGTGAAATTGAGTACCCTAAAAGTCCCATGATTTATTGCATTGGATATGATAGTTATGTTACACCTTACAGTTTAAACATTGAACCATGGGTGTTCCATTTATAGGTTCTTTCCCTTTATCCATCACTTTGGATGGCCTCTTAATATATCTTAAACATTCATGTATTTTGTGTCCTTGTATATATTATATTAATCATTTTAACATCCAATTTTCTCAATGTACATAATTCTTTTTCCGATATATTTTTCTTGTTGGTGGTTGGATATCCTTTCTTTCTTTCTTTTCCATTTGATACATCAACATAAAAGTTCAATAATCTCTTCTTATCTATATTTACATGGGAATATTATACAAGTTATATATTTACAATTAGATAATATAAAACTAAATCATTATAAATACAAGATTCATTGATAGATATAGCCTTCTAGATGGGTGATTTTAAACCATAAAGGAATCTATCCATTTTTCTTTATAACAAATCATGTGGTATGTCATGAAACTACTGGGTTGTTTTCTCATAATACACGACTGATTAAAAATTATTATTTTTATGATCATGGAATCATACCATCATATTTTTTATAAGATTTTTAAGTATATACCTTTTAAGAAATTACATCCCCAATTATTCCATTTATATTTCATCAATTTTATCTTTTTGAAATTTTATTTTTATAAATGTGTACCATTGATCAGCCTCTACATGTAACGGCTCTACTACTAGTGTATCCTTATCCTCACCAAAATATATAAGTATGAAAGATATATTTTCCATTTAATTATCCCAATTTTATGTTACAATTGGAATGAAGTCCGACTAAATGTCAGCAATTTTTTTTCAATAAAGGACACAGTAACCGGTTTCCCTAAGAGATAGAGAAAAATTAACTTGTTTTTGGTTATTTTTTTCCTAGACAATTGGGTAACCATAATCCAAAAATTTTGAAATCAACCACCCATTACATTGTAAATTCACTTAGAAATTGTGTCATTTTCCCTTTTGTGGGGTTTTGGATTGGATTATCCTAGTTCTCAACATTTTCTAAAATTGAAAAGTTTTTAAAAATAACTAAAATTCATGAAATATTAATAAATAATTTATCTTCTTTCAGTAAATAATTATATTGTAATATCTTATATAATTACTTTGTCTAGAATGTTTTTCACAAATTATTTTTATAGGATCAGGTACATTAATCATTTTATATCATTAAATGAATGGATAAATTGATATATATTATTTATAATGGTTTTTATGGTGTTTTTTTATTAATTGAAGCATATTATACGAGATTATGAAACCATGTGGGAATCAAGTCCTCCTTGTCTTGCACTAGGTGATGATCAGGTTAATACCTCATCCAAACAATTCATGGTTATTCCTAATATGTGGATTTCAATAGAGCCACATCCTCTTGTAGTATCTAGTTATATATTATTTTACTCGGAAATCATATGCACTTATATATTACTAAAAAAATAAATACTTTCCCTTAAAATAGTAACATATCACTATAGTTTTCACTATCTTTTTCATGTCTTAATTCAAATATTAACATAAATATAATATAATACAAACTATATTCACCAAACATTTTCATTCATTACTAATAATTACTTTTTTGAAAAATATCATAATATTAATATATTTCATAATCAATAGGCTAGGTATATTAAGAGAATTAGTTTTATACATCACCTATAAAAATTAAATAAGAAATTATTTTCATCATTCTATTTTGTCCTCATAAAATATATCATGTTCCATTTATTATATGTATTCACGAGATGATATAAATCATTAAAATGGATGTGTTAAAAGAATGTTAATTGGTAGAATAACATTGATAGAATAAGAAATTTGAATCCATAGAATGTGGGTGATAAGAATCATCATAATAATCATATCCTTATAAAAAGATCACCATTATAAGAATAATAGAATCATTTGATAAATTCATGGGATGTGGAATACGTGTTGTAACAAAACCATATAACATTGTGTTTAAATAACACAAATTCACACTTGTGATTTATTTTTGAGGTATTGTTTATTTATTTTTAGTCAATTTTTCTTTATCGGTTTCCTTTTAGTTGTTGGTAGAAAATGATAAATTTGGGGTAAACAACACGGTGTGCACATTTAGGGCACAATTTTCATATCTGTGTGCCCTATCCAAGGTAACCGTGTTACTAAGTTGTATTTTTGGACAATGGATTATTGCACTGTTATCACATGGTTTGTAAACTATTCTGTCTAACTGTCCGACATGTCCTTATAGTATTGTTAGGGGATCACAAATGACACACTATTTACAAAATTGTGTGGGAAAACTGTATTGAATGTCTATTACTTTTAAAATTGGATTTTCTATTTTCTACTACTTGTAATTTTAACCCTAAACATCTATTTCTCTCCCTCCTTTGTATTTTATACCCTAGAAGAATCTCCCTCATTCATGACTCTCCCTTGGGATATATTTTGGTTTTTTATTTGGTATGTATTCTTCATGGAACCCTCATGTGATCTATTTCTTTATTTCCCCCTCCTTTCTATAGTTTTCCCCTTATTTGTTGGGGTATAAATGCTCATGTGGATAAGGTGTCATTTTTAGTGTTAAATATTGTTTAATAAGGATTGATCTTAATGTTTAATGTTCAATATTGCCTCTATATGGTTTTCTTGGTGTGCAGTTATTGGTTTCCACTATTTTTCATAATTTTCTTCACAAGAGGTAGGTGTTTCCATGATTAAAAATTATTTGATGAATTTTATATTCTTGATTGAGTGTTTAAATGTGTTCTATGATATATTTATGGGGTTTAAAATAGTGTTTTTGAAAGGTTTTTTTGTTTTGTAATGTTTGAAAGTAGTTTTAATGAAGGAAATTGGGTGTATTTTATGTAAGTCCCCATGTTGTGAATTTTTTTAATGTTCTTTAGAAGTTAAGAAACATGTATGCTAAATTATTCATGTGGTGTGGAACATATTTTACAAATTGTTTAGTGTGTGTTTAGATTAAAAAGTGATTTCTGTTGGGATGTTAGGGATTTATCAAACATGTTAATATAGTTTAGATTAGGTTTATGTGAAAGTGAGGTTATGAATGGCCTATGAATTGAAGATAGGGAACAAATGGAAACATGAGTATATAGGTGGTGAGACTAGGACTAGTGTTTTGGTTGACTCTGAGGTGGCACATCCTAGATTCATATTTGAGGATTGATTTCACAACTCTAACTAAATTATAATGGTTTTAGGAGACCTCTAGGCCCATGGGGTGTCCCCCCTTAGTGGTGCATGCATGATAAAGGTATTGGTCATGGTTTCTATACTACTTTTCACTAATATACAATGTACCTAGTGTCCCATTGATCTAGTTCTGAGAGGGTTTTCTTTTGACATAGTACTATTTTATGATATTGTACTCATTGTCAGCATACATTAAACTTTTTAGGTTATTTGAAAAGGGGCCATGTTTTCCATAAATTATTTTCTATAAAAATGTTTCTATTTTTTTATTATAATAATTCATTTGAATTTTCTAATAATTTTTATAGCATGAAATATCTTTATTGTGTGGGTCACTATTGGGCTTTGGATCACACCCTAGAAAAACCTTTGGCTGAAAAATAACTTGATTATGTTTGACACAGGTAAAGGATTGATGTTTGGAGATAGTGGCTTGGATTTTTAGGGGTCTACCCTTGTAGGTGTTGCGACGGTGGAATGAGGTTGATGTTACTTTTGTTTCATAGTGGTTTTTGGGATAATGTTTATTCCATTTTTGTTATATCCCTTTTGGGTTCAACATTAATGTTGTAAACATTGAATCTGAAAATTTTAATTCCATGTTTGGTTATGATTGTTAAATTTTGGTTTATTTATTATTATTTTTTTGTCTGTGATTGATTATGTGGGTGAATTCATTCCCATGTTTCAATGTTGATACTTATGAACTTGTTGTCTACCTATGTGGATTTGGAATGCCCTTCAGTCCATGCCATGGACTGGGTCAGTTGGTAGTTTGAATGACATCCCTTCATGGTTCATGAAAAAATAGTATTCGCGCCGGATGCACTCTTATTGGGGTCATGTTATTTTGGGGATGAGTCTGTTGTAACATCCCAAGTATGTAATGAATAATAGATACTTTTATATATGTCTATTAATTAATGAGATAGTGTTTTAGAGGCTTAAAATGAAAATAAATCCAATCTTAAGCATGGAATACACTAATATTTTTTAAAAGATTGTTTTAATGCCTTTTGATGGCAAACCATTTTTAAATCTATCTTTTGAAAATTTTATAAGTTATTTTTGTCAAAATAAACTTATTCTTTATGATTGGGACATCAAAATTTACTTTGTGTGAATTTTTGGTATTTTTCTGACAATGTTCATTTTTTAACGAATAGTGAAAAATACTGCATTTTACATCAAAACTGCTTTTTAATCTAATTTATTTACATGATTAGATTATCTTTTGAATTGGTTTTAAAGATAAATTAGAATATTTCTTTACCATTTAATCCAATGGTGGTCATTAGGATTAATTTCACTTTGGAATTGGGCATAAACTAATTCCAAACTTTTCATAGATATTGTTTCAAAAAAACCCGCTATTTGTTTTGACAACGGGAATAATTTTTAAATCAATTATTTCAATTTCTGTATTTGGAATTTGGTAAAATGGATTAAATATTTGGAATCAGAAGGCCCAAATTATGTAATCAATACTCTTTTGTTTTTGGACATTATGAATAGTAACGACGGTAATTATCTTTAATTATCTTGATTAATGAGTAATCGGGTAGTTAAGGATAATAAAATAATATCATAATAATACAAAATGACACCCAAATGTGTCCTAATTCTACTGGTTGTCTCATGTACAACCATGGGATGCCTTGTTCCAAACTTGGGGACCCCATGGAATCACTTTTGTGGAAAGTGACTTGTTATCTTTTTATTTTTTTAAAGAAAGTAAATATAACAAGAATGTATCTCCTAATTAAAAAAAATTAATTTTGTCTACATAGATGATATATTAGAATATAAATAATCATTGGAAATCTAAAAATATTTCCTACATCATCTTATTTTTTTCATAATTTTTAGACTTTAAATAAATTAAATTATTTATGACATCATGATGATGCAGCGATTACCTCATTAATAAAGGATTTACATAAAATGAAATGATAATGTAACATATATGACCTAAACATGTCCAAAACCTATTGGATGGGTGGATTTAGAACCCTTATCACTTTACCCTCGAATTATATCAATGTGGGACCTTTTGAATCCGAAAATAATTTTCAAATAAAGTATCATTTCTTTACTTTCCAAGAGTACCCCTCCTCTCCTCTTATAAAAGGACCTCACCTCTACCTCCTTACCCACACTCCCAAAGCCTTTGGATCGGCCATACCCTGCCCATTCTGTCTCTCCACATCCCTCTCTTACTCCTTG
The DNA here is from genome assembly GCA_963277665.1 of Viscum album. Lineage (NCBI taxonomy): Eukaryota > Viridiplantae > Streptophyta > Magnoliopsida > Santalales > Viscaceae > Viscum > Viscum album. The sequence continues at coordinate 1,622,939,013 of OY728129.1, forward strand.
AAGCCTCACATTGGGCAGAAGGCTTCCCAATGAAGCCTCTGAGCTCAAACCAAAGGGAGTTACCCGATTTTAAGGTAATGTCTTCATTTGAGTCCTTTTGTTTTATTTTTCTTCTCCGACCCCCTAAACTCTTTTTATTAATTTATTTTGTAACAACCCAAGTATCTTCAATATACTAGGATGTTGTTATATGAATTATTAGAGCTGAACTTACACACACCTACATCTAATGGTTAAAGGACATACTGTTTCCGTGGATGGTGAATTTATGCCTCCCGAAACGATGATTGTTCAACATTATTTTAACACCTTCAAAGGTGGAAATTAAGATGTCATTATATTTATATATGATATATAATATGTTTATGTTTTTCTTAAGCTTCTGTATTTTTCATTTTGGGCATACCTTTATGGTTTCCATTATGGGTAAACATGATATCTTCATTTAAGGAAGTGCGGACTACCGCCCCCTCAAAGTGATTTGATTCATTAAATACCATATGTGGGACATATAAAGGATAGAACTATGATATTATATATGATATTATATTGTAATTATAATATATCTTTATATATTTATGATTCCATTCTATAAAATACAAAATAGAAATGAAAGTAGTGTTCATGCGTACGTACGGCTTACCGTCTCCATGAACGGTGCATTTCATTTCTTACCTATAAATGATTATGTAATATTATGAATGCATGTATATAATGGATATATATGATATATACATCATGATTATAATTCTGTATATAATGGATACATGAACAAATTGTAATTATAAAGGGTTTATTTTTGACTCAAGTACCAATGATCGTTAAAACGACCGTTATAAACTTAAATAATACAATAGTGTTCATGACATGGAAATAAGTGAAATAAAAGGAATAATGAACTTGAAAAGGGTTCTTAAGCAAGTATAAATTAACTCAAGTTTATTATTCAGGACATTAAAGAACGATCGAGTCAAGTCAGACCCGAGGTATGGGTCTTCGTCTCAATCTCCTTTTATTGAGGAATATTTTGTTTTATACACAACCTTCTTTTATATGGTGTATAACCCCCTTTGACTTTTACTTTTATTCAAAAGGAATCTTTTTTATACTAAGCGTTTACTAAACGAAAAAAGGGAATGTTTTTGTTGTACGTATGCAGCGACAACGACTTCTCCGCCGCCGTGACCATTATTTGAGTTTCGGCTTCCTCTACAAGCCATACCTTTTTTTAAAAGCAAAATAAATACCAAGTTTTACTTTTCATTTATTTTGGTATTGAAAATGGTTTTCATAATGTTTTTATATCAATGTGTTGTATTGATATCTTGTGATCGAAAGGTGGAAATGTTTTGTTTCCTTTATGCATTTTTTATCTGATACGATTATGTTGAGGTTCTTGGGGATTATTATGAACATGGGTGGTTCCATGATAAACTAAGGGCGGGTGAGCCCGATATAGCTCTCCAATGCATTGGGTAACGTGCAGGAGTGAAACGTTAAGGTTTCTCCGAAGAGATTTAGGGAATATACTGTGATGGGTTTTCCAAACGTAACCAAGAGGGTTACTACCTACGTAAGAATGTTATGAATGCCTCAAGTTACCTTTATGTCTTATGATTTCTATGATTTATTCATGATTTGATGAAGTATATTAAAGTGCTTATGTTTTATGGGTAAATTATGATTTCATTCTTATGTATATATGTACCCATGTTTCCTTTCCATATTTTTATATCCCTTACTGAGCTTTTTATGCTCATCCCAAGTTTTTTTGAAATGTTTTTCACAGGTCAAGGGAAAGGTACATGATATGATGATAGTGTCAAGCAAGTGTCAAGAAAGAATCCATGTTCTATTTTAAATATGTTTCCATTGATGGGAAAGAAGAATACTATCTTTATGTAACCACTTTGTTTATATGTGGAATGTAATGCAAGTTTTATGATCTAATTATCTAAAACTCTAAACCCGAAAAGATTCTCAATGTGTAATCTTGTAATAACTAATGATTATGTAAGGTTTAAGGCTGGCGCCTTATAGTTGGTATCATAGGTCTGTTTAGATAACTTTAGGAGTTAGAATTCTATTAAATGATTATCCAAAAATATTTTTTTATGGTCAAATTCAAGTGATATAGTATTTGAAGATTACCATGTTTTTCATCTAAGACATGTTTGTTCAGAATGGTTTTTCGTAGAGGAAATAGGGAAGCAGTGCTAGGAAGGCATGCAGAAGGAAATAACCATCCGAATCAGCATCCTGAGATAGTTGGAATTGGAACTGAACAGTTTGTTGTAGTAATGGCACAGTTGTCTCAAGTGATAAATGGCGGTGGTATCCATACACGAGATCATCCAGATCAACCACACAGGAACATGTCAGTGGTGGAACATTTTATGATGCAAAATCCCCCATCATTCAGAGGATCATCTGGCCATGTGCTAGCTGAAGGGTGGATTAAAGAACTGGAGAAGATTTTCGATGTCATGGGGTGTTCAGACAATCAAAATTATAGTCTTGCTATTTACCATTTGGAGGGTGAAGCAGATCAGTGGTGGTTGATGGTTAAAAATAGCAGGGATGCTGATAAGATTGATGCTCTCGACTAGGATGAATTAAAAGGTATCCTTCTTGAAAAGTATTTTCCTAAGGCTGTTCAACTTATGATGGAAAAAAAATTCTTGGAATTGAGGAAAGAGGAAGACTCAGTGGCTACCTATGAATAAAGGTTCACTCGATTGGTAAGGTATGCTCCAAATTTTATCTGAGACCTTGATAGTAAAATCAATGGTTTTTACTCAGGATTAAAGTCAAAATATCGAAGGGCATTAGCTTCTTGTGAGTTTAAAAGTTATGAAAAGCTTGTTCTATGTGCTAAGAAGGTGGAAATGGAGTTTTCCGATGATCAAGTGTTCTATATCAACCAGCAGAAGAAGAGACCAAGGTGGCAGGAGAAAAGGAAGAATTATTCAAAAAAGTCTGATGGTAAGAAATCTAAGTTTCCAGTTTGTGATAAATGTGGAAAAAGGCATGCTGGGGAATATCTTCTGAATTCTAGAAAGTGCTACCGTTGTGGTAAGATGGGACATAAGGCTCATGATTTCACTGAAAAAGATCAAGGTGAAGGTAAGACCAAATTTGATTTACAATTAGTGAAATGTTTCAAGTGCAATGAGATGGGTCACGTTGCAAACAAGTGTCCTACAAAGAGCTTGAGTGATGGGAAGCAGTTAGACTACATGAAGAAAGGGGTGGTGAAATCCTTTGCAACTACTTCAGCAGATGTCAGGCCATCAAATGATGTTGTATCAGGTACTTTGTTTGTTTTTACAGATTATGCCAGTGTGTTGTTTGATTCAGGGTCTACACATTCTTTCATCTCTGAAAACATTTCTGGTAAAATGGGAATACCATCTCAAGAAATGACTCCTGAACTTTTGGTAAAAACACCTGGGGGAAATGTTGAGGCAAAAAGAATTTATAAGAATCTTACTATCCTTATCTGTGGAATGAACCTACTTGCAAACCTTATTGTTCTACCTCTAGTATAGTTTGATGTTATCCTGGGTATGGATTTTCTCTCTATTTACCATGCTAAGATTGACTGTAGAGATGAAAAAGTTTCTTTTCAGAAAGACTTTCAGTTTGTGTACAAGAATGAACCCTTACTGTTGATAACTTATCAAGAGGCCAAGAAACTTGTAAAATATAGAAATGAATGTTACCTTGTACACATCGTTGAAAATAAACGAACTGTTCAGATTAATGATGTGCCAGTGGTAAATGAGTATCCTGATGTTTTTCCTGATGAGTTGCCTGGAATAATACCAGATCTGGAAGTTGAGTTTACTGCTGACTTAGTTCCTAATGTTAAGCCAATTTCAAAACACCCATATCGAATGGCTCAAATTGAACTTATAGAGTTGAAGGATCAATTTCAAGATTTATTAGAGAAAGGTTTCATTCGACCTAGCACATCCCCATGGGGTGCTCCTATTTTATTTGTTAAAAAGAAAGATGGTTCAATGAGACTTTGCATTGATTATAGAGCCTTGAATAACATCACTGTTAAGAACAAATATCCTTTTCCTCATATCGATGATTTGTTTGATCAGCTCCAGGGAGCTCAGTATTTTTCAAAGATTGACTTGAGATCGGGTACCATCAGCTGAAGGTAAAGGGAGAAGATTTTCCGAAGACCACGTTCCGTACAAGATATGGCCGTTATGAATTTGTAGTAATGCCTTTTGGGATAACCAATGCACCTGCTGTATTCATGGACTTAATTAATAGAATTTTCCATGAGTTCTTGGATATGTTTTTGGTGGTTTTCATTGATGATATTTTGGTGTTTTCTAAAAGTAAAGAGGAGCATGAAGGAAATTTAAGGGTTATCTTGCAAACCTTAAAAGAAAATAAATTTTATGGAAAATTCAGAAAGTGTGAGTTTTGGTTGCAACGAATTTCTTTCCTTGGTCACATTGTTTCTAAAGATGGGATAACTGTTGATCTTGCAAAAACAAAAGTTGTGGAATACTGGACAAGACCCACAAATGTAACTGATATTCGTAGCATCCTTGGTTTGGCAGGCTATTACTGAAGGTTTGTTAGAAATTTTTCCGAGTTATCTAGTCCAATGACTAAGCTAACTCAGAAGGGTGTTAAGTTTATCTGGACAAAAGAATGTGATGATTGTTTTCAGGAATTGAAAAGAAGATTGGTGAATGATATGGTTTTGGAACTACCTTACAGGAATGGTGAGTTTGTTATATACAGTAATGCTTCATTGAAAGGACTTGCTTGCGTCCTAATGCAGAATGATCAGGTAATTGCTTATGCTTCACGACAGTTGAAAACTCATGAGGTAAATTACCCTACACATGATTTGGAATTAGCTGCTGTTGTTTTCACTTTAAAAATTTGGAGGCATCATTTGTATGGTGTAAAGTGTGAAATATATAATGATCACAAAAGTTTAAAGTATATATTCACTCAGAAAGATTTAAAAAAGAGATAGATGAGATGGCTGGAATTAATCAAGGATTATGATTGTACAATTCATTACCATCCGGGAAAATCAAATAATGTGGATGATGCTTTAAGTCTAAAAAGTAATGCTTCATTAACAATGTTGTGTTTGGAATGTGATCCTTTGGTTATGGATTTTATGAACTTTGGAATAGAAGTTGTTGGTGCAGGATGTTCTTTTGTTTTGTTTCAGGTATCACTGAGATCATCTCTATCAGATATAATCAAGCAAGCACAGAATCAAGATAGTGAGTTGCAGAAAAAGGTAGAGCTAGTTCAGAAAGGTAAGTTGCCTGAATTCAACATTGATAATGATTGTGTTATGAGATTTGGGAAGAGATTGTGTGTGCCTTGTGATTCATAGTTGAAGAGAGAGTTGTTATGTGAAGCTCATAGTTCTCCGTTTTCAGTTCCTCCTGGCAGTACTAAGATGTACAGAGATCTGCGGGAGTATTACTGGTGGGATGGAATGAAAAGAGATATTGCTGATTTTTCTGTGAAGTGTTTGACTTGTCAGCAGGTTAAAGCAGAGCGGCAGTTACCGAAAGGGATGCTTCAGCCTTTACCAGTGTCAGAGTGGAAATGGGAGAATATATCCATTGACTTCGTTGTGGGATTGCCAAAGACCTCTCGAGGTAATAATGCAATCTGGGTTATTGTTGATCGCTTGACTAAATCTTCTCATTTCCTTGCTATACGAGATACTTTCCCTCTAGATCAACTTTCCCGTTTGTATCTTAAAGAGATAGTCAGGTTACATGGAGTTCCACTCTCCATTGTATCCGATCATGATCCCAGGTTTACTTCTAACTTTTGGAAGGGCCTTCAGAATTCGTTGGGTACTGAATTAAATTTTAGTACAACATTTCATACTCAATCAGATGGGCAGTCAGAACGAAAAATTCAGACATTGGAGGAAATGCTACGTTCTTTCTCTATGGATTATTAGGGAAGTTGGGACTAACATCTTTTTTTGGTTGAATTTTCATATAATAACAGTTTTCATTCAAGTATACAGATGGCACCATTTGAGGTGTTATATGGGAAGCGGTGTCGAACTCCGGCTTTCTAGGATGAAGTGGGTGAAAGGAAGTTGATGGGACCAGAATTGGTAGAAGAGATGGCAGAAAAAGTTCAGCCAATTCAGAAACACATGAGAACAGCTCAGAGTAGGCAGAAGAGTTATGCAGACAATAGGAGGAAGGATCTAACATTTGAGGTAGGTGATCATGTTTTTCTCAAAGTCTCACCATGGAAAAGTGTGATGCGATTTGGTAAGAAAGGAAAGTTGAGTCCGAGGTTCATTGGACCATATGAAATTCTGGAGAGAGTTGGATCAGTTGCATACCAGGTGGCTTTACCTCCGAGTTTATCTTAGGTACACAATTGTTTTCACGTTTCGATGTTGAGAAAGTATATGCCAGATCCATCTCATGTTTGGAGTCCAGAGGTAGTTCAACTGGAAGAGAACCTATCTTATGAGGAACAACCGGTCCAGATTCTTGACCACAGGGAGCAAGTGTTATGAAATAAGGTGATTAATCAGGTAAAGGTTTTGTGGAAAAACCACATGATGGAAGAGGCAACATGAGAATCTGAAAATGCAAAGAGGGATAAGTACCCCCATTTATTCGATAAGTAAATAAATTGCGGGAATTCAATTTTCTAAAGGGGGGAAGGATGTAACATCCCAAGTAAGTAATGAATAATAGATATTTATATCTATGTCTATTAACAAATTAGATAGTGTTTTAGAGGCTTAAAATGAAAATAAATCCAATCTTAAGCATGGAATACACTAATATTTTTTAAAAGATTGTTTTATAGCCTTTTGATGGCAACCCATTTTTATATCTATCTTTTGACAATTTTATAAGCTATGTTTGTCAAAATAAACATATTCTTTATGACTGGGACATCAAAATTTACTTTGTGTGAATTTTTGGTATTTTTCTGACAATGTTCATTTTTTAATGAATAGTGAAAAATACTGCATTTTACATCAAAACGGCTTTTTAATATAATTTATTTATATGATTAGATTATCTTTTGAATTGTTTTTAAAGTTAAATTAGAATATATTTCTTCCATTTAATCCAATGTTGGTCATTAGTATTAATTTCACTTTGGAATGGGGCATAAACTAATTCCAAACTTTTCATAGATATTGTTTCAAAAAACCCGCTATTTGTTTTGACAATGGGAATTATTTTTAAATCAATTATTGCAATTTCTTTGTTTGGAATTTGGTAAAATGGATTAAATATTTGGAATCAGAAGGTCCAAATTATGTAATCAAGACTCTTTTGTTTTTGGACATTTTGAATAGTAACGACGGTAATTATCTTTAATTATCTTGATTAATGAGTAATCAGGTAGTTAAGGATAATAAAATAATATCATAATAATACAAAATGACACCAACATGTGTCCTAATTATACTGGTTGAATCATGGCCGACCATGGGATGCCTTGTTCCAAACATGGGGACCCCATGGAATCACTTTTGTGGAAAGTGACTTCCTATCTTTTTATTTTTTTTAAAGAAAGTAAATATAACAAAAATGTATCACCTGATTAAAAAAATTTTAATTTTGTCTACATAGATGATAGTTTAGACTATAAATATTCATTGGAAATCTAAAAAGATTTTCTACATCATAGTAGTTTTTTCATAATTTTTATACTTTAAATAAATTAAATTATTTATGACATCATGATGATGCAGAGATTACCTCATTAATAAAGGATTTAAATAAAATGAAATGATAATGTAAAATCTATGACCTACACATGTCCAAAACCTATTGGATGGGTGGATTTCGAACCCTTATCACCTTACCCTCGAATTATATCAATGTGGGACCTTTTAAATCCGAAAATCATTTTCAAATAAAGTAACATTTCTTTACTTTCCAAGAGTGCCCCTCCTCTCCTCTTATAAAAGGCCCCCACCTCTACCTCCTTACCAACACTCCCAAAGCCATTGGCTCGGCCAAACCCTACCCATTTTGTCTCTCCACATACATCTCTTACTCCTAGAAGCCTCACTTTGGTTAGAAGTATTCCCAACAAAACCTTTGAGCTCAAACCAAAGGGAGTTACCCGATTTTAAGGTAATGTCTTCACTTGGGTCCTTTTGTTTTATTTTGCTTCTCCAACCCCATAAACTATTTTTATTCATTTATTTAGTAACAAATCCAGTATCTTCAATATACTATGGTGTTTTTATAATAAGGATTCGAGCTACACTTAGACACACCTACATCTAATGGTTAAATGACATACTGTTTCCGTGGATGGTGAATTTATGCCTCCCGAAACGATGATTGTTCAACATTATTTTAACACCTTCAAAGGTGGCCATTAAGATGTCACTATATTTATATATGATATATAATATGTTTATGTTTTCCATAAGCTTCTGTATTTTTCATTTTGGGCATACTTTTATGGTTTCCATTATGGGTAAACGCGATATCTTCATTTAAGGAAGTGCGGACTACCGCCCCCTCAAAGTGATTTGATTCCTTAAATACCATATGTGGGACGCATAAATGATGGAACTATGATATTATATATCATATTATACTGGAATTATAATATACCTTTATATCATTATGATTACATTCTCTAAAATATTAAATATAAATGAAAGTAGCATTCATGCGTACGTACGACTTACCGTCTCCATGAACGGTGTATTTCATTTCTTACCTCTAAATGATTATGTAATATTATAAATGCATGTATATACTGGATATATATGATATATACATCATGATTATAATTCTGGATATAATGGATACATGAACTACTTGTAATTATAAAGGGTTTATTTTTGACTCAAGTATCAATGATCGTTAAAACGACTGTTATTAACTTAAATAATTACATAGTGTTCATGACATGGAAATAAGTGAAATAAAAGGAATAATGAACTTGAAAAAGGTTATTATGAAAGTATAAATTAACTCAAGTTTATTATTCAGGACATTAAAGAACGATCAAGTCAAGTCTGACCCGAGGTATGAGACTTCGTCTCAATCTCCTTTCATTGAGGAATATTTTGTTTTATACACAACCTTATTTTATATGGTGTATAAACCCCTTTGACCATTACATTTATTCAAAAGGATTTTTTTTATACGAAGTGTTTACTAAATGAGAAAAGGGAATTTTTTTGTCGTATATATGCGGCGACAACGACTTCTCCGCCGCTGTGACCATTATTTGAGTTTCGGCTTCCTCTACAAGCCATACCTTTTTTTAAAAGAAAAATAAATACCATGTTTTACTTTTCTTTTATTTTGGTATTGAAAATGGTTTTCATAATGGTTTTATATCAATGTGTTGTATTGATATCATTTGATTGAAAGGTACAGATGTTATGTTTCCTTTATGCATGTTTTATGTGATACGATTATGTTGAGGTTCTTGGGAATTATTATGAAGACGGGTGGTTCCGTGATAAACTAAGGGCGGGTGAGCCCGATATAGCTCTCCAATGCATTGGGTAACGTGAAGGAGTGAAACGTTAAGGTTTCTCCGAAGAGATTTAGGGAATATACTGTGATGGGTATTCCAAACGTAACCAAGAGGGTTACTCCCTACGTAAGAATGTTATGAATGCCTCAAGTTACCTTTATGTCTTATGATTTCTATGATTTATTCATGATTTGACGAGGTATGTTAAAGTGCTTATGTTTTATGGGTAATGTATGATTTCATTCTTATGTATATATGTACCCATGTTTCCTTTCCATATTTTTATATCCCTTACTGAGCTTTTTATGCTCATCCCAAGTTTTTTTGAAATGTTTTTTACAGGTCAAGGGAAAGGTAAATGATATGATGATAGTTTTTAAGGAAGTGTCAAGAAAGAATCCATGTTTTATTTTAAATATGTTTCCATTTATGGGAAAGAAGAATACTATCTTTATGTAACCACTTTGTTTATATGTGGAATGTAATGCATGTTTTATGATCTAATTCTCTAAAACCCTAAACCTGAAAAGATCCTCAATGTGTAATCTTGTAATAACTCAAGATTAAGTAATGTTTAAGGTTGGGGCCTTATATCTATATAGATAAGAGCTATAGTTTCTTAGACCTAATGTTCTAATTTTGAATATGGTACATGGCTAGCACACCTTGTGTTAGAACATGAGTCTCCCTGGGATCTTGGGAATTTTTGTCTTATCCACCAGGCGAGACATAGAGACTGAATACTATATGTGGACACTAGGTGGGGGGGGAAGTGGTTTGATTTTCATGTCATTATTATGGGTTTAATTTTTTTTTCCAGATTTATGGGATGTTGGTATTTTTTTCATTGCTGAAATATTTTAAAATGGTCGTATTAATTTTTTCCATGTGAAAAAATCTATTGTAGAATTATTATTCTCTAGAGAATTCCTATGTAATGGAGGGAAGATTCCATAGAGTGTTCTCCCTCCCCAATTACTCATATATGAGATGAATCTATTGTTCGAGATTTCCAAGCATTAGGACAAGTGGTGGGTTCTAGTCCAACTCTTGTTAGAGAAGATAAACTAAGTCATGGAATGGAAAAAGACTAAGATTTACTTAATAATAATCCCCCTCCAATCCAAGGTAGCACATAATCTTAGGGAAAAATGGATTGAAAAATAGAGAGGATGTTTGAGTTTTTTGACACTCCTTAGGAAGTCAGGGTAGAATAAACTTTATTCTTCTTCAAAGGTCCAAGATGAAGGTGGTGGGACTCAGTGGTATAATATAGGAGGAGCCACATGATAGTGGTAATTCTCAAGCTTAGGTTGGGATTAGTAAGCTTCATGCGGTACATTGAGAACTTGCTAGACTAGATATAGGGTAGCCACAGTCTAATGGGAGTACTCGGGTTGTCTATAGAGAATGGAATCCTCAGTCAGGTATTGTTGAACCTCCACTCCTAGAGATGGGAACCCTTATATGTCAGTTATCATTGCTCACATTAGGGGATGGAGGTGTTACTCCTTAGAGTGGTTTAACTCATGTGGTGGATGAGTTCCCATTGGTATTCCAAGATAACATTTTTGGATATACTCCGGAATGGGATGTGGTTTTCTATATAGTTTTTGTGTCGAGAACATAGACATCATCCCTTATCACATATTTTATATACCCCACCGAGTTAAGGGAATTAATTTTATAGAAGGATGATTTGGAATCCAAATGATTCATTCTCCTTAGCATCTTTCCTTAAGGCTCCTCTGTCTTGTGTGTGAAAAAGGATGACACATCCCTCAAGTCGTTCTTTGATTATCAGAAAATGAACATGATTAAAATCAATATTAAATATTATTTTCGCTAAATTGATGACATTTTTTACTAGTTTAAAGGACAAAAAAGGATTTATAAGATCTAAATACTATGTATCTATGACCATGTCTAGGTGAGAGAGGTGGAGATCTGACAAATGGATTTCTGAATCATGTACGACCATTTTGAGAACCTGGTATGTCCTTTTAGAATAATGAATGCTCTATCGGTATTCATGGCCCTTAAGAATAGAGTGTTCCAATAGTATCTAAATTCATAGGTCTCCATGTTTTTGGTATAAATCCTAGTTCATTCTAGACTCGAGGAAGAGCATGAGTGGCATTTGTAGACCGTATTGCAAACTCTACGAGACCATCATCTATATGCCATAAATTCTATGTGTAATTTTTGGATTAAAGAGTTAATATTTCTGGGTAGTGTTATTCAAGAACAATGGGTTTCAGTGGACCCTCAAAAGATCAGTGCAGTTATGTAATTGGAGTAGCTGAATGATTTTTTATTATCATCAGGTGTTTGATTTTGATATCATCTATACCCCAATAAAGGATACTATTGTTGAAGATAATATGACATGAAAAGTACCATTACTAGAATTGAAAGACTCTAGTGTGCATGGGCCTTGATGTGGATTTTTTCATATATTCACTTAGGGACCAAAGAGCATACTGGAGGTGCATTATTGGCTAATGTTAAGTTCGATCCTTCCCTTATAGGCATGATTCAACAAGAGAAGCCCAGTGATGAGCTATGAAAACATTGCATCCATTCTATCCATGGTGGAGAGACACCTTATGATTGGTCATTATCTCCCAAATTATTTTTATGTATCGAGGGTCACTTTGTAGTTCCATTCCCTTGGGATTGCTTCAGCTACTACCCATTCCTATATAAAAGTGGGATGATATCCACATGGATATTATTGTTGGATTACCTCATACATCATGGGGAATTGATGTTATATGGTATTGATCGATTTTCTGACCAAATCTTATATTTTCATTCTGATAAGTGATTCATAAAAGGTCTATAAGTAAGAGAAGTTACATGTTCAAGAGGTAGTAATGATTCGTGTGGTGATGTCAAAACTTTTCTTGAATAGAAATCCACATTTTAGATCTCCATCCAAGGAAGGCCTACAAAATGTGTTGCATTCTTACATAAAATTGAGCATGATATACCATCCTTAAATGGATGGTCAGAAAAAAGTAGGAAAATTAGATTTTGGCAGTCATAATTGGATCTTGTGTCTTGGATTTTGATGGATCATGTGATGTCATATTTTGGATGGTCGAATTTTCTTATAATAATAGTTACCAATCCTCAATCCAAATAGTTCCCTTTCAGGAGCTCCATAGTCAATTGTTTTGGTCTCCATTGTGTTGTGTTGAGGTAAAAGAAACCACATTATTGTGACTATGTTTAGTGCAAGAGATGTCTAAGAATGTCAAGATAACCAAGAAGTGGCTTTTGACATCTCATAATTTTCATATTTCCTACGTTAAACAATGGTGTAAAGATATTTATTTAATTTTTGGTGACCGTGTGTTCATGAAAGTGGCACCTCACATGGGTCCTCGCTATTTGGGTATGTAAGGGAATCTAACATTAAGGTATGTTGAACATTTTGAGATCTCGGAGTGTGTTTGTAAAGTGGAATATAGGTTTTATTTTCCTTTTTATTTTATATCAATTCATGTCGTATTCGATGTTTATTAGTTTAAAAAGAATATCCAAGATGCGTATCATGTGCTAAATTTTATAATAATTAGAGTTAGAGCCCAATTTTTATGTGTTTGAGAAACAAATGTGGATTGAGTATTCTCCAGAGCATGTAATTTGTGGTAAGTTGATTATAGTAGATCATATCATTTAGAAACTCTATAATGACACAGAAGATACTTGGGATAAACATTCGTCAGTTTAGCCGGAGTATATATTTTTATTCTCTGATCAAGCTTTGAGTTTAGTTTTCAGGGATGAGATGTTTTCATGGTGGGGAGAATTTTCACACACATGATATGTTTTTGCGGAATTTTCTATTTCTTATGGGTAAAATTTTTCCCCATCGGGTTTCCTTTTTCTTCTTAGATAAAAATGTGATATTATTGGTAAATGGTAAGGGGAATATAGTTGTCACAGAGTTTTCCAAACTGTGCATCCAATTGATATTTTTTATAATGGCATATCATATGGATAGATCACAGTTTGTAAACATTTTGGGATAATTGTGTGACAGAACATGACTGGAAATTAAGGGGCTCCAGTTTTCCACTAGGTTTGGAAAATCATTCTTGAAAACTATGAGGATTGTCCAAGGAATTAAAATTTTGATATACCTTTTCCATATCCCTGATTTTTAACCGTAATCACAAATTTTTTATCCTCATTCAAGATTTTATATTAGATGAGTGACTCTTCTTTCCTACAGTCTCCCTTGTTCACCATTTTTATTGGTGATTTGTAATGGATTCATCAAGGAAACCTCAGGTAAGTGGTCTCATTACTGATCCCCCCCCCCGTTTCTTGGGTTATACATCTTTTCTCCTAGGGTTTCACTTCTCACCATGCATAGGGTGTAATTATTAGGGATATATATTTTTTAAATGTGTTTGTTATTAATGTTTAATGTTTGATCTTTTCTCTATCTGGGTCTACTGGTGTATGGTTTAGGGTTTCCACCATTTTCAAAATGTTTCATCACTTGAGGTATGTGGTTCCATGATTAAAAATTATTTGATAAATTTGATATGATTTCATGGGAATTTAAATGTGTTTGATGATTTATATGGGGGTGAGAATGGTGTTCTTGAATCATTTTTATATGTTCATGGTTTGAAAGTTCCTTTTCAAAAATAGATTTATTGAATTTCTTGTGTGAACCCTTTTTGTGAATTTTTATTGTAATTTATAAAGTATTAAACATGTTTTATAATTTGGTAAAGTTGTGTGGAAAATGTTTTATAATGGTTTTAATGTGATTTTTGATTTAAAAGTGGTTTTGGTTTTGAAGGTAGTGATATATCAAACATGTTTATATTCATTGGATTATGTTTATGTGAAAGTGATGTTGCACATAGATTTTGAAATTGAAAATAGTCAAAAAGGGAAACTCAGTTATCTAGGTAGGTGGACTAGTACTAGTACACTAGTTGATTCGGAAGTCGATCATCCAAGATTCATCTAACAGGATTAAAGCTACAACACAGACTAAATGATAATGATGATTGGAGACCACTATTCCCAAGTGGTGTATGCTCCCTGTGGCTTAGTCACATGAAAACTCTTGGCCATGGTTGGTATAACACTTTTAACTGGGAGACGATATACCTAGTGCTCCATTAAGATAGTGCCTATAGGGTTTTACCATGACTTTGTGATATTTTTTAATATTCTACTCACTGTCATCATACAGTATACATTGTTTGTTATTTGAAGAGAAATGTTTTTTTTCATTATAATATTTTAAATAAAAATTATTCAAGATTTTATTTTAAAAAACATCCATGTGAATTGTATCATAATTTTTATAACATGGAATGTCATTGTTGGTTGGAATCCTACTGGGCTTTGGGTCACACCCTACTTAGAAATTTTGGTGTATTGAGCCTTGGTTATGTTACATAGGTAAAAGAATGATTTTTTTGGATATGGTGTATAGGGTTGTTATAGGTCTACCCTTGTAGGTGTTGTGGCATTGTCTTGAGGACAATTTTCTTCTTATTTCATGGTGGTTTTTGGAATAGTTTCATGTTCCTTTTTATTATATCAATTTTTTTTTGGATTAAATGTTATAAAAATTGAATCTGGAAATTTTAATTCCATGTATGTTATTTATTATTCAATTATTATTTATTTATTATAGTTGGCTTTGTGTGATTTTTTATGTGTCTGAAATAACTCCCACATTGCGTTTTTGATACACATGAACTTATTCCATGCCTGTGGGGATTTATAAAACACTTTGGGCCATTCCATAGACGTGATCTGGTGCTGGTATGAAAGTAGTCTGGACATGGTTAGTGACACACACATTATTGTGAAAATATTAAACATAATGATCACACATAAAATATGGACATAAATAATAACGTACAAATTGTGAACCATGATACAATATGTTTCATTAATTATTAACAGAATCTCTTTAAATAAATCACATTACCGAATGAATTAGATAGAAATATTACAACGGGATCAACTGTCACAAAATAAAATGATAATAATCTTGCTTGACACATTCAAATTAACCATATAAAAAATTTATTCATGAAATAAACCCATTGAAATGAGTTTATTTCATATCATTTTCATAGAAAAAAAATAATGACTAAGCATTGGGGTAACAAAATGAATAATTTATGTCATATTTTGGCATAAAATGGCTTAATTAACGAGTGGATATGAATCATCTTAAGAGGATCCAGTTTGATGTTTTAGAAAATAATGTCCCTTTAAAGAGAATTTTTATTTTTGTTATAAATAATATAGACAGGGAAGAAACATGTTTACTGAAATAATAAAGATTGGAGATATTATCAATATTATATAAAAAACAAAAAATGCAACTTTTATTAATGGGGAGATGAACAAAAATAGTGGTAGTTGGGTTCGAGATAATCATAACAACAAATCCAAATCTATTTCATCGCTTTTACACATCCAATATTGAGATCATTGGACTATTGAAATATGTATTGGGAATTGAATTACCTTAATTTTTATCAATACTGATATATTTTAAATATTGGATTA
This sequence comes from Viscum album, assembly GCA_963277665.1. Lineage (NCBI taxonomy): Eukaryota > Viridiplantae > Streptophyta > Magnoliopsida > Santalales > Viscaceae > Viscum > Viscum album. The sequence goes on from OY728129.1 coordinate 1,622,955,099, forward strand.
GATTTCTTAAGTCCCATTTCTAAATATGATCTTTTTTATATCAATAGTTTCTTTAAAGATAAAATCTTAGTTCAATTTATAAATTATACACTATTTTTACTGATATATTTTTATTATTAACTATATAATATTTAAAAAAACAATATTAATATATTTATTAAATGTAAAAATTATTATAATAATATGTAAATAATTTGATAATTATGTAGTTGGAAATTTCCTCATGGGATGTTAACTGACCGTTAATGAATTATTTTCCAAAACTGATGTGTGAGTTATATAATATGCGATTGTATTATAAATAAATTTTTTAATGGATATTGAAATTATAAAAATTATTATTACATAAGGGTAAATTATTTTAAGATGGTTCATATTTGAAAATAAAATGATAATATAAGATTATTATTTGGAAACCAAATAATGGTATGATAGGACATTACATATTTTTTGATATTATTCCATGTATTTAACAATTATTCTCTTGAATGATTGGAGTTTGATTACTCAATAATATCCATGAGGATTAAATGGGTATTATGATATGGTAATTAGTTAGAAATTTTTAATTAATATGTGTAAGTGAATTTGTCTTATAAGGTGGGATAATGGGTGTATATAAACTTGAAGAAATGGGGTTTTTGGATTAAATATTGAATAAAATATAATTACGATAGAAAACCATGTAATAGTGATACTTTTGACATTATAAAAAATACATGTATAAAATAAATTGATATTAGTAAATTAAAATATTTTATATTTTAAATTTACTAGTTTAATCAGAAGTAAAGGATAATTTTTTTTAAAAAAGTATTAAAATGCGATACCATATAATTTCTACTTCATTAAAATGATTATTTATTTAGAATTTGAATTTTATAGATTATTTAACTTATGAAACCTTTTTTTGGAAAAAATTTTATATTCTATAATTTATTAAGTCATGGTTTCAAAATTAATGATGTCATATCAAACGTATGAGTTATTGAAAAAGATTATTTTACTAATCAACTAAAAATTGTATTATCAAAGAAAATTACTTATTATAAATAACACTTAGACAATTTATATGTTTAGATAAAGAAAATTATATTAATTATTTCAAAATAAATTTCAAAAATATGTAATTTTAGTTTTATTAATGTTAAAATATTATTCATTTTGATACAAAATAGAATACAATTTTTTTAAAATGATTATTATTTCATTGATAGTTTAGTGTTCGTATTTATGTTATAGAACTATAATATTTATATTTTATTAAAATAATCTTGATAATTATTATTTACATTTTTTTATATTATTTTAAATTTCTATTCTAAATTTCATTTTACTATTCCTAGTAGTTATGTTACTATTCTTAACGACCTTATTACTATTTCAATGGTCATATTACGTCATATAAATACCTCTAAATTAATTCATACATTATTCACTACAATTCATCCCAAGGTTCCATATTTTACTTTTCAAATAATCTATTATTTTTCATATAAATTATTTATTTTCCATAGTGTAGTTCCTGGGAGAGGTGATTGAAGAAGATATGGATTATCCAAATTTTCCCATTCTACATTTTAGGTTTCCTATTTTTATAGTTGTAACATATTTCTTTTCATTGGTTTTTTATTGACTAACATAATGATCTACAAAAAATAAATATTTTCTATGGGTTTTGTATGTGTTTTATATGTATAATAATGTACAATATAATATAACAACAAATATATTCTAGAGATAAATATCATTTATAATGTATGGGTCATTATAATGGGGTTTCCAACACTTTGTAGAGCCACACTACTATGTATTATTCCCATAATAACAAAAAAATACATAATGAATCCAACTTTTTAATTCAAACACATAATGTGATCTATTTATTACTATAAATAATTAAAAAAGTCAATTTAAATAAAAATATACTTATAAATGTAGCATAAATTTACCCATCAATTAGGAGAATGATGTTTTTATAACCTATAAATTAAAACATTATAGGTTATTATTTTTATAAAATTTAACATAGGATATGAAATATATATTTTCCACTAAAACATATGACAAAATTATAATTTTTTATTTTGTTTTCTATAATCACAAAATGATAGTTATTCCAAAAAAAGTAGTTTTATTTCTATTTATCAATTTTTTATATATAAGTATTTTAACCAAAAGATACTAAAAACCATTGATTCCATAGAAACCAAAAAACATATGATGTGGAGGTGGTAATCATTGATGAAATTTTTTTATTTATGTCTAATATACTTGTAATATAGTGAAGGAACGAACCTTAGGGAATTACGGTGAGTTATCAAAGGGATTTATATTTTTCATACCATAGAAAATAGTAAAAATAATTTGATGATCAATGAAAAAGGGTGAAGTATGAATGGTTGAAATATGTGACTTTTTGTTTTTAATATTTTTATCCAAAAATGTTATAGAATATGAGATCTGTAAAATTTTAATTGATTGTGGGTTCAATTTAAATAGTCAAAAAAATGTATCATCTCAATAAAATTGGTTCAATTAAACCTGAAAATTTTAGGGCTACTTGTTGAACCACATTGGTTTTTAAAATTATTATTTTTATCTTTTATTATTTCTAATATAACTATTAAGTCTGTAATTTTTTTATTGATTAGATTATGATTAATATTGATCCTATCATAATAGGTATTTTTATAAAATCTCTTATGATTCCATGTTATGATTGGTCAAATATATATTTTATATGGTCAATATTCACTTCATATATCAATTTCATCATTTATAAATTAAAAATATCATTTATATATGTTTTTTAGTATTCCCACATAGCTATTTAACACTTCCAATTATCCCACATATCATATTCACCAATACAAATATCTCTCATAGATGAACCATAAAACAAATTTTCTAGATTTGGTTACCTTCTCTATATCATTTATAACATGGTCTATAAAACTCTATATTGAGTGATTCATGTTGATTTGGAAAGAAAATACGCTTAAAAATATATCATTAGAAAAATTTCAATTCTGAAACTCTAGTTATGTGATCTTATATTAGGATATAATTCACTTCATTTATTTAGTTTTCACTCTATATATTTTGAAAAATATGTTGTTACATAATTTAACCATAATGTTTGCTATAAATGTTTGATTAAGGAGATTCTTGATTCTTGATAAAGAGAATTAATTTTTTTTAATATATTGAAAAAGGACCAAAACATTTTATTTATATTTGAGAATGCACTATTTAATTCTAAATGATTATAAGTTATATTGTTTAAATATATGCAGAATTGGATAACGGATTTTTCCTATATGAATTATCTTAAATGAGATAGATGCATAAATTCGGTAAAGTGATTTCTATTTTATAAATTGGCTACATGAATATACCTATATGAAAGTCACGAATTTTTATTTTCTTATGTGGATTTTTGAATTCCGATAAGATGTTATAAATCCTTAAAATATGATTTATTCTACATATTATTAAATATGTTTTTTACTACAAATTTATTATGTATATAATGATAACTTTTTTATTTTAATGTTAGTTAATAATTTTTTACAATCCAAAAGACCATGTTTTTAATTATTTTTTGATTAAATAAATTTGATTCCAACTATTTTTAAATATATTGTTATTCAAACTGAAATTTCTAAGAATGTAATATTCAAATTCAGATTTGATGAAATATGGAGGGCCAATAATGATTATTATTTGTGATTTCTTGGAATGTATTAATACTTATTATTTTTGAACTTATTAATTAATCAAAATAACTATACAATGTATGAATTAATTTTTTAACGTGATTTCAAGGAAGACATAAAGGATTCTATTGTTCATTAATCATAGATTTACTCATTTCTCATTATTTGGGAAATAAACTTTGAAAAATATGATGTAGATAATTTGTAAGAGAATGTTGAAATGCCTTTTGAATTTTCTATAATCTTTCTGAAAAATAAACACAATATATATTTATAAAAACCATTTTACATACATATATTCGAGGTTGAAGAATTTTGAATAGTCAAGTGTAAACTTTTCTGGGCGTTAACTACTTATCTCGTGAAAACTAGAATCAAATGATGCATTACTATTGGAGAGTTTATTTCTATCATAAATCATAGACTTTTAAGTGTTTTGAAAATTCTATGGTTGTACATATTCCAATTATTTTTCTTTTTGTTTAATTTTAAAGCTTTATACTATACCTTTAAAGCTATTATTTTGGATTACAAATACCAGATAAAATTTAGGCCTTGGGTTATTCCTCTATATGAGAAATGGTTCAATTTTAGGTTATTCCTTGATGTTGTAAAAATATAGGGTTTTTTCTCTTTTAAACCTACATTTGGAAAGCACTTTTTTATTGGGTTTTGACTACATGGGTGAAAAAGTAATTTTTGGATTCCATTATAGTGGTTATGTTGGATTTCATCTCTTGTGGTGCATGAGAGTGTTGATGAAAGTGGATTAAAATAATTTATATATGATCCACTAAAAAATTACAAATATCTATTTCATTATTAATCCCACTTAAATAAATTAATAATGTTCATGTAATGAAATTTAAAAAAATTATAAATAACAATTCACCACTACTTTTATATCTAAAATATTCTTTTTAGGAATAACATTTGGTGTGAGATAATAAACCATAGATATATATTAATTTATTTATTTATGCTAAAATTTTCATGACTAAACCATCATGGGGATAAAATAAGATTTAGATGGTAGGAGATAACTCCAATGATGGGTGGATACTTCAAAAAACCACATCATTTTGATATCATTTATTTTATATATAAGATATGATGGATATAATTCTTCTTAATTAAACATACCATTCTTTATTTTATGAACATGGTAAAACCATACATACTTTACAAAGTTGAAGCAGAATCATCAGTTAGAAATGATGTTGTAATGTATGTGTTTAATTACAAGGTGATAAATATTTTATATTATTCAATATATTTAAATATTTACATCCATGTATATTATATAGGATATGTTTATTGGTGGTTTATCTTCCATCATTTTATGTATCTTAGTTGAAAATTCAGTAGAAATAGATTCACTGTCAAGGTGACATGTTGTCCAATCCATTCCTCATTAAGATATTCTTTGATGGTGATTATTTTCAGATCATATAGGTATATTTTCAATAGTATAATAAGTTTATACAAATTTTGTTTTTCATTTAATTTAGTTAGTCTTATTATTCATTTGGGTTCCCTAGGCTTATTACGATACAAAGTTGTTGTGGTTGTTATTTATCTTCTATATCCTTGTGGATCAGGAAACATTGTTAGATTTAAATTCCATATAGTGATGTTTCATTAAAAAGGGGAAACCAAAATCTTCATCATTGGTTTTCATGACAAGTTTTAAATATGTTGTTCCTCCATTTTAATTTTATTTCTTATGGTTAGGTTTCAATGAGTAGTTGTAATTTAGAATAAGAATTTCAATACATCCATTAGTGATGATGTTGTCTAACAGAGATGGTAAAATGCTTTGTATAGTGTCACTACATTCTCCATTGGAAATAATTGATTTAGAAGGGTGAAAAAATTGTCATTATTACAGTGGGTTCCAAAGGAGGTGATGTTGATTGTTTGAGTTTCTTATTTAGTGATTATAAAATAATTATATGGTGTCTTAGTGAAGGTATTTTTTTTATATTACTATAATTATCCTGTATAAATTATAAATTGAATTCATGATTCTACCACCCACCATTTTTTTCATGGTACGCCAGTCTTCATTAAGGTTTTTGAATGTGTCGTTTGAGCGGATAATGGTGTTCCAGGATGCTGATGTTCATGTTTGAAAGACTTTTCGTCTATAACAAATCATTATTTCTTCATGATTCTACTTCTAATCCTAGTTGGTATGATTTGGTGGTCCTCTACATGGGCTTGGAATGTTTTTTATGATATTACGTCGGTTTTACATGCGGCAGTCACATGAGAGGCCCTTTTTCATTAAGGAACATCATAGTTTTTGTCATTATTTTTATCTATATGTGGGTTTGTAAATGTGTGAATATGGTCTTCATCCTTGATAATGATGTGGTTTCTAGATACATGTTTATATTACAATGTTTATAAGTGATGGTCGATGATGGAGATGATGTTAATATTAGTTCCTTTTTTTGAATGTGGGTATTGGTATCTCGGATTTGGTCGATGGTGTTATCTAGATATTAGTGAGTACGACATGTGTATTTATGAGTTATTATTGGATAACATTTATTATATTTTAATTTGTTTCCTTTATGGTAGTTATTGGATGATGGAATCATCTAGTATGATCATGTGGAGTTGTTGGGTGTAGTTAATGGTTCAATGAGTTTACACGTTAGTTTGGATCCTTATAGGTTCCTTCGATGGATCTCTTTCATTTTAATTTGGAATTATAGAACATATATGTGGTTTGTATTTAATTTTTTAATTTATTGGTAGTTGTATTTCAATCTTGATTCTAGTGGTTTCACACCCAACCAAAAAATGAATCCTTTTAAAAATAATAAAATATTAATTATAGGGGGATATATTTAAAATTATTCATGTTACACATGTTGGATAAAATAAGTTTATTATAACTAAATTTGGTATTTCAAGAGATGAATATCAAGAATCTGAAATAGATGAATATGGAAATATTAAATAGTGATATTAATTATTCCCTATAATTATAAATGGTATTATTTCATTATAAGAAACACTATAAAATCCTATTCATGATCAAAGAGTACATAATTTAATTTCTAATAAGTGACATTCGTAAAAGGTTCCTATAGATGAATGTAAAAACATTGATGACTATACACTTAATGAGCATATTAGATCAACTTTAAGATAAATTAATGTGTTTTTATTTTTAATAGGAATACCATAATTATAAAAATTTTGATATTAAGGGAGAAAATATTTATTCAAAATATAAAAAAATGAATGATATTGGATGAATCATAGCGTTTTGTATATACGTAATTTTATTATTAATGTTGAATCAAATTTATGAAAATGAAAATCAATAATGATAATTTTTACATTTTATGCTTCCATTATGGATTTTGGGCCTAATGATAATAATAAGGTTTTAGATGACTCAATTTATATCATGTGAATGAATGAATAATTAAACTATTATACTATTAATAGAGTACATATATTAGTTGTTACACTAATTCATTCTCATGTTATTAAAATTAAATAGATCATTAGAAACAAACATGATGAGTCAAGAATTTTTTTTAAAAGTAATGAAAGATTATTTGTTCAAGGATTTTATCATGAAGAGGGTATTCATTTTAAATAAAAATTATCTCACATGTCTTATTTAAGATGATATTAGGGTATTAGTAGCATATTTTGGATTTCGTGGTTCTAAATTATTTCAAAATTCATTTTTAAAAAACATTAAAAATATTTTGCACTTCTGAATATGTATATTTTAGATATCTTCAAGGTTTTGGAAATTAAAATAATCATAGTCTTGTTTTAAAACTATATATTGAATTATATGGTTTGAAGTAGTCTCATAATTCTTAGTATATCTAGTTATGACCTTTTCAATTGAGAAAAAATTAGAATGAAATATTGATCCTACAAAGTTTATTAAGAAAAACGTTAATGGTATTATGATAATAAAAATTTATTTTGATGATATAATGTTTTGATATTCATGAATAGATCATTAAATTGAATTATTTGATTTGATGACTTCTAAATTTTATAGTATTTTAATTTTATAAGTCAAGTTATTACATATTATTCAAAAAATTTAATGAAATTAAAGTATTTCATAAAATAAATCCAATTATGCTAAAGATTTAAATACTATATTTGGTTTTGAATAATATAAATGCGGAAATACACACATAAGTACTACTTTATAATTATATTTTGATAAATATAGAAACTTTTTTGATGTTAAAACCAATAGAAGTATGATGAGAAGTTTTCTTAATTAACAAAATCTATAAGTGGAAATTTTTTTATTTTTCATGTGTCCTAGATTTCATAGTGACCCTATCAAATGTCACATAAAATCTTTTGAGATGATTATTAAATATGTTAAAATATTTTTGGATCATTATTGATTTATTCTACTAAAAGTGTCTTTGATTTTACAAGCTATTCTGATTCAAATTTTGGAGGATACAAGGTCGATAGAAAAATAACATCTAATATAATCCCTTTATTTAAAACTTCATTAGTTTCATGGGACTCAAAGTAACAAAATTATATTTTTATTTCAACTATAGAATTTTAATTTATATCTAACTAATCATTCTATTCACAATCATTATAGTTTAAGAATTATAATTATTTTTTATTTTATTTTTATAATATTACTATTTTTCATAAAAACGATTCATTAATTTATATTTAAAAAATTCATTTCAACTATTTAGGAATAATAAAATTTATGTTAAATTTAATTTAATTTTATAAAATGTTAAAAAATGAATGCTAAAATATAGAAATATATCTATAGAAAATTAGATATTTTTTTCATTACTGCACTGCTGGATTTTACTATGACTGAGAAAATTAATTTTGATGCTTTTATTACAGGTGTTGACCTTCTAGTTTTAATGAGAAAAAAATCATTAATCTAATAATACTAATGAATTTCATATTTTCTTTTAAGTCGTCTGTATTCTGAGATCATGTGATAAATACATATATGTTTGAGACACCATTGAGATAGACACTATTTTCCTCAGCACACCCCCAATATAAAAATATCAAAGTCTGAGATACTGTCAGGACATCACCAATTTAGACTATCATACTACAATACTGAATAATATAAAAAGTATGAGACACCATCGGTAGACACATCACAAGGATGTTGTGCCCCCCGAATTCAAATGTGGAAAAGTATGAGATACCACTAGATGAGGTATCATTAATGTCACACTACGAGACTCATAAAGATGCTAGTGAAACATTTTCTAAGCCTAAGACATCATCAAACCATAGACTCCTCAAACATACTTAAATTTTCTTGAGTCTAAGTCACCGTAAGGAAGATATTATCAACAAGATACCAACTGCGTCATACTATCAGTGTCACACCCATAGATAATGACACTGCCATATCTCAATAAACTGTCACTTTTTTATTACATTACTTTTTTTTAATTAGATTACTCTAAGAGATATATTTATTGAATTTAATTACATTTACTTTTTTAATTATATTATCTTAAATGATTTATAGAAAGAATATCAGAACATGCAGAATGAGGAAGCTAATTAGGATATTTCTTCTGCACCTAATAAATGATGAACACACTCCCTCATTCAATACATAGAGATTTGTGTAGAGAGAATAATGAATATAGAAGAAACATTATGGAAATAAGGAGCTCATGATTCACTAAATATCTATGAAATAATGATCTAAACCTGATTGAAAACCTGAAGAGCTCACATGATGTGAATACTCGATTTAGGATTCCAAATCTCATCATATTTGCTTCATTCCCTGAGTCATAAAACAAGAGTTTCAACACTCTTCATTCCGAGTTATTTTTAAGTAACCCAACTCAAGATTCTTCATTGACTAAATTCTATATTCACATTATGCATTACAAGAAAGAGATGATCTATAAACTCAACACATTTAGATGGCTTGATTTTTTTTATATCAATTACATTTTATACCATGTCGATATACTATGGTTTATAAATGCACACTTTCTCCTATGCTAACATGGAAGATACATGATATCTTCTTAAAAACTCTCATTATTTGTTTCCCCCATGGATAAGAGTGTAATAGGTACTTTTATACCATGTTTTAATTTTCTCTTATGAATAATTGTGGAAGAGGTCTTGTGTGACTTGGACAATGTTAACTATTTTAAAACCTGATCTGGTCTGTCAATCATTGAGTTCATGTTATACAAATTTCCTGGTGGAAAGTGATCACCATGTAGATAGGAAAATTTATTGACTTGAGGCTAAACATATTTTATTTTATCTTTTTGTTGTGTGTTTCTAATTATGTTTTATATCATTTTTTTTAAACTGAAAACAATTTTTACTTGTAAATAAAATTCATATATTGATAGTTTATCTTATTTCCTATTCACATACTATTTTTATCAGGTAAATTTTTTTCAATGGTATCAATAATAATTTATATTATTTACCTAAGAAAAAATCAATCTTTTTAGAAATATTTAGAAATATTAAGATATATATATATAATAATTTTTATTTTGATAAACATTCCCATATTCAAAGATTTTGGGGATTTCAACATAACACATTTATAAGATAAATTTCTATTAAGTACTCAATACACACCACCTTTTGTGATACTCACTCCAATAGATATTTGGAATCAATGGTTTTTATTTCTTTGGTTTTTGAGTATCAAATTTGTTATAAATGTGATTTTAGTTATAATTTAATTATCTTAAATTTTTATTAGTTCTATATTTAATTATTTAATATGTAAAATTGCCAAGAAGGTTCTAATACAAAACAAAATCCTTTCCTAAATGGAAATAACTTTTCCCAATGGAAATTATATATGAAGATTCACATAGAAATCATGGGTTTTGATAGTTTTTCTACAATATAGGAAGAATATTTAATACCTACAACTGAGAGAAGGACCTGGGATGATACACCAAAATCATATTATAATAATAAATATAAATATATAAATGCATTTTACTATTATCTTGGTGATTATTAATTTAATATAATATGATATAGTAAAACTTCTTTTGATAATTGGGGTACTTTTTGTATATCCCATCAGGGAACATTAAATTTTAAATAAATGAAGAATAACAATTATACCTTTAAATTTGAAAATTTTAAAATGACATTTGATGAACCCATTCCTAATATGTACCACATGTTTAATAATATTTTCAATACCATGATCTCACTGGAAAATAATGCATCTGACAAGGAAAAGATAAATAGATTGTTGACATGTCTACCTGAAAGATGGAGACACACTTCCATGTAAATTAGAGAATATTTTGGCATCATTAAATTACAAGTCAAATAATCGATAGGTAAACATATATTTTATATAGGATAACTAATGGTAACACATGAGTAGGATGAGGAACCCAAGAAAAAATTAGTAGCTTTTAAGACTACATCCCATACACAATATAAGGGAAAAATGAAACGAGAAGGTAGAAACTGTAGATTTGAATGATAGTGAATCTTCTTCTAAAATTGATTATGAAACGATTCATATATATATAATGTTTAAGAAGTTATACTGTAAGAATTATTTTTTCAAATAAATAAACTATAATGGAAAATATTATAAAAGATAAAATTTGAAGAAAAAGATGATAACTCCATGTAATTTGTGTCCTACGAATGAAAAGAGAAAAGGACACCTAAAATATTACTTTCTAATGTTGAAATAAAAATAATATTATAATTACATTTAAAGAAGATACAATAAGACTATTATAGACACCTATAGTGAATGTGATGATAGAATAAGTGACTCAACATCTTCATCTGAAAAAAATCAAGACAGAGTAAATATGAGACTTATGACTAAAGTCATTAAGGTATCTTCTTTATCCATTGTTTATAATATGTTCCTTGTACATATATCTGATAATTCTGATAGTGAACAACATGATGATAATATATAAAATGTTGAATTAGTCAAATATTAAATGAAGATAGAGGATACCTTTAATGGATTAAAGGAAAAGTATAAGAGTCATAAAAGAAAACATTCTCCAACTGTAAATACAATTTTTGAAATGTCTATTGAAATGGGGATTAAATTTTAACTTCTCATTGATAATAGTGAACTCAAAATATTTATTGTCCAATTTAATAATGGCCTTAAAATATATACAAATTAAAGAGGGAAACTCAAAAAATTCCAAGGAAAATATCTTTCTCCCAAATATGTTACTCGTATAGGATATGAATATGGACATAGGAGAATAAAAAAGAATATTGTTTTCCAAAATCTGGGCATAAAACCTATACTTTAAAATATTTCTCAAAATGACTCAAAAAAGTTTTTATTTTAAAGAGTTTTCAATGTTATTATCATAATAACGTAAGAAAACGTGGGTTCCCAATTCTCTTATCACTAAAAAATCTGAACACAAATGGTTTTGGGTACCTAAGTCATTTCTTGTTAAAAAAGTTTTTGGTAGGATCATATACTGAAGACATCAGGTATAAATCAATGATACTTTGATATTATTTCTTCAAAAAATATGACAGTTTCTTATTATTATTTTAAGAGCCTGATAAAGGTTAACGATGGGTTTGTCACATTCGGTGATAAAGAAAAAGAAAAAATCATCAGCCTTGGCTGAATTGGTAAAAAAAATTACATTTTTAAATTATAATGTTTTACTTATTAATTTTTTAAAGTATAATATTCTAATAATTTTTTAGTTTTGTGGTGATGGTTATTATGTTAAGTTTTCTAATGATTCATTCAATTTTGTTTATTGTAAAAATTCTTTATTATTAATTCTTTATGAGATGAAAATGTTTATTTTGTTGATTTAAAAGCCTTAGTTTATAAAAATATTACATGATTAAGTATCTTTTATTAATGAATCTTGGATCTTTAATGGGAGAATAGAACATTTCAACATTAATTATATTAGGAAGAAAACTATAAGTAGTTTTGTTAGATTTCTTCTAAAGCATTAGTTGCCAATTGATAATGTCTTTAACCCTAGTCAAAGAGAGAAACAATATAATATTTCTATTAAATTGATGAAATAAGTGTCAACTTCTCAGCCACTTGAGTTGTTTCACATGTAGTTTTTATACCTTCTATAGTTTCATGTTTTAAGGGGATTCACTACATTTATGTTCGGGTAGATGATTTTTTAGGTATACATGGGTATATTTTCATGTTCATAAAATTGAATCCTGCACTTATTTAACCAGGTATTCTAATTATATACTAAATATTTGTGCACTTATTATCAAGACCTTATGGAGTGACCATGGCCATGAGTTTGAAAATAAATATTTTGAATCATTCTTCTCAAAAAAGGGCCACAGTCATAACTTCTCTCAACCTAGGACCGATCAGTTTAATGGATTTATTGAAATATGAAATCGAACATTAAAAGATATAGCTCAGAACATGTTTAATGAGGATGACCTTCCAATCTAGTTTTGAGAAGAATCTTTTGACACAACCTGTTATATTATCAAAATAGTGTTGATTTCATGTATCCATAATAGAACCCGTTATGAGTTAGGGAATAAAAGGATTACTAAGGTGAATTAATTTAGAGTTTTTGGTTGCAATGTATTTATTCTTCATAGTTAGGATAATTTGGGAAATGTTAATTACAAATGTGATGAAGTAATTTTACATTGTTATTCAATATCTATTATATCTTATATAATGTTAATAAAATGACCAAAAATGTGGAAGAAACCATTCATGTTAAAATTGATGAAAATGATCCACATAAGTCTAATATTTCCTAATAATACTTTGTTGATGATTTATCTTATCTAAACATAAATTCCAAACAATTATATTATGCTATAAAACATTCATAAAAATCATCCACTTTTAAGAATTTCAAGAACTTCCACAACATGAGCATCAGATTCCATGACTGACCAGTCCCTCCTTCCATAGACCTATTAGAACCAATAATAAACATTCTATAGATGATTTTGTGGGTTATATAAAAAGAGTAAATAAAACTAGATCTTTTTTTAGAAATGAGGTTGAACATCATGATTTGTGGTCTAAGCATGAACCCATGAACATCAATATAGATATTAATGATGAATTTTTGTAATAGAAAGAAGAAAGTGTTAAATCATTTTGAAAATGATAATTTTTAGGAACATGTATATAGAACCAAGAAATCCTTCACTATTGGAAATAAATGTGTGGATAGGAATAATGTGGACGGGTCATGAAATATTGTTAGAAACACGGATAAAACTATTCCACAAGGTTATAGTTAAGAATAAGGGATTGACTGGGAGGAAACATTTTTACCTGTGGATTTAATAGAGTCTATAAGAAACCTTTTTTCGTATATAGATCATCTAAATTTAAAGCTTTATCAAATGGATGTCAGGAGTGCATTATGATTTTTTTAATTGACGATGTTCTTTTCGAACAACACTTGGGTTTCAATATCCACACTTTCCAAATGAAGTTTTAAAATTAAAAAAAAATATTTATATGGTTTAAGACTAGATACAGTATCTTGGTTATATAGAAGAATCAATTTTATAATTTCAAAAGGTTTTTGAAAAGGAATATTTGATCCTATTCTTTTCATTAAATGAATTTCAAAATATTTATTAATGGTAAAAATCTATGTAGATAAAATTATTTTTTGACCTTCAAAAAATTAATGTTATTCTAATTATTCTAAAATTATGGAAAATGAATTTGAATTGATTTTATTTGGGGAACATAAATTCTTTATAGGATTTAATTTTTTTTCAAAATAAAGAAGGAATTATTTTGAATCAATGTTAATATACAAAAGATATATTTTAATTTTTTAATCTACATAGCACTAAATGTACTGATACTCTTATTAGTTCCATCGATAAATTGGATCTTTATGAATGTGGGAAACAAGTTGATCAAACCAGTTACAAAGGTATGACTGAATGTCTTCCCTATTTGACAACTATTTGACCAGTTTTTAGGTTTACTGTGTGTGTGTGTGCTCCCTTTTACGAAAAAAAGGATTCACATATAAATTATATTAACTTTTTTTTAAAACACCTCAAAAAAACTAACATGTTATTATTTTAACCTTTAAGAAAATCATTAGATTTATTAAGTTATTTTAAAACTAATTCTAATGGATGCATGTCCAATATTAAAAGAACATATATAATATGTAAATTTTTAGGCATGTCTCTAGTTTCATGGTTTAGTAAAAAATATAATTATATTATATTTTCCTTTACTAATGTTGAACACATAGCTACAAGTTTATTCTATGAACACATTTTCAAGGGGAAACAAAAAATACCTAACTGTGGATTGTTTTAGACAATAGAAAAATTATTTGATTTAGTATGTTATTATGAAGTGGAATTTGAGGGATACATATTGGATAGAAAGAAGAACATAAAAAACATGTCACTTTTTAGGAAATTCTCTAGTTTCATAGTTTGTTAAAAAAGCATAATTTTGTTGTATTGTATACTTTTGATGTTGAATACATAGCTATAGGTAGTTTATATGAAAATGTTTTCTAAGGGAAACAGTCTTTACGTGACAATGGATATAAATTCTAACATGTCTTTATAAAATATGATAATAAAAATGTAATTTAAATTTATATGAATCATGTTTCACATTTAGTATAATGAAAATTGATATAATTTATTTCATTTTGAGATATCATTTTCAAAATGGAGATATTACTCTAGAATTTATTGGAATAGAACATTAGTTAGCCGATATATTCACTAAGACTTTGAATTCCGATAGCATAAATTATATCAAATAAGATTTAGGAATGATAAATATTGATTAAGCTTAATTATTCATGTTATACTGTTTGTTATCTGAATCCATTGTTTTTTCATAACATTGAGTTTTCATGCCATTGATTTTTCATTCCATTTAGTTTTCTGGTTGTCACCATTCATCTCTTTTCAAAAATTTCTCTTTTGATTCTCGATATTTCGAAACTCCAATTTATTTCCACATCTATTTTATTTACTGAAACCTAAGGCATGTTTTTGTCTCAATTTTTATTTTGATTCTAAGTATAATTTAGAATACATAGTGTCCCCAATGGTATTAATGTGTAATACATTTATTACCAATATAACTTGATCCCCACATGATATGTTGGTAATTCTCTCTCAAGACAAGTGCAATCCATTCCCTCTTTTATTTTAATCTCTCTCCATACCTTTGACTGAGCTTGCCGAGATTATTTAAATGTAGATAATGAAGAATGAATTTGATTTTTCACCTTTTAAGTCCAAATCTTCTATGAATATAAAAAAATATATATTTGCATCTATTCCATTTTCATCAGTTAATGCTAGCATTTCAACTGAGTTGTTGTTATAGAAAAAGTGGTAGACTCAAAGTGGATGTTGTCATGTAAGTATATAAAACATTTGGTTCTCTAAAACTATGGCTGAATGGGATGGTTTTTTCAATTAAGATGCCTCTCTACCATAAGCTGGTTTATGTATTTTCTCATAACATAGAGTCTACTATTAATAATGATGGTACATAATATATTTAATGTTTTTCCAAATGACTTGTTTTTTTCTTTAAGAAAATTTTATAAGTGTTTAAATGTACCTCATAATAGAGAATTTGATTATTTTCAAGAAATTATTTTACAGGATAGTGGTATGTTCATTTGTGAGGATGCATTTTTGGTGCTAATGGGAGATGGTTCAACCAAGAGGCATGTTGTCTCAGTGTTTTATGGGGAATGTTGGTTGTTTCATAAGTCAAATTAGTATATTTTATGTCAATGGAAATGATATTGTGAAACCATAAAGTATAAAAAATTTTAATACAAATTTTTTATGATATAAAGTCATATGTTTAATATTTGTAAATATCTAATGGTTCATATGTGTGATATGATAAAACCATCCACAAGATCAAATTCATTGAACCCCCAATGATAATTTCTACCATGTTAGAGGAAAAGGTCCATGTTCATGATTATGAGGTCTCTATAATTGACAACAGTGTTTTCGGCATTACCAGTTCCACATTTTCAAGAATGAAGACAATCCATAACCCATGGAAGAAATAATGGTTTGTACGATAGTGACAAGTTATATAATGGGTATAATATAAATGATAATCATAAGATACCTAAGAATGCATTTTATTTATGTTTGCAGCCTGATGAAGTTGTGAAATACTCAGATGAGGAAGAAGACATTGGAAAACAAGAGTAAAATTAACAATCCTTTTATTTAGGGAGTGTCCATGAACTTTCTCCAAAATCCTCACACATTACATTTATATCTCCTATTCCACCTAGGAGGATTCTAGGAAGATATATGTTCGTTAAAAGTGAAGAATAAAAGAATAGGTTTTCTAGATATGATGAATATTAAAGTTCAAAATCTACTGTATATGATGATGATGATGATAAGGAAGATGAAAATGAATAATAATATCGTAATTAAAAAGAGTATCTAGATGATGAATGTGATGATGAACGTGATTCTGAACCTCGTGATTATAGTGTCTGAATTAAGAATAAGGATGTTGAAATTCCTCCAGAGCATAAGGATTCATTTGTTAAGGGGCATAATTCCATATCAGTAGAAATTTTAAAGGAAACTCTAACTCTTTATGATGTTGAGGATAGTTTACTTTCCACTAGTCAATATGTCTTAAATTCCATTGTGGATAAGCTGTTATGTGTTATAACTATTGTGGAAAAACATGTTTCTAAACAACTGATGAAAGAGATAATTGTTAGAAAATTTGGAAATTATTATATATTTGATGAAAATGTTCTAAGTTATCCTTTGGATCATTGTCTAAAAAGGTATTCCAGTAATATCGATGCTAAAAATCACATTAAGATTCATGATTCACCCACTATTTGAACACAATTATAATCCAATGCAACTTGTGTTGATCACACCATGGCTCCTCCAAGCTCACAAGGTCAGAGGAATCTTGATGTAGTATTTGTTCTTTCCATTGTGGTACCTCCTTCCACAGTGTTTGTTTCAAACCTTTTGATGGACCCTATGGATGAGTAATGAGTATTGTTCTCTAATATTATAATAAGATATTCAATTAATTATAGGCCTATTGGTAATATTTAAGTCTCTACTAATGGATTTATGATATAATAGGTTTATCATTAAGGCCTTCTAGAGAGGTTTAGTAATGTGATACTCCTGTACCAGAACTAGCTCTGAATCTTACAGTTGTTCTAATGGATGTGGCATCTCATGAATATATAGTTGTTTTTGGTGAAAAGTTTTTGTCTCTATTTCTAAAGTGTGTGAGAATTCATTCCCCACATTGGAAATTGATTAGTGAAGAGGATGATAATTATCAATTTGTGTTGGTTATCCTACATATCCAACAAAAAATGATACATGTCATATGTGAGGTGTAAATTGATAATAAATGGATTATAAATGAGTTGGGTTGTTTCATACCTTTTCTTGAATAAATAAGTTCTAATCTTAATGATTCATTGGATTGTATTCTCAATAGTCAGGGGGTTACTTCCTCATACTCTTATATTCTTTCTATTCCAACCATGTATGTTGATTACATAACAATCCTTTTGTTAGAAGAAGTTGAAGCTTCCTCTATCACCCCTCTTCTGAAGAATCATTGTTTCCTTTAAAAGGTATACAAGAATTTGATCATGGAACTTTAGATGATCACTTGATGATCCAAAATTATGCTAATTTAGTGAATAATTAAAGAGACACCAGTAATAATACCATTATATAATATTTCTATTTTATATATACAATGAATTCTAGGGAAGATAATTTCAAATTATCAGCTGAAAATATCTGAATGCCTCTTGTGTCTCAAGCTTTCAAAGAGAGGTTTAGACTGATCAAAAAGATGACCCTACTATTGAACAGGTTTATAGAAGAGTGGGGTAAATTGTTTATTTCCATTGGAAGGGGTGGTCAAATTATCATGGATTCCATCTATCTCATGAATCATTTTCTACATATTCTAGGCCTAGAAGTTGTTGCTATGTCAGCCATTTCGATTAGTCCTTAGTTTTTTTTTTCAGACCTGGTGTTATTGGGGATTCTCATGTACCTCTTCTAGCCTGTTTTGAACCTTTTACTTTGGGACCTGATCAAGTTGAATACCATCAAGGCCCATTTTGTTTTTATTACTTATCTGATTCAGTATCTCCATGACAATTCTCTTGGATCTCCCTCAACTCTACCTCAGGCACCTCCTACTGCCTTAGCTAAAGACCATGATAAATCAAAAGCTAAAGGCAATGAACCAAAGAATCCATCTTCCAAAACGTAACAATTAATTTTTTGGATTTTATTTTATTATTATTGATAGAATATTTATATTAATAACATTCTGCTATTAATTCATAATGAATTTTATTTTGATATTTTTTTACTTTTATTTGTCATTAAAATTTTGTACCTTAATTTACTATGTTTCAATGTATTTTATGGAATTATGTTTATATATTTTCTAACATTATTTTCATTGATATTGTTTTATGATACATACCTTTGATATTACCACTTTATTATTTTTTACTTGAACTATCATCACATACTGTTGAGGATAAGTATTTATATATCTGTGGATCTTACCTTGGCTATCATGGTTAAACTTCTGTAATATATGTGATAACATGTTTTTATTTATTTGTAATATAATATTTTAATTCCATAAATTTTTATCATAAAAAAGTTGATGATTTTTGACCTCCAAGTTTTAACTATTTCAAAATCATGAATATAATAATATTAATGAATTTCAGGATTTCCAATATGATATATGAATTCTAAGATCAGGTGAGAAATTTTTCTAAATATGGGACACTATTGAGGAAGACAACATTATTCATGACACACCATTAGAATTAAAATCTCTAAGTCTAAGATACCATCAGGAAATCATGACATAAAATTGACATACCATTGAACTGAATAATTGACAATGTATAAGGATCACTTGTCGAAACTCCCCTCTGATGTCCTGCTACCAGAATGAAAATGTGGAAAAATCTTTGATACCACAAGATGAGGCACTATCAATGTCACACATCCAATCTATTACTATAGAAACTAAAACATTTCCCAAGTTCGAGACACTATCAAAACATAGAAACCACAAACAAACTAAACATTTATCTAAGTATGAGAAACTTCCTGAAACATACCATCAATAAGATACTTCCAATGACACATCACCATTGTTACACTGCATGTGTCACACCACCAGTGTCACACAGCTAGATCTTCACACCACCATATATTATAGTTCCTTCAGTGTTTTTATTACATTTATTATTTTGAATAACATTAATATAATGTCTATATTTATCCAAATTAACACCATTTACTATTTTAATTATTGGATCTTAAGGGTATAACAGAAACCATGTCATAACCTACAAAATAAGGAAGTTGATTTTGATATTCCTACTACTGCTAATAAATGTAAAACACCCTCCCTCATGCAATACATAGAGAGTCATATAGAGAAAAATATGAAGATTAAAGAAATCTTTGGGATAGAAGGATCTCGTGATTCACAGAATATACATTTTCTAATGTGATGAACTAGATTTAAAACATGAGGATCTAACATGATGTGAACACTCGACTAAAGAAGCCACAACTCATCACCTTCAGTGATTTCCTCCAGTTATAAAACAAGAGTTTCCATACTGTATTTTCTAGAATATTTCAAAATAACTTGACTCATTCTTCATTATTTAATCAAATATTGATTAAAAAGGTGAAATTCCACAGAGCAAGCATCTCTAATCTCCACTCTCCTTTATTTATTGATTCTATTCATATTTATTACTTTTGAGAAGTGTGTTCCATAATCTGTTTTATATATGTAAACTGTCTCCTTTTCTTAACTGAATGTGTAAAGACTCAGAAATTTCATGGAAATTTTTTTCTTAATTTCATTGGGATTTTACGAGTCTGTGGTTTCTGACGACGCCTGATTCCGAGGCCCGGAGTTCCCGAAATGTTCCGTCGAAGTTTTGTTAAACTTAAATTAACGCGGGTGTGAATTTTTACTGAAGAAGTGGAATAACTCTTGAACGGTTGCTCGGATCAGAAATCCGAGTGCATCATTGCGCTCAGGATGGCGGGATTACCCTAGACGCGACTTAAGTTTAGTCAGTGCATGCCTCCTATGAGAAATCCCAAAAATGGCTTAACCGTAAATAAAATAATAAAATAAATTATTTTATTTTTCAAATGCTTATAACTGACAAACGGTAGCTTGGATTACAAATCTGAGACCACCGCTGAACTCGTGAGAGCATGATTTATTTAATCAGATTCTAAATTTGGCTAGCGTGGGCCACCAGAGAAAGTTAGTTTTTCGCCACAAATAAAATAATTAAATGACAATTATTTTATTGTAAAATTCATAACTTCCAAACGGTAACTCGGATTGAAAATCCGAGAGTACCGTTGGGTTCATTGAGGCGTATTTTACCTAGGCAGAGCATAACCTCGACCGGTGCGGATCGAGGGTGACTGATAATAATTTTCTGAATGTTCTTTTCGGGTACATTCAGTAAACATACTTTCAGAATATTATAACTTTTGAACTGGTGCTCAGAATTGAAATCCAAGGACACCGATGAACTCGCAGTGCCGGTATTCTCTTAAGGGGACCTTTACCATAGTTGCATTTTATGCGTTATGAAAGTTAATTTTTTGGGGATTTTTAAAAAAATAAATAAAATAGTTGTGCACCATTTTATTTATTTGGGAGGTTATATCCGCAAAGAGGAAGTTAGGGGTAGGGCCCACACCCCACATAACCTCCCATGGGAGGATAATTTTTTTAGGTGGGTCCCACACGAGGCCTAACCCTCCACCTCCCTTAAACCCCCCTTTAACACTCCCTTGCATTTAAATGTGCCAAATCCCCCCTAATTAAGAGATCTCTTCACATTCCCCCACTCCCATTAATTATGCCAACACTTTATTTAATTAAATTGGTTTGAATTTTGAATTACATGGGTTAATAAAATAATATCCATTTTCTATTATTTTAGTTTGGGACTATCATTGTGTTAAGAAGAATTGGGAGAGAGCTCTTGAGAAGGAGAGAAAAGTGTTCCTCTCTTCAACGAAGAACGAATTTCTAGCTCGACGAAGAACGCTCTACGATTCGAAGAACGCGAAGTCGCCAACGCCGATTCCTCCATGGATGCACCCCGAGGTCCACGGAATCGACGTCCGATCTCCGCGATGCCCGACCTGCGATGAAAATTATCGAAGTAGGGGAATATTGTTTGTTTCACATTTAAGTGGTTTTATGTCATGAGCATGAGCATTTATTTATATGATTTTTGTATAATTTATTCTTGAATAAATTATACCCTTGTCATAGTTTAAAGCAAGTGTTTGATTATTGCCAATTGATAACACCTAAAGAGGAGAGAGCGGACCTAACAAACACGGCCCGATGACCCTCCGCTGGTTGTTTGTTTGTGTGCGGAGTTGGGGCGGCCAATGCGAGGGTGAGGCCGAGATAACGACATGAGAAGGACATCGTAGGTAGGCGGCCAGTACGGCGGTCCAGTGATATGATTGAGCGGACAGGAGGCGCAGCTATCCGGAGGCGGCGGGTGCGCAAGACACTTGGCGGGATGGGTTTCATCTGCGGTTGAATATTTGGGTTGGGGAGGCGTGATTTTGGGGGAGTTTTATTTATTTATTTTTTGACGTGAGGAATCGAGATGAATGAAATTAGATTGGAGAGATAATAGAAAATAAGAGAAATAAATTAAAAGATAGAAATAAAGCAAGTTTGGAGCATGACGCATAAGGAGGATCAAATGTGGTGGTGCGTGGTTGTTTTGGATGAGGTAATTTTGGGAATTAAATAATAATAATAATATAATAATGTTGTTATTATTTTTGTTGGGAAAACTGTATTTTGACGGTATCTTCCCCGTGCGACCTCGGTTTCATGAACCGTCAGCAGCAGTGTGACCCTGACTCTGAGACGGAATTTATGAGTCCAATATTGGATATCTTTTTCGGGTTTTTGGATCGTGAACCTGAAGCGCTCGTAAAATAATAGATTTAATATTATTATTAAATCATCAACCTGCCGTAACTCAGGCTTGCGACGTTCGATTGGCTTGCCGTCAGTGGCGATGTAATCCAGCCATCAATACGATCGATTCAAGTCTAATGTTCGATTCTAAATTCTGGTTCGTGGCTCGGGTCCATGAAAAACCCAATGATAATAATAATATTATTATTACAGGATCTTGTATCTGACATATCTCTATCATACGACGTCAGAATGACGAACCGTCTGCGAGGTTGCGACCATAGAATTAAGACGGATGTTTCAAAATCAATTTTTGATATTTAAGTCGACGTCAAGGTGCGGGCCCCACGAGTCCCAGTTCGCGCGTGTTGTAGTGAAATGCAACTTTTTTACCGGCTATCCATTTTGGACCAATGGGTTGTCCATCTCGTGTGTTTTTTCATATGGATCGCAATTGTGTGACCGGTTTGTTTAACCGGTGTCACTTGAATTACGGCTGGGTTGGTTCAAACCCGAAACTAACCGGGACCTCAGAGCAGAAACACTTATAACATGAGCTCCGGACGTCCGATTGACATGTCGTCGACTTTGTTGGATTACTCTTGATGATACGGAACTTTCTTCATACTTCGCCTGAGGTTTGGATGCAGTTGGATAGTGGCCGGATTGGATTGAACCCGAAATCCAACCGGGCCCCTGGAACGGAAAAGCTGATAACTTTTAGACTAGACGTCTGTTTGACGAACCGTCAGTGGCGTTGGTGATCATGTTGAGAAAAGAACCCTATGAGTATACCCTATGAGAGTTCGGGGTACAATTGTGATACGGCCGGGTTGGTTCGCACACGAAACCAACCGGGCCCCTGGGAAGTAAAGGCTAATAACTCACAGACCGGGCGTCCGATTGACGTGCCGTCTGTTGCATAGAAACCTCTGTAACGAGGCGGTACTTTGAGATACTTCTTTGTGGGACTTTGTGAAACTTG
Source organism: Viscum album (assembly GCA_963277665.1). Lineage (NCBI taxonomy): Eukaryota > Viridiplantae > Streptophyta > Magnoliopsida > Santalales > Viscaceae > Viscum > Viscum album. Next base: position 1,622,978,893 of record OY728129.1, read on the forward strand.
GAGTATCGACCTGTAGCTCATGGAGCAGACCCTCCCGGATACGAGCATACGGAGTACGGAGACCGTGTAGTTGGCTGAGACCTGACGACTGCTTGACTGACTCGACTTGGAGTGAGTCGAATAGCCCAGTGGATGGAGCACTACTATGTTTGGGTGCAGACCATGGCGGATGGAGAACTACTGTGTTTGGGTGCAGACCTACGATACTCAACAGAAGGAGTACCTATACAGGCTATTAGGGGGGGGGGTGCACTACTTTGTTTGGGTGGCAGACCCCGATGGGAAGCACTACTGTGTTTGGGTGGCTAACCCGCAGTACTCGACAGGAGAGGTACCTCAACAGTCTTAGTTTAGTGAGCAGTACCTCAGAGTCGTGACAGGATCACTATACTCTCCAGAGACGGAGCTCTTCAGAAGTTACGGTTTCGATAATGAAAATCCTAGTTTGAGCTGAGTCTATGAACTTTGTGTTTACCTCATGATTGAGATGGGTCAATTGAAAACTTAGGTATATGTATGGGCATATATCTAGGTAGTGGTTATCTGTTGATTTTATAACCATTTTGTTTCCCCATGATTGAGATTGGTTACTTGATAACTTAGGTATATGTATGGGCTTATAACTATGTAAGGGTTATCTGTTGAGATCCTTATTTGTGGTTATCCGTGTTGGATTTAGTGAGACCTTGAGAGCCTCAGGGTCCCTACTGAGTATCGTTTACTCACCCCTGCACGGGCTATGCCCGCACCTCATTGTGTTGGTTGTAGACGACGGGCAGCACTGACAGAGGCCGGGTGTTCGAGGACTGGACGGTACTCGGAGGTGGACCACACGACGAGTCAGTATCCGGAGGTGGACTTAATGACGAGATGATACTTGGAGGAGGTTGACAGGAGAGAGCGTTGTGGAGGCTATCTGTACCAACCCTTCAGGTAGGATCCATGGTGGATGATACAAGAGCTGTGATATCTTTACCTACCCTTCAGGTAGGATCCGAGGAGGACGACCTAGGAGCTGCTTCTATTCTTCAAGCAGTTTTTCATTTCTATTGTATTTTCGTTCAGTTGTAGCTGTACTTTCAGATGGGTTTGTATTCTGGCCCACTTTCTTTTCAGCACTTTCTTTTGTACTTAGTGTATTACTTCCAATTGTACTCTGTGATGTTTTGTTTGCTATTATAAAGGCAACTCCTTCCCAGTTATCGGGATTTACACCTTTGGTGCTAGTTGCCTGCCCCTAGCCTATGGAAGGCGGGCTTGGGGTAGTCACAGAACGGGCCCCGAGGACGGGTTCTGACAAATTGGTATCAGAGGAGTCGGTTCTACCGCAGGACTTATAACTCTGATATTTTCTTTCTGTGAAGCAATAGTGTTAAGGGTACTAAGTGTGGTTTTCAGTTCAGGGAGTCCTGTGTTGGTGCGGCGGATGACGTATCCATACACCAGGACCTTGACTACTGATTTCTGACTTTGTGCACGAAAAAACTGATTGCGTGTGTGTTTCCAAAAGTTTAAAAGTCAGCTCAAACCAGGTCAGTTCACCAGGTATAAATTGTTGATTGTGTCACATCTGTTCAGGATGTCTCCACACAGACAGTTAGTTGGAGTTCTGAGATTGTCCTCGATGGCGGCCCACCGAGTGACGAGGCTCCGGTGCAGGGCCTTTTTTACTATATTGGCACCCTCGGGTGGTGTACCCGCACCACCACCACATGTTGGGCAGCAGATGTCACAAGCCATACTAGCGAACTATGCACGCTGGCAGAGCACATTGCACGAGTTCTAGTAGTAGAGGCCACCGAGGTTATGAGACGAGGCAGATTCCCAGACAGCAGAGCACTGGCTGAAGGCGATTGCTAGAGTTTTCCGCCTAGCTGAGACATCAGTAGAGTGGATGGTGGACTTGGCTGCTAGTTTTTTCCAGTGAATGACGATAAGGATGGTCCGTATAGTGATGAGGATTCAGTACGTGGACCGATTCCTATGATAGTGCCTTCCGGTAGTGTTCCAGCTATACATCACTACCTGTTGGTCAGCAGTTACAACCGACGGTACTGGTAGGTGACACATGTAGGCTTACTGCCTTACACGTGTTCCAACATCAGATACCCTCAAGTTCTTAGGCGAACCTAACTCACAGGAAGCTGAGGACTGGCTTAAGGAGGTGGCTGAGAGTTTTCTAGAGCTTATACAGCTTCAGAAGGATGACGTGTCGGTAGCTGAGAATTCCTCGAGCCATACTGAACATTCTGGGTACTCGATGAATACGATTAGATCAGTGTTATAGAGCTCGGACCTCTGAGCGTGGTGTGTTTAAGGATATTAGAGCCATCACTTTTTCCTCTATGCATTCCTACTCACGTTAGGGTGCTAGAGAGAACCTTGAGGATTAATGTTCTTTGGTTGAACGAATACAGCTAGAGAATGTTAGAAGTTGGAACACAACGAGCTGGTGCAAGTCTCAGAGACTTGGGCCTGCGAATGTTTCAAGAAGAGGAAATGTTATGTACAGATAAATCAACAGAGCTGAAGACGTGAATGCAGATCTAGGAGAGTAGCATGTGGTGGTGTACATTTCAACATGTTACAACCACCCGCCTTTGTTATCCCCTCTAGGCTCAGGGAACTGGATGGCAGGGGAAGAGAGTAGCTGCATACGGTCAAGGAGTGTGACCCAATGGCTCTGAAAATGATTCAAGGGATAGTCTGTTTCCACTACTAGCTACCATAGTAATAGACATTGATATGAATAATTCCTTCCTTCCAAGAATCATGTCCCAGACCTAGAGTTTCCGGTAAGTCGTGGACTTGACCCTCACATCTGGAGATACCTTTGGGAGGAGACTCGATAATCACACTTACGCCGATAGTTTTATCTGACCCTTGAGGCGAGAGTTTCAGTTTCAATATCTTTGTGACAGCGTCGAGGCCTAACAATGTTGGTCTCGGTATGGATTGGATTCACAGTTCATGCTCAGATTAACTGTATTAGGCAAAAAGGTTATGCTCTAACTACAACGTCGGGATGGGTTTTCCTTGGTCGGAGAAAAGGAAACCCCAGGCAACACAGGATATACTCATGCACAGGAGGGTGCGGTCGATCACACTTGAGTCAGTCAACCTTACCCTCATAGCAGCAGGAGTTTTGAGTTTCTGTTCTAATCAGGAAGTGGAGGCCTCTTGAGTTCGAGGATGATGACCATGTCCTTATACGGGTCTCACCTCGATGAGGTTTACAGAGTTGTGGCCAAGGCGGCAAGTTATCTCCGAGGTTCAACAGACCTTTCTATGTCCTCACCAGGGTAGGCGAGGTGGGTTACCTCTTGACCCATCCACCTTAGTTGCACCAGATGCATGACGACTTCCACGTATCTCAACTGAGGAGATACGTGCTTGACCCAACGCATATCATCGACCATGGGGAGCTGGACTTTGGTGGGGTTCCAGAAGAGGTTGAGGATCGATAGGAGTGGGTCCTATGGGGACGGTTGATTCCTCTTGTGTGCTTTCATTGGCAGCACGGGAACCTCTAGGAGAGCACATGGGACCGGAAGGCTCATATGTGTGCTCTGTACCACTTTTGTATCCCTAGTATGTGTTAAAGATTTACGAGGACGTAAAGCCCTGAGGTGGGAGTAATGTAATGACCCGAAAATTGCAAGAAAATTTTTTTCTTAATTTCTTTGGGATTTTAAGAGTCTTCGGTTTCTGACAGCGCCTGATTTCGAGGCCCGGAGTGCCCTGAATGATCCGTCGAAGTTTTTTCAAACTTAAATGAATGCGTGTAAGCAGTTTTCCGAAAAAAAGAGGAATAACTCTTGAACGGTTGCTCGGATCAGAAATCTGAGTGCACCGTTGCGCTCAGGATGGCAGGATTACCCTAGGCAGAACTTATGTTTAGTTGGTTCGGGCCTCCTATGAGAAATCCCAATAATTGATTAACCGTAAATAAGATAATTAAATAAATTATTTTATTTTTCAAATGCTTATAACTCACAAACGGTAGCTCGGATTAAAAATCCAAGACCACTGCTAAACTCGTGAGGGAATGCTTTATTTAAGCAGATACTAATGTTGGCCGGCGTGGGCCCCCAGAAAAAGTAATTTTTTGGCAGCAAATAAAATAATTAAATGACAATTATTTTATTGTAAAATTCATAACATCTAAACGGTAACTCGGATTGAAAATCCGAGAGTACCGTTGGGTTCTTTGGGGCGTATTTTACCTATCCAGAGCCTAACCTCAACCGGTGCGGATCGAGGGTGACTGATAATAATTTTTTGAACTTTCATTTTGGGTACGTTCAGTAAACGTATGTTCTGAATTTTATAACTTTTGAACTGGTGCTCAGAATTGAAATCTGAGGACACTGATGAACTCGCAGCATCGGTATTCGCTTAAGGGGACCTTTATCGCAGTTGCATTTTATGCAGTTTGAAAGTTAATTTTTTGGGGATTCGTAAAATAAATAAATAAAATGGTCGTGCACCATTTTATTTAATTGGGTGGTTATATCATGTAAGAGGAAGTTAGGGGTGGGGCCCACACCCCACATAACCTCCGATGAGAGGAATTTTTTAGAGGTGGGGCCCACATGAGGTCGAACCCTCCACTTCCCTTAAACCCCCCTTTAACACTGCCTTGAATTTAAATGTTCCAACTCCACCCAAATTAAGAGGTCTCTTTACATTCCCCACTCCCATTAATTATGCCAGCACTTTATTTAATTAAAGTGGTTTTAACTTTGAATTACATGGGTTAATAAAATAATAGCCATAGTCTATTATTTTAGTTTCGGACTTTCATTGTGTTAAGAAGAATTGGGAGAGAGCTCTTGAGAAGGAGAGAAAAGTGTTCCTCTCTTCAACGAAGAACGACTTTCTAGCTCGATGAAGAACGCTCTGTTATTCGAAGAACGTGAAGTCGCCAACGCCGATTCCTCCTTGGATGCACCCCGACGTCAATGGAATCGATGTCCGATCTCTGCGACGCCCGACGTGCGATGACAATTATCTAGGTAGGGGAATATTGTTTGTTTCACATTTAAGTGGATTTATCTCACGAGAATGAGCGTTTATTTATATGATTTTTGTATAATTTATTCGTGAATAAATTATAACCTTGTCATAGTTGAAAGCAAGTGTTTGATTATTTCCAATTGATAACACCTATAGCGGAGAGCGCGGGCCAAACAAAGATGGCCCGACGACCCTCAGTTGGTTGTTTGTTTGTGCGCGAAGTCGGGGCGGACGATGCGAGGGCGAGGCCGGAATAACGACATGAGCAGGACATCCCAGGTAGGCGGCCAGTACGGCGGTCCAGTGATATGATTGAGCGGATAGGAGGCGCAGTTGTCCGGAGGCGGCGGGTGCGCAAGACCCTTGGCTGGTTGGGTTTCATCCGCGGCTGAATATTTGGGTTGGGGAGGCTTGATTTTGGGGAAGGAGTTTTATTTATTCATTTTTTGAGCGTGAGGAATCGAGATGAATGAAATTAGATTAGAGAGAGAATAGAAAATAAGACAAATAAATTAAAAGATAGAAATCAATCAAGTTTGGAGCATTCCACATAAGGAGGTGCTAATGTGGTGGTGTGTGGATATTTTGGATGAGGTAATTTGAGGAGTTAAATTAAATTAAATTATAATAATAACATAATAATGTTCTTATTATTTTTGTTGGGAAAACTGTATTTTGACGGTATCTTCCCCGTGCGACGTCGGTTTCACGAACCGTCAGCGGCGGTGTGACCCTAACTCTGAGATGGAATTTATGAGTCCAATATTGGATATATTTTTCGGGTTTTTGGATTGGGTACCCGAAGTTCTCAAAAAATAATAGATTTAATATTATTATTAAATCTTCAACCCGCCATAACTCAGGCGTGCAGCGTCCGATTGGATTTTCGTCAGTGGATATGTAATCCTGACATCAATACAGTCGATTCAAGTCTAATGTTCGATACTAAATTCGGGTTCATGGCTCGGGTCCATGAAAAACCCAATGATAATAATATTATTATTATTACGGGATATTGTATCTGATATATCTCTCTCATACGGGGTCGGAATGATGAACCGTTTGCGAGGTTGCGACCCAAGAATTAAGAAGGATGTTTCAAAACCATTTTTTGATATTTATGTGGATGTCAAGGCGCGGGCCTTACATGTCCCGGTTCACGCGTGTTGCGGTGAAATGCACCTTTTTTATCGGCTATCTGTTTTGGACCCATGGGTAGTCCATCTCGTGTGTTTTTCCGTATGGATTGCAATGGTTTGACTAGATTGGTTAACCAATGTCACTTGAAGTACGGTAGGGTTGGTTCGAACCCGAAACAAACCGGGCCCTCGGAGCAGAAACGCTTATAACTTGAGCTCCAGAAGTCTGATTGACGTGTCGTCGACTTTGTTGGATTCCTCTAGATGACACAAAACTTTTGGAATACATCGCCTGAGGTTTGGACGCAGTTGGATAGTGGCCGGGTTGGATTAAATCCGAAATCCAACCAGGCCCCTGGAAAGGGAAAAGATGCTAACTTTCAGACCGAACGTCCGTTTGACGAACCGTCAGCGGCGTTGGTGATCACGTTGAGAAACGACACCTATGAGTATACCCAATGAGAGTTCGGGGTAGAGTTGAGATATGGCTGGGTTGGTTCGCACACGAAACCAACCGGGCCCCTAGGAAGGAAAGGCTAATAACTCACAGATCGGGCGTCCGATTGACGCGCAGTCTTTTGCGTTGAGACCCCTATGACGAGGAGATCCTTTGAGATAATTCTTCGTAGGACTTTGTGATACTTGGAGTATCGACCTGTAGCTCGTGGAGCGGACCCTCCCAGAGACGAGCATACAGAGTACGGAGACCGTGTAGCTGGCTGAGACCTGGCGACTGCTTGACCGAATCGACTTGGAGTGAGTCGACTAGCCCAGTGGACGGAGCACTACTATGTTTGGGTGCATACCCAAGGCGGATGGAGCACTACTGTGTTTGGGTGAAGACCCATGGTACTCAATAGAAGGAGTACCTTTAAAGGCTATTAGGGTGGGTGCACTACTGTGTTTGGGTGGCAGACCCCGGCGGGAAGCACTACTGTGTTTGGCTGGCTGACCCACGGTACTCGATAGGAGGAGTACCTCAGCAGTCTTAGGTTAGTGAGCAGTACCTCGGAGTCGTGACAGGATCACTGTACTCTCCAGAGATGGAGCTCTTCAGCAGTTACGGTTTCGATAATGAAAATCTGGGTTTGAGCTGAGTTTATGACCTTTGTGTTTAACTCATGATTGAGATGGGTCACTTGATAACTTAGGTATATGTATGGGCATATATCTAGGTAGTGGTTATCCATTGATTTCATAACCTTTGTGTTTCCTCATGATTGAGATGGGTTACTTGATAACTTAGGTATAAGTATGGGCTTATAACTTCGTAAGGGTTATCTGTTGAGATTATTCTTTGTGGTTATCCTTGTTGGATTTAGTGAGACCTTGAGAGTCTCAGGGTCCCTACTGAGTATCGTTTACTCACCCTTGCATGGGATATGCCCACACCTCGTTGTGTTGGTTGCAGACGACGGGCAGCGCTGACATAGGCCGAGTGTCTGAGGACTGGACAGTACCCGGAGGTGGACCACACGACGAGTCAGTATCCGGAGGTGGACTTCACGATGAGACGATACTTAGAGGAGGTTGACGGGCGAGAGCGTTGTGGAGGCTATCTGTACCTACCCTTCAGGTAGGATCTTTGGTGGACGATCCAGGAGCTACGCTATCTGTACCTACCATTCAGGTAGGATCCGAGGAGGACGACCCAGGAGCTGTTTCTATTCTTCCAGCTATTTGTCTTTTCTGTTGTACTTTCTTTCAGTTGTAGCTGTACTTTCATATGGGTTTTTATTCTGGCCCACTTTCTTTTCATCACTTTCTTTTGTACTTAATTTATTACTTCCGCTTGTACTCTGTGATGTTTTGTTTGCTATTATAAAGGCAATGCCTTCCCAGTTATCGGTATTTACGCCTTTGGGGCTAGTCCCCAGCCCCTGGCCTATGGAAGGCGGGCGTGGGGTAGTCATGGCACGGGCCCCGAGGACGGGTCTTGACAGAATGATACTTGATAATTTTTCAAAAACTTTTATTATTTGTTTCTACAATCGATAAGAGTGGTAAAGGTCCTTGTGTGTCCTGTTTCATTTTTCGCACATGAATTAATTTGGAAGGGGTCGCGTGACACATGGATAATGTTAACTATTGTAAAACATGATTGATGTTGTGGGTCATTCATATTATGTTATACAATATTCTTGGTTTTGGGTGATCCCCAAGTGGAGAGGACTATGTATTCAATTAAGACAGGACCTCTTGCAGAGAATCATTGTACTGTGTGTTTTTATTTTTCTTTACAATATTTTCGCATTAAAACTGAGAACCATTTTTACCTATAAACAAATTTCATACATTTATAGTTTATCTCAGTTTGTGTTAATATTTTATTTTGATAATGTGAATTTATTTTAAATTATTCATTAATATTTTATATTATTCATCTGAGAACTAAAAAATATTTAGAGAGATCTTTAGAAAGATGAAGATATATATCATACTACTGATTTTGATAAATTTTCTCAAACGTAAGAATTTTTTGGATTTAAAAAGTATCTATTTTTAATAGAGTTTATTATTGGGTACTCAATTCACCCACCTTCTTGTGATAGTCACTCTGACAAAAAATTGGAAAATAAATTCACATTAAACTAGCATGAATTTAGTGGGTGTTTGAGTGTTTTTGTACAATGAAGTATTCTTTTTTCTATGAATTCTGTAAAATATAGAATTTATTTTTTCAATTTAATATTTTTAAATATTGAACATATTTATTTATTATATTCTAATTCTAAACCCAATAATTCAAAAAATATTATAGTAACTTTCGATTTAAACTTTTAATTTTCATTGAAGGATATATAATGAAGGTTATGCCATAATTGATGAAAAACTAAATATTCGTCTTAATATATAGTGGCCCATCAAAAGATTAAATTTATATAGAATGATTTTTAGTGGATTATTTATATAATTTTTTAAATAGTAATATTTAATAAAAAATTATATACTATTTACATTCATTATGAAGAGAATATTTTCTATTAAAGGTTATTATTTTTATAAATTTAAAAAGACGGATAATTTTTGAATCATAATTGTTTATGTGATTATCCAAAGGAGGATAATTTTTTTGTCTCAATGAAAAAACTTATGTGTTGATAATTCTAATGATTTATTTGTTTTATAACCTTTAAAATATTTAATATATTGAAAATTTTATTGATTAATGTATTCATAATCTTATTCATATCATATTATGCAATTTCTCAAAATAAAATTTCATTTCATCATTTCATTGATTATAAAATTTTATATCTATTTTATATTTTTATAATCGGTTAAAAAATTTATTGGTATATTATAATAGAATTTCAATTTGTTTTTTTACTTTTCCCACATATCCAATTCACATATCCAGTTCTTCAACATCTCAAATTCATATTGCTAAATCACCTGTGTAGCCAAAGAAGACATTATGTTTTCCAAATTATATTTACTTATGTATTATAGTCATAACATTTTGTAAAGCACATAAAATTGAGATTTTTTTAAATTTTTAGTGATACGAAAATTAATTTCATTTAACTAGAAGACATATTATGACGAATATTTCTATGCATGTTTGAAACTCCGATATAAGTCCCTTCATTTTTTTTGTTTTAATTCAAGAGATTATTATAATAGATTTTGTACAAATTTATATTTAAAATGTAAGCTCTAAAATTCTAATTAAGGTTAGAAAGTATTATTTGTAAATATAATAAAATTTTCAAAACATAAGTCAATCAGATCCTAGAATATATAAGGAGTTATTTAGTTCTAAAATTAGAGATCTCAAATAGTTAACAAATTTCCATAATTTTTATTTGAACTCCCCTATGTGAATTATCATACCTGAACTGACTGTAAATTAAACTATGGTAATTTAATTACATGAAATATATATATTAATTAAAATACATGAACTCCATTGTTTGAAAAAATTTATTCTTTATTGTAACCTATATGTATTTTACTATGTGGTTCTATAAATATATACAAGATATTCTAAAACCAAGATATATAATCTATTTTCATATTATTCCAAATCTCATGTTAATTCACTTTTATTATGTATATAAATATACATTTTGTTCAAAAAATAGTTAATAATTATTTAGTATCCATGAAATCATGTTATAATTTTTTTTTCAAAATGAATTAAATGTCAATCAAATTAGTTAAAAATATAATGTTATTCATAATAAATATTATAAGAATTGTAATGTTCAATTTCAAATTGGATGAAATATAAATGGTTGAAATTGATAATTATCAATTATTATTAATTTTTTAATGAATATTATTTAATACTTTATTAACATGGAAATAGAATTTTAATGGGTAGTAATTATTATTTTTTATGATTTTGAGGAATAATTATAGGGATTCAATTTTTATTTATGAACAATTTACATGTGGATATTTATCTATAAAATAAACTCGAAAAACTCTAATGTATTTCATTTAAAAAACTATTATAATAGATCTAAAATTTAACAAGTGTTGTTAAAAATGGTACTCTGTGAATATATAGGTGAAATAACCAGTGTATATGAAAGAGAAATGTGTTTGAATATTTTGGAATGGAATAGGTTCTGAATTCCTTGGAGTGAAATTTATACTCTTAGTGAACTAAAATTAGTCGAACCATTTATTTTATACAATGAATTAATACCTCAATACTGAAATCATGATGTGTTTTATGAGTTAATTATTATTATTCCACCTCATTATTCTTATTTTTGTGTAATAAAAAATGAGTATACTACTCACTAAAAGGAATGACTGTATATTTTTACTAACAGACAAAAGTTAGTAATTGTGTACTACCTATTTTTGAGAAATAGGTAGATTGTTAATGTTATTCCACAAGGGAGGAATTCATTTTCAACATGGGTTTATGCTTCCATGGTGAAAACCTATTTTAAATTTGATTGTGAATACCTATGTGAAAAATGAAATCTAAGATTAATTTATAGTATTTATAGTGGGTGTTATCCCTCTCGGTTTTTGAACGAGATGAATATTGGACAATGGTAAATTAAATCCAAACCAATATGAAAATTAAAGGTTTCCATTTCAAGATAATTTTTATATAGTAAATTAATAACTATAATATATTAAACATTAAATTTAAAATTCATTCAAGAAGGGAAATCCAACCCAATTGGTTGTCGATCATTTCCATTTGGGACAAAAAATTGGTTTCAATGCTTGACCAATTGCAGAATAAATATTTTTTTTAAAAAAAATTCATGAATTAACCATTATGGGGATATGATCAATTTATAATGGTAGGAAATGTATTCAATTATGGGTTGATACCTCCAAACCACCTCATTTTATAGAAGTAATTATTCATACTGGAAATCATAGATGGAATCATTATTAAAGAAACATAGAATTTATCAATGGACGATCATAGGAAAACATTACAAGAATCCTGATATTGAACCAGATTCATTAGTTTTCAATTATGTGGTAAATTATGTTTAAAAGGAAAATGTAATGAATATTATGAAATTTTAAATAAATAGAAATGTGTATTGTCTTATATATCCATGTAAATATGGGATTTAAGTTGGAAAATTATCCAGGATAAAAATCATTTAATAGATAAGAATATTACAACTAAAATAGTCATTTTATGATCTAAATTTCATGATATTATATTTATTGGGGCTGAAACTATTAATATATTGTTTCATTTAGATACAAGTATTGTAAATGGTATGTTTTATTTAGGAAAAATCCAAGAGAATTGTGATATTGTTGAATGAGTTATTTGGGAATATCATAACAAGTGGAATGGAACAAATGTTTATATTGTTGAATGTATGAAATTCATGGAATATACACCTGATGATATTATTAGATCACTATTAAAATATGACATATAGAATAAGAATACTGGTGAATATAATAAGTCATAGATGAATGAAATTTAATTTTAATCAAAAAATATTAATTACTCATCAAATTAAGAATTATAGAGTTGTAATATGAATAAAACAACACATGTTGGAATATTTGAAGAAATAAGAAGAAAATTTACAAAATGGGATATCGAAACATATGTCCTAAATATGATTATAAAGTGAAAAATGATATTTATATTTATAATGATGTTCATGTTGTAAGTTTTTATGGGTGAAGGAAAATTAGGAACATCACGCCTCATTGAAAAATATTAAATAAGAAAAATATAAGTCGAAGAAATTAAAGAAATATTTTTGGAAAATGTTACCTAAATAGAGTAGAACTCATTAAAAAAGTGATGATGAAGAATCTGGTTAATAAAATGATAGGTTGAACATGTTATTAAAGGATTCGTCAAATAAATTAGGTGATTCTACATTTTATTCTTCCTCTTAATGAGATTCTAAAAAACCCACTACTTGTGAATTTCCTAATGGATTTGATTGAATTGTTGATAAATTAATAAATGTCATTGGTTTAAAAAATTCATAAGATTCAAATAAAATTATGTTTTTAGGAAAATTAAAATATGGAGAAATTTGTTAAGGATGATAAAAATATTTCACATTAAAATCATTAAATTACTAAATAAAATATAAAAAAAAATATTATTTTATAAAAAAATTTAACAATAGATATTGATTTAAAGTCTAATAATCCTCAATATAAAACAAGTAATTTTCGAAATTGTTCATGGGGAGAATGATCAGCTCAAAAATAGAATTATAATTTCAAATTCAACTATATCCATTTTATTTTAAGGACATGAAACTTTTCTATATAATGAAGAGTTTTATTGAAATGGAAAAAAGGATTTCTGGCCTTGGATATAATAATTATTTACCTAAATTAAACTATTCATTAATTTTTAATATAATAAATGGAAGTACATCAACTATATCATGATTTAAATATCATATGAATTGTCATTACAAAATTGTGTGATCCATGATATTTTCATAATCACTTGAATGTACAATGTTGTTCAATTTAGAATATTTATCATCTATATTTACTATAAATATGTGTTTTAAATTATTTTTATAGTCCCACGAATTCATACAAAAATACCATCAAACAAAAATAAACATAGGTTCCAAATATATCTCGAGTATGTTTTTGAAGGAACTGTTGTTTGGAAGACTTCATAATGTTTTTAGGTATATGTATAATGGTTTATCAAGACACATGATGGGTGATATATCAAACTTTATATCATTAAATAATTTTTTTGGTGTAAATGTTACATCTAGTGATAACTTTTATGTAATGGTAAAAGTTTTAGATGTTGTTGGAATTTAAAACTCTATAATTATTTTTTATATATTATAGATTGATGTATTGATGCCTAATTTAATAATAATATCAAATTTATTTCATGATGTAATTATATATATATATATATAATAGACAAATTTATTTCATTTAGGGATAAATATACCTTGTTTAATTAAATTATTAAAAACCACATTAATTAAATTATTTTTTCTGCGTTAAATGATCATAATGTAAAATATTTAAATGAAATTTAATCTAATAGAATATTGTGGAAATGGAGGTTAAGAAATTTTAATTTCAAATTGATTAACAATTTTTCTAGGAACTATATATTTTTTATAGAAATAGAAACATAATTTTCATTCCACCTTTTTTGTGAGAATTTATTGAAATTTAAAAAACATAATTAGAGTTCAACTCAATTATTGGATTACAAATAGTATGGACACATTACCTTATTCTTTTGTATTTTTAGCCCTATAAAGATAGAAATATTGCGTGGAAAGAGATATTTTTCTATAATTAGTGATGATTTTTCTTGTTACAGACGATCATATTTTCATACATTAAAATTTCAATCATTATCTAAGATTATCACTTTTTGTAAATTCGGTCAAAATTTATAAGTTAATTAAACCAAATTAATCATAATAAATCATTGTGGCCAATTCCTTAATCTCGAATTTATCTTGTTTTGTGTTGAATATATTAATTTTCCTATATTTATATCCATTATAACACCAAAACAAAATTGTATATTAGAAATTAAAAATAAAAATCATCATGAAATGGATAAGACCATGTTAAATGATATTAATAAACATAATGTTTTTTTGGATATATTTTTTTGTACAACATGTAATGTTTCAAAATATAATGACTTTTTTCATTTTTTGAAAAAGAAATATTTTGAACATTATTAGTGGAGAAATCCAAAAATTGGATAATTTAGAGTCTTGTTATTTTATGTTCTTATGAAAAATATAAAAAATTATTTAGATAAGTTCAGTGAAAAAACAATTGAAGTTTTTTTCATTTTGTATTCAAATAATAATAAGTAATACAGGGAATACAATAATATAACCATGATAATTTTTTAATAAAATCATGTTATTTTTGATGAAAACATATTTAATTAAGAATATGAATATAATTTTAAAGACCCTTAAAATTCAAGGAAATGTTTTTCTTAAATTTCCTTGGAATTTTACAAGAACGCAGTTTCTGACGGCACCTGATTTTGAGGCCCGGTGTGCCCGGAATCAATTTCTGAAGTTTAGCTCGGGTATGTTCAGTGAAAGAATGAGCGGGTTTTTCTAAGTTTTGAACCGGTGCTCGAAATCAAATTCAGAGGGCACCAATGGAATCGCAGCGCCGATATTTTCTTATAAATGCCTTTTCCGGAGTTGTGTTTTATCTGGTGTGGTTTTTAATTTTTGGGGTTATGTTAAGACCTAAAATAAAGGTGGTGCGACACTTTATTTTATTTCACTCAATGCCACTTAAGCTAAGTTAAGAGGATAAGGTGGAACCCACAATATCCTACCCACTTGGTAGGATATTTGTGAGTTGGGGCCTGCACGAGCCCCACCGTTTCTTTCCCTCTAAGTAACGCACCCGCAAACCCCCTCTTTAATGAAAGTCAACCATGCGTTTTTCTGGTTAAGAAACGCCCCATTAAATTGGGCAGTTAAATTTTTACAATTAATTCTTCGAATTAATTGTTCATTTATTATCTTTTGAATTTCAAAAGCTTAGGTTGATAATAAAATAAGTGTTGGACTTATTTTATTATGGTGGAGGGGTTTCTTGTTGAGAGGATTTGGAGAAAATTATATGGATTGAAGATCTTCATCCTCATTCACTGAAAAACTCGAAGAACGCGAAGAACGCGAAGAAAGAATCGTCGCCGACGAAGAATGCCGGCCTCCAACAAAGGGTGACGAAGAATGTCGAACCCTCGAAGATCGACGATGCGACGCCGTGTACCATGAAGCGACGATCCTCCTTTCGCGATGCTTCTTCTGCGATGACCCTCTTCTTCCGCGACGACCCTCTTCTTCCACGGCGGTTAATTCTTCAACGGACACTCGTTTGACAACAGCGTTGAGGTAGGGGTTTTATGCGTTTCTTTTTTGTGTTTTTCTTCCGTCGTTTTTCCCCTTTCAATTGAACCGCCTGTTATCGCATTAACGTGAGGAGGTCGGACTGCACGAACACGACTGACACTACTCCCCTTTTTTGGTTGTGGATTTTTGATGCGGAGAACAAGGCAATGCGGTGCCGAAGCACTGCACGAAAACTGTAAAAGGGAGAGCAGAGAAATGTGGCGTCGCCGCACCGCGCCGTGGGAAGCAACAAATCCGCGGCGCCGTCGCGCCACACCGTAGAAGATGAACAAAGGACGCGGTGCCATCGCGCCACGCTGGAAGACCTCAGAAGCACTGCGGCCGGAGCGGGGCCGCGGCGGAGGGGCGTGGCGCCATTGCGCCATGCCGGACAGATGAAGGTCGTGGCCGGTTTCGGGCCGCGGCGGAGCAGGGTAACCGGCGGCCGGTTTCGGGCTTCCAGCGTCAGAGCGAGGGGACCGGCCCCTACCGGTCCCGTGATGGCGGCAGCCGGCCGGCCAGCCGGGCCGGCCGGTTCGAGGGGAGCACTGGGGGTCGTAATCCCCGGCCGACCAGCTGAGTGGACCCATTAAAGGGGCCGCAGTTTACTTCACGCGGGGGTAGCGACCCTCGCCCCGAAACGGTTCGGTCATTCGACCGAACACCTGGCGGCGCGCCAGCGCACCGCGCACTGGGCGGCTGCCCTGGCCGGTCCCCCGAACTGGACCGCCGAGCTGGGCCGCGCCCAAGCTTGCCAGACCCGGACCCGGTTCGGGTCCACCTGTTTCGGGCCAACCCTGGGGGTATCGGGCCGGGTTGGACCGGGCCCGAACCCCCTGTTATTGAACTATTTTCAGTTTGTCGCCCATAACATGAGCTACGGGCCTCCGATCGATGCACCGTTAGTTGCGATGTGATACTTGGATCGAGACGGTCGTTTCGGTATATCGCACTAAAGGTTTAGAAATACTTTGGGTTCGGCCGGTTTGGTTCGTACACGAAACCAACCGGGCCCTCGGTGCGGAAACACTCATAACTTAATCTTCGGACGTCCGATTGATGTACCGTCGACATTGATGGATTCCTCTAAGTGAGACGGATCTTTTGGATTACTCCGCCCGAGGTTTGGACGCAGGTGGAGTACGGTCACGTTGGTTTTGACTTAAAAACCAACCGGGCCCCTGGGACGAAAAAGCCAATAACTCTCAGGTCGGGCGTCCGATTGACGCACCGTCTGCGGCGTTGAGTTCCGGTTGACGATACAGAACTTTTGGATACATCAACTCTGGACTATGTGTCAGTTGATGTATCAGCCTCTCAGCTCGTGGATCGGACCCTCCTGAATGAGCTTGTTGTGTGCGGGAACCCTAGAACTGGCCGCGACGACGACGACGACTGTACAGAGATCCTCAGTGGATTCGATGGTGATGACTACAACACTCAGCGATCCTACGTGGATCAGTGCTACCGATCCTGTGTGGGTCCGGTCCTATGTGGGTCAGCGCTCAGCGGTTCTGTGTGGGCTAGGGCCTACAGATCCTGTGTGGGTTTGATCCTGTGCGGTTCTTTACAGGGGTTAGCTATCTATCGATCATGTGTGGGTCAGATCCTTTGTGAGTCATTGCTGGGGTTAGTACCTATTGATCTTTGTGGGTCCGACCACATAGATGAATCAGTGGATATATCTGATCATCTCTATTGTCATACAATGAAGTATACCTATGTGAGATGAATCCTTTTTTGGTTTCCTATGTGGATTGTGTTGTGCTATCCTGTGTGGATTTATGTTTTTCTTTCCTGTGTGGACTGGGTTGTACATGGCCTCGGAAGATGGAGCGTACTGGAATTGATGACTTAGGTATATATGTGGGCATATACCTAAGCAATGTCAAATGTTAATTCATGATTGTATCTTTCCTTTGTGGATTATCCTTTGTGGATTCTGGGAGACCTTCGGGGGTCTCAGGGTCCCTACTGATTAGCTTATACTCACCTCTGCATGGGCTATGCCCGCACTACGTTGTGTTGGTTGCAAACGAAGGATAGTGCTGATCGTGGTTGAGGCTTGAGGAGCAGGATAGTACCTGGAGGTGGACCACTGGGCGGGACGTTCGCGGAGCGGACGACTGGACCCACGGAGCTGTGGAGGCTATCTGTACTCACCCTTCAGGTGGTAATTCTAGTGGATAGCTCAGCGTTGCGGCTGTACTTTCAGTTGCTGTTTTCCCTTTCCAGTTATACTTTACTTTCAGTTTGGGTTTGTATTCTGGCCCACTTACCTTTCTGCACTTACTTTGTATCAGCTTTTACTTTGTGTTTACTTCTACTGCTTGCTTGCTCTGTGGTGTTTTTATTCTTTACAAAGGCAATGACTTCCCTTTTTACCAGGATTTATGCCTTGGTGCTAGTCGCCAGCCCCTGGCCTATGGAAGGCGGGCTTGGGGTAGTCACAGCACGGGCCCCGAGGACAAGTCGTGACAAATTGGTATCAGAGGAGTTCGGTTCTACCGCAGAACATTGGACTCTGATCATTTTCTATGTGAAGCAATAGTGTTAAGCGTATTAGGTGTGGTTATGAGTCCAGGGAGTCCAGTGTTGGTGCGGCGGTCGACATATCCGTACACCAGGACCCTGACTTCTGATTTCTGACTTAAAGCATGAAAACATTGATTTCATGTGTGTTTCAAATTTTCTTTGTGATTACTTTATGTCAGCTCACCAGGTATATTATTTGACCGTGGCGCACCTGATTCTTTTCAGGATGGCCCCATGACGGCAGCCAGCTAGGGTTCCGAGAGTTATGTGTGACGACAGCCCACCGAGCGACGAGGCCTCGGTACAGGGCCCTTTGACAGCTGAGGCACCGACAGTACCTCTACCTGCCGAGCTACCAATGCTTCCAGCCCCAGCCGCTGATGATGCACGTCGCCTATATGCATTGCATGAGTTTTAGCGCCAGCGACTACCCAGGTTCTGCGGGGAGACGGACCCCCAGGCAGCCGAGGATTGGCTGGTGGTAGTGGTACATGTTTTCAGGTTAGTGTGGACACCATCAGACCTCATGGTGATCCTCGCAGCGAGCCTACTGCACGCGGCAGCAGGCAGATGGGGGAGCTTGATGCCCTAGGTGCACGATGAGGCATCTCTTCTCTGGACGGACATTGAGATCCTATTTAGCTTAGAGTTCTTCCCATCCACCCTCCGTTCGGTGCGCATCCAGGAGCTTCTACAGCTGCGGCAAGGCATCTTGTCGGTCGCCCAGTACTCCGAGAGAATTACTGATCTCTCATTCTACTCGACAGACATGGTACGAGACCCATTATTCCGGGCCCAGACCTTTGAGCAGGGATTGAGGTATGAGATCAGGGCATCGCTGATCTCCCTCAGTATTCCGACCTAGGCAGGTTTATTGGAGCGATCCCTTTTGATCGAGAGATTTCTTGCTGAGCCTTCTTCAGCAACGAGACCTACCGCAGGGCGGCATGTAGCAGAGTCTTCTGCAGCAGGTAGTTTACCGATGACTCATGGGTCCAGGCAGACCAGACCCTCAGGCAGACGACCTCAGGACACTATCTCAGCAGTGCGGGGCACACATCGCGGAGCCAGTCTTTCGAGAGGCAGGCAGTGCTACACATGTGGCGGGCAGGGCCACATGGCTCGTGACTACCCGACTCGCCGTGCCGAGGAGCAGCAGACGGTTGAGGGTCTACCCAGGCAGAGGTAGAGGGTCAACCGTGGCGGTCCGCAGGGAGCAGGCGGACGAGGCAGAGGAGCTGGCCGAGCAGCAGGTGGTGGGAGTCGCTTTGAGGCTCTACAACCACCACCACCAGGAGGTCCACCCCGACCATAGGGAGCTGGCGGGCAGAGACAGACACAAATCCTGGCAGCGGAGGCCTACGACCACGACGCGCCCAAGATGATTCGAGGTACTATCTGTGTCTATTCCACCCTTGTTGTAGTTCTTATAGACATAGGAGCGAGTCACTCGTTCATAGCCGATGCCCTTTTTCGGAGCTTGGAGATTCCAACAGAGTCGTTGGCTCGATACTTACGGCTAGAGACTCCTAAGGGAGCAGACTCGACGATAACACACTGGTACCGGCAGTGTGAGCTTAATCTAAGAGGTGAGAGCTTCGGCTGGGATCTTCTGGTAGCAGTGTCGAGGCCTTACGATGTCATCTTGTTCATGGATTGGTTATCTACAGTCCATGCTCAGATCGACTCTATTAGGCGCAAGGTGCGATGTGTACACACCGAAGGGAGCAGGTTCACCTTCACCGGTGAGAAGGGAGCCTTCGCAGCACAGGATGGACTTCCAAAGAGGAGAGGATAGCCCATCACTCATCAGTTGGCTAGCTTCATCCTAGGAGCAGTTGACGTGCGGAGTCCTAGTTTTTTTGCAGTGGTGGATCATTATGCAGACGTTTTTTCCGACGACGTTCGAGGACTACCGCCTCGCAAAGAGGTAGAATTTTATATTGATCTGTATCCCGGGACAGCCCCGATATCCACTCCAGCATATCAGATGGCCCCCTCTAAGCTTCGGGAGCTATGGTTATAGTTGGAGGACTTACAGGTCAAGGGATTCATCCAACCCAGTGTTTCTCCCTGGGATTCCCTGATATTGTTTGCCAAGAAGGCGGACGAGACCTTGCGACTTTGTGTTGACTATCATTGCCTGAACCAGGTGACAGTAAAGAACAAGTATCCGCTACTGAGGATTGATGACCTCTTCGATCAGCTCAAGGGAGCATGGTGGTTCTCAAAGATAGACCTCAGGTCAGGCTAACATCAGCTCAGAGTTCGGGATGAGGATGTGCAGAAGATGGCCTTCAGATGTCGGTATGGCCACTATGAGTTCTTGGTTATGCCATTCGGCATAACCAATGCTCCAGCAGTGTTCATGGGCCTCATTAATAGGATCTTTCAGCCATACCAAGATTGATTTTCCATGGTCCTCATCAATGACATTTTGATATACTCGACGACTGAGAAGGAGCGTGCCTACCACTTGCGGGTTATACTAGACACACTCCGAGAGAACCAGATTTATGGAAAACTCTCGAAGTGTCAGTTCTGGATACGTGAGGTCCACTTCTTGGGACATGTCATCTCTGAGGTGGGAGTTTCGGTGGATCCTACGAAGATCGAGGCAGTGCTAGCTTGGGAGCCACCCAGGAGCGTGACAGAGGTGCGGAGTTTCTTGGGATTAGCTGGATACTATCGGAGATTTGTGCCAGACTTCTCCAGAGTTGCGGCTCCACTCTCAGCTTTGATGAAGAAGGGGAAAACCTTTCTGTGGTCAGACAGATGTCAGCAGAGCTTCCAGGAGCTGAGACAGAGATTGACCAGCGCCCCTATCTTGAGGATGCCGGAGGAGGGAGTAGGGTACGTAGTCTACTGCGATGCATCAGGAACCGGACTCGGATGTGTCCTGATGCAGGAGAGGGCGTTTATCACCTATGAATCACATCAGTTGAGGCTGCATGAGAAGAACTACGCTGCCCATAACCTGGAGTTAGCAGCATTGGTCTTCGCTCTAAAGACATGGCGACACTACCTGATGGGCGATCGCTTTATAGTCTTTTCTGACCATCAGTGTCTCAGGTACATCTTCTCTCAAAAGGACCTAAACCTGAGATAGCGGCGATGGCTCGAGTTCCTCCAGGACCATGACTTTGAGATAGTATATACTCATGGGAAGGGGAACGTAGTAGCCGATGCTCTCAGCAGGATGACAGGCATTCAGCTACATGAGGAGGCGACAGAGCAGCTATCCGCTTTGCAGATATCCTTCGTGGATAGAGATGGGGTAGCCTTCCTTCAGTCTCTCACAGTCACCCCTCCACTAATACTGCGGGTCAGAGAGGCACAGCGTGGGGATGGTGACTGTGAGACGCGGCGTGCGTAGATATCCTTAGGACAGGAACCTGATGGTTTCTCCTTTGGAGCAGAGCATGACGTCCTTTTCCGAGGACGTACCTTGGTACCGGTTTATTTACGGGAGGAGGTGCTGAGAGAGTTTCACACTTCTCCTTTAGCGGTACATCTTGGAGTGGTGAATATGTACCAGGATCTCAGACGACAGCACTGGTGGCCGGGCATGAAGAAGGTTGTGGCAGAGTTCGTTTCTCGATGCCTCACCTACTAGCAGGTGAAGGCAGTGCATCAGGTACCAGCAGGCTTGGTACAGCCCTTGGAATTCCCGGAGTGGAAGTGGGATGGGATATCTATGGACTTCGTGACTGGACTTCCACGCACTTCCAGAGGTCATGACTCCATTTGGGTGATTGTCGACCGACTCACCAAGTCGGATCACTTCTTACCCATTAGAGAGCCGGGCTCAGTGGAGAGCCTAGGACGTCTCTACATTCAAGAGATTGTACAGCTTCACGGTGTTCCATCATCTGTCGTCTCCGATCGAGATGATCACTTTACTTTCCAGCTTTGGAAGGGGTTGTAGGAGGCGTTCGGGACGCAGCTATGTCTGAGCACCGCCTTTCACCCTCAGACAGATGGTCAGACGGAGAGGACCATACAGACTCTCGAGGACATGCTCCGCGCATGTGTCCTCGACCATGGGCACAGCTGGGAGGATCACCTACCCTTAGTGGAGTTTATGTACAACAACAGCTACCACTCCACCATCGGGATGACACCATACGAGGCATTGTACGACCAACCTTGCAGATCTCCTTTGTGCTGGACAGACCCTGGGGAGTCAACACTTGTGGAACCGGAGATGGTCCAGGCCACGACAGATAAGGTCCAGGTCATCCAGGAGCGAATGAGGACAGCTCAGAGCCGGTAGAAGTCTTCTGCTGACAGGAGGCGGAGGCCACTAGAGTTCGAGGATGGTGACCACGTCTTCTTGCGTGTCTCACCTCGACGTGGATTACGGAGATTTGGCCGAGGCGGCAAGTTGTCTCCACTCTTCATCGGACCATTCTAGGTCCTCAACAGGATTGGCGAGGTTGCTTATCGCCTAGCTCTACCACCTCAGTTGCACCGGGTGCATGACGTCTTCCTCGTATCCCAGCTGAGGAGATATGTGCATGACCCGATGCATATCATTGACCATGGGGAGCTAGACGTTGATGATGAGGGGACTTTTGTGGAGGTCCCAGTGGAGATCGAGGATTGACAGGAGAAAGTCCAATGTGGACGGTCGATTCCTCTAGTGTGCATCAAATGGCTGCACAGGAAACTCCAGGTGAGCACTTGGGAGCGGGAGGCTCATATGCATGCTCAGTACCCACATTTGTTTCCCTAGTTTATTATGTATCTTCATGGGGACGTAAAGCCCTGATATGGGAGTGGTGTAAAGACCCTTAAAATTCAAGGAAATTGTTTTCTTAAATTTCCTTGGAATTTTACAAGAACGCAGTTTCTGATGACAGCTGATTCCTAGGCCCGGTGTGCCCAGAATCAATTTCTGAAGTTTAGATCGGGTACATTCAGTGAACGAACAAGCGGGTTTTTCTAACATTTGAACCGGTTCTTGGAATAAAATTCTGAGGGCACCAATGGAATCGTAGCGCTGGTATTTTCTTAGAAATGACTTTTCCGGAGTTGCGTTTTCTCGTGTGTGGTTTTTAATTTTTGGGGTTAAGTTAAGAAATAAAATAAAGGTGGCATGACACTTTATTTTAATTCACTTAAAGCCACTTAAGCTAAGTTAAGAGGATAAGGTGGAACCCACAATATCCTACCCACTTGGTAGGATATTTGTGAGGTGGGGCCTGAATGAGACCCACCGTTTCTTTCCCTCTAAGTAACTCACCCGCAAACCCCCTCTTTAATGAAAGTCAACCGTGCATTTTTCTGGTTAAGAAACGCCCCATTAAATTGGGTAGTTAAATTGTTAAAATTAATTCTTCGAATTAATTTTTCGTTTCTTATCCTTTGAATTTCAAAAGCTTAGGTTGATAATAAAATAAGTGTTAGACTTATTTTATTATGGTGGAGGGGTTACTTGTTGAGAGGATTTGGAGAAAACTCTAAAGCTTGAAGATCTTTATCCTCCTTCGCTGAAGAACTCGAAGAACGCGAAGAACGCGAAGAACACCTCGTCGCCGATGAAGAACACCATCCTTCGACGAAGGGCGACGAAGAACGCCGAACCCTCAGAGATTGACGATGCGACATCGTCTACCGTGACATGACGATCCTCCTTCGACGACCCTTTTTCCGCGACGATCCACTTCTTCTACGGTGACCCGCTTCTTCCGCGACGGTTAATTCCGCGACGAACACTCGTTCGATGACAGCATTGAGGTAGGGGTTATATGCGTTTCTATATTGTGTTTTTCTTTCGTCATTTTTCCCCTTTCAATTGAACCGCCTGTTATCGCATTAACGGGAGGAGGTCGGACGCACGAACACGGCCGATACTCCTCCACTTTTTGGATGTGGATTTTTGATGCGGCAAACAAAGAAACGTGGTGCCGAAGCACAACACAGAAATTGTAAAAGGGAGAGTGGAGAAACATGGCGTCGCCGCACCACACCGTGGGAAGCAACAAATCCGCGGCGTCGTCGCGCCGCGCCGTATAAGATGAACAAAGGACGCGACACCATCGCGCCACGCTGGAAGACCTCAGAAGCACTGGCCCCGGAGTGGGGCCACAGCGGAGGGGTGTGGTGCCGTCGCGCCACGCTTGACGGACGAAGGTCGCGGTCGGTTCCAGGCCATGACAGAGCAGGGGAACCGGTGGCCGGTTCTGGGCAGCCTGCGTCAGAGCGAGGGGACCGGACCCTGCCGGTCCCGTGATGGTGGCAGCCTGCCGGCCAGCCGGGCCGGCCAGTTCGAGGAGAGAATCGGTGGTCGTAACCCCCGACCAGATAGCTGAGTGGCCCCATTAAAGGGGCTGCGGTTTACTTCACGTGAGGGCAGTACCCCCCCCCCCCCGACCCGAAACGGTTCGGCCGTTCGACCAAACCCCTGGCGGCGCGCAAGCGCACCGCGCGCCAGTGCGGCTGCCCTGGCCGGTCCGCCGAACCGGACCGCCAGGCCGGGCTGCGATCAGGCCGGGCCGGGCCGGGCCGCTCCCAAGATGGCCGGACCCGGACCCGGTTCGGGTCGCCCCGGTTCGGGCCGACCCTGGGGGTATCGGGCCGGGTTGGACCGGGCCCGAACCCCTATTACTGAACCATTTTCGGTCATTCGCCCATAACTTGAGCTACGGGCCTCCGATCGACACACTGTCAGTTGCGATGAGATATTTGGATCGAGACGGTCATTTTGGTATATCGCACTCAAGGTTTTGAAATACTTTGGGTTCGGACGGGTTGTTTTGTACACAAAACCAACCGGGCCCTCGGAGTGGAAATGCTCATAACTTAAGCTACGGACGTTCGATTGACATGCCGTCGACTTTGATGGATTCCTCTAAAAGAGACAGATCTTTTGGCTTACTCCTCCCAAGGTTTGGATGCAGGTGGAGTACGGTCGGGTTGGTTTTGACTTAAAAACCAACCGGGACCCTGGGATGAAAAAACCAATAACTCTCAGACCGGGCGTCCGATTGACGCGTCGTCTACGGCGATGAGTTCCTGTTGACGATACGTAACTTTTTGATACATCAACTCTGGACTATGTGTCAGTTGATGTATCAGCCTCTCGGCTCGTGGAGTGGACCCTCCCGAACGAGATTTCTGTATGCGAGAACCCTAGAGCTGGCTGCGACGACGACGACGACGACTGTACAGAGATCCTCAGTGGTTTCGACGGCGACGACTACAACACTCTGCGATCCTACGTGGATCAGTGCTACCGATCCTGTGTGGGTCCGATCCTCTGTGGGTTAGTGCTCAACGGTCCTGTGTGGGCCAGCACCTACAGATCTTGTGTGGGTCCGATCCTTTGTGGGACTTTGCGGGGGTTAGTTACCTATCGATCCTGTGTGGGTCAGATCCTTTGTGGGTCATTGCGGGAGTTAGTACCTATCGATCCTTTGTGGGTTTGATGACATAGATGAATCAGTGGATATATCTGATCATCTCTATCGTCATACAATGAAGTATACCTATGTGAGTTGAATCCTGTTTTGCTTTCCTATGTGGATTGTGTTGTTCTATCCTGTGTGGATTTACGTTTTGCTTTCCTGTGTGGACTGGGTTGTACATGGGCTCGGAATTTGGAGCGTACTGGAATTGATGACTTAGGTATATGTGTGGGCATATACCTAAGTAGTGTCGAATGTTACTTCATGATTGTATCTTTCCTTTGTGGATTATCCTTTGTGGATTCTGGGAGACCTTCGGGGGTCTCAGGGTCCCTACTGAGTAGCTTATACTCACCCATGCACGGGCTATGCCCGCACTACGTTGTGCTGGTTACAGATGAAAGACAGTGCTGATCGTGGTTGAGGCTTGCGGAGCAGGACAGTACCTGGAGGTGGACCACTGGGCGGGATGTTCTCGGACCGGACGGCTAGACCCGAGGAGCTGTGGAGGCTCTCTATACTCACCCTTCATGTGGGACTTCCAGTGGACAGCTCGATGTTGCAGCTTTACTTTCATTTGTTGTTTTCCCTTTCCAGTTGTACTTTACTTTCAGTTTGGGTTTGTATTCTGGCCCACTTACCTTTCCACACTTACTTTGTATCAGCTTTTACTTAGTGTTTACTTCTACTTCTTGCTTGCTCTGTGGTGTTTGTTTTCTTTACAATGGTAATGCCTTCCCTTTTTATAGGGATTTACACCTTGGTGCTAGTCGACAACCCCTGGCCTATGGAAGGCGGGCTTGGGGTAGTCACGGCATGGGCCCCGAGGACAGGTCGTGACAATAATGATCAACATTGGGATGAATTTTGTAATTTTAATCATCGAGTCAAAAAAATATTAGGATAAAATTGCCTAGATAGAGATTGATAATAATTCTCCTTAATAGAAACTTATCTCTGAATAAACTTTGAATAATCTTATATATCATCCTATATATATTGTGGTTGGAAATTTTGAATCAAATTTTCAAAGTAGAAAATATTTAATGATTTTTTTATCATTGTTTTATTTTTGGATTTTTACTGTAAAACATTTAAGAGAAATTAGATTATTCTAGGACTTATTTATTGTTTTATATTTTTATTTTTTAGATTTTAATGTTAACAAATTTAAAGTAAAATTAAATATATTAAGAGGGTTATTATATATATAAATGGATGTGTAAATAATTCATAATGGTATGTTGATAGTTTTTTTTAAAAACACTCTAATTTTGATTTTAGAGGATGTAATTATGATATAAAAATCATTTTTGTTATGATTCATTTACAAGGTAAATATTATATATCTTACAATTTAATGAGACAAAATTATAGGAATCCTTTTATATATAAATATAAATATATAAGAAAGTAATCATATTCTCCTAAATCATTATGGACAATTAAATCCCATAGTAAATGTAATTTTAATTTTGATATGATACTTTTAATCAATGATAATAATTATTCTATGTATCATAAAAAATATCAATTTAAACAATGTATGAATAAGCACCTTGATGTCAAAATTCTTGTTCATATAGATCATTATCAGCAAGTTAATATTAAATTTTATTTTTTTATGGAAAACTGGAATGTTGATATATTTTTTATGCCCAGAGTTATTTCTAAGTTTGAGAAAATTATGTTGTATTTTTTATAGAAATTTTATGTTTATTTATTTTTAATAATATTATAGTGTGTTAGAGTGATTTTATATTCTGAATTTTTAGGATTTACATTAAATTTATATAACAAAGAATCTAGTTTTCCAATCATTATCTTTAATTAATATTCATATTGGGTTGCAATATTTGTAATTAAAATATTCTAATACATACTATAAGTTTTCTAGATTACTAGTTAAACATTGATTATATGTTTAATTATATTTTCTGGTGGTTTTCTCATTATTCTTAACAGAAAACATTGAAACATTTTCTCGCTATAGAGTATCTCCTTGAAATATAATATATGAGTGGATGTAATTATAATATATCCACGGAATATTTTTTGAAATATTAATTATATATAATTTTTTAATTAGTATTTCAATTTATCATAATGAGGAAATGTTTTTTTTTTGAATCTTTATCTATTTGACAATCTCAAAAAGGGGTTGTATTTTTGAAATTATACATGGTTTTGTAATTATAAGAAAAATAGGAATAATGTTGGGTGTCTCATACAACAACTTGATGTTTTTTGAATTGAAAATATTTATTTCTTTATATTACATTAATAGTTATAACAATTGGATTTTTTATTACCATTATAATTGTTATTGTTTCCTTTTACACATATCATTACATGATTTTAAGAATAATTAAATATCAAATTTCAAGAAAATAATCGTAAACTATCATGCCTTGGAAGACTATGTAAAATAAGCTGAAAACATTGGAATAAATGAATCATTTCTATATTTATAACATATAATTATATCTTAACTTTATTTTACCACTTAAATTTGCATAGGATAACATGGGGACAACACGAACATTATGATGAGATAAAGTCCCACTAAGGGAATAAACAAAAGAATATATCTTAGCACATGGGTTAGAAGTGATGACATAAAAATATAAAAAGGAATGGAACATGATTAAACATAAATAATCATAACATGGGATCATATAATCATGGATTCATAGTATCTTTTTGCAACAAAAAATATGACTTTACCTTGATTCACAGCTCATTGTACATAGAGGAGAACAATTCAAGGCTCATTGAAAATAGAGGATCATGAGTCAAGGCTAAACACCAAGACCATTACACATGGTGTACGTGTCAAGGTGAACCACCTAGACTATTGCACATAATGTCTCATGAAACTAAAAATTACTTAATGAATTGGAAAGAAATCTAGGTTCACCCATCATAACATGTTCATGTATATGCATTCCATATAAAGAATTATTCATAATTAAAAAACATAAACATAAGGGTAACCCATGGAAAGAACTGGGTATCACAATCATATAAAAAGTATAATAAAAGGGAATATAATAAAATTTTCCTTGAAATAAATGAATTAAATCATACATGGACATTAATAACTAAATATAGGCATATATCAGGATAAGTGATCCCAAACTGAAGTGAAAACAGTGTTTAAGAAACTTTATAAATATAACCATTCAGTATGGTATGAGGGAAGGAATTCAAGATTATTTTAAATTGAAAATATTAATTGTTTATATAAGACCATAACTAAAAAATATAGTTTTTTCCTGAAAAAATATGTGATTTTTGAAAAATAATGGTGGAAAAAATATATTTTGGAGAACCCATGAAAATGGGTACTAGTTCAATAAGTTCCCATAAATCATGATTTCTTATCCTGAAGAATTTAATTGGAAGCCTTTAAAAAACATGTATATTAACGAATGTAATTATGAATGGATATTCGTAATTGATTTTGGAACATATACATAGATTATGGAAGATTTACTTATAAGTAAAATAGAATTTCATTTGGGTAAAAATAGAGGAGTAACCCAAAGGAATAATGGAGGTTCGAATAGAATCCCTTTATTTAAGTATGAAGGTGTTCTTAATTTGATATTAATGTAATATATTATCAAATTATATTCATTAATTAATATCTTTATAACCCATAATTAATTAAATTTATTAATCATAACTTTATTAAGTTTATTGGTTGTCTATTTTATGGTTTAAGATATTTAATTTCATCATTTTGGGTGAATTAGTTTCCTTCATTTTCGTGATCGTTTTAATTGTATATGAGTATGGAAAATCACATATAATGATGGTTTTTCTCTATAACTGAACATATATTTTATTAATTAAATTATAGATATTAATATTAACATTTTTCTTCCAGAACTATGGATTATTAATTAGATAAATCATTAATGATAACTATTTATATTGATTTATTGTTGTTTGATCAAAGTTGACACATTTTATTTTATAAATTAATATCAGGAGTATAAAACAATTCTAGAACATCTCATATGATAAAATAAATATATTATAATATAGTCCAACCATGAAAATGGTATTATTAACATCCTTGATGATGCAAGTGAAAGATATAAGTATATCGTCCACAAAGGTGGTAAATCCCCACCTCACGATCGATGTTTTTGAAAATGATCCACAGACCACCTGATGGGGACTCTTTAAGTTCATCCATGACACCCAGGATAAAATCAAGGAAGAGGCATATTTCTGAGTTACTATAGTTGTACTGAAGCAGAGACTATAGAAGGTATTGTTTGATATTGTAGCATTTGTAACTACTCACCTTCGGGTTAGTGGTTTGGTCCAAATGTTTTTCATGGACTTCAGAACACCTATGCCATCTGGTCAGTAAGGATTTAGAGACACTTGAAAGCCTTCAAGACATCTCATAGACTTTGGGCTACCTCTAGGATTTTGGTCCACCTCAAGGCCTTGATACCACATTATGTGCAGACACAAAATTAAATGACTCTATAAAGAACAAGATCTAAAGGAGGTTTAAGAGAAAAAAAATTCTATGGAGAAGAGATATTAGATTTAGAAAAATTAGAGGGTATATCAATTTAAATTAGTACCATACCTATGTATTTAGACACCAACAACTAGTTGTGTAATCATGATATGGTGGAGAGCTCATCACAATACAAAAGTTGCAGAGGGGAGATTCCATGTAGTCACGGTCTGGGATGAATTTATCTAATTAATTAAATTCATGTAATTTCACAAAACCTATGGGCCATGAAATGGTTCCACATAAATCCTTAAAAGGGGGATTATCAAAAAATGAATAAAAATTGAAGGCCTTCGGGCCATTCAGGATGGACGATGTATTCATTCAAACAGAAAAAGTGGGAGAAAAATATATTTGATAAAACATTATTCCATAAACCTAACAAAATTTTAGTATATGTAAGATACTTGAGTTTTCATTCTACTTGGGTGAGTGGAGGTTAGGATAGAAGATGGAAAGATAAGATAGTGAAAAGTAATTGAACAAAAACGAAAGATGGTTTCACTTCTTGATTCCTTTTTATTGAGAGACTCCTTATGGTATTGGTTTTTGTATTTTGTTGTGAAGAAAATCACCAAAAATAGGGGTAGAGTTTTGGGAATAGTATTGGGAAGAATTTGGAGAAAGATAAATTCTTGAGAGGTGTGAGGAAGATAGGTGGTGATAGGTGGAATTTATAGTGGATGAGAGGGCTGTTTTCTCTTTATATTAGCCAATAATTCTTATTTTTCAAAATAAAAGAAATAGTTTTTTATTGAAACTAAATAATGTAACATGATATTGTGACATAGAGATAATGGAATTACATAATCACTTTATCACCTATGACTCCATAATTCATTCATTTATCATTTATCGTAAATTATCGTATTTCACTATTCAATAAATATTCATTTATTTTAGCAAAATCCCAAAAGTTGAGCCTAACAATTTTTTGACATGTATAATTCAATAATGAAATAATTTTTTAAACAGTTGTTTCAAATTACGAGAAATTTTAATTTCAATTAAAATCATCATTTGCTTGAAAAAAAAACAGATTTTAAAATTATATCTTATTTTATATCACATTGAAAAATTAACTAAGTTCTCCAAACATTATTTTATAATAAACAGATGAAAAAAATACTAATTTATGATGAAATTTTATGAAAATAAATTTTACGTTAAATTATTAAGGGAATCAAAAAAATGTAATTAAATATTTATAACTTACAAAAATAATAACACTTAACTAATAATTTAAAAAAATATTAATTTACCAATATTATGATATTATTATATCATATTTCAATTTATGATATGACTAAAATTTATTTATACATTCATAGGTGAGGTTACTATTCAATTTTTTGGTTTTGTATTCATAGGGTAACATTACTATTCTAAATGTCATGTTTTTATTTCAATAGTATTTGTTCCTTAACTTCTAGAAATACTTCTTCTTTTATTCATTAATTATTTATAAATATTTATGTGTGTTCTCAATGTGTTTATACCATATGAAATAATTATAATAATAGAATATCCATTGATAAAACATTGGTTCACTACATTCTCCCCCCATATGAAATTTTCCCCTTGATTAGTTTTTACATTCTAATATGAAAATGGTGTGGGTACTTTTTATTCATCACTTCCTCGGGCTCTCATGTTACATAGTTTTATATATGGTTCCATCATAATACATTAAACCTGTGAGTAGTCTTTTTCTATAGATGATTATCTCTATGGTCCATGATCTATAGTCACTACTCCTTGTACGAAAGATCATTCCTCAGTTGTACCAACTATAAATTAATCACATGTTTATGATCCAGTATGTACTTGCTTATATGATATACATGGATAACTTAATGTACTTATGACGTGGTTGGTGTAAGTGTTAGTAAATAGGAAACTACTCTAACATGTTCAAGCTTATCTAAGGGGGAAATTTACTTAGGACTTAACCTCCATTTCTTCCTAAATCTAATGATCTTTTTCCATGGATATATATAGAGGAATACCATGTATCAAAGAATAATATATAGGTATCATCTACAATTTGATTCATAGATCTTTTTTTGGATTTGGACTACCCTGATGTGATGATGAATTATTTTCACATTATCCAACACTTCCTTGACTATTTCAGGTCTTTTCACCTAACATTCACCAACTTCATCCCATCATGCCATTGTAAAACACCTTTTCCTATAATGGTCATCATATAGAGCCATTGGGATTCTCGAGGGGAAACTATTGTTTTGGGACAATTCGACCAGTGGAAGATGTTGATCCCATCATCCATTTACATCACTAGATTATGCTCTAAACATGTCTTACAATGTCTAAATATTCCTATCATATTGGTCGTCAGTTTGAGGATAATAGGCCATTCTAAAGTTCATCTCAATTCTTATATCATATTGGATACCTTTCAGGAACACAGAGGTGAATCTCGGATCTCGATTAGATACAATATATAGTGGAACTTCATGAAGCCTTCACAATTCATTGATATATATATATATATATGCAAGTTTATCCAATTAGAGGACCTCTACAAATTTTGATAGAGTGAGATATCTTTTTAAGACAATCCAAAATAATCCATTTTGAATTGTATCCTCTCGATGTATTTTTATGTCAACTAAAAACTTCCATGGTGATATTTTCAAATCTCTATATTTGTATGATTAATGGTTTCATCAACCCTTTAGATTTTTTCCTTTCAACCATCACTTACTAACATAACATGCACTTTGATATATATTCAATGATATCTATTGTTTTATTGTCCCACCAAAATTTATCTCACATATCTCAAAACTACTTTGTGATCCCTAGGTAAATAGGTAAGGTTGTGTATGTGAATCATTAAGAAGATAATTCATTATATCTAGAATAGATGGTACACATCATCATGCCCCAAATCTTATTAATACATTCTTACTTATCTTGAACGTGGATAATTTCCCATTTTGGATATATTGCACAATTTGTTTAATTTCGACATCATTCCATTGAGCATATGTTATATTCTCTATAAGGGATGTTTGATCCATAATTTGAAAAGGTAATGCTGATGTTCATACCTTAATGATTCCTATATCCATATTTTTTTATGTCTTACAATTGTGTATCTCTCTCAATTCTAATCGTTGATAAAGATACAAGATCATTTATACTAAGAGAATCTTTCACCTTATTTCCATACCATGATGGTAGTGGATTGAGGGATTCAAATTCTTGATGACCTCTAACTATCTTCACTAGTTCATATTAATCTCCTTATATTTGAATATATAATTTATCTTCTTATGTTTAGTATATATATCTCACACTTCTACCCATAAAGATAATTCCACCATAATTTCAATGATAATATAACAACCACCAACTCCAAATGACGTGTAGGATTGTTTTTCCAATGATGTTTTATTGTTTTTGAGGAGTAGGAAATCACATTGTCATTTGGTAATAGTACAAAGCCTAATCAATTCATTGAAGCATCATTTCACAACACAGAGAGTTCTCCACTTATCATGAGTGTGAGTAATGTCATCGTGAGAAGCCTCTTTTTCAGCTCCATAAATCTTGATTCACATCTTCAGTCCATAAGAACTTCATAACCTTCCATTTCATATTAATTATTGAGTTTTAAAATAATGAGAAGTTCTTCAAAAATAATTTTTAATACCCAGTTAGTCCATGTAAATGATGGATCTCTATTATCGAAGCTTTCATGGGACACTCATTGATTTCCTTTATCTTGGAAGGGTCCACATATATTCCTTTGATGGTGATAACATGCCCCATGAATGATACATCATCCATTAATAACTCAAGTTTATTTTACTTTTCATATATTTTCTCCCTTCGCAAAGTCCCCAGTATAGTACTCAGATGCTCCTCATGTTCCTCCTTGATCTTGGAGTATTTTAGAATATCATCAATAATGATTTCAACTAATTTTTCATGGTAATATCTAAAGACTCTATTAATTAAATCCATGAAAATTTCTAGATAATTAGTGATTAAAAATTGCATCATTACGTACTCATAGTGTACATACCTCATTTGAAAGGTAGTATTTGTAATACCTTCCTTCTTAAACATTAATTGATGATATCCTTAACGAAGGTCCACCATAAAGAAATAATTGGCCCAATATAGCTGATTGAACAATTAATTTATCCATGTCAAGGGATACATGTTCTTCATCGTGATTTTTTTGAGCTCATGATAATCAATATAGAGGAACATTGATCAATATTTCTTCTTGACAATGAGTAACGGGGCACCCCATGGTGAAGCACTCAGGCGTATAATAACGTAGTCCAGATTATCATAGAATTGCTTCTTCAGTTCTTCCAGCTCTTTGTTGGCCATTATATAAGGTGAAATTGATATCAGAATAGATCAAGGAATATGTTCAATTTAAAACTCAACTTCTCAGTTAGGGGGGACACATGGAAAGTATTTAGGGAATAAATCAGTGTAATCCCTCATGCTGAGAAATTCATAGACCGTGATAATATCCTATGTCTATATAATTTTCAAGAGATATGATTGCTCATAATTCCATAATATATACACTTGAGATGATGAATCAAAAGATATTCATATTCCTCCGTGCAGTTATGGAAATTTGTAGGATTCTCCAGATTGTGAATAATGATCTACAATTCCTAACATTTTATGTTGGATTTGAATATAGATTGCCAATAAATGCCCAATATACTATATAAATCTACCAATGGTAATATAGTAAGAGCTTCTCATAATATTAGTCCACAATTATTATCCAGGGAGGAGTTATGTAATTTGGATGAAATAATTGCCCTATTTGGTTTTCTCAAAAATAAATCAAGCTCAAAATATTGATGTCGGGTTCAAATAGGTCACAAAAACATGCATTATATTAAATAATTAGTACAAATAGAATCAAATATTATTATTTTTATTCATGAATGAATAACCAACACACCCATCACCACTTAATTTTACGAATTCGACTCAATATTAGTGATAGAGTACACCCTTCCCAGATTCCTTTGACATTGTTATTGATCGCCTCTAACAACCCTCATCTTAGGTAATTGGTTCACAAAATTCCCATGTTAATTTCTGTTGAAACACTACAAGACATGATGACTATTGATATGAACCTTCTTTTCCTCATCCACATTAGTTTAGTTCTTTATATCCCTTCAGAAGTTATTTTCTATATTCCACATTATTCCTCATGGGAAGCATTTCCTGGTTCCCATTAGTTAGTTCCCAAGATACTTCATACCAAAATTTTAATAGGTAGGATATCAGTAATTCTTCATATAATGGGATTTATTTTCTAATCCATGCTTATTAGTCTGAATTATCTTCTTTTTTTACCAGTCCCATGAGAATATTGAGTGTCTCTAATCTCCATTTTATCCTTGGGGGAAAAATGAACAACCTATTCCAAAATGTCGAATTATCTTAGTGACAACTCTTTTCATAAACTCATATTTAGTCCGCTAAAGAGGTTATACACCTTGTAATCACAATTCATGAAAATCACTAAGGTGTATCATGCATGAGATGTAATGTTTGCTTCTTGCATACAAAGATACTCATCTTCCTTCTACTTATGTTTGAGGAACTCTCTTTCTATTTCTCTTCTTTTAAAAACTAAAGGATAGAGAATATATTATCTATATAGTTAATCCAATGTTCCGTGAGACGGGGATTATAAGATTCTCTAAACATGGGATACAATCGCCATATGAATGATATGAATGAAACTTTCTCTATCCATGGATTAGTATGGCATGTCATATGATTCAATATATTATTTATAACTTGATCTAACTGAGAATGTATAGTCATAATGTTTTGAGGAACCATTCCCATAATATTTGAATTTTCACTAGGAAAATCATCACATTCCCTATCACATTGATTATTGGCTAGAGATCGTCTATTTCTATCCATTAACAAAGAAAAATAATGTACAATTAAGGGCTTTAGTACTAATCTAAATGTTATAAAAAATGAAACTTTAAACATAGAAGGATAAAATCTTAATTGAAAATTGTATCCTAACATGTGATTCCATAGTTTTCAATCAAGTATATCCATGATCTATTTCCTAACATATATTCTCATGGTTATTTTCCTAATTCCCTAAATAATGTTTTGTAATGATCTTATGAATTTACAAAATCATATCTCCCAGGAGTGTCAAATCGGGTGCATAGTATGACCAGTTGTTCTGTACAAGGTTACCCCAAGTGAGGACCTAAACATCTTGATGGATTTTGAAATCCTAGTTACATATGTGCCATAACCATCTGCACTTCTATTATTGATAAGGGATGTATTTTATTGACAAAAAACATACTCTATACTTACAAAAATTTAGGGATGCTTTCTTATACGTCCTCTTACCCCTAAGGTTCTTACAAAAGTAAACTATTCTTGGTTTCCAAATAATACTAAAATTCTTCTCTGATACGAAATATAGTGACTCTATCATTTTACACATATAATTACATGATTTTAGGTATAATTAAACAACAAATTGTAATCCTCTGATCATAATTTCATGTTTCTTAGAAAACATGGTAAAAAATGAATACATGTTACTAAATGAAGCATTTATTTATTTAAAATCTATAATGATCTCCTAACATACATTGATATCTTATATCTACAAAGTTTCACCTAGGGATAACATGAAAAAAGTGATGAGATAAAATAATAGTAAGGTGAAAAATATAAGAATTAATCATATCACATAGTTTAGAATGCATAACATAGTGATATAGAAAGGCATGGAACATGATTAAACATAAGGAATCATAACATGTGATTATATAATATTGTACTAATTATATGTGGTAGCAACATAATACATTAAATTAGTATGATTAAAGACTCATTTAACATAATGGATCACAAGTCAAGGATCATTTATCATATAGGATCCCATGTTAAGGATAAATGCCACGACCGTTGCACATGGAGCGTGAGTCATAGATAACAACCAAGACCGTTGAACATATCATATTATGAGAATAAAAATTACCCATATAATTGGATTACTATATTATAGAACCCATAATAACACATACAATAATATTCTTTGTATATAAAGAATCATAAATAAGTAATCAACCATTAACATATCGGTTACCCTAGGAAACAATTGGGTATAATAATCATGTCAAAAACAAACTAAATGGCCGTATCATAAAAGATTCCATTAAAGTATAGAATTATATCAAAAAAAGGAAATTTAAAAATGAATATAGTCATATATCATGATAATTAATGTCAAACTAAAGTGAAAAGAGTGTTTCAGTAGCTTTAGAAATAAAAAATTTTAGAAGCGTTTCAGGGAAACTTTTCAAGATTATTTAAAATGGAAATAGAATAATTGTTTGTATAAAACCTAAAATAAATTGTGCTAGTTTTTCATGATAAAATGAGTGATTTTAGGGAAATTATTTTGGATTAAAATATATTATTGAGCACACTTGGTTGTATGTATAAATTCAAGAAGTTCCCTGAATTAGGGATTGCTTATCCAGAAGAATGGAATAGTGAAACTTTTAGAAACATTTATATACGTGAAAATAAGGATTAATGGTTAATAATACTTATTTCTAGAAATTATAAACATAATATAGAAAAATTAAATCAAAATAAAATAGAATTTTATTTGGTTGAAATGAGATAAGGAGTAACCTGAAAGAATAATGGAGGTTCAGGAAGAATCAGTTACCACAAGTCCAAATGGGTTCTTCACAAGATCTTATTATCTATAATAATCAAATTATATTCATTAATTAATAATTATAGAACCCTTTATATATTTATTTGATTTATTACAACATTATTATGATCATTTATTTCATATTAATGGTTAATATATTTAATTTCGTGATTCAGGAGCATTAGTTTCCTTGGTTTTCATGATCGGTCTACTTGTATATGTGTATGGAAAATCCTATATAATGAGCTATTTTTTCCAAAACTAAACTTATTTGTTATTAATAAAAATACATAATATTTAAATACTATTTTTTTGAGAATTTATGATGATTAATTAGATAAATAATTAATGATAACATTTTAGATTTATTTAGCATTCTTTGATGACAATGAGCTCATTTTTTGGAAATTAAAATCATTTAAGAAAATGATTCTTGAAAATTAAATAAGATATAATAAATATATTATATTCTGATTGAACCATAAAAATGGTTTAATGACCATTCTTGAATATGAAATTGATATAATAAATCACATTGTCCATGATGGTGGTAAATGAACACCTCATAGACGATGTTTTCATTTTTAAAGTAAAAGAGATTGAGGAGAAGAGATTTTATTAAGAATAAATCCATAAAATGATACAAATATATTATACGTATGATTTTAGTATTTTAATTCCATTTTTATGAGTGGAGGTGAGGATATATAATAGAAATAAAGGAATTTTAAAGGTAATTTAAAGAAAAGGGAAGAGTGTTTTACCACATGAATCTTTCTTATTAAGGACCTCCTTAGGGGATTGATTATGGTCATTATTCAAGACCAAAATATCATGGTCATTGGGGGGAGGTTTATTAGTAGTATTAGGGATTATTTTTACAATTATTGAGAATTAATGGTTGTGAGGGGGAGAGGTAGTGAGGGGTGGTATTTCTGTTGGAGGAGAGAAGTGTTTTCTCATTATTTTTCTCAATATTTCCTTATTTTTCTAAAGGTAAGAAATATTTCTTACCTAAGTGAATAAATGACGTAAATTGGTCATGTGAGTTTAATATAATGGGATTAAATAATCACAAAATCACTAATGAATCCATAATTCAAGTATTTAGATTTTTTTTGTAAATTATCGTATTTTACTATTCACCAAATATTCATGTTTTTTAAGATTAATCCAAAAAATTATCCATCTCCTTATTTTGACATGTATAATTTAAAAATGAAGTCTATTTTTGTGAAATTAATTTTATAAATATGAGAAATATTAATTTAATTAAGAATAATTTTTTACTTTTGAAAATACATATATTGAAAACTATAACTGCTTTTATATCACTTTGAAAAATTTACTAAAGTTTCATAAAATAATATTACAATTATAAGACAAAAAAATTTATAAATAAATTTTATGAAAATAAATTTATTTAAAAATTATTAAATTATTAAAAAAATTGTAATTAAATATCTACGACTTACATAAATAAGAACATTTAATTAATAAATTTTAAGGAAATTATTTACAAATACTAGGTCATAATTATATAATTCTAATATTTATAAGATGATTTATTTTTATTTATACTTACATAGTTGAGGTTTCTATTCCATTTTTTGGTTTACTATTCATAAGGGTCACATTACTATTCCAATGTTTATGTTAATATATCATCAGTATATGGTCCTTAACTTCTATAAATACTTCTTATTTCATTCATTAAACATTTATAAATCCTTTATTAAGTTATTTATGTGTTTATAACTTATTTAATAATTCTAATATTTTATTCTCTATTTATAAAACTTTGGGATGTTACATTAACTATGCCTCATGATGATATTATCTTAATATTTTTTTTCTTAAAATGAATTTGGATTTCATGTTTTGATTGTTCATAATATATTATAAAAGTTTCATATTGAGTTACTTGGGTAAATAAATCATTTTTTACTTGAATATATCCATAATAAAGTTTTATTTAATGTTCACATGTAGAATATTATTGTATGTAATTACCCAAGGATCTAATTCAAATAGAATAATCACTAATGTAGCGAATCCAAACAAAAAGTTTTTCATTTAGTGTTCCCTTATTTATTTCAATCATAAAATTGGTTATAAAATTATAAAATGAGTGATTTTTTTGAGATAGGGTTCTTAGAAAATTAAAAAATTTTAATTAGAAGTAATAATTTTTGAATAGTAATTTTATATGTCCAAAATCATGTTATAATTCCTTAAAAATACTTAGAAATGATTATGTAGTTTTTCATAATTCGTTTACTACACTGTTTTAATGATACCATGGTCAATAATAGTATGATTAACGTTATTCCTCATTATTAATAATGATAATTAAATTAAATATATATTAATAAATTTGGCCAAAAACTAATTATAACATTAAAAGGCATTATATATGTCTAAAATGTTTTAAGTCATACTATTTACAATTTTCTAGAATTAGTTCTATGAATTCACCAATGTGAATTAACATATGTGAATTGGTGATTAAATTTTTCCTACATGAATTTCCATATGTGAAATGACTATGTTAATCCACATCCTCGAATCCACTTACATGAAAACTATCAATGTAAAATTAACCTATGTGGATTTAGTTATGTTGTTCTATGCCTTTAAATAAGATATCCTAACTATTGGAAAGATACTATATTTTCATATTATTTCACATTTTAATTTTCATCAAGGTTATTAGGAATATTATTATTATTTTTTCTAAAATTACATATTAATTTTATACATTTTATGAAAGCATATATTTAATTTTTTAATGATGAATTTAAAATATTTTACATGGGTTGTGCCTCCAGGTGGGAAAAGGGAAGATTGTAGAGTTTGTGCCACCATGTACGAAAAATAAAAGATTAGTTTAGGATAATTCCTATAGATGAAACGTGATTTTTATTCATGTTGAGTCTCCATGTTTGAGAAATAAACATTAAGATTCCATTATAGTGGTTATAGTGGGTTCAATATCTCTTAGTTTGTGTGATGTGTGATGAGTGGTCTATGATTATTTAGATATGAACAACTATAAAAATATAATGGGATCATTTAATCATATTTCTACCATATAAATGTAATGAATGTTATAAAATAACATATTTATTAATAATTCATTTAAAAAGGACAGTTTAGTGTCCTCTTCCATATCATCCTTTGGGAACAAAAATTGGTATCGAAGCATAAATTATAGATTGATATATATATATATATATATATGCAAACAATTTCCTAGATTAACAATCAATGGGTAAAGATCAATTTATGATAAAAGACCCTTTCCTGTAAGATGGATAGAGTGCTAAAAACACATTTGGATAGAACCAGTTATGGATATTGACAATATCAAATGAGGTCCTTCATAAATAAACTTCGAATTGACCAATGGAATACCATAGAAAATCTATTCATGGTAGCCAATGGTGAAACTGAATCATAAATATAAAATTATATAATAATGAATTTGTTCAACTACAAGGTGATGAATATATTAAATGTGAAATAAATATAAATGTATTTCATCATGTATCTGCATAAAAAAATACTCATGTCATCGGAGAATTCCAAAAGATACAGATCATGGATCAGAAAATATTATTGTAATTAAATTATCCATTTTAAGACAAAACTACATTGTATTTATAATGGGTGGATATGAAACTATCAATCTAATATTTTATATATTTACTAGTATTTTAAATTGTATTAGTTTTTAGGATAAAATCTGGAAAATATTCTTCATTTAGAAATAGTACTTAGGGGACTTCCTAGGAAGTGTAATTCAAAAAAAGTTGAAACAAATGAAAGTTATCACATCAAGAAATATGAACAAGATGAGATTATTTGATCACTATTATAATATGAGTTGAAGCTTAAAAATATTATTAGATAGCTATTATAGTAAAATAATCTTTATTACTAATTATGATAATGATATTATGTATAGTGTTTATGATTGACCATTTCAAATAGAAATAAAAAAGAAATCATTTATTCAATTAATTATTATTAATTAACTGATCAAAATATCAAATCATTAAATAAGTACAATCTGATTAAATATTTTTTAGTCGGATGTTAATACGTTTTAATTTATTATTGTTTAATATTTTTTCCAATTAAAATAAATGTTAACTACTACAAGAACATAATTTGGAAAAAAACAATTTTTGTGCGATTTACTTCAAAGATAAAAAATAAAAAATAATTTTGATGTTAATTGAGGAATTAATGTCAATAAGAAATCCTGATCTTATTTATTTATAAATATTTGATCCCATACATCCTGATAGTTTGGGTGATAAGAGATATTGTTCTTTAATTATTGATGAATTTACTTTATACCCATGTGTTTATATTCATACGTTTAATTATCAAACATTTTCTAAAATTATCATATTTTGTAAAATGATGCAATTTACAACTGGAATGATAATTAATATAGATAGAAAAATAAGTAATGAGGTTCATAAAATAATGAATTCATCCCGTTTTGTGATGGCAATGGAAACTTTCTTGATTATTCGGATCGTTGAACACCCTAAAAAATGGTATAGAATAAATGATAAATAATACACTTCATGAAATGTCTAGGACCTTGTTATGAGATTTTAATTGACAAAAATAATGTTGTGATGAACCTATCAAAACATATTGCTATTTTACTAAGAGAATTATTTTATTACCTTCATTGAAAAAAATAATAATTAAAAAATTGGTTGGGGATAAAACCAAAAAGATTCTATTTTGGAGTCTTTTGATGTGATCATTTTTTTCTCAATGCTAAGGATGAACTATTTAAATTTGATGTAAAATTTTATTTTTTATTTACATATGATAATAAAATAATGATTGGGATTATAGAACAATCAATTAAATTCCCAAATTCATTTATGAAAAATTCTTGCTAGGTTTGAAGAAAAAGATTAGAATAAAATTGATGGTTATATTAAAAATCATGAGGATGAATTCTTAGATATTAATTTTAAAGAGGAAGAACATCCAGATAAAAATGAATATATGGAAGGTGATATTAATTCTAAATATTATTCCATTTTTGAATGGTATTAGAATGCTAATAGATATCATCATATAGATAATGTGATTGGTATTCTTGAATAAAATATTTAAATTCTAAAATACTAAATAATCATTTCTTCATTTTAGGATTT
The DNA here is from genome assembly GCA_963277665.1 of Viscum album. Taxonomy (NCBI): domain Eukaryota; kingdom Viridiplantae; phylum Streptophyta; class Magnoliopsida; order Santalales; family Viscaceae; genus Viscum; species Viscum album. Next base: position 1,623,021,839 of record OY728129.1, read on the forward strand.
AATTTTCAATTTTATACCTAAAATTATTTTATAAAATTTTAAATTGTTCATGGATATGCATGATTTATTATATTATTTTACTTGGAATTATTTAATGACTTTAGGTGTTCTATCAAATTATTCACATTTTATTATAATGAAAGAGATTTTTCTAAACAAAGATGACGAATACATAAATATAGTTAAAAATAAAAGCTATATTTGTCCCTCAAGGATAGTCTCAATATGAAGGAATTTATTTTAAAAAGTATTTTACACATATTTGTAGGATAGAAAAATAATAATATATTATTATATTATAATGATTTTCATGCATTTAAATTTATTCAACGGTATCTCAAAACCATTTTCCAAAATGGTAATATTTTTGAAGAAGTTTTTTTCATCTTAAAGGTATTTAAAATAAAAATAATCATAAAAATGTTTCTAAACTATCTATGTATTTATGTTTTTTATACAAGAACGACTATATTGACTTGTTTAATTTTGAAAAGAAATATTAATGATTTTTTTTTACTAATTTTCGTAATAAGAATAGCTATAATGGTATGATGATTTTAAAATATTATATTTATGATATTTTTTATAATTATATGAAAAATATATGTATTGAAGTTTTAGATATATTGACACCTGAATTTGATAAGAATAATATCGGGTAATTTAAATTCTTCTATGGTATAAAAGTATTTCAATGAAATGATTTAATTTTTCAGAACCAATCCTAGTAGGCTAAATACATAGATAATATATTTGTTTTATAATATTCTTAAATATAAAAAATACCGTGTGTAGAAAAAAGATAATACATTTTTGTTAATTTGAAAAATATGTGGATGTGAATACATATAAAGTCACGAATGGAAGTTTGTTATACTTACTGGATATAAGGCCATAATTAGAATTTCTAGTGCTCACATGTTCTATATTTCAATGATAACATAATGAAAGTACCATTATATATGTTAAGAGGATTATTAGATATGTTAAATGATATTTGATTTTTAGATTATTTTATCCTGATAAAACTGAAATTGAGTTAATAGAATGTTCTAGTTCCGATTTTGGAGGATGTGATATTCATAGAAAAATCAGTTCAATTTGAGTTAATTTATATAGAAAATATTTGGTTTCCTAGGATTATAATAATGAAAATTATGATGATCTTTTAACTATTGAATATGATTATATTCATTTTGAATAATTTTTCTGTCCATATGGATTTGGAAGTCACTTATTGATTTAGGATTTAATTATATTAATATTCTAAAATTATGTAAAAATAAAACATTTATTTATATTTCAAAAAAATCTATTTCTACACTTTGGGATTATACACGTTTTTTTTTAAATTGAATTTTCTTAGAGATCATTGTAAAAACTGAAATATAAATTTGGAATTTATTTCTTTGAAAAACCTCTATTCATAAATATTTTATAAGACCTGGTATTTTACTAGGTTTGATAAATATACCTTTTATCTGGGTATAATTAATATTTAAATATATATTTATCTAAAATAAATTTTGTAGGGTTTTGAGTGTGTTTATACATAAAAATTTGAGGATTTATATAAAACTTTTAAGATATATATTCTAATTTTTCACATTTTAATTTTTAATTTATGGGCATTGTTTTAGTATTTTAATATTTTAAATCTTTTTATAAAAAATATATGATAACAAATTACTATTTGAAATTTAGATTTCTAATAAAATTATATTTTATTAATAATTTCTTGATATTTTTCAAAAACAATATTTAAACTTTTTCACACATTATTTTTTCTCTACGAAACATGAAATATGAATGGAAGGATTTATAGATATCCCAAGCCATGGGTACTACAATTTGAAATTAAGAACATTTTATTCACGATTTGGATTCACTTTTAAGATATAATTTATCTATTAAATATTATCTTATGAATAATTTGATAAAGTATTCTTTTTTAAATATTATAAATGGTTTTGTAACTTTCAAAAAAGGGAGAAAATGTAAAAGTGTATCCTTGAACCACATTATATTTTGATAATTTGAAATAATTATTTGACATATTAAGTTTTAATTCATTAATACATTGAAATTATTAATGATTTTAATATGATTAATATTCCTTATATCATAACATTTCATTGGTAAATATGTCTTTTGATATCATGTTTAGATTAGTCATAAAATTTTATTCAAATTATATTATGTTTTCCTTGGGAAAATAATTATTTTGGATAGAACAACATCATATATATGTGTGTGTGTGTGTGTGATATTTAGAATTGTCATTGAGCTAATGTATGTACCCTATTATCCCATATAACTAATTCAAATATAAAAATCTCCCACGTAGCCAAACCATGTAGTTTATTTTTCAGATTTGGTTACATTCTCTATTTTGTTTATAACATGGGTAAAAATACTCCAAATTGATTTATTATTATTACTTTAAAAAAATTTGAAAAATAATATATATATTTTTAAATGGAATAATATTTTTAATCAATCATTTTCATGTTATAAACATGGATAAAATTTAATAATTTTATTTAGTCTGAAATATGCATGTTTTCAAAACATTTTCTAAATTTATTTTACGGATTAAATTAAATATAAAAAAAATTAGTTTAATAATTATAATGTTTAATTAAAATTAAATTTTATAAATATAAATCAAATGGAAATAATGTTTATTAAATCATTTAAGTGGATTTATAAATGTGTAAAATTTTATTTTTCATGCTATTTATAAATTTCTAGAATTGACTACGTGAATTCGACAATGTTAATTCATTGATGAGTAATTTCAATGTATATTTATATATATGAATCCTCTTAAATGAAATGGATATGGGAACTAAACTATTTGAAATATATTATTTAAAATATAACACTATGAAATTCACCAATGTATATTTTTATATATGGTTCTTTGAATTTCTATAAAATTTCATAGAACATGGAAATTTTCTCGTTCTTTCATACTATTTTATATTTCAAATTTTTTTCAAGTTTATTTAAAATATAATTATTGAATTTTTTGTTATAAAATTACTTGTTAATTATTTTTAATCTATTATAACATTTTATATATTTTTCATAATGTATTAAATGTGACTCTCATGGGTTTATAATATATTTATATTCTTAAAAAAAATAGGGGAATTAAAATAATGAAATTAAAAATAGTATAAATATAAATAACAATACTCTATTATTATCATGGTCTATTCCTATAATTTTAATCCTTGCAATTTGAAACTATATTAATTGATATAATTATTTCCACTGTAAAGATATTATTATTTAACAGGATTTCATCGAAGACTTATATGGATTCAATTATTCTTTTATTAAACATTAACATGTGGATAGTTAACACGGAAAATAACCCAAAAAAATCAGATGTAATTCCTCTAAAATATAAATTTTCAATGGACTTCAAATTTATCCGGTTCATGTTCCAATTCATTTTTTAATATTTTATTATTATTTTTTTTGTTTCTCTGGTTGAAAGTGGCATGATTTTTTAAACGTTCCATAAATGTGTTTTTATTAATAAAATTTAGTTTTCAGTCAGTCAATTTATACTCTCATCTAAACTTGATTAATTTGATCCTTTTCTACTAGAGATTTCATTTTTTTTCTAAATACTCTGACCATGATTTTTATTGTTGGTTCTATGGTTAAAATTGTTCCTGTTATTTTTCATTTTGAATAATTATAAAGGGTTAGCTTCCCAATAAATGGTAGTATAAGGGATTGTCACTTCCGAATAAAGTCTGGTATAATTTTGTATATTTAGTTATAAGAAGTCATAATGTTTGGTTTTTCCACCATGTGGGAAAAATTAAGGCTTTTAGGTTGAAACATTCATAGAGAAAAAAGGATTTGGAAGTAGTTTGTGACTCTAGTTATACAATAGTCATTGTAAAGTGAAATTATAGTAGTGATAGTGGGATTCATCTCTCTCATTTCATGAGAGGGTAGAAGAGTGGAATATGATCATTTAGATTAGAACAATAATAATAATATCTTGTGTAATGTTCTTCTTTTTATGTAAATAACATAACATCTCTCATATAATAACCATTAAATTTAAAATTAATTTAAAATAGAAATTAACCTCAAACCCTATCTAGAACCAATTATTTTATAAAATATGATTACAAGATTATTAATCATATATATTCATTAACTACAAACAATGATCGTAAATTCCTAGTACCTTTAGAAAACTAGGCTCATATTATGTCAAATGGAACATAAAATCTAGATTCCTTATTTTATTCTCCATAGTGAGCTCCTAAAATCAATGTGAGAACCCAAAACTACATGGGATATCGTATGGAATAAATAATGAAAGTGGTGGTATAAAAATCATATCATTGGAATAAAAAAGACAAAGAAATATAACATGAGAGTCAAAAGATTAACATGATATCATAAATGATAATTATCCTGAGTAATTTCATGAAATAAAATCATAATAAGAATCAAATCATAAGATCATGGAGAGATATGAAATTTTGAAACTATGTATGACCAAATATAATAATGTATCAAGGACAACTTCCCTGAAAATATAACATAGTGGGGAAAGTCCCATAATTGATTATGTTTAGTTCTTGATCCCATACATAATGTCTCATGAAACTAAAGCATTACCCAATGCATTGGAGAATTATATAAAAACACCCATTATAAAATCATCATGATCAATGTGTACCATATAAATGAAATAAATCATAAGTAATAATATTATAATTACCCCTGGGAAAAAATGGGTTGCATAATCATGATTTATATTATAATCAAAGGAAAATTCATAATCCATACATTAGATAAGTGGTTATAAGGAATGTATTACACAATAAATGAAGGTATAATGATATATTTATATAATTAAGAGAAATATATATATATATATATTGAATTTATAATAATTCAAAAACATTAAGAGACAGTGAAAGGGAAAGAAAGATCATAACCCGGATGAAAGGCTGGTTTAGAGGGATCCCTTACATGGAGCTATATTTGACATGTGTGTTCATTTTATTCCATAATAATAAACTTATTTTAATTATTTAATTTCTTAATAAATTTTTTCTTTTTCTTTTTCCTTTTAACCATGCAATATTCAATTAATTAACCAATTACTTTCAAGTATTCTGTTTTAATGATAAACTACTCATATATCCAAAATGAGCATGGTAAGATGACTAAGACCAAATATGTTATTAAAAAATCAACCATTGAATGGTTTTAATTAATTAATTATCATTTTTATAAATAAAATATATTTTTCAATATATCCAGGAAAAATCATTATTAAAAATGAACTTCATTACAATCATGGTGATGGTTTGTCACACATTCACATAGGGAACATTCCCATTTTTTCAAACATCATTGTTGAAGTAAGTTAAGTGGTATTTTATCAATAAATTATTATAATTTAATTATAAATATCATATTATTAATTTATATACCCTTATACATACCATCCATGTGATGTGTTAATAAAAATGAATCACATCGCATTGTGAGATTGTAGTCCTACGTACAGATAAATGACAATATAATTTATTCAAATAAGCATGGTAATAATTTATTTGATATTTTAAATTTAAATAATGTATAAAATATCATTAATATAAAAAATATATCTAATTAATCCTTATTACATTCTTTATAATGCGTAAGTGAAAACTGATTCACCTCACTCTGTGAGGTGGTAGTCCACCGTACACACGAGTAGTATTATCATATTATCTAATGAATGGAATATAAGAAGGTATATAAGTTATTATAATTTATAGAAATAGAAATATATAATAAATAAATTTTTAATAATTCGATACATAAATATATGAATTTTTGAGATGTGTTGAAGGAAATTGTTTTTTGATTTTATGAGGCATTATCACTTCGTACACATGATCAATAGTTTATTTTCTGATTTGAGGGAGGATGAGATCATTTGAAGTGATCATCTGAAAATAAAAACATATTATTAGATGAAATATTATGATTTTATTCTACTGAAATTATCTGATATTATTTTAAATTGGTGGAAAAAGTAAAAAATGAAATGCTTTGGTAAGGACATTACTTCTTATTTAGATATCAACTTTTGGTTTAAAAAAAATCCATCCTAGGTTGGATTTCATAACAAATAAAATATTATATGAATATTGGATATAATTGTGGAATTTATATAGTTATTTCATGTCTATTACAATGGGTTTTGGAAAAATTAAAATGAGAGGATATTTTGTGGCATTTTATAATCAGGGAAAAATTCACACCTGGTTTTTTAAGATAAAAAATTCTACCCGCTATTGAAAATCCCAAAAAGATAAGATATTGAACAATATGTGACATTATAAAATATACGGTCGAAATATGACCTTAAATTAGATATTAGATAGATTTTATTTCATTTATTCTATTATTTTTTTACATTATCATAGAGTAAACTCAATTTTTCTTAACTACGACAAATAATTTTTATTGTTTTCAATTTTTATCATGGTGAAAAATTAGGTTGAATTTATTAGATAATATACACTATTCAAATTACAAATATTGAATCCATTTCTTAAAATTCAACTCACCAAAGTTGATTATTTTAATTTAAAATTAAACCCATAGATGTATCCAAAAATGTATTTCCAAAAAATATACACTCAAAAGATGAATAAATTTTTTGTATCATAATTTAATTTAATATTTATTTAAATGAAATAATTTTAATTATTTAATATACTATTTATTAAATTTTAGTCACAAAAACACATTAAAATTAAATAGACCATGCAAATTAGTTAATAAAAATGTACTATTTAATTAAAATAATAATTTTTCGTTATTCCTTAAAAATGAATATTTCTCAAAAAAGAAAATAAATTCACGCTATGATAATTTTTACCTCATGATTTAAAAAATGGATTTATTTTTTGAAATCAAATTTTCTAATATTGGTAAAAATTAATATAATACTATGTGTGAAATGTGTGACTAATTAGACTTTCTAAAATGAAAATTAGTTTTATAAAAAATAGATCATTCTCAATATTATTTTTATTTTTTAATTTATAATAAATAAAAATCTATTTAATTTATTTTATACATGTGAAAAAAAACAAGTTTAATAATATAGGTATTCATTTTTTAACTACCAATTTTAATTCTTGGTTATGATGGTGATACTAATTTTTTAATTGAGTAGTGTGTTTCAATTAAACTCAGTGTTCTGTGTATTGAATTCTAACAGAGAGAATCAATTTATATAAAAATTATGTCATAAATTCTGGGGGTTTTAAACTATACCCACATAAATATATTCACCTTAAACATTCAATTTTACTTGATAAGTTTAAAATAGGCAAGGTTACTTTCACTTCATTACCTCTTCTAGCTCAAATGATTCTTCAACAAACACATTTTTTCCCGACTTTGACATGGTGAGTATCTTATTTAAAATAAAATTTTAATTATTATCCATGATCTACACTAGATCATTTCATATTAAAGGCCCTCATCTAATGGAACTATCTTTAGATTTTGTATGTGTGAGGGGTGTGGTATGTACTACCTCAAAAGTGATACATAGAACACATCATCTACATGATATAGATTGGGTGTTAGTGATTGTTGTTAGGAAACCGACCCAATGAAAAAAATGATATAAAAAGGGAAAATATCTCTTGTATTATTATTTTCCTTTTTTCTGAACCTCAATAACTTCATCGATTATGAAATAGAAAAGGAATACCTTATCTCCGACATGAAAATCCATGCCTCTCTGATGAATTTCTTTATAGATATTCTATCTATTTTCATGGATTTCATGAGGTGTTGAATTTTTTATACTATATCTGTAATCTCTTGGATGGATCAGGTACCATCAACTTCTTATCTCCGACTTCATCTAGCATGTTTGAGTCTAAAAACATTTACTATTTAGAGCCTCATAATATTCCATATTAATGCTATAATGTAAACTAAATTAATATTAATTCACTAATTAGGGAATTTTTTGATTGAAACATCCTTTCCAATCCATTGAACAATAACATAGTATATGCTCTATTTTTTGTATGGTTCTCTCACACTGACAGTCCTATTATGGGTAATAAGCTATGATAAAAGTCAGTTTTGGATCCAACACTTACTGAAGACTTCTTCTGAACCTTATGTTAATCCATCAATCTAGATCAGATTCAACATAGAGTATCCCCCCATGAAATTGAATCACATTCCTTATTTACACCTTTGGAAGTTGATCACGATTGAAATATGCCTTAATTGAAATTAAATGTGCCAAATTTGTAAGGCGGTTGATTACCGCCCACAAGGATTTATTTCTATTAGGTGCCATAGGGATTCCCATGAGGAAAGAAATTGTCATTTTTACCATTTCCATAATAGTACATACAAAAGTTTCATCATAACAATTTACTTATATTTTTCTAAATTGATTTTTTAAAATATCATGTTTTTTTAAATAAATTTTCAATACCCCTATCCATGTTCTCCTACCAGAATATTTTCATTAGATATATATACATCATACCGTTTTGGAGATCAATAGGGAAGGATGAGGTATTCACATCATTTAAAATCTACAAATTTAAATATTGTTTTTAAAAGGTCACATATACGGGAACCAAAACTTATAAGTTTATATTCCTGCAATTTGAACTCGAGAATACTTTCTCCCTTTTTTGTATCTCATCATCTTATTTCTAGGGCTCCTTCAGACTCTTATGATTGTATGGTTGAGCAATTTTTTTGAGTAATGTAGTATTAATATAGATCTATTATCCCAATATCAATCCATTTGATGTCTATGAATATTGGATCATTATTAGAAATTACCATTGATAATATTATCACATCCTTTATAATTAGAGAATAATAAACCTTTTTTTATTTACTAGGTTGTTAATGGATTGAGCATTCTTGGTACTTGATCATATCTATCAGTATTCATTTAATCATGTTAATAAAATTCTATGTCAATATATATTTTATTCTTGTTTGATCTGTTTATATTTCACAATTTTTCCCATAGATATAATGTCACTAGCTCATCAACACTAAGTTCACTACATCAAACTTTATGTCATACATCAGATAGTTTTTCTCATGAAATTTCAACCTATATGGGCCATAGGCTATCAAGTTATCATTATACATTATAAATCATCCTAAACCATTCCTTAACGCAACACTATAAACCACAAATGGTTCCCCAATTGAGGTCAGTGTATGTACTAGGGTAGTGATAGGCCTTTTCTCAACTCCCTAAAGATCGTGTTGCATACATTGGTTACTAAATAATATATCCCATCCATGTTATCTTGGTTTTCATGTTTGAAAATTGTGAAATTATTTTCACAAATTGTTGACAATACCCAGTTAATCCATTGAAACTATAGATCTCTAATACATATACTTTTATAGGTTAGTCCACGATTTCTTATATTGTATAGGAGCTCATAGATATATTTTTTTAATATTACAGCACATGAATTTTACTTCCTTAATTAAAAACTCCCATTTTATATAATATCCATATACATTTGGAATTCTCAAATCCCTTGGAAGAATATTCAAATGTTCCTCATTTTCCTCCATGCTATTGGAAAATATCACAATATCATCTATAAACACTACCACATATTTTACAATGTAATCCCAGACGACTATATTCAATAATTTCAAAAATATTTCTATAAAATAAGTGAGCCCAAAAGTAATCACAATGAACTCATATTATCCATAAATATTTCAAAATGAATTTTAGGGAATGTATTCCTTCATCACCCATAATTGGAAACAACTTAAATGAAGGTCCACCACAGAAAAATATTGAGCTATTTGTATCACACTGAAAAATTCTTATATCTATGGAAGTGTATACATGTATTTAACAATTATATTTTTTACTTTATTCTTATAAATAAAATGTTTTAGTTCATAATTCAGATCCTTGACGAATACAATCGGTCCCACCCATTGTGAAGTAGAAGGGAGTATATGGACCTTTTAAATATTATCTTGTAAATAATATTTCAGTTCTTCCAACTCAATCATGGAAAATACTTATAGAGCCTTTTACATGTTTAGTGATCCATATATATGACCAATTTATAACACAATCACTCGCTCTAGAGGAATGTAAGAAAACTCTTCATGGAATACATCTGTATGATACCGAAAAATAAGCAAGTATTAAAGTATTTTTTCCTCCATTATCTCAATAATATGGTCTAGATATGATTTATCATAATGAAATAAAAAGAATTATTGAATAGAATATTGTAGGGTTCATTCAACCTTATCCTTTAACTCGTATAATATCATTGGTTGACAAGGGATATGGAGAGTGATATCCCTCTCTAAATAGTTGGTGTTGGCATTATATATGGATGAAAAATCCATTCCGTAAATAGTATAAAACTATGTTTAAATAAGTAATAAGATATTTTATAGAAGACTAATTTCTCAAACATTGAACTAGGGAGGAGTTATATAAATGATATGAAACCATCACTCACATTTAAATACTCGCTAATAGCTCAACCACCATGTTTTCAGGTGTGGTCTTAATAGATATACTAAATATGAATGATATTAAAAATTCATAGAACCATTGTAAAAAACTACAGTCTAAATTATTGGATGAATAAACATCTTACCTATCAGCACATCATTTACATTATCTACTATAGTTTTAGTGATAGAATAAACCCTGACATGCTTCTTTGGTGGTTGTTGTCAATTACTTTCTACGACAACCCTTTTGTTTAAGGAATTTTATTTCATAATTATAGTGATTCTTATGGTTAAAATACAATACTAAAGGAATAGTTTTGATTTTATGAAAAATTTATTCTTCCTAATTATTTGGTTTATTAATATTCATATGACAAAGTTTAACCAGATACCCATATTTTCCAAACATGAAGCATCTTATGATTTCCCCTGTCCAGTTTCAACGATTATTCTCCCCATAATATATTTATGTGGGATGTTAAATTTTCAATCATCCATCATATTTATCTTTCCAAGGTATTGAATGGAACTCTAGTTTAAATTTCTTATTGATATTCCCATGAGACCACTAAGAGTCACTAATCTCTATGTCAAAATTGAGGAAACAAAAAACCACATTTTTATATCTATCACTATATTGAATTGCCAAATATTATTTTAGATTCGTCATTAATCCACAAAATAAATTTCCATCAATAATATGGGTGATGATAACAGATATGGAGGTGTATTGTGAATTCCTTTTGAAGTATGCCTCACAATCCCTAATATGAACTTCTAACTTTATATTTAGTCCAAGGAACTTTATATCCATTTTTATATACAGAGTTTGAGGTAAATAATTATTCATAAAAATTTTAATATACTTTTCCAAGTCCATGGAGTAAATAGAATATTTAGAGTTTTGGTTCTTGATTACTATCCACCACTGATGTGATTACCCCTTAATGCAATAAACAGGCCTCAAAACATTTTATTACATTTTTCATTGGAGGAGTGATAATACCTTTTTAATGGATTTAATGCATTTTCAAGAATTAGTGGAACATAGTATCCACTAATGTTTGGGGGAGTCTTCACATAAAATACTTTGATACATATTGGTCCTTCTTGGGAGGAGTAGGTAGTTCTACATGGTTCATTTTATTATTCATAATTTGATCTAGTTGATCAATTATTTTAATGAAAATATTATCACCTACTCTTATATGATTAGGAATATCAGTATGTATATCAAAATGACTCTAGTTAGGTTCATTTTTTGGTATGGTTTGTCCTATTTAAAACAGTTGAATAAATGAAATACAAACACAAGATGAGTATAATGTAACATACTAATGGAAAACATATAAACATAAAATGAATAAATCATGAATGATATGTATGTTCAGATTTATTAGCCACTAGGTTTTAGTATACATTATCCATGGTCATGACTATTATTAGGTGTCATATCCAAACAATTCATTCATCTCCTTCATAATGGATTTAATTATATTATTAATTTTTATAGCATATCCTCTTGGATTGTCAGTCTAGGTGTACCACAAGTATCATTCTCATTCACCAGGTGAAGATTGATTCAATCCCAATGTGCACATTTTGGGATTATTACCCCTCGATATCTCTTCCCTAAGATTCATAAAATTTTGGTCTCGAAACATGGTTTTATTATCTAGAAACAAATGGCTCTATACTTCCCCATAATTCAATGATATTTTCAAATACTTATTATTATATTTGTTATCCATTTACTTATTCATAGGGTTGTCACTAATTTTTTATCATCCTAGTTCCAAACATTAACTAAACCAATCCCGTAATACCGAACATGGGGCAATGATATTTTAAATAAATATTACTACATAATTATAAAAAATAAAGATCCATTAATATAATAATGGTTTATAATGACCGATAGTCTTTGTAAAACCTGGATCATTTTATAATAAAGGGAACTTAAAACATGGAAACATAATTTTATTATCCACAGCGAGCTCTTAAAATATATTTGAGATCATAAAACTAATCAAGTTATAGTTAGGAATACATAAAGATAATGGGATATAAAATGGCTAGTAACCCAACAGAGATGATAAAGAAATATAATATGAAAAAAATTTAAAAAATGAATGAATAAAATAAAATTCTCAAGAGTAATTTATTGGAATATTCTTATAAAGATCATTATATCATAAGATAATGGAATCATATTAAATTTGGAAATAATATTTAACATGACATAGAAATGAGTCGTTCCTATCATTATAAACACAATTAAATTTTAGATAAAGTACCATAATGGATTAAGTTAACTCTCTAATTCAATATATGACGTATCATGAGACAAATTCTTTACAATATTCATTGTGGTGATGTACTGTCACATCAATCATAAAAGTTTCATTGCCTATATGTTCCAAATAAATGAAATCAATCACAAAATTTAACATAATAATTACACATGAAATGAAAATACATTCGTTAACATCCAAAAAATGATAGTAAGTATTTAAATTATTATGGATGTTTTCATGTTTATTATTTCTTTTATCCTTGTGATATTCAATTACACAACCAATTAATTTCACATCAGATGTTTTAACGATAAATAGATCATATGTCTAAATTCACTTTCGTAAAATCACTAAGGAAAAATAAATAAATAATTTATCATTATTTTTTTCGAAACCATGGAATAATTTTTATTTATATATATAAAATATACTTCTTAAAACAAACCTCAAATATTTTTTTCAAAATTTTACTATGTTAAAATCATTGAGATAGTAAGTCATACCTAAGGATTAGTAACCCTTACATGTCTCAAATAACATGACAGAAAGATGGTGTGTTTTATTTTATATTCCAATTATTACCATTATATCATAAATATTATAATATTTCATAAAATACCCTTACACATACAATCACTTGGATTCCTCAATAAAAACACATCAAATCACTTCACAAGGCGGTAGTTCTCCGTAAACAAGAACGACATTGTAATTTATTCAATGAAAGATAAGGTAAGAAATAATAAAATATATTAATTTTATATAATTTTTAATATGTTAAAAATATAATTTATTAAAAAAATTATTCCTTATTCCAAACCATATAAAAAAGTATGTGAAAAATGTATCACATCGCTTCCTGAGGGGGTTGTCCATTGTACACACGAGGGAGATTATCATATTCTCTATAGAATGGAATGAGAAAAGGTATATATAATAATATAATTCCATAGATGTAGAAATTTAATTAATATAATATATAAATATTACATAAATAATAATATCGTGATGTGAGAAGCTGTATTCGAAAATAAATTACACCAGTTCACAGGGCTGATGTCCACAACACACATGATCAATGGTTTTGTTTTTCTGTTGATGGAGAAAGAGATGATTTTTGGTCAAAGCCTTAAAATATTAGTATATCATTATATATATGACACTGAGGTTATTATATCATCAATTATTAATAATATTATATGGTATAGGAAGAAGAAATAATATAACACACTTGGTTAAGCATGTTACCTCTTCAATTCACAACTTCTATTGGTTTAAACCAAATTCCTTACTAGGCTGTATTTAAAACAAAACCATGTATTATTAGATAATTATAGAAAATTAAATAAATTATTTTGAATTTATGGGATGAAGCAATGGGTTTTTTAATTGTCTAATGGAGAGGAGAGTCGGTATCCTTTTATAAGTAGGGGAGAGTAAAATCTTGAAATTTTTGAAAAGAATATATTAAACCCACATTTCTGACATAAAGTATGTTAAAAATGATAATTTGAGAACCTTATAGGATATATGGTCTAAATAATTCAATAAAGTTGGAATTAAACACGTTTTGGATCATTTGTATTCTTATAATTCTAGTTTAACTGCCCTATATATAAAATTGTGTTTATGTTTACAATAGTACATAAATTTTCCTATTTCCAATATTTATTAGGGTAAAAATAATATTGTAAAAATATTAGATAAAATAAATTATTTTTAATCCAAATAAAATGAAACCATTCTTTCATATTAAAATCAGAGATGTGGAAAATTTTAACATAAAATTGTACCCACAAATATGTCGAACAATAGTTTTCCAAAGGAAAAAATCTAAAACATGAAAATAATTCAATAATATATTAAATTAAAATAAAATAATTTTGATTTTTTGAAATATCATTTTACTAACATAAATTTTAATACCACAGAAAAATTTAAGAATTTTTAGTTCCTTATTTAAGAATTCGTTTTTAATACAAATATCTATTTTCACAATTAATAGAAAATGAATATATCTCAAAGAACACCTTAAAATTCACCCTAAGATATTTTTTATATATTGATTCAAAAATGAAGTTCATTTTATTTAATATTTTTCATCAAATTTGTAAAAATAAATTTTAAATAATATTTTCAAAGTGCGACTAATACATATTTCAAAGAAAATAGTTTTTTAGAAAATATTTCTTTCTCATTTAAATTGTTATTATTCGATTTATTCTAATTATATAACCATTAAATTTATTTTATACACATTAATACCATAACAATATAAATTTTTTTATTCCAATTCATACAAACATGATTAATATATAGGTTATAATGTTCAACATAATATTTTAATAGAGTATCGTGTTATGTTTAAACTCATCGTTTTGTACATCAGAAACTAAAATGGATATATAATTCATCTTAATTGAATAATATCATAAATTATCATGTTGTTACACCCCCACTTATTTATCATTCATATTCTCTTTATAATAAATGAAATGTGACCATAGAAATTATTATAATCTATATCGAATATTATATATAATGTAGAACAAAAAAATTTCTATCGAAAAGGGATTTTATACAGTACTGATAAATAAAGTGAGTAATGTATCATTAATGAAAATTAAATTTCATTCTATCATTATTTTTCATTGTTTTTAATACTCACTACTATGGTTTCCACACATAGTAGTTTAAAATTGATTGAAATAGTCTAAATATTGTTTTTCATTGATTAAAAAATTACAATAACATATAAAAGAATTGAGATTACTATGGTTGAGAATAATGATTTATAGATTTCATAGATAAAATAAGAATAATAATGAATTAGTAGAATAAAAAAATCCATTCTCATGAATGAATTAAATCAAAATACATGGTTTATGTATAAAAGGTTCATACGAGAACAATGTAGTTTATTTATAAAAGATATTAAATTAAGGGATGGTATATAATCCACTATATTGATATATAATATCAGTTCCTCTAATCCAACCTAGATTTTTTATCTACATGAAATTCTTGGTTTCATTAACTTGAATCTTTTCCTCCCAGTCTGCTACCCCCAAGAAGCAATTAATTCCTCCATTGTGTTAATAATGAATAATTCATTTCAAATTAGTTTTTCCCATAGTTGAATAATTCTTTCCCTCAACCTAGTTTCACCACCTTACCAAAAAGAAATGTTCCTAAATTTTCCTCACTATAATTATTATCCTATATTATATTTAAAGAATTACATAATCCATGTACATATATTACTTTATTTTAATCATGGAATATATTTTTAAATCCCATGAACCTTTATAACCCACCTCAAAAAATTCTAGGGCCATGTCAACTTTATTTTAAAATTTAGAACGTTGGTCCACTTCTTTTATAATAGCTTCATTATAGTAATCTCAACACTATCAATCGGTTTATTATCTATAGTTTTTTTGAAACACATAAAAAATCATATGGCAAATATATTTTTCATATTATTGTTATTCCATGGTTCACACATTCACAAATCATCATGAATTATAAATATAGCATTGAAAATCTTCTCTTCATCTCATCTAATCGAATAATTGTTTCTCATATTAGGTCCAGATCCCTCAATAGATTCATGATCCCATAAACGAGCTATGTAGATAAATAAACTTATGTCCATTAAACCAAGTAATTTTCATCAGAGAAGTGATCATGTATTCAATAATTATTCAAGTCTTATATTTGAATATTACTACTCTTCGTTGTAGAATGATGGTTTTATTCTTGACTATAGGATACCTTTAGAAACATCAATGTCAATTTAACTCCCTAGAATAAGTTTTTCAGTGCCTATTGTTCACTTATATCATATCATGTAGCTCTGACAATCGAGTTACAATAAAATTACCTTTGTATTTATTAAATTTTAATTGAAAATAATGAATGACTATGAGTATATAATTTGAATCCCCATATCTACTTCAACCAATAAGATCTCAAATAAAAATTAATCACAATTCTAGTAGATATATTAATGAATTTATGTTTTTTGAATGTATCCAACATCAAATAAAATTATCTAATTCATTTTATACTATTACAATGTCACAGAACATTATTCTTCTTTTATGATGCCAATAAGAGAATATTAAAACACTAGAGATACATATCAATCATTTCATCAGTATTCTGCCTTAGAAAAGTGAAAAACCAATTTGGTCCCATATTCATTATTAATATTTGTTTATGTAAAACATGATCAATCATACTTATCATTGAATGCATTCATAAAACTCAGACTCAAATTCATAAGTAATTAAATGGAAATTATCATACCAATAGGAAAAATACCTAGTCATGAGATTGAATTATTTTTCATACTTTATTAGGATAAACATCATGTTCATCTATTCACAGCATTGGAGTATTTGGGGTTTGGCATAGTGGTAAGCACCCCATAATCCTACATGAAAAATGGGGGATCAAACCCCATTGGGCGCAGGGTACTGTAGCAATACTGTATGATAGGTGGCACTATAGCAATGGTGGGTACTATAGTGGTGGAAGGGCACTGTAGAAGCAGTAGAGCATTGTAGTAGTGCAAATTACTATTTGGAACTATAGCAGGCATGTACTGTAGCAGTACTATTATCAGTATAGGCCTTGGGCCAAAAATTTGGGCTTACGAGCCATGTAATGGGCTAAATGCTCACTGGGACCTTGGGTTATGTAATGGGTCTACCTCTACCGAGTTAAAAGAGGTATTTTCTTTGCATTAAAAATAAAAAGAGGCTTCGGCCCCAACCTTTAAAAAAATATGCTCAATATCGGTTCCAATTTAATCATCCATAACCCTGAAAAAAATAAACTATAATATAGGATATTGGTTCACTCATCAAATATTTCTTAAACGTGTATTATCAGATTCATATAAAACTCTAGTCATGTGCTTTTACATTCAAACAACCTCAATCATCCATACACGTGTATTGTCTTATGTTGTCCCCTATCAATGTGACGTCCTAGACTTGGATGGCACATAACGGGTGGCCCAAGCCCTGTGGCCCACATGACCTCAATCGCATCTTCCCGAATGCCAAAGACTTCCGACTAGCATTTAAGACCTATGGTGTGTCTGTTAGAAGACTATTCCCTCATTAAAAGATTTTATAACAATGGAAATAATATAAAGTAATAGTAAAATGTAGAGGTAGAATAAATAATATTAATAAACAGTGAAAGCAAATATATGATATAGAATAATGAGAATAATAATAAATGTATCAAATGGAATGATGAGGATGTAATGTAATGTCACTAGGAAATAGAAAAACATGGATACAAGACAGTAGGAATAAAATGTTTCACAATGTAAATGAAAACAAAGGCTACTCCAAGAATCCTGAGATCCTACTCAGTCGTCTGTTATCAAGCTCCATCCTATCAGTGTGAAATCAAGTGTTAGAAGCTGTATTCTTCACATTTTCAATACCCAAAGCCATGTAATATACTACAGGCATAAAATGATGCACATATAGGGTGTTAAATGAAACTTAGTGGGACCCCAGCAACGATGTCTATAACATTATTCCTGTGTAATGGAATATATCAGAGTGTAGGAATGAATATATAAAGTAATGAAATCGCTATTATATGACTAAATACCCAATTACATGCTTCATCCCTTGGATGGTGTCTTGAAATGTACCCAGTTCATTAATTATGTAATCACCATTTAATGTTAATAGGTCACGTGAGGCATTGCCAACACTGACATCACCTCATGATAGTCAAAATAGATAAAGTCCAAAGACATAGCAAGGAAACCTGAAAATGATATCTAGTGAGGGTGTTCCAGGGTAAGAAGCAAGGTAACATAAATGTCACTAAATTCTAACAATGTAGTATCTGTGTCTAGATAAGAGTTAAGAGTGTAAACCAATGATCATAATCCAAATAATTCCATAATAAGTCTGATATCATGTCCAAGTTGATTGACCATGCTGAAATGGATATATGAAAAGATAGGGCCCGGTGGGATTTCTCCATGGAACCTACTAATAAGTTCTAGATCCAAGGAGTGTATATGAGGTATCAAATAATAATTTGAAGGACCTTGTAGTAGTATACCAGGCATCCAAGTAATAGACATGAACCGGAGTTTACGTGGGTATTAACATATGAAAACAACATCCTTGAATCAGAATGGGTTTCCAGAGACCCAAGGTACTCTTCTCTCAGAATCCAAGGTGATCTCGAGTTAGTCCATTATTATTTGATATTTTAATCATTTAAAAAATAATTTGGTTTAATTATTGACATCCATTAGTCTGTATAGGTCATGTAGAGTTGCAACCATTAATTTATTCATCGAAGCCATGTCATTTATTAGTGTGGATAGGCCATTTAGCGTTGCAACCACTTAATGAAGTCTTAATAAACCATTAAGGCATATTTCATTAGTGAGGCTCACTCTAAAACCTTTCATTAACTTGGAATAGGATGCTACAGACATGTAACCATTATTCAATATCATTTTTATGGAAACTTTATATACATAGTATACTTTCCATTTCACATTTCACATTTAATAACAATCTGGAAGCACTTACCTTATGTTGGCCAAGCGATGCGAATACCTGGTACATGCCACTATACAATTCTAATTAACAAAACACCATTTATTATAGGTCTCACAATTTGGATGTTCATGAAAAGAAATTCCAGAACGATGGCTTAAACGTGCCAAAACTCTAAAGAACCAAATATAGAATAACCTTCGACATGAGGCAGATTGAGTTATCGGTGTAACTACTAACAACTAATCCCATAGTTGGAAATAACATAACCATATGAATATACCATTTATAATCATGGAATGTAAAATTAACGAATAGATTTTGATGAATTAGTGGGCCCCAAAAAAATATTCCAAAATCAAATATCTTTAAGGATGCGTTATAAGCTACCCACCTTAGGGTTGTAGGATGCTTCTCCTCCAGTATCGACCCTTGATTTTCCTCGGATCGGAGTATATCTATGAAAAGGAGAAATATACTCATTAGAAAATACCTAGGTTAATAGAAAGGGAGGAAAAGAATAGATAAAGATGGCTTGAATATTTACTATTTCACATCCAACGTGGAGAATGAAAGCTCGATCAGATGTTAGTCGAATGAGATCTCTTGATCGCTAGCTTTAGACTTCAAAAAGATCCAATTGGGTGAAAAAGGGGGAATATATCACTGGTTCTCATATTAGAGAGAATGGATCATATTAATAGATTATTAAAGGAAAAACTAGAAATTTACCCTGAAAATTATCTTACACATTGTTTTTCTGCATGTTTTGTCAAACATTGCACAAACTGTTGGAGATAGTTCTTCCGAAAAAGTAATCCTCCACACGGTTTGTTCAGACCATACGAAAGACAAGCACAGGTACCTGTTAAAAAGGGGATCTCTCACGGCTATGCCTCACGACTGTTCACCAACCATGCGATATGGATATGATTGAAAAAAACACCATCCGCACAGTTTACTCTAACTTGTATTCCATTACAGCCTTCCACAAAAATATGGGTTTCAAGATTTGAACATGTCTCAGAAACCCTCAAATCCTTTGATGACCCATTAAGAATCCATATTTGGTCCAAATTAATTATTAGAATTAAAATTAAAGGATTCATACCTGTGTAAAAAACTAGATTCATATAGTCTTCCCCCTTAAAATAACCATCCCCTGAGTTCCCCTTCCAAGGGTTAAGAAACAATTTTTGAGAACAACACTGGCCACTGAGAACGTAGATCAACTTCCATCTCCCAAACCTCATCCCTTACTCGGAATTTTTACTATAGCACCCATACAAGATGGATAGACTTTCCTCAAAGAGGATTCATGCTTCGTTCTATGATGTATAATAGATATTCCTCAGATGTGGAATCAGAATGTAACTCAAAATCCATGGGCTCAATGTTATAAGACAGGTCATCATGATAATTGAGAAGATGTGAGACATGAAATACATCTTGAATTACACGATACCTATGAGGTAGTAGAATATGATAGGATACCACCCAAAGTCTCTCTAGAATTTGAAACAACCTGACGTAAAGTGGTGAGAACTTTTCCAACACCCTTAACCATTTATTCCCTATACAGGGCGATACCTAATGAAAAAAATGATCCAAAACCTCAAACTCAAGGGTTCATCGATGGAGATGAACATAATATTTCTATCTAGAATGAGAAGTAGTCATACTCTTCCAAGTCAGCTGACCATATTCAAAATCCCCCTGAACATGAGGAGGACCAAGTTGGGATGCCTCACCTGCCACAAGTCAGCACAAGGTTGAACAAAATGGCCTTATATATGAGTTCTCAAAATGAGTTATGTGGATAATTTCATGAAATTTTTTTTACAAACGAACTCGACGAGTGGGATATGCTTCTCCCATGAACCGTTGAAATCCAAGACAAATTCCCAGAGAATATCCTATAAAACATGTATTGTATGTTCTGATTGTCAATTGTTTTGAGGGTGAAAATATGTGCTTATAAGAACATGATTCTCCATTTCTTTCTGTAAAACCTTCTAGAACTGTGATGTGAAACTACAGCCCCGATCTAGAACGATAGTACGAGGAATGCCATGTAGTCCCATCATATCACAGACTTCTAGTATTCCTAATTTACCAACTCAGAAGTCTCCTAAATAGAAATGAAGTGGGGTGATTTTCATAGCTGATCAATGACTACCCAGATAGCATCTCTAACCCTCGACGACATAGGTAATCTGACTAAAAAATCAATAGAAACATCTTCCCATTTATATTTCGGGACTGGAAGGGGCTGTAACAGGCTTGTAGGTCTCTAGTTCTCTATCTTCACATGCTGACAGGTGAAACACCTAGTGATAAATCCTGAAGTCTGACATTTCATTCCAGGACACCAATAATGGCATCACATTGCTCAATACATCCTCGATATTCCAAGATGAACTGACCCTGATAAGTGTGGGACACTTTCATCAACTCCTCTCGCATATCTGTAGGAACCAAGATAAGTCCACATATGCGTAATACATCATATATATCCACTAGATAATCCATTGGTGGGTTATCTCCTGATACACTCTCATGGATATCTAAACCATCATGATTTGAAAACTGCCTACTCATCAATTTCTCAAGGAGAGAAGAGGTAACTATTAGATATATGAGTTAAGACTACTCATGACTGTCCTGAAACTCCATACGATGTTCAAAAAAGTAGTCCATTAACCTCCATTCAATGATGGATTACTTTGTGGCATGTGTTTTAGTTTTCTGACTCAGTGCATTAGAGACCACATTTCCATTTCCGAGAGTATAGGAAAGCTCGAAATCAAAGGACTATATATATATATGACCCATTCCAATATCTAGGGTTCATGTCATGCTGAGAAAAGATATACTTGAGGATCTTGTGATCTGTATACACCAAAAAGCACTCACCCAATAGTTAATGTCTCCGGGAACATAGGTTATAGAAAACTACTACTAGCTCTAGGTCAAGTATCATGTAATTTATCTTGTGAGGCCTCAAATTCGGGGATCTGTCCGAAATGACTTTGTATTACTATATCAATACTACTCCTAAGAAAATTTTGGATGCATCACTGAATATGATATATCCTTTTATAGGTTCTTCAAAAATAAGGATATGTGTTGATACAAGCCTCCCTTATTAGCTCATGAGAGGATTTTTTTTCACATGCTTCTGACCATATAAACCTCACACCCTTATTTTTGAGATCATTAAGAGGAGAATACTGATGATAAATGTCTTGTATGAAACACCTATAATATCCTACATTCCCCCAATAAACTCTTGATATCAATCATGTTATTGGGATGCTCCTTAGAAACTACAGCAATAACCTTTTCAAGGTCAATGGATACTCCTGATTCCGAAATAATGTTACCGAAGAAGTGGACCTTGTTGTTCCAGAAGTTGCATTTAGAAATCTTGGAATAAAGCTGATACTATCTTAGTATATGAAATAAAATCTAAAGATGTTTGGCATGGTTGTTATGAATAATATAATACACTAACATTTATTCCACAAAGACAAAGAATTGAGAGTCCAAATAGGAGTAGAAAACCCTATTCATCAAAGTCATGAAAAATGAAGGAGATTTCATAAGAACTAATGGCCTAACATTATACTCATATAGTCCATACCTTCTACAGAATGATATATGAGTTATGTTTGATGGTATGACTCACACATGATGATAAACTGAACTCAGGTCGATCATAGAGAACACCATTTCCCCTAAAATTTTGTCAAAGAGATAATCTATTTAAAAAATTGGATAAAAATTCTTAATCATATGTTGGTTAAACCTTCTGTAATCCATGCATAGATGAAGAGTTCCATCCACCTTATTATCCAAAAGCACAGGTGAACACCGAGAAGATGTGTTAGGTTATAAAAATCCTTCATCCTCTAGGTCCTCTATCGACAAATTGAGCTTCTGAATCTCACTTGGTTTCATCCTATATGGAGGAATGGACATTGATGATACACATAGAACATGATCTATTGTAAACTGTACTTATCCCATAGGAGGTATTCTAGAAAAGTCATCTGGAAAAACATCCCTAAACTGATCAACTACCAGAGGGAAATAAGTTTGATGCAAACCCTAATCTTCCATGAAATGATTTTTAATCTATGTTTTCACTCCACCTATTCCATGATGCTTTGGTCCAGATATCCCAACCTAGACATCACACTCACCTTTAAAAAGATAACTGCTACCATTTGGTGATATAAAAGAAATCACGTGGTGATAAAAGTCTATAATAGAGTGATAGTGGACTAACTATTCCATCCTTAGAATAATATCAAATCCTATCATCTAGTGAACAAAGAAATTTCACAAGAAAGGGAAAATGCTAAGCTCAAGGGGATAATACTTTCATTGGCATATGCCCTTCTTCTATATTCCCAACAGTGTGTTGAGGGTAATTACACCAAAGTGATATAGTATATCAAGTCTATGATGTTCCACTAAAGTTAAAAATATTAATTAGTCTGAATCACCTATATAAAATATCGTTGTGACAATAGTGGAGGCTTCTTGAATAGTACCTTGTACTGTGGGTGGTCCTCTGGAATGATTATTGTGTATCATTTGTAAAGAATCCAACGTACCGGATCCACGGACCTATGTAACAGATGTTCTACTATAATCATGACTTCTCTGCTGGTGCTGCTAGTGATTAGGGGTAGAACTACAACAACTATGACATCCTCCTTATTCAGACCTTCCAGTGCTGTATCAACTCCCATCCTAATGTGGTGAAAAATCACTCACTCCTGAAGGTTGAGTGGATGATAATCCTTTTTCACTTGAAGCTGGTGGAAAGGACCTTCAAAAAAGCTATAGATTACCCATACAGCTGCAATCCCGACACTCCATGGGGTCACTATCACATTGGGTCTTCTTATGTACTAGTCCTCCATGTAGATGACACACTACTAAGCTATCAAACAGGATACTCTGGCTACCACTTTCTTGAAGAAAAACCTCAAGGGAATGTTTCCTACCACTGGATGAACTATTGTCCTGATGAAGAACTGATATTTAAACCCGGTACTTGTCCCATTCCTCGGGTTACATTTTCTAATAAGGTCCTGATCAACAACTATAGAAAAATAATGAA
Organism: Viscum album; assembly: GCA_963277665.1. Classification (NCBI taxonomy): domain Eukaryota; kingdom Viridiplantae; phylum Streptophyta; class Magnoliopsida; order Santalales; family Viscaceae; genus Viscum; species Viscum album. The sequence goes on from OY728129.1 coordinate 1,623,046,393, forward strand.
GGAAAAATACATTCACCTGCGATTAGATGGTGTAATAGAGCTCATCCTCAAAACTTCTAGCACGCAAAATCTCATCACCATCTAAAATCTGTGAAAAGAACTATAAATCCATGAAACATGATGAATATTCCATAACTTACATAAATCCCTACTCAAGATTCATTAACCCTCTAGCTCTTTCAGCTATAAGTTAATGAGGAAAGAACTAATCACATAAGGAAGTCTGGAAGTCAACTAATAACATGGCCAGATGACCACTGGCTTGGGTAACGACATCCCACCAACGCTTGGCCGAATCCCGAATCAAGTATGTAGAAAGCTTGACTATCCAATATGGAGGCATTTGTAGATGCTCAAATATAGATGGAATGGACTCCATCCAAGACATAACAAGATGTGATTTTCCATCCCCTTAAAAAGTAAAAGGATACTGTTTCTGGGACTCATGGGTCAGATCAGCTATTGTAGTTTCAACCCCTGGAGAACCTTGCATGTACTGCATTAGACATAAGAAACACTCCCAAACATGAGTATCAGTGCTTGGATTAGGTAAAAGAGGTGGTGCCTCATGTGGCACTCGATAAGGTAAGACTAGTATCTTAGGGACAACCATTTCTAGAGCATGATCTTTACCACCTTCCTAGTGAATCACTTGAGGGATTCAGGGTGGCATTGTTTTTCAATTTCCAAGCACAAACCTCAGAACAAGCTTAAAAGCATAATACTGTATCACTAACAAAAGTGGAATGTAATAAAACTCTCTACCCAAGGCATACTATCCAAACTACCTACTTTAATGGCTAGATATCTATAAGAGCTCAATTATATGTTTCATGTCATTTTGTAATTAATTTCTATTTTTCAGTTCTTTACCTTTCATACATAGGAGAAGGTGGATAAGGATGTGAATCCATTTTTTTCAATTTTTTGGATTCTCTTTATAATGGATAGTCATTTCCGATGAAACTGTGACCATAACCCAATCACCAGAAAAGATACCAATTTCTATATAGAAAATTGTCTTGAATCGGGAAATTACTCATCCCAACCCATGAGGGCCCATACACCTCATCAAATGAGATAGGTAATCACTCAATCACAGCCAATTTAATACAAGTAAAATCAAACTATCAAAATATCACTCATCAATCACAAGAATAAAAAGAAATGCAACAAAGTGAAATGAAATTATATTCCATGGATATATGCATGACATGTGAATTATAGGTGCCTATAATAATGCATGTTACAATGTTCCTTTCCCATATATCATTGGGCCATGGATGAAATAAAAACATCAACCAGAGTAATAATCAACCACACCACACAACATGTGCTTCATCCAATTGTGAAATAATATTAAATGTAATCAAAAAAATCTGAATAAAAATTTTAATTTATGAAACTTGATTTTTTTACTCTGAACATGGGTTCCCGACACCCAAGAACGACTTATGACCAAGTCCCAATCATTACTATTCTCCAATATTTTTTCTCTAAATAGTAATGAAAGAAACAAAACCACCTCTGATACCACTTTGTGATGTCCCAAACCAAGATGCCACTTAACAGGTTCCCCGGACAGAGGGGGCCACATGGACTCAAATGCATCATCACAAATTCCAGAAGCTGTTGACTTGCATTAAGGGACTATGGTGTGTATATGGGATGACTATGATTTCATTAGTAGTGTGTACCATAGTGGAATGAATAAAAAGGAATAATAAACAGAGGAAGAAATATAAATAATAAAATAAATAGCAGAAGAAAATTGATTCAATAGGTAAACAAGAATAATAAAAATTGTATCCCCTAGAAAGATGATGATATAAAATCATGTCATTAGAAAATTGGAAAACATGAATACAAGATAGAAGGAATAACATGTTCCACAAACTAAAAGTGAAAAAATGATACTCCAAGCATCCTAATATCCTACCCAGTCATCTGCTATCAAGTTCATCATATCATCATGCAACCAAGTATTGAAAGATGTATGATTCCCATTCTCAATACATGTAAACTTGTAAACTACTCCAGGTACTAAAAAAATCTCGGAGAGGGTGTGAGATAAATCTCAGTTGGCCACCACCAATGGTGTCTATAACATATGTCTCATGTAATGGAATATAGTAGTGTGCAGGCATGAATACACAAATTAAAGAAAGAATTATAATATAAATAAATACAGTAGTACCTACTTCTTCCCTCAAATGTTGTTTGAAGATGTAACCAGCTCATTAATTTAGTAATCACCATTTAATGTAAATAGGTCATGGGAGGCATTTCCAAAACTGACATCACATCATGATTGTATAAGTATTGCAGGTCCAAGGACATACTAAGGAAACTTCAAAATGATATTTAGTGAGGGATTTCTAGGGTAATAACCATGGTAACGTAAATCTCATAGAACTCTAACTGAGTAGTATCTGAGTATATCTAAGTGGTATGATTGTAAACCCAGGTATGTAATCCAAATAATTCTACAATAATCCACCAACCGAGTACAAGTTGATTGAACAAGCTAAAATAGGGATAACAAAAACAGGGCCCGATGGGGTTTCACCATGGAACCTACTAGTCAATTCTGGATCCAAGGAGTGTATCTCAGGTATCCTAAAACAATGGGAAGGACCATATGATAGTATACTAGGAATCTAAGGAATATAAAATAACCAGGGTCTAGGTGGGTATCAACCGAAGAAAACCACATCCTTGAATCAGAATGGGGTTCTGGAGACCCAAGGTTTTATCCTCTTAGAATCCAAGGAGAATTCAAGTCATCCAATTCATTTTGATATTATAATCATGTAATAATTCATTTGGTTCATGTCTTTCCTTCAATTACTGTGGATAGGTCATGTGGAGTTGCATCCATTTATTTATTGGTCCAAGCCTTGTCTTTTATTAGTGTGGATTAGACATGTAGCGTTGCAACCATTTAATCAAGCCTTAATACACCATTAAGGAATATTCAATTAGTGAGGTTCAATTTGGTACCCTCTATTAACATGGAACGGGGTGCTACGGACATGTAAACATTATTCAGTCTTATTTTTTACGGACAAGTTATATACTTACTATACGTTCAATTTCACATTTCACATTTCATAATAATTTGGTAGCACATACCTAATGCTGGTCTGGTGGTGAGCACAAATGGAATATTCCACTATGTAATTATCATTTAAAACAAATAATTTATTAGATAAGGGCTCTACATTAGTATTTTTACATGAAGGCACACCCGAACGGTTTCTTAAACTTTCCAAAACACTAAAAACCCAAATATTCTATAACATTAAATATGAGGAGGATTGAGTTGTGGGTGTAACCAACAACAACTAATAAAATTATTGAAAATAGCGTAACCCTACTATCCTATCAAGAATAATCATGCAATGTAAATTTAATAAATGGCTTCTGATGAAATCGATGGGCCCCACCCGAAAATTCCAAAATCAATGAACATTAGTGTTGAGTTATAGACAATACACCATTGGGTTGTATTAAACTTCTCCTCTAGTATTAGCACTTGATTTTCCTCAGATCAGAGTAGATCTATGAAAAGGCAAAAAATGCTCAAATGACGATACCTTGGTCAAGAGCAATAGAGAAGAAGAAAGACTACAGAGGACTGCTATAGTGACCCGGCCATTTATTACACTATTATTGCATAATTTTAATGATAAAAAACATAATAGTATTACACATAGAGGATCCAAAGGTTTAGTGTCTTGGGAAAACTAGGACCATGCATAACAAATACAACATCAATCATAAACATTTATTTAATTTCTTCTTCTCCAGCTTCTTATTGGCACTTGTCCTCTCTATAGTACATGTATCCACCTGAGGATATACATAAAAAGGGATGAGCTAGAAGCCCAGTAAGAGAGTATATAAGAACAATATATCATAGGGTGAGCATAATCATAACATAGGAAAAAGATCACGAACATGAGAGGAGCATAAATAAAATACTTGAAATATGGAAACGCATAAAAATGAAACATCATATCTTAGTGGTTAACTACCACACATACTTGTGAACCAAGCTATCATCTTGTTCACACATAATTTCACATTTACTCATGAAATTTAACACTTTACCCAATACATTGGAGCTATATATAATTTTGGTCACACCCGTCACATTTAAACATTCATATTGCGCTATATAATTTTTGGCGCACCCGTCACATCATAACATTATCATTTATCATGCATTACACAACGAAAATATAACATAAATTAACATAACTAACCATTTAAAAGGAATTGGTTTCATCACATAGGAACACATTCATAAACTTTGGGTTCTCAAAAGAAAGAGGGAATGAAATACTTCATACAAGAACCATCAACCTTGAATGTGAGGTAAAATTTGAGTTCTTAAGAGAAGAGTTATTTCGGAAAACATTAGGATAGACATAAACTACATTATAAAAAATTTATGTCCTATAAAAGGAAATAAAATGATGAAAAATTGATCTTTAAGGAGTGACCACATAAAAAATGGAGTGAAAGAGGTAGAACCCGAAGGATGAAAGTTGGGTTCGAGAATTTCCACTTACCTTGTACCTGAATGCTTCCTTCTCTTTAATGTCTTGTATACTGAAATTATATTCATTAATTAGAAATCCAGAACCATTTGTACATTAATAGGGTTCATTCTGGTTTCATTATGTCATTTTATGTTCCTTTGGATGACTTATATTGTTTTAGGTATGTTTGTTTTTATGGGTTTTTTTGGTGGTTCACTTGTATTCTTAAATTGAACTTTAAGTAGAACATGAGTAAACATCCAGAAATGATATGACATGTCATTAATGATATTACAATAGTTTGAATGATCTTATAATGAATTATATTATATCCATGTGGATGAATCATTAGATATGAATTAAATGAAGGTTATTTGGGTCAATTTGGCCGGTTTTTGGATCACTACGAACTTGTTTTAACTTTTTACTTAGTAATATGGCCAGAATTTATTTCCAAAACATTAAATAGAACATAATACATATAAAATATTCTGTTTTAACCATAAAAATGGTTTCATGACCAGATCTGGAGGTAGAAATGGGATAAGAAAACATGTCGTTCTTGAAGATGACAAATTAACACCTCACGAACAACGTTCTCTTTAATAAAATAAAAGGAAGATGGAAAGAGGGTTGGATGATATAATTTCCCATTAGAATCATAAAATTAAAGTATATGTATAATAATGGAGTTAAAATTAAATTTGGATGAAGATAGGTGGAGATAGATCACGAAATGATCTTGAACTTGAGAGAAAATTAAAGGAGGAGAGGGAAGGAAATTACCTCTTGAATCATTCTCTTGAGAACCTCATTAAGGGCCTATGATTGGCCTTTTGATGAGACCAGAAGATCTTGGACGTGTGGGAGGGGATAGAGAAGGTGTTTGGGCAGAGTCTAGAGAAGTCTTGGAGCTTGAGAGGTGTGAGGAAATGAGGGTGTGAAGGGTGGCTTTTATAGTGGAGGGGAGAGGGGTTTCCTCAATATAAAATTCATTAGTTTATTAATTTCACCTAAGACAAAGAATAGTGAGTATTTAACGACCAAGAATAGTAATTATATAATTTAATCCCAAACCAAGTGGGCTTATATCAGTATATAATCACACATGACCCTATAATTAGCTTATTTAGCTTATTTTGTAAATTACGGTATATCACTATTCATAAAAAATTCAAGTATCTCAGAAAAATTCCAAAAATTTACCCCAAGCATTTTTCGACATGTAGAATCAAAAAATGAAGAAAAATTTTAAAAAACAATTTTCTAAATATTGTTAATTTAATATTTAATTAAAATCATAATTTACAAAAAAAACAGTTTTTAAGATTAAAACTGATTTTATAGTGCTTTCAAAAATTACGTAGGGTCTTTTAAATTAATCTAAAAACTATAATAAATTGATTAAATAATTTATGAATACATTTTAGGGAAATAAATATTCTTTTAAATAAATTAATTAATTATAATTAATTATTTAGGACTTACATAATACCAAAACGTTTAATAAGGTCAAATTGTCACTTTCTAAGATGTCTAAATTTTATTTTATTATTCATAGGTAATGTTAGTCTTAAGTTAGATTATTTAAAATTAATTAGGGTCATATTACTATTCATAAGGGTATGTTACAATTCCTAAGGATACGTTACTATTCACGTAAACTTATCTTTATTTCATTAGACTCCAAAGATCATCTTGAACACAACCGTGTATGTCGGATTTTCAAAATTTCAAACATAGGAGTGAAAAACTTATGTTTAAAGGTCACTTATCACTTAGTAGTTAATTATTTTATGTTTTTATGACATAACTAAAAGAAGGGAATTTTCCATTGAAAATCATTGGGTCCTTACATTCTTCCCCCCTTAAGGAATTTCTCCCCCGAAATTTCACTTTAGACAAATAGGTGAGGTTACTTCTCTTTCATTACCTCTTCTGGTTCCCAAGTTGCTTCCTCAAACTTATGGTTTCTCCCCAACACATTGACAAGATGGGTTGTCTTATTGCATAGAACCTTATCTCTCTGATCCAGAATCTTTTCTGGCTGCTCCTCATAGAAGAGATCATCTTCCAGCTACACCACTTCTGAGTTTAGTTCATGTGAGGGGTTTTGTATGTACTTCCTCAGTAGTGATACATGAAACACATCATGAACATGATACATATTTGGTTGAAGTAAAAGACGATAGGCCACATCTCCTATGTGGTCAAAGATCTCAAAGGGGCTGATATACCTTGGGCTTAGCTTCCCTTTTTTCCTAAATCGCATGACTCTCTTCCATGGAGATATTCGAAGGAAGACTTTATCTCCAACGTTGAACTCTAAGTCCCTTCGGTGGTTGTTGGCGTATCTCTTTTTCTGACATTGATCAGCTTAGATGTTTTATTGGATGACTTGAACCTTCTCTGTTATCTCTTGAACAAGATCGAGTCCAAGTAGCTTTATTTCTCCAACTTCATCCGAACAGGTTGGAGTTCTAAATCGCTTTCCATATAGAGCTTCATATGGAGCCATCTGAATACTCGAGTGGAAGCTGTTGTTGTATGGGAAACTATCTAATGGGAGATGCTGATCCCAACCACCTTTGAATTCAAGAGAGTAGGCTCTTAGCATATCTTCAAGCGTCTGAATAGTATTTTCAAACTGGCCAATGGTTTGGGAGTGATAGGCCGTGCTGAAATTTAATTCAGTACTTAAAGAATGTTGAAGGCTCTTCTAGAATTTATATGTGAACCTTGGATCACGGTCAGAGACAATTGCGAGTGGAAAACCGTGCAGTATCACCACTTCCTTAACATATATCTTTGTACGTTTTTCAAGCGAGAGGTCTTCCCGAATAATGATAAAATGGGAAGTCTTGGTGAGTCGGTCAACCACAAGCCATATCACATTATTTCCATTTGACGTATTTAGGAGACCTGTGACAAAGTCCATAGTACCATTTTCCCATTTCCAAATGGGCATAGGCAATGACTGCATCATACCTTTGGACTTTTGTCACTCAACATTAACTTGCTGACATACCAAGCACCTTGGTATATATTCTGCAATCTCCTTCTTCATGTTATCCCACCAGAAGTGTTCTCGGAGATCACGATACATCTTGGTACTCCCAGGATGGATAGATAAAGTTGAGCTATGTGCATTATCCAATAGCTCCTTTTTTATCCCAGGTGATTTAGGCACAAAAATCCGCGTTCCAAACAGAATCACACCATCATCGTCGATATGGAACTCTTAAAGCTTTCCTTCCTTTACTGCATTCACCCTCTTTTGTATCTCCACATCATCCATTTGTTCTTAATTAATCTTATCCTAGATGGATGGTTGAGAAATCATTTGGGCAAGGTAGGATTTATCCCCATCCATTATGATTCCCAAATCCATTATTTTCATATCCAAGAAGATAGGGTCTTTCTCAATCTGCAACATGGATAGAGTAGCAGGTTCTTTTCTACTTAGAGCATCAGCTACCTTGTTCACCTTTCCAGGATGATAGTGAATAGAGAAATTGTAATCCTTGATTAGTTCTAACCACCTCCTGGGACGCATGTTAATCTCCTTTTGTGTGAATATATAATTTAGGCTCTTGTGGTCGGTGTATATGCCACACTTCTCACCATAACGGTAGTGCCGCCAGATTTTCAAGGCAAAAATCATGGTTGTGATCTCTAGATCATGCGTCGGGTAGTTCTTCTGATGGATTTTCAATTTTTATGAGGCGTAGGCTATCACATTATCATTTTTCATGAGTACACAACCCAAGCCTTTCTTTAAAGCATCACTGTATATCACAAACTTTCTCCACTTTTCGGTAGTGTGAGTACAGGTGCAGTGATCAGCCTTCTCTTTAGCTCCTTGAAGCATCCCTCAGATTCTTTCGTCCAGACATACTTTAACCCTTTCCTTGTTAACATAGTTAGTGGGCTTGACAATCGTGAGAAGTTTCTCAAAAAATGTCGGTAGTACCCCACTAATCCAAGAAAACTACGGATTTCTGTGACACTAGAGGGCTTGGGCCATTCCTAAATCACCTTTTTCTTTGAAGGATCCACAGAAATTCCCCCACTTGTGATCACATGTCCCAAGAACGTGACTTGATTCATCCAAAAGTCACACTTGCTGATCTTGGTATACAACTTCTCCTTTCATAATGTCTCCAACACAAGTCTTAGATGTTCTTCATGTTCCTCCTTTCTTTTCAAGTAGATGAGAATATCATCGATAAACACTACCATAAATTTTTGAAGGTAATGTCTAAAGACTCTATTCATCAAATCCATGATGATTATAGGGGAATTAGTAAGTCCAAAGGCCATCACCAGAAACTCATATTTCCCATACCTTGTATGGAAGGTAGTCTTCTGAATATATTTCATCTTCACCTTTACCTGGTGATATCTAGAACGATGATCAACCTTTGAGAAGTATTGAGCTCCACATAACTGGTCGAACAAGTCATCAATCCTTGGAAGAGGATAATTTTTCTTTATGTTGATCTTGTTGAGTTCTTGATAATCGATACACAGCCACATGGTTCAATCCTTCTTCTTCACAAAGATCACTGGCGCACCCCTTGGTGATGTAGTAGGGTGTATGAACCCTTTGTCCAGATGCACTTGCAGTAGCTTATTTAACTCCTCCAGTTCGATAGGGTCCATCCTATAGGGGCACATTGAGATTGGACTAGCTCCGGGTATGAGTTCAATTGATAACTCCACCTCATGATCCAGGGGAATTCCAGGTAACTCTTCAGGGAAATACATCACTGTATTCCCTCACGATGGGAATTTCTTCAAGGTTGGAACTTTCCTTTGACTTAACCATTTGGGTGAGGTATGTTTCTTCATAGGGAATCAATACCCACACCATTGAAGGATTTTTCAATTGAGATTTACAATATTTCTTTCATTTGTAGAGGAGTATGGTATGGTTCAGAATATGAAAAGATATTTCCTTTTCCCGACAGTTGATATGTAGTCTATATAACAAGAGCCAATCCATTCCCATTATAGCAGAGTATTCCACCAAAGGAAGTATTACGAGACTTTCCAGAAGAATCTTCCCACATACGCCAACGGGAGAAGAGTCAAACACTTGGGTTGCAATGATTGCATCAAACGGTCTTTTTATAGATATCTCTACTTCAAGGTTTCAGGGCTTCAATTCTATTGTTCTAGAAAACTTTCATGATATAAAGGAATGTGTAGACCTAGAATCAAATAAGACCTTTGCCATTATTAAGTGAATAGGATGTGTACCTCGTATGACTTCATTATCATGCTCCACCTCCGTAGTAGTGATGGCATATGCCTTCCCTTGTTCCATTGGGTTTGGTGGCTGCTGACGCTGATTACCCTCGAGAACTCAAGGTTTAGTGTACTGGTTTTCATAGTGACCTAGCTCATTACAGTTGTAGCATTGAACCATGAGTGGTTCTCTCCATTCATCGGCTACATTCTCCTTCCTTTTCGTGTCTTTTCAAAACTCTTGAGCATGGTGTCCTTATTTCCCACACATGAATCATTTCACCATCCCTTTGAGGTAGTTCCAATGGTGCAAATTCGAACATTTTTGGCATGTGGGTCATTGATTTTTCTTCCCACCTTTGTCACTAGATCCACCGGCTTGAAACTCCATCTTTCATTTCTTATCCCTATAGCCATGGGACCATTCTCAAAACTCCATCTCCACTTTGAGAGCACACCAAAAAACTTCTTCATAACTCCCAATGTCTCGAATTTCAAGAGCCTTTTGAAGGTGTGGTTTTAATCCACTAAATAATCTATCAATTTTGCTATCATTGTTGATAACAAAACCTGAAGCATACCTTGCGAGCATTTTGAAATTATCTTCATAGGTTGTGATAGATTCTATTTATTTTTGCTTGAGCTCTATGAATTATATCTCTATCTTCATGTGAAGAGTTCATGGGAAATTCTTTTTAAGAAACATTATCTTAAAATCTTCTTATTCCATCTCTTCAATTTCCTCCCTTGGCTTGGTGTTCTTAACCAAATCCCACCATTTATCAGCTTCTCCATCTAGATGATATACGGCTAGAGTCACCTTCTTTGTCTAAGAATAGTGAAGCATAGAAAAGATCTTTTCCATGGAGTTGACCCACTATTCTGCAACTAGTGGATCAGAAGATCCACAAAACGTCGGTGGTCGTTGCCGCATAAAACATTCGATAGCTAGTTTCTCCCTCTTTGGTGAAGGAGGACGTTCCCATTTATTATGGTTATTATTCATAACCTGAGATAATTGGGTAAGAATCGCCATGAAATTTTGAACTCCACCTCCGAAATCATTGTGGATGTCGTTCGGGCAATCGTTTCATTGGCCCTCGCATGAGTTGTTGGCCTGATTTATCCTGGTTCCCACCATTTTCTAAAATAGAAAAGATTAGAACAAAACATAAGTAAACAAGTCATGAATAACTTATTCATTTAAAAAATTTATACCAAAAACATAACATATGGTATCCCAAGGTAAATATTATTGTGTTCATATTTGTACTTAGTCTCACACTAGAGGTTTTCTCTAGGGTTCACTAATCCTAGTTCCCAAATTAACTAAATCTTGCCTCTGATACCAACTATAGAGACCTGGCCTTTTATTACATTACTATTACATCATTTTAAAGATAAAAAACATAATATTATTACACATAGATGATCCAATGCTTTAGTGTCTTGGGAAAACTAAGATGATACAAAACAAAAACAACATCATGCATAAACATTTATTTAATTTCTTATTCTCTAGATTCTTATTGGGACTTGTCCTATCCATTGTACATATAGCCACATGATGATATACATCAAAAGGGATGAGCTAGAAGCCCAGTAAGAGAATAGATAAGAACAATATATCATGTGGTGAGCATAATCATAACATAGGAAAAGGATCATGAACATGATAGGAGCATAAATAAAAGACTTGAAATATGGAAATGCAAAAAAATGAAACATCATGTCTTAGTGTTTTTCTACCACACATACTTTTGAACCAAGATAGAAGCTTTTTCACACATCATTTCACATTTATTCATTAGATTCATCACTTTACCCTATGCATTGGAGAGCTATATAATTCTGGGCCCACCCATCACATTTAAACATTCATATTGTGCTATATAATTCCGCGCACACCCGTCACATCATTACATTATCATTTATCATGCATGCCACAATGAACATATAACATAAATTAAAATAAATAACCCATGAAAACGAATGGGTTTCATCTCATAAAAACACATTCATAAACTTTTGGTTCCCAAAAGAAAGAAGGAACAACATACTTCATACAAGAATCATCAACCTCAAATGAGAGGTAAAAGTCGAGTTCATAAGAGAAGAGTTCTTTCGGAAAACATTTGGATTGACATAAACATAATTAGAAAACATTTATACCCAGAAAAGTAAAGAAAATTATGAACAAATGATATTTAAGGAGTGACCATATCAAAAATGGAGTGAAGGAGGTAAAACCTGAAGGATGAATGTTGGGTTCGAGAATTTCCCATTACCTTGTACCCGAATGATTCCTTCTCTTTAATGTCCGGTAAAATGATATTATTTCATTAATTATAAATAAAAAATAATTTTTACATTAATAGGGTTCATTATGGTTTCATTATGTCGTTTTATGTTCCTTGGGATGACTTATATTGTTTTGGGGATGTCCGTATTTATGGTTTTTCTTGGGTGGTTCACTTGTATTCTTAAATTGAAGTTTTGGTAGAACATGAGTAAACATCCAGAAATGATATTACATGTCATTAATGATATTATAGGAGTTTTAATGATCTTATAATGAATTATATTAGATCCATGTAAAGGAATCATTAGATATGAATTAAATGAAGGTTATTTGGGTCAATTTGGGCGGTTTTTGGATCACAATGAACTTGTTTTAACGTATCACATAGTAATATGGACATAGGTTATTTAAAGAAGATTAAATAGAACATAATACATATAAAATATTCTGGTTCAACCATAAAAATGGTTTCATGACCATATATGAAGGTAAAAAATGGAAGAAGAAAGCATGTCGTTCTTGAAGGTGATAAATTAACACCTCACCAACAACGTTCTCTTTAATAAAATAAAAGGAAGAGGAATATGGGGTTAGATGATATAATATCCCATTAAAATCATAAAATTATAGTATATGTTTAATAATGGAGTTAAAATACAATTTTTTTATGTAGATAGGTGGAGATAGATCAAGAAATGAACTTGAACTTGAGAGAAAATTAAAGGAGAAGAGGGAAGGAAATTAACTCTTGATTTTTTCTCTTGAGTACCTCTTTAAGGGCCTAAGCTTGGACTTTTTATGAGACCAGAAGCTCTTGGACGTGGGGGAGGGGCTAGGGAAGGTGTTTGGGCAGAGTTTAGAGAAGTCTTGGATCTTGAGAGGTGTGAGGAGATAACGGTGTGATGGCTGGCTCTTATAGTGGAGGGGAGAGGGGTTTCCTTAATATAAAATTCATTAGTTCATTAATTTCCCCTAAGACAAGGAATAGTGAGTCTTGAATGACCATGAATAGTAATTTTATACTGTAATCCCAAATCAAGTGGGCTTACATCAGTAGAACGTCACACATGACCCTATAATTAGCTTATTTAGCTTATTTTGTAAATTACTGTATTTCACTATTCATCAAAAATTCAAGTATCTCAGAAAAATCCCAAAACATTACCCCAACTATTTTTTGACGTATGAAATCAAAAAATGAAGTCCATTTTTCAAAAATAATTTTCTAAATATTATTATTTTAATATTTAATTAAAATCATAATTTACTTAAAAAACAGTTTTAAGATTAAAACTGATTTTATAGTGCTTTCAAAAATTATGTAGGGTCTTATAAAATTATCTAAAATCTATAAGACATTGCTTCAATAATTTATGAATACATTTTAGGGAAATAGATATTATTTTAAATTAATTATTTAATTATAATTAATTATTTAGGACTTATAGAATACCGAAATGTTTACTAAGGTCAAATTGTCACTTTCTCAGATGTCTAAATTTTATTTTATTATTCATAGGTAATTTACACTTATGTTGGATGATTTACTATTCATAAGGGTCATATTACTATTCATATGGTTATGTTACTATTCCTAAGGGTATGTTACTATTCACCAAAAATTATTTTTGTTTCATTAGACTCCAAAGATCATCTGGAACACAACAGTGTATGTCGGATTTTCAAAATTACAAACATAGGAGTGAAAAAATTAGGTTTAAAGGTCACTTATCACTTAATAGTTCATAAGATTGTGTTTTTATGATATAAATATAAGAAGGAAATTTTCCATTGAAATTCATTGGGTTGTTACAACTTGAATACTTACCATTATTCATTTGACGTGATGAATGGAAGCTTGATTGGATGTCGGATGAAGGAAATATCTTGGTCCATATGTTTGGCCATAAAAAAGCACCAAATAGGGGAGAAAGAGGAAAATAATGCTAGTCCTTGGATTAGGGAGAAATGGTTGTCTTAATAGATCATTAAGAGAAAATCTCTAAATTTACCCAAAAAATTAGCCTAGGTGGGGTTTGTCCATTTGGTTTTTCAAATCGTGTGCAATGCGTGCAAGATAGTTCTTCCCAAAAATTCATCCTCCGCAGGGATTGATCAAACCGTGCACAATCAAATCATAGATACCTAGGAAAATGGGGCACTCCAATGGTTATGCCACATGGCTGTGTTCTAACTGTGTGATATGGATCTATTTGAAAAAAATACAATCCACACAGTTTGGAAAACCATGCTGAAATCCCACACTCTTTACAATAAATCGTGTTCCCTACCGACCATCCCAAAAAAGATGGGTTTCTGGCATCCAAAAAATCTCGGAAACCCTAACAACCTTTACTAACGCATTAGGCGTACATATTAGATCCAGAGTAATTATTGTCACAAAAAATGAAGGATCCATACCTTATTGAAAATATGGGTTCTTAAAATCAACCATGAATCCAACGTGCAAATCGAAAATTAAATTTAGTGGCTACAATATATTGATGGGAATCTAACAACCATACACATCTAGGAAAATCATCATGAAATAAAGGCTAGATGAGTCATATGAAGTTTCCAATTATAAATTATTTTAAAATAAATTATAGGGATGATTCAGGGAAAAGTATTATAGAAATTAAATTAATTATGTGATATGATGTGATAATTTTTTCTATGTCATTCTTATGACCCAATTTATTTTTTACAATGCTAGAAAAATATAAAAAATTATCAGCCATTGAAAATACGTTACCAATTCATTGAAAATATATTCATCATAAGGTTTAATTTGTGATAAATATATTTAAAAAATTACAATATAGTTTATTGAAACAATAACTTGAAAATTTAAAAAAATTACATCCAAAACATGAAATCCTCAAAAATTCTTAAGAATTATCTTTCTATTAAGATTAAATAAAAAATAACACAATTATTATTTACAAATAACATAAAAAACAAGGAAATAAAATTAGATCAATTTGGCCCCTAAAATTAACAATTTTAGAAAAATATTCATAGAAGTACATTTTCAACCCAAAATGATAAAAAATAAATATATTTCCAATTTATCCACAATTTAAAAAATATAAAATTATAATTTTATTAAATATAATTAAAATAATCTTTCGAAATAAATTCTCTTTAGGATATGATCCTACTCATGGGTTGAAAATACAATATACTGATGATCTGCCTTAGTTTTAATGGAAGTATGGATATAATATTTATCTAGATCTATCAATGGAATATATTTAGGGGTTTTATATATTTTAATTGGAGTAAAAATATAGGTCAACTCAAGAGTTCTATATGGAATATGTTATTATGTTTATTAAATATTGGTTAGAGTATGAATGTGGTATTTCTCCGAAGTTTCTATCAAATGACCTTTATATTTTTTTCTGGGATAATGAATATGGGCATTTTATGGAGTTTAAATGAGAATATACTAATGATTTTTTTGGATAATGTTGGAAAAAATAATAAGGGCATACTCATACATTTCTTCTAGAATATTCCAATGAGTTGTAAATATTTTATAATGTGTAGGAATAGAAACTATTCACTATTATCTATAGATAATTTACCAAAGTGGTTAATCCTCATTGGTAATATGGTCATGAAAATGTGGATATAATCTCTAAAGAAATACCCTCATCAAACACGTACAGATTTTTTGTGTGTGCAGAACTAGTTGTGATGATTTCTTTCCTAATCCCTCCTTGTAATCTCCAAGATTATAGTAGGGAAATCCTAAAAATATTCATCCAAATCCTTTTTGTTTGTGATGTATACGTTTTAATTCTTAGGGGATAAATTCCAGATGTGATTGGATGTAGAAATAGTTTCTACAAGTTTTACAATAGGATTTGATTTGTAAGATAGATGATGGTACAATATTTCATAGAGGCTTTTTTGGGGAATGTCTATTGTCATGATAGAGCTATTATGTTGGTAATACTAGAGGATAATGTTAACTAATTTGTTTTAGATGATCTAATTTGATAAAAATATCCACATTGGATTATATCCCATTAAATGTGAATGGGATAAGGAATGTATTGGGCACGTAACTTATCAATTGATTTTGGGTTCACTAATCAATATATGGTTGGACTTAGTCTATTGGGGAATAAAACATTGTGTTCTGTATGAAGTGATGTTTCATATTTTATTGACGGGTGTCCATAGTGGGAATTCCCATAAAATGAAGACCTCATAATAATATAACTATTAAAAATACACAGTCACACAATTTTTTCTATTGGAAATGGATTTAGCAATGACTTAACCATTACGTTCCCCATGAAATAATTCCAGTGAATTTTTTTTCAGTTTGTTGTGGTCCTACATTCTAATTTTACATGTCAGTGTTAAATACTAGAGATTATTTGAATTTTTTTTGATAAAAACTATGTGTGGTTTCCTTATTAGTTATGATATATTATTTTTTTAATTTAGGGCACCCCTAAATATTTAAGACATGATCATAATGTAATTAATATAAATATGTACTAGTTTCTAAACAGAATCATTTATCACCTATGTTATGAAATTGATTGATTGATGTTATTCACTGATTTAAACATATGTATATATCAACATATACCCATTTCCCACTACTAGTATATTAGACTATATTTTAAAGGAACCTTGTTGGGAACACTGATATTTTTTCTTTTAGGGGAGGTGGTAACTATTTTGGAGTTATGGTGGGGCCTTAAGAGGGGATTCCTATGTATCACAATGAATTGAATCAAAAAAAATTAGTTCAATTCTACATAATAAGACACATAATTAATATTAATTTAAAGTGAAGAGGAATATTTTGGTGGATTTTAATTTTAGTAAGTCTTAAACAAATGATATTCAATTGGGGTATATTTTCGTAGATCTAATGACGTTCCTTTTAATTTTATGATCCATGAACCAAATGATGTTTCTTTTTTATGTTGTGCTTCTTAGAAAATGGTATATTAATTTTTAGGTTCTTATGACTAAGGAATATTCTGATGTGTTTAACATCTTTTTTAGTGGTATATAGGATATTTATTCTATTATCATGAAACCTCAACTATAGGATGAGGCATTCCAAGAAATGGTAGGCTTGTAAGGTAAATATGAATAAAAAATTATACATTATCTTGTTTATTACAAAATAACTAAAAGAGAATATAATTGGGGAATAAACATAATATGAAAGAATATGGTAGGGATATCCCATTCAATGTGAGAAATAGGATCATTGAATGCTTAGAAGATTATAATATATTTTATATTATATAGTCTGAATGAGAATCTGGATCCATGGGTTGTTTTATCAGTCCACTAATGATAGCGACCCTTTTTATTTTGTGAATTCATGTTTTTTAACACCCTTGGCAGTCTTATCAGTTTGATAAGAAAACATATGTGACATATATCATGGGACTTATTGTACCCATTATCAATGAAATACAAGATGAAATAATAGTATAGTCTGAAAGGATCACACAAATATATACTCCACAATCATGTGGGGGTGAATAAGTATTGATAATGTTCTCACAAATTAAAACATTTTAAACCATTAACTACTAAACATGTGAAGATATTTATTTACATAGAAAATATTAATAAAAAAATTAATGTATATGAAATAATGTATAAGATATAACATTATATTTTTTTCATGGTTTGTTACTCATTATGATTATTTATTCCTTAACATATATGGAGGTACAAGTACACAATGTACCCACTATGATGAGATACAAAATAAATTTTATTATATAAAAAATAATCATCGTGAAAGTGTGTGTCATTATACCTTTGGATAGGAATGTAAATAATACACTCCCTAGATTAGTTATATCATAATCCAAATTATGACTCCTAACTAGGTTTTTAAAGTACATCTGAATAAATTATTCACCTTATTTTATATGTAACATTATAACAATAAGAATTTCATCCTTCTATTGAGACTTCAGTTTGATTTTACAATGTTTAATTATTCTCAACATCATTATTATTCAAAAAGATACATTCCCAGAATCTATAAGGAAATACCAATTTTCATTTATTATTAAGAACCCATACATCTAACCATCTTTCAGATCTACCTGCATGATATATACATATAATATTAGTTATCTCATGATTACACTATGATTGAAGGTTCCTTCGATTAATTTTTCATATTAACTATATTTATTCAATTCCAAATCAAAAAAGAAATATCAATATGGTATGTAAAAAACACTTCTTCTTATTAATCATCTATTATCAACTCATGTAGTTATACTACTCCATCTAAAACCATATGTTTATTCTATTACCGGTATGTCTGATCCTTCACAATAATCTATCGGTTTTCTTGAATATATTGTAATAATTAACTAAAATTTCTTCTTTAGTTGGAATAATATTATTATATATTTGGATGGTAACCTTATAATTATTAAATGACTCAAATAATGATCAATAATGATTCACCATATAGTTCCCATCTTTCTCCAGGAACATCCCTCTTTGATTTTTTCATCTGAGGCTTGGTGGAAAAGTCTTATATTAAGATGGAATGACTTTTTTGTGGGAAATGAAATAATTTCTGGGAAAGTTTGTTTCATTTAATTATTTGAGTCTGAGTATAAATGGGATTAGTGTTTCATAGGATCATATTATGTTGGAAATATTTAATGGAGGTACAGGTTGTTTGAAAGGAAGTTGGATGAAAACCCAAATGTAGAACATTTGCATGCCGTATAAAGGGATCACCCATCATATAATTTTTTTTTGTTTTTAATTAAATACATATGAGGAGATTTTTGTTTTGGTTTATTCACTTAAAAATATTTAAAAAATGTGTAACTATATTACATACCATATAATTCAATGGTATTTTATTTTTAGCATGATAGTCATTTGAATTTCATTCTATCTATCACACATCTCTTTCCTCTCGACCCTAAGGAATCTTCTTATATACATTAGTGTGTCAAACTACTGTCCAAATTTCCCTTTTATTAAATGGATCCCAGTTTAGTATTAGTGGTTAGGTTATTCCCTTCCCTCGGTTCATTTTGAAACCATTGCAGTGTAAACCCTTGACTAAGTTCATTGTTGGTTTTGATCTTGATCAGTTATGATCTAGTATCCTCTTCGTGATCATCCACGCCTTCTTCCTCAATGGTTATTTTCTATTTTTTCATTAATTTATATTTAGGAAAAGTAAGGGGGTCTAAATAATTACCCTGTGGTTTGATAACTGTTTGGAAAAAATCACTTAAGGCATCATTAAAGTATTTTTGTGGTGATTGTGTTTGTAGACAAAGTGGACATCTGTGTTGTGATTATTGACAAATCAAACCATGATGTGAAAATTTTCTGAAAAGGGGGATTTAACGGTGGAATGTCAAGTTCAAGAGCTATGTTTAACGGTCCATGTTTTATTCAAGAACTTCGACAAAGGAACGGATGATCTAGAGGCGGTACAAAAAGAGCAGATACAAGTTGGAACCGTTTTCCAGTGTTTACCAAATTTTTGGGCCTAAAAATCAACAAATGGAGAAAAGTGGTTTTTCCAAAGGGACTTGCGTGCGGATGCCTTCAAAGATAGGAAACTTGTGTGCCACATTTTTTTCAAGATCAGAACATCAAAATTTGGAAACGGGAAAAGGGGTGCCCAAGTTTAAGGGTTGGGTGTGCAAGTGACTTGCACGGCAGAGACTTGCGCTCCAACGGGAGACTTGTGCACCATCGTGCAGGGTGTCCAAATGCCTATAAATAGAGGTCTACCCCTCCTCATTCTATTCCAGTTCAACACTTAATGAAAATCAGATCTCTCGTCATGCAGGTGTGGTGGTTGCACAAGGGTTGGTGTGGTCATGCAAGAAGAAGTTATGCGCCAGTTGTTTGATGCACGTCCAGAGTTGTTTGGGTGAGAAAAGAAGGGAGTCTCCCAAGTTTTGAGTTGAAGAAGGGTGTTTCTCACAAGTGGTTTGATGACACATGTGTTCCATGTTTTTAAGAAGCACGACAGTTGATGGTTGCATACCAAAATTGGTTTGGGCGTAAAAGGGTGTCAGTCGCACATGTTTGGAGTTACAGAAGCTAGTGTCGCATAAGTGGTTGAGGTGAACTTGTGCACCAGTTTTAACTTGCGCACCAAGACTTGCGTGCCGGCTTGGAGAAGGGCGCCAGGTATGGTTGATGCACGGTAGTGATTCAGGGCTGCGTGCAAGCTGGAAGATTCCCTGATACCTTCGATGCAAAGTGATATTCATCTACGGGTGAAAGTTGGACTTCAACAGAGCACCTACATACAAAATAGGATGTATTCATTTATTATAATGAAGAGACCTACATGTCTATGAACTGTAAGTGTATCCTTTCCAGAGCGGTGAGAAAAGGAAGAGGAAGAATGTGATCCTCTCCACTGGTAGTGAGCCAGAGAGATAGTGACAGGGAGTGACCCTTGGGAAAGCAGTGAGCTGACCCTAAACATTGTAAAGACAGTGAGCCTTGGATTAGAAGAGATCTATCTCGAACTTTGTAAATAGAAGTGAACTTTTAGTGGATTTGGTACAATGCCACATCGCCGGTGTATGCTCCTTGGATGTAGCCCAGTGAGGGTGAACCAAGTAAAAATCACTATGTCATGTGCATGCTTTAGTTTCTGTTTATACTTTACTATAGTAAATATAGTGAAGAGAGTCTTCCTTAACAGCAAGACAAGATCAATATGGGCAGTTGTTTTAATTTTTCATACCCGGATTCACCCCCCCCCACCCCCGCTCAGGGTATCTAACATTGTAGACCTAACAATTGTTATCAGAGGGAAATGTTAATATCTGTAATTATCTCTCAAATGGAGGACACTAATCATAAAGGGATTCCGATCTTTGATGGGAAAAATTTTCAACTATAGAAGAATCGGATAAAACAATGCTTCCGATCTTTGGGAATGTATGTGTTCACAATAGTAATGCATGGTATAACAGATGACATCAACAGTGGGGCTTTATCGGAAGTCGAGCGAAGATAATTGGATTTTGACTCCAAGGGTATAAATGCTTTAGGGGTATCCCTATCCAATGCCATATATATGAAGGTGATGTCATGTAAAACATCACATTCCATGTGGGAAAAGATTTGGAATATATATTAAGGAGATACAAAGTTCATAGAATCAAAGTTACAAGTACATTGGAATAAGTATGATGATCTGAAAATGAACCTGAATGAGTCAGTTGATGCATTCATTGACGGAGTAAATATTTTTGTGGAAGATATGTGAGGTCTTGGAGAAGTCATTGGAGATATAAAAATCGTACAGCGCATCTTGAGGAAACTTCCACCATGGTTAAATTTGAATGTTTTAGTACAAGATGATAATGATACAAAAGAGCTAACACTAGACAATTTGCACAGTACCTTGGTTGCATATGAAATGAGGAATGATGACAATGGGGCTATGGAAAAAGGTAAATCCAAAGAGGTGGCATTGAAGGCCATGAAGATGCTCACCATTGAAGATTCCTAGGAAGAAGAAGATATAGATGAGGTAATGTCATTCCTCTCCTCAAATCTTCAAAGATGAAAAGGAAAGTTTAAAGGGAAACTTCTAGTTTCTTGATTTAGATGTGGAAAAGTTGGTCATCATGCCGCAAGGTTCCACAAAAAGTTTCAAAAGAAAATGATGAAGATGAAGTTGAAATTCCAAAGAAGAAATCTTCAGCCTATGTGAAATGGAAGAAGTAGTTCAAGAGAAATTTCTTCAAGAAGAAGAATCATATTTCACTAGAACATGATCGTTCGGATGAGTCTGAAGCAGAGGAGGTTTAGGAGATAGAGAACTACAATGATCGAGGAGAAAATGCTATTGTGGCGGTTTTCGGTAGTTCTCAAGAGAAGAACAAAACCGAAGGTGATGATTAAGAAAAGATGCTGAAGGAAGAATAGATATAGAATTAGAGTTAGAGGCTGCTCTTGAGTGGATAGATGTTTGGAGAGCCAAAACAAACAACACTAGAAAAGTTTTTCATGATTCCAAAATATATATGCAGAAGTAGGAAGAAAAGATGTATAAGTTGATGGGAGAAAATGAGAAACTCAATCTATCAACACCAGAGAACTCAGAATTAGTTAGTGAGCATAAGCTCAAGATTGAAGAATAGAAAATGGAGATTGATGGATTTAATAGAAAAGTGAAAGATCAAGTAAAGTGTATCAATGAACTTGAAGAATAAGTGGTCAGTCTATGATGAAAAATGAAGGATCAAGAAAATCTCTTGACCCCCAATGTGATATCAAAAAAGCATGTCATTCATAAGATAGAAAAGATGAAAGAGGAGGCTAGTAGTTCAATAGGAAAGAAGCAACAATCGAGCTCAGATTCTAAGAACCCACTCTGAAAACAAAAAGCTGTAAATATTGATGTCAGACTGTAAGAACCCACTCCGAGATTGATGGTTGATTTGGGAAGAAAATAGAATCAGAATATTCAAAGATCACAAGGGGAAACTAGCTGTGTTAAAGTGACTTGAAGAAATGCACCTTATATTAGGTGTTATTGTTTTGGAAAGATGGGAAATCCACAGTATGTGTGTTCCATAACCAAGAGATATCGAAGGGAACAAGAACAAAGGTGGAATCCAAATAGAGAATGGTTCTCTAGAACATATTTCAAAGGATAATGTTTTTGTTGTGGAGGATTTGGGCATATGGAGATGAGGGAATATTCCTTGGCTACTCAGAAAAAAGCAAAGCATACAAATGCTTTAACAAGAGGCTGGGAAAAGTAGTTGAGAGCAATGACGTCACTATTGAGGAAAATGAAGAAAATATTCAACAACACAGTGAGAAGTTCCTTGATAAAATTGATGAAGAGGAAAATAACACAGGAGGAGAAGAAGTGGCAGCTGTTGACTCAGAAGAAGACACTGATTATGAACAAGAAAGTGTTAAGTCTGTGTCTACAAGGAAGCCAAAGAGTCAAGCTGAAATTGACAGGAAGAATATCATTAGTGATTGGTCATCTCCAGTTCAGACAAGAATAATTAAATCACTATAGAAGACATCATTAATATCACAGGTTGAGCCGAAATTCTCCGCTGAGGCAGATGAAGATGTAAACTCGATTCAGGATGTTAATGAAGAACTAGATCAGATTGAGAAGAATCAGACGTGGGAGATTGTTTTGAGGCTAGAAGATAATAATGTCATCGGGACTAAATCGGTCTATCGCATCAAGATGAATGAAGATGGCATAATGATTCAAAAAAAGCATGACTAGTGTGCAATGGGTACTCCCAGATAAAGGGAATAGGTGTTGATGATACATTTTCACCAGTTGCAAGGCTAGAGACAATCATATTATTCCTATCCATTGCAGTCCAACGGAATTTCAAAGTGTTCCAAATGGATGTCAAATCTACATTCTTGAATGGGGTCCTGGAGGAGGAACTGTACATTGAGTAGCCGGATGGTTTTCTCATTCATTAAGATGAGAACAAAGTTTGCAGACTGAAGAGGGTGTTGTATGGGACGAAACAAGCACCAAGAGCATGGTACTCAATGCTTTATTAGTACTTGAAGAAGCATGGTATCCAGCATGAGGGATTTGATTAAAATCACTATTTCAGCGGCGACAGTAATCAAAAGATGTTGGTGTTGGTTTATGTCAATGACATAATATTTGGCAGATCAGATGAAGTTCAGTGTAGATAGTTTTATGAATTCATGATGAATGAGTTTGAAATGTTAATGAATGGAGAGCTAACATTTTTCCTTGGTCTACAGGTGACATAATTAAAGAATGGAACATTCATTTCTCAATACAAGTACGCCAAGGAGGTTTTAAGAAGGGTCAGAATAGAGAATTTCAAATATAGGTAGACTGTGGTAGATACCCAGATGAAATTATCAAAATATGAGGATGGTAAGGCAGTTAATATCACAGAATACATGCAAATTGTTGGAAGTTTAATGTACTTGACCACAACAAGGCCTGACATTGTATTCGCCACATGCCGTGAAGAGATATATCAGAGTAATCCCATGGAAAGGCACATGATTACAGTGAAAATAATACTTCAGTATATCAAGGGAACGGTGGACTTTGGCTTGACATATAATGAAAAATCTCAGACAGAGTTATTGGGATATACTGATGCAGACTAGGCCAGTTCAGCGGATGATAGGAAATCAACGTCAGGTGGTGCATTCTATCTTGGGGGTTGTGTATTTCTTGGATAAGAAAGAAGCAAGATTTAATTTTATTGATCACCGTGAAAGATGATTATATTGCGGCCAGGCTAGCATGCACACAGTTATTGTGGATGAAGCAGCAGCTTGAAAAAATGGGAGTTGAAGTGAAATATCTGATCAGAATCCACTATGATAACTCAAGTGCTACCAATATTAGAAAAAATATATCCTATCACTCAAGGAAAAAGAACATTGATATCAAATATCATTTCATCCAGGAGAAGGTGGATCAAGGGCTTGTGAAGTTGGAGTATGTGCCTACAGAGCTACAGGTTACAGATATTCTGACAAAGGCCTTATCCAAGGAAGCTTTTAAAAGTCATCAACTAGATCTGGGAATTCAGTAGAATCCCCGTACATAAAAGAGTGCGGATTCCAGACCCCCTCTCCCCGAGGTATGATGCATTTTTCCCTAATCTGCTTATATGTGTTCTCTACTCTGTTACAGACTGCAAAGGTGTGACCTTTGGGTTCGTTGACAAGGGAACAAATAGTGATTGTCCAAGGGGGATATAGTGTGACAATTTGATAAATAGTTATTTATATGGGGAGAAGCTAACAGGTGGAGCAGCAAAATTGGGGGAGAGCAATGAGATAGGGGGAGCGTTCAAAATTTGACAATTCTAGGAGTGATCAATCAATGAATATATATCACGACAGTTGAGGATTGTGATAAAAGCAGAAGAGTGGTGTTGGAATGCGGTAAGAATATTTCCAAAAATTTGTATCAGTTTGGTGTTAATAGTGGGTGTCAGAGTTGATGTGATTTATTGATGAACATTTCATTTTCTCTTGTTTCTCACAGCGAGCATTGCTCATGTGGGCTTAGAGTATGTGTTGAGTATATTCTTGATCACTATTGGAATCTAAACAGGCGAATGATGGATGAATAATCTACGATGAATCGTTTTATGGAAAACATGTCAACAAACCCAAAGGGGGAGATTTTTAGGCAAAAATATCTTAAGGAATCATTAAATCATTTTTGAGGTGATTGTGTTTGTTGACAAAGTGTACATATGTGTTATGATTGTTGAAAAAGGAAACCATGACGTAGAAATTTGTTGACAAAGGGGATTTCATGGTGGCATGTGGAGTTCAAGGGCTATGTTCAATGATCCATGTTTGATTCAAGAATGTCGAAAAAGGAATGGATGATCTGGAGGTGGTACAAAAAAGAGAGATACAAGGTGTTCGCGCAAGTGGTGGTGTGGTCGCGTAAGTAGAAGTTGTGCGCTAGTTGTTTTATGCACATCCAAAGTGTTTTGGGCGAGAAAGGAAGGGAGTCACCCAAGTTTTGAGTTTAAGAATGGGGCGTCGTGCAAGTGGTTTGGTGACACTTTAATGCTAGGTTTTGAAGAAGCACGACATTTGATTATTGTGTGCCAAAAATGGTTTGGGCGTAAAAGGGTGTGAGTCGTGAAAGTATAGAGTTTCAGAATCTAGTGTCGTGCAAGTGGTTTAGGTGAACTTGCACGCAAAGGCTTGCACACCGGCTTGGAGAAGGGAACTAGGTATGGTTGAAGCACATCAGTGATTCTGGGCTGCCTGAAAGCTGTAAGATTTCATGATTCCTTCAGTACAAAGTGAGATTCATCTATAGTGTGAAAGTTGGACTTCAACAGAGCATCTACATACAACAGAGGATATATTCATTTGGGATAATGAAGAGACCTATAGGTCTATAAACTATGAGTGGATCCTTTCCAGAGCAATTAGAAAAGGAAGAGGAAGAAGGTGATCCTCTCCACCAGCAGTGATCCAGAGAGAGATAGACAGGGAGTGACCCTTTGGAAAGTAATGAGATGATCCTAAACATTGTTAAATCAGTGATCCTGGTATTAGAAGTGATCTATCCCAAAATTTGTTAATAGAAGTGATCTTTTAGTGGATTTGGTACATCAGCACATCGCCGGTGTATGCTCCTTGGACGTAGCCTAGTGAGGTTGAACCATGTAAAAATTGATGTGTCTAGTGAATGCTTTAGTTTCGGTTTATACTTTGCTGCAGGAAAGAGAGAGACTATATTCTAACTTAATAGTGGGAGAAGATCAATAGGGGTAGTTGTTTTAATATGTCATACCCTGATCCACCCCCCCCCCTCTTAGGGTATCTAACATTTTTGACCTAAAAATAACATTAATGTTAATGAAATGTTTTGATTTCTTCAAAATAATGTGTGCCCAAATCCATTTAATAATGAATGTGATTATTATTTTTATTTATTTTCGTTTCTTTCTAAACCATACATGGTTTATATCTGGATATAGGGTTATAGAACCATTAATATATGTAGGTTGTTTGAAGGATTAAGTGTGTTTAGTATGACATGATAACATAGGTGATTTCTATATATAGAATCCCTTTGTTATGTCATATTAATTATTTTTATAACAGTTAAATGATTTTTATTTAAATTTAATGTTTTGTATAAAATATAAATGGTAATTCTTGTAATTTACCATTGAGATTTTAGATATGATATTTTTATATCCTTGTTGAAATGATTATATATTGGGATTAACCATTGAAAATTCAAACATATATGTTGTAATGCTGATGTTGAGTGGTCTTGGTCTAGTTCCATGATTTAATTATTATAGGGATATGGAATTTCCAATTCCCATGATGTAATGCTTATATGCCTTTTTTAGATTCAGTAATGCTTAAATGTATTTGACCTAGATTTTTGTTCCTAAACCATGGTTATGAGGGAAAGGATAGCATGGTTGTAAGTCATGATTATAGGTATTCCAACATGGTAATGAAAGCGTTTATTATTCCAACGTTATATGGTTTTGGTTTTAATTTTCATAAGACATGACCAAATAAATTATGGAATGGTGATGAAGCCATATATTTTATATTGTTATGTCTTTGTGGTTGGCATAGTCAGAAGACATGCTCTAAGATATTATGTCACGGAGCCGAAGAATATTTTTGTTGTATTTTATTAATTTTTGAATTAATTAATACACTTATTTATCGATTTATTATATTCACTTATTATCATACTAGTTAATTTAGATATGATGGTGTTGAAAAAATTAGTTATAATCGAAACCTATCTGACCCACAATTCGGTACCTAAAAAAGATTGCATGGATTTGGGTTTGTAAAAGGTTAAAAAACCATGAATTTGGTTGTTTTCTTACTGGATGAGATGAAATTTGGATGTGTGAAAAACATGGGGTTCTGAAGTATGTACATTTTTATCTTATTTGAGACTATTGTTATTTTATTTTTAATATTTCTTTTATGGAATTTAGTTACATTATAGTAGGTCCTTACATTATTAATTTATTATTTATTGGATTATTAATCGGATTTTATTATTGTCTTCTTCTATGTCTGTAATTTTATATCCATCATTTTTATAGATTATTCTGTTCAACTACAACTCTTCATATCAAAGGGTATAGTCTCCCACATATTCACTTCACACCCCTACTACTTGTTGGTAGCCTATGGCATATGGGTTTGAGTTCATAGGGTCTCGTAACCACCACTTTTTGGCTACATGATAGATTATCATATTTGGGGATGTTAAATAGTGGGATTAAAGGGGGGAATGTTTTATTTTATTCTATATTACTTTTTGGGAATGTTAGAAAGGATACTAGGATGTGTAGGTATGTGGTAATGATCTTGTTAATGGGAGTAGCTAACCCACATACAAGGGGAAATTCAAGCGCCATGGGGTAGGATTACTATTTGGGTTTTGTTATTTTTACTATTGATGCCACATCCCTATCGTGAGATTCACTTGTTATGTAAGGTTATTTTTTTGTGATGATAGTTTTTGTTGATATTTGTACTCATGTTTTTTATGTAATGAGATGATAATGCAGAAATCATAATAGGAAATTGGGATATATTGATATGCATGGTTAATGATATGGGAATATAATTTTTTTCATGTGGTTTATTATTTCTTGTTGAACTATGATATGAGATATTTGATTCATAGGATAAATGAAGAGTCAATGTGTCATGATCAAACACTTTTATTCCATGTTTAGAGATACCTTGCATCAGTGGTTTTCTATTGATGTCGCATACTATGGTTGACAATTTTGTTAAATTTTTCAAGAAGGAGGGTGTTTGAGTTTTCAATAAAATTACTACTTGTTGTCTTTGGAAAGAGTACTAGGAGAGTTTAAATCAAGATACTCTTAACATAGATGAACCCAATCATAACATAATAACTAAGAGTGAACATATGGGTAACATTATGAATTTTTTTTAGGGTCGTACGATCCATAGAAAGGGAGATTTTTCATACCATTCATTCGATGATTGATCTAAAAAAAGTGTTCTATCTAAAACATTTTAAAATGTATTCCTAGTATGGGGTCCCCAAAAAGATGTGTTTTGGATTGAGTCAGATTTTATTATCTTCATGAATATTGACATACCCATTGGTATAAGGGTAAATCTTATTGAATATATGCTTTAGAAGCCTAACAATCATTGGTGGTATGTTCCGAAGGATGTTGGATAGTAGGATGATCTATCTTTGGTGGTCTCTAAGATGAGTTTACTATTCCATTTCTATCTCAACACCATAAATAATGAAATGGATCCAGATTTTATGCATCTGGAACATAAGGAAATGTTAGTGATGGAGTATGTTGGATGTTTTGTCGACCTCTACTACTTTGTGACATCTTTATAAGATGGTGAGATCTCTATGGTGAGACATTTTCAGGATAGTCATTGCTATGAGATCATGTGGTTGGTAAATACAATTTTATGTGAATCATTATAGATGTGAAGAATGAGGAACTCCTCATAGAAGGCGATCTGAGAGTGGAACCATTTAGGGGCCAAGTGGTTTCAACAGGGTGATTTGGGATCTCTTCTTCACGTGGAAATATGTTACAATTTGATTGATTCCACCATGGAAATAGAGGCTAGTTTAGTAAAGAAAGTGGATATTCATCGTAGTACCATGCTCTATTTTATTTCTTTTAGTATTTTATGTTTGGAAACAATCACCAATATTGACCTTACCCTGTAGTCGAGTGGCGCATCGCTAGAAAATTGGGTCATATTCATATGTTCAATGTGAATATTCCACAGTATACTAGTTTAAAGGGAACATGACTGCAATCTATGTCATTATGGGGCTGAAGTAATCCTCAAAAGGCCAGTACCTAAAGATCCACTAGCCATTCATGTTGAGTTAGGGACCATGGTAACCAAATGAATTAGCAGCAGTACCAAACAAGTGAAATAGCTTAAGGTAGTCAGACTAGATCCCATGTTAGATGTAGAAATAAGCATCATGTTATGAGGACTACTCTGGATGTTATGGGTGAATGACTATCTACTTACCCAATAATGGTTCTTGTGTCATCTACCTTAGTTTTTTCTATGTTTGATATAGGTGTATCACATTATTTTACATCTACTCTTTTTGAAAAAATACTTTTTCCTTATTTGGAATGATTATATGGTGATTTTACCCTCAACGGACTATTGGGAGTGAATTCAAAGAATATAAAATGTTTCTAGGTGTTTTCTATAGATTTTATTAGTAACCTTTTTATTTGGGAATCGTTCATGCTTGAAATGGCATGATTTGACTTTATGCTTGGTTTGGATTGGTAAGTTCTATATCAGTCTCATTTAGACTATTTTAGGAGGAGATATGACTTTTTATCTCTAGAAATAGATACTTGTATTAAATAGGTTTAGAAGTATCTTCAGAGTGGTCAGGCACGACCAATTCTGTGTAGACTTGGTTGCCTCATGGCTCAAATAACCAAACATTCTATAAATAATCGTGGAACATTATAGAATTACATTCCTCTAGTGGTAGAATGTTTTCTATTTCTCAATCTTGATTGGTCAAATGTCCTACCACCCAAGAGATATGTCTTTTCACAGTCAAGTTAGCATTAAGAGTAGAGCTAGTTTCTATCCCGCCCTAATGAATTGAACTAGCATAGCTTCAAAAGTTAAAATTTCTGTTAGAAGTTCTATATATTAAAGGATTCATATAGACTAGTATGTCTACATGAAGTTCTATATTTCCCTTAATTAATAATTATTTTTGTTATTTCCCCATATGTGTGGATTATCAGCTGTTGGACAATATTATGGTCAAGAACCAATATCTTATTATTTGCATTGATGACATTTTTGATCATTTGAGAGGTGATAATATCATGTCCAATATTTATTTGAGATTAGGATACCACCAATAATGATGGGGCCATAGGATTGTTGTTGAATAACGCATCAGTTGTATTCATGGCCTTAATTATTATGATCTTTCATCATTTTTTGGAGCTGTTTTTGCTTAATTTCTTGGAAGATATATTAGTTTTTTCCCTATTATTATATGATAATTCTATACATATTGACATTATTTAGAGTATTTTGAGGTATAATCAGATATCATACAAGATAACTAAATGTATTTTTTGTATTTATAATGTTAACTTCTTATTCCATGCCATTTTAGAGGTAGGAGTGTCAGTGGATATAGAGATTGTCATGGCCATGGTTTCCTAGGAACATCCTAAGACTTTCTTTGAGATTCATTGTTTTTTAGGTTTAGTATGTTATTATCGGTACCTTATATATAATTTCTTCCATTTGGAAACAAATAGATCTTAGCTAAACCTAAATGGGGTGAGTTTGTTTGGTCATATGCTTTCGAAAGACTTTTTCAAGAGCTATAAGGAAGTATGGACTCAGAAACAATGAAAACATTACATGTTCAATTTAAAAAATATTCCATGTACTATGAAAATTCTATTGTTAGACTCAGTGCCGTTCCAATGCAGGAAGAGCGAGTTGTTTCTTGTGTCTCTAAGAATCATAGTCAGCATGATATGAATTTACTTACTCATGATTTGGAGTTATTAGTAGTAGTACATGCCCTACAATGTTTCAAAAACTATATCATGGATGACATGTTTGGGGTATATAGATACCACAAGATCTTTAGGTACTTCTTTTATCAGCAATACAAGAACCATAAGGATAGAAGGTGGGTTATTTATCTATATTATTTTCAACATTGAGTTGGTTTATACACAAGGGAAGGGAAATTTCATTACCGAAAATTTGAGGTGAATTAAATAGATAGACACCATACACATGTCTTGTGTTGAATTGAAGATAATATCCATCTTTGTATACAAGCATATAGATGTTTAAGGGAATATAGGAAATGTATCTCTAACTTCAACATTTTTGTTACCAATGCTTTTGTACCATATTATGAATGAGACTTTTTATTATCTAGAAGGCATCGATATGAGAGAAAAATTATATGTTTTGGGGAAAAAATAGTATGGTCTCTTAGTAGTGGGAATTCACTTCATTTTTTGATTGAATACGGGTTACTATGGGCTTCTATGATGAGGTGTTGGGGGAGATTCATTATTCAATATTAGAGGTGAATCATGGTTTAATAAAGTTGGATTGTGATCTATGTAGACAATACCAGTGATAAGGAATTAAGATAGAGGTGGAATGATTTTTGGATAGATGCTTCACCTGTGAGTAGGTGAACGTCAAGCATTAGAAGATAGCTAGGATTTTGTAGCATTTTCACATCGCTGAGTAGAAATTGGTTTATGCCATAATGGATTTGTTCCTGGATTAACTAATTAAACCCATTTGAATGTTTTTTATGGTTTATTTTGGATCAACTGAGTATGGTTTCCCACTTCTTACTTTATAGGGAAACCTTCATAGTTGATGAAATAGAAATTTATTATGTGTGTGATGTGGGTTGGTGGCATGGTGTATTGAGGAGTATGGTTTCAGATTGAGATAATCAAATCCCATCATATTTAAAAAAAGGGTATTTAGAAGGATTTATGGAATTGGGTTCTATTAAAAACAACCTATCATACACTAACTGACGTTTAATTTGAGTTGACTATTAAGGTTTTGAAGGACATGTTACGATCCTGTGTTTTGATTATTTTTTTTGCCTCATGGGGGGTGAATATGTCACTCGTGAAGTTTTCACAGTTTAATATCTTCTAAAAATTGATATAAATGCATATTTTGTGGATTTTTATGGAAGGACATGTTGTTCAACCCATTCTTTGATGGTGGTAGTTGAGTCAGCACTTTTTGGGCCTAGTCTCATGTTGTAGATTTCAATGTAAGTCCAGTTGATCAGAGAGGAGTTGGGGACTACACAGAGTAGGATAAAATGTTATTCTGACCAATGGAGATGAACAACAGAATATGAGATTGGTCATCATGTTTTTATTTTGTTGTATCTTTGGTTGGGTAAATTCTCTATTCGGGACAAGGTAAAGCTAGAAACCAAGTGTTTTTCGGGACATGTGAGATAGTGGAAAGGGCCGATCTAGTGGTGTGGTGTTTAACACTTCTATAGTGCCACAGTGACATGAATAATTTTTTACACATCTACCATCTATTAATGTATCATTTATACTCTTCTCGTGTGTTATACATATCCGACATTGAGATTTGAGTTGAACTGTCATCCAAGGAGTATCTGATATGGGTTATGGAATGTGGTGATAAATATCATCGGGGTAGGACTATACTGTTGGTTTGAGTTCCATTGTAGCATTTTCATGTTCATTAGGTGACCTAGTATTTGGAGTTTCAAATGAAACCACATTGTCTAGACATGTGAATAAGACCTCACATTGATTCTCAGAGTAGATTGGGTATAATCTATTTTATGGTGGGGTGGTTGCAAGATCACATATTTTTTCAGGTACATCCCTCTTTGATTTTTTACATTTGGGCCTTGAGGTTTAGATATTGATATACATTGTTCAAAAAAATGACCTAATGTTTGGGGATGTATATGTGTTTGAATTAATTAATTCTGAGTATATACGATACAATTGTATCATGGGTAAAAGGTATTTTGAGAAGCTTTAATGGAGTGTTGGGTTGTTTAAAAGTGATTTGGATGAACATCAATCAATAGAACAATTACACACCATGTAATTGGATTTCATGTCTTGTAATTTTGTAGGTGTTATAATTTATTAAATAGGATGGGATTTGTTTTTTGGTGTACTTTATTAATATATATACATGATGTGTAACTACATTACACACCATGTAATTACCTGAACTTATCTATTAAACATGTTATGTAGAAGAATATAATTATACCTCACTTATATATCTATCATCTCGACCATAATTTTTATTTCAAGATATTTTAGTGAGAAAACCTCCCTTACAAATGCTTATTTTGTGTAATTGACCAATGGTAAGTGTTCTTGGTTTGGTTCTTCCATTATCTCCATTCATGTTTTCCACTAATGCTATGTAAACCCTTAACTAAGTGCATTATTTGTTTTCATCATGATCATTTATCATCTAGGATCCTCTTTCCGATCATCTTCCCCTTCTTCCATTTGGTTATTTGTTGTTGGAATCACTATTGGATCATCAATTAAAGGTGGGGGTCTAAATATTATCCCTAAAGTTTTATAATTCTCATCTTTATGAAATTTTCTGATTTCTCTAATGTAGTGTGTTCCCAAATCTATTAAATAATAAATTTGATTAATATTTAAATCTCTTTGGATTATTTTGGATTTATACATGGTATATGGTTTCCCATGGGGTGAGTAATCGAAGAATATAATTGACATGGATAATTTATTAAGAGTGCTTATAATGACATGATTCTTTATGTGATTTATTGATATAGAATCCATATGTTGTGGCCTATTTCGTATAGTTATAACTGTTAAATAATTATGATTTTAAAAGAATCTTGTATAAGAAAGATAAATGGTAATTCAAATAATTAGCCTTTGAGATATATGATGTGATATTATGATATCAATGTTGTATGAATGGACTTCTATTTCATGTTGAAAGGATTATATATAAGGATCTACCATTGAACATTACCACATATATATTTTAATGCTAATAGTGAGCAGCCTAACCGTAGTCTCATTATGTAGTGCTTATAAAGAGTGTAATTTGCCTAGTACAATGATTTAATGCTTATAGGTATTTGACGTGGATGAGGTAACACTTATAGCACCATGATCATGATTATTGTGAATATATGATGACTATGAGGTTGTGATTGGAATCATTATATAACATGCTCATAGATATTATATCATGGTGTTGATGTATGTTATTATAAAATCGTTATATGGATGTGGTTGGCATGGTTATAATATATTCTAAGATTTGTTCCGGCATGGAACCTATGGATTTTATTTTTTCTAGGTTATGTAGTGGTCGTTGGAATGGTTGTAAGATAGGATATGAGAAATTTTTTCATGGAGCCTTAGTATATTGTTTTATTTTATTAATTTTTGAATAAATTAACACTATTGATTATCACTTTTTTTACATAAACTTATTATTAGACTTTCTATTTTATATTAGGTGGTGTCTACCTTCTGAGTTATAATCACACCCGATTTGGGCCTCCGTTTTGGTATCGTATAAGAATACGTGGATGTAGGTTTGGACATGGGAATATGATATTGCAATTTATGGATTTTATTCTAGATGGGATAGATTTTGGGGGTGGTGCTGAAGTGGGGATCAGAACTAGGGAATCTTGAGTTTTATTTGAGACTTCTAGTCTTTTATTATTATTATTTATAGGATGACATTAAGTTACATTTCATCATGGCATTAAATTATTCATTTATTATTTATTGGATTTTTTTGTAGTCTTATTCTATGTCTATACTTTAATTTCAATCATTTTATGATTTATTTTTTATTACTATCAAATTTCATTCAAGGGGGTATAGTATCCCCACTATACACATCACACTCATGCTTTTAGTTGATTGGCACTAGTGTATGGGGATGTGCTCTAAATGTCTTGTAACAATCCAGTTTTGGACATGTGATAGGGTCCATGATTGGGTGGCATTACACACTCCATCATAATTTCTTCTAATTCAATTGGTCATCAAAAACTAATATGAAATACCACTTATCCGTGTCATATTCTCAGCATATCATCCTACTATAATGTCATATGTTCCACATATAATTTCTCATGTAAACCCTTTCATATATAATATGTAATTACTTTTTATTTTATGTTATATATCTCAAATTGTTCATATGTGTTTCATCCAATTCCTAATGAAAGCATGAGCTATCTCCATCAAATGAACCACTAAATGTATTTAGTATGTTTCTTGTACATATTATATGGATTGATATATATATATATATATATGATTTTCTGGATTCCTTTTTGAAAAAAGAGTCAAATGAGACACCTCTTCGTGCACCCTCACTATCTTATCGAAAAGCTAAGTATGGTCTATGAAGGTATATTATTCATTTAATGAAGTGGGAATGTAGAATCTTTATCTTTTATGAAATTCATAATGGATTCAACTGGAACTATGTAATAATAATCCATTGGGACAATTTTTCCTCTGGTAATGGGATGACCTTGTTTGTTTAAGTTTCAAACATTCCAATCGGTTTCTAATGGGTTTATTCATTGAATAGGAAACATCCAATGATTCTATATCCATTTGGACCTACTTTTTAAATGTAGATGCTCATTATTTGTGGACCGATGAGGCTTAAGAATTTTCATTGGTCGAGAGGATGGTAGGTCGAACTCATCACACCTTTTTTGGGGGGAATTGTTTTCTACTCCGGGACTCTATTTATAGATTTAAGTTATGTTTGTGAATCATTATTACACTACCAAGTATGAAAATGAGATTTCCTTAAGATCTGACAATAAATGATTAATATTTATCAGATTTAGAGAATCTTTTATATGTATTTGAGGTTCTTCATCGATAGAGAATCATCTTTATTTTTTAGAGATTCTTAGTCAATGGTATCTTTCAACACATTATATAAAGATCTCTTGGTCATTATGATAACCATAATGGTTTTAAAGCCACATAGCGGGGCACTTGATTTTTAGTGGTGTTCAGAAGGACATGGAGTATTTTAGAGTTGGGATCGTACCAGTAGATGGGCTACCTATGTATCCTTGTAAGAAAAGGAATTAGAACCCACATAGTTCGGGAATTAAGATATAGTTTAACATCATATGGTACGGATGAGAATTAATGGGTGATGGGATTGAACCTCAAAAAGGCTTCCTACGTACTCCACTTCTAAGGTAGAGATCAAAGTTCACGATGTTCGGTTGGGAATTGTGGGGCTTACATATGATTTAAGGGCCCAAAGAGATGTGTCGTGGTTACTTTTACACTCTAAGACCACATGAGTCATGATCGGTGTGAGATACAGGAGGTATTAGTAAACCAAAAATTTTGTGCCATGAAATATGCGGTCACAAGGAATGATATGGGGCTTATGTATGTATGATTTCCCAAATAGATAAATATTAGGACTTACTTCAGAGAAGAATCATGAGAAAAAGGTCCATAAAGGTATATGTTCTTTATGGAGATTTGGATACTCTAACTTGGGGATGACTCCTGAAGAGGATTCCCAAATTAGGATATGACTTGTGATTGGGTTTTATTCCTAAGAAGGAATCCCAAATCAAAAGAAGTTAAGACTGATTAAGAGAAATTATGAATGAGGATTATTCCAGAGAAGGAGGCCTGGGATAAAGGGACTTGAGAACTGGGGCTTACTCCTGAGAAGGATGCCCATATTAAAGGAATTTGGGATTTGGGGCTCACTCTTAAGGAGGATGCCCATATTTGAAAACCTGGGGCTTACTCATAAGGAGGATTCCCAAATTAGGGAATTATGACTGGGGATTACTCCTGAAAAGAAATCCCAGGTTAAGAGAAATTTAACTGGGGATTACTAATGAAAAGAAGGCCCATGTTAGGAAATAATGACTGGGGCTTACTATTGAAAAGGATGCCCAGGTTAAAGATATTCTCATCTTAAAAAAATGAGGTTGAATGAATGAATTGTTCCACCTTAGTGACATGAAGATATGTAAATCAAAATGTTTTGAGAGATGTTCCACATAATTCCTTTCAGATAAGGAATCCAACCAAGGAATAATGCCATAAATGGCTTTGAAGAGGATTATGAATGCTAAATATTGAAGATGAGAGGAGGATTTGAAGAAAAGAGATGAATGGACAGGAGGGGAACCTAAAAAAAGGTAGGAGTGTAGGTACTGTTTGGGCGCACAGGTCTGGGTCGCGCAGGTATACCTGCACGACACATGTTTACTTTTGCGCCAGTCAACACATAGGGTAATACTTGGTTGAGACTTGGCTCATGACCTTAGTATCATCTCTAAAGGCTTATGAAAGGGTGGCGTGCAGGTTCTGTTGAAGGGATAAGGCGACGAGCAAGTGTGACTATTTACCATAAGGGCTGGACACTTAGGCGCGCAGGTGTTGATGAATTTCAACACCTAGGCCTTGTTCCATATCTTTAGATCTTCTATTATAGGTAATAAATTACCTTAGAAGTGTTAGGAATACTTCAAGAAGATACTAGGCCGCTGAGAGATGAAATCTGAGTTTTTGGATTTTTCATCCTCATAGGGGGGCCCACAAGGGGTATTTATAGGCTACTGATGACCCTGGGTTAAAATCAAATAGGGCGCGCAGGTCACCTGCTCACCCAAAATGTGGGGTGTAGTTATACCTGCGCGACCATCATGGAACATGCACGGCCCATGCTAGAGCATGTCTTAGTTCATGCCATTGTCATCTTTTTATGTTTCTTCAAAGGATGAATCACTTTGTTTTAAGGTATTTACCTTTTCATTCGTCAGACTCTGTGATGGAAAGGAGAGTCAACAAAAGTCCCCCCTCAAAGTTTGATCCAAAAGAAGGAGGATGTGACTCTGAGGTAAAAAGCAAAACCAAGGAATTGTGGCGCGCTAGTTTTGACAGCACAGATAAGGGCACGCAGGCTTCGGCTCGCAGGCTTCGGCATGTAGGGGTGTGGCCTGCCCTATAAATATGCGGTCATTCTTGCGCAAAGCACCCTGGTTTCAAATCACTTCGCTCTCACCGCACAGGTTTCTCTCGTCGCACAGGTTGCTAATTTTCCACGGTTTCATTGCTTCTGTTCATGTCATGCTGCTGCAAAGTTTTTTAGACTTACGCGGTGATACCAGCGCTCCAAAACCTACATGACACAGTTACACCTGAGCGCCAACATTGGACCTGTGAGCCTCAATTCCTTATCCATGTTTTTACTTTTCTTCACAAATTTTATGATAAATCAACTCACTTAAGGGTTAATTATTCAATCGTTGTGTAGATTCAATGGCTCATAGAAGAATTTGAACGGGTGATGAACTGGAAAGCAAGAGAATTGATGATATGATGGACTTTGTTGTCCATGATTACTATGATATCTGCGACATCACTTTCCCAGATTTGGCCAAGTACTTGAAGAAGTATCATCTTAACTTTCTATAGAGCATCTACTTGCTTCCGTATGGACATGGTCATCTGCAAGAAGTAAACATTCCAAATGCAAATAATTATATCCCTGATATGCATCCACACCGCTACCCCTCTATTTCGGTTATGTGGTGCATTAAGACTAGCAACAATGGTGTGAACTTTCAAATTTTTATTCCATTCCATTTCCTTGCAGATATGAAAATGGAAAACCCATGGGCATATTTTTTCCCCAACCGATTGGGGGAGAAAAGATTATCATGGCATTAGAACAATATCTAAAAAAGAGTCCTTTCTACAAATGACTCTTTAATTCCAATTCTCCATTCTCAAATCCATTTATCCATCTTCCAAGTCTCTTGGACGGAGACAGAGTCACTGTTTGATCAGCAAAATATTTTCTCAAACCGCACTCAAGAACATTCTTTTACAATTGTTCCAAGAAGAGCTGGTATCACTGCATCTCTTATTATATCCAGTTGAATGAATGAATTCCAAGTGGTTGTTGAAGAAGCTCGGGATGTCGTAAATCAAATGAAAATTTATGTTGAAAACCTTTTGTAATTCTTGGAAAAAAGAAGATAATCCAATCTGTGGATATCCTTCACACTTGTGCATCAAATGAAAGACACTTTCATCTTCAATCATTTGTGCATGCCTTCTTCTGCTACATACTTTATATTTTTACCTAATCCAATGGGCCTAGTAAGCATAGTTTGATTTTTTTCTAGGATTATAAAAATAACCCAAAAACTTTTAATCTTTTTAATTGCTCAATATTAACTATATCATACAATGTAAATGTTTAGTGAGCTGGGACTTGACTTTTATTTAGAGTTCCCTTTTCTTTTTGTGGGCATTTTAAAGTCATGCACATCAGACATAAAAATAATAATGTTTAAGGACAAAATAGATTTGAATGAATGGATTAATGTTGATTCAATTCCTTGATAATTTATCTGAAAACATATTACCATATTCAAGTATGGGGGGGAAATGTAAACTATGACTTAAGAAATTTTGAATTTGAGGAATGATATGAAAAATGGATAAAGGAAATTAAAAGAAGTATTTCCCAATAATGAAGTTACCACTATTTAACAAACCCGTTAGGGGGTTGAATTATTTAGGGCCACTTAAGGGAATTGGCGGCATAGTAAAATAATAGCATCTTTTGGCTGATAGGTCCATTATGTAGACTACTTATGCAAGGCCGCCTAAGGGAAGGTGCTTCCTAGTCAGTTAAAATAATTCTCAGAAATTTACTTCTCTACTGCTAAAAAGACAGTGGATGTTTATGGAGATTCAAATTTCCCAAATCACAAAGTCTGTTGTATGGAAAGAGGTACTTGAATATGGAGATGATATTTCCAATCAAGATTATATAAGAATTGGATGAATGTCACTCCTGTGAAGGTCTGACCCAAACATAGGGAAGGGATATATAAACCATAGACTTGAATACTTTCAGATCATGAAAAAGAGTCTGGTATAAATATGTTAAGGAAAGCTATTTTTTGCGGATCCTTACATTTTGTCGATAAGACAACTAAGGACCAAAGAGGTGTTCTTCCCATGAATGAAGTTACCACTATTTAACAAACCCGTTAGGTGGTTGAATTATGCAAGGCCACCTAAGGGCATTGGCTGCATAGTCAAATAAATGCATCTTTTGGATGACAGGTCTATTATTTAAACTACTTATGCAAGGCCGTCTAAGGGAACGTGTTGTATAGTCAGGAAAAAGAACTCTCAGGCAGCAACCATTTTGTGACCAGAAGTCAAGAAAAGGATTATGGAGATCTGTAAGTATTTAAGGATAGGAGTATGACACATGAAAATGAGTATTGTATAATGCATGAAGAATATACACAGACCAATTCTAGCCATAATCATGTTGTGGGTGGGTCCTTAATTGAGATGTTCCACTTCACTACATATCTCATTAGAATGATAATCAAGCATAATGTACTTCTTGAAATACAGTTTAACGTCATGTGGGACGAGAGTGTAGGAGATCTTAGTTTAGGGTCATAGAGCTCAGACAATAATAACGAATACACAATGTGTGTTTTATAAACCTGATGTGAATGAAGACTAGGGTTTTCATACCACATTCATTTTTTTATAGGGAGACTTTTCAGCCAAAGGGACTGAAAGTGAAATTTGGGGTCATGTTGAATTTTTGGTTCGGCCCAAAGACTTGGGGATAGATTCGAGGGATGCTTGAACGTTCCTACGTATCCCATAAGGATGGGAATCTAGCCACACTTAGTTCTTGAAATACCATTTGTATAGATTTGGTTCGTACAAGTAAAGGGTGAAAGGGGAATTTAGTACAATGATGGTTTACCAAAGATTAAAGGTTCAAAAATTACCATGTATGGATGTAGTCTTTGGAATATAACATGATTGGAGATCAATGTAAATAATGATTCCCTCTCATGTGAGGGTGTCAAAGAATTTTGTAGTTTATTGTTTTATAGGAAAAAATGTGGGAATAGTTTAACATCATATAGAAAGGACGATGGTGAACCAATGCAAAAAGTATTGGTTTTGGGGATACATCACAGATCAACATCATATGAGATGGAGGTGAACCAATGTGAAGAGATTGATTTTGGGCATGAACCTATAGAGGTTACCCACGTACCCAGCCTAGAAGGAAAGGATAAAAGTCCGTGTAGTTCGATAAAATAATGAATTTGTAATCAAGTTGTTCTTGAGGACAACGAACTAAAAAAATAGTGTCTGGACATACACATGGTTAGCGGCCCAAAGAGGGTGTTATGGTTGAAGTTTACTCTAAGATCACGTGATTCAAACTCGCTGTGAGAAAAAAGAGGTAGCAACAAACTTAACGATGCATAGTTTTATGTCATGTAGGACATATGAAGGGACTATGCAATGAGGACTGTTGGTGTTTCACAGTCTAGTGTCATGTAGCAGGGAAAAAATAATGGTTAACGTCATGTATGACGTATTAAGGGACTTTGTTCAGTTTTACGTCATGTAAGAAGAATGAGAATTACAGTTTAACGTCATGTATTAAAAATATATGGACACAATTTAACATCATGTTGGACGTGAACAAAGTTTTGTTTCATGTTGGATAATAAGGGTATTGTATAGTTTAGCGTCCAGTAGCTAATACGATGGGGACAATACAATTTAATGTCATGTTGGGCAAAAGGTGGACTGTGTACTTTAATGTGATGCAGTAAGGACAATGGGGATACAGTTTAATGTCATATTGGACAATTTTGGGACTTTTTCACAGTTTAACGTTATGTGGGACAAAGAGGTGCGTAGTTTAATGTCATATAGCTAGGATGATGGCTATGCAATTTAACGTATTGCTGGATGTAAGGGACTTCTGTATAGTTTAGCTTCATGTATATAGGACGTCATGGTTTAACGTCATGTTGGACATAAGGGACTATGCAGTTTAAAGTCTTTCAGCAAGGATAACACAGTTTAATGTCATGTTGTACGACATCACAGTTTAACATCATGTTGGATGATTGCTCAGTTTAACTTCATGTTGGACGAATGGTATTTCTGTCACACAAAGTAATTCTTCAAGAATATTTCATTGGTTGGAGGCTTAATTAGTTCTCCATCCATTGAGATTAAAGAATAAGCTCCATTGGAGTAGACCTTATGTATTGAATAAGGTCCTTCCCACTTTGGCTCAATATTGGGAAGTTTTTTTTTCTGGTATCATTGGAGTTCTGAGAACCAATACCAATTCTCCCTCAATAAATGAATGAAGACGAGTTTTTTTTATGAAAGTTCGTGCTATTCGATTTTGATAGACATCAAAGTGGTGCAAGGTGCAAAATCTTTTCTCGTATAATCTTTACAATTCATCCAATCACTTTTGAGATTGATAAACTGTAGATGACTGATCACAAATTGCTACCCTGAGTGAGGGTAATTGAACTTCCATGGGAAAGACTTCTTCTGTTCCATATACCAATAAATATGGAGTTGACCACGTTGCAGTGACGATGGTGGTCCGATAAGCCCATAAAGCATGAAAGGGTTTATGATACCATTATTTCTTATCCTTATCCACCATCTTTTTCAGTATGTTTGAAAGAGTCTTGTTGAAGGATTCTATTTGGCTATTGGCCACTGCATGATACGGAGAGGAATGGTTGGATTTGATGTTGTATTCTTTATACAACTTCCTTACCTCGGATGAAAAGAAGTTGGTGCCATTGTCTGTCAATATGGTATGAGGGACACCAAATCTGTTAATGATGTTAGACTTGATAAAGCTAACAATTCTTTTAGAACTAACTTCTTTTAGAGGTATTGACTCTTCCCATTTGGAAAAGAAGTCAGTAGCAGTAAGAATGTACTTAAACTTCTTTGATGTAGCTAAAGGATAATATCATACTACATCCATTCCCCCATGTGGAAAATGGACACAAGTATTTAGCTGTATGAAGCAACTCTAGGTGTTGATGAATAAAGTTGACATGTACTTGGAATTAATGATACTTCTTTGTGAAATAAACACAATCTTGTGTCATTGAAGGCCAAAAGTATCCAAGCCTTCGAATTTGATCGGATAGTCTATTTCCAGACTGGTGGGAACCACAGAATCCTGCATGTACTTCTTTCATGACAGCCACTGTCTCATCACCATCAATGCATCTGAAGATAACTCCATCAAAACCTCTTTTGTAGAAAATTTTTTCTAGGTGATCAGGGCTATCATACAGAGTAACATTGACCACATGTCACGGGACTTGTTCTTTCCTAGCTCTATCAGGTGGAAGTGTTCCATTTTGAAGGTATTCCCTGATAGGTGTCATACGTCCTGTAGTATGACCATATGGTTCAGGAGTAGGAATAATTTCATTGATTTCCCTTGTTCTAATTTGAAAATAAGGTGAAATTGTACGACGGTGGGAAATAAGGATGATTGTCTCATCCCGATTTGGATCTACCAGAGATGTGGCTATATTAACCAATGCATCGGCTTGAACATTTTGTGATTGCGGGACATAAGAAAATATTGGGTTTGAAGGAAATTCCATCATTAACTCTCTGACTTAATCATAAAAATGGATTAAATCTTCTTTTATGATGGAATAATCTCCATTGACTTGTTTGATTACCAGGACTAAATCACATTTCACCTTTAAGTGATTCACTTGTTCCTGAAGCGGTAACTCCAATCCTGTGATGAGAGCTTGGTATTCTATTTCATCATTTGTCCCGCCTCCTAACAATGCGGACGAATAGGGTAGCACTGCCTTTTCTAGGGAAATAAGTACAATTCCTAATCCAACCTTGTTGAATTTAGGATCTTCCATTTTCTTCCCTGTTGGACTTCTGGAAGCACCATCAAAGTACATTTCCCATGATTGAAGATTATCTTGAATAGAAAAGACTTCTTCATCAGTAAGTTCAATATCTAAAGATGTATCTTCCGCTGAAGGGTGTTCAGCAAGGAACTCAGCCAGAGTTTGGCCCTTTATTGAATTTTGATACACATATTGGATATCAAATTGCTGAAAAATAACTACCCACCTTTCTAGAAGTCCTGTAAGCATCAGACTACCAAAGATGAATTTGAGCAGGTTATTATGAGATATCAAATGGACCTCATGATGTTGCAGTTAGTGTCTCAACTTCTAAACTGCAAATATTAGGCAGAACTTTTC
Source organism: Viscum album (assembly GCA_963277665.1). Lineage (NCBI taxonomy): Eukaryota > Viridiplantae > Streptophyta > Magnoliopsida > Santalales > Viscaceae > Viscum > Viscum album. Next base: position 1,623,090,794 of record OY728129.1, read on the forward strand.
AATACTTGAATATCAGGTTTCTGCTTCAAGCATAGTCTGACTGAGATAGTAAAGGATGTTTTCATTCCCAGCATAATTCTTTTGTGAAAGGAAGTCTCCCAATTATCTCTCTAAGGCTGTCACATAAAGAATAAGTGGCCTTCCATCAACAGGTGTCATTAATACCCGTGGACATAAGAGATACTTCTTGAGAATATTCAATGCTTCTTGACATTCTTCAGTCCACTGGTAAGTGACTCCCTTCCTCATCAATTTGGTGAAGGGTAAACTTTTTTCCTTCTAAATTGGTGATGAAACGCCGAATATAGCCAAGTGTCCGTGAAGTCCTCTCAATTATTTCAAATTTTGAGGAGCTGACATACAAAGAATTGACTTTGTCTTCTCAGGATCGACTTCGATACCATGATGGTGTATAACAAAGCTGATAAATTTTCCGGAGGTTACCCCAAAAGCATATTTTAAGGGGTTCATCTTCAAATTATGTTGTCAAATTTTGTGGAATATGACTTCAAAATTAGACAAGTTATTAGAAAGTTTTTTGGATTTAACCACCAAATCGTGCATGTAACATTCAACAAACTTCCCTAAAAAGGGTTTGAGGATACGATGCATGGCATGCTGATATGTTGCGCCTGCATTCTTCAGGCCAAAGGGCATTACTCGATAGAAAAACACACCCTGAGGGGCTCTGAAACCTGTAGATTCATTATCTTTTAGAGACATTTGGATTTGATTATATCCATAATATCCATCCATGAAGTAAAGTGATTCATAGCCAGCTGTTGCATCAATTAAGAGTTTTGTGATCAAAACTAGAAAATCATCCTTAGGAAAATGCCGATTAAGATCTCTGAAATCAATGAAAACTCTAATTTTTCCATTCTTCTTTTTCACAGAGAGAATATTGGAAAACCATTTGGGATATTTGACTTCTCTGATGAATTTATCTTTGATAAGCTTATCCACTTCAACTTCAATTTTGGAAGCATAAGTTGGGTGTGTTCTTCTTGCGGCTTTCTTGAATCCTTGATGCTCTTCTGGAAAACCCAAACGATGAGTAGCAACATCAGGATCAATCCATGGAGTCTTTGTATAGTTCCAAGCAAATATATCTTGATTTTTCATTAAAAATGAAATATACATTTCTTTCTTTTGAAGAGTCTTGGACGCACTAATTAAAGTGGGTCATGGATCTTCTTTTGTACCCAGATTTATTTCTCTGAGTTCATCCACAGTGGTAGATATACCCTTTTCAAAAGTGGGAGGAGCATCCATGAGATCTTTCTCTTCTTCTTCAACATGTGTTACTTCTTCAGTTTCCACTTGCATAGTTGATGATAAAATAGAATTTCCATGATCAGAAGAGATGTTAAAATTTGAACATCTTGAAGATGAGGCTTCCATTTCTGACCCTATTGACGATGAGAGGTATTCCTTGGGTAATAAAGAGGAGATGATGGATTGAGAATAGACATCATCGTTCACCTATGACATAGCTGTAACTTCTTCTGGCCTGGTTGGAGAAGTATAGACTTGCTGTATTTCCGCGGATTAAATGAAGACATCTCCATTTGAGCTCTTATCATTGCTTGGTGAATCACCACTTTCACCCATATTGTCTAGCTTAATTTTCATAATTGACATTATGGAAGTTTCCATAAGAGTATTTTCATTCAGGTCTATCCTATCAATTTGACTAATAGGAAACACATAATCTGTACTCACATGTGTGAATGGGATTACTTAAATCTTTTCCAAACCATGTGGAGCATTAGTTTTGGTAACCTCCCTTGTTGTTGATTTCTCCTTTCTCTTCGTGTGATAGAATTCTACCTCAATGTATTGAGACTCACATGTTTTGAATGGGTATTTATCACCATAAAATGTCCCAATTAGACTATTGAAACAATATTTGAGGCATTGATGGTATGATCAAGGGGTAGCCGCCTGTTGATGTAACCAAGGTCTTCCAAGAAAAACATTGAAGGTTGTATCATGATCAAAAACAATTAAATCTGAATTGGATACAAGGTCTCTAAACTGAGTTATGAGTATATTTTCACTCAGTGGTTCTTGTTCATTTTTATCATATCCTTGCAACATTAATGTAGAAGGAGATAAATCAGATTCGATGAGGCCCAATTTAATAAGTGTACGAATGGGGATGAGGTTGACTCCTAATCCATTATCAATGAAAGCTCTTCGGATGTCCCGACCATTGAACTTTCCAAATAAGTACAAAGGTCTAATTTGTCCATGCACGACATCATCTCCATCTTCATCTGTAAAATATATCACTGTATGAAATTCTATAGGATTATTCTCTACATGGAAGACTTCAGCCGCAACAATTTCAGTTTCGAACTCCATAGGACTTGACAAAGCCTCAATCAGTGCCTCCCGAAGATCCTTGGATAGATTCAAGGCATCCAAAATTGGTAACTTGGCTGGTAATTGGGTCAAATTCTTCAAAATACCATATTATTGATCTAAAGTTCTATGTTTCCCAATAGGAAGATGTGGTTTCTCAGTTGCCTTAGAAGTTGATGATTGGGAAGTAGATGCATCTTGTATCGGGGTAGGAGTTGGAAATACTTATGGATTTGGAAGATTAGACCAAATAGGTCTATTTACTTATTGAGAGGAAGAATATTGAACCTCTAAATGATCCTCCAGAATAACTGTGCCAGGACTGAATCTTCTATTGGTGGAAGAATTTTCCCATTCTTGTTGAGCTCGCTAAAGGGCACTTCAATGAATCTCTGCTGCATATACAGTTCTAGTTGGGGTAGAATTAGAATTGTGTCTTATGGGATATCCACATCTTTCTTTGTATCCCAGACCTCCGGAACTTCCTCTAATTCCTCTATTTGAGACAGGGAACTCAGGGTCATCAAAATCGAAATGGTGGCTGACATAAGGATCTGTTAAGTGAATAATGTGGTCAGAACCAAATATGAACTCTTCTTCTGAGGTAGATTCTGCCTGATTAGCCCGTTTAGGCTGTGCCATTTGACAGGGAAGTGCCCATGGATTTGAAGTATATGGGGTAAAATCATACAGAGTCAAATACTAATTATGATTTGACATGACTGCATCTTCTTCTGATTGATCCTCTATCTTTAGAATTATGTCGTTTCTTTGAGGATTTTCCCTCTGATGAAGAGGGTTTTTCTGTGGAAATCATAGCATAGGACACGATTTGTTTCTTCAATTGAGTTCGCAAAATGGTATGAGTTTGGTTGATCATTTTCCTGACCATCCAATAATCATATTTTTGCGTATTTTTGATTTTGACTTATTGCCACTCGCCTTCTTCCTCTAGATTTGTAGTAGTAACACATGCTACCTGAGCTGAAGAACCTTTCAGTTTAACCTCTCCCAAGTCCACCATCTTTTGTAGGAGGTCTTTGAAGACAAAAAAATCTTGAATGGGATTCCCCAACATCTGCTGAAATGGGAAATATTTGTGACGGTCATCATATCCTTGGTAGGCCTTTTGGGGCTTGGCAATTGAACCAAATTATTTTCCAGAGCCGAAATGAAGTAACCAAGAACTTGTTCATTTCAAAAAGACTAAACTTTTCTCTTCAGATCCTCAAATTGTTTATGTCTTTGATCTCTTTGATCATATTGATGAAACAGACTCTGTTGATTACGCTCAAGAGGTGGAGCCCTTCGATGAGATAAAGGTTTTGAAGTAGAATCAAGTACAAGTTCTTGTTTAAGCATAACTGTAGCAGTCTCTGCTTTACCCATTCTTTTTCCTGGAGATGATGGAATTACACGAGTTTTATTTTTAGTCTTTGTAAGAGAGTCTTAAATCTGTTGAGTGATTGAAGTAAGGTCTTGAAACCCTCCTGTGTATTTCACAGGGATCAATGGTGTGCATAATTCATCACGCAAATTTGCCACAATGATTGGCAACAACTCTTCTTGAGGGAGTGCGAAGCTCAGGGGATATGTTAATCCCTTCTAGCAAGCAATGAAATATGAAACTCTTTCATTATTTCTTTTCATAAAATATTTAAGATAAAAAACTATTGTCTTTGGAAACGTTGAGCTGAATTGAAGAAGGAATCGTTGAAGGAGATCCTCTCATCCAGTAATTGATCAGGATTGCATGCTTGTATACCATACAAAAGTAGGCCCTTGTAATGGCTATGAAAAACACCTGATATTAACTTATTCTTGTTTCTGAGGGGTTCCCATTATCGGATCTCAATGAGAAAAAAATTGTGTTAAGTGTTTCTCTGGGTCTCCCGAACCATTTAAGATTGGGAATGTGTTTCTTGCAAAATTTTATGCGGGAAGAATTGCATCAACCCATTGAGGGTAATCTCTCTTTTCTGGTCGAATTTGTTGCCTATTTTCCATCCATATCTTCCAAACGAGCTGTTAAGGACTCAATGGTTGTCATTAACTTTTGAGAAACATCCAGTTGAGCTTGGACCAAAGCAGGTGCAATAACTGGATCTTGGACAGGTGTGGTGGCTGGTAATGCAACTGATGGTAGCACCACCAATTGTTGTTGTCCCTGACCCATAGGACTATACTTGTGAGGCTATACTGGTAAAGGAGGATACTCTTGATCCATCTCAGTAGCCGCAACAAATTCCCTTGGCTGACTGACTCCAGCACGCTTAGGAGAAAGACTACCTTGAAAGAGTTCTGCATTCAACCTCCTTAATTCCTTCATTTCTTCCTCTTATTGTGAAAATCTATGCTCTAGTGAGAGTGATTGTCCTTATCCATTGGAAGGGTGGAATATAGCCTGATTCTTTCTTTTCCCCTTGTTAGATGCCTTTTGGAGAGGGGGAAGTTGGTTATTTGAAGGAATACCCAGATTCTGGGTAAGCCTTTGATTTCAGAAACACACACCTTCTTCATTTGTGTCTGTGTGTACAGCCTCTTGACCAGGAACATCCTCATCTGATCCCTTTGAGTGAGCATCATGTTCTGGAGGATCAGTAACAACGACATTGATGTCATTTATTGATGCATAATGCATTTCTTCTCTTTTATTGGAATTTATGTGATATTTTCTTCTTCCATGTCCCTGATGAGACACCGCCTTCTGTCGAGTTGATCCCTCAGGAACTTCTTGACGAACCATAATTTTGATGTTATATCCTCATAATTCAGCTCTTCGTTCCTCTTGGGCATTCTTCCATAATTGAGAGAAGATTTACTTTCTCTGAGGAAGAGATTGAGGATTTGAAAACGTCCCCAGTCCGGTGGACTAGGGCTGTTCCTGTTGTTCCTGATTAACTCCTCAAATCCTATTTGTTGATTCTGAAGGTTGGGCTAAAAGAGTCTCAAGTCTTTCAAGTTGGGGTGGCTCTTGGCCTACTACATCTGAGACATTCTTAAAAGCTCTTCAGAGCTGGCGGACATTAGTCTGGAAATTAGCTCGATCCCTCAACCTACATCCACTCAAATCACCTGGCTCAAATGACCGTTGGATGATTTCTAAAACCTCTGTCACTTTATGATCTGCTCGCTCTAAATGGGAAGCCTGTTTGATATTCTCATTTCCCTGATGCAAGATTAATTCAACGACTTGTTCTCTGTATGCCTAATTTTGAGATGAACTAGTTGAGGCATGTTTTTGAGCGAGCCTTTGATTACAAACAAATCCAATTGGTTGTGGCCGGCCATGGGCAATAACATTGCATGAGACCATATTTTGTGGGATTTCTTGGCTAGAGAGTATAGTATAATTTAGTGCTCCATGAACACCCCATCCTCTGATATGAATACCAGATGGGGCATTGGCAATTAACTGGCACAATCTTCCTAAAGTGCCAATTCATGAACATTGAAGGGATCTCAACTTCTTTTCAGCCTTTAGATATCGAGAAACTAAGAGAGATGCCATGTCAATTTGGACATGCAACCCTTCTATTATCTAAACATGATTTTCATATTCGTCATAAGATAATATTTTCTTTTTCAATTGACAAAGAATTTTCCACATGTTGAGACGAATATCTTGAATAAAATATTCTATCAACATCGATGGAATGTCATACTTAGAGTCATCCAAAGGCCAAAACATAACTATCACTTCACCTTTGACCAGTTGTTTTCTTATATTCAGCACTTCCTCTTTATCATTAAATTAAGATTCTTCTACCTGGTTACACCAAAGATGTTTCTTTTTTTTTTTGCTTCATCAGATTCAAAAATATTGGTAGAGAATTTATTTACCAAATTAGATGATGAATGACCCAGGGGTGGTTCGGAGAATGACCTACACCCCAGGCTATCTTCTGATTGAGAAAGTATTTCACCTACTAGAGGTAAAGCATCAGACATGACTGGCTTCATATTTGCAAGTGCCTCAAGATAAGAGGGCTTTCTCGTTACTATATTATCCACTAAAGCATTTTCCAGGAATGTGAATTACTACTACGGAGAGGACTTTCCCAGCTAAATTCATCATCATGGGGAGGACCACTATGGTGGGATACAAAAAAAGATGAACCCTCTTACTCCTTAGTCTTCTGTCCACGTAGAGGGTTATCATGGCTCTCATATGAAGATGATACTTCGAGATCGACCGAACTATCATGAAGAAAGTCTTCATGAGGAAGTGTCTGATGCAAAACATCAGAATTAATGTTCCCACTATTGGGAACTGAGAGAGTATAATTTTGAGTTGCAACAGATAATTTTCTGGGTGCATCAAGAACTCCAACATCGAGCAGGGCCTTATTACAGATTGGCTTTTGATTTCTTGAATTTACTGGATGTGCCTTTTTCTTAGATGCCTTCTTACTCACTTTGGGAACCACTTGTTAATGAATGTGTTTATTATGGACAGGTGTATGTGCCTGCTCAGGAGAAATGGTCAGGTTAGTCTGATTATCTCCACTCAAATCATGTGTATGTTCCAGACTTGATTGTCTATATGATATGGGGGAGTATGCCCCACAACCCTCTTGGAATGTACTAGAGCTGTGTGTCTGTTCCGGAGTGAACTGTTGATGTGTCCCTCCACTGGTAGGGATACATTTTCATTTCATTCCATGTGATCCTGCTAATGTTTTTATAATATGCTGGCAGGCATCCGGAATATGAGAAGGGATTTTCTTCTGCTCCTTCACGATTATTAAAATGTTTTTGGTGACTTTAGCTACCGGAATGGGGACATACGTCCATTCTGTGCTTGGAGTAGGTGTGGGTTCCTGATCATGTCCTCCTTTTCCTATCAGTGAGTTCTGACAGTACTTATGTGTGGGGGCAGAGAGTTGAGTCTGCTCCAATTTTGTCATCGGGGCTTTTCGACTGACTTCTTCGAGTGATTCCAAACGAGACTGTTGGTAGGATTGATCAATACTAGTAGGTGTATGTGCCTGATAATTTCACTCCACCGAACATGGTTGATGAAATTCCTTCAATACTAGCATATGAGGCTGCTGGGAGGATTGATGAGTGTAAGTAGGTGTATGTGCATTTTTACCAATTTTCAACACATTTGGTTGGTGGGCTTCATCGTATATAGTCACATGAGCCTGCTAACTAGCTGATGATTTATAAACAGGTCTATATGCCTACCTATAATACTCCACCGAAATTTCCTGGCGGGATTGGTGTGTTGATTCCAGATAATTCTACTGGGCAACGAGATTAGAATGGACAGGTGTGTGTGCCCGCTCATTTCATCCCAACAAGTTAGGTTGGTGGACTTCTCTAGAAATTGCAGAGATAAGAACCTGCTCACTGTTGACTGGTGGTTGCCTCTGGTGGTTTGTCTTGCTTACTTGGGTTCGAGGAACCTGAGTTGAACGCCTGGAGACGACACTCTCATCATGTTGAGGGTGCACTGTTGCATGAGTCTTGGGTGATTGTTGGTGGGAACCCTCGGAAAAGGACTCATGTATCCTTGAAATAAGGCCTTGAGTTACCTTCTCATTCACCTCCTCATAATATAGGAGGGACTGGTGATTGCGTTCCAGGGATAACAACCCGAAATGGTTGGAAACAGTGGTTGGAACCACTTGCTTCTTGATCACTAGTTGTCGTTGTCTGGAAAACCAGGGTGAATTATTGACTTGGAGAGCTTGTCGAGTAGCCTCCAGAGTAAGAATGGTACCGTGTCGATGGTATTCCTTCACAAATGCATTTGATACCCAGCGTTGAAGATGTTGAGTAGGTGATGTCGTCCTCAGAGCGGATGACGATCCAGCAGGAGTAGCAGCTGAGGTATTCACAGTAGAGGCATTCACATGGGTGAACTTAAGAGAAGCCATTTCTGTAATGCATAAGATCTTAGAAAAGAGTTGCTATTTTATATAACATACATAATCAAGATAAGTTCCTCCACTACATCTTTTGGATGAGCACATATGTTATTGATAGTTTTGTTGTCCGTCTTATTGAGTCTAAATAGGGGCCTAACAAATAAGTGAAATATCATTTTAAATTGGTTAAGGATTCATGTCAGGTTCACCATTTTTTTGTTTCCTCTAGAAATGGGGATGACCTTTTTTGTTTAAGGTTCCAACATTCTAATTGGTTTCTAATGGGTTTATTCATAGAACCGAAAACATCCAATGATTCTATATCCATTACGACCTACTTTCAAAATATAGGTGCTCATTAGTTGTGGACCGATGAGGCTTAAGAATTTGCATTGGCTGAGAGGATGGGAGGTCGGACTCATCACGCCTTTTTTGGGGGGAATTATTGTCTACTCTGGGAATCTATTTATAGATTTATGTTATGTTTGTGAATCCTTATTACACTACCAAGTATGAAAATGATCTTTCCTTATGATTTGAGAATCAATGATTTATATGTATGAGATTTAGAGAATATTTTATATGTATTTGAGGTTATTCATTGATAGAGAATTATTTGTATTTGTTAGAGATTCTTAGTCAATGGTATCCTTCAACACATTATATAAAGATCTCTTGGTCATTATGATAACCATAATGGTTTTAATGCCACTCAGAGGGGAACTTGAAGTGTATAGTCATTCAGAAGGACATGGAGTATTTCAGAGTTTGGATCGTACCCGCAGATGGGCTACCTACGTATCCTTGTTAGAAAAGGAATCATAACCCACATAGTTTGAGAATTATGATATAGTTTATTGTCATATGGGACAGATGAGAATTAATGGGTGATGGGCTTGAACCTCAGAAAGGCTTCCTACGTACTCCACTTTTATAGTAGAGATCAAAGTCCACGTAGTTCGGTTGGGAATTGTGGGGATAACGTATGATTAATGGACCAAAGAGATGTGTCATGGTTACTTTAAAACTCTAAGTTCACATGAGTCATGATTGGTGTGAGAAACAAGAGTTATCAGTAAACCTAAATATTTTTTCCATGAAAGATGTAGTCACAAGGAATGATATGGGGCTTATGTCTGTATGATTTCCCAAATAGATAAATATCAGGACAGACTTTAGAGAAGAAGACCAGGAACATGGTCCATAAAGGTATATGTGATTTATGGAGATTTGGATACTCTAACATGGGGATTACTCCTAAAGAGGATGCACAAATTAGGAGAGGAATTTTGATTGGGTTTGATTCCTGAGAAGGAAGCCCAAATCAAAAGAAGTTAAGACTGGTTAAGATAAATTATGATTGGGGAATATTCTTGAGAAGGAGGCCCAGGGTAAAGGGACTTGAGAACTGGGGATTACTCCTGATAAGGAGGCCCAGGTTAAGGGAATTTGGGATTTGGGGCTTACTCCTAAGGAGGATGCCCATATTTGGGAACTTGGGGCTTACTCTTAAAGAGGATGCCCAAATTATGGAATTATGACCGGGGAATACTCTTGAAAAGAAGGGTCAGGATAAGAGAAAAATAAATGGGTATTTCTCCTGGAAAGAAGGCCCAGGTTAGCAAATTATGACTGGGGATTACTCCTGAAAAGGAGGCCCAGGTTAAAGATCTTATCATCTTAAAAAAATATGAGGTTGAATGAATGAAATATCTCACCTTAGTGACATGAAGATAAGTAAATCACTAGGTTTTGATATATGTTCCATATAATTCCTTTCAGATAAGAAATCAAACCAAGGAATCATGCCATAAATGGCTTTGAAGAGGATTATAAAGGCTAAATATTGAAGAGGAGAGGTGGATTTGAAGAAAAGAGATGAATGGATAGGAGGGGTACCCAAAAGAAGGTAGGCATGCATGTCCTATTTGGGCACGAAGGTCCGGGTCGTGGAGGTATACCTACGCAACACATGTGTATTTGCACGCCGGTAAACCCATCGGGTAATAATTGGGTGAGACTTGGCTCAAGCCCTTAGTATCATCTCCAAAGGCTTCTGAAAGGGTGGCGCACAGGTTCTGTTGAAGGGATAAAGTGGCGCACTAGTGTGACCATTTCCCATAAGGGTTGGACACTTAGGCGTGTAGGTGTTGATGAATTTCAACACTTAGGCCTTGTTCCCACTCTTTATATCTTCCATTCTAGGTAAGAAATTGTCTTAGAAGTGTTCGGAAGACTTTAAGAAGAGACTAGGGCGCCGAGAGATGAAATCTGAGTTTCTGGATTTTTCGTCCCTATAATGGGTGGCCCATAAGAGGTATTTATAGTCTACTAAATACCCTGGGAGAAAAGCAAATAGGGCACATAAGTCACCTGCATGCCCAAAATTTGGTGCATAGTTATACCTGCACGACCATCCTAGAACTTGCGCGGCCCATGCTTAAGCAAGTCTTTGTTCACGCATTTGTCAATTTTTGATGTTTCTTCAAATGACGATTCACTTTGTTTTAAGGTATTTCCATTTTCATTCATTAGACTCTGTGACGGAAAGGGGCATCAACAGACAATATTATTTTTCTTCTTCTAAAAACACTAGATTATTCTTAGGACAAGAAAGAGTATATGATTTATTTACTCAATATTTTATTAGAACCACTTCCTCACATAGTGGGGTAGCTTGTAGTTATTCTTCATGAAAAGATAAACGCAAAAAAATTCTTCATGTGAACTAATTTTCATTGAGAATATGTGAATTCTTTATTTTTATAGTGTCTTATTTTATAAAACTATAAATATTATTAGTGACCTCTCTTAGTTATTTTTCAAAAATATTTTTTCATGCCCTATAGAGATAAAATCACAATCCATCAAAATATATAGTGTCTATCTATGAGATTGAATTCCCCAATGATCTTGGTATTTTTAATTGAATGTGGGTTTCAATTATTTTTTCAAATAAAAATAATAATATTTTCATATTAACATAGTTTTATTCATCCATTGTGATATTGTACTCATGTTCATGTGATTATATCACACACATCATCACCTGGCTATTTCAATTCTCCTGCATTATCATATTCATGAAATAGATCCATGCGTACATGTTGTAGATTTCTTGTATGAATTCATGATGATCAATATAGAATAATATAATATCTATCTTCCATGATGGAAATGATCATCAATTTATAACACTCACTAGAGATGGATGTAATAGAGGAATGTTGACAATGAGTAGGCTAGTGTAGTGAGAGGATCAAGGATACTACCTACATAGATAAGACAACAGAGAATGATCAGATCGGGTGTCCAATGTTTTTCTTATATGGTTTTAGTGTTGGAAGAGTAACAAACAAGGCCATTATCCCACATAAAACATCAATTAGGGTCCCTCCACTTAATAAGTAACAACATTGATTCAACCCTTCACGATGGCACAAGGTTCAACACCCAAAACCACATTCACCGACTCCCCCACACTAGCTTCCACACTTATTTATGATATCCACCGCACACCTCCATTCATGATCTATATGGTATAAGAATACACCCAGGTACCCCATATTTGGTATATTTTTCCCACTAATTCATGCCTCAACGGAGAACTATTTTTGATGGATCTCCCTCACGGTTGAGTATGCTCCCACATGTGCAGGATTGGGATATCCTATTTGGTTGGCTATAGTTGGATAGTTTGTTAGATTAACTCATATTTTAAAAAATAATTAGAAAATTTACCTTGTGTAAAAATTCCAAGATAACTCAAATGACGTCCCCACATTAATAGAATCATCTAAAATTTTTTTGATGTATATATTTAATTTTTTTGGGGAATCATTCTTCACTGAATTAATAATAAAAAATCCTCATTGGGATTCTTTAATTCTCATCATGAGAAAATAAATTTGTTTTTCTTTTTCTTTTATCAATTAAGAATTAAAATAATTATTTTCTTGGTCTTTTTTAAATATAGTCAACATATATTTATCTATCGAACATTATTATCAAAATTCGTCTGAACATAATACATGATCAACAATGATCAATGTTGACTTCAATGCATTCTATGACGTTTCCTGAAATAAAAATACATGAAAACTTCTTTTACATTCTTCTTCATTAAATCATCCTTGTTATATCAATATTCCAACCATGATTTTATTCTTCCTATATACATTATAATAACATTTTTCTTTAAAACTATTACCCTTAGATAAATTTAATTAAATTATTCTCTTTTATTGACTACCATTGAAAATAAAATTCTGACCTCTAACATCAAATATGATGCATACATATGGTGGGATATATATTTTCCTATAACTTTCATAATATAGTTATAGTTATCCTAATTCTTGTGAAGGAGGGATAAATAGTAATAACTCCATAATGGGTAGTTATGAATGCTTGAATGTTGAATAAGACCATTGAGAAATTAAATATACATAATTAAAAGGGTTATATAATAATGTCTCCACTTGTAGACTTTTGTTAAAATAGAACCCTTTTATTAGACTCGTGAGAATTTGGACTAGAAAATATACTTTAGAAAATATGTATCTCTGGTAAAGGACTGCGGTTAATGTGGAAATGTTGTGTATTAATATAGAAAAATTCACCCTTATATTGGACACGAGTGAAGTTTAGAATAATTTTAAGAATGCATAGAATATGGAACCTAGAATGTGCCAAGGGTGATATATCACCACATCATGGTGGTATGGTAGTAGTTTCATCTAATTACAGAAGTCCAAGAGAGGTTCTTCTTTGGAACAAAGACATAAAAATGTTTCACCCATTTAAAGATATCTGAGTGATGTGTTCCCCATGTATGAATATCTGGGAAAAGTTTCACCTTATTATTCACCATAGTGAAAACTGTCACCTTGGTATGGAATCACTGGTGATGTTTATCCCCAGTATAAATTAACAAAGATTACATGGGGACATGGTTCCAAAATAATATAACTTTGGAATCCATAGGGTGTATTGTTATATTTTATAATATATTGAGGGATGAGTTCTTTTTTACTAGTCCTTGAGGAGCATATGGGATGTGTGTTTTGTTGAGTGATTCATGTTAAATTCAATTAATTGTAATTTTCCAACATTCCCATAATTTTCCTTATGGTTTAACTTACAAAGTCACATGATGAAGTTTTATAAGACTGTGGTTGGTGGATATGTGGGTTATATCCCAAAACTATGATTTTAGTTCATCAACCTCCCTCATTAATTAGAGTGTTGATGGTTATTTATAAGTAATATAAGATAGGGCCATAAAGATATCAATCTATCACATTCTAAATGATTCATTATTCACGAATCATAGGCTTATAGATAAGTGTAGCACCCCTAGTTTAAGGTATGAAGCCTTTTTATGCCTTATTATGTGATTAATGTGATTGTGATGAGTTGGGAAGAGGTTATGAGAGTTTTGAATGGGTTTGAATATGTTTTGTGGCTTTTCTAAGGGAGCACAGTTTGAACACTATTAGGGAAAACAATGTGGGTTCTCTCTAAAATCGTATAGGGGAAGACAATGGGATTCATACTACCTACCCATGGTTTGTTAAACTATAAGACGAAATAGTGCAGAGCCCTTCTCTCAAGGTAGTGGAATGTGCACGGTTAGTGCGCAGTTTTTCAAACATTGCGGGCTAACCATGTAGCCACTTAAAAATTTGGGCCTTTAAATATGGGCTCCCTTAGGGTTGTCACATTTCACTCTAAACATCCTCCAACTTGAGCCTCACTCAGTATTTTTGTTTCTCAATAGTTTTAGTGGCTCTGCCACTCATTTTGAAAGAAATTCAAAGGGGTTTCGAGGATGTTTTAAGGTGGTTCTTCCCGAGTAAGTATCTTGTCTTGACATCTCTTTTTTTTCTAGATATAGTCTTCCCTCTCTCTTGTTTTCAATATTTACATCTACTTCATAAAGATATAGGGTTGTCTTATGCCAAAGTGACGATTTTAGTGAATTTTTATGAATGAGAAGAGGGTATATAGTGGTTTTAGTGGTGTGTTCACTAGATTTTGGGTAAGGCTACGTGTGGGTCGATTTTGCATGAACCATACAAGTTGGTGGCTTCTCTCTCGACTCTACTTGGTCAGAATTAGTGGCCTTGGTTGAAAATAATTTTTTTCTCCCTGAATTTAATTGTGATAATGATTTTGAAATATTGTTAGACAACCATTTGGTGTTGATTTAGGGAATTTGGGGGAAATGGGTTATTGATGCAAAAGGGGGCTTTGTTTTGTGGCTTTAGAATGTTGATTTCAAAATAATTAGTCATTTATTATAAAAAAATGTTTTGTGAAAGATGGTTCTCAATAACGAATTTGTTTTTTGAAATGTGGTTTGGCATGGAATATTGGTTAAAGGGTGTTTTCAATAAATGGTTGATTTATTGGAGTGAATTGGCATGTGATGGGAATTATAGTGTGCTTTTATATGGAGTTGGTTTTTTGTGCTGGTTGGTTGATTATGTTTTATGGCTTGTGTTGGTTGTGTGGATGTTGGTGGGAAGTCTCACTATAAAAGGTGATGTATAATTGTCGGAAGAACGACCATTATGGATATTGGTTGGTAAGTGTAGAGACCCAAAACATGACGTACATGGAAATGACATTACTTTTTTGGAATACTTAATACATAACAAAAACCAACACTCAAGGACCTTAATAGTTTAGTGTCTTTGCAAAATCAAAACATAATCTTCTAATCACGATGAAATATCTTCAACATCTCCCATAAAGATCTTCCCCTTTTTTTCTTACCTAAAACCTTGCGTTATATCCTAGGGAAAAGAAAACATATAATGGGTGAGATCAAATTCTTAGTAAGGGTAAGCATGGAGAAAATAAAACAAACCATATACATTTGAACTTAAAAAAATGTACATAATGTTTAAACATCAAAATCTTGAGCAATGAAATAAAACAGAGCAGTACGTAAGGAATAGATCATTATGGAACATCAATCATGAAAAAATTTCATGGGAATAAAGCATGTAATTGTCGCAAATGATTAAGAACTAGATATGATTTCCATAGTAGCCAAGGAATTGCTTCCAAGACCGTCTTAGTGGACAAAGTCCCTTACTGAATCGAGTTCACTCCATGTTCCAGTCCAGTATCACTAAATTGGATTAAATTTTCATTCCAGTCATGTCTATCTCATGAGATATAAATCTTTACCCAATGCATTGGAGGTAGATATATGTCCCACCCATCTCATAATGAAATCATTCTTATGTGTGCCACAACATAAACATAAATCATTCATCATAACCCAAAAAATAAAATGGGTTTCAAAAACATAATCCCATCATACAATAATCCATATAAAACAAATTGATATCATATCATCATAAGAAAATTGAAACCATGTAAATTATAGATTCATTATACTTGAAACATACACATATGAAATAATTTCATTTTAGATGGAAAATGGTTTTGATAAAACACTTGAAATGAATTCTTAAGGAAAATAACCTTTCTTCTTCAAAATCTTTTTCTTTTCTAAAAAATCCATGAAATTTTAAAAGAAAATGATTTAGTTTAAAATAATCATGAAATACTGTAGAGGAAACTTCATGAAAATTAGGCGTTATGACACCGTAAAAATCTGTTCATTTCGTATAAGTTAAAAAAACATTCGCCTCATTCTTTTAATGGAATGTCAAAAAGTACAACGTATGGTAAACAGAAGTAAGATTACTTCCATAACACAAAGTAAAAGTAAAATGTGGGTAAACATGACTTTAAACATACATTGAAAAATATTAAACACTTTGTGGAAAACATTTTTATCGACATGGATGAAATATATAGCCCCATTAAATACTTAGGAATAAATAATCTCAAAAAAGAACGAGATTGGAATAATTATCCCTTAGATCTGATATGATTCGTACGTATTTGAACATCTAGTATAATTATTTAAATAATGTCATTGAATTAATACATAATCATATTCAATGTTATGATATCATATACGGTTAACTTATGACCTTATATTACCCGTTCTATGGAAAATTCCATGCTAAAGCGGCATTTTAGGTAAAATCGATTCATTTATCGTACGTGTTTCGACTTGTTGTTCATACTTATATCCTGATTTAATTAATTACTTAATGTAAAAAATTATTTATATAGAATATATTTTCAGCATATAAATATATATGATAGATCGATAAACAGAATGAAATACACTGTTCATGGAGACGGTAGGTCGTACGTACGCATGAACGTTGTTTTCC
This sequence comes from Viscum album, assembly GCA_963277665.1. Lineage (NCBI taxonomy): Eukaryota > Viridiplantae > Streptophyta > Magnoliopsida > Santalales > Viscaceae > Viscum > Viscum album. Next base: position 1,623,107,313 of record OY728129.1, read on the forward strand.
TTCACTTATTGACTTGAATGGAAGTAGGTAGATGACACATATATATATACTAAATCCAGTAGCATTATTATGTTATATATACCACTATTATTCATTATATATACTTTATAATCATTCTTCCATGGTAAACATGGAGAATGAATCTCATCGCGTCGTGGAGTCGGTAATCCGTACGTACGCACGAGCGATGATATCATTCCCATAATTATTTAATGGGCTTGGAGTGGATGATATAATATATCAGAATCATTATAATGTAATAATAACCATATATAGTTATTCATTACACCATTATACCAATCCAAGTAAGGTGGTTGTGGAAAAACAGATTACACCACGGCATGAAGACGATATTTTGTACGTACGCACATGCGGTGATTTCGTTTTCCATAGGATGGATAGAAGATGAAATGGGGTTTTATAATATTTATAATAACATATCAGTATATTAGTGATACTGATGTTATTAATTTATAATTAAACAACTGAAGAATAAGATGTTGAAGAAGAATGAAACTTGAAAGAATCAATAGAAGAGATAACCTCTTCTTCAACACTCCTCTTTTAAGATTCCTCTTATGGCACTAGATTTGGTCTTTTGAGAAGACCATAACCTCTATAATATAACTAGATATATTGAGAAGAGGAATTGGTAGGGGTTGGCTGAGCATGAGGGCTCAAAACTGAGTGAATAAGAGAGGGAAGGAGGTGCTCTTATATAGAGAGGAGAGGGGCACTTTTGAAAACCTTAAAAATATTAATTAATAATAAAATTAAACCCCACATAAAAACCTCCAAAAATGACTCAATTTGAATATGATATGAGATAGGGTTTTAATCTTATCATCCAATAAAATTTAGACATGTTTTATGTTTATTTTAAACCTTATCAACTTGATTTATCATTATTTAATATATTTAATTCTATTTGTGGTAATAAAATTATAAATTATAAATTGTTATAAATAAATACATAAATATTGCCAATTTTCTAAAATTGGATACTTTATAACCTTTTAGACAATATAATTTTCAATTTTTAGTTTTTAAATATTTTTTTTATTTTTAAATAATTTAATAATATGTTATCTTTTATAAAATATCAATAGTGTCAATATTGACAGTATTCATTATTTGAATTTAAATAAAAACCACACACAAGATATGTTCGAACTAAAATATTTAATAGATTCATAACATGTCATATTTATCTAGAATAATAGTGGATCATATTAAATAGTTCATACAATATTTATTTTAATATCTTTAAAAACATTTATTTGATATTTCAATAAACAAAATAATTTCAACATCACTATTGTGTCACCTTTAGTGATAATTATTTAATCCCTAAAAATTCTAAATAAATTCACATGATGTATATAATTTTGTTAGCTTTCTGGATACTATTCATGTTTGAAGCCACAAGGGACATTCTATGCCGGGTGTTACTCCCTTCCACCCCGGTCATTGGAATCCCCTAGTAGAAGGAATTCTTAAGATTAACGTGGATGCGTCTCTTCCAAAGGATGGGCTTGTTGCCATCGGCCTCCTTGCCCGAAATCATCTGGGGAAAATCCTTGATACTAAATATGAACCACATCAGGCATTATAGGGAACCCTCAGTTGCTGAAGCCGAAGCCATCCTTACTGGTATGATGCTCGCTATTGACAGTGGATGGGGCGATATCATTATTGAGTCCGATTGTCTTACCATTATCGATGCAATTAATCACAACGACGGCGGGCTCCAGTCACTTGGCATCATCATCAGGAGAATTCTCTCACTTCACCAATGTGTCTCAGTATTCACCTTCTCTTTAACCAAAAGGGGAGGAAACAACATGGCCCATCAGTTGGAAGCCTCGGGCCCATTCGATATTAACCAGTTCTGGTTGGACAATTTCCCTTCATGGATTTTCACATGTACTTCTGCAGATCATCATCATTAATGATATTTTCTTTTAATCAAAAGAAATAATAATTAAATTATTTTCATAATCAAAAGTCCATAAAATGAATATATTCCGACCCTTAGGTTATGTGGGTCTACTTTTAGTCATCCAATAGATTTTTTGTAGGTGTTAGGGTAATTTTATAATCTTATTTTTACCCTTAATTACCTGATTTACCATTAACGGCAGTAAATAAAAATCAACGTAGTTACTATTAACAATATCAAAAAAATAAAATTAATATATTAAAATAATTTGGACACACTGAATTCAAATATGGAATAAAGTTTTCAAAATTCAAAACACAGAAGTTGCAGTAATTAATTTAAAATTAATCCCATTGTTAAGAAAACAGGTTTTAAAAGTTAAAACATTGTGAAAGATTGAAATTTTTTGACCTATGATTTCAATGTAAAATTAATGGTAATGACATAAATTATATTAAATAGTAAAAATATATTCTATTTATACATTAAAACCATTCAAAATTATAATTTAACCTTAAAAATTATTGCGATGAAAAACGTTGTTTTTAATTAAAATATAGCTTGTTTTTACTATTCATTAAAATATTAAAGTTATCAGAATAATATGAAAAGTTTATCCAAAGTAAATTTTTATATCATGATTCCAAATATGAATTTTATTTTGTAAAATTCAAATTAAAAACTTTTCAAATACTTGATTTAACGTGGGTGCGCCATCAAAAGGCGCAAAACTGTATTTTTTTAAAAATACTTATTTTACCCAAAAAAATTATTTTGTTCTCATAACATGTTCTAGAAAATGTGTAAGCTGAATAATAATTTTATAAAAGTCAAAATTTAGTTAATAATATTCATAACGTCTTTTCCATAATAATATTATAACAATATATCATTGTTTTGTGAAACGCGGTATTGCGTACTACACACGCTATCGAGGAAGGTCACAATTGCGTGTAATGTTAGACATGTCGGGGATGTGTGTATTGAATGATCCATTTACTGTTTCATACAACACAAGACATCAATTAAATTAAAAAGAATAATTCTTATAAAATCTCAGGTTGTTACATTCTACCCCCCTTAAAATGAATTATGCCCTCGAAATTCGTCGGGGTTATAAATGGTTTACTATCTGAAAGATTCTTTCATTGAAACCAACATTGTAAAAAGGAATACTAAAACATAGTTTTAAAAATTGAAGTATGAATCATATCAGTTACCCAAATTAACTCATCACTGGGTTTCCATATAGGAGAACTTAGGTGAAAATATTAATATGGAAGGGAAACCAAACCATCAAGTTCTGATGGAGAGTGGTAGAGAACATGGAATTGAAAAAGACAAAAATCAAAAAGCCATAAATGTTTTATGATCTAAGGTACCATCTGATTCATCAGATATAAAGTCACTAGGACAACATTTTTTCTTTTCAAGATCATTTCCCCAAAGTTGAAGAATTAAAATTAGAAGAAATACTTACTTTATTTCGGTACAATCTCACCGTTGTTCGTGCCTTGAACAATTTCCACTTTATCCCTTAAAGAAATGAAGTTTAATTTTTCATTCTTAAAGTTTTAGAAAATCATGTGATAGAATTATGGGTCATTCCATCTATCTCAAACAAAAGGTTAGAAACAATTATCAAATATACTAAGTCCATCTATGGTGATGTTAATCGTATATGATTCCAAAAATGGACTTATACTTCATCTATCATACTTCTTAATAAAATAAAACCCATTTATACTAACCAGGGACTTCCTACAGGCCAGTGGTAGGCGATAAAGGCATGTCGCACTTCGGTTGTGGGTTTGATTCCCACAACCTTGTCTGACACAACGGGTTGTCTCCCGTCCTGCAGGTTGTCCTTTTTATGAAACAACATTATTATAGCATCCCATCAATAATATATAAAAAATTCTATCCTTAAACAATACTAACTTACTTCCAACATAATTTGTTCCAATCATTAGGATTATCCAAAATACTAATGTCCAAGCTCATAGTATAAAGAAACCAATTACTAGAAATGTCATCTACCGAGCATGTGAATACCATAATTTATCCCCCATATATCATATGATATATCTTGTCGGTCACATTCAAAACATGTGAATGCCTTAATCATGTATTCTCTTGAAAAATGAATACCCATTTAACATTAGTGAAAACATGATTCCTATCAAAATTAAACTCTTTCCACATACCAAAATCCAAAAATTTTTATATACTCAAACCATGAAATCATTCATGAGATCATTTCGTTTTATCTCTATCCCTTCCTTAGTTTCATATCATCTTCTTTCCAAAAATATTTCAATCACTTTTCATGGTTACTGGTACCATATAATTATTGAAAACCAATACATATATATTCCAAAATTCCACGATACAATAAATGAGATTCCATGATACTATTACAAAAACAATTAATCATTCCACAACATCAGTGTCATACTCAACATCACAAATAGTGATCACATGTGACACCCTTTTATCCTTTTCCTTAAGAGGTTTCTCATGACGATCATCATTAACCATTCGATTAGAGCATTGATTAGCATAATTCCCCATTTCCTTGCACTTGAAGCATTGAAGTGTTGGGGGAGTATTCTCTGTAGTCTTTTCTCTCTTCACATCATTAACTACCTTTTTCCCATTACATCGAAACTCAACTACTTGATGACCTTATTTTCCATACTAAAAACATTTTATAGCACCTTTTAGGCAATCTACACCATGCTTCATTCCACACTTTGACCATAAATTAACATTCATATTCTTTTCACCATTGTTCTGAGATTTTTCATTAAACTCCATCTTTTGTTTCTTGTCAAAAACCCTGAGATGGATATATAACACCAGCTTCCATTCCTACCTTGATAGAACAAAGCACAATTTCTTCATAGATACTAAAGTCTCTTATATCTAATGTCCTTCAATGACTTGGTTTTAAGCCACTGAAGAATCAATCAACATTACTTTCAGGTTTGATGATAAATCCAGATGCATACCTTGCAAGCATTGTAAAATTATCTTCGTATATACCAACAGATTCATCATCCCTTTTCTGAAGCTCAAAGAACTCCTTTTCCATATTTTTTCAAAGAATACGAGAGATGTACTTATTGATAAAAAAGTTCTTGAACTCGACCCATTCCATGGATTCAGTTTCACCTTGGGGCCTTTTATTCTTAATTAGAGTCCACCACTGGTTTGCTTCACCATCAAAATGGTAAATAGCCAGAATGACTTTTTCATATTCCGAACATCGAAGTATGGAAAATAAATTTTCAATGGTACTGATCCATTGTTCAGCAACATGTGGATCAGAAGACCCACAGAAAGAAGGTGGGTGTTGCCTCACGAAGGACTCAATATAATATTGTTCCCTTCTCTACTCATTTGGAAGTCCATAATGATTCATAGCTTGTGTAAGTATAGAAATAAGATTTTGCAGTCCATATCCTATAAAATTGGTTTGTTCAGGAGGAAAATCATTGCATTTCATTTTACATTGATCAACACAGTTCCTTTGGGTTCCAGCCATCATCTAAAACCCAAAAAAAATAGTGTAAGAGTAAAAAATCATGCTAGGAAAAAATAATAATAAAGGGGGATTACCTTCAATATATAACATCTTATGATTAATTCTAAGATAGTTACTGTAATTCTATGAATATAACCTATACTTATACTTAACCTTAGAGACATCCCTAGAAATACCTTATAAATATCTCTAGGGATCTCACTAAATTTATCGCATCCTAGTTTCCAAAGGTTTACTAAACCTTTTCTCTGATACCAACTATAGAGACCCCAAACATGACGTACATGGAAATTAAATTACCTTTTTGGAATACTTAATACATAACAAAAACCAACACTCAAGGACCATAATAGTTTAGTGTCTTTGGAAACTCAGAACATAATATTCTAATCATGGTGAAATAACTTCAACATCTCCCATAATGATCTTCCCCTTTTGTTTTCTTACCTAAAACCATTCATTATATCATGGGGAAAAGAAAATATATAAAGGGTGAGATAAAATGCCCAGTAAGGGTATGTATGGAGAAAATAAAACAACCCATATACATATTAACTAAAAAACATGAACATAATGTTTAAACATCAAAATCTTGAGCAATGAAATAAAACATGGTATTACATAAGGCATAGATCATAATGGAATGTAAATCATGATAAAATAGCATGGTAATAAAACATGTAATTGTGGAAAACCATTAAGAACTTGATATGATTTCCACAGTAGCCAAGGTACTAATTCCAAGACCATCTTAGTAGACAAAGTCCCTTACTGAATCGAGTTCACTCCTCGTTCTAGTCCTGTATCACTGAACCAGATTAACTTAATGTTCCAGCCATGTCTATCTCATGAGATATAAATCATTACACAATGAATTGGAGGGATATAAATGTCCCACTAATATCATAATTAAATCATTCTTATGTGTTCCACAACATAAACAGAAATCATTCATCATAACACAAAGAATAAAATGGGTTTCATACATATCATCCCATCATAACATAATCCATATAAAACAAATGGATATCATTTCATCATAAGACAAGTGAAACCATGTAAATCGTAGAGACATTATACTTGAGACATACACATATGAAATAATGTCATCTTAGATAGAAAATGGTTTTGATAAAACACTTGAAATGAATTCTTGTGGAAAATATCCTTTCTTCTTCAAAATCGTTTTCTTTTCTCAAAATACCATGAACTGTTAAAAGAAAAGTATTTTTTTTGAAAATAATAATGAAATATTGTAGAGGAAACATCATGAAAATTAGGCATTATGAAATCATAAAAATATTTTCCTGCCGTATAATTTAAAAAACATTCTCCTCGTACTTTTAACGGAATAGTCAAAAAGTACCATGTATGGTAAACAAAATAAGATTACTTACATACCACAAAGTAAAATTAAAAGAGGGGTAAAAATGAATTGAAACATAAATGGAAGAATATTAAACACTTTATGAAAAACATTTTTATTGACATGGATGAAATGTATAACCCAGTACACACTTACGAATAAACAATCTCGGATAAGACCAAGATTGGAATAATTATCCCTTACCTTAGGTCCGATATGATTTCTACGTATCTGAACCTCTAGTATAATGATTTAAAAAATGACATTTTCTTATTACAGAATCATATTCATTGTTATTATATCATATATGGTTCACTTATGAACTTATATTACCCGTTCTTTTGTAAATTCCATGTTAAAGCAATGTTTTGGGAAAATCGTTTCATTTACCGTACGTCTTTCGACTTGTTGTTCTTACTTATATACTGATTTACATAATTCATGAATATAAAACATTATTTTTATAGAATATATTTTCAGCATATAAATATATATTATTGATCGATAAACGGAATGAAATACACCGTTTATGGAGACAGTAGCTCATGTGTACGCATGAACACTATTTTCCTTTCCGAATTGACTTGAATGGAAGTAAGTAGATGAAATATATATATATACATAAATAAATTAGCCTTATTTTGTTATATATACCATTATTATTCATTATATATATATTATAATCATTCTTTAATGGTTAACTTGGTGAATGAATCTCATCACGTCATGAAGACGGTAATCCGTACGTACGCACGAGAAATGATATCATTCCCATTATTATTGAATAGAATTGGAGTGGATGATATAATATCTTAGAATCTGTATGATTTTATAATATCCATATAAAGTAATTCTTTACACCGTTATACCCATCCAAGTAAGGTGGTGGTGGAAAAACAGATTACACCACGACGTTGAGGCGGTATTCCGAACCTACGCACGCACAGTGATTTCATTTTCTATAGGATGGATAGAAGATGAAATGGGGTTGTTTAATATTTATAATAACATATCAGTATATTAGTTATATTGATGTTATTACTTTATAATTAAACAACTAATGAAGAATAAGAAGTTGAAGAAGAAATAAATTTTAAAGAATCGGTAAAAGAGAATACCTCTTCTTCGACACACCTCTTTTTAGCTTCCTATTAAGGCACTAGAGTTGGTATTTTGAGAAGAAGAGAACTTCTATAATATAACTAGAGAGGTTGAGAATATAAATTTGTAGGGGTTTTACAAGATTTAAGGCTGAAAATTGAGTGAATAGCTGAGGAAAGTAGGTGCTCTTATATAGGAGAGGAGAGGGGCACTTTTGGAAACCTTAAAATATTAATTAATAATAAAATGAAACCCCACTTCAAAACCTCTAAAAATGACTCAATTAGAATATGAGATGAGATAGGGTTGTAATCTCATATTCCAATAAAATTTAGACATGTTTTATGTTTATTTTAAACCTTATCAACATGAATTAACATTATTTAATCTATTTAATTTTATTTGTGGTAATAAAATTAAAAATTTTAAATTGTTATAAATACATACTTAAATGTTGAATATTTCTAATAATTGGATACTTTATAACCGTTTCGACCATATAATTTTCAATTTTTATTTTTTAAATTTGCTTTTTTATTTTTAAATAATTTAATAATATGTTATTTATTATAAAATATCAATAGTGTCAATTTCGACACTATTCATTATTTGAATTTAAATAAAACCACACATAATATATGTTCAAACATAAATATTTAATAGATTCATAACATTTCAGATGTATCTATAATAATCGTGGAGCTTATTAAATAGTTTATACAATATTTATTTTAATATTTTTAAAACCATTTATTTCTTATTTCAATCAATAAAATAATTTCAACATCACTGTTGTGTCACCTTTAATGATAATTATTTAATCCCTAAAAATTATAAATAAATTCACGTGATGTAGATAATTTTATTATATTTCTGGAGACTATTCATTTTCTATGTTTTATGATTCTTATCACTAAAATAAAATTATAATACTTATAAGATTTAAGAGAGTGACATGTTGTCACTTTCCTTCGTTTTAATAATAATTAAATTATTTTCATGGTCAAAAGTCCCTAAAAAGAATCTATTCTGACCCTTAGGAGATATGGGTCTACTTTTAGTCATCCAATAGAATTTTTACAGGTTTTAGGGTAATTTTATAATCTTATTTTTACCCTTAATTACCCAATTTACCTTTAACCGCAGCAAATAATACTTACCGTAGTAACTATTCGTAATATCAAAAAAATAAAAGTAACCTATTAAAATAATTTGGACCCACTGAATTAAAATATGGAATCCATTTTTCAAAATTCTAAACACAGAAGTTTATGTAATTAATTTAAAAGTAATCCCGTTGTTAAGAAAACGGGTTTTAAAAGTTAAAACATAGCCAAAGATTAAAATGTTTTTACCTATGATTTCAATGTAAAATTAATGGTAATGACATAGATTATATTAAATGATAAAAAATATATTCTATTTAAATTTTAAAACCATTGAATATTATAATTTATCCATATAAATTATTGCGATGAAAAAATTTGTTTTTAATTAAAATATAGCTTGTTTTTACTATTCACTAAAATATGAAAGTTATCATAATAATATAAAAATTTTATCCAAAGTAAATTTTTATATCCTGATTCCAGAATAGAATTTTATTTTGTCAAATTGAACATATAAACAGGTCAAAAACTGAATTTAATGGGGTGTGCCATTAAAAGGCGACAAAACTGCATTTTTTTAAAAATAATTATTTTACCCGAAAAAATTATTTTGTTCTCATAGAATGTTCTAGAAAATGTGTAAGATGAATAATAAAGTTATAAAATTAAAAATTTAATTAATAATATTCATAACGGCTAGTCCATAATAATATTATAATAATATATCATTATTTAGTGAAGCCCGTTATTGCTTACTATGCACGCTATTGAGGAAGGTCGCGATTACGTGTAATGAAAGGCAAGTCAAGGATGTGTGTAGTGAAAGATCCCTTTGTTTTTGTGTAAAACACCAGAAATCAATGAAATTAGAAAGATTAATTCTTATAAAATCTCAGGTTGTTACAGGAATCACCAGTAGTTGGAAATTTAGTGAACGGATTGGATGAAGCACCACCGTTTTGGGTGCCTTGTAGTGTGTTGATTTACATGATGGAATTTGTTGTGTTAATGTGAAATGGTGAAATGGAATATGGAATGGATTTCTATATTTCCCTTGAAGTTCATGGTTTCAGGAAAGGTGTCTTGGGAAGGGTGTGATTGGCTCATTGGTAATTGTTGACCTATTTATTTATTTATATAAACTATTTTATATACATGTCAAAATAGTTTTATCCTACTAGAATGTGTAGGGATAAAATGTACAGAAATTCTACTGAGTATTATTACTCACCCTGGATTTGGATCATCGATTATTTTGTAGATGTTGTGTTCCGGGACACAGGTAAAAGTAAAGAATCTCATTTTTCGAGTGGTTCGGCATGATGCATTGGTGATGTTGTGGTGCTTCGATCATGGATCCTGGTGTGGAGCTATGGACCGTGTCCTAGTTTAGTTGAAGTCTTATTATAGTCTTCTGCTTGATACTTTCATTTTGGCTGGGTTGTATTTGGAATGAGGAATTTTTACGGATTAGTTGGTTGTGTTTTGGTAATGTATGAGTTTTGTTGTTTTGTTAACAAGCATCATGTATTTTGTTGGTAGTGGAATTTTAGGTTGGTTGGTTGAATCTCAAAGGAAAATCATTCCCAAATCCATTCTTGAATCCCTCCGCATTTCTTTCCAGCCTCTGGAACCTTTTGAACGTCGCTTAATCCCATGTATCCTTCCTCCACCATCTCAATCCAATGATATGGGGCGGGTTGTAACAAGTAGTATCAGTTTTTTTGGTCCTTGAATTTCATGTCAGAATAGTTGTTGTGTAAATTGGAGTTAATATTTTGTCATGGTGTTGACATTCGTTCTTATTCTGTTCCTTGAGTTGGGATTGCAGCAAAGCATAGAATTATCAAAACTAAGAATTTATAGCATAAAAGGATGTATCCAACCCTTTATGGTGAACATCATGTTACTAGGGATTTGGGTATATGAGTGTTCAGAGACCCTTATTGGTATTAGATATCTCATTTTCATTAGAGTATCCAATGACATGATCATGGCATGAAGGGTAGAAATTAATTACCACTAGGATGCATATTTCATTGGGGTATAAAAATCTATGGTGTGGTATGAATGTGTGTACTTCAGAAAATAGGAATTCGGTTTCAAAACCAAAGGGTTTGAAACATGGAACCAAGTGGTATTTGGAAATTGGGTTGATTTTAAAAACATGGTTGATTTGTCAAAATAGTGAAATACAGGAAATGTGAACTTGTGGAAAGCATGTCTGTGATAATTTTTATGTAATTGACATTCAAAATTGAATACCCGTTTTTGGTAAGGGAGTGAGACTTATGTTTGTTTTGTAATGATAGAAATGGAACCAGGTAGGAATTGTAGAGACCAACATATGGAAGCTGCTGAAAATGTGGTTTTACCTGAACCTCGGGTCAACCAAAAGCTAGTGTAGAGGACAGTGAAACTTTCTATGATATGGAATGTGGAAATAAAGTGGGTGAAAAAAATGTGGATCAAGAAGTTCAGTTTCAACAGCTAAATCCACAGATGTTTAGGATTTATTCGGAGCCAAAAAGGGCATATGCGTGGATGAATAGAATGAATATGATATTTGACTTATTGGGAACACCGACTGAGCTGAAAGTGAAACTAACCACGTATATGTTAGAAGATAGCACCTATCAGTGGTGGGTGCTGGCCGCCCAAGCCTGGACGAACCAGAGTCTAACATGGGTGGTTTTTGAGGAATTGCATAAAAAAATTGACCCTCATACGTTCAGAATTCAATGTAAAATATATTTCCTCAATTTCAAGAAAGTGAACTTTTCTATAATAGAATGTGCGACTTTGTTTATAAACATAGTCCAGTTTTCACCCGATGTGGCGGGTAGTAAATCATTGAAGGGGAAACATTTTATGGTGGGATGAACTAGGAAATTATTTCCAAGATAGCAGTTCGATGTATAGATGATTACAATGGTGAATAGACCTACAGTGGTTGTGTGAGACATTTTTTGGGCTAAAGGTGGGGGAGCTATTTTTTTTACCCATGGGAAATAGTTGGAATTCAAATTCTAGGTTCAAGCGGAAGAGGGACACATATTTCCATGGTTGGGGTCTGACTCAGAATACAAATGTAGTATCATTGAATATTCCTCCAATTCCATTGAGTAAGAGAGGATGTTTTCAATGTGGTTCTACGAGCCACATCAACAGTACTACACAAAACAACCTCGATCATGTCATAATTGTATGCAGATGGGGCATCGATAGTGTTAGTGTGATTATGCTCTGAGGTCGGGTGTTCGTGACTCTCTTCAGGGGTCCAGGGGTCTTATGCCTCAATAGGACGATGGTGGTAGCATACCCCATGGTATTAGAGTAATGTTAGTCATGGTGATTTGAGGAACATCATGACTCCTTTTCAAGGTAATAAGGAGCAGAGTTTATCAAGTAAGTAGTTTTTTGGAGTCTAGGAGGAGGTGATGGATGATAATTTGGGACCATCCATGGTGTGAGGTATGGTCCTTTTTAAATTCAACGTCGATGAAAGATTTGTCGGATACAGTTGTTGTACATTCTTTTACTTCTTCATGCATCATTGATTTATTGGGTTTACACGTGGAAATAATGCCTTCTATTTTGAATGTACCAACTCTTCTGGGTCAAAGAGTGTGTCAAGCCTTCCTATGTCGAGGCTATTTTTTAGTTTTGGATGACATCAAATTGTTGGGGGATTTTTCAAATCATGACGTGGATTCTTATGATATAATCTTAGGAATGGATTGGTTTCCAATGTTTAAGGCCCACATCCACTTCTATGTGTGAATGGTTTGTTTTGTGACGGAGGATGGAATTAAACAAATATTTAGAGGGGGGATAGTGCAAAGCTGGGTACAACAGATTTGATGGAAGCAAATGGTGGAACGATCTCACATCATTTAGAGGCCTTGTTGATGGCATCAGTGGAAGTTGTTGAGAATAATGTTCTTCCAGTAGTTGTGTAATAGTTTATAGATGTCTTTCATAAAGAACTCTCTGGGTTTCCACCCATGAGAGAAGTTTCATTTATGATTGATCTCCTTTTGGGGAGAATTCCTATCTCACTTGCATCTTACCAAATAAAACTATCAGAATTATAGGAATTAAAGGTGCAGTTGTATGAGTTATAAAAAAACATTTCATCCAGCCTTGCACGTCTCTATGACAAGTGCTAGTTTTTTGTTAAAAAGGCATATGGAACCTTGTTTCTATATTTAAATTATCGTACACATAATCTGGACATAATAAAGAATTGATATCCACTTACACACATTGATTATTTTTTTGACCAGTTGAGGGGAACTAAGTGCTTCTCTAAGATTTACATGTGGTCAGGGTAACCTCAATTGTGGGTAAGGTAGGAGGATATTCCTAAAGCAGCTGTCAAAAGTAGATATGGAAATTACGAGTATGTGGTTATGAACTTTGGTCTAAAAAATTCACCAGAGGGGATCATGGAATTGAAGATTCGGATATTTTAGAGACATTTATATTATTTTTTGGTGGAATTGGTGGATGATAATTTTCAAATTGTTTTGCAGTTAATTTTTTTATAATTTTCTGAGATAATCGAAATTTTAGGTAACAACTAAATACATTATAAATATATTTTGTTCATTATTACATTATAATGACACAAAATTGATTTAATAAACACTATAAAGGGAATGAAATAACAAATATATGTTTTCACATTGATATAGTTTTATTTTATATTTATTTTATTAATTTTTGAATGCTTTTTTGAATCCCCAAAAACCATTAATATATTTTAAGGTTTAAAATTCATTTCATTAATATTGTGACTCGCTCACACATTAAAAAGCATATTATTTTATTATTTTTTTCCATTGAAATATGAAATTTTTTAAAACACTACACTTTGGAATAAACCATGGAAAAAATTATTTGTTTGCTTTGGGGTTTTTCTTTTTATATTATAAAGATCCCAAAACTCATGTCTATGAAATGATAATGAATTACCCACTCATTTACAGTATAAACACACCTAATATCCCATTTTAATCATTTAAAATCATCTAAGAACGTTCGTAATCTTCCCATATATATATAGTCCTCCGAAGGTTTGAAAAAGACATCAAAAGCTCTTCCAAAGAATTTTGATTCACACTCTCAAGGTATTGGTTATTTTATTTCCCCACATTATTCAAGTATCTTTTTTATTATATTCCATTTTATTCATTTAATAATTTTGGGATATGCACTTAAATATCCCTATTAAATCCCCTAGGATTCATAAATGACGACATACCCCTTTTTCACACATCAATCCGTACCATGAACATTTATTTTCCCCATTATGGTACCGAAATTCCACAATTATTTTCCATGATAGACCATTATGTAGCGAGTACCCATCTCTATTTCCTATCAATAGTGATAACCATTATAAACTTATGATTCATTTCTTAGGGAATTACGTTAATATATTATACACTCACTGATCATGGAATTAAATACGATGACGAATGAATCAATTTTTTTATCAATATAGCACACATAAGCATGCGAATTAAATGAATTTGACGAGTCCCCCTAGAGTTATGTAGATCTAAAATTTATTTGTTAATGTTTTAGTCTAATGAGATGTCATTTAAGAGAGTTAGAAGTAAACTAAATCCATCATGAGACTCTTTCTATCTGTTTTTTTGGATGATATTCTTGACATGTGTTTATGACACTGTGTTTTATGATGTTTCCCGCTTTCCCATGTTTCGTTTATTTTAACACTCTATATCATGCCTCGTTGTCCATGGATATGTGTCTCACCCCTTTTAGGTCCCATTAATATTCATATTTTCTACAATTTATTTATTTATCATTATTATTCCATGTTTATTACCTTAGTGGGATTTATATCTCACCACTTTCATATTTATATCCATAGGTTCTCCCATGTAGTGTTAAGTACGAAGGAATAATATGAACATGACAAGGAAATTTTCAATAAAAATCATGTATTCCCTATTTTATGTTGTAGTTTAATGTACCTAATTTGTAAAAAAACTATAATTATAAATATTATGGGTGATATTAAGTGTAATATTATGTAGTAAATCATTTTTAATGTGTAATAATGAGCAGTGTTGCAATAGTTGCTTCCAAAAGAAAAAATTAGTTATTTTTGGTATTAAGATTAGAAATATATATAGAAATCCTAAGGGATAAGGCTATGTAAATTAATGAATCCCTAAAATTTGGTTACTATTGATTGTTTTTTTGTCATGAAAAAACATCCATGTCTAGATACTCCTTATGGATGTGGATCTAGCACAAATTCACATAGGTATAAAACCATAAAACACTGTGTTGATCTAGACTCTGCCAAGAACTAGTGAATGAAAACAAGCCTTTCTATAAACCTATTTTGACGCACTTAGGGTAAATTCATTGGTAAATTTATAATCCAATTATGCACCATTATTAAGGGAATGAAAATTACACACAAAAATATACGTTAGAAAATAAATCATGGATAACATATATTAAATCCTAGATATTCATTAGTTAAGGAAATAAATTTAATTTTTATGTTATCTCTTTAATTCCATTATGTTCACATTTATGTGTTTAATACTTTAAAAATACTATTCTATAATTTTCCCTTTATTCATGAAAATTTCTAAAAATAAGAGAATTCCCATAAAAATCTAGTGGGAAGGAAAATGTGATGAATCCCCCAACGATATACCCAACAAGATTTGAACAAGAATCACATACATTGTGACAATTTTATCTCATATAACTTATGTTTTAAATAGAATTCAAGACCAGGAGGTGTGCTAAAATCCCCATAAGAATGAAAAATCTACATTTGAGAGCATTATTTAAAAAAGCCCTCTAAATATCAATGGATAATCTAAGGAACAATGGATAAAATCCATTGAGAAGATATTATACATACATCAATGTTATTATAATAAGAAGGTTCTATAGGTTTTTTATCGTAAGGAGGGAGAATATGATTAGTGTCGGACATTGATCATGAATATGTAGCCTAAATAATTTATCAAAACGATGGGGTGGAAGTTATTCTGGAATGTTCTTTTTTTGATAAATATTTTTCTTTAACTCTCTAATATAAAATGGAATGTAAGTTTCTTCCACTCTTGATAGAAGATGAAGAATCTATTGAGGGTTATGAGGAATACTTTTACAGAAATACACAATATGCCATCTTCTTTATCGTTATCTATCCTATTTAAAAATATTATTATTAAAACGTTTTAAAGAAAAATTGGAAATAATTATTCACCAGAAAGATACCACAACATGCTGAAAGATCTCACAAAATGATAAAACACCAGACCAAGGTTATTTTACTTAGCTAATCTATAATGTTCCTAGTGTAGCATACTAACTTGGGTTTCCAAATCCTCTCTAATGATCTCCTCAAGGTGAGTGATCATGCTTTCCATTTTCTGAATAAATTCTTATGTGTTAAATATGATCTAATTGAATCACTCGGCTAGTAGTCAGTCTTTTTTGGCTATCCAAAGTTTTTTATCCTCCTTGGAATCAACAGTGAACCTATGTTTATAAATTCTTTTTATTCCCTCTTTTGAGACATTGGGCCGAAAAAAAATTTCATGCATTTCTTCCTTGGAGTTAAAGACAAGTTTTAATCACTCCCCACCCCCTTCTTCCCTGTCTCTTGTATTCATGCTCAATTCTTCACTTTCCTCATTCAAGAAGACTTTTGCTTTTTTATTTATACCCTTCATGGCCAACCGAGTCTCTATTGGTTTTGGCATATATGAGTAGTCCTGGCATCCCTTTGGTTTTTCTCCTGAACCATAATACATTTCCCTGAGTCACACATATCTTTTTTACCCTTCTTCTTTCTAGGACTATGAGGACCTTTACCTTGAATTAAGACCATTATATCCACTAAGGGGTGACTAAAACCGTCATCACCAGAAGAATCCACTTCTTGAGGCAGTGGTGGGTCTTGGGTATCCATAAAATCAAAGTGATTCCCCATCATTATTGATGTGCCATCTATGAGGGCCACCTGCTTACAAATAGAATCCTTACCTGTTTTAGTCCCCCAAAAAAATTCATTTCCCCATTCCCAGCCTTCCTAAGACCTTTGGAGTTTTCTTCGATGGTGTTTGGGTCTAAGGCCCCTATGAAATTCACTCTATCCAGCCCTTCTTGTTCGCTTTGAGAATATGTTGCATCCAACAGGAAATATTTCCCATGCATCATATCCAGGACTGTGGGATGCTCATATCCTCATTCCATAAACTGGTGCTGCAAGTTGGTGTCCTCCGAGGCTCAATCATTAGAGCCATAAGGCCTTTGAACAACACTCAATGTCAAGATCACAATTGAGGAATCATTCTTAGCTACTTCATTGTGTCTCAAGTTCTTCTTTAAATGCGTAAAAACATCCACAACTCACACCTTAGCATCCATAGGCTTCACACATTTTACTTCCACTAGAGGGGTCAAGGGAGGCCACTTCTGGAGTTGATCCCCTCGTGTACAGGCCTTCACACCCAGACTGGCGTGATCTAACGTTGTCTGAGAAACCCCACACACCTCTACATTCTCATCCCTACCATCATAATCCTACAACTTCTAGTTCATAACAGGATCAACCTGCACCACATTCCCCTTCGGTTGCACTGATCTCATCTTGATTAACCCTTTTCCTACGACATCAAACAGAGACCGAAATTCCTAGTATGTGACACCGTAGGTACAATATTGTCCATGATTCGAATACAACCCTTTGTTTCCAGTGAAACTCTTCTTTGATAGAAATCCACCACCACTCTGTGGGGGACTTTGAAACATTAGCATATACACATACACGATGAGAGATTTGGTGAAATACTGCTGATATATGACTTTCAGAACACAAGTATCTACCGACCATATTGCCTAATATTTGGAAATTTTAAGGTTTATATATAGGGATAGGTAGATCCAGAAATCTTTACATACCACAGATAAAGGCACATCATGATCCATGATATCGTTGATAGAAAATCAATGAAGAAAAAATATGTATCAGTTGATTGCACGAGTGGCTATGGACAATGCAGCAATCAGTTCATCCTTCGAGGAGAAACAAATAATCTGGTGATACTGATCGAGGAGACCCACCATCACACATTCTTGTATATCCCATTAATAAAATATGAATTGGTCAAAAGCATCGACAAAGGGGATACAAACCTTTAATCGTGCTATAAGTGTCAACCGATGAAGACCCATGGCCTCTTTGAACTCTTTTGCAGAGATCACAAGCCAGGGAAAGCTGTTTTATGAGGTTAGGGACCTTAGGGAAAAGATGTATTGATGGAATGGGGGGAGAGAAATCCAAAATCATTAATGGGATAAAGGGTCGAGCCATCAACAAGTAAGGGAGGACATGTCCCCTCTCCCACTGGGGAGAAGAGGTCTAGATCTGCAAGCATCTCTGCTAGGACATCATCGCCGGGGTTCGAGCTCCATAGAGGATCAATTCCTAATTTCTTTTTCATTAACCCATACTAAATTGTTGACCACATCTGTGGTTGTCCAAAACATAGTATAATAAATTCCATTATGATCAAAGACATTGATAGCTATGATAAATTGATTCATATTCCATGAAAGTTGAAATAATGATCAATGAATCAGAAGTGTATCATGGGGATAAGAAGTTGAATGTGGAGTTTAATTATAATTTCCTGATTGATAAATCCAATGTTGTTAATAAAATTAAACATCCCAAAATTGAAATGTGTGAATAGAATTTACTTGGAAATTTCCTAGGGGGGGGGGGAGAAATTCAATAGGTGTTGGAATGAAGGACACATAACTAGGGATTTCCAATGGGTGAAACTCACTAATGAAAATAAGGAAAGGAATGCTCGGGCCATGATTCTTAAAATTTTCTATTACATCAACTAAAAAACAAAGGAACCTTTCAAATCCATTAATTATTATAATAGGTTTTTAGGGACAAAAAACAACCTCCTAGGTTGCAAGGGCCGTTAATTTCTATTACAATGGTTGAGGTGGATACTGAAAATTATGGGGTGATAGGTATTCTATTGATTCATTCAATATTATTGAATTTACTTTTTGATATTAGTACTACACATTCCATAAAACCAGGAATGTTTATTAAAACTATTATAAGACCACCAAAAATCATGTCTGTATAGCAATTAGTGGAAATGGAAGATTTGGAAATTAATGCATCATAAGTATATAACACCTCCCCTGACCAAATGTATGAGATAAAAAACCCAGAAAACCTTGTAATAAACCCTTTTATGGAAATTTTATGCAATTAGATGTATGGATTGTATATCCCTATAGATATCGAACATATGTTTTAGAAATAATGAAATCAAACTTTGTATTGAAAATCCACCACCCCCCTCAATTCTGTTGAAGTATAAGGGGATGAAAACTTTTATATAGCACCATCAAATCAATAATGGATATTAGTTACTAATGAGAAAGAGATTATAGATCAAATTATTGTGTCTATGGAAAGGATTATCCGTGAAAACAAAACCATTGTGATGGAAACACTAATGTGTTTCCCAAAGAATTAACTTCTCTTCTTCCCATCCGAGAGGTTGAATTATCAGTAGATCTTCATTACTTTGGGGGTTTCCATTATACAAGACACTATATAGAATAACTATTTTTGGACATGGAAAAAAAGAAACAACTACATGATAATATTGATAAAGGGTTTATAATCCCAAGTGATTCACCATGTGGTGCACTATTTCTCTTCATCCAAAAGAAGGATGGTTCAGTGCACATTTACATTAATTATCATGATCACAATCAGATCATGATAAATAATAATTATCCTCTTATAAAGATTGATAAATTGTTCGACCAGATATGTAGAGAATAATTATATTCTGTGGTGGATTTTGGGATGGGGTATTACCAAGTCAGTGTGAGTAAGGAGAGTATATCCAATGCTACTCTTCGTTCAAGGTACAGTCACAATGTGATCATAGTAATTACATTTGGAATAAAAAATGGTCCAATAAATTTCATCGATATGATGACTAGATTCATTATAGAATACCTTGAAATGATTTTGGTTTCCTTTATAGATAATATTATAAAATACATCAAAAGAAATTAGCGGTATGAGGAGAATCTGAGAACTGTGTGGAAGAACCTGTGAAAGGAAGGGTTTTGTGAAATGTAAAACTACTATGTATTTTGGAAGATAGAAGTATCATTTTTTGGGAAACGTATCACAATAAATGGGATATCTATGGACACTTCAATGAAAGGGGAAATTTAAGGATGGATTATGCCACTATCAGTGATATAGATCCACAGTTTCCTTGTATTATTTGGTTACTATCATCATTTCTTGAAATAATTCATAACATTCTCAAACTGTCTAACCCAAAAAAATATGAAGGGTAATGATTACAAGGAAAGAATAAATGTGATGAGAGTTTCTAGGATTTTTAAAGGATTCTTATTGCTGCATCTATACTAAAACTACCTACAATTTTATAATTTTTCATGGTATTATGTGATGCTTTAAATTTGGTGTTGGGATATGTGTTAATGAAAAATGAAAAACTGATAACCTATGCTTCAAGGATGATGATGGTTCTGGAATAGATCTACACAATGCAAGATCTGAGGTTTTCTAGAGTTATATAAACATTGAAAATATGGAAGAATTATCTCTTTAGGAAGAAGTGTTTAATATGAATGAATCTAATAATATTAAATTATATATTCCTACAAAAAGAGATGAATATTAACCAATTAAGATGGTTAGAGATAATCAATGAATATGTGTTCCCTATTAACTACCATCAAGGGAAATATAATAAAGTTGAAGACTATCTAAGCAGAAATGATCAATCAATTATATATTTGAATTGAATTGAGAGGGATACGATCTTCTTATATTTAAAACGATGAAAGTTGGAATCATAAAACAAGTAACATGATCAATCCTTAGACAAATGGTTTATTAATAGTCCCTTCGGGTGATGATATAGGATTCCTAAATATATGATGTGGAAATTAAAAAATTGAAGAATCTATCAGAAAAAGGAAACACTTAGAGTTTAATTTTAATGAATAAGTAGTTCTGTGATTCCGATCATGTCTATGTGTACCATCAACACATGAGCCCCAGCCCGGTTGGTGAGGACACGGAAAGTGCGTCGAAGAGACCCAAGATCAGATCTGGGTGGAGACATATTTCCAGGTACTATAGTAGTACAGTATCAGGAACTGTAGCAGGCACTGTTTTGTACTGCTGAAGATAGAACTATTCATCCATCTAGGCCTCTAGGCCACTGGATTGGTCGTTAGGTCCTACAAGGCTTTCAGTCTACCCAAGGACTTTGGGCTAGTTGTTTCTCAAGTCCTTAGGGACACCTTAAGGCCTTAGGGCTACACCAAGTTTTTCAGACCACATGATGTAGATGTACCATTTATACTATAATGAAAAAGGATTCCGATAAGGATTCGGGCAGAAACATTTACTAAAGCAGAGCTAACCGGAATTTCAGGAATGGGAGGGTATAGATTTGACATCAATACTTTTCCTATAAAACATTTCATAGGACTGATAGCAGACCATCCATAAAAAGGCGGGGTGCTGATATTGTGAAATATGTTGGGGAGTAGAAGTTCTATGTTGTCTTATCTGGGTGACTCCCTCTAAGGGCTACAGGTCATGTAATTGTCTATAAGCCTTCAGGCCTTGTAAGGGTTCCACCTCACCCCTTGAAAGGTGGATTATCAAAAAATAAATAATAAATTAATGCCTTCAGGACATTCTGACTATGTGTAACATCAAATCCCTAGTTAAAGAAGGAGTTTTTGGATAATAGAGAGATTTCAAATTTCTCCATCTATCCTAGATGAATAATTATTTATTGAGATCTCTAAGAGATATATTGGTTGGATAATTTGAATAATCTTATTGTGTAATATACAAAAATATTTCATATATATATATATATATAAGTAATGGTTAAATTCTATAAATATAAGGAGATAATGATACCATTACCCATAGCTACATGGAATTGGGAAAAAACCACCATTGAATTTTTCAGTAGTCTAACGAAGACATAAATAGGAAATAATGGTATCTATGTTTTAGTGTATAATCTTAATAATACATCATAGTTCATTCAAATTCACATGGAATTATCACTTGATCAAATTAAAAGGATATAAATTTTAGAAGTGGTGAGGATTTATAGAACCCCACAATCAATTATATTTGAAAGAGAGTTGTGATTTACCTCTATGTTCTAGAAGAGTCATCAACATGCTATAAATACTAAGGTGAACATAATCATGACTTATCACACTCACAATGATGGAAATTTGGGTACACTATCTAGAAACTAGTGGACATACTGATTGGACTTCTAATTGACTTAAAAGTATGATATATTCAACATATTCTTCTTGTTGAGTTCTCATACAAAAATATTTTTCACTCAAGCATCCAAATGATTCCATATGACACCATTTATTGGAATTTGATTACAACACCGAAATGTTGGGATAAATTCAGTGAATGAAAACTACTAGTTCTTGAAATGGTTAAGGAAATGGTGTAAACATATTCCAATAAATGGTGTCATATGGATTCATTTGATCCAGTTCTTAATGACATTGTCCAATAAATATTTCTCCAATAATTTACAATATAAACCCACCCATGACCCAATTTCCAATAACTCAAAATCTTTTGGACTATGTCATTAATCTTCTCTCCCATCTATAGAGTCCTCCTAGGCTTCCCCCATGCACCATATAAACTCATCCCAATCATTTAGTGTCACACTCTCGAGGTATGGGTTCCTTTATTCCTCCACATTATTCAGGTATCTTCTATATTCTATTGAATTTTAATCCAGTTCTTAATGTTGATATATGCTCCTACACATACCCATTAATTCCAATATTATTCTTATATGATTATACACCCCTTTAAATATCAAAACTACCTCCCATGATCATTTATATTCCTAGTTATGCTTCCAAAATTCAACCACAATTTTACTTTCCAATTAATTATGTATAGGATACCCATAAACCTTTAATATAAAATGTTTTTAACTTTATGTAGTTATAAATAATCAACATTGGAATAACTTTCCTTGCTTTAAAACTCCTTGATTAGTTAAAAAATCGATCTTGAATGTAACCAACTTTTGTAAAAAATATGGAACTCTTAAGCATTAGACTGAAATGAATGTGATGGGTGTGCCTAGAATTTTATAGCACTCCAATGCTTTGAGAAATGTTTTAGTCTTGTGATATATCATACATGATATTATGGTGTGTAAAATATCCATAAAAGTGATTTTCCTATCATTTTGTCTTAGAAGGTTTCCTTCACCTACGTGTATGATAAAATGTTTTAATTTGTTTCTATATTTCATATGTTTCATTTATGTTATCATGCTCTATCATGACCAATTGTTCATGTTCATGATTCTCACCCCTTCTATGTCACATGGATATACCTATTGTCTAACATTTATTACATTATTTGTGTTATTAAATTTTCATTCCCATAATGGAACTCATATCTCACCCATTTTTATATATGACATAATGTTATCCCATGAAATGTTATGTATAATTTAATAATACGAAATTGTTAAAGAAGTTTCAATAAAGGTGATGTATTTAATATTTTATGATTTTATGTAATGTACCTAATTCCCACACTCACTAGACTCATCTATCTCTGGGGTTTTATTATGTTTGTTCTAATATAATAAATCATGTAATACTATCAAATAAATAGTACAATCCTTATAAAAATATATTTCAATTGGAATTATAACATTTATTTTAATATAATTAAAATGACCCCTTGTTTTAGTATATTTAAAAACAATATAATTATGAAACTATTCATGAAATTATTATTTTTAAAAATAATTAAATAATCATGTCTATAATTATTAAAAGTAACAAAATTTTAAAAGAATTGGAAAAATTCATTTGATTCCATATATGGAATAAGTTTTCATTTATTTAAAAATTTATAAAAATTTAAAATTGGGTTTTATTTAAAACATTTTAAAATATTGTATTTAATCAATTGTAATCAATTAAAATGGTAGTAAAAATTATCATTCATACTCGTTTATTTATAGACAAAACCATTTATAGATTGTTTGAAAAAAATGTTCATGGAATATTTTTTTGATAAAATTTGAAATATGTTTCCTTTTCATAAAAACATTTCCTCAATCATTTTAAGTAATAAAATTTATAAAACTGAAAGCAATAGATAATAATTCTATTAATAAAATGAGGATAATAAAATATATTGTTTTTAAAGAACAATAATATATTAATTTATCTTAATATTTTTCTATTTAGACTATCTGAAAAAGAAATTAGATTTTAAGAAAAACTCTTACCGATTTGGTGAAATTTGAATCATAACACCCTTAATGAAAATAAATTAAACTAAAAATTTAATATCATTAATAAAAATATATTCATGAAATAAAATATAAAAAAATATAGTCTATAAACAACATAAATAACATGATTGTTAAATTCAGAATATGTCTCACAGAAACAAATTTGATATGGGGATCACATACCTCAAGTATCACCATTATTCATACACAATAAAACCTCATCTTCATCATGTATAGTCATTCCAAATGCACCTAAAGGAATTTTTTTTGTGTTTTTTTGAAAAAAAATATCATAAGGTCTTGAAAACGGATTTGGTAAAGCATTTGGGAAGAAAATGGTCTTGTTAATGAGATCAAGTGGTTTGGAAAAGATTTGAGATGTTGATCATTTTTATAAGGGATGTGAGTGGAAAAAAAGTAATTATTTGTAATATTAAAATATAATGAAGTCAATATCATGAGAAAGAGCATAAAAAGTAAATAAAATTCTAAAATATGTTAATACTGGGTTGAAATCCATTAATCCAAAATTATTTAGACATGTTGTTATGTTCCAATAAATCGTATCAATTTAGTTTAACCTCTTGTAATCCCTTTTATCCTTTATCACGGTAACAAAATTTTTACAATGGTTTTAATTAATTGAGAAAAAAATTTGAACATATATAAGTCTATTAATTATTCTGATTTCAATTATGTAATATATTTTATAATATTAAAATCATAGAATTTACTTAAATTAATTATCTTATATATGGATAAAAAGTGTAAAACTATTATTAGAAAAATCCATTATTAAGCATAGAACTTAATTTAATCAATTTAAATAAATTTTAAAACTATTAAATTAATGTTAAAATATTTTATGGAAAATATCATATAAATATATCTATATGATAATTCATAAATTATGATTAATATTTCTTATTAAAAATACACATAGAACATAGAATAATTGATTTTTAGAAAAACATTTCTACTTACATTAAAATGATTTTACATTACATTTTATCTACATATAACCTATGAATTCATTTCCAAAAAATTTAAACAATTGTTTCCCATAATTTTGATAATATAAAACTATGTAAATAAAACACACATGATAAAAAAATGATTATACCAAAAATATTTGAAAACAGTTCTTTAAGAATAATATAAAGTCCTATGTTAAATGAAAATCAATTTCAACAATCATATCTCATTTAAATTTAATTTAATATTTGTAATTGTATTATTTATTATATTTATTTACATATTTTCAAGGTTTCATGTACCATAGGCTAGGAAACACATCAAATTTATTAAAAAAAATATTCTAAAAGCAAGAGGTGTTACACTCATTTCCCTCTATAATAATTTTTCCCATGAAATTTTCAAACATTTATACAAAAAATGCAGATACCTCTACCATATTACATATTTCAGTTCCCACATTGTTTCCAAAAATACATAGATTTTCCATAAAACATTTACCCGATCAGTGGTTTTGTTCCAAAAAACATTATCTCTTTGATTGTGAATCACCACGTAGTATTTCCCATAAAAGAGATCATGCTCCTATGGTATGAGATTTATGTTCATTTCACGTGATGGATTATGCGTGTACATCCAAATTAGACAAACATAATTCCATTAAAAAACATGATAGTGGTCCGGTGGATGTTTCATGTGATAAGATACCATATCAATATGATCATGAATTTTAAATGGACCAATATATAATGGTATTAGATTTCCATTCATTCTAAATAACATAACTTTATAAAATGGAGAGATTTTCTGGAAGACCTTATCAACACCATAGAACTCTGTATATCAATGATAATTTTCAAAAAAAATTACTATGACTTCACATGATGTGATACATAATATAATTTACTATCTCTTCTATTTCATTAGTCATCTCATATCCCAATATATTTAGTTATCCAATTTTAACAAATCACATTAGAAGAACAAACTTTATCCATGGAGTTATTGATAAATAGATTTCTCAATTCTTGATTGATGACTATTTTTATATGAAATCACGACTAGAGAAATGTGTTTATCCCAAACACCATTCAAATCCACAGAAATGCCTCTATAAAAAATCTAGTTTTTTAATGGTCCTCTCAGACTATCCTTATGTATAAGGATGATATGTCATTCCAATGATTAATCATGTATGAAGATAACATTGGAGACATCTCTTGAACATTGAGTAAACCCTCATATAAAGATATAATACTATTGAATATGGTACTCCATACAACAACACAATTTTTTAATGTAAGTCCTTGTAATATGTTCAAGAGATAAATATTCACTTATAGTAATGAAATTTTCTGATTTTGTAATGTGGTCAACAAGAACCCAAATATAAATTTGAAAATTAGATGTTTTTGGGTGTCTAATGATGAAAGAAATGATGTTGTTTACCATTTTTTAACTCTATTATTGGTGATGGATAAACCCACCTGTAATAAGTTTGGATCAAAACCTTAATTTTATGACATACGTAGAATCAAGATACATACTCTATAATATAAATTTTCATACTCTCCAACAAGTAATACTGTATTAGATCCTGAAAAATCTATGTATATAGAGGATTTATTGGAATTATAAAAAATAAGATTTATCCAATAAAAAATTCTTCACATATGTTACTAAGTATACACATACTCAATTCCCAAACCCTATCATTCTATTAAAACCACGGTTTATCTCAAGAACAACAATCACTTTATTTTATAGTCTCACATTTTCCATTTGGGACTATTTAATATTGACAAGGATGGATGATTAAAACTTCATTATAGAAAGATAAGATATGTAACATTTTCTCATCATTTAAATAATAAACATTTAGAACTTTAATAGGTATTTGATCTCTTTCAATACTCAGTAGGATAAAATGTTCATGTTCCTTCTCGCTCAGACAATCAAACATCATCTTCAGCTTTCCCTGGAGGTAATATATTGAGTAGTCATAATAATTAATTAACTACAACCATCACATACATATAATATTCCACTCTTTCAGTGTGAACATATTAATATGTTTTTTTATCAATATTTATATCACATGTTCTAAAATAATATCTCAATATATTTAATGTTGGATCTACCCATAACTGCATGAGATAAATAACCCCTCATAAATCTTTAGAAAGAAACATATAATGGATGTAATTTAAATTGTAACATCATGTTCATATATACACCTATATATGATCATTTTTTGTTTCAGAATATAAAATGGTTCTTACCATTATAATAAATTTGTTTTTGTCCTATATTAATAGAGACAATCATTCCAAAATAACATTTGAAATTTATTTATTAGAATAATAAAATTATTTAAAGGAATATCAATCCTTAAAACATCAACCATAAAGGATATATATTTGGGATTTAATAATTATACCATTAGGTTTTTCACTACTATATCAAGATCTAATCATTCTGGATATGAATTATCATTCATAGAGACTTTTTCTTATATGATAAAATAATATGATCTCATTATGAAAGAACATGTAACCACCTCAACTTTAACATTCTACATTAAATACCTTACTAATAAAAAAATGGTTAGTTTTATCATCAAGTGTCATTAATCAATGTGATAGATCATATAATAATTCTAAGGATTATATAAATTTTGACACATTATTGTCCAACTATGATACTTTATGTTAATCAGAGGTAATTCTTTATTTTATCATCAAATTGTTTATATTTACTCATAATGAGAACGTGAATTAAATGAAGAATAACCGGCATGAGTATTGAAATAGGGGTGAATTTATTCCTATTTTTGTTCACTTAATGAATATTGAGTAATTAGAAAAGAGGAATTTGGTGGTTTACTGTCCACATGTTTATATATACCGAATCCCATATCCACATATTTATATACTCACGTGAATTTAATTTTTAGGAAACTATGCAATCAAATTTTTAATAGAAAATCATGATGTTATACTCAATAAAAAATTATCATTAGAGTTTTCACTATATTTTTCTTTTCCTAAGATCAATATATGACTATACCCAACTCTCATACCAAATAAAGAAACCCAAAAATTATATACATAAATATTTCAATTTTTTTGATGAACTTTAAATACATTTAATAATAATACAGACCCCAATACCAAAAGGTTTTTTGTTTTTAGAGTCTAGATAAATAATCATATTATTTATAAATATATATTTATCATTTCACAAATTGTTCCACCCATAGATTACAATTATTATACATACACTACCTAAAACAATTTATCATAACCTTATAGAAATGGAATCAGAAGAAACTGTGAGATTGTTCTCTCGTTATGGGTAAGAATATGATATATCAATCAAAGATAATAATTGAGCATATGATATGTATAAGGGTGTGAGAAAATGATCAAAACCTAAAAATGTCATAAAAAATCATTCAAATATCATTCATCATTTGTCATCGAATAAATATTTCATCTAAGAAAAAGACATGTAAAAAATACTAAATCCAAAATGATAAGATATATAGTATAACAAGAGAATATAACATTGAAAGAGGTAAAATAATAAACATAGTAATTAATTCTATTATGAACATGTATAAAATAAAAAATTCCTAATAATCATAATAAGGATATGTAATCAGGTCCCTAAACACAATTATCAACATAAAAGTGGGTGAAATATAAAATTATAAATATTTCATAATATAGATAGGTTTATTCTTAATATTGGGAACATAAATTAAGTTTCATGCACAACATATTTATCTCATGTCATATAACTCCTTATACAATGCATTGGATGGATAAATAGTTATAGAGAAACCCATTACATTATGAGAACTATACCAAAGTCCACCAAAAGGTCATAAAAACACACTTCATTCCATTATAGCATAACTCTGGGAAACGAAATGGATTTTATAAGCATTTCTTCATCACAAAATTATATACATATAGAGAAATGAAATGGATTATTTCAAAATAAACAATCCTTATATCATTGTTTCTTAATTAATCCATGGGAAATTAATGGATTTTGTATAATCAACCATAAAACATTATTACTATTAAACATCAATAGAATGAATTTAGATTTTATCATAAGAGGATATACATAATGAATCATAAATATTATTAATGTAAGTTTACTTATATAAAAAAATTGCCATTATAAAATCATCTGAAAATTTCATTGAGAATATGGATAATACAATATTTTATTGGTACCTTTAAATAGTATTAAAATCCCTAGAGTTTTTAAAATAATCATATATTTGAAAATAACATTAGAAAATATAATTATTATTTTATATAGAAACATTTTATAATTTATTTTAAGTTCCAAAGAGAATTTTTTTGAATAATACATGTAAATTCATTTAACAACATGATTATAATAAAAAAAATTGGTAATAAATGATAACTATTATATAATTTCCTTCAGTGGATATTTGAATATTAAAATCCAAAAATGGAATGAGGTAGTAATATAAACCATTTTAATTTTTTATCTTTTGAATCATAAACCCAATTAAAAGTATTAATTTAAATGAATCACAATATTAATTTTATATAAAGAGATTCTTGATATATAATATCCAATGTTATGTATATTAAATAATTAAATTAAATATGTTTTTATTATGGAAAATTTATGGAATAAATAGAAGATATATTGGAAACCTTTACCATATGTCTTGTCTTGATTTATACTCAGTAAAACACACTCTTTTAATGGTATCCTCCATTGAATGGAACCATAAGCCTCATTGGATGGGTATTTTTGTAAACATTAATCATGAATTAAATTAATTAAGACATTTTGAGATTATTTTGTATTATATTTGTAAAAAGAAAGGATTCAAGTGTTGTGAAGAATAGATGGGAAGAGGTTCCCTTTTATATGTGAGGTGTGTGGTAGACATGAAATTATAATGAATATTAAAATATAATAAAGTAACTCTTATGGGAAATTATCCCCAAAAATCCATAATTTTATGAAAACATATGGGAGAGTCAAAACCAAATTATTAAATAGGAATTGGACATTTTAGGTTATTTAAAGATTATGTCATTAGTTCAACCCATTAGAAACCTTTTCATAATTACCATGGTAACAAAATTTAAACCATAGTTAGTATTTATTATGCACAAATATTAAGTTGAATACGTAAAATAATATATATTATTATGAATAAAGAATTAATCTATTTCATAATATTGAATTCCTATTTGTTGGGGACAATAATTCTAACATATGTTCATAAATGTACAAAAATAATCTTTAGAGATATTCAACGTTAAGAATAAAACAAAATTTTATCACATTTCTCTCCCAAAACAATTAGACAATAATAAAGTATTTTATTGACTTTATGATGTTACATTTTCATTAAAATTAATCATTAATATTGATTTGCTCAACAAATTAATATAAAAACACATTCCATTCATGAAATATGTTTCTTAGAAAAAATCATTTCCATTTTTACTTTTTATTATTTTATTTTCATTTTATCATATTCCAATCAAATGAAACAAATTTAGACATATGTATGAAATATTATATCATAATCTCAAGAATCTAAATTAATTAAAAAAAATAATATTAAAAAAATTATTCTTCAACAAATATTTCAAAACTCTTATTTATGGAAAAAAGTATTTCCAAAGTAAATTTGATATTATTATAAAAAATAATACCATATTTAAATAAAATATATTGCATTTAATTTTTTTAATTTATAATAATTATACCCATATCCTATTGGATCCATGTTTTATAAGGTAAAATAATAACTGATTTTATTAAAGGTAAATATATTGTAAACTCTTATGGTGCTATAGTTGGAGATCAAAATATGGTTACACAAGGGGTCCTAACACAACCTAGCATTGGAATGTAGAATCTAGACATATAAGAGGTTATGGGTTGTTCCACCAATATTCATGTAAATTCCAAAGATCTAGTCATATTTCATTTCACCAAAAATTTTATCACTGGCGGCCTAATTCTTTGATCTTATAATCATTGACGTTCACCAGTAGTCACAATCATGGTGTTTTTATGTTCATATGTGGAAAACATCGAATGTTAATGAAATTTAACTTTTGAGTTCAATATTTTGGTTGAGGGTTTGTATTTTTTATATATGTTGGGATCTGATTTTTAATTTTCAAGGGAAAATAATATGGATTTTTCAATATAATTTGATTTTTGATTTAGAGATAGGGAATTCAAGAGTGTCTCGAGACAGGTTTATTATATATCTTTTAAGATCATATGACATCATATTACTAGAATGAGGCCTCAAAGTCGCCACTATAACAAGTAGAATCCAAAATGGCTTAAGTATTCAACTCGATGCCCAATGGTCCATATTTGGTTTCAGCTAGATTACAAGTTAATTTATTTTTTAATACAGGGTTTGTTTTTTTAGAGTTTTGACAATGAACTCATTATACTCACTCTTTCAAATCCTTCAGTTTTACTCCTCCCCATCCATAGAGTTACCTCCCATGGAAAAATATTCATCTTTTTTTCATCCATTTATGCGTCATTAATCAATTTCTTCTTGGAGTAGGTTTATATTAGAAAACCCCATGTTGTCCTTCTTTTATCTCTTCATCTTAATGATTTTAACCTTGTCCATAAAAAACATAATTTAATTTTTTTTGGGATTTGGTATATTACCAATGTCATTTTTAAATAAATTTATAGTCTTTAACATCTTATATATTATTTCAATGGAATCAAGGGTGAGTGTATTTAATTTTATCATTTTCATCATAAATATTTTTTTTTGTGGTGAGTCTATTGTGGATTTCATAATTTATTACTCTAATTTAGGGCACTATGGGATTAATTAATTTTTTTAATGTTTTTTATTCATATTAATTATCATGGAAGATATTATTCTCGGTTGGGCTTTCTTTTTATAGCCTTTTGTGTATGACAGTTTCAGTTTGTAAACAAATGGATAACGAATTGTTTATTATGTGTACTTAGGGGTTGTTATATTGTTATTTAGGGCATGTGGGATAATTTATCAAGGATATGATACTAATTGAAGGATATAAACCATATGTAATTCCTTATGATTTTTTATATTAATTTATATAGGATCAATTGAGTTTATAAAGAAACGTATCCTTATATTAAAAATATGAATTTAGGATTTTCAATTAATAAAATAATGATATATTCAAATATCATCCCAATGAAAACAAATTTTGAAATGGGATAAAATTATTAGGTTACCTATTTTATATTTAAATCCTAGTTTAAATGGTTTGTGAATTTTTTAAAATCATATCATGTTAATGATGTTTGATTTAGTTTTGTTAATAATGATAACACATATAACATGTTCAAAATTATATTAGATACATGATGTGTGAAATCAATAAATTTATTTACCTTTGTTAAATTTTGAAATTTATATTATAAAATATATATAAGTGTTCAATTTAAACAGTAATGAATATCATAGAGTATCGATGTCTTTAAATTAAACAATTTTTGTTATTATTTTTTACATAAAATTAAAATAAAAATTTATTGAATTTTTTTCTGTTTCAGGAGAATCGAAAGAGATAATCTGGAATTTTGAAAACTTGAATGTTTAACTATTAATGGTATATAAGATATGAAAATGAAAAATGATTTCATGAAAAATTAAATTAACATATATATTAATTAATATATACCTAACCCATAAAGACAATATTTATTCAAATATAAAAAAATTAAATAATTTGAAAAATATAATTACCTTTAAATGATATCAATCTTAAATTTTGAAGTTTTGATCAAGATTTGATGTTTTATTACTGATACATTAGGGGAAGGATCTATATATTCACTCAAGTAGTGATCCAAATATATTTTTTAAACCTATAATCATTAATGTATAATCCTCTATGAGCAAGTGAATATTGATCTAATGCTTGAATCAATCATTGTAGATCAAAATAGAATCCATCATGTTATAAAGGTATCACACTAGTTGAGGAGGAGAATTTGTCTACATTCCACATATAATTCTAGGGGTGTAGATCTCAAGATATTGAGAGAATCATATCTATATTTCATTGTTCACAATAATTTGAATATTTCTGTGATTTTGTAAAATATCATAAATAACTTAATGTAAACATAGTAGAATAGAATAATAATTCCATATGGTCCCTTTCTCTTAATCCCCTATGAATCCCATGAGTAAATAATAATGGAATAATTATAATCTCTTTCACACACAAGGAACTTGTGGATAAAATATATTATATCTATATAAAAAATAATTAAATATTTATTTAAATAATATTATTATGATATTTCTTATCCAACCATTAAACTCGGTTCTCCAATCCTCTTCAAAATTTATCCAAAACAGAATATTGAAAATTTATTTAATTAAATAATTATCACTCTATTTTTTTAAATAGCTAAATTAATATTATATTCATAAAAAATTTGAAAAATTATTTTTTAAAATATTAATTTAACAGAATAAATAAATATTAATTTCATTTACAATAAATAAGAATAAATAAATAATATATATTCATGTAATTGAATAAAAAATTACATAAATAATAAATATTTAAAAAATATTCAAATGAAATATATATTTTCTTAAATAATTAGTGATTTAATATTTATCATGAACTAAATATAATTAATTATTACACTAATTATGGGAATAATATTAATCCAAAACAATAAATACTAATGTAATTTAACTGCGGACCTAAATAAACATTGTGTATAACCATATATTCCCCTTTCATAGTGACATTGGGTCACACTACCTAATGTCCATGGTAAGATTGCATCATCATACAAAGTCTCCCATCAAGAAGGAAGTTAATTTCACAGTGATATAAAACCTCCCATGAATATAGACATTGTATTATAATCTATTTATTTAAATATCTCTAATAAATAAGGTTTCATAATTGGTCTATGAATATATTTTCCTAATATCACCTTCTTTGTCTTTATTAATATTTAATTTCCAATGGAATTCCATGGCCATAATAATAATTCAAAAGATACATTTTAACAGGCCCAAATGGAATCATTATTCACCACAGGTCTAGTCAAATTTAAAATTTAAAAACAAATCAGATCAATGAAACTAAATTAATTATATTTAATTTAGAGGGAATGTCAACATCGATCCCACAGATAATGAAAATTAGTTGAATTAGGATTTCAAAAGAATTTTTTTAAGTAAATTATTAAAATATGTTAAGAAAATGTGGTAGTAATTTTGGTTTATGAAATAGTATTGGGAAAATGAAGGGAGAAAGAAAAGCGTACATGAATGTTCAGATTGAAATCAGACTCTGATAGCATTCCATGGGTATTGTATTATCATCATTCAAGTGTATTTATATTTCATAAAATATATTTATTAATGAATATTTAGAATTGGAGTGGGCACGAGGTGGATCCAGTGGACATTATATTCCAACATCAACATGGAAATACCTATTTTCCCTTGGCCTCATAACATAGGGGTTTTTATGAATCATGTTTCTATCTAAACCTAATTAAAACCATGTTACCAAAAATGCTACAATGTTCATGCCACAATTTTGGGTAACTAATTTTGAAATTAAAGGATTACTTCTATATATTAATTAACCAATAGTTATGAAAATTGTTTTTGTAATAAAAAATTTAAATTATAAAAAACAATTACTAGACATTGAATAAGAAATATTACCAACCACACAAGGTGGGTTAATCCCCTTATCCTAATGATGTGACAGAAAGGGTAATGGATGAGCTGAAAAAAAAAGTTTAATGAAAAACTATAGAAAAGTGGTGGAGGATCCTACAACATCACATCTTCTCTCCATGGACATTGGTTATTAGTTCTCACTTCATGTGGAGGCTCAGACCTATATTTATAGGCACTCCTAGGACACAGGTAGAATTAAATCGAATCGTAATGTGTTATATAGTGGACATGTTTTGTGCCAAGTACATATATTCAGTCTCCACCACTTCACAAATTAAAACATAACCATTTTGTTGGTTATCCCAATATTTTCACATTTGGTAAGTGATTAAAGATGTGTAATGTTGGAGCCTTGAAATATTTATGATTTGATGTCACATCCTTTAAATCATGAGTATTTTCACATTATGTAATGATTTCAATAGTATGAAATTAAAGGCTATCCTTTAATTTATTTTTAATTTCTCCACACTATGTCCCAATATAATGACCTTTACTTTTTCCCATTGTGTAATGATTACATGGCATGAATTTTATGTTTCCATCTCCAAAAGATTCGTTACACCACATTTATTCAATATTATCATCTAAGACTGTACCATAAAAATCCTTCATAATGTGTAATATTCATTTTTCTGATTTCATGCTATGATGTGAATTTATCCTCATATTTACCTTATTTGGTTATATTTATGATTATTGACTTTATCCTGCCGCAAATCACAAAACAAGAAGCATATTCCATATTTTGGACACAATATCAATTTTATTAATCATATTGTTATATTAAAACACTATAAAATATATTCATGAAATACATAGATATAATTTTCATTAAAGGGAATATGATATCAAAATCCATTAAGGGATTATAAGGGATAAATTCTTTTCACATATTATTCATTAATGAAATATTACTCTTCATTCACCCAATATTTCATACCACACTCTGATCATATGTATTCTAAGTTTTCATTACCACATCAATCTACATAACTCCCAATATAAACTAATAATATTATTAATTTTTAATTATATTTACACACATATGTAGATAGAAATATGCAATCAAACATATAAAAGTTAATCCCTTATTGGAGGTTCATATTATCATAATATTATGTTTTAGTGACTACCAAGGGCATAGACCTTGAGAATGTTTTTTAAATTACTC
Organism: Viscum album; assembly: GCA_963277665.1. NCBI lineage: Eukaryota > Viridiplantae > Streptophyta > Magnoliopsida > Santalales > Viscaceae > Viscum > Viscum album. The sequence goes on from OY728129.1 coordinate 1,623,143,751, forward strand.
TGATTCTTTACCTCTAATATCATTTATTATGTTTTACCCACAATATTACCACATCCACATATAGAAAATATATTTATGAATACTATCATAAAACTTATAGCTTCTCATTAATATAAGTAATGATAAATTATATATATCATCGTTTTGGTAACCGACTCCAACAGACTACCACTTATACTAGAACCCACTACTAAAAACCTTTTATATTATAACTTCCAAATTATAATAATGCATATACTAATATTGGTATTTATATGGGGCCTTCATCATAATACTATTTGGAAACACTAAAAACCATGACCTCACCCATTATTGTGAAATAAATAAAAAATGTGATGCTTTCAGAGTATGTGATACATCCTTTTATGTGATTGGATCATTTCCATGAGTTTCCACTGTAGTTGTATCATAAAAAATGAGAAAGAATATATTAATATAGACACCAAATCAATTTCATGGATGATATTTTGAAACCAAAATAATTATTTAGATGCACAAAAATACACATTATACTCTGACTCCACTGTAGAAATGGTGACAAATGGATACTTTAAACTCTTCTAGATCACATATCCTTCATTGAAACTGTATTTATTCCGTATTGGTGATATTAAAGCATTTTGATCTATTTGAAAACTATCATTAATATATACTTCGACAACTAACTCCTCATATCCTCCATATTCGATGAAAAAATCCTTGTTATTCCACATAAAATTCTGTATAGCCTTTATAAAACACCAATTGTGTTCTTATTAATCATATTGATATCTATCTACCATGCCCAGTTCTTACGAATTATCAATCATAATATATAATATTCAATACATGATAGTTCTTATCAATGAATTATACAAGGTCATAAACATTATATCTCTTTATCTCTCTCTATCATGTTGTGTCCATGTAAACTTTTTCTTGGATTGATTTATATAATTTGATAATAGAACCCATAAAATATTAGATAGATCTATAATATAACTATTATGAATTTAGTAAATATATTAAACATTATTTAATCAAAATTTAGTTTTGGATATATAATTAACAGGATTTATTCCAAATATATACACTACTTCACATACGTCCTTTATGGGGATATAATAATTTAACCAATCTTGAATAGTCTTTGAGACTGAGATTTCATTTCTAATAATTAATAATTCATAAATATATAAAAATAGTAATTTGAAAATACTCCCATTGAAACTCTTATAATCACATGGATCACATTGATTCTTTGTAAAACAAAACTATCTTATGTCTTTTTTCAAACTAAATGTTCCATTTCCTAGATGTTTACAATAACAAAACATGGATCTATAAAACTTTCATATGTCGAATGAATTTTATAGATTACCAAAACCTTTTGGTTTTCCAATATATACATCTTCTTGAATTTTTACATTTAAAAAATTGACTTCACATACATCTTCCAATCTCATATTCATTGAAAAATACTTTGGGATCCTAACATCCAATGGATATAGAAATGGATACTAGAGAAATGGTTTCATCATTGTTAATACCTTGACATTGATTAAACCTATATTCATCTAGATTTACATTATATGTATTTAAATTACCTTACAGGTCCATTTTTATCTTGAATAGCCATTTTAACACAATGGGGAAAACATCATCTGGAGATAGACCTGATCCATACATGACTCAGATCCATGGAATCCATTTTAGAAATCATAGCATCATTTAATTTTGTAGATTATATGTATTACCCATAATATCTATTGTAAATACATTCATTATTTACATCCAATATAGAATAAATATCCTTGATGGTAAGAAAATCATACCCTTCAAGTAAACTAACCACCCTGGTGCTCTTAATAAGTACTTATATTTTAGGAAAAACCACTTATATACAAGCCTAGGGAATCTAGTTCCACTCCAACCCATGTGTATATTGAGTTGAAAAATTATATATGTCAATATTTCATCCACTACCCTTCATGAGGAGGACCTCTATCTTATGAGAAATTGATTTTATTTAGACAGTTTACTTCTTAAATATGGGGGTTTATATAAATTATCTATTTTTTCACTTGGGATAACATATAATTATACAATTCATGCCTTAGGGTGCTTAATTTATTCCAATGGAAGTCTTACATATTTCTTCACTGCATCATGCATGAGTATGTGACAATCTGGATTTCATTACATACATTAATTCTTATATTATTCCATTTGATAACATTGTTGGAACTCAGTTTAGAATGTGCATTGTATCATGTACTTCCAATCTCCAAAATAATGATCAAAGATCTACTTGAACCCTCATTGACCAATCCAGGTAAAGAAAGGTACAGTTCCATACATCAATTACATTCATCCATTATTTTGTATATGGTGGAGTGGGATTAGAGATAGTATCCTGCTTCAAAAGATTTTTTAACAATTAGTTAATATATTCACCACCATGATGATTTCATAGCATGGTTATCTTATGAGAAATTTTATTAAATACATCATCTTTGATGTCTTCAAATTTATTCATACATATAACTCATCATGTAGAAAACCCCATATCTACTCATGTCATATATTTTATGATGATATAAAATAAACCTCTTACTAATATGGGAAATGGATTGATGGCATTAGAATATACCACTTCTGGAATCATTATGAACCATTCACATTTTACACCAAAAGGGATCTTACTCATATTTCCTTGTAAATAAACATGACAGTTTTAAATTGTTTTTATCTAATAAGAGTCTCAATATATATATTAATAGATATTTTAAAAATGATTATAATTTATAGAAACCATGTGATAATCCAACAAATGGTTGTGAAATGACTCTTGAAAACATAAATCAGTGTCAATATCCAATATTTATCATAATTTTTTTTATAAAAAACTGTTATTTAAATTTGATATGAAAACCCATATTTTTTTTTATAAAAGTAACTTATTTTACATAAAAATTATTTATAAATTGTTTTTTATCAAGGTAGGATACAAAAATTATGTTATTATCAAAATATTGTGTATATGAAAAAAAATATTTTTAAAAAAATATTCTCACTTCATAGTGGTTAGTAATAATCCCATATAGAAGTCGCATAAATACATGATTTTTTGTATCTTTATATATAAATTCTCATTAGGTAATGTTTTATAATATAGTAAAATCTTGCATTTTAGAACATTTGTGTGAAAAATAACCTCTATCTATTACCCCATGTTTAGATATGAAAAATATTTCACTCAATAATTAACACACTAGAATCCCCCCTTCCTTCAGATGGATGATTTTTTATATTAAATGATCTAGATTTTCAAATTAAAATTTTTTTTGTATTTTTCATTAACCAATATATTTATATTTCATTTCATATAGGTACATTTATCAAGATCCTTATACATAGAACCCGTATTCAACCCCTTGTCCCTTTCCATAAATTAATTCACTATAATGATTGTATTTTTCATAAATCATACCCCTATCTACTTGTTTAATTAATGTAAGAATACCCAAGAGTGTATTCCCAATAAGTCTCACTATAAAATTAAAAATAAAATAATAGATGATATAACGTATTTGGAAAAATGAAATATATGTGTAGCTCCTTAGGGATCATAAATCATAGGATATATATGTTCTCACTATTGCTAATCATCATGACACATGAGGACCAACTAGTGTATACTCTCCATGTATTTATGAAAATAATAAATTAGAGAAATAATATGTGATGTCTCGGACCCGAATTCCCATCAACCCGAGCCCCGAGCCCGGTTGGCCACTTAACCACTGACTCGTCTCCCCATAGGCCAGGGGCTGCCGACTAGCAGCGGGGGTGTAATGGTAAGTCGATGGGGAGACTGTACCCCCATGTCTGAGTACACAACGAAATAGTATCAAATTAATATAGATAGTGGAAGAACAACCAAATGGATAACAGGAGAAATAGGCAAACATACCAACCGAACAACGGAAGTAAGAAAAACCCTGATAGGTATACAAAAGCCTCACAGGCAGTGTCTGATACACAATGGATTCATGACATGCTGATACAATGGAAAAGATGGAAATAATGCTATATAGAGATACAAAAAGAACAAAAATACTCCATGAGAATCTCTAACCAAGCTCGATCCTCTGATCTGGAACTCCAGGTAGAACATTCATGTATCAACAACCTGACGATGGGCCTTTTCCCCTACTTGTACATGTAGTAGTAAAGTCTAAATGGGTGACCAGGAGTCCACCCAGGTATGGTGTGAGAAAAGTCTCAGGATGCCACCACCAACGGTGTCTACGTGTAATCCAAATAGGTGTCTGCATGCAACAATGAGTGATATACTACCAGTAAGCAAAGAAAAGTAAATAATCAACCCTCCCACTCAGGTTCTGGAAGGACACCTGGCGGGTCTACATGCTTCAGCTCAAGGTTGGAAATCTGAACAAGTCACATGCGTATAAGTACATACATATAGGTTATCACTGGAATGAGGTAAGCATGCCTCTCGTTCATAAGCACTATAGCTAGCGTGGGGTAGAAATGCCTCCCACCCGTAAAGGTTATATAGGCACGAGGTATCAATTCCTCTTGTCCACAATAGATGTAGCTGGTGTGGGGTAGAAATGCCTACCACCCATAAAAGTTATATAGGTATGAGGTATAAATGCCTCTCGTCCTGTCTCAAAGAGATTCATCTGGCATGGGGTAAGAATGCCTCCCTCCCAACCATGGATTATCATAGGCATGTCAACACAGCAAGTCAAAACCATTCACATCACAATATATATGGCATCATATCTTATATCGCGTCACATTAACAAACATGGAAATTCCACCTTTTAATATCACATAAGAAAAACATGGCATACCTGGATTTCGATTCATTCAAGTGTTCAGGGCATGTCATCCTATCCAACCTTTAACCAAGCCATCAAATTTTCCTAATGTGGAAAACAGAATTCAAGACATATCGTTATGGTTCAAAGGTGGAAAGGTACAATTCCCAAGGCATATCACCTATGGTTGACCACACTCGGTCCATACCTCATCTAAGAAATATAACAAGGTTAGATTCATCAATCACATCCCACACGGGTCATTTAGATAGTAAGCGGTCAATATAAATAAGGGTTTTGGGGAAAGACAACCCCCATCACGACGTTATAAACCCAAAGCGATGGAAAACCCAAAAAGAGAACACATGACCACTTACCTTAGGGTTGTAGATGCAGACTCTCTTGATATCGACCTCATATTTGCAATAGCATGGAAGAGATCTATGTTTTAGTCCAAAGCCTTGAAAATAGGGCATATGAGCTTGCATCAAAATAACACAACTGTATGAACGATTTTTCGAGGAGAAATGGGTGCGTGAGGTTAGCCTTACCAAGGGTGATCCAATGCCTTCGATGGATCGAGGAACAGACACCGGGGGAAGAAACAGAAAGAGAATGAGTGAGGAGAGGGTTTTGGATATCAAAGGAGGCTCCCCTCTAGTTCTGTCTGTGGGAAGAAGAAATAATGGGTTGTAGGCTTATATAGAATTAATGGAAAAATTGTAAATTTTTACCCAGATCAGGGTCGCATGGTTTAGGTGCATGGTTTACCAAACCGTACGCAAACCGTGCACATCCCACTGCCTTCAGAATGCAGAGCTGTATGGTTATCCAAACCGTGCAACTTTACTATTCATGTCATGTGCAAACCGTGTGGCTCAGTCTGTAACTCCAAATATCAAACTCTCGGGCTCCAAACAAGCCCCATACACTCCCCAAACCTTCCTTAGAATGTTACACTAATTAAGCAATCTTAAAGAAAAGATTTAAAAGCAAAATTAATGATCCATACCTTTTCCAAAGAGTCGGGTCATTACAACCTCCCCTCCTTAAAGAAACTCATCCCTGAGTAGGCCTTCCGAGAGTAAAGAGGTTTCACCAGCGAAAATCTCTGTCCACTGAGAACGTATATCAGCCTCCTGCTCCCACGTATCGTCATGTACCCAGTCGTGCTGCCATAGCACCTCTACAAGAAGAATAGACCTACCTAGGAGTGTCTTCATTCTTCGGTCGTCAATTCGCATCGGATACTCCTCGAGGGAAGCATCCATATCTAGTTCAACCTCATCATGCGGAAACACATGAGTCGGATCTGAAAAGTACCGGCGAAGCTGAGATACATGAAAAACATTGTGCATGGCCTGATATCTCTGTGGAAGCCCAAGCTGATAAGATACTAGTCTGATCTTCTTCACCGCCTAAAAGGGTCATATGAACCTCAGTGAAATCTTACCCTACTTCCGAATACGTCTCTACCCCAACCTAGGTGAGACATTCAAGAAAACCCGGTTCCCAACCTCGAAATCAAGAGGTTGACGGTTCTTGTTAGCATAGGACTGCTGTCTAGATTGAGATATCCACATACGCTTCCTAATAAGCTGTATCTGCTTCGTAGTCTCCTACACAAGATGTGGTCCTGGAACAAGTACCTCCTCTGCTTTAAGCCAACACAAAGGCGAGCGACAAGGCCTACCATATAAGGCTTCATAGGGGGCCATCTCAATGGTAGCCTGGAGGGTATTGTTATAACAGATCTCGAAAATAGGAATGTGTTTCTCCCATGATCCTCCAAAATCGAGAACACAAGCACGTAACATGTCCTCTAGTACCTGTATAGTCTGCTCGGTATGTTCGTCAGTCTGCGGGTGATAGGTCATGCTCAGTAGTACCTGTGTACCCAAGGCCTTCTGTAAACCCTTCCAGAACCAAGATGTAAAGCGAGGATCTCTGTCTGAGACAACCAAACGAGGTGCTCCCTGAAGGTGTACTATTTGATTAACATACACCATACCCATGTCATCAACTGTGAATGTCTCCCTCACTGGTAGTAAATGTGCGACCTTCGTCAAATGGTCGATGATAACCCATACTGCATTGTTGCCACGAGGTGACCTGGGTAATGTAGTTACAATGTACATAGAAACACCATCCCATTTCCACTCTAGAATGTACAACGGCTGCAAAAGCCCAGCCCGACGCTATTGTTCCACCTTCACCTGCTGACAGGTGGAACAATATGGGATGAAACCGGCTATCTCCCGCTTCATTCTCGGCCACCAATACTATCGTTGCAAATCACGATACATTTTGTTGATTCCAAGGAGAACTACCGAAGCTGAGGTGTGTAAATCCATCATCATCTCCTCTCTGATGTCTACTGGGACCCATACATGCCCATGGAACAATAATGTATCACCCTCATCCATGGTCCAATCTATAGAGGCATCATCATTGTCACTCTCTCGTTGAACACGGCCTTCCGGATCTGATAACTGTCTTGCCCTGACCCATTCCAAAAGAGTAGATGTCACTGCTAAGGCTGAGAGAATAGTATGACCCTATCCTTCCTGAACCTCAACATGCATCTCTGAAAATAGGGCCATCAGTTTCCACTCATCATTAGCTTCCCAAACCACTTGCGACTGAGTTTTCCGACTTAGCACATTGGTACTGAATTTCCTTTCCCAGGAGTGTAGTCCAGTTCAAAATCAAAATATTGCAGGTACACGACCCACCTGTGCTGCTTAAGATTCAGATCCCACTGAGTGAAGATATACTTTAGGCTTTTGTGATCATAGAATACCACAAAATGCTCTCCCAACAAATAGTGTCCCTAACAGCGTAAGGCATGAACAACCGATGCGAGCTCGAGGTCGTGCATCGGATAATTCCGTTCATGAGGCTTTAACTGACGAGAACCATACACAATGAATCATTCGTCCTACATCAAGATAGCTTCAAGCCTGATACCTGACGCGTCACAATAGACCGTGTAAGACCTTCTTGGCTCCAAAAATATCAGTATCAGCACCGAAGTTAGTCAGCCCTTCAGTTCCTAAAAAGCTTTTTCACAAGGTTCTGACCACTTGAATCTCACCCCCTTTTTGGTCAAAGCTGTAAGCGGTGATTCTAGGAGTGAAAAGTCCTGAATAAAATTCCTATAATATCAGGAAAGCCCTAAGAAACCCCTGATGTCAAAGACATTGTTGGGCTGCTCCCAAGAGACTACAACACTCACCTTCTCAGGGTCAACTGAAACACGAGACTCAGAAATAATTTCACCCAGGAAGTGAACCTTATTTATCCAAAAGTGGCATTTACTGAGCTTAACATAATGTTGATGCTCTCTTAGTGTATTCAGCACGATCTCAAGATGGGTTTCATGGTCATGTCTTGAGTGTGAATAGACTAAGATGTCTCCCACAAATACAACCACAAAATAATCAATGTAATGGTGAAAATCCAATTCATAAGAGCCATAAACACTGTAGGTGCATCCGTAAACCCAAACGGCATGACTAGGTACTCATAGAGACCATACCTACTCCTGAACGTCATTCAAGGTATGTCTGAAGTCCTAACCTGCACTTGGTGATAGCCCGACCTCAAATCTATCTTTGAAAACACCTTCGCTCCTCAGAGCTGATCAAAGAGGCCGTCAATTCGAGGTAAATGATATTGATTCTTAATCTCTAGATGATTAAACTTATGGTAATCCACAAAAAGACTAAGGGTACCATATGCCTTCTTGGAAAAGAGGACCGGTGATCACCAAGGAGAGGTACTGGGACGTATAAAGCCTTTTTCTTCTAGGTCCTCCAACTGACTCTTGAGTTCCAGGAGTTCAATTGGTTCCATCCAATGAGGAGGAATAGTCACAGGTGATGCTCTTAGTATAAGCTCAATTGTAAACTCCACCTCTCACACATGAGGTAGACCAGAGAAATCATTAGGAAATACATCACTAAAGTGCTCCACCACGGGAGGATAAATAGTGGATTGTAACCCTTTTTCATCGAGATAAAGACTAGAAGCCAGTGACGTGACACCACCTAAACTCTATTGTTCTGGTCCTGCTTGTGTCGCACTAAGATCCCATTATTTCTTATACATATACATTTCACCCTATGCTGACGTAAACTCCACCCTTCGATGATAGTGGTCAATCCAGGCTCTATAGAGAACTAACCAGTCCATCCCAATTATCACATCAAAAACTTCCATATCCAGAACATACAAGTTCCACACGAAAAGGTAACCGCCCACCTCGATGGGACAATTCTGACAATGTCGAACGCCCTCTGAACGGACACCTAAAGGGGTATCTAACGTGATCTTACCATGATATGACTCAATGTCAAGGCCCAAACATCCAATAATCGCCTCCGATATAAAAGAGTGAGAAGCGCCTGTATCAAACAAAGAAGATACTAATGTAGAGGCAACTAGAATTGTACCTCTTACAGTAGATGGTCCGGTATACTGCTCATGTGGTGCAGGCTCGACTGCATACAACTGGCCAGTACCACGGCCCTGAGTCACAGCCTGGCAACCCTGAGCAGACCCGCCCTGCTGGTGCTGAAAGTCATACGCCTGATTACCCCTGCCTCAGCTGCCATCACGACCTGATCGGCCGGTGGTATTCCTACTGCCTAACTGAAGTGATCCTGCCGATCCAGTGCCAGATCGTATCGTAGGCACAGATCCCTACTCACTGGACCCTGGGAGAAAAGTCCTCTAGAAGTAGTGGAGATGACCCAACCTACCGCAGCCTCTGCACTCTACTAGGTTTCATGTACACTGCCTCTTCATATGTCTTGGCACCCCACACTGGTGACAGATAGGAGTACCACCTTAAAAAAGGCTCTGACCACCACTAACACTATGAGAGTCCTCAAAACGCCGCTTCTTCTTAGAAGCAGATCCACTAGAACCCTTCGGTTCTGATCCGCCCTAGTTCACACAGTCTGCTTCTCTCATGGTCCTCTCTATGATCAAAGCCTGATTGACGATCTATGAAACAGTTGTCAGCTTTAACACGTTATCCTGCGACCAGATGGCGTAACGTAGCCCATCCTGAAAATGCCTAGCTGCCGTGAGATCATCAACAACTAGTGTAGGAGAAAAACGTTGTAACTCCATGAAACGGGACAAATATTCCATGACTGTCATGGTCCCCTGCTGCAGATTCATAAACTCCCTAGCTTTGTCATCCCTCAAAGTCTGGGGAAGGAAGTAATCATAGAAGACAGTCTAGAAATTATCCCAAACCATCTCTCTCTGTTATCCTGACTGGGTGATGACATCCCACCACATCCTGGATGAACCACGTAGAATATAAGCTGCGAAAATGTCCCTTCGCTATGGAGGCATCTCAAGGTGCTCGAAAATGGTCAGAACAGCCTCCAACTAGGACTCCGTGAAAAAAGGTCCTCCTTCTTTTGTAAACGTAGTAGGATGCTGCGACTGAAACTCATGGGTCAACTCTGCCATACTCGGGGCAGGTCACACTCCACCTTGCACCGTCTACATCAAACGCAAGAAGCTCTCATGAAATTGGGCATCAGCGCCCATCTCAGGAATAGAAAGAGGAACCACAGGTGGCTCTACAGGAAGATCTATCGGTGGCTCAGGGCCCACCACCTCAGGAACGTGATCGTCATCGCCTTCAGCACGCGCGACTCGAGGACATCTCGGAGGCATATTGCTAAAATGCCAAACGAATATCTCAAACGAAGAAACCAACAAGTTAATGGTTGAACTCTAGAAGCTAGGACAGGTACTAAGCCATCTTACCCCTAAGATCACCTATCCACACCCATAGGAATCCTTAGAAAAACCCACAATTGTTCAAATTTAATTTAATCTAGTGATATGGAATTTCCCATCCCATAAGGTCCCATACTCCACATGACCTGAAATATGACACACACTTGGATGTCGTTTCTCATTTACTTGTGCTAATTAAGGGTTTGAATTTCCTTTAAAGAAAATGATTGGTTTAGTTGGGATGTCATTTTCCAATCCATAAGGGAACATACACCTTATGAACCAAAGAGTTACACCCGCTAAAGTCACATCATTCCTCAATTCACAACCTGCAAGAATCGTTAGCACAGTTTCACACATATTAACCAGGCATAGAAATAAACAACAGACAATGTTCACTGAAAATTTAAACGTGGAATGGAAAGAGGCAGGACCTAATCATATTGTGCCTATCATGATGCATGTTCTAATACAGAACCCTCATTTCATCGGTTCAAACCCTGAATCCAAATTCCATCATTTCAAATCTTAATAACATCACAAAACATGTGAAGCACCCAACAGGGAAAGGATATCAACAGTAAATAGCAGAATCAATAAAAATATAAAATAGGAAACTTGGTCTTTCTCCCATACATGGGTTTGCGATGCCCAAGAACGACTTATAACCAAGTCCCTAAGCATTCTTATTCTCCAAGTCTATCATCTCCAAATAGTAAAGAAATATAGAAAGAACCTCTGATACCACTTTGTGACGTCCCGGACCCGGCAGCCAATCAACTCGAGCCCCGAGCCCGGTTGGCCACATAACCCCTGGCTCATATCCTCGTAGGCTAGGGGCTGCCGACTAGCAGTGGGGCTGTAATGATGAGTCAGTGGGGAGACTATACCCCCATGTCAGAGTACACAACGGTATAGTAGCAAAGTAATAGAGATAGTGGAAACACAACCAAATGGATAACAGTAGAAATAGGGAAACATACAAACCGAACAATGGAAGTAAGGAAAACCCTGATAGGTATACAAAATCCACTAAGGTAGTGTCTGATACAAAATGGATGCATGGCATGCTGATACAATGGGAATGATGGTAAGAATTCTATACAGTGATACAAAAAGAACAAAAATAGTCCACAAGCATCTCTATCCAAGCTCAATCCTCTACTTTGGAACTCCAACTAGAACATTCATGTATCAACAACCTGACGCTACGCATTTGACCCTACTAGTACCTGTAGCAGTAAAGTCTAGACGGGTGCCCAGGAGGCCGCCCAGGTAGGGTGTGAGACAAGTCTCAGTAGGCCACCACCAACGAAGTCTACGTGTAATCCAAATAGGTGTTCGCATGCAACAATGAGTGATATAATGCCAGTAAGAAAAGCAAAGTAAATAAACAACCCTCCCGCTCTGGTTCTGGAAGCACACCTGGCGGGTCTACTCGCTTCAGCTCAAGGCTGGAAATCTGAACAAGTCACCTGAGTATAAGTACATACATATAGGTAATCAATGGAACGAGGTAAGCATGCCTCTTGTCTATAAGCACTGTAGCTGGCGTGGGGTAGAAATGCCTCCCACCTGTAAAGGTTATATAGGCACGAGGTATAAATGACTCTCATCCTCAATCTCTGTAGCTGGTGTGGGGTAGAAATGCCTGCCACCCATAAAGGTTATATAGGCATGAGGTATAAATGCCTCTCATCCTGTCTCACAGAGTTTCATCTGGCATGGGGTAAGAATGCCTCCCGCCCAACACACGGAGATTCATCTGGCATGGGGTAAGAATGCCTCCCGCCCAACCACAGATTATCACAAGCATGCCAACACAGCAAGGCAAAACCATTCACATCACAATATATATATCATCACATCTTATATCACATCAAGCATGGAAATTCCACCTTTTAATATCACATAAGTAAAACATGGAATAACATTATTTTAATTCATTCAATGGTTTAGGACATCTCATCTTAGACAACCTCTAACTAAGCCATCCCATTTCCCTAATGTAGAAAATGGCTTTCAAGACATATCGTTAACGTTCAAAGGTGAAAAGGGCCAATTCCCAAGGCATATCACCTATGGTGACCAGACCCGGTCCATACCTCATCTAAGCACCCTAACACGGTTAGATTCATCAATCCCATTCGACACGGGTTATTTAGATAGTAAGCAGTCAATATAAATAAGGGTTTTGGGGATAGACAACCCCCAACAAAATGTTATAAACCCAAAGAGATGGAAAACACAAAAGGAGAACCCATGACCACCTACCTTAGGGCTGTAGACGTAGGTTCGCTTGATATCAACCTTAGATTTGAAAAAGGTTGGAAGAGAGCTATGTTTTAGTCCAATGCCCTGAAAATTGGGCATCTGAGCTTGCATAAAAAGAACACAACTGTAGGAAATATTTGCCGAGGAGAAAGGGGTGCGTGAGGTTAGCCTTACCAAGGGTGATCCAATGACTTCGATGGATCGAAGAATGGACATCGGGGTGAAGAAACGACAAGAGAATGAGTGAGGAGAGGGTTTTGGAGATCAAAGGAGGCTCCCCTCTAGTTTTGTCTGTGGGAAGAATAAAGAATGGGTTTTAGGCTAAAATAGAATTAAGGGAAAATTGTAAATTTTTACCCATATTAGGGTCGTACGATTTAGGCACACAGTTTAACAAACCCTGCACAAACCATCTGCATCCCAATGCCTCCGGAATGGAGAGATACATGGTTTATCCAAACCGTGTGACTTTACTATTCATGTTGTGTGAAAACTGTGCACCTCAGTATGCAACTCCACATCTCAAACTCCCGGGCTCCGAACAAGCCCCAGACACTCCCTGAACCTTCCTTAGAATGTTAAACACATTAAGCAAGCTTAAAGGAATGAATTGAAAGAAATACTAATGATCCGTGACTTTTCCAAAGAGTGGGGTCATTAAAAAATATTTATCATGTATGACCTTATTTTTTTTATAAAAGTGAGAACATTTATAAAGGAAAATCACTAAATATTACTTAGAATATAAAATTACATGAAAATAAAAATGGGAGTTTAAATTTATCTTCCTGAATAAGAGGAATCAGATCATTAGGAACTGTGAAAGAAAATATTATTCTATCAAAACACAAACCATTTTTTTGAAAAACCATCCACAAGATAATTGGATTCACGATAAACATGTGTGATGATGTAGTTGAATGAGATTAATATTTCCATTAGTTCTATCCATTTTGAAGTCCAACTTCAAGGGAGGTTAATTTTCTCAACTCTGATAGCCTTCCCAACTATGGTGGAATCACACTGAATCAATAGATTCTTATTATTCTATTGTATTTTATATCCATGTAATTAATTAGGAAAATAATTACATCTTCCAAAATAAGGGATAACCCACATTGGCCATATGAATATTATTTTCTAGAAAATATAATTTCTATTGATTGGCAGGTATATCATGCAACAACGTATACAAATCTAAGAAATTAGGGACAGTGAAAATCATATCGTTCTTTGATATGGATCATAATGATATAATTGATTTCAAGTTAGTTTCCATTTCTATAAAAAAAAGATAAGAATTTTTTTAATTTTTATTGATTTCAGAATATTATATTAAATATTAAATTTACTACTCTCAAAATATTTATTGAAAACTAATATACATCACCATTGGATTTAGAAATACAATCTCATTGATATTATAGTTTAAATGATCAATATATTACATATCATAACCTAGAAGGGAGAATATTAAACTATTTCATGGTTTTCATATAGGTATAAATATCCAATTATATTAACCCATTTCTTTTTGACCCATTGAGTGCAATCCCCAATCCTGAAATTGTAGATTTAATATTTCAAATACACTATGCCTTCATGTTTCACAGTGCATCACTGAGGCAACCAACACTTAATGTATGCATGGTCAAATCAACAAAATAATCAAAATATAGATTCAATGATAATTCAAAGCCCAAAAAAATTTCATGTTCATTGTAAATGGGTTGATTTGTACACAAGTAGTGGTTGTTTATATTTACTTATTATTTTGTTTTCATAATTTCTAAACATTTTTGTAAAACCCAATTTTATAATATCACATTTTTATTAATATTAAGTTGAGTTTACATAAAATATTAACAATTTTTAGAAAAAAAATTTCCACATAAAATAATTACCTTCCATTCTATCTTGAATGCATGCTAATTTATCAACATATTGAAAGAGCATAGAAATACAATTAACCATGTAACTCATAGAAATAAAATAAGTATAGTTGAACTAAAATTAGATTTTCTACTATGTTTTTATCTAGAATATAATAAACATACCAATGAACTTATGGAATAAACTATTGGAAACATTCCTAGATCAATTTGAAGCATTCCATACATGCTCCATTTAAACGCATGGATTGGAATCTCTTCGACTTCAAACATGAACCACCTAAACTAGACTATAATCATCATTCGTCAAATAATATTTTACTCATATACCGGTGATGGGAACCAGAGTATTTTTGAAAAAGGATTATATAAAATAAACTATGGGAAAAAAATTCTCACACACAATGAGTGGATTTGAATAACGCATAAAACAATACTTTTTTAAAAATATTTTTTTTAAATTAAATTAAAAATTAAAAATTAAATAGACAAGACACAAACAATAGATGGTCTAAGATGATGGTCGTTCACATACATGAAACAAATTCCTTAATGTACTCTAAAGAAATAAAATAAAATTTATTGATTAATAATAATATAAAAATGGTTTAATTAATTGAATTAATTAATTAATTAATTAATAATTATATCTGAATTTCTATCAAAATAGATTCTTTTGAAATCAATATTATGAATCATTATTGAAAAAATAATTGTGGAAAAAATTATAGATAATTACATCTAATTAATTTGGAATTTATTAATTCTAATAACCTTGTAAAATTGTCAATACATGAGCATCGAACAATGTCACTTAGTTATTAAATGTTGTAATTAATCTATTTAGAAAATTAAATTAAGATCATTCTTGGGTGATAAATCATAATTTTCTAACAAGACACAAAAAAAAATTTCACTTACCATGTTTATGGGATTAATAAATAATGAAAAATAATTTATCTAGGCCATGATCCTTGGAATGTACTTGTGATCGACACACCATGAAGTCCTCTCTATTTTTTTAGTATTCACCTTCTCAATTGATTTCATCTTATTCAAAAAAAAATTGGATTCAGATATTATATTATGTTATTAGAAAACTATCTTATATTTTCAAGAATTTAAAAATATAAATAAATTATAATGGTTTAAATGTGAAATTAATTAAATTATATAACGAATAATAAATTTAGTAATTTTGGAATAAATTTTATGAATTATTTTTTTGTAATATTTTCTCATACATTAGATGTGTAAAATCCCTAGAAAATAAAAAACACAAAATTTTTCATGTTTATTAATATTTGAGAGATAAATATTAATTATACATTAAAGGGGACACTATGTTCGATGGCATACCTGATAAGCAACAATGGGTTTCTTTGAAATATTACATCGCACACTAATAATATAATAATATTATTTTAAATGGTAGTTAACACCTAGTCGTTGTAATAAAGGGAATGAACAGAACTAACTAAAAAATGATTATAAATGTTTTTTAATTGTTTTTACATTTATCCCATAAAATGTAGAGGCTTAAAATGTGAATGAATCTAATTTTAAACATAATTTATTTTAAAAGGCTGATTTAACGCCTTTAGATGGTGAACACTCCCTAAATATAGTATTGGTCACTTTTATATGTTATATTTGACAAAAATAAAATTCTTTTTTAGAATCGGAAAATTAAAATTTACCTTGGGTAAAATTTTGGTATTTTTCTCATAAAATTCATTTTTTAATGAATAGTGAAAATCCTTTATTTAAATTCAAATATAATTTTTAATCTAATTTATTTGTAAGAATTTGTTATCTTTTTAATTGGTTTTAAATTTTAATGAGATTTTATTTTTAATATTTTATCTAATTGGTGTCATTGGATTTAATTTCACTTTGAAATTGGACATAAACAAGTGTCATTCTTTTGATAGATATTCTTTTTTAAAAACACACTATTTATTTTGACAATAGAAATTAATTTTAAATTAATTAATAAAAATTCTATGTTTTTAATTTGATAAAATATACATCATTATGGAATTTGGAATAAAAAATATTTCTTAGGCATAATTTTTGCTATTTTTATGAAAAACGTCAATTTTGATGAATAGTCAAACCACTTTGTAGTAGTTAAAAAACTGACTTTTTCATTTCAATGAAATTTTACCACTTCTGTGAATTTAATTTAAAAAATTCAACATACATGATTTTTATTAATAGGTAAAATGTTGTTCAATAAGATGAAAATAAATTTTTTTGAATAGTAACTTTTTACTTTTATTTACCGCTGTTAAAGTTAAATAGGGTAATTCAAGGTAAAAATAATATTATAATAATAAACAATTTCCTTAAAACATGTCATAACCATATTGGTTGAGTCATTTATGACTATGATAATCTTTGGGTCTATTTTGGGACCCCATTGAGCCACTTGTGAGTGATAATGACACTTTAGATTAATTAACATAAAGTAAATGAAAAAATTACATAAACAAATATATTTTCATAAATTAATTTTTACATGGGGCTATATAAATAATCAATTAGACTATAAATACTCATTGGAAAGATAAAAATATTTCCTACATCATGGTATTTTTTCATAATTTTTACACATAAAATAAATTATATTATTTATGACACAATAATGATGTAGTATTTACCTCATTAATAAATGATTTAAATAAATAGGATTATAAATATTAAAATCATATCCAAAACCTATCAAATTCTTATTTGATGATTTTATTTCAACAATTAGTCATCTTAACATCGACTTTAATTATTTTTGGACCTTTATAAACCGAATATAATTATATAATAAAATAATATTTTCACATTTTCCTAAAGAGCCCCTCCTCCCCCTTATAAAAATCCATCATCTCTAACCAATTCCACACACCACTAAAACCCCTTGTCTCATCTAACCCCTGCCCAAATAATCTCTCATGATCCCTATCCTCCTTCTAGAAGCCTTACATTAGGCAGAAGGCACTTCAAGAAGTCCTTCTGGTTCAAACCAAAGGGAGTAACCCAAATTAAAAGTAACAATTTCTATTAAATTATTTTCTTTTACATTACTTATCCAACCCCTAAAATCTATTTATTACTTTCTTTTTTAACAAAACCAGTATCCTCAATATACTATGATGTTGTTATGAGAAGGATTAGAACTACATAAAAACACACCTCTATCTACTTGGTGATGAACATAATGTTTCTGTGGATGGAAAAGTAACGCCTTACAAGATGATAATTGTTCGATTATCTCCAACCACCTATCATGGTGGCCATTAAGATGGAACTATATTTATATATGATATATATTATTTTTATGTTTTATTTATGGTTCTGTATTTTTTTTAAATCATACCTTTATGGTTTCCATTATGGGTAAACACGATAATTTCATTTGAAGAAGTACGGACTACCGCCCCCTCAAAGTGATATGACTCATTCATAGCATATGTGGGACATAAAAATGATAAAGTTATTGAAACTATATATCATATAACACTATAGTTATAATATAACTATGTATCATTAATATTTCATTCAATCAAAATATGAAATTAAAATGAAAGTAGTGTTCATGCGTACGTACGGCTTACCACCTCCATGAATGGTGCATTTCGTTTCTTACCTCCAAATGTTATGTACTATTATAAATACATGTATATAATGGATATATATGATATATATGATATAAAAATCATGACTATAATTTTGGATATAATGAAAGTTTGACTATGTGAACAACTTGTATTTATAATAAGTACATTTTTTACTCAAGTATCAAATATCAACCAAACAAATGTTATTAACATAAATGATTACATAATCATTATATCATCGTAATAAGGGATATAAAATGATTAATAAAATTGAAAGGGGTTATTAATAAAGTCAAAGTTAACTTTAGTTTATTATTCAGGAAGAACAAGGAACAAACGAGTCAAGTCGGACATGAGGTAAGGAGATTTTTTATCTCACTTTCAATTTTGTGCGATTTCCATTGTTCGCAACTTATTCATTGCATGTGGTGTATTGTGTACTAAAATTTGATATATATTATCATTATTCTATTTATAATCATGGTATTCTATGATTCATTTTGAGGTTATTAACTATTGGTCATATGACTTGATTGATTACAACGAAGTAAGGGTTTATCATCTCACTTTTTATTCCTGTGAGATTCATGCTATATTGGCCACTATTTTCTTTTGTGTAGCGTATGTACTGTCCAAGACTGTATTAATTGTGTAATATAATATAATTTTTGGGTATTTAAATCTTCATTGAATGATTCTTCTTTCATGTAGTGTATCTTTTGTATGTTACCCAATCTGTAAGGGAACCTTTCACCCTCCTTTTTTAAAAGACATCTTTTTGTTATGTCTTTTAATTTACATATTATTATGTTGTGATATGTTATTATATATCCTTATTGATATAAATTTTATGTCCAAGTGGTGAGATACCATTTTTTTCTCATAAAATCATTTTCTATATTTTTATGTGACGTCATTAGGCTGTCGAATATATTAAAGGGAACTCCTTAACCCAATTTCAATTCTTTAGGTTAAACTTGTACTTCTCAAATATGTCATCCTATTAATATGTGTGAATGATCTATGATTGTTTTACACATAATATCAACTTATATTTGGTGTATTTATATATTTCACACATAATTATTTAATTGATTTTTACTTAAACTAAGGATACCGTTTTTATAAGAAATTTCGTCTCAATTTTCATTCCATTGAGGCTTAATTGTTGTTATGCACCAATTCACTCTTATATAGTGTATATACTATCCTTTGGAATATTATATCATGAATACCTTTATTCAAATGATAATACAAAGTTCCAGTTAAATGTTATTCCTTAATTATTTGTATTCAAGTGTAATTATATTATATTTTTATTATTTAATCTAATTGGGTCCAATTTAATTAATTTCACTTAGAAATTGGAAATAAAAAAATCGTAAATATTTTGATAGATATTGTTTCTTAAAAACATGCTCTTTGTTTTGAAAACAGGAATTAATTTTAAATTAATTAATGAAAATTCTATGTTTTTAATTTTGTAAAATAGAAATCATTTTTGAATTTGGAATACCAAATATAACATAGGTTGAATTTTTGTTATTTTTCTGAAAAACATCAATTTTTGATGAATAGTGAAACCAGTTAGTAGTAGTTAAAAAACTAACTTTTTCAATTAAATGAAATTTTACCACTTTTTTGAATTGAATTTCAAAAATCCAAAATAAGTGTATGTTATTAATATGTAAAACGTGGTTCAATAAAATTAAAATAATTTTCGGTGAATAGTAACTTTTTACTTTTATTTACCGTGGTTAAAGGTAAATAGGGTAATTCCAGATAAAAATAATACTATAATAATAAAATATTACCTTAAGACTTGTCCTAACCTTGTTGGTAGAGTCATTTATGACCATGGGCATCTTTGGGACGATTTTGGGACCCCATTGAGCGACATGGGAGTGATAATGACATTTTAGATTAATTAACATAAAGTAGAGGCAAAAATGACATAAACAAATATCTTTTAGTAAATTAATTTTTAGAAGAGATTATATAAATTGTATGTTAGACTATAAATATTAATTGTAATGATAAAAATATTTCATACATCATGGTAGTTTTTTAATAATTTTTAGACATCAAATAAATTATATTATTTAAGAGACAATAATGATGTAGTATTTACCTCATTAATAAATGATTTAAATAAATACGATTGTAAATTTTAAAAAAATATCCAAAACCTATCCAATTCTTATTGGGTGATTTTATTTCGACGATTAGTCATATTATATTTGACTTTAATTGGTATTGGATCTTTCGAAACTGAATATCATTATATAATAAAATAATATTTTCACATTTTTCTAAAGAGCCCCTCCTCCCCCTTATAAAAAGCCCTAATTTATACCCAATTATACACACCTCTAAAGCCTCTTGGATCATCCAAAACCTGCCCAAATAATCTCTCAAGATCTCACTCCTCTTTATAGAAGACTTGCCTAAGGAAAAAGGCACTTTAATAAGTCCTTTTGGTTCAGACCAAAGAAAGTTACCCAAATTATACGTAAGAGTTTCTCCTAAATGATTTTCTTTTATTTTACTTTCCCAATCCCTAAACTATTTTTATTACTTTATTTAATAACAAAACTAGTATCCCCAATATACTATTATGTTTTTAAGTTAATTATTCAAACTAAACTTACACAAACCTCCATCTAATGGGTGATGAACATACTATTTCTATCGATGGAAAACTAATGCCTCACGAAACGATGATTGTTCGATTATATCCTACCACCTATCATCGTGGCCATTAATAAGGAACTATATTTATATATGATATATATTATTTTTATGTTTTTTTATGGTTTTGTATTTTTCTTTTAAATCATACCTTTACGGTTTCCATTATGGTTAAACACGATAATTTCATTTGAGAAAGTGCGGATAACCGCCCCCTCAAAGTGATATGACTCGTTCATACCATATGTGGGACATATAAAGGATGGATTTATTGATATTATATATGATATTATATTGGAGTTATAATATAACTATTTATCATTGAGTTTTCATTCAATTAAAATATGAAATAGAAATTAAAGTAGCGTTTATGCGTACGTATAGCTTACTGTCTCCATGAATGGTGCATTTCATTTCTTACCTCCAAATTTTATGTACTATTATAAATACATGTATATACTAGGTATATATGATATATATGATATCAAAATAATTAATATAATTCTCCATATAATGAACGTTTGACTATGTGAACAACTAGTAATTATAAGTTGTCCATTTTTGACTCAAGTACCAAATATCAACAAAACGAACATTATTAACTTAAATGATAAAATAATGTTTGTAACATGGTAATAAGTAACATAAAAGGAATAAAAAACTTGAAAAGTGTTCTTAAGCAAGCAAGAATTAAGTTCAGAATATTATTCAGGATGTACAAGGAACAAACAAGCCAAGTCAGACACGAGGTAAGGAGATTTTTTATCTCACATTCAATTCCATGAGATTTTCATTGTTCGCCACTTATTCATTTTATGTGGTGTATGGTGTACTTCCATTAGATAAATATTATAAATATTATATTTATATTAATGGTATTTTGTGATTCATTTGATGGTTTTTAACTTTTGGTCATATGACTTGATTGATTAGAACGAAGTAAGGGTTTTATCATCTCACTTTTTATTCCTGTGAGATTAATGCTATATTGAACACTATTTCCTTTTGTGTGACATATGTACTATCCATAATTGTATTAATTTTTTAATATAATATAATTTTTGGTTATTTACATGTTCATTGACTGATCCTTCTTTCATGTGGTGTATCTTTCGTATGTTACCCAATCTGTAAGGGAACCTTTCACCCTCCTCTTTTTAAAAGACATCAGTTTGTTATGTCTTTTAATTGACAACTTATTATGTTGGGATATGTTATTATATAACCGTATTGATATAAATTTTATTTCCGTTTGATGAGATACCGTTTTTATCTCATCAAATCATTTTCTGATTTTTAATGTGACGTCGTTAGGCTGTCGACTTTTTGTTAGGGAACTTCTTAACCCAATTTCAATTCTATGGGTTAAACGTGTACTTCTCGAATATGCAGTCCTATGAATATGTGTGAATTATGTCTGATTGTTTCACAATGAATATCCACTTATATTTGGTGTATTTATATTTTTCACTCATAATTATGTAACTAATTTATCCTTAATCTAAGAATGCTATTTTTATAAGGAATTTCTTCTAAATTTACATTCCATTGAGACTTTATTGTTGTTATTAAAAAATTCACTCCTACTTGGTGTATATACTATGTAACAGCCCGAGATTTTATGAAAAATATTCTTTTAATTTCATTAATGTCTTGTGTTGTATTCTACACCAAGATTACCTTGAGCTATACACAACACCGTATTAGCTTGCAGTATACGCAACACTATTCTTGGACCGTGTCACACACAATTTTGATAATAGTTATTCTACGCAACATTGAGTATATATATATATATATATATTAAATGTATAAATGAAATATGGTTGGATTCTCTTATATGAAACAACGAATGATTTTTTCACAACACACATCCTTGACTTGCCTTGCATTACACGCAATCGCGACCTTCCTCGATAGCGTGTGTAGTACGCAATACCGAGTTTCACTAAACAACGATATGCTATTAAAATATTATTATAACTAGCAGTTATGAATAGTAATAACAACCTTTTAAAATTTTAGAAATTTTAGCTCTCAAAATGGACTTCATTTTTGGATTCGGAGTATCGAATTTAGCCTAAGGTGAAATTTTGGTACTTTTCGGATAACTTTCATATTCTGATGAATAGTGAAAGTTACTAAATTATAATTAAAAACAACTTTTTTAATAGAAATAATTAATAGTGATAAATCATTAATTTGAGTGGTTTTAAAGTATATTTATAATATATTTTTACAATTTAATACAATGTTGGTCATTGGATGTAATTTCACATTTAAACCAGATATAAACAAGTGTCAATCTTTTGATAGATATTGTTTCTTAAAAACACGCTATTTGTTTTAACAGTGGGATTTAATTATAAAATTAATTAATGTAACTTCTATGTTATAAATTTGGTAAAATAGACTTCATTTTTGAATTCGGAATATGAAATATAGCTAGGATGAAATTTTGGCATTGTTTTGAAAAACATCAATTTTTGATGAATAGTGAAACCACTAAGTGGTAGGTTAAAAACTGAATTTTGCATAAAACTTAATTTTACCGCTTCTGTGAATGGAATTTCGAAAATCCTACAGACACGGTTAATATCAAGTACTAAAATGTGGTTCAATGAGATGAAAATAATTTTTGGTGAATAATAACTTTTTACTTTTTTTTACCACGGTTAATAGTAAATAGGGTAACTAAGGGTAAATATGATATTACTATTACCCTAACACATTTCCTAATTCTATTGGAAAAGTGTATCTCGACCAAAAACAACCTTAAGTGTAAAATATTATCATTTAGGCCCACTTGGATTAGATTAGGACATTTATTATTATTTAATTCAAAGAAGAGTTAAAAGAGTTAAAATA
This sequence comes from Viscum album, assembly GCA_963277665.1. NCBI lineage: Eukaryota > Viridiplantae > Streptophyta > Magnoliopsida > Santalales > Viscaceae > Viscum > Viscum album. Next base: position 1,623,167,694 of record OY728129.1, read on the forward strand.
AAAGTTTATTTACTAAAACATTTTTAAATATGGGTTTTACATAAGATAAATTCGATTGTAAATATTCATTAGAAAGCTAAAGGAATTTCCTACATAATGGTATTTTATTTTTAATTTTTAGACATCAAATAATTTAATTTATTTATGACACAACGATGATGCAGTAATTACCCCTTTAAGGAAATATTAACATAATTGATGTTATAAATGCTCAAATGAATGTAATTTGAGACTTTTTATGAATGCCACTAATTTTATAGGTTACTATGATATATTAGTGTTGATTTAATCAACTTGTTTCGAACATATAATTCTGTTATGACTTTCACAAAAATCATATATCAAATAGTGTCAAAATTGACACAAAATAGTTTTTAAATCAAATATTTTATTATTAATTGTTATTTTATTCTTAAAAATCTATGGTTCGGCCAAATGACTTAGATAAGGATAAATATATATTAATAATAAACAATTCTGGGGTTCTTTTGGCATGTTATAGTAAGTGTATTAACCATATAATGAAAGAAAACAAAAAGACACGGTAAAAGTTAAATTATTTAACTTAGAGTTAAATCTAATTGATAAGGTTAAAATAATACCCTAAACTTGTATAAATCCTATTGGATGATAGGATTTCTACCCATATCCACTTTAGCTTCGAAATAAGACCATTTTGAACCATTATAAACCTATTTTGACTTTAATATAAAATAATATTTTGAGATATTCCTAAGGTGCCCCTCTCCTCCCTTATAAAAGGGCACCTCCTCCCCCTCCTCCTCACACCAATTTGAGAACTCAAGCTCGGCAAACCCCTGAAATTTTATCCTCTCCACTTCCCTAGAATAATCCTAGAGGTCCGGATATTCTTCAAAGACCAATCTTAGTTCCCTAAGTGAAGGATTCAAAGAAGCGTTCCAAAGAAGAGGTAATATCCATTACCGATCTTTTCAATTTCATTCTTGTTCAACTTCTTCTTCTTTAGTTGTTTCATGATAAAGTAATAACATCAGTATTACTTACATACTGATATGTTATTATAAATATGAAACAACCCTAATTCACCTTCTATCCATCCTACGGAAAAAATGAAATCACCGCGCGTGCGTGCGTACGGAATACCGTCTCCACGCCGTGGTGTAATATATTTTCCGTCACCACCTTAATTGGATGGGTATAATGGTGTAATGAGTAACTATATATGATTATTATAAAATGATATTGATACTGAAATAGTATACATACACTTCAACACAATTCCACGACCATGGGAATGATATCATCGCTCGTGCGTACGTACGGACTACCGTCTCCACGACGCGATGAGATTCATTCTCAATGTTTAACCATTCATGAATGATTATAAAGTATATATAATAAGTACTAATGAAATATATAACCTAATAATGATACTGGAATTATTTATATTTATATGTATGTCATCTACTTAATTCCATTCAAGACAATAAGGAAAGGAAAACAGCGTTCATGCGTACGTACGGACTACCGTCTCCATGAACGGTGTTTTTCATTTCATTTATCTATCTTATATATATATATATATACTGAATATATATGATATATAAATCATATTTTATATTCTGGAAGTAAGTAAATCATGATATAAATAATAATAATGTCAAGAACAACAAGTCAAAACACTTACGATAAATGAAACGATTTTACCCAAAACGCTTCTTTAACATGGAATTTACAAAAGAACGGGTAATATAAAGTCATAAGTGAACCATATATGATATCATAACAATGAATATGATTCTGTAATAAGTCAATGACATTATTTAACTCATTATACAGGAGGTTAGGACACATACGAAGCAAATCGGACCTAAGGTAAGGGAAATATCACAATCTCATTTTTATCCGAGATTGTTTTTACTTTGGTATTTACTGTGGTGTATTTTATCATCCACATACATGTTTACTCAATATATAATATTATTTCAATCCACCTACAATTTTTTAAATCCATTTTTACCCTTTGGTGAGTTTATAGTAAAAGATATGAAAGGAATCTTTTGTCTTTTTTCGTACGATGTACTTTTTGACTTTTCCGAAAAAAGTACGAAGAATGTTTCTTTTAACTTATACAGCATGAATGGATTTTTAAAACATTATTTCCAAGAAGCTTCCTTTACAAGTTTTCATGTTTATTTTTAATCAACTCCGTTTACTTTAAAATTTTATGACATGTTAGGAAAGGAAAAGTGTTTTTGAAGTAGAAAGGATATTTTCCTCAAGAATGAAGTTCAAGTGTTTTATCAAAATTATTTTCCATCTAAGATAATATAGGGTTCTGTTTCTATCCCTATTATTACATGGATTTGATTATGTTGTGATGGAAATATTTTTATGAATTCATTTATCGTATATGAATTGTTTTATGATGTCATGATTTTTAAGATTCCCATTTTTATTACATGGGTTATGCAATGATGTATGATTTATGATTTTGTGGCACACATAATAATGGTATCATTATGAGATGGGTGGTACCTATATCTCCCTCCAATGCATTGGGTAAAGATTTTATATCTCATGAGATAGACATGGATGGAATGGTTGGATATACCGGTTCAGTGAAACAGGACTGAAACGAGGGTTACTCGATTCAGAAAGGGACTTTGTCCACTAAGATAGTCTTGGCAATGAGTCTTGACTAACAAGAAATGATTCTCTATGATTATGTGTGAATTCCACAAAGTTTCATGTTTTAAGTTATGATTATTGTGATTACATTTCACTGCCATGATTTATCCCATGTTATGAAATTATGATCTCTTTTGTAGGTTAAGATTTCCAAAAGTTATGTGCTTGTGTATATGATGTGATTGATATTTCTTTTGTTTACCCTTACTAAGCATTTGAGCTCACCCTTTTATGTTTTCTTTTCCCCAGGATATAAAGAAAGGTTTTAGGTAAAAAAAGGGGAAGACCTTTATGGGAGATATAGAAGATCTTTCACCACGATTAGAAGATTACGTTCCGAGTTTCCAAAGACACTAAACTATTATGATCCTTGTGTGTGTGTTTTTGTTATGTACCAAGTATTCCGCAAAAGTAATGTAATGTCCATGTACGTCAAGCTTCGGGTCTCTACATACTATCTTTTGGAATATTATATCATGAATACCTTTATTCATGTGATATTATAAAGTTATGATTTAATTTTATTCCTCAATTATTTGTATTCAATTGAAATTAGATTATATTTTTACCATGTAATTTAATTGTTGTCATTGAAATTAGTTTCAATTTGAAATTGGTCATAAACAGGTCTACATCTTTTGTTAGATTTTGTTTCTTAAAAACATGCTATTCTTTTGACAACTACAATTAATTTTAAATTAATTAATGAAAATTCAATTTTTTTAATTGGGAGTACCAAATATATCTTTGGCTGATTTTTTGGTATTTTTCTGAAAAACATAAATTTTTGATGAATAGTGAAACCACATAGTAGAAGTTAAAAAATTGAATTTTTCATTTAAATGAAATTTTACTGGTTTTGTGAATTAAATTTCAAAAATCCAGCATACATGGTTTTTATTAATAAGTAAAATGTGGTTCAATAACGTGAAAATATTTTTTGGTGAATAGTGACTTTTAACTTTTATTTTACACGATTAAAGGTAAATAGGGAAATTTAAGGTAAAAATAATATTATAATAATACAAAATTACCTTAACACTTGTCCTAACATTAATGGTTGAGTCATTTATGACCATGGGAATCCTTGGGTCGATTTCGGGGCCCAATTGAGCCAATTAGGAGTGATAATGACACTTTATATTAAATAACTTAAAGTAGAGGCAAAAATTACATACACAAATATCTTTTAGTTAATTAATTTTTAAAAGTGGTTATATAAATTATCTATAAGACTATAAATATTCATTGGAAATCTATAAGGCATTCCTACATCATAGTATTTTTTTAATAATATTTAGACATCAAATAAATTATATTATTTAAAACACAATATTGATGTAGTATTTACCTCATTAATAAATGATTTAAATAAATACAATTATAAATATTAAAAAAAATCCAAAACCAGTCCAATTCTTATTGGATAATTTTATATCTTCCATTATTCGTCTTTTATTCAATTTAATAAGTTTTAGACCCTTAGAAACCAAATATCATTATATAATAAAATAATATTTTCACAATTTCCTAATGAGTCCCCCCTACAAAAAACCGCACTTCTAACCATCTCCACACACTTATAATGACTCTTGGATTAACCAAACCCTTCCCAAATAATCTCACATGATCTCACTCCTCCTACAATCATTACCTTAGATAGAAGGCACTCCAAGAAGTTTTTTTTGGTTCAAATCAAATGGAGTTACCTAAATTAAAGGCAACAGTTTCTCTTAAATTCATTTCATTTATTTTACATCCCCAACCCCTAAACTCTTTTAATTACTTTCTTTTATAACAACACCAGTATCCTCAATATACTTGGATGTTGTTATGATAATTATTCAAACTACACTTACACACACCTAAAATTAATGGGTGATGAACATATTGTTTCTGTGGATGGAAAACTAACGCCACATGAAATGATGATTGTTCGGTTATCTCATACCGTCTATCATGGTGGACATTAATATGAAACTACAATTATATATGATATATATTATGTTTATTTTTTATTTATTCTTCTGTATTTTTTCACACCTTTTTGGTTTCCATTATGGGTAAACGTGATAATTTAATTTCAGGTAGTCCGGACTACCGCCCCCTCAAAGTGATATGACTCGTTTATACCATACATGGAATATATAAAGGATGGAGTTATTAGAATTATATATGATTTTATACTGGATTTATAATATATCTATGTATCATTATGTTTTCATTCAATTAAAATACGAAATATAAATTAAAGTAGCGTTCATGCATACGTACGGCTTACCGTCTCCATTAATGGTGCATTTGATTTCTTACCTCCAAATGTTATGTACTATTATAAATACATGTATATACAGGGTATATATGATATATAAGATATCTAAATCATTAATATAATTCTAGATATAATGAACTTTTGACTATGTGAACAACATGTAATTATAAGTAGTCCATTTTTTACTCAAGTACCAAATATTGAAAAAACAAACGTTATTAACTTAAATGATTACTTAATGTTTGTAACATAGTTAAAAGTGATATAAAAGGACTAATAAACCTGAAAAGGGGTCTTAATCAGGTAGAAATTAACTTTAGTATATTATTCAGCATGAAAAAGGAACAAACAAGTCATGTCGGACCTGAAGAATTGAGATTTCTTATCTCACTTTCAATTCCGTGAGATTTCCCTTGTTTGCCACTTATTCATTAAATATGGTGTATTGTGTACTTAAATTTGATATATATTATCATGATTCAATTTATATTCATGGTATTATGTGATTAATTTTTTGGTTATAAAATTTTAGTCATACGACTTGATTGATTACAATGAATTAATGGTTTTTCATCTCACTTTTTATTCCCGTGAGATTCATGCTATATTTCCCACTATTTCCTTTTGTGTGGCATATGTATTGTCCTTGATTTTATTAATTGTGTAATATAATATAATTTTTGGGTATTTAAATTTTCATTTAATTCTCCTTATTTCATGGGGCGTATCTTTCATATGTTACCTAATCTGCAAGGGAACCTTTCACCCTCCTCTTTTTAAAAGACTGCTTTTTTGTTATGTCTTTTAATTTACATATTATTATGGTCGAATATGTTATTTTATATCCTTATTGATGTAAATTTTATTTCTAAGTGCTGAGATTCCATTTTTATCTCATCATCTCATGTTCTGAATTTTAATGTGATTTTGTTATGCGGTCGAATTTTTGCAAGGGAACTTCTTAACCCAATGTAAATTATTTGTGTTAAAATTGTACTTATTGAATATGTAGTCCTATGAATATGTGTGAATGACATATAATTGTTTTACACTTAATATACACTTATATTGGGTTTATTTATATTTTTCACAAATAAATATGTAATTTATTTATCCTTAATCTAAGGATACCATTTTTATAAGGAATTCCATCTCAATTTACATTCCATTGAGACTTCATTGTTGTTATGCACCAATTAACTCTAATATGGTGTATATACTATCCTTTGGAATATTATATCATGAATCCCTTTAATCACATGATATTATAATGTTATGATTAAATGTTATTCCTCCATTATTTTTATTCAAGAGTCACTCTTTTTGTTAAAAACTCTTTAACTAAAATATCATTTTAAATGTTTTATTGATTTATTATTCTGAATATTTATCATCAATTTCCATGTTTTAAAAATGGTTTTGATTATTAATTTATATGGACATTATGGTTTTAAAATTATTAAAATCTTCAAAGTGGTATGGGACACTTTGATTAAAAAATCACATTATCAAATATTTTAAATGGTTTTGAAAATGGTTTTCTAAAGCCTTGATTATGTCAATATCTTGTTTTGATATATTGGAATGTGGAAATATTATATTTACCTTATACATGTGTTAATTGTTTTGGTTATTTTATGGTTATTGGGAATTTATTACATATACGGGTGGTTATGTGATAAACCTAGGGCGGGTGAGCTCGAGATAGCTCTCCAATGCATTGGGTAACATGACAGAGGTAAACGTTAATGTTTCTCCTAACAGATTTAGGGAATATACTGTGATGGGAATTCCAAATGTGAACCAATATATAGCTGTGATATCTATAATGTAAGTATGTTATGCATTCCATAATTTACCTTTATGATTTATTATTTGTGTGTGTTATTCATAAATCTTATAATTTCGTACGGTATCTTATGATTGAAAGGTATGATTTCATTGATTTGTATTTAATGATGGGATAATGTTTTCCTTCCATATTTTATAACACTTACTGATATTTTTATGACCATACCAAGTTTTTAAAATGTTTTAAATGGGACTTAAATATGAATAGGGTCAATGATGATATCAAGGAAAATTCATGATGTCTAAAACATGGAACTAGACATTTTTCTTTTTAAGAGTATTTATTTACTAAAAAAATGGATACTGAGTAGTAGTGCGTACATGAAATTTTCAAGTTTATGTGTAATACTTATGGCCTAATTATCTAAAACCCTAAACCTGAAAAGATCCTCAATGTGAATTATTCATTTAATTTAGGATTATGTAACGTTTAAGGTTGGGTCCTTATAAGAAGGAAAATTTTCATGAAGATAGATTTTCATCGAATTTTGTGGGTTATATTTGAAATTAAATTAGACAATTCTTTTTAATTTATCTTTATAAAATGGTTAAATTATTATAAATAATCAAAATAAAATTTATATAATGAGGTGAACTATATTTTTTTCTATAATGAATAATAAAAATATTACAAATTGGTTACCACAGTTAAGGAAAAAACATTTTTTTACTATGGATTTACAATAAATTTATAAGGATTAATATTACATAAAACAATTTAAAATAAATATTTTATATCAATAATTATACCATATATCATATAATATTATGAAATTTCTGTATTGGAGCCATTTTTCTTAATTTAATAACTTAATATATTTTAATATTTTTAAAAATTACAAGTGTATCATATCCTAAACTTATAAATGGACACCTCCGATACTATCCTCTTATCAATTGCAAATCCATTTTATTCAGACTATAACTATACTAATCCAATCTTAACCACTCTTAAATATCATAGAGAACCTATATTCATCATAAAACAATAATGATAAGGATTTACAGTTTAATATAAAGAGGTTGCTTAAAAAATAGGTAATGTTTTTAACTGATCATTTCCATTTTATTTACTCATCAACCTCTTCCAGACCATCTTCAACAAGTAAAGTATTATGAAATCATCATATTTAAAATACTAATATGTAATTATGTTAATTTAATGGCAATAATCAATCTCCTCTTCCATTAAATTGGAAATAAAACCATTATCTGTGTGTATAGTGGACTACCTCCACATAAACTGATGTTATTCATTTTTGATCACTACGTATCAAAGATGGTTATAATAATTGATTTAATGTATATGTATGATATTAATGAAATATTTATTATTCTTTATAGATAATATAAATCCAATTTTATCTCATTTCCATCCATTAAGAATTTCTTTTGTTTTTCATGTGTGTGGGTGTATTACCACGACATTGAAATGATGTGATTAATTTTTGATCACTGCCTCACTTGGATGGAAAATACGTGTATATAATAATATAATCTTATATTTAGTAAATAATTATATTTTTATAAATATAAAACAATTATTACCACATTTCCCTCAAATTCATTAAGGAATGAGAATGTTTCTCATCTATATGTACGGCCTGACGTCACTATATTTGTAATGTAATTAATTTTTCATTACCATTGTTTAACATTAATTTTAATGGTATGAATAATATATTAAATTTAATGTAATTTAATTATTATTTTTATAAATATGATGGAATAATTAAATCTTTGACCATGATCAATATTCCAACTTAATTTTTTATATTTTGTTCTAAACATCTGCAAAAAAATAGTTATAGAGTTAACTAGTTATGTAATTAAATATTTCATTATAATAAATGAACTAAATGGATTGAAATAAATTTAATAAACTAAGAAATGTTTTTTATTAATTTTTAGAATATATAAATTTCTATTATGCAATAGATAAAAAATTTACATGACAAGTCATATCCAATGTAGTGGACACATTACCATAAAAGAATGTTTTTAAATTTTGAAAATATAAATTTTATAAACCTATTTCTTCCATTTCTATGTTCTTAAAATGATTTTTTTAAGTGATTTACATAAATAACAAAATTATAAGGTTATTTTTATGTCTCTTTATACCTCCATTTAAATGTTTTCAGTGGAATGTTTTAATTTATTTTATTCTCAATATTTTTACAAAAATTAAAAAGGAGTGTCATATTTTAACATGTATGGAATAAATTATTTTTCCCACCACTATAAAAATTATATTGTTTTTGGATTATTTTATATAATTTAAAGTATATTCAAAGAAAAACTATCCTTAACTTTATTCTATGTGTTTACAATAACGGTCTTAAATTTAATGGATATATCAATATAAAATTTATTTTTTATATATGTGAAAATAATTTATTTATGAGTATAATGATTAAAATGAAAACATTCATTTGTTATATACATGTTACATTTCATGTTATATTGTATTATGATTACTGATCCTAATATATCTCATTATTATGTGTGATCAAGATATATATCATGGTGATTAGGTGAAAAATAGGTTATGATAATGGGTGAGGCTGATTGAGCCTTCCAATGTATTGGGTAAAGGGTTGATGTTTACTGGTTATTTGTTTTTCCTTTAAGATTATTGTAATTTAATATTTATATTATTATATTTCTATGATTTTTTTAATAGTTATCTGCACATATATTCAAAGTTACCTATGTGACATATCTATGCTTGATATGGGGTTTTATATAAATATTATCATTGCAAGAAGTATTCTAATAACCATTAATTTAATTGAAATTTATAATACTTATTAAGGGAGAAATTTATTTGTTTTTTATAAATGTTTCATATATATTACATTATTTTATATAAACCATTATAAATATTAGTTTTCCTTTAATATTTAATATGAAATGTTTTATGAAATTATTTGGGTACAGAAGTTGATTTCTTGGGTAATAATATGTTCATTTGAAACTGAAATATTATTATGAAAATTAAAAAATATAAAATTTTTATTAGTGGAATAAAAATATTCCTTGATATTTTTTATTTTTCATAATGAGATTATGGTGTATACACAACTATTTAAAATAAAACTCCTTGGGGTTTATTTTTGAGTGGGGATAAAGATGACGTCGTGATGAGAAATATATAGATATTTCATGAAATAATAAATTGTTTGTTGACACTATGAAATGTTTTCCATGAACTTTATAGAAGAATTCATGATGTGATATTCATATAGACAATAAATTTATATATTTAGTATAAATACATCTTTTTTACAAAAGGAAAATATTGTATTTCCATGTGCATTAAGAATTATCACACACTGAAGGAGGGAGATTCATCAGAAAAATTGCATAATCTAATGTCATGGTGGTGAGAACCTCTCTTTGAGAGTAGAATATGGATTGGAAATGATAGGTGGGGTTGAATTATTCAGGAACCAAAACATCCTCAAACCAATTTGAGATGTTCATGGTGCAACTCTCAATTTTTTGATGAGCTAACTGATTGTAGCAAAGTGATCAAGTTGAAGTGATGTGATCACATCCTAACACTATACACAACCCTTATCTTTACTCCACATCAATTCATGATTTATTAATTAAAATTATACAAAATTCAACCAATAATATTTATATTAATAGAATAATTTGGAATTAGGCACATTACATAATAATTTAAAAAAGTAAACAATCACGATTATTAGAAACATTCTTGACATGATCACACTAATAACTGCATAGGATAACCTTGGGACTTACATATGAATGGGGTGAGCTATAAAAACCATTATGAATATAAAATTTTAATAAAATAAAAAAATTAATATATGTTTTATAACTATAATATAAATGGGGCATAAAAGGAGTTAGAATCATAAACATGAATAATGATACATAATATAGAATGATAATGACAATTGCAAATTGGGAAATATGAAAAAAACATGAAAACTACATCAAAAATATAGATCAAGGGTAACTACAATGATATATATATAGAAAAGAACCATAACGTATTTAGGTTTAGCCTTTATCCGTACATTACTTTTCATGAGGCTAATCATTACTGTTTCCTCTGGAATGGGGGGTGACCTCGATGATTGATGGTTCAAACATTCCAATCAGTTTCTAATGGGTTTGTTCGTAGAACCGGAAACATCCAATGATTCCATATCCATTTGGACATACTTTCTAAAGGTAGGTGCTCATTAGTTGTGGACTGATGAGGCTTAGGAATTTGAATTGGTTGAGAGGATGGGAGGTCGGACTCATCACACCTTTCTGAGGGGAATTATTGTCTACTCCGGGACTCTCTTTATAGATTTAAGTTATGTTCCTGAATCCTTATTACATTACCAAGTATAAAATGAGCTTTCCTTTAGATATGACAATCAATGATTGATTTGTAGGAAATTTAGAGAATCTTTTATATGTATTCAAGGTTCTTCATCGATAGAGAATCATCGGTATTTGTTAGAGATTCCTAGTCAATGGTATCCTTCAATACATAAATGTCTCTTGGTCATTATAATGACCATACTGGTTTTAAAGCCACTCAGTGGGGCACTTGATGTTTATTGTCATTCAGAAGGACATGGATTATTTCAGAGTTGGGATCGTACCTACTGATGGGCTACCTACGTATCCTTTTTTAGAAAATGAATCAGAACCCACTCAGTTAGGGTAAGGGAGTATGATGTTTATGCATGATTGATGGCTCAAAGAAAGATGTCGTTATTAATTTTAGACTCTAAGCTCACATGAGTCTTGCTCGATGTGAGAAACAAGAGGTATTGGTGAAACCAGACATTTGTGCCACAAAAAATTCAATTTTGTGGGGCTTATGTATGTATGACTGCCCAAAATAGATGAGCATTAAGATTTACTTCAGGGAAGAAATCCAGGAACAAGGTCCATAAAGGTATATGTACTTCATGGATATTTTGGTACTCTAACTTGGGGCTTACTCCTGAGGAAGATGCCCAAATTTGGAGGGAACTCGTGATTGGTTTTTACTCCTGATAAGGAAGCCCATATCAAAATTAATTTAAGTCTAGTTAAGAGAAATTAAGAGTGGGGCTCACGCCTGAGAAGGAAGCCCAAGTTAAGGGACTTGGGGCTTATTTCTAAAGAGGATGCCCATATTTGTGATCTTTTAGACTGGGGATTATTCTTGAAGAGGAAACCCTAGTTTAGGGAACCATGGTTGGGGCTTACTCCTGGAAAAATTCCTCTCAAAATAGGGGGCCCACTGGGGGTATTTATAGGCTGGAGAAGACCCTGGGCAGTTTTCAAAGAGGGCGTGCAAGTCACTTGTGCAGCCATTAGGCGGTGTGCAAGTGTACTTGCGTGACCATGCTAGAACTTGCACAGCCTATGGGCAATGTTTTCTTTGTTCATCCCTTTCTCTTTTTTTAATTTTTATTCAAAGGATGAATCTTCTTTGTTTGAGGTATTTCCCATTTTCAATTCGTTAGACTCTGTGACGGAAAGGAGCGTCAACAAAAGTCCCCCCTCAGAGTTGGATCCGGAGAGAAAAGAGGAGTTGACTCTGAGGAAAGAAGAAAACCATGGGTCGTTGTGGTTATTGGTAGTTTAAAGTCATGCATGTCATACATAAAAGGCTAATGTTTAAGGCCAAAAATAGCTTTGACCAAATGGATTAACATTGACTCAATTCCTTTATAATTTATTTGAAAACATATTATAATGTTCAAGTATGAAGGAAAACATGTAAACTATGACTTAAGAAATTTTGAATCTGAGGAATGATACGAAAAGGGGATAAAAGGAATTAGAAGAATTAGTTACCATGAATGAAGTTACCATTATTTAACAAACCCGTTAGGGGGTTGAATTATGCAGGGCCACCCAAGGGCATTAGATGCGTAGTCATATAATAGCATCTTTTGGATGACAGGTCCGTTATATAGACTACTTATGCAAGGCCTCTTAAGGGCACGTGCTATATATTCAGGAAGAAGAACTCTTAGAAATATACTTTTCTAATTATAAGAAGCCAGTGAAAGTTTATGGGGATTCATCTTTTCCAAAGTATAGAGTTTGCTATATGGAAAAAGGTACTTGAAAATTGACAAGATATTTTCATTCATGATTTTTCTAAGAATTGGATGAATGTTACTCCTACGAATGTTTGACCCAAACGTAGGGAAATGAAAATATAAACCATAGACTTGAATACTTTCAGATCATGAAAAAGAATATGGGACAAATATAAAAAGGAAGGATTTATTTTGCGGATCCCTACATATTGTCATTAATACAAATAAGGACAAAAGAGGTTTTCCTCCCAAGAATGAAGTTACCAATATTTAACAAACATGTTAGGGGGTTGAATTATGCAGGGCCGCCTAAGGGAATTCGCTGTATAGTCAAATAATAGCATCTTTTGGCTGAGAGGTATGTTATGTTGACTACTTATGTAAGGCCTCTTAAGGGCACGTGCTGCATAGTCAGGAAAAAGAACTCTCAGAAATCAAGCCTTTTGTGATTAGAAGTAAAGAAAATGGTTATGAAGATCTGAAAATATTTAAGGTTAAGATTTATGAAACATAAATATGGGTATTGTTCAATGTATGTAAAGATACATAGATCAATGATAACCATAATCACGTTGTGGCTTGGTCCTGAATTGAAATACTGGATTTCACTATGTATCCCATAAGGATGGGAATCAATCCATACCTAGTTCTTGAAATACAGTTTAATGTTGTGTGGGATGAAATTATGAGAGATCTTAGTTTAGGGTCATAGAGCTCGGTCCATTATAAAAAATACACAGTGTGTTTTTTCATGGGGACTTTTCAGCCAGGGGACTGAAATTGGAATTTGGGGTTAGGCCCAAAAGACTTGGGGCTGGATTCGAGGGACACTCGAATGTTCCTACATATCCCATAAGGATGGGAATCAATCCCACATAGTTCTAGAAGTACCCTCTCTACAAATTTGGTTCGTACATGTGAAGGGTGAAAGGTGAATTAAGTGAAATGATGGTTTAACCAAAGATAAAAGGTTTAGGTATTGCCATGTATGCACACAGTTTTTAGAATATAACATAATTTAAAATCAATGTAAATAATGATTCCATATCAGGTGAGGGTATCAAAGAATATTGTAGTTTATTTTCGTACAAGACAAAAGTGATGTACAGTTTCACGTCTTGTAGCAAGGAAAAAGGTGAACAAATGTAATGATATTGATTCTGGGGGTGGTTTAACGAATCAACATCGTATGAGATGGAGGTGAACCGATGTGAAGATATTGGTTTTGGGCTTGAACCTTATGATGTTTCCTACGTACCCAGCCTGGAAGGCAAGGATCAAAGTTTGCGTAGTTCAATTAAAGAATGAATTAGTGATCAAGTTGTTTTTGGGGACAACGACCTAAAAATGATGTTGGGACTTACGCGTGGTTAGAAGCCCAAAGAGGGTGTTATGGTTGAAATTTTCTGTAAGATCACATGAGTCATACTCGGTGTGAGAAACAAGAGGTAACAAAAACCATAACAATGCACAGTTTAATGTCATATAACACATATGAAGGGACTATCTAGTTTAAAGGCTTGCAGTTATGACTATTGGTGCTGCACAGTTTAGTGTCATGTAGCAGGGACAAAAATATAGTTTAACATCACGTAGGACATATTAAGGAATTTCTATACAGTTTAGTGTCATGTAGTTTGGACGATGGGGACATTATAGTTTAATGTCATGTTGGACAAAAAGAGGACTGTGTAGTTTAATGTCATGCATTAATGACAAAAGAGGGCACATTTTAAGGTCATGTTGGACTTATTAGGGACTTTTTTCACAGTTTAACGTCATGTTGGACAGAAAGAAAGACGATACAGTTTAGCATCATGTTGGATGAAAGTGGGAATAGTGTAAAGTAATATGCATGGACAGTGGATGATGTAGTTTAACATCAAGATGGACGTAAGGGACATGCAAATAGTTTAAGGTCATATGCATGGACCGGGCATAGTTTAACATCGTGCTGGACATAATGGACATGAAAATAGTTTAAGGTCATATGCATGGATCGTGGATGGTGCAGTTTAACGTCGTGCTGGACGTAAGGGACATGCAAATAGTTTAAAGTCATATGCATGGATCGTGGATGGTGCAGTTTAACATTGTGCTGGACGTAAGGGACATGCAAATAGTTTAAGGTCATATGAATGGACTGTGGATGGTGCAGTTTAATGTCATGCTGGATGTAAGGGACATTCAAATAGTTTAAGGTCATATGCATGGACCATGGATGGTGTAGTTTAACGTCGTGTCGGATGTAAGGGACATGAAAATATTTTAAGGTCATATGCATGGACCGTGGATGGTGCAGTTTAACGTCATGCTGGACATTAGGGACATGCAAATAGTTTAAGGTCATATGCATGGACTGTGGATAGTGCAGTTTAACATCGTGCTGGATGTAGTGGACATGCAAATAGTTTAAGGTCATATGCATGGACCATGGATGGTGCATTTTAACGTCGTGTTGGACGTAAGGGACATGCAAATAGTTTAAGGTCATATGCATGGACTGTGGATGGTGCAGTTTAACGTCGTGCTGGACGTAAGGGACATGGAAATAGTTTAAGGTTATATGCATGTACCATGGATGGTGTATTTTGTGTCTATACAAAATACTTTTTCAGAAATATGGCATTGGTTGGAGTAGTGATGACTTCTCCATCCATTGAGATTAAAGAATAAGCTCAATTGGAATAAAACTTTTGTATTGAATAAGGTCCTTCCCACTATGGTTCAATCTTGGGAGGTTTCTTTCCTAGTATCATTGGAGTTCTGATAACTAATACCAATTCTCCCAGAACGAATGAATGAAGATGAACTTTTTTGTTGAAAGGTCGTGCCATTCGATTCTGATAGACTTCCAAGTGGTACAGAGTACACAATCTTTTCTCATCTAACATTTCCAATTCATTCAAGCACTTTTGTGATTGTTCATCTGTAGATGATTGATCACAAATAGATACTCTGAGCGAAGGTAATTTAACTTCAATGGGAAATACTGCTTCCGTTCTATATACCAGTGAATATGGAGTTGACCGCGTTGCAGTGCGGGTGGTGGTTCGATAAGCCCATAAAGCATGAAATAGTTTATTAGGCCATGACCTCTTATCATTATCCACCATATTTTGGAGAATATTTGACAGATACCTGTTAAAGGCTTCTATCTGGCCATTGGCCACTACATGATATCGAGATGAATGATTGGATTTGATGTTGTATTCTTGATACAACTTCTTCACCTAGGATGAATAGAAGATGGTGCCATTGTCCATCAATATGGTATGAGGGACACCAAATCTGGTAATGATGTTTGACTTGATGAAGCTTACAATGATTTTAGAACTAACTTCATTGAGAGCTATTGCCTCTGCCCATTTGGAAAAGAATTCAGTAGAAGTAAGAATATACTTAAACAACTTGGTTGTAACTGATGGGTATGGTCCCACCACATCCACTACCCATGTGGAAAATTGCCACGAGTATTTAACTGTATGGAGAAACTCTGGGGGTTGATGAATGAAGTTGGAATGTGCTTGGAATGAATCACACTTCTTTGTGAAATCAACAAAATCTTGTATCATTGAAGGCCAAAAGTATCCAAGCCTTCGAATCTGATCAGACAGTCTATGTCCATACTATTGGGCACCATAGACTCCTGCATGCACTTCGTTCATGACATCCATTGTCTCTTCACCACCAATTCATCTGAAGATAACTCCATCAGAACAACTCTTGTAAAGAATTTTCTCTAGGTGATCTGGGCTATCATAAAGAGTGAAATTGACCACACGTCTCTGGACTTGTTCTTTCTCGGCTCTATCAGGTGGAAGTGTTCCATTTTAAAGGTATTCCCTGATAGGTGTCATCCATCCTGTATCATGACCATATGGTTCAGGAATGGGACTAATTTCATTGATCTCTTCTGTTCTGGCTTGAACATAAGGTGAAATTGTACGACGGTGGGCAATATTGTTGGTTGTCTTGTCTCGATTTGGATTTGCCAGAGCTGTGGCTATATTAGCCAGTGCATCAGGTTGGGAATTTTGTGATCTTGGGACATAAGAAAATGTCGATTCCGAAGGAAACTCCACCATTAACTCTCTGACATAATCATACAAAGGGATTATTTCTTCTTTTCTGATGGCATAATCCCCATTGACTTGTTTGATTACCAGTTTGGAATCACCTTTAACCTTTAAGTGATTCACTTGTGTTTGAAGCGCCAATTCCAATCCTGCAATAAGAGCTTGGTACTCCGCTTCATTATTTATACCGCCTCCCAACAATGATAAGGAATAAGGTAATATTTCCTTTTCCGGAGAAATGAGTACAATTCCTAAGCCAACTTTGTTGAATTTAGTATTTTCCATTTTCATCCCTGTTGGACTTCTAGAAGAAACATGAAAGTACATTTCCCATACCGGAAGGCTATCTTGAAAAGAGAACACTTCCTCATCAGGAAGATCAATATCTGAAGATGTGTCTTCCACTGAATGGTTTTTAGCTAGAAAATCAGCTAGAGCATGTCCCTTTATTTACTTTTGAGACACATATTGAATATCAAATTCTTGCAAGATAACTGCCCACCTTTCCAGACATCTAGTAAGCATTGGACAACTAAGGATGAATTTGAGCGGGTTATTGCGAGATACCAATTGGACCTCGTGATGTTGCAGGTAGTGTCTCAACTTTTGAACTACAAAGATTAATGCTAGTAAGCACTTCTCAATATTTGAGTTTCGGGTTTCTACTTCAAGAATAGTATGACTGAGATAGTAGAGGTTGTTTTCATTCCCAGCATCATTCTTCTGAGAAAGAAAGGCACTCAATGATCGCTCTAGAGGTGTCACATAGAGGATAAGTGGTCATCCTTCAATAGGTGGAATTATTACCGGTGGAATCAAGATATATTTCTTGATAATATCGAATGATTCTTGACATTCATCAATCCACTGGTAAGTGACTCACTTCTTCATCAATTTGGTGAATCCTAAACTTTTGCCTGCCAAATTGGCGATAAAACGTCGAATATAGGATAAATGTCCTTGAAGTCCTCTTAATTATTTCAAATTTTGAGGAGGTGACATACCATGGATTGACTTGGTCTTCTCAGGATCGACTTCAACACCACGATGGCGTATAAAAAAGATGAGAAATTGTCCTGAGGTTACCCCAAATGCACATTTTATGGGGTTCATCTTCAAATTATGTTATCAAATTTTGTGGAATATGACTTCCAAATCAGCCAAGTGATCAGAAATTTGTTTGTATTTGACCACAAAATCATCCACATAACATTCAACAAACATCCCTAAAAATGTTTTGAAGATACGATGCATCACATGCTGATATGTTGCGCCTGCATTCTTTAAGCCAAAGGGAATTACCCGATATAAAAACACACCCTGAGGGGCTCTGATGGCTGTAGATTCCTCATCTTATGGAGCCATTCGGTTTTGATTATATCCAGAACATCCATCCATGATGGAAAGTGCTTCATATTTAGCTGTTACATCAATCAAGAGTTCTGTAATCGGAACTGGAAAATCATCCTTTGGACAATGCCGATTAAGATCTATGAAATCAATGCAAACTCTAATTTTCCCATTATTATTTTTCACTGGGACAATATTATCCAAACACTTGGGATATTGTACATCTCTGACAAATTTATATTTGATGACCTTATCCACTTTAGCCTCAATTTTGGAAGTATAGGTTGGGAGTGTTCTTCTAGCGGCTTGTTTGAATCCTCGATGTTCTTCTAGCAAACCCAAATGATGAGTGGAAACATCAGGATCAATCCCTGTCATATCTATATAGTTCCAATCAAATATATCTCAACTTTTCTTTAAAAAGGAAATATACATCTCTTGTTCTTCAAGAGTCATGGTCACACTGATTAAAGTGGGGCGTGGATCTTCTTTTGTACCCATATTTATTTCTCTGAGTTCATCCATGGTGGTAGACGTACCCTCTTCAAATGCTGGAGGAGTATCCCTGAGATCTTCATGTTCTTCTTCATCATGTGTTACTTCTTCTATTTCTACTTGCATAGTAGATGATGAAGCAGAATTTCCATGATCAGAAGAGATGTTAGAATTTGAACATATTGAAGATGAAGCTTCCATTTCTGACCCAATTAATGATGAAGGGTCTTCCTTGGGTAATAAAGAGGAGATGATGGATTGATAATCGGTATCATCGTTAACCTCTGTAATTAATATAACTTCTTATGGCCTTGTTGGTGAAGTATAGACTTGTTGGATTTCAGTAGATGAAATGAAGACATCTCCATTTGAGCTTTCATCATTGCTTGGTGGATCACCACTTTCTCCCATGTTTTATGGCTCGATTTACATAATTGACATTATGGATCTTTCCATAAGAGTATTTTGATTTGGGTTTATCCTGTCAATTTGACTGATAGGTAACACATAATCTGTACTCACATGTGTAAATGGGTTTACTAGAATCTCTTCCAAACCATATGGAGTATTAACTTTGGTAATCTCTCTTGTTTCGGATTTGTCTTTTCCCTTTATGTGATAGAATTCTGCCTCAATGTATTGATATTCACATGTCTTGAATGGAGATTTATCACCATACAATGTCCCAATTTGACCATCGAAACAATATTTGAGACATTGATGGTATGACAAAGGGATATCCGCATGCCGATGTAGCCAGGGTCTACCAAGCAAGATGTTGAAGGCTGAATCTTGATCAACAACCATGAAATCTGAATTGGATACAAGATCTCCAAACTGAGTTCTGAGTGTAATCTCACCCAGTGGTTCTTGTTAATTTTTATCATATCCTTGTAACATCAAAGTAGAAGGAGATAAATCATATTCTGTGAGGCCCAATCGAAGAAGGGTACGGATGGGCATGAAGTTGACTCGTGAACCATTATCAATGAAAACTCTTTTGGCGTCTACACCATTGACCTTTCCAGATAAGTATAAAGGTCTGATATGTCCATGCATGACATCATCTTCATCTTTATCTATGAAAGATATCACTGCATGGCATTCTGCAGGATTATTCTCTACATGGTAGATTTCAGCTGTAGTAATTTCAGCCTCAAACTCTTGAGGACATGACAAAGCCTCAATGAGTGCCTCTCGAAGATCCTTTGATAAATTTAAGGCATCCAAAACTGTTATCTTGGCCAGTACTTGGGCCTGGCGTTTCAATATATCATACTTTTGATCCAAAGGTCAGCGTTTCCCAACAGGAACATGTGGCTTAGCAGGTTCCTTGGAAGTTGATTCTTTGGAATTTGATGCATCTTGTACCGAGATAGGAGTTGGTAATACTCTTGGCTTTGGGATATTAGACTAATTAGGTATATTTACTTGCTGAGAGGAAGAAGATGGAACCATCAACCGATCTTCCAGATTAATTGTGACAGGGCTGAGTCTTCCTTGTGTGGAAGAACTTTCTTGTTCTTGTTGAGCTCGTTGAAGGGCTCTGCCATGAGTTTCTGCCGCATACACAATTCTAGCAGGGGTAAAATTGGAATAGTGACCTCTGAAAGATCCAGGTCTTCCCCTATATCCTGAGCCTCTGTAACTTCATCTGATTCCTCTGTTTGATACAAGGAATTCAGGCTCATCAAAATCGAAACTGCGACTGGCATACAGATCTGTTAATTGAATCATATTAACAGAACCAATGATCAACTCTTCATCTGAGGAATACTCTGCCTGATTAGCCTGTTTAGGCTATTCCATTTGGTGGGGCGGTTCCCGTGGCTTTGAAGTAGATGGAATGAAGTCTGCCAGAGTAAAATAAAGCTTAGGCTTTGACACATACTCATCTTCTTCTGATTCTTCTTCTTTCTTTGAATCATGTCGTTTCATTGATGATTTTCCCTTCGATGAAGAGGGTTTTGCTGCGGCATTCGTGGCAGAAGGCACAATTGGTTTCTTCAATTGCATTCGCAAAATGGAATGATTTTGGATGATCATTTTCTTGATCATCCAATCATCATATTTTTGGGCATTTTTTTTCTTGACTTCTTTCCACTCACCCTCCTCCTCTAGATCTGTAGCAGTAACACATGCTACCTGAGCTGAAGATCCTTTCAGTTTGACTTGTCCCAAGTTGACCATTTTTTGCAGGAGGTCCTTGAAAACAAAACACTCATAAATGGGATGCCCCAACTTCTGATGAAATGGGAAATAATTGGGACGGTCTTCATCTCCTTCTTTATTGGGCCTCTTGGGCCTTCGCAATTGAACCAAATTAATTTCCAAAGTCGAAATAAAGTAACTAGGAACTTGTTCATTTCGAAAATAGTATGTATTGCTCTTCAGATCCTCAATTTGTTTCTGTATATGATCACTTTGATCATATTGATGAAATAACCTCTGTTGTTGACGCTCAGGAGGCAGAGCCCTTCGAGAAGATGGAGGCCTTGAAGTAGAAACAGGTACATGTGATTGTTTAAGCATAACTGTAGCAGTCTCTGCTTTACCCATTCTCCTTACTGGAGTTGATGGAATTACACGAGCTTTATCCATAGTCTTTATAATAGAATCTTCAATCTGTTGAGCGATTGAAGTAAGGTCTCGAAACCCTCCTGTGTATTTCATAAGGATCAATGGCGTGCATAATTCGTCACGCATATTTTCCACACAGATGGGAAACAGTTCTTCTTGAGGGAGTGCTAAGCTTAGAGAATATGTTAATCCCTTCTAGAGAGCAGTGAAATCTGAAACCATTTCATTTTTCCTTTGCTTACAGATTGTATGATCAAAAACTATTGTCTTTGGAAATGTTGAGCTGAACTGAAGAAGGAATTTTTGGCGAAGATACTCCCATCCGGTAATTGACTGGGATTGCAAGCTTGTGTACCAGACAAAAGTTGGTCCTCGTAAGGTTCGTACGAAGCATCTGAGTTTCATTGGTTCTTGTTGTTCTGGAGTTCCCATCATAGGATCGCAACAAGACACGTAATGCGTCAAATGCTATTCAGGATCACCTGATCCATTGAAAATAGGGAATACAGGGTTCTAAAAACATGACAGGGGAGGGATTGAATCTACCCATTCAGGGTAAGATCTCTTTTCTGGTTGAATTTGAGCACGTTTCCCCACCATAGCTTCCAACGGAGCTATTAATGACTCAATATTAGTTATTAACTTTTGAGAAACATCCGATTTAGCTTGGACCTGAACAGGTGGAATGACTGAAGCTGGTACAGATGTGGTAGCTTGTACTGCAACTGATGGTAGCACTGCCAATTGTTCTTGCACTTGACACATAGGATTAGACCTGTGAGGGTGTACTGATAGAGGAGGATATTCTTGATCCATCTCAGTAGCCACAACAAATTCCCATGGATGACTAACTCCAGCATGCTTATGAGGAATACTACTTTGAAGTAGTTCTTCATTCAACCTCCTTAATTCCTTCATTTCTTCCTCCTAATGTGAAAATATTTTCTCTAGTGAGATCGATTGGACTTCTCCTGAGGAAGGGTATGTAACCTGATTCTTTCCTTTCCCCTTTTTAGCTCCCTTTCGGAGAGGGGGAAGTGGGTTACTTGAAGGATTATCTAGATTCTGGGTAATCCTTTGATTTCATGTACGCACACATTCTTCATTTGTGTCTGTGGGTACAACTTCTTGAGTAGGAACCTCTTCATCTGAGACCCCTAAGTGAATCTCTTGTTTTGGAGGATCAGAAACAATGGTATTAATGGCATTAATTGATGCATAATGCATCACATCCCTTCTATCAACATTTCTGTGATATTGTCTTCCTCCAGGCCTTTGATGAGACATTGCCTTTTGTTGATTCGATCGCATAGGAACATCTTGACAAACCGTAATTTGGATGGGATCTCCTGATAATTGGTCTCTTCATTCCTCTTGAGGCTTCATCCCCAATCGAGAGAAGACTGACTTTCTCTGAGGGAGGGATTGAGGATTTGAAAAAGTCCCCAGTCCGGTGGACTGGGGCTGTTCCTACTTTCTTTGCTCAACTCCTCGAATCCTATTTGTTGATTCTGAGAGTTGGTTAAAAAGATTCCCCAGTATGGCAAGATGGGGAGGTTATTGAAATGCTATATCTGAGACTTTATTGAAATCTCTCTTAATCTTGCGGACCTTAGTCCGAAAATTAGCTGGATGCATCAATCGTCATCCACTTTTATCACTCGGCTCAAAAGACCGTTGGGTTTTTTCTGAAACTTCTGTCACTTGGTGATGTGGTTTCTCCAAATGAGAGGCATGTTCAATATTCTCATTTTCTTGATGTAGGAGTAATTCAATAACTTGTTCTCTATATGCTTGATTTTTAGAGGAACTAGTTGAAGCCTGTTCTTGGGAAATCTTTTGATTACAAACAAAACCCATCGACTGTGGCCGACCACGAGCAATAACATTGCATGAAACCATTTTCGAAGGGCTTTGCTTACTGGAGAGCATAGTGAAATGTAGTGCTCCATGAACACCCCATCCTTTGACATGAATATCAGATGGGGCATTGGAAATTAACTGGCGTAATCTTCGTAGTGCGCCAAGGCAAGAACGTTGAAGGGCTCTCTGCTGCTTTTCAGCCTTCGAATATCGAGAGACTGATAGAGATGCCAAATCAATCTAACGTTGTAACCCCTCTATTATCTTAACATGATTTTCATATTCATAATAAGATAATACTTTGTTTTTCAACTGACAAAGAGTTTTCCATATGTTGAGACAAATATCATGAATTCCATCTTCCGTCAACATCTCTAGAATTTCATACTTAGAGTCAGCCAGAGGCCAAAACATGACTGCCACTTCACATTTATCCAGTTGTTTTCTCATGTTCATTACTTCCTATTTATCATTCAATGAAGATTCTTCTTCCTGATTAGACCAGAGCTGGTGCTTACTTGTTGCTTCATCTGATTCAACAAAACTGGTAGAGAAATCACTAATCAAACTAGAAGATGCATGACTTAGGGGTGGTTCAGGGAATGACCTACACCCTAGGCTATCATCTTGTTGAGAAATTATTTCACCTGCTAATGGTAAAGCATCCGACATGACTGGCTTCACATTTTCAAGTTCCTCAAGATAAGAGGGCTTTATCGTCACTACATTGTATATTAGAGATTTTTTCAAGCAATGTGAATCACTAATGAGGAGAGGAATTTCACAGAGAAATTCATCATCATGGGGAGGACCACCATGGTGGGTTACAGAAAAAGATGAGATCTCTTTGTCCTTGATCTTTTGGCCACACAGATGGTTTTTGTGGCTCTGATCTGAAGATGAAACTTCGAGATCGACCGAATTATCATGAACCAAGCCTTCATAAGGAAGTTACTGGTGAAAAACTTCAGAATTAATGTTCCCACTATTGGTAACTGAGAGATAAGAATCTTCAGTTATAACAGATAGTTTTATGAGTGCATTAAGAACTCCAGCATCGAGTAAGGCCTTGTTATAGATTGGCCCATTATTTCTTGACTGTGCTGGGCAAGTCTTCTTCTTAGATGCCTTCTTACTCAATTTGGCAGGTGTATGTGCCTGCTCAGGAGAAATGATCTGGTTAGGCTGATTATCTCCTCTCAAACCAGGTGTATGTGCCTGACATGGTTGTCTATATGATATGGGGGAGTATGCCCCACAACCCTCTTGGACTGGAACAGATGTGTGTATCTGTTTCAGAGTGAACTATTGATGTGTCACTCCACTGGTAGAGATAGATTTATGTGTCTTTCCTTGAGATGTTGCTAAAGCTATTATAATATCCTGACAAGCATCCAGAATATGAGCAGGGTTTTTCTTCTGCTCCTTCACCATTGATAGAATATTCTTGGTGACTTCAGCTGTCGGAACGGGGATATACGTCCCTTCCGTGCATGGAGTAGGTGTATGTGCCTGCTCTTGTCCTCCTTTTCCTATTATTAAATCCTGATAGTACTCATGTGTGGGGGAAGAGTGTTGAGTCTGCCTTCTATTTGTCGCATGAGCTATCCAACTGACTTCTCTGAATGCTACCAAACGAGACTGTTGGTAGGATTGATCAATACTAGCAAGTGTATGTGCCTGCTGATTGCACTCCACCGAACGTAGTTGATGAGCTCCATCATATGTATTCAGACGAGCATGTTGACTAGTTGATGATTTATAAACAGGTGTATGTTCATGTCTATAGTACTCCGCCGGAATTACCTTGCGGGATTGGCGTGATGCTGCCAGATGAGTCTGCTGGACTGCTGAATTAAAATAGACGGGTGTGTGTGCCCACTCGTTGCTTGCCACCAAGTTAGGTTTTTGGACCTCTCCGGAGATGGAAGAGAGGAGAACCTTCTCACTGATGATTGGATTTCGCCTCTGGTGATTCGTCTTTCCTGCTCGGGTTTGAGGAACCTAAGCCAAATGCCTGTAGTTGATACCCTCAACATGTTGAGGTGCACTGCCGCACGAGTCTGGCGGCGATTGTTGATGGGATCCCTCAGGAAGGACTCCTATATCATTGAATTAATTCCCTGAGGGAGCTGCTCATTCACCTCCTCAAAATATTGGAGTGAATGGTGATTGTGTTTTAAGGATAATGACACGAAACGGTTGGAGACGGTAGTTAGCACCGCCTGCTTCTTGATCACTGGTCATCGCTGTCTGGATGACCAGGTTGAATTATTGACTTAGAGGGCTTGTCGAGCGACCTCCAAATTCAGAATAGTGTTGTTTTGACGGTACTCCATAACCAGTGCATTTGATACCCAGTGTTGAGGATGCTATGTATGTTATGTCGTCCTCAGAGCGGACGATGATCTAGTAGGAGTAGTAGTAGTGGCATTAGCAGCAGAGGTTTTCACAGCATAGGCATTCACATACGTGAATTTAAGAAATGCATTTATTGAAATTCAGAAGATCTCTGAAAAGAGTGCATGTTTGATATAACAGACATAATCAAGATAAGTATATCCACTACATATTTTGGATGAGAAAAATATGTTGTTGATTGTTTTTTTGGCCCTCTCATTGAGTTTTAAATAGGGGCCTAACAAATAAGAAAATCATCATTTTAACTTGGTTAAGGATTCACGTCGGGTTCACCATTTTTTGTTTCCTCTGGAATTGGGGATGACCTCGTTGATTGAAGGTTAAAACATTCCAATAGTTTTTTAACGGGTTTGTTCGTAGAACCGGAAACATCCAATGATTTCATGTCCATTTGGACCTACTTTTTAAAGGTAGGCTCTCATTACTTGTGGACTGATGAGGCTTAGGAATTTTCATTGGTCAAGAGGATGGGAGGTCGGACTCATCACACCCTTTTTAGGGGAATTATTGTCTACTCCAGGACTCTATTTATAGATTTATGTTATGTTTGTGAATCCTTATTACATTACCAAGTATAAAATGATATTTCCTTTATATCTGAAAATCAATGATTGATATGTAGGAAATTTAGAGAAAATTTTATATGTATTCGAGGTTCTTCATCGATAGAGAATCATCTGTATCTATTAGAGATTCCTAGTCAATGGTATCCTTCAATACATAAAATTATCTTGGTCATTATGATGACCATACTGGTTTTAAAGCCACTCAGTGGGGCACTTGATGTTTATTGTCATTCATAAGGACATGGATTATTTCATATTTGGGATCGTACCCACTGATGGGCTACCTACGTATCCATTGTTTAGAAAAGGAATCTGAACCCACGTAGTTTGAGTAAGGGAGTATGATGTTTATGCATGATTGATGGCTCAAAGATAGTTGTCATGATTACTTTTACACTCTAAGATCATGTGAGTTATGCTCGGTGTGAGAAACAAGAGTTATTGGTGAAACCAGATAATTGTGCCATGAAAAATGCAATGATGTGGGGCTTATGTATGTATGACTGCCCAAAATAAATGAGGATTAAGATTTACTTCAGGGAAGAAATCCAGGAAAAATGTCCATAAAGGTATATGACCTTCATGGAGATTTAGGTACTCTAACTTGGGGATTACTCCTTAGGAAGATGCCCAAATTAGGAGGGAACTCATGATTGGGTTTTACTCTTGAGAAGGAATCCCAGATCAAAAGTAAATTAAGACTTGTTAAGAGAAATTAAGACTGGGGCTTACTCCTAAGAAGGAAGCCCAAGTTAAGGGACTTGGGGTTTACTCATAAAGAGGATGCCCATATTTGTGAACTTTTAGACTGGGGCTTATTTCTAATGAGGAAACCCAGGTTAAGGGAACCATGGTTTGGGATTACTCTTGAGGAGGATTCCCATATTTGCGAACTTTAAGACGGGGGCTTACTCCTGAGAAGGAAGCCCAGGTTAAGGGAACCATGGTTGGGGCTTACTCTTGAGGAGGATGCCCATATTTGGGTACTTTAAGACCGGGTCTTACTCCGGATAAGGAAGCCGAGGTTAAGGGAATTGTGACTGGGGATTATTCCTAAGGTGGATGCCCGAATTAGGGGACTTGGGGCTTACTCCTAAAAAAGAGCCCCAAATTAATGAGTCTCTCATCTTAGAAGATCAGGTTGAATGAATGAAATCTCTAACTTTAGTGATATAAAGATATATAAATCACTAGGTTTTAAGAGATGATACACGGAATTCCTTTCAGATAAGGAATTCAATCAAGAAAACATGCCATAAATGGATTTGAAGTGTGTCATGAAGACTGAATCTTGAATAGGAGAGGTGGAATGGAAAAAGAGAGGTGAAATGGGCAGGAAGGGCACCAAAAAGTAGAAGGGCATGCAAGTCCTGGTGGGCGCGCAGGTACTGCGTGGGCGCGCAAGTCTTGGTCGTGCAGGTATACCTGCGTGGCACATGGGTACTTTCGCGATTGTTAACCAGTAGGGTAATACATGGGAGATCCTTGACCAAAGCCTTTAAAATTATCTCGAGGTACTTCCAGAAGAGTGGTGGGAAAGTTTCAATGAGTAGGTAAGGAGGCGCGCAAGTGTGTCCATTTTCAATTAATGGTAAATCACTTAGGCGCACAGGTGTTAGTGATTTCTAACACATAGACCTTATTCCTCTTGTTTAGACCTTCCATTCTAGGTAAATAAATACCTTAGAAGTGTTCGGAATACATGAAGAAGAGACTTGGGCGTTCAGATCTCTGTATCTGAATTCTGGAAAAATTCCTCTCCAAATGGGGGGCCCACAAGGGGTATTTATAGGCTGGAGAAGACCCTGGGCAGTTTTCAAAGAGGGCGCACAAGTCACTTGTGTGACCATTAGGCGGCGTGCAAGTGTACTTGCACGACCATGCTAGAACTTGGGCGACCTATGGGCAATGTTCTCCTTGTTCATCGCTTTCTCTTTTTTTGATGTTTATTCAAAGGATGAATCGTCTTTATTTGAGGTATTTTCCCTTTTAAATTCGTTAGACTCTGTGACGGAAAGGAGCATCAACAATTACCTAATGCGTTGGATTGCTATATAATTTTTGTCACACCCGTTAGTTTCATTTCATTTCTATTTCAAAGTGTGACACACTAACCAAAAAAATGGAATCATTTTTGTCATTTTATATTCCTAGATAATGGATTGAGGAATAAATATTTATATGTTTTAAATAAAATAAGTATAAATTTATAAAAGTGAAATCCCTTGATTTTAAATGGGTATGGTATTCACAACACAATTATTCTGGCATGAAAATCACGGGGAAATTTCAACATCATAATGCCATCAAATAAAAATTAATAAATTGGGTTTATGATATATGAAGGGTTATCTCATTACATTGAAATAAAATGGGATGTATTATGGACTTTTAATGACATTCCCCAACATTATGATTTTTAAATAAAAGGCATATGATAATAAGGAAACTTTAATGAACATGAGAATGAGAGGATACCTTAATTGAGTGTGTGACTCCAAATGCTTGGGAGTGGAATTTTGAAAACATGGGATTCCTTGGGATTACATTAGGGAGGTCGAGGTAGAGTTATGATGTGATATGAGGTGTTTCTGTGATGTGAAATGTGATCATGGGTGGGTTTATAAAGGAATCTTTTTGGGAATTCTTTATTATTTTTATAACTTAAGTCTTGGACTCTATATAATAAATTAAGCAAAACCAAAAATCATACCAAGGATTTTACAATGGTTTATATCAAATTCTAATTTTTTACATTATTAAATATGTTAATGGGCCAATCATAATTAAATAATACCATTTCTTATGTGGATGTGAGTCTTACTCTAAAAAAATATTTTAAGACCTTAAAATATATTAATGGTTTTTTGAGGATTCAAAAAGTATTTAATAAATAAGTTAAATAAATATAAAATTTCAATTATTAAGGTAAAATAAATATTTTTTCATGGATTCAGTTTATACTATTTATTACAACGCATTTGGGTCATTATGTTGTCATAATAAACAAAGTATATTTACATGGTATTTAATTTTTATTTGAAAATTCAACAGGATTAAATTTTTTTGATAAATTCACCATTAGATAATTTATAAATTATAATTTAATAAGTAAAATTAATTTTATATAAATAATTCATAAATATGTGTATTTTTAATTTAAAAATATCAACCAACATTTATTGAAAATGCTCTTTTTTTCAATAATATTTTTCTAGTCCTTATGAGAATTACATTTTGACACATAAAAATTATATGATAATTTATATTTAAAAAAATTATTTAAAAACAATGTTATATTAAAATTTTATTTATTTCAAAAATACATTCATTAATCAAAATATATTCCTTAATTAAAATTTAATATTAACAAATAATACTCTTTGTGTTTAATTATATCAAAAAACGATACAATAATAGGATAAAATAATTTTTATTATTTTATTAAAAATAATATATATAATCATATTTTTAGGGTCTTTATTAATATCCCATTAATACATAGATATCTCTCTAAGTGTATGGTTTATGACGGTGAGACCTTCATGGGATGCTTCGGCATACATGGTTTGGGTCAAGATCTCAATGATCTTGAACTTCTCCCATTAACAGATTCCCTCATTTTAAGTTGTTATATATATTATTGGGCTTGGTCAAGGGAAAATCCATGCGATTCTATCTACCTTATAATATCTTATAAATAGGCTTCAGAGGGAATAATCCTACTAGTTTAGGGCATAACTTTCTTTTCCTTTGTCTATTTGATTTGTTAAAATCCTATATTTATACTAATCATGTAATATATATTTAATGGTTATTTTTACAATGGAAAATATTCTTAACAATCATTAAAATATAATATTAAATGATATATCCAACTAATTGAATTTTATAGTTATATCCATATTACATAGTAAGATATTTAATTAAATCACAATGTAATTTTTATATATAAATGTTCTGGTCTTCATAATATCCCCCAACCATAGGATGTTTTACACTCTTAATTTTTATATACCGCACTAGAATGGTTAAGGGTAACTCTGTTTCTTCACCTCTTATGGTTCCCATGTAGATTATTCAAACATTTCATTTCTCAACATCACTATGACAAGGTGCATTATCAAATTTCATATAACTTTTTCTCTACTATCTAAGAACATCACCAGCTGCTCCTCATATGTGAGGTCATTCTCTAACAATACCACCTTTGGAATGATAAACGGGTGGGGTGTGTTATCTACATTCCCAAGAGGGATATATGGAATACAAGATGTGCATGAAATAGGTTGGATGGGAGGGTTATTCAGTTGACCACTAATCCGATGCAATCAATCATCCCAAAGGGGCTGATGTATCTTTGATTAAGTTTTCCATTATTTCCAAATCTCATAAATTTATTCCATGGATATATGTTGTGGAATTCCATGTCTCCAACATCAAAATATTGTTCTCATGGATGATTTTATTCATATATCTCTAGTCAGCTCTTAGAATCCAAGATGCACTTTTTAGTGGTCATAACATTTCCACCATTTCATTGACCATTTTCGGATGTATATTTTTATCCACAACTTCTTCCCAACTTGTAGGTGCTCTTCAACCCTTCCCATAGTAGGATATTTTGGTATCCATTTAGAAGCTCGATTGGAAAATGATGTTGTAAACAAGCTCGACCCGAGAATATGATTCCCCCATCCCCTTTTTGAAGTAAATTGTAAAATCTCCCATCATGTCCTCATGTGTATGGATTGTTTGCTCAGATTGACAATCAGTTTGAGGGTGAAACTCCAAGGCTGAAGCTCAACTTAGAATTCAGAGTGTATTGGAGTCTCTTCCAAATCATTGAGGAGAATTTTTGATATCTATGGTATACAATCATTAGTGGTGTTCAATACACCACCACTAATTCCCAAAATGTATATCATTTCATGTTGATAGTGTGAGAAATCATCTCATATTGAAATGAAGTGTTTAGTCCTTGTAAGATTATCCTCCAATACCAATATAAAATTACTCCATCTGTATATCTTAGTAAGAAAAATGACAATGTCCATGGTAATATTTTTCCGTTTTCTTTTAGTTAGGGATAATGGTTACATCATACCCTCAGATTGTTTCCTTTCTTATATCACTTAATGTATGTCGTAAACAGAATCTTGATATATATTCTACAACATCCTTGTTCATATTTTCTGACCAATTACATTCTCAGATATCTGAATATATCTTTCTGAATACCGGGTTGATGGAGAAGGTTGACCTATGTGCATCTTTCAACAGTTCCTTTTATGACATTGTATTTTATAGAAAACATAGTCTTAACCCAAATATAAAAATTCATTCTTCATTAATATTAAACTACATGGATTTACCTTTTCTTATTGTTTCCACTATTTTCTAAATTCCAAAATAATTTCATTGATCATACCTTATCATATCTATAAGGGATGATTGAGAAATCATTTGTGAACTAATTGATGATGTTCCTTCCATTATGATTCCCATGTCCTTCCATTTAAAATTTAAGAAGAGCAGATCCCTCTAAATTCTCATCAATGATAGAATTATTGGATCATTTCTACATCGATCATCCACCAATTTATCCTCATTACTAGGATGGTATTGGATTTGGTAGTCATAATACTTTATAAACTCTAACCATATTCATTGGTGCATATTCATCTACTCTTCTATGAGTATATACATTGAGATTTTGTGATCATTATATATTTCACACTTTTCCAAAAAGAGATAATATCACTATATTTTTTAAGAAAAGTTCACTGAAATTATCTTTAGTTCTTGAGTTGGGTATATCTGATTGTGTACATTAAACTACCATGAAAAGAGGATATTAATTTTTCATTATGAATTAAATCTTAAATGAAACCCTTCTTTGAAGAATCACTGAATACTGTGAAATATTCTCCACTTGTGGGTAGTGGGTTTTTTCGGGGAAATGATAAGACTCCTTTTCAAATAATTAAATTTATATTCACACTAATCATTCAGTTAAAACATTATTTCATCTTTAGTTATCTTGGTTAGAGGGTTTGAAAATTTTGAGAAATTTCTGACAAATCGATGATAATACCTAACTAATAAAAGGAAACTATAGATATATGCCATCGGTACTAGACTCAGAAATCCATTAATTACTTCTATTATTCAATGGTACACTAATATTCCATTTATTTTCCATGATATTCCATAATAATAATAATCCATTCAACCATAACACATAATGTTTTCACATTTCACAATGATTCTCAAGACGATCGGTTTTTATTACAGTGTTATGATTCTCCTCTTGCTCCTCTATGGTTTTGGGGAATATTAGAATATCGACTATAATGAATTCAATTTTATTTATGGTAATATCAAATTACTACATACATCATGTCCATAATGATAATTAGATCATTATTGAGTATAGATGTCATTACTTGGAACTCTTAGTTCTCATACCATGTATTAAAACGAGTCTTGGGAATATCCTCCCTCTTCACCCTAACATTATTATATATCGACCATAGATCCACCTAGGAGAATTATTGTGCTCCATGTAGATAATAAAAATGTCATCAATCTAAGATAGATATCATTTTATTATATTCATGATCTTTTTTAGCTCCTGATAATTGATATAAAGGTACATTGATGAAACCTTCTTCTTGGTGAAGGGATTGTTCAGCCCCATGCTGAAGCACTTAGTTGTATGAATCCTACAAAAAATTTATATTGTAGTAGTTTCTTCAGCACTTCATGTCCCATACGATCCATTCTATATATATTCTTGGATTGTGGTAACACCCATGGTATAAGATTGATTGAAAATTCAATCTCTCTTCTTGGAGGAAGACCTACAAATTCATCGGTAAACATAATAATGTATTCCCTCACAATGGGAATGTATTAGAGAATGATTCTTTATATAGACTCGATAATATGAGATAGATATTATTACTCATAGGGAAATAAAAAAAATTATTCTGATATTGGTTCAAAAGAATATTCATCCTTCTCCTTTCACTGGTACATAATCAGAGGTTTATTCTTAATACGAAGAGTGTATTCCTTCTTATGGAAATTTATGTTGGATCTATAAATGGAAATATAATCTATACCAAAGATTGCATCATATTTCACAAAATGGTGTATGAAGACTTTCTATTTTAATTTAATCTAACAATTATATATATAGGAGGAGTTTATTAGTTCTAAAAAACTAATTTCCCCATTTTCCATCTTCACTGATAACTCCACGTCCACTATTTATAGTGAGGATTGAATTATTATGATAAACATTTTTTATATGATAGAATTTATTACGGAAGCTCAAAAATTACATCCCCTATCATTTAATGAATAACTATTATACATATCTCCACTTCATTTTCGGGATCCACCACAATGGTTATGATGGAAAATGACTGACCTTGCTTCTTTGAAGGTTGTTACTTGTATTTAAAAACCATTATCTTAGTGAATTGATTGGAATAGTTCCACATTTAATTACAATTTAAGCAATGAAAAATGAAATTGAGGTAGACTGGAGCATTCCTTTCCTCCATCACATTAATGGGTTTCTCCTTTCGAAAATCACTAGCTAGGTTCCCTTCCCTAATGCACTAAAACAATTTCCGAACCCCAATAAAGAAATTTATCCGGTTATTCTCTCCACACCATTGAAATGAGGGATATTGAAATTTCATTTCTCCATAATATTTCTCCATTGATCCACTACAACTAAAATTCACAATCCATTTCTTATCCCTCTGATAACCGTGAGATTCAACAATCACTATTTTAACTTTGAGGGATCATCAAACAATTTTATCATATCTATCGAAGATAAGGATCACTAGGGATTTTCATAGACAAGGTTACATCCCACTAATGAATTGTTAATCCTTACATTGGGGATGGGGGATTAAAAAAACTTTGGTGAATCATAAAAATCTTTTTTTTATCCTCATACACCCTAATATATTAATTTGATTTTTAATTGTGGTAAATGAAAACTCTATCTATTTTATCTCAAGGAGTACAATCAAAATATTTACCCAAAAAAATTGTCATGAAAACCTTCAACCCCATCACTTTTATGTCTTCCTCAGGATTCATATTGTTGATCAATTTCTAACAATGATTAGCTTATCCATCCATATGATATACATTTAGTAAAAACTAATTTTACTTAGATCATTATATAATTTAGAAAATACTCTCAATGGAGTTGATCCATTGTTCCATGATTAATGGACATGATGATCCATTTAAAGATGAGGAAATTTTCACATAATGATCTAAATTGAAGACCATTTTTTCTTAGTTGGATTTGCGAGCTCCAAATTATCCATGTTTCTATTCATTATCTGAGTCAAATGAGAGATTATCATCACAAATTTCATTATTCTTACTCCAAAATAATTGGGTATCTCATTGGGGCAGTCATCACATTTACAATATCATTGATTATTTTCTAATTCCTCTAATTTTTCCATTGGGTTGAATAAAGTAAAAAAGGGGATGATAATTTCTAAACTATTAAATGCATAAAATTTAAACCAATGACACTAGTGATATAACATATAAATTATGTGTGTTTCTTTAACTTATGTATTTCTATGATTCAATCTATATTATCAATGAACTATTACCAAAAACATATTCTTGTGGGTATTTTTTCCATTAATAATTGTTCATAATGAGAATAATAATTTTCAAAAGAATATCCCCAGAAATTTAAAATTAGGGGTGAAGCAAAGACCATTTTCATCCACCAGTCCCCAGTCATGTCCACCTCAACATAGCTTATTCTGGTTTTACCCTCATGTACATCTACTCCTGAGCCACATCCACTTTTATTTTATAGACAAGGATTTTTTTTCTTAATAAATAACTTAATATATACTTACCTAAATTTATGGATTCTTTATTATACTAATTATTATCCCAATGTATTTCTATATAGTTTCTTAATCGTAATACAAACAATTACTAAACATTTCCTTTGAAAAAAACTATAACAACTCTTAACTTTTTAGTCATTAATACATGAATTATTACAAAAAATTACACTTAATAAATCATAAATAATAAATAAGTGTAGTGTATTTGGGAGTTTAGTACAATATATAATAAATTAAAAGATAAAGAATAATCATCTGTATTAAAAACATTCTTAACATTACTGCACTTAGAATTGCATCAGATAAACTGGGGACATATATAAGAAAGGGGTGAGAAATAAGTCCATGTAAGAAAATATTCATGGAACAACGTTATGAAATTAATATATGCTAGAAATTTTTTATATAAATGGAGTATAAATGGATTAAGAATCATAAACATGATATAACATGATAATCCAAAAGGCTACATATGAAATGTGGCAACTACTTAAAACACTACATCATTAACATGGGTTATGGATAACTGTCAAGAAATCATAATGGAAAAAATACCATAATGGAATCAAGTGGAAACCTATACTAACATGAAATATTATGAGACTAACAATTACCCAATTAATTGGAGCAATATATAATTCTAGGCACACCCATCCATTTTATTTCATTCTCTTATATAAGTGTGCTACACATATCATAAAAATGGAATAATTTTTCATCACTTTTAATTCTATAGTCAGGGAGTGTGGAATAAATACATGTATGTCAAAATTATTCTTTTTATAATATTAAAATTATGAAGATACATAAAAGTAAATGGATATGATATTCCCTATGCAATTTTTTAGCCCCATAAAAGTGTGGTGATATTTTGGAAGCATAACTGTGTGAATAAATAATTCATAAAATTCTTCGATGAGACAGAAAGAATAATCTAATGATTTTTAAATATAATGGGCAGTTATAGGGACATTTAAATACATGGAACAAAATTATTAATTTATATCATAAGGAATAATATAATAATGAAAGATTAATAAATAAGAGAATGAGATGATCCATTACTTGAGTGTGTGACTCGAAATGGATGGGAGGTGATATTTGAGATCTTGGGGACTTAATAGGAGGACTCTAGAGAGGGGTAGTAAGATTAAGGACATGATAAAAAGATATTTAGTGAAGGGAATTGGGATCATGGGTTGTTTATATAAGAATAAATTGGGGATTTCTTCATTATTTCTCAATCTTAGGTTTTAGATACTATATAATGAAATAAAAATAAACAAACCATACAATGGGTTTATCCCATGGTCTCTATCAAATTGGAGTGGAATCAATTATATTATATGTTAAAAGAACTAAATTAATAAAATAATACCCTTTCATATGTGTAATTGAATCATACTCTTACTGAAATGATTATAATTCATTAAAATATATTAATGGGTATTGGAAGATTCTTAAATGATTCATAAAATTAATAAAATAAACATAAAATCACATAATCACAAATTTAAAGAATATATTTTCTCATGGATCCCATTTATATTATTTACTATATCACTTTTGGGTCATTTTGAGGATAAAATACATAAAGTATATTTATATGGTATTTAATTTTTACCAGAAAATTTGACACTCAAAAAATTATGAAAAATTCACCATTAGATAATTGTGACAGTATGACTCCAAAAATAATTTTTATTTTTAATAAATAACATTCTAAATATCATATGTTTAACTATTGATATAATATCATCCATTTATTGAAAATACTGGGTTTTAACAATATAAATTTTTCGATCCCTTATGAAAATTACTTTTGACTTAATCAAAATTGCATGATTATTTATATTTAATATTAATTATTTAATAATAGTATTAAATTAAAAAATTATTTATATAAAAATTATATTAATTCAAAATAATAAATTCCTTGATTGAATTTGAATATTACCCAAGAATACAATTTGGGTCTTATTATATCAAATTAAAAATAATTTATAAAGTAACAATAATATGGTTATAATATATTACGTATTGTATAAAAAATAATGAACATACTCACATGGTTTGGGTCTTGAAATGTATCCCTTTAATTCACCAAAAAATACCCAAATAGTAAGCTATGCAATTGTGAGACTTTCATGGAGTGGTTCTATATACATGGTTTGTGTAACACCCTGAGATTTTTTGAGATATATTATTTTTAATTTCTTTGATGTCTTATATTATACAATACACCAAGATTATATTTTACTATACGAAATACTGTATTAGCTTGCAGTATACGCACCACTATTCTTGGCTCGTGTTACACACAATTTCAAGTTCGTTTTGTGGAAATTATTCTACGGAACATTAAGTATAGATTTTGTTTAATGTATAAATGAAATAAGTTTTGATTATGTTATACGCAACACAAAACGGAGCTTTCACTACAGGTATCCCTGACTTGGCTTGCATTATACGCAATCAAGACCTTCCTTGATAGCATGTGCAGTACGCAATACCGAGTTTCACTAAACGAGATATTATTATAATATTATTATGAACGAGCCATTATGAATAGTAATACCCACTTTTTAAAATATTATAAATTTTATCTTTTAAAATGGACTTCATTTTTGGATTTGGAATATCAAAATTAGCCTAGGGTGAATTTTTGGTATTTTTCTGAAAACGTTCAATTTTTGATGAATAGTGAAAACACCGGGTTACTATTTAAAAACCAACTTTTTATTTAAATAACTATTTTTTTATTAAAATTTATTTTAGATAAAAATTGATACATAATACTTATATATGTTTAATTTAATTCATTGGAGTCATTTAATAATAATTTTATAGATATAAAAATTTTATTGAACTTTTCACCGTCTTTTACCCACCTCTTATGAGAATTTGAAAATTTACATAAAACTTAATTTTACCGCTTCTATGAGTGGAATTTCAAAAATCCGAGAGACACAGTTAGTATCAAGGAGTAAAATGTGGTTCAATAAGTTAAAAATAATTTATGGTGAATAGTAACTTTTTACTTTTTTTTACCATGGTTAAAAGTAAATAGGGTAATTAAGGTTTAAAATGATATTATTATTACCCTAAAACAGGTCTTAATTCTATTGGATAAGTTTAATTCGACCAAAAAAACCTTAGGAATAAAATATGACCATTTAGGTCCACATGGATTAGATTAGGACATTTATTATTATTTTATTTAAAGTAAAGTTAAAATAGTTAAAATCCAAGTTTAATAACTAAAACATTTTTAATATAGAGTTATACATAAGATAAATTCAACTATAAATATTCATTAGAAGGATAAAAATATTTCTTACATAATAGTATTTTATTTATAATTTTTATAAATTATATAATTTAATTAATTTATGACACAATGATGATGCAGTAATTACCTTATTAATGAAATATTAACATAATTGATGTTATAAATACCCAAATAAATGTAATTTGAGAATTTTTATACATTAAACGAATTTTATAGGTTAATATGATATTTTATCATTGATTAAATTAACCTTTTTTGAACTAATCATGTTTTTATTATTTTCACAAAAATCAATTACCAAATAGTGTTAAAATTGACATAAAATAGTTTTAAAAAAAATATTATATTATTAATTGTTATTATATTCCTAAAAATCTAAGGTTCATCCAAATGACTTAGATAAGGCTATATATATTAATAATGAACCACTTGGGGTTCTTTTGACCTGTTATGGTAAGTTTATTAACCATATAGTGTAAGAAAACAAGAAGACACGGTAAAAGTTATATTATTTAACTTAGAGTGAAATCTACATGATAAGGATAAAATAGTAACCTAAACTTGCCTAAAACCTATTGGTTGAGAGGATTCAGACCCATACCCACTTTATCTTTGAAATAAATCATTTTGGAGCTATTATAAACCGAATATGACTTTATTATAAAATATTATTTGAAGTTTTGCCAAAGGTGCCCCTCTCCTCCCATATAAAAAGGGCACCCCTTCCCTCTTCTCTTCACACCCTTTTGAGCCTTGAAGCTCGGCCAACACCTGATAATGCATCTTTTAAACCTCTCTAGTTACATCATAGAGGTTCTGGTATTATCAAAAGACCAACCCTAGTGCCCTAAGAGGTAGTTTAAAGGAGGTGCATCGAGGAAGAGGTAATCTCTTCTACCGACTCTTTCAAGTTTCATTCTTCTTCTACTTCCTCTTATTTTGTTGTTTCATTATAAATTAATAACATCAGTATTGCTAATATAATAATATGTTATTATAAATATAAAACAACCCCATTTCACCTTCTATCCATCCTACGGAAAATTAAATCACTGCGCGTGCGTACGTAAGGAATACCGTCTCCACACAGTGGTGTAATCAGTTTTTCACCACCACCTTACTTGGATGGGTATAATGGTGTAAATAATAACTATATATTATTATTATGACATAATAATAATTCTAAAATATTATATCATCCACTCCAATTCTATTCAATAAATATGGGAATGATATCATCGCTCGTGCATACATATGGATTACCGTCTCCACGACGCAATGAGATTCATTTTACATGTTAACAATTCATGAATTATTATAAAGTATATATAAAAAGTAATCATGAAATATATTACATGATAAAGCTACTGTATTTATTTATATATATATTTTTTTCATCTACATACTTCCATTCATGTCAATAATTAAAAGAAAACAGCGTTCATGCGTACGTACGGCCTACCATCTCCATGAACGATGTATTTCATTTCATTTATCTCTCTATTATATATATATATATAATAAATATTTATTATATATAAATCATGATTTAAATTCGAGAAGTAATTAAATAATGATATAAGAAATAATAATATCATTAACAAAAAGTCCAAACACGTACGATAAATAAAACGATTTTACCCAAAACGTTGCCTTAACATGAAATTTACAAAAGAACGGGTAATATAAAGTCATAAGTGAACCATATATGATATCATAACAATGAATATTATTCATTAATAAGTCAATGACAATATTTAAATAATTATACAGGAGGTTCGGATACGTACGAAGCATATCAGACCTAAGGTAAGGGATAACTATTCCAATCTCGCTCTTATCCGGGATTATTTATTCGAAAGTTTTTACTGGGGTTTTTGTTATCATCCATGTCCATGTTTTCTAAAAAAAAATTCATTATGTTTAATGTCATTTTTACCCATTTTTTAATTTTACCACATTTTATTAAAGGAACCTAGTATTTTTACCACACGAGGAAGTTTTTGACTTTTCCGACAAAAGTATGAGGAGAATGTTATTTTTAACTTATATGGCGTGAACGAATTTTTACTGTTTCATAACGTCTCATTTTCATGAATCTTCCTCTACAATATTTCAAAATTATTTTCAAAAAAAATCCTTTTCTTTTAAAATTTCATGGAATTTTGTGAAAAGAAAATGATTTTGAAGAAGAAAGGATATTTTCCTCAAGAAATCATTTCAAGTGTTTTATCAAAACTATTTTCGATATAAAATGAAATTATCTAATATGTTTATGTTTCAAGAATAATGTCTCCATTATTTACGTGGTTTGATTTTTCTTATGATGAAATGATATCCATTTCTTTATATGGATTATGTTATGATGGCATGATGTTTAATAATACCATTCTATTACATGTTTTATGCTATGATGTATGATTTATGATTTTGTGGCACATGAAAGAATGATTTCATTATGAGATGGGTGGGACCTATATCTCCCTCCAATGCATTGGGTAAAGATTTATATCTCATGAGATAGATATGGTTGTAACCGTAATTTAATCTGTTTCAGTAATACAGAACTGGAATGAGGAGTGAACTCGATTCAGAAAGGGACATTTTCCACTAAGATAGTCTTGGCAGGAATGCCTTGGCTACTATGGAAATCATATAATGTGATTAATGGTTTCCAAAATTACATGTTTTATTCCCATGCTGTTTTATCATTATTGATGTATCTATGCCTTATGTACTGCTATGTTTTATGTCATTTCTCAAGATGTTGATGTTTGAACATTATGTTCGGGTTTTTAAGTTCAAATGTATATGGTTTGTTTTATTCAATCCATGATTACCCTTACCGAGAATTTGAGGTCACCATTTGTATGTTTTCTTTTCCCTGGGATATAAAGAAAAGTTTTAGGTAAGAAAACCAAAGGGTAATATCTTTATGGGAGATGTTGAATATCTTTCACAACGATTAGAAGATTTAGTTCCGAGTTTCCAAAGACACTAAACTATTATGATCCTTGAGTGTTCGTTTTTGTTATGTATTAAGTATTCTGCAAAAGTAATGTAATTTCCATGTACGTCAAGCTTTGGGACTCTACAATTGGTATTAGAGGAAAGTTTTAGTCAACCATTGGAAACTAGGATGCGATAACTTTAGTGAGATCCCTAGAGATATTTCTATGGTATGTCTAGGGATGACCCTATGGTTATGTATTCGTATAGTTATAGTCCTAGAATTATTGTAACAATCTTAGAATTAAACCTAATATGTTAGATATTGAAGGTACTCCCCTTTATTATTTTGTTTTCCTATCATTATTTTTTCCTCTCATACTATTCTTTTTGGGTTTTAGAAAATGGCCAGAAACAGGAAGATTCATGATAATGGAGGATATGATGGACAATGGAATGATATTATTCATGAGCAACCAAATAAAACGGGATTTGGAAGTCAAAACATCATTATTATGCCTAATCAGCAATCTCACAATATGATCAATAATCTCAACTTTGGTAAGTTTCCTGACTCATCTAACAAGAGAAAGATGGAGTTTTGTGATGATCATAGAGGAAATAAAGTTCAATTTCCCTCATGTAAGTCATGCGGGAAGAGGAATCAAGGAGAATGTTTCAAAGGAACTATTAGATGCTTTTGGTGTGGAAAGGAAGAACACAAAGCCAGTAAGTGCAAAGGAATAGGTTCAGTTAACACCATGGACAAGGATAATGGTATTGTTATGTCATCAAAAACGATTAAATGTTTTAAATGTGGAATGTACAGGCATTATGGAAACCAATTCCCTAAGTGAAAGTATCATTAAGAGAATCAGCATGGTCGTATGGGTAGTATTTATGTTGATCATGTTGAAGAGACTACAAATGATATGTGAGATGAAAGAATTGTTCCATATCGGTCAATGGTTTTTATAAGGTAGTGGAATGATTACATGTTTATCAAGAGTAATTTTGTGTAAGTAATCTCATGGTACTATGGAATAATGAGACATCTAAGGATTGTTACACTATTATTGTTCCTTATGTTTTTGAAAGTATATGTTGAATGGTTCCGATAACCATGAAAGGTTATTCAGATATTTTTGGAAAGCACCTAATATGCGCATAAATAAGGGATAAGAAGATAATGAAATGTTTGATAGTATTAATGAGCTCATGATTGATATAAGAACAAAGTGATATCATGGTTTTAGTATATAGAATTTTTGGGACTTTGGTATGTTGAAAGAGTTAACTTTTCACAGAATTCATGTTTTCACTATGGTTCTATGATAATTTATGTTTCAATAGAATACATGGTTCAGGTATTAGTATGTTTAGAATGAAATCAACAAGATTTATCTTATGATATTTGGGGGATAAATGATGGTATTCACTTGCTTATTATGTGACCTTTCCAGTAATCATTTTCTTTATACTATGATCTTGGACAGAAGTATTTTGGATAATCCTAAAGATTGGAATGAATTAAGTTAGAAATAAGATAGTATTGTTTAAGGCTAGAACGTTTTTTCGATATAATTTATCTAATGTTATAATAATGTAGTTTTAGAAAAAGGAAAATCTGCAGGACGGGCGACAACCTGTCACATCAGACAAAGATCTGGGAATCTGTTTCCTCTAGAATTGGGGATGACCTCGTTGATTGAAGGTTCAATCATTCCAATCAGTTTCTAATGGGTTTGTTCATGGAACTGGAAACATCCAATGATTCCATATCCATTTGGACCTACTTTCCAAAGGTAGGTGGTCATTAATTATGGACTGATGAGGCTTAGGAATTTTCATTGTTCGAGAGGATGGGAGGTCAGAACCATCACACCTTTTTTAGGGGAATTATTGTCTAATCTTGGACTCTCTTTATATATTTATGTTATGTTCGTGAATCCTTATTACATTACCAAGTATAAAATGAGCTTTCCTTTAGATCTGACAATCAATAATTGAATATATAGTAAATTTAGAGAATCTTTTATAGGTTCTTCATCTATAGAGAATCATTTGTTTTTGTTAGAGATTCTTAGTCAATGGTATCCTTCAATACATAAAAGTCTCTTGGTCATTATGATAACCATACTTGTTTTAAAGCCACTCAGTGTGGCACTTTAAGTTTATTTTCATTCAGAAGGACATGGATTATTTCAGAGTTGGGATCGTACCCGCTGATGGGCTACCTACATATCCTTTGTTTTGGAAAACTAATGAGAACCCACGTAGTTCGAGAATGGTAGTATGATTTTTCTTCATGATTGACGGCTCAAAGAAAGATGTCATGATCACTTTTACACTCTAAGCTCACGTGAGTCCTGCTCGATGTGCGAAACCAGAAATATTGGTGAAACCAGACAATTGTGCCACAAAAGATGCAATGATGTGGGGATTATGTATGTATGACCGCCCAAAATAGATGAGGATTAAGATTTACTTCAGGGAAGAAATCCAGGAACAAGGTCCATAAAGGTATATGTACTTCATAGAGATTTAGTTACTCTAACTTGGGGCTTACTCCTGAGGAAGATACTCATATTAGGAGGGGACACATGACTGGGTTTTACTCCTAAGAAGGAAGCCTAGATCAAAAGTAAATTAAGACTGGTTAAGAGAAATTAAGACTAGGGATTACTCTTGAGAAGGAGGCCCAGGTTAAAGGGATTTGAAAATTATGGGACTTGGGACTTACTCCTAAAGAGGATGCCCATATTTGAGACTAGTGATTACTCCTGAAAAGGAAACCCAAGTTAAGGGAATTAAGGATTGGGGCTTACACTAGATGAGGATTCCCAAATTAGGAGACTTGGACTGGGGCTTACTCCTGAAAAAAAGGCCCAGGTTAAGGGAATTATGACTGGGGATTACTCTGGAAAAGGAGGCCCAAATCAATGAGGATATAGGGCCTATTCCTGATAAGGAGCCCCAAATCAATGATTTTCTCACCTTAGAGGATGAGGTTGAATGAATGAACTCTCTAACTTCAGTGATATAAAGATGTGTAAATCACTAGGTTTTGAGAGATGTTAATGGAACTCCTTTCAGATAAGGAATTCGATCAAGAAAACATGCCATAAATGGATTTGAAGAGTTTCTTGAAGATTGAATCTTAAATAGGAGAGGTGGAATTTCATAATAGGGGTTAAATAGGCAGGAAGGGCACCCAAAAAATAGATGGGCGCGCAAGTCCTGGCTGGCGCGCAGGTACTGCGTGGGTGCGCAAGTCATGGTCGTGCAGGTATACCGGCGCGGCACATGGGTACTTGCGCGATTGTTTACCAGTTGGGTAATACTTGGTCAATCCTTGACCAAAGCCTTTAAAACTATCTTGAGGTACTTCCAGAAGTGTGGCTTTCAAGTTTCAATGAGTAGGTAAGGAGGTGCGCAAGTGTGTCCA
This sequence comes from Viscum album, assembly GCA_963277665.1. Taxonomy (NCBI): domain Eukaryota; kingdom Viridiplantae; phylum Streptophyta; class Magnoliopsida; order Santalales; family Viscaceae; genus Viscum; species Viscum album. The sequence continues at coordinate 1,623,212,531 of OY728129.1, forward strand.
TTTTCCCTTAAGGTTAAAACACTTAGGCGCACAAGTGTTAGTGAATTCTAGGTAATGAATTACCTTAGAAGTGTTCAGAAGACTTCAAGAAGAGACTTGCGAGTTCAGACCTTTTTATCTGAATTCTGGAAAAATTCCTCCTCAAATGGGGGGCCCACCAGGGGTATTTATAGGCTAGAGAAGACCCTAGGTGATTTTCAAAGAGGGCGCACAAGTCACCTGCGTGACCATTAGGCGGCGTGCAAGTTTACTTGCGCGACAGCGAGGGAACTTGTGCGACCCAAAGTTAAAAGAACCCTTGTTCATTCCTTTGTCAATTTTTGATATTTTCATCAAAGGATGAATCAATTTAGGTTCAAGGTATTTCAATTTTCAATTAGTTAGACTCTGTGAAGGAAATGAGCGTCAACAAAAGTCCCCCCTTGGAGTTGGATCCGAAAGAAATGAGGATGTGACTCTGAGGTAAAGAAAAAAAATGAGGGTTCTTTGTGGTTATTGGAAGTTTTAAGTAATGCATGTCGAACATAAAAAGGCTATTGTTTAAGGTCGAAATAGATTTGAACAAATAGATTAGAATTGACTCAATTACTCGACAATTTATCTATAAATATATTACCATACTCAAGTATGAGGGAAAATATGTAAACAAGGACTTAAGAAAAAGTGAATCTGTGGAATGATATGAAAAAGAGCTAAAAAGGAATTAGAAGAAGTAGTTCCCAAGAATTATGTTACCATTATTTATCAAAACCTTTAGGGGTTGAATTATGCAGGTCCACCTAAGGGCATTGGCTGAATAGTCAAATAATAGAATCTTTTGGCTGACTGGTCCGTTATGTAGACTGTTTATGCAAGGCCGACTAAGCGCACGTGCTGCATAGTCAGGAAAAAGAACTCTCAGAAATTTACTTTTCTACTGCAAAAAATCCATTGGAAGTTTATGAGGATTCAAATTTTCCAAAGCATAAAGTTTTCTATATGGAGATAGGTACTTGAATATGGAGAAGATATTTCCAAATAGGTTTGTCTAAGAATTGGATGAATGTTACTTGTACGAAGGTCTTACCCAAATGTAGTGAAGGAAAATATAAACCATAGACTTGAATACTTTCAGATCATGAAAAATAACATGAAATAAATATGTTAAGGATAGCTATTTTTTATGGATCCTTACATATTTTTGATAAGACCAATAAGGACAAAAGATGATTTCTTCCCAAGAATGAAGTTACCAGTATCTGAAAAACCCGTTAGGGGGTTGAATTATGCAGAGCCGCCTAAGGTAATTGGCTGCAAAGTCAAATAATCTTATCTTTTGGTGACATGTATGTTATGTAGACTATTTATTCAAGGCCGCCTAAGGGAACGTGCTGCATAGTCAAGCAAAACAACTCTCAGAAATTTGACATTTTGTGACTATAAGTCAAGAAAAGGGTTATGAAGATCTAAAAATATTTAAGGTTAGGATTATGACACACAAAGATGGGTGTTGTCCAATGTGTGTAGGGATGCACAGATCAATGTTAACCATAATTATGTTATGGCTGGGTCCTGAATTGAAATGTTGCACTTCACTACGTATCTCATAAGGATGGGAATCAATCCATACGTAGTTCTTGAACTACGGTTTGACATCGTGCGGGACAAAATTATTGGAGATCTTAGTTTAGGGTCATAGAGTCTGGACCATTATAAGAAATACACAGTGTGTGTTTTCATGGGGATTTTTCAGCCAAGGGACTGAAAGTGAAATTTGGGGTTAGGCCCAAAATACTTGGGGCTCAATTCAAGGGACACTCGAACGTTCCTAAGTATCCCATAAGGATGGGAATCAATCCCACGTAGTTCTATAAATACCCTCTGTACAAATTTGGTTCGTACATGTGATGGGTGAAAGGGGAATTTAGTGAAATGATGGTTTAACCCAAGATTAAAGGTTTGGGAATTTTCATGTATGCACGTAGTCTTTGAAATGAAACCTGATTGAAAAGCAATGTAAATAATGATTCCCTCTTAGGTGAGGGTATCAAAGAATGTTATAGTTTATTGTCATACTGGAAAAAAAGTGATGTACAGTTTAACTGCATATAGTAAGGAAAAAATGAACCAATGTAAAGAGATTGATTCTAGGGGTGGTTTCACAAATAAATATCATACAAGATGGAGGTGAACCGATGTGAAGAGATTGGTTTGGAGATTGAACCTCAGGAGGTTGCCTATGTACCCAGCCTAGAAGGCAAGGATCAAAGTCTGTGTAGTTCAATTAAATAATGAATTAAAGATCAAGTTGTTCTTGGGGACAACGACCTAAAAAATGATGTCGGGACTTATGCGTGGTTAGCGGCCCAAAGAGGGTGTTATGGTTTAATTTTCCTCTAAGCTCACAAGATTCATACTCAGTGTGATAAACAAGAGGTAACAACAACCTTAACTATGCACAATTTAATGTCATGTAGGACATAAAAGGGACTATGCAGTTTAAGGTCTTGCAGTTTGGACTATTGGTGCTGCACAATTTAGTGTCATGTAGCAGGGACAAAAATACAGTTTAACGTCATTTAAGACATATTAAAGGACTTTATGTATAGTTTAGCTTCATGTAGTTAGGACGATGGGGGCAATACAATTTAATGTCATGTTAGACCAAAATAGGAATGTGCAGTTTAATTTTATGCAGTAAGGACAAAAGAGGACACATTTTAACGTCATGTGGGACATATTAAGGATTTTTTTCATAGTTTAATGTCATGTTGGACAAAAGTGAAAATATTTTTGGGTCATATGTATGGACCATTGTTGTATAGTTTAACTTCATATAGCAAAGACGATGAAGGGGACACAGTTTAACGTCATGTTGGATGAATTAGGGAACTTTTTCACAGTTTAATGTCGTGTGAGGCAAAAAAATGCAAATAGTTTAGAGTCATATACATGGACTGTGGATGATGTAGTTTAATGGAATGATGGACGTAAGGGATATGCAAATAGTTTGGGGTTATATGCATGGACCGTTGGTTATGCAGTTTAACGTCTTGCTGGACGTAAGGTACTTTTATACTTTTTACCGTCATGTAGTTAGGACGTCATAGTTTAACGTCGTGTGGGAAGAAAGTAATACAAAAACGTTTAAGGTCATATGCATGGCCTGTTGATGGTGTATTTTTGTGTTTAAACAAAATACTTCTTCAGAAATCTGTCATTGGTTGGAGTAGTGATGAGTTCTCCATCCATTGAGATTATAGAATAAGCTCTATTGGAGTAGACCCTATGTATTGAGTAAGGTCCTTCAAATTTGTCTCAAGATTGGGAGGCTTCTTTCCTGGTATCATTGGAGTTCTGAGAACTAATACCAGTTCTCCCTGAACGAATGAACAAAGATGAACTTTTTTGTTGAAATCTCGTGCTATTCGATTCTGATAGACTTCCATGTGGTGTAGAGTGCACAATCTTTTCTCATCTAACTGTTCCAATTCATTCAATCGCCTTTGAGATTATTAATCTGTCGATTATTGATCACAAATGGCTACTCTGAGCGAAGGTAATTTTACTTCAATGGGCAAGACTGCTTTTGTTCCATATACCAGTGAATATGGAGTTGATCGCGTTGCAGTGTGGGTGGTGGTCCGATAAGCCCAAAAGGCATGAAAGAGTTTATCAGGCCATGACTTCTTATCTTTATCCACCATCTTTTGCAGTATATTTGACAGAGCCTTGTTGAAGTCTTCTATCTGGCCATTGGCCACTGCATGATACCGAGATGAATGATTGGATTTGATGTTGTATTCTTGATACAACTTCTTCACCTCGGATGAACAGAAGTTGGTGCCATTGTCCATCAATATTGTATGAGGGACACCAAAGCTGGTAATGATGTTTGACTTGATGAAGCTAATAATGCTTTTATAACTGACTTCCTTGAGAGGTATTACCTCTACCCATTTTGAAAAGAAGTCAGTAACAGTAAGAATATACATAAGCTGCTTGGCTATAGATGAAGGGTAAGGTCCCACCACATCAATTCCCCATGTGGCAAATGGCAACGAGTATTTAGTTGTATGAAGCAACTCTGGGGGTTGATGAATGAAGTTGGAATGTACTTGGAATGAATTAAATTTCATTGTGAAATCAACACAATCTTTTATCATTTAAGGAAAAAATTATCCAAGCCTTCGAATCTGATCAGACAGTCTATGTCTAGACTGGTGGGCACCACAGACTCCTGCATGCACTTATTTTATGACATCCATTGTCTCTTCACAATCAATGCATCTGAAGATAACTCCATCAAAACTATGCTTGTAGACAATTTTCTCTAGGTGATTTGGGAAATCATAAATAGTAAAATTGACCACATGTCGCTGGATTTGTTCTTTACTAGCTCTATTAGGTGGAAGTGTTCCATTTTGAAGATATTCCCTGATAGGTGCCATCCATCCCGTAGTGAGACCGTATGGTTCAGAGATGGGACAAATTTCATTTAATTCCTCTGTTCTGGATTGAACATAAGGTGAAATTGTACGACGGTGGGCAATACTGATGGTTGTCTCACCCCGATTTGGATCTGGCAGAGCTGTGGCTATATCAGCCAGAGCATCATCTTGGGCATTTTGTGATCTTGGGACATAAGAAAATGTCAGTTCCGAAGGAAACTCCGCCATTAAATCTCTGACGTAATCATAAAAAGGGATTAGTTATTCTTTTCTGATGGCATAACCCCCATTGACTTATTTGATTACTAGGTCTGAATCACCTTTCACCTTTAAGTTATTCACTTCTGCTTGAAGCACTAACTCCAAGAATGTGATGAGAGCTTGTTATTCTGCTTCATTATTTTTACAACCTACCAATAATTAGAAGGAATAAGGTAGCACTACCTTTTCGGGAGAAATGTGCACAATTCCCAAACCAACCTTGTTGAATTTAGGATTTTCCATTTTCCTCCCTGTTGGAATTCTAGAAGCACCATCAATGTACATTTCCCATACATGAGGACTATCCTAAATAGATAAGAATTCCTCATCAGGGAGTTCAATATCCGAAGATGTATCTTCCACTGAAGGGTGTTTAGCCAGGAAATCAGCTAGAGCTTGGCCCTTTATTTACTTTTGAGACACATATTGAATATCAAATTGCTCCAAGATAACTGTCCACCTTGCCAAACGTCCTATAAGCATTGGACGACTAAGGATGAATTTGAGTGGGTTATTGAAAGATACCAATTGGACCTCGTGATGTTGGAGGTAGTGTATTAACTTCTGAACTAAAAATATTAATTCTAGGCATCACTTCTCAATATTTGAGTATCGGATTTCTGCTTCAAGCATAGTCTGACTGAGATAGTAGAGGTTGTTTTCATTCCTAGCATCATTCTTCTAAGCAAGAAAGGCACCCAATGATTTCTCTAGAGCTGTCACATAGAGGATAAGTGGTCTTACCTCAACAGGTGGCATTAACACTGGTGGAATCAGGAGATACTTCTTGAGAATATTGAATGCTTCTTGACATTCTTCAGTCCACTGGTAAGTGACTCCCTTCTTCATCAATTTCGTGAAGGGTAAACATTTTACTTCCAAATTGGTGATGAAAAGCCGAATATAGGCTAAGTTTCCTTGATGTCCTCTCAATTATTTCAAATTTCGAGGAGGTGACATACCAAGGATTGACTTTGTCTTCTCAGGATCGACCTCGATACCATGATGGCGAATGACGAAGCTGATAAATTTTCCTGAGGTTTCCCCAAAAGCACATTTTAAGGGGTTCATCTTTAAATTATGTTGTCGAAGCTTGAGGAATATGACTTCCAAATCAGCCAAGTGATTAGAATGTTGTTTGGATTTAATCACAAAATCGTCCACATAACATTCAACAAACTTCGCTAAAAGGGGTTTGATGATATGATGCATGGCACGCTGATATGTTGTGCCTGTATTTTTTAGACCAAAGGGCATTACCCGATAGAAAAACACACCCTAAGGGGATCTGAAGGCTGTAGATTATTCATCTTCTGGAGCCATTCCGATTTGATTATATCCAGAATATCCATCCATGAAGGAAAGTGCTTCATAGCCAGCAGTCACATAAATCAAGAGTTCTGTAATCGGAACTGGAAAATCATCCTTAGGACAATGCCGATTAAGATCTCTAAAATCAATGCAAACTCAATTTGCCCATTCTTCTTTATCACTAGGATAATATTTGCCAACCACTTGGGGTATTGAACTTCTCTGACAAAGTTAGCTTTGATGATCTTATCCACTACAGCTTCAATTTTGGAAGCATAGGTCAGGTGTGTTCTTCTAGCGGCTTGTTTGAATCCTTGATGTTCTTCTGGAAAACCCAAACGATTAGTGGCTACATCAGTATCAAGCCCTGGAATCTCTGTATAGTTCCAAGAAAATATATCTTGATTTTGCTTTAAAAACGAAATATACATCTCTTGTTCTTCAAGAGTCATGGCCGCACTGATTAAAGTGGGGCATGAATCTTCTTTTGTACCCAGATTTATTTCTCTGAGTTCATCAACGGTGGTAGAGATACCCTCTTCAAATGCTAGAGGAGCATCCCTGAGATTTTCCTCTTATTCTTCAACATGTGTTACTTCTTCTGTTTCTACTTTCATAGTAGACGATGAAGCAGAATTTCCAAGAACAGAAGAGATGATAAAATTTGAACATCTTGAAGAAGAAGCTTCCATTTTTGACCCAATTAAAGACGAAGGGTCTTCCTTCGGTAATAAAGAGGAGATGATGGATTGAGAATAGACATCATAGTTTACCTCTGACATTGCTATAACTTTCCCTGGCCTGATTGGTGAAGTATATACTAGTTTGATTTCAGTAGATGAAATGCAGACATCTTTATTTGAGCTTTCATCATTGTTTGGTGGATCACCAATTTATCCCATTTTGTCTAGATCGATTACCGTAATTGACATTATGGAAGTTTCTATAAGATTATTTTGATTTGGGTCTATCCTTTCAATTTTACTGATAGGTAACACATAATCTGTACTCACATGTGCTAATGGGTTTACTGGAATCTTTTCCAAACCATACGAAGCATTAAATTTCGTGATCTCCTTTGTTGTGGATTCCTTATTTTCCTTCATGTGGTATAATTCCACCTCAATGTATTTAGATTCACATGTTTTTAATGGGGACTTATCACTATATAATGTCCCAACTTGACCATAGAAACAAAACATGAGACAATGATGGTATGATGAAGGGATAGCCGCATGTCGATGTAGCCAGGGTCTTCCAAGCAAGATGTTGAAGGATGAGTCTGGATCAACAACCATGAAATTTGAATTGGACACAAGATCTCCAAACTGAGTTCTTAGTGTAATCTCGCCCAGTGGTTATTGTTCATTTTTATCATATCCTTGTAACATCATATTTGAAGGAGATAAATCAGATTCTGTGAGGCCCAATCGACGAAGTGTACGAATGAGCATGAGGTTGACTCCTGAACCATTATCAATGAAAGATCTTCGGATGTCTACTCCATTTACCATTCTAGATAAGTACAAAGGTATAGTATGTCCATGCACGACATCAAATTCATCTTTATCTGTGAAAGATATCACTACATGGAATTCTGCATGATTATTTTCTACATGGTAGACTTCAGCTACAGCAATTTCAGTCTCACACACCTGAGGACTTGACAAAGCCTCAATGAGTGCCTCCTGAAGATCCTTTGACAAATTCAAGGCATCCAGAATTGATAACTTGGCCGGTACTTGGGCCATGTGTTTCAATATATCATACTTCTGATTCAAAGGTCTGTGTTTCCCAATAGGAACATGTGGTCTAGCAGGTTCCTTGGAAGTTTATGCTTTGGAATTTGATGCATCTTGTACCGGGATAGGAGTTGGTAATACTCCTGGATTTGGAAGATTAGACCAATTAGGTCTATTTACTTGATGAGAGGAAGAAGATGGAAACTTCAACCGATCTTCCAGAATAATTGTGCTAGGGCTGAGTCTACCATGTGTGGAATAACATTCTTGTTCTTGTTGATCTCGTTGAAGGGATCTACCACGAGTTTCTGCCACATACACAGTTCTGTAAGGGGTAGAATTGGAATAGCGGCCTCTGAAAGATCCACATCTTCCCTTATATCCTAAGCCTCTGGAACTTCCTCTGATTACTCTCTTTGATACAGGGAATTCAGGCCCATCAAAATCGAAATTGCTACTGGCATATGGCTCTGTTAATTGAATCATATTAACAGAACTGAAGATCAATTCTTCATCCGATGAAGACTCTGCCTAATTAGCCTATTTAGGTTGTTCCATTTGGTGGGGTGGTGCCCGTGAATTTTAAGTAGATGGCATGAAGTCTACCAGAGTCAAAGAAAACATAGGCTTTGACACATACTCATCTTTTTTCGATTCTTTTTTTTTCATTGGATCATGCCATTTCTTTGAGGATTTTCCCTCTGATGAAGAGGGTTTTTCTGCGGCATTTATGGAAGAAGGCGCAATTGGTTTTTTCAATTGCATTCACAAAATGGCATGAGTTCAGTTGATCATTTTTCTAGACCATCCAATCATCATATTTCTACGCATTTTTTCTTTTCACTTATTTCCATTCACCTTCTTCTTCTGGAACTGTAGCAGTAAAACATGCTACCTGGGCTGAAGAGCCTTTTAGTTTGACTTGTCCCGAGCCAACCATCTTTTGCAGGAGATCTTTGAAGACAAAACACTCCAGGATGGGATTCCTCAACATTTGATTAAAGGGGAAATAGTTGGGACAGTCTTCATCTCCTTCTTTGTTTGGCCTCTTGGGCCTTGGCAATTGAACCAAATTATTTTCCAGAGCTGAAATGAAATAACCATGAACTTGTTCATTTCGGATAGAGTAAATTTTTCTATTCAAATCCTCAAATTGTTTTTATCTTTGATCTATTTGATTATCTTAACGAAACGGCCTTTGTTGTTGGTGCTGAGGAGGTGGATCCCTTTGAGAAGATGAAGATTTTGAAGTAGAAGTATGTACAGGTGCTTGTTTAAGCATAACTGTAATAGTCTCCACTTTACCCATTCTCGTTCCCGGAGCTGATTGAATTATACAAGCCTTATCCTTAGTCTTTATAAGAGAATATTCAATCTGTTGAGCGATTGAAGTAAGGTTTCGAAACCCTCCAATGTATTTCACAGGGATCAATGGCTTGCGTAATTCATCACGCAGATTTGCCACACAGATTGGAAACAGTTCTTCTTGAGGGAGTGCTAAGCTTAGGGAATATGTTAATCCCTTCTAGCAAGAAATGAAATCGGAAACCCTTTCATTCTCTCTTTTCTTATAGTTTTTAAGATAAAAAACTATTGTCTTTGGAACTGTTGAGTTGAACTGAAGAAGGAATTTTTGGTGAAGATCCTTCCATCCGGTAATTGACCGAGATTGCAAGCTTGTTTACCAGAAAAAAGATGTTCCTTGCAAGGTTCGCACGAAGCATCTGAGTTTCTAATTTCTCTAATTTTCCATTGGATTTAATAAAGTAAAAAAGGGGATGATAATTTCTAAACTATTAAATGCATAAAATGTAATCCAATGACACTGGTGATATAACATATAAATTACATGTGTTTCTTTACCTTATGTATTTCTATGATTCAATATATGTTATCGATGAACTATTACCAAAAACATATTATTGTGGGTATTTTTTCCATTAATAATTATTCATAATGAGAATAATAATTTTCCAAAGAATATCCCTAGCCGTTTAAAATTAGGGGTGAAGCAAAGATCTTTTTCATCCTCCAGTCCCCAGTCATGTCCACCTCAACATAGTTTATTCTGGTTTTTCCCTCATGTACATCTACTCCCGAGCCACATCCACTATTATTTTATAGGCACGTATTTTTTTCTTAATAAATAACTTAATCTCCACTTACCTAAATTTATGGATTCTTTATTATACTTATTGTTATCCCTAAGGATTTCTCTATAGTTTCTTAATCATAATACAAACAATTACTAAACATTTCCTTTGAATAAACAACAATAACTCTTAACTTTTTAGTCATTAATAGATGACTTATTACAAAAAATTTACACATAATACATCATAAATAATAAATAAGTGTAGTGTATTTGGGAGTTTAGTACAATATATAATAAATTAAAAGATGAAGAATAGTCATCTATATTAAAAACATTCTTAACATGACTGAACATAGAATTGCATCAGATAAACTGGGGACAATTATAAGAAAGGGGTGAGAAATAAGTCCATGTAAAAAAATGTTCATGGAACAACGTTATGAAATTAGTATATGCTAGAAAATTGTTATATCAATGTTGTATAAATGGATTAAGAATCATAAAAATGATATAACATGATAATACAAAAGGCTACATATGAAATGTGGAAACTACTGAAAACACTACATCATTAACATGGGTTGTAGATAAATGCCAAGAAATCGTGATGGAAAAAATACCATAAAGGAATCAAGTTGAAACCTATACCAACATGAAATATTATGAGACTAATCATTACCCAATTAATTGGAGCACTATATAATTCTAGGCACTCCCATCCATTTCATTTCATTCTCTTATATAAGTGTTCTACACATATCAGAAAAATGGAATAATTTTTCTTCACTTTTAATTCTATAATCAGGGAGTGTGGAATAAATACATGTATGTCAAAATTATTTTTTTTATAATATTAAAATTATGAAGATACCTAAAAGTAAATGGATATGATATTCCCTTCGCAATTCTTTAGCCCCATAAAAGTGTGGTGATATTTCGGAAGTATAACTGCGTGAATAAATAATTCATAAAATGCTTCGATGAGAGAGAAAGATAAATCTATTGATTTTTAAAGATAATGGGAAGTTATAGGGACATTTAAAGACATGGCACAACATTATTAATTTCTATCATAAGGAATAATATAATAATGAATGATTAATAAATAAGAGAATGAGATGATCCATTACTTGAGTGTGTGACTCGAAATGGATGGGAGGGGATTTTGGAGATCTTGGGGACTTAATAGGAGGACTCTAGAGAGGGGTAGTAATATTAAGGATGTGATAAAAGGATATTTAGTGAAAGGAATTGGGATCATGGGTTGTTTATATAAGAATACATTGGGGATTTCTTCATTATTTCTCAATCTTAGGTTTTACATAAAATAAAATAAAATAAAAAAACACAAACCATACGATGGGTTTTTCCCATGGTTTCTATCAAATTGGAGTGGAATAAATTATATTATATGATAAAGGAACTAAATTAATAAAAAAATACCCTTTCATATGTGTAATTGAATCATAATCTTACGGAAATGATTATAATTCATTAAAATATAGTAATGGGTATTGGAAGATTCATAAATGATTCATAAAATTAATAAAATAAACATAAAATCACATAATCGTAAATTTAAACAATATATTTTCTCATTGATCCCATTTATATAATTTACTAGATCACTTTTGGGTCATTTTGAGATTAAAATACATAAAGTATATATATATGTTATTTAATTTTTACCAGAAAATTTGACTCTCAAAAAATTATGAAAAATTCACCATTAGATAATTTTGACAGTATGACTCCAAAAATAATTTTTATTTTGAATAAATAACATTCTAAATATCATATGTTTAACATTGGTTATAATATCATCCATTTATCAAAAATACTGGGTGTTAACAATATAAATATTTCGATCCCTTATGAAAATTAAATTTTGACTTAATCAAAATTGCATGATTATTTATATTTAATAATAATATTTTAATAATAATATTTAATTAAAAAATTATTTATTTAAAAATTATATTAATTCAAAATAATAAATTCCTTGATTGAATTTGAATATTACCCAAGAATACAATTTGGGTCTTATTATATCAAATTAAAAATAATTTATAAAGTAACAATAATATGGTTAAAATATATTATGTATTATTTAAAAAAATAATGTACATACTCACATGGTTTGGGTCTTAATACCTATCCCTTTAATTCACCAACAAATACCAAATTAGTAAGTTATGCGATTGTGAGACTTTCATGGAGTGGTTTTATATATATGGTTTGTGTAAAACCCTGATATTTTATGAGATATATTATTTTTAATTTATTTGATGTCTTCTATTATACACTACATCAAGATTATCTTGTACTATACAAAACAATTTATTAGCTTGCAGTATATGAAACACTATTCTTTGCTCGTGTTACACACAATTTCATGTTAGTTTTGTGAAAATTATTCTACACAACATTAAGTATAGAGTTTGTTTAATGTATAAATGAAATAAGTTTTGATTATGTTATATGCAACACCAAACAGAGCTTTCCCTATAGGCATCCCTGACTTGGCTTGCATTACACGCAATCAAGACCTTCCTTGATAGCATGTGCAGTACGCAATGCTGAGTTTCACTAAACGAGATATTATTATAATATTATTATGAACTAGCCATTATGAATAGTAATACCCACTTTTTGAAATTTTATAAATTTTATCTTATAAAATGGACTTCATTTTTGGATTTGGAATATCAAAATTAGCCTAGGGTGAATTTTTGGAATTTTTCTGAAAAGGTTCAATTTTTGATGAATAGTGAAAACACTAGGTTACTATTTAAAAACCGACTCTTTATTTAAATAACTATTTATTTTATTTAAATTTATTTTAGATAATAATTGATACATAATACCTATATAAGTTTAATGTAATTAATTGGAGTCATTTTATAATAATTTTAGATATATAAAAATTTTATTGAACTTTTCACCGTATTTTACCCACCTCCTATGAGAATTTGAAAATTTACATAAAACATAATTTTACCGCTCTTGTGAGTGGAATCTCGAAACATTGAGAGACACGGTTAGTATCAAGGAGTAAAATGTGGTTCAATAAGATAAAAATTTTTTGGTGAATAGAAACTTTTTACTTTTTTTACCACGGCTAAATGTAAATACGGTAATTATGGTTAAAAATGATATTATTATTACCCTAACACATGTCTTAATTATATTGGATAAGTTTAATTCAACCAAAAATAACCTTAGGAATAATATATGACCATTTAGGTCCACTTAGATTAGATTAGCACATTTATTATTATTTTATTTAAAGAATACTTAAAATAGTTAAAATCAAAGTTTAATAACTAAAACATTTTTAATATTGAGTTATACATAAGCTAAATTCGAATATAAATATTCATTAGAAAGATAAAAATATTTCCTACATAATGGTAGTTTATTTATAATTTTTATACATTAAATAATTTAATTTATGTATGACACAATGATGATGCAGTAATTACCTTATTAATGAAATATTAAGATAATTGATGTTATAAATACCCAAATAAATGTAATTTGATACTTTTTATAAATTACAATAATTTTCTAGGTTAATATGACATCTTATTATTGATTCAATTAAATTTTTTTGAACTAATCATGTTGTTATTATTTTCACAAAAATCAATTACCAAATAATGTCAAAATTGACATAAACTATTTCTTAAAACAAATATTATATTATTAATTGTTATTATATTCCTAAAAATATTAGGATCATCCAAATGACTTAGATAAGGTTATATATATTAATAATTAACAACTTAGTGTTATTTTGATCTATTATAGTATGATTATTAACCATATAGTGTAAGAAAACAAGAAGACACGGTAAAAGTTACATTATTTCACTTAGAGTTAAATCTAAATGATAAGGATAAAATAGTAACCTAAACTTTTATAAAACATATTGGTTGAGAGGATTCAGACCCATTCCCACTTTATATTCTAAATAAATCAATTTGGAGCTATTATAAACCGAATATGACTTTATTATAAAATTATATTTTATGTTTTTTGAAAGGTGCCCCTCTCCTCCCTTATAAAAAGGGCACCCCTTACCTCTTCTCTTCACACCGTTTTGAGCCTTGATGCTCGGCCAAAACCTGATAATTCCTCTTCTAAACCTCTATAGTTACATCATATAGGTTCTGGTATTCTTTAAGGACCAACTCTAGTGCCCAAAGAAGAAGTTTAAAGGAGGTACGTCGAGGAAGAGGTAATCTTTTCTACCGACTCTTTCAAGTTTCTTTGTTCTTCTACATCCTATTCTTTAGTTGTTTAATTATAAAGTAATTACATCAGCATTAATAATATACTGATATGTTATTATAAATTTTAAACAACCCCATTTCATCTTTTATCCATCCCACGAAAGATAAAATCACCGTGCGTGCATACGTACAGAATACTGTCTCCACGATGTGGTGTAATCAGTTTTTCCACCACCACCTTACTTGGATGGGTATAATGGTGTAAAGAATTACTATATATGATTATTATAACATCATATGGATTCTAAGATATTATATCATCCACTAAATTTATATTCAATAAATATTGGAATGATATCATCGCTCGTGCAAACGTTTGGATTACCGTCTCCACAACGCGATGAGATTCATTTTACATGTTAACAATTCAAGAATGATTATAAAGTATATATAAAAAGTAATCATGAAATATATTACATGATAAAGCTGCTGGATTTATTAATATATATAAATTTGTCATCTACATACTTCCATTCATGTCAATAATTAAAAGAAAACAGCATTCATGCATTCGTACGGCCTACCGTCTCCATGAACGGTGCATTTCATTTCATTTATCTATATATTATATATATATATAATGAATATATATAATATATAAATCATGTTTTAAATTTTGGAAGTAATTAAATAACTATATAATTAATAATAATATCATTAACAGCAACTCCAAACACGTACGATAAATAAAATGATTTTACCCAAAACGCTGCATTAACATGGAATTTACAAAAGAACGGGTAATATAAAGTCATAAGTGAGCTATATATGATATCATAACAATGAATATGATTCTTTAATAAGTCAATGAAATTATCTAAATCATTATAAAGTAGGTTCGGATACGTACGAAGCATATCAGACATAAGGTAAGGGATAACTATTCCAATCTCACTCTTATCCGGGATTGTTTATTTGCAAGTATTTACTAGGGTTTCTGTTATCATCCATGTCCATGTTTTCTAAAAAAAATTGCATGTATGTTTAATGTAATTTTTACCCATTTTTGAATTTTACCACATGTTATTAAAGCAACCTTACTTTTTTTTATCACACGAGGAACTTTTTGACTTTTCCGACAAAAGTATGAGGAGAATGTTATTTTTGACTTATATGGCATGAACGGATTTTTAATGTTTCATAATGCCTCATTTTCATGGAGCTTCCTCTATATTATTTCATTATTATTTTCAAAAAAACCCTTTTCTTTTAAAATTTCATGGAATTTTGTGAGAATAAAATGATTTTGAAGAAGAATGGATATTTTCCTCAAGAAATAATTTCAAGTGTTTTATCAAAACTACTTTCCATATAAAATGACATTATCTAATATATTTATGTTTCAAGTATAATGTCTCCATTATTTACATGGTTTTATTTTTCTTATGATGAAATGATATCCATTTCTTCATATGTATTATGTTATGATGGCATGATGTTTAAGAATCCCATTCTATTACATGTTTTATGCTATGATGTATGATTTATGATTTTGCGGCACACGAAAGAATGATTTTATTATCAGATAGGTGGGACCTATATCTCCGTATAATGCATTGGGTAAATATTTATATCTCATGGGATAGACATGTCTGTAACCGTAATTTAATCTGGTTCAGTAATACAGAACTGGAATGAGGAGTGAACTCGATTCAGAAAGGGACTTTGTCCACTAAGATAGTCTTGGCAGCAATACCTTGGCTACTATGGAAATAATATAATGTGATTAATGGTTACCAAAATTACATGTTTTATTCCCATGCTATTTTATCATGATTGATGTATCTATGCCTTATGTACTGCTATGTTTTATGTCATTGCTCAAGATTTTGATTTTTAAACATTATGTTCGGGTTTTTAAGTTCAAATGTATATGGTTTGTTTTATTCTCTCCATGCATACCATTACTGATCATTTGAGCTCACCCATTGTATGTTTTCTTTTCCACAAGATAGAAATAAAAGTTTTAGGTAAGAAAACCAAAGGGGAAGATCTTAATGGAAGATGTTGAAGATCTTTCACAACGATTAGATGATTTTGTTCCAATTAGCCAAATACACTAAACTATTACGATCCTTGAGTGTTGGTTTTTGTTATGTATTAATAATTATGAAAAATTAATGTAATATCCATGTATGTCAAGCTTTGGGTCTCTACAGTTGGTATTAGAGGAAAGGTTTAGTCAACCTTTGGAAACTAGGATGCGATAACTTTAGTGAGATCCCTAGAGGTATTTCTATGGTATATCTAGGGATGTCCCAAAGTTTATGTATACGTATAGTTTGTAGTCCTATAATTATTTTAATGATCTTAGAATTAAACCTAAGATGTTATATATTGAAGGTACTCCCTCTTTATTATGTTGTTTTCCTAGCATTATTTTTCCCTCTCATACTGTTCTTTTTAGGTTTTAGAAAATGGCTGGAAACATGAAGATTCATGATAATGAAGGATATGATGGACAATGGAATGATATTCTTCAAGAGAAACCAAATGAAACGGGATTTGGAAGTCAAAACATCATTATTATGCCTAATCAGCAATCTCACAATATGATCAATAATCTCAACTTTGGTAAGTTTTCCGAATCATCTAATAAGAGAAAGATGGACATTCGTGATGATCATAGAGGAAACAAAGTTCAATTTTCCTCATGTAAATCATGTGGGAAGAGACATCAAGGAGAATGTTTCAAAGGAACTAGTTGATGCTTTGGGTGTGGAAAAGAAGGACACAAATCCAGTAAGTGCAAAGGAAAAGGTTCAGTTAACACTATGGACAAAGATAATCTTATTTTTATGTAATCAAAAATGATTAAATGTTTTGAATGTGTAATGTAAAGGCATTATGGAAACCAATTCCCTAAGGGAAAGTATCATTAAAAGAATCATATTGGTCATATGGGTAGTATTTATGTTGATGATGATGAAGAGACTACAAATGATAGGTGAGATAAAATAATTGTTCCAGATCGGTCAATGGTTTAAGAATTTAGTGGAATGATTATATGTTTATCAAGAGTAATGTTGTATAAGTAATATCATGGTACTATGGAATAATGAAACATCTAAGGATTGTTACACTACTTTTTCCCTTATGTTTTTTAATGTATATGTTGAATGGTACCGGTAACCATGAAAGGTTATTCATATTTTTTTGGAAAGCACCTAATATGCACATAAAGAAGGGATAAAGAGATAATGAAATGTTTTATAATATTAATGAGCTCCTGATTGATATAAGGACAAAGTGATATCATGGTTTGAGTATATAGAATTCTTGGGACATTGGTATGTGGAAAGAGTTAGCTTTTGACAGCATTCATATTTTTACTATGGTTCTATGATAATTTATGTTTCAAGAGAATACAGGATTAAGGTATTCACAAGTTTGGAATGAAATCAACAAGATATATCTTATGATGTATGGGGGATAAATGATGGTATTCACTTGCTTATTATGTGACATTTCCAGTAATCATATTCTTTATACTATGATCTTGGACCGAAGTATTTTGGATAAGCCTAAAGATTGGAATGAATTAAGTTAGACATAAGATAGTATTGTTTAAGGATAGAACTTTTTTTGATATAATTTCTGTAATGTTATAATAATGTAGTTTTAGAAAAAGGAAAACCTACAGGACGGGCGACAACCTGTCACGTCGGACAAGGATGTGGAAATCTATTTCTTCTGGAATTGGGGATGACCTCGTTGATTGAAGGTTCAAACATTCCAATCGGTTTCTAACGGGTTTGTTCGTAGAACCAGAAACATCAAATGATTCCATATCCATTTGGACTTACTTTCCAAAGGTAGGTGCTAATTAATTGTGGACTGATGAGGCTTAGGAATTTGCATTGGTCGAGGGGATGGGAGGTCGGACTCATCAGACAATTTTTATGGGAATTATTGTCTATTCTGGGACTCTCTTTATAGATTTAAGTTATGTTCGTGAATCCTTATTACATTACCAAGTATAAAATGAGCTTTCCTTTAGATATGACAATCAATAAATGAATATGTAGGAAATTTAGAGAATATTTTATATGTATTCGATTTTCTTCATCGATATAGAATCATCTGTATTTGTTAGATATTCTTAGTCAGTGGTATCCTTCAATACATAAATGTCTCCTGGTCATTATGATAACCATACTGGTTTTAAATCCACTCAGTGTGGCACTTGACGTTTATTATCATTCATAAGGACATGGATTATTTCAGAGTTGGGATCGTGCCCACTGATGGGCTACCTACGTATCCTTTTTTTTGAAAAGGAATCAGAACCCACATAGTTTGAGTAAGGGAGTATGATTTCTATGCATGATTGACGGCTCAAAGAAATATGTCATGATTACTTTTACACTCTAAGCTCACGTGAGTCATGATCGGTGTGAGAAACTAGAGGTATTGGTGAAACCAAGAAAATTATGCCACGAAAGATGCATTGATGTGGGGATTATGTATGTATGACTTCCCAAAATAGATGAGGATTAAGATTTACTTCAGGGAATAAATCCAGGAACAAGGTCCATAAAGGTATATGTACTTCATAGAGATTTAGGTACTCTAACTTGGGGCTTACTTCTGAGGAAGATGCTCAAATTAGTCGGGGACCCATGATTGGGTTTTACTCCTGAGAAGGAAGCTAAGATCAAAATTAAATTAAGACTAGTTAAGAGAAATTAATATAGGGGATTACTCTTGAGAAGGAGGCCCTGGTTAAAGGGATTTGAAAATTAAGGGACTTGGGGTTTACTACTAAGGAGGATGCCCATATTTGAGACTAGGGCTTACTCCTGAAAAGGAAACCTAGGTTAATGGAATTAAGGTTTGGGGCTTACTCCTGATGTGGATTCCCAAATTAGGGGACTTGGACTGGGGATTACTCCTGAAAAGGAGGCCCAGGTTAAGGGAATTATGTTTGGGCCTTAATCCTGAAAAGGATGCCCAAATCAATGAGGGCTTAGGGCTTATTCCTGAGAAGGAGGCCCAAATCAATGATTCTCTCACCTCAGAGGATGAGGTTGAATGAATGAACTCTATAACTTTAGTGATATAAAGATGTTAAAATGACTAGGTTTTTAGAGTTGTTCCATGGAACTCCTTTCAGATAAGGACTTCAATCAAGAAAACATGCCATAAATGGATTTTGAGAGTGTCTTGAATATTGAATCTTGAATAGGAGAGGTGGAATGGAATAATAGGGGTTAAATGGGTAGAAAGGGAACCCAAAAAATAGAACGGCGCGCAAGTTCTGGCTGGCACACAGGTACAGCGTGGGCGCACATGTCCTGGTCGCACAGGTATACCTGCGTGGCACATGGGTACTTGCGCGATTGTTAACCAGTAGGGTAATACTTGGGCGATCCTAGACCAAAGCCTTTAAAACTATCCCGAGGTACTTCTAGAAGAGTGGCGTGCAAGTTTCAATGAGTAGGTAAGGAGGCGTGAAAGTGTATCCATTTTCCCTTAAGGGTAAAACACTTAGGCATGCAGTTGTTATAGAATTATAACACTTAGACCTTATTCCTCCTGTTTAGACCATCCATTCTAGGTAAAGAATTGCCTTAGAAGTGTTCGGAAGACTTCAAGAAGAGACTTAGACGTTTAGAGATTTGTATCTGAATTCTAGAAAACTTCATCCTCAAATGGGGGGCCCACCAGGGGTATTTATAGGCTGGAGAAGACCCTGGGTGATTTATAAAGAGGGTACACATGTCACCTACACGACCATTAGGTGGCATACAAGTGTACTTGCGCGACAGTGAGAGAACTTGCACGACCCAAAGGTAAAAGGACCCTTGTTCATGCCTTTGTCAATTTTTGATATTTTCTTCAAAGGATGAATCAATTTAGGATCAAGGTATTTCCCTTTTCAATTCGTTTGACTCTGTGACGGAAAGGAGCATCAAGAAAAGTCCCCCCTCAGAGTTGGATCCCAAAAAAATGAGGATGTGACTCTGAGGTAAAGAAGAAAAACGAGGGTTCTTTGTGGTTATTGGTAGTTTAAAGTCATCAATGTCTGACATAAAAAGGCTAATGTTTAAGGTTGAAATAGATTTGACCAAATAGATTAGAATTGACTCAATTCCTTGACAATTTATCTATAAATATATTTGCATACTCAGGTATGAGGGAAAATATGTAAACTAAGACTTAAGAAAAATTGAATATGAGGAATGATATGAAAAAGAGCTAAAAAGGCATTAGAAGAAGTAGTACCCCAGAATGAAGTTACCATTATTTAACAAACCTGTTAGGGGGTTGAATTATGTCGGGCCACCAAAGGGAATTGGCTGCATAGTCAAATAATAGCATCTTTTGGCTGACAGGTCCGTTATGTAGACTATTTATGCAAGACAACCTAAGTGAACGTGCTGCATAGTCAGGAAAAAGAACTCTCAGAAATTTAGTTTTCTACTGCTAAAAAGACAGTGGAAGTTTATGAGGATTAAAGTTTTCCAAAGCATTGAGTATGCTGTATGGAGAGAGGTACTTGAATATGGAGAAGATATTTCCAAATAGTTTTGTCTAAGAATTGGATGAATGTTACTCGTATGAAGGTCTGACCAAAATGTAGGTAAGGAAAATATAATCCATAGTTTTGAATGCTTTCAGATCATGAAAAAGAACATGAAATAAATATGTTAAGGATAGCTATTATTTACAGATCCTTACATATTTTTGATAAGTCCAATGAGGACAAAATATGCTTTCTTCTAAAGAATGAAGTTACCAGTATCTGACAAACCCATCAGGGGGTTGAATTATGGAGAGCCGCCTAAGGGCATTGGCTGCATAGTCAAATAATAGAATCTTTTTGTGAAAAGTTTGTTATGTAGTCTTTTCATCCATGGCCGCCTAAGGGCATGTGCTGCATAGTCAGGAAAAAGAACTCTCAGAAATTTGACATTTTTGTGACTAGAAGTCAAGAAAAAGGTTATGAAGATCTGAAAATATTTAAGTTTATGATTATGAAACACAAAGATGGGTGTTTTCCAATGTGTGCAGGGATGCACAGATCAATGTTAACCGTAATTATGTTGTGGTTGGGTCCTGAATTGAAATGTTGGACTTCACTACGTATTAAATAAGGATGGGAATCAAGCCATACGTAGTTCTTGAACTACATTTTAACGTCGTGTGGGACAAAAGGATTGGAGATCTTAGTTTAGGGTCATAGAGTTTGGACCATTATAAGAAATACACAGTGTGTGTTTTCGAGGGTACTTTTCAGCCAAGGGATTGAAGACTTGGGGCTGAATTTGAGGGACACTCGAACATTTCTACGTATCCCATAAGGATGGAAATCAAGCCCACATAGTTCTAGAAATACCCTCTGCACAAATTTGGTTCGTACATGTGAAGGGTGAAAGGGGAATTTAGTGCAATGATGGTTTGACCCAAGATAAAAGGTTCGGGAATTTCTATGTATGCACGTATCTTTGAAATGAAACATGATTGAAAATCAATGAAAATAATGATTCCCTCTCAGGTGAGGGTATCAAATAATGTTATAATTTATTCTTAGACTGGAAAAAAAGTGTTGTACAGTTTAACATAATATAGTAAGGAAGAAAGTGAACCAACGTAAAGATATCGATTCGAGGGGCGGTTTCACAAATAAATATCGTACAAGATGGAGGTGAACCGATGTGAAGAGATTGGTTTGGGGATTAAACCTCAGGAGGTTGCCTATGTACCCAGCCTAGAAGGCAAGGATCAAAGTCCGTGTAGTTCAATTAAAGAATGAATTAATGATCAAGTTGTTCTTGGGGACAATGTCCTAAAAATGATGTTGGGACATACGCGTGGTTAGTGGACCAAAGAGGGTGTTATGGTTAAATTTTTCTCTAACCTCATGTGAGTCATACTCAGTGTGAGAAACAAGGGGTAACAACAATTTTAACGATGCATAGTTTAATGTCATGTAGGAAATATAAACGGACTATGCAGTTTAAGGTCTTGTAGTTAGGACTATTGGTGCTGCACAGTTTAGTTTCATGTAGCAAGGACAAAAATACAGTTTAACGTCATGTAGGACGTATTAAAGGACATTCTATATAGTTTAGTGTCATGTAGTTAGGATGATGGGGAAAATACAGTTTAATGTCATGTTGGACAAAAAGAGGACTGTGCAGTTTAATGTCATGCAGTAAGGACAAAAGAAGACATATTTTAAATCCATGTTGGACGTATTAAAGATTTTTTTCATAGTTTAATGTCATGTTGGACAAAAGTTCAAATAGTTTTATTTCATATTCATGGACCATTTCTATATAGTTTAATGTCATATAGAAAAGACGATTAAGGGGACACATTTTAACGTCATGTTGGACGAATTAGGGAACTTTTTCACATTTTAACGTCATGTGGGACGAAAGAAATGCAAATAGTTTAGAGTCATATGAATGGACTGTGGATGATGCAGTTTAACATCGTGATGGACGTAAGGGACTTGCAAAAAGTTTAGGTTTATATGCATGGACTGTTTGTTATGCAGTTTAACGTCTTGCTGGACGTAAGGGAATTTTGTACTGTTTAGCGTCATGTAGTTAGGACGTCACAGTTTAACGTCGTGTAGGAAGAAAGTAATACAAATAGTTTAAGATCATATGCATGGAATGTTGATGGTGTATTTTTTGTTTAAAAAAAATACTTCTTCAAAAATCTGGCATTGGTTGGAGTAGTGATGAGTTCTCCATCCATTGAGATTAAAGAATAAGCTCCATTGGAGTAGACCCTATGTATTGAGTAAGGTCTTTCCCATTTTGGCTCAAGATTGGGAGACTTCTTTCTTGGTATCATTGTAGTTCTGAGAACTAATACCAGTTCTCCCTAAACGAATGAATGAAGACGAACATTTTTGTTGAAAGCTCGTGCTATTCAATTCTGATAGACTTCCAAGTGGAGAAGAGTGCACAATATTTTCTCATCTAACCGTTCCAATTCATTCAATCACCATTGAGATTATTCATCTATAGATGATTGATCACAAATAGAAACTCTGAGCTAAGGTAATTGAACTTCAACGGGCAAGACTGCTTCTGTTCCATATACCAGTGAATATGGAGTTGACCGCGTTGCAGTGCGGGTGGTGGTCCGATAAGCCCATAAAGCATGAAAGAGTTTATCAGGCCATGACGTCTTATCTTTATCCACCATCTTTTGCAGTATATTTGATAGAGTTTTGTTGAAGGCTTCTTTTTGGCCATTGGCCGCTGCATGATACCAAGATGAATGATTAGATTTGATGTTGTATTCTTGATAAAACTTCTTCACCTCGGTTGAACAGAAGTTGGTGCCATTGTCCGTCAATATGGTATGAGGGACACCAAATCTGGTAATGATGTTAGAATTTATGAAGCTAAGAATGCTTTTAGAACTGAATTCCTTAAGAGGTATTGCCTCTGCCCATTTGGAAAATAAGTCAGTAGCAGTAAGAATATACATAAGATGCTTGGCCATAGCTGAAGGGTAAGGTCCCACCACATCAATTCCCCATGTGGAAAATGGCCACGAGTATTTAGCTATATGAAGAAACTCTGGGGGTTGATGAATGAAGTTGGCATGTACATGGCATGAATGACATTTCTTTATGAAATCAACCCAATCTTTTATCATTGAAGGCCAAAAGTATCCATTCCATAGAATATGATCAGATAGTCTATGTCTAGACTGGTGGGCACCATAGACTCCTGCATGCACTTATTTTATGACAGCCATTGTCTCTTCACCATCAATGCATCTGAAGAGAACTCCATCAAAACCACGCTTGTAGAGAATTTTCTCTAGGTGATCTGGGCTATCATAATGAGTAAAATTGACCACATGTCTCCGGATTTGTTCTTTCCCAGCTCTATCAAGTGGATGTGTTCCATTTTGAAGGTATTCCCTGATAGGTTTCATCCATCCCGTAGTGTGACCGTATGGTTCAGATATGGGACTAATTTCATTGATTTCATCTGTTCTGGCTTGAACATTAGGTGAAATGGTATGACGATGGGAAATATTGATGGTTGTCTCGTCTCGATTTAGATCTGGCAGAGCTGTGGCTATATTAGCCAGTGCATCAGCTTGGGCATTTTGTGATCTTGAGACATAACAAAATGTCGACTCTGAAGGAAACTCGTCCATTAACTCTCTGACGTAATCATACAAAGGGATTTTTTATTCTTTTCTGATGGAATAATCCCCATTGACTTGTTTGATTACTAGGTCTGAATCACCTTTCACCTTTAAGTGATTCACTTGTTCTTGAAGCACCAACTCCAAGCCTGTGATGAGAGATTGGTATTCTACTTCATTATTTGTACCACTTCCCAATAATGAGAAGGAATAAGTTAGCACTTCCTTTTCTAGAGAAATGTGCACAATTCCCAAACCAACCATGTTGAATTTAGGATTTTCCATTTTCCTCTCTGTTAGACTTCTGGAAGCACCATCAAAGTACATTTCCCATACATGAGGACTATCCTGAATAGAGAAGACTTCCTCATCAGGGAGTTCAATATCTGAAGATGTATCTTCCACTGAAGGGTGTTCAGCCATTAAATGAACTAGAGCTTGGCCCTTTATTGCCTTTTGAGACACATATTGAATATCAAATTGCTGCAAGATAATTGCCCACCTTGTCAGACATCCTGTAAGCATTAGACGACTAAGGATGAATTTGAGCGGGTTATTGCGAGATACCAATTGGACCTCGTGATGTTGTAGGTAGTGTCTTATCTTCTGAACTGTAAAGCTTAATGCTAGGAATCACTTTTCAATATTTGAGTATCGGGTTTCTGCTTCAAGCAGAGTTCGACTAAGATAGTAGAGGCTGTTTTCATTCCTAGCATCATTCTTCTAAGCAAGAAAGGCACCCATATGATCGCTATAGAGCTGTCACATAGAGGATAAGTGGTCTTCCTTCAATAGGTGGAAATAACACTGGTGGATTCAAGAGATACTTCTTCAGAATATCTAATGCTTCTTGACATTTTTCAGTCCGCTGGTAAGTGACTCCCTTCTTCATCAATTTGGTGAAGGGTAAACTTTTTCCTACCAAATTGGCGATGAAACGCCGAATATAGGCTAAGTGTCCTTGAAGTCATCTCAATTGTTTCAAATTTCAAGGTGGTGACATGCCAAGGATTGACTTTGTCTTCTCAGTATTGACCTCGGTACCACGATGGCGAACGACGAAGCCAAGAAATTTTCCTGAGGTTACCCCAAAAGCACATTTTAAGGGGTTCATCTTCAAATTATGTTGTCGAAGCTTGCGGAATATTACTTCAAAATCAGCCAAGTGATTATAATATTGTTTGGATTTAGTCACCAAATAATCCACATAACATTCAACAAACTTCCCTAAAAAGGGTTTGAAGATACGATGCATGGCACGCTGATATGTTGCGCCTGTATTCTTTAGACCAAAGGGCATTACCTGATATAAAAACACACCCTGAGGGGCTTTGAAGGCTGTAGATTCTTCATCTTCTAGAGCCATTTGGATTTGATTATATCCAGAATATCCATCCATGAATGAAAGTGATTCATAGAGAACTGTCGCATCAATCAACAGTTCTGTAATCGGAACTGGAAAATCATCCTTAGGACAATGCCGATTAAGATCTCTGAAATCAATGAAAACCCTAATTTGCCCATTCTTCTTTTTCACTTGGACAATATTATCCAACCACTTGAGGCACTTAACTTCTCTAATGAAGTTATCTTTGATGAGATTATCCACTGCAGCTTCAATTTTGGAATCATAGGTCGGGTGTGTTCTTTTAGAGGCTTGTTTCAATCCTCGATGTTCGTTTGGAAAACCCAAACGATGAGTGGAAACATTAGGATCAAGTCCTGAAATCTCTGTATAGTTCTAAGAAAATATATCTTGATTTTTATTTAAAAAGGAAATATACATCTCTTGTTCTTCAAGAGTCATGGCCGCACTGATTAAATTGGGGTGTGGATCATCTTTTGTACCCAAATTTATCTCTATGAGTTCATCCACGGTGGTAGAGATACCCTCTTCAAATGTTGGAGGAGAATCCCTAAGATATTACTCTTATTCTTCAACATGTGTTAATTCTTCTGTTTCTACTTTCATAGTAGATGATGAAGCAGAATTTCCATGATCAGAGGAGATGATAAAATTTGAACATCTTGAAGAAGAAGAAGCTTCCATTTTTTACCCAATTAATGATGAAGGGTCTTCCTTGGGGAATAATGAGGAGATGATGGATTGAGAATCGACATCATTTTTTACCTCTGACATTGCTATTACATTCCCTAGCCTGATTGGCGAAGTATATACTTGTTGGATTTCAGCAGATGAAATAAAGACATCTTTATCTGAGCTTTCATCATTGCTTGGTGGATCACCAATTTCTCCCATGTGGTCTGGATCGATTACCATAATTGACATTATAGAAGTTTCCAGAAGAGTATTTTGATTTTTGTCTATCCTATCAATTTGACTGATAGGTAACACATAATCTGTACTAACATGTGCTAATGGGTTTACTCGAAGCTTTTCTAAACCATACCGAGCATTAACTTTGGTGATCTCCTTTGTTGTGGATTCCTCCTTTCCCTTTATGTGGTAGAATTCCGCCTCAATGTATTGAGATTAACATGTTTTGAAAGGGCCCTTATCACCATATAATGTCCCAAATTGACCATCGAAACAAAACATGAGACATTGATGGTATGATGAAGGGATTTCCGTATGTCGATGTAGCTAGGGTCTTCCAAGGAAGATGTTGAAGGCTGAGTCTTAATCAACAACCATGAAATCTGAATTGGACACAAGATCTCTAAACTAAGTTCTGCGTGTAATCTTTCCCAATGGTTGTTGTTCATTTTTATCATATCCTTGTAACATCATAGTTGAAGGAGATAAATCAAATTTTGTGAGGCCTAATCGACGAAGTGTATGAATGGGCATGAGGTTGACTCCTGAACCATTATCAATGAAAGCTCTTCGGATGTCTATTCCATTGACCTTGCTAGATAAGTACAAAGGTCTGATATTTCCATGCATGACATCATCTTTATCTTTATCTGTGAAAGACATCACTACATGGAATTCTGCAGGATTATTTTCTACATGGTAGAATTCAGCTGTAGCAATTTTAGTCTCAAACTCCTGAGGACTTGAAAAAGCCTCAATGAGTGTCTCCTGAAGATCCTTTGATAAATTCAAGGCATCCAGAACTGATAACATGGCCGGTACTTGGGCCAGGTGTTTCAATATATCATACTTCTAATCCAATGGTCTGTGTTTCCCAATAGGAACATGTGGTTTAGCAGGTGCCTTGGAAGTTGATGCTTTGGAATTTGATGCATCTTGTACTAAGATATGATTTTGTAATACTCCTGGCATTGGAAGATTAGACCGATTATGTCTATTTACTTGTTGAGAGGAAGAATATGGAACCTTCAACCGATCTTCCAGAATAATTAGGCTAGGGCTGAGTCTGCCTTGTGTGGAAGAACTTGCTTTTTCTTGTTGAGCTCATTGAAGGGCTCTACTATGAGTTTCTGCCGCATACACAGTTCTATCAGGGGTAGAATTAGAATAGTGTCCTCTAAAAGATCCACGTCTTCCCCTGTATCTTGAGCCGCTGGAACTTCCTTTGATTCCTTTGTTTGATATAGGGAATTCAAGCTCATCAAAATCGAAACTACGTCTGGCATATGGATCTATTAATTGAATCATATTAACAGAACCGAAGATCAATTCTTCATCTGATGAATACTCTGCCTAATTATCCTGTTTAGGCTATGTCGTTTGGTGGGGCAGTGTCCATGAATTTGAAGTAGATGGAATGAATTCTGCCAGAGTCAAAGACAACTTAGGCTTTGACACATACTCATCTTCTTCTGATTCATTTTTTTTCTTTGAATCATGCCATTTCATTGAGGATTTTCCCTCTGATGAATAGTATTTTGCTGCGGCATTCATGGTATTAGGCACAATTGGGTTCTTCAATTGCGTTCGCAAAATGGCATGATTTTAGTTGATTGTTTTTCTTGACCATCCAATCATCATATTTCTGCTCATTTTTTCTTTTGACTTCTTTCCATTCGCTTTCTTCCTCTGGAACTCTAGCAGTAACACATGCTACTTGGGCTGAAGAGAATTTTAGTTTGACTTTTCCTGATTCGACCATCTTTTGTAGGAGATCTTTGAAGACAAAACACTCCTAGATGGGATGCCCCAACATTTGATGAAAGGGGAAATAGTTGGGATGGTCTTCATCTCCTTCCTTGTTTGGCCTCTTGGGCCTTGGCAATTGAACCAAATTATTTTCCAGAGATGAAATGAAATAACCACGAACTTGTTCATTTCGAAAAGAGTAATTTTTTCTCTTCAAATCCTAATATTGTTTTCGTCTTTTATCTATTTTATCATCTTGACGACACGGCCATTTTTTTTGGTGTTCAGGAGGTGGATCCCTTTGAAAAGATGATGGTTTTGAAGTAGAAGCAGGTACATGTGCTTGTTTAAGCATAACGATAGCAGTCTCTACTTTACCCTTTCTCTTTCCTAGAGCTGATGGAATTATACGAGCCTTATCCTTAGTATTTATAATAGAATCTTCAATCTGTTGAGCGATTGAAGTAAGGTCCCGAAACCCTCCTATGTATTTCACAAGGATCAATGGCGTGCGTAATTCGTCACATAGATTTTCCACACAGATTGGCAATAGTTCTTCTTGAGGGAGTTTTAATCTTAGGGAATATGTTAATCCCTTCTAGCGAGCAATGAAATAGGAAACCCTTTCATTCTTCATTTTATTACAGTTTTTAAGATAAAAAACTATTGTATTTAGCAATGTTGAGCTGAACTGAAGAAGGAATTTTCAGAGAAGATCCTTCCTTCTGGTAATTGACTGAGATTGCAAGCTTGTGTACCAGACAAAAGATTGTCCTTACAAGTTTCGCATGAAGCATCTGAGTTTCACTGCTTCTTGCTGTTCCGGAGTTCCCATCATAGGATCGCAACAAGACACGTAATGCGTCAAATGCTATTCAGGATCTCCTGATCCATTTTAAATAGGGAATATAGGGTTCCCAAAACTTGATGGGGTAAGGACTGAATCTACCCATTCAGGGTAAGCTTTCTTTTCTGCTTGAACCAACGCATGCTTCCCTTCTATAGTCTCTAACCGAGCTGTTAATGTCTCAATGGTAGTTATTAACTTTTTAGAAACATCTGTTTGAACTTGGACTTGGGCAGGTGTAATAACTGGTGCTGGTACAGATGTGGTGTTCGGTACTACAAATGATGGTAGCACCGCCAATTGTTGTTGTAATTGACCCATATGATTAGACCTGTGAGGGTGTACTGATAGAGGAGGATATTCTTGATCCATCTCAGTAACTGCAACAAACTCCCTTGGCTGACTGACTCCAGCACACATAGTAGTAAGACTACCTTGAAGTAATTCTACATTCATCCTCCTCAATTACTTCATTTCTTCCTCATGTTGTGCAAATCTTTGCTCTAGTGAGAGATATTTACCTCTCTAAAGGAAGGGTATGTGACCTGATTATTTCCTTTCCCCTTGTTAGCTCCCTTTAGAAGAGGTGGAAGTGGGTTACTTGAAGGATTACCTAGATTCTGGGTAATCCTTTTATTTCGTGTACGCGCACCCTCTTCATTTGTGTATGTGCATACAACTTCTTGAGTAGGAACCTCTTCATCTGATCTCTCCGAGTGAGGCTCATCTGGTGGATCAGCAACTACGACATTGATGACATTGATTGATGCAGAACACATTTCATTTCTTCTATCATAATTTCTTCATTATTTTCTTCTTCCATGTCCCTGATTAGACATTGACTTTTGTTGATTCGATCCCTCAAGAACTTCTTGGAGAACCGTAATTTGGGGAGAATCTTCTGATAATTTGGCTCTTCGTTCCTCTTGAGGCTTCTTACCCAATCGAGAGAAGACTGACTTTCACTGAGGAGGGGATTGATGATTGGAAAAAGTCCCCAGTCCGGTGGACTAGGGCTATTCCTCTTGTTCCCTCTCAACTCCTCGAATCCTATTTGTTGATTCTGAGGGTTGGGTTAAAAGAGTCCCCAGTCTGGAAAGCTGGGGTGGCTCCTGACATGCTATGTCTGAGACTTTCTTAAAATATCTCCTGATCTTGCGGACATTGGTCTGAAAATTAGCTGGATGCATCAATCGACATCCACTTTTATCACCCAGCTCAAAATACCGTTGGTTTATTTCTAACACTACTTTCACTTGGTGATGTGCTTGCTCCAAACGATAGGCCTGTTCAATATTCTCGTTTGTTTGATGCAGAAGTAATTCAACTACTTGTTCTCTGTATTCTTGATTTTTAGAGTAACTAGTTGAAGCCTGTTCTTGGGAAAGTTTTTGATTATAATCAAAACCCATTGACTTTGGCCGGCCATGGGAAATAACATTGCATGAAACCATTTTTGGCAGGCTTTGCTTACTGGAGAGAACAGTGAAATGTAGTTCTCCATGAACACCCCATCCTCTGACATGAATGCCAGATGAGGCATTGGCAATTAACTGGCGCAATCTTCATAGTGTGCCAAGGCATGAACATTTAAGGGCTCTCTGGTGCTTTTAAGCCCTCAAATATCGAGAGACTAATAGAGATTCCAAATCAATCTGACGTTGTAACCCTTCTATTATCTTAACATGATTTTCATATTCATCATAAGATAATACTTTCTTTTTCAACTGACAAAGAGTTTTCCATATGTTGAGACGAATATCATGAATTCAATCTTCTGTCAACATCTCTAGAATGTCATACTGAGAGTCATCCAGAGGCCAAAACATAACTGGCACTTCACCTTCTGGAAGTTGTTTTCTCATGTTCAGTAATTCCTCTTTATCATTCACTATAGATTCTTCTACCTGATTAGACCAGAGCTGGTGCTTACTTATTGCTTCATTGGATTCAACAAAACTGGTAGAGAAATCACTGATCAAACTAGAAGATACATGACTTAGGGGTGGTTCGGAGAATGACCTACACCCTGGGCTATCTTCTTGTTGAGAAATTATTTCACTTGCTGATGGTAAAGCATCAGACATGACTGGCTTTACATTTCCAAGTTCCTCAAGATAAGACGGATTTCTCGTCACTACATTGTCTATTGGATAATTTTCCAAGCAATGTGAATCACTACTGCGGAGAGGACTTTCACAGAGAAATTTATTATCATGGGGAGGACCACCGTGGTCGGTTACAGCTAAAGATGAGATCTCTTGCTCCTTGATCTTCTGGCCACATAGAGGCTTCTTGTGGATCTCATCTGAAGATGAAACGTCGAGATCGACTGAATTATCATGAAGCAAGACTTCATGAGGATGTTTCTGGTGCAGACCATCAGAATTAATGTTCCCACTATTGGGAACTGAAAGAGCAGAATCTTGAGTTTCAACAGGTAGTTTTCTGAGTGCATCAAGAACTCCAGCACTGAGTAAGGCCCTTTTAAAGATTTTCCCTTGATTTCTTGACTGTGTTGGGAAGGTCTTCTTATTATATGACTTCTTACTCAATTTGGTAGATGTATGTGCATGCTCAAGAGAAATTATCAGGTTAGGTTGATTATCTCCGCTCAAACCAGGTGTTTGTGCCTGACTTGGTCATCCGTATGATATGGGGGAGTACGCCCCACAGCCCTCTTGGACTAGAACATATGTGTGTGTCTGTTCCAGAGTGAATTGTTGTTGTGTCACTCCACTGGTAGAGATATTTTTATGTGTATTTCCCTGAGATCCTACTGAAACTGTTATAATATCCTGGTAGGCATCCAGAATATGAGTAGGGAGTTCCTTATGCTCTTTAACCATTGATAAAATATTCTTGGTGACTTCAGCTGCCGGAACGGGGATATACGTCCATTCCGTGCTTGGAGTAGTTGTATGTGCCTGCTCATGTCCTCCTTTTCCTGTCAGTGAATCCTGACAGTACTCATGTGTGGGGGCAGAGAGTTGAGCCTGCCTCATATTTGTCGTCGGAGCTTTCTGACTGACTTCTTCGAATGCTACAAAACAATATTGTTCGTAGGCTTGATCAATACTAGCAGGTGTATGAGCCTGCTGATTTCACTTCTCCGAACATGGTTGACAATCCCCATCATATGTATTCAGACGATCCTGCTGACTAGATGATGATTTATAAACAGGTGTATGTTCCTGTCTATATTACTCCGCCGGAATTCCCCTGAGAGATTGGCGTGATTCTATCTGATGAGTCTACTGGAGAGCTGAAATAAAACTGATGGGTGTGTGTGCCCCCATGTTGCATGCCACCAAGTTAGGTTAGTGGGCCTCTCTGGAGATGACAGAGATGAGAACCTACTCACTGTTGACCGCATTTCACCTCTGGTGATTTGTCTTGCCTACTCGGGTTTGAGGAACCTAAGCCAAACGCCTGGAGATGAAACCCTCATCATGTTGTGGGCACACTGCCGCACGAGTCTAGCGGCTATTGTTGATGAGAGCCCTCGGTAAGGACTCACGTCTTCTTGAATTAAGGTCCTGAGGGACCTACTCATCCACCTCCCCAGAGTATGGGAGTGAATGGTGATTGCGTTCTGGGGATAACGACCCGAAACGGTTGGAGACGGTAGTTAGCACCGCCTGCTTCTTGATCGCTGGTCATCACTATCTGGAAGACCAAGTTGAACTATTGACTTGGAGGTCTTGTCGAGCTGCCTCCAAAGTCAGAATAGTACCGTTTTGATGGTACTAATTAACCATCAAATTTGATACCCAGGGTTGAAGACGCGGAGTAGGTGATGTCGTCCTTAGAGTGAACGACGATCCAGTAGGAGTAGCAGCAGTGGCATTTGCAGCAGAGGTTTTCACAGCAGATGTATTCATGAGTGTAAACTTGAGAGAAGCCATTTTTGAAATGCAGAAGATTTTGGAAAAAAGTGCCTTTTTGATATAACAGACATAATCAAGGTATGTTCGGCCAATACATCTTTTGGATGAGCAAATATGTTATTGATTGCTTTGTTGGCCCTCTCATTGAGTTTTAAATAGGGGCCTAACAAATAATTAAAACATCACTTTAACTTGGTTAAGGATTCACATCGGGTTCACCATTTTTTATTTCCTCTGGAATTAGGGATGACCTCGTTGATTAATAGTTCAAACATTCCAATCGGTTTCTAACGGGTTTGTTCATAGAACTGGAACCATCCAATGATTCCATATCCATTTGGACCTACTTTCCAAAGGTAGGCGCTCATTAATTGTTGACTGATGAGGCTTAGGAATTTGAATTGGTCGAGAGGATGGGAGGTCGGACTCATAACACCTTTTTTAGGGGAATTATTGTCTATTCCGGTACTCTCTTTATATATTTAAGTTATGTTCGTGAATCCTTATTACATTACCAAGTATAAAATGAGCTTTCCTTTAGATCTGACAATCAATAATTGAATATGTAAGAAATTTAGAGAATCTTTTATATGTATTCAAGGTTCTTCATCGATATATAATCTTGTGTAATTGTTAAATATTCTTAGTCAATGGTATCCTTCAATACAGAAAAGTCTCTTGGTCGTTATGATAACCATACTGGTTTTAAAGCCACTCAGTGGGTCACTTGAAGTTTATTATCATTCAGAAGGACATTGATTATTTCCATGTTGGGATCATACCTGCTGATGGGCTACCTACGTATCCTTTGTTTTGGAAAAGGAATTAGAACCCACGTAGTTCAATTAAGGGAGTATGATGTTTATGCATGTTTGATGGCTCAAAGAAATATGTCATGATTACTTTTACACTCTAAGCTCGCGTGAATCACGCTCGGTGTGAGAAACAAGAGGTATTGGTGAAACCAGACAATTGTACCATGAAAGATGCAATGATGTGGGGCATATGTATGTATGACTGCACGAAATAGATGAGGATTAAGATTTACTTCCGGGAGGAAATCCAGGAACAAGGTCTATAAAGGTATATGTACTTCATGGGGATTTAGGTGCCCTACCTTGAGGCTTACTCCTGAGGAAGATGCCCAAATTTGGAGGGGACTCTTGATTGGGTTTTATTCCTTATAAGGAAGCCCAGATCAAAAGTAAATTAAGGCTGGTTAAGAGAAATTAAGACTAGGGCTTACTCCTGAGAAGGAAGCCCAGGTTAAAGGGATTTCAGCATTAGGGGACTTGTGGCTTACTCCTAAGGAGGATGCCCATATTTGAGATTGGGGATTACTCTTGAAAAGGAAACCCAGGTTAATGGAATTAAGGTTTGGGGCTTACTCCTGAGGAGGATTCCCAAATTAAGGGATTTGGACAGGGGCTTACTCCTGAAAAGGAGGCCCAGGTTAAGGGAATTATGACTGGGGCTTACTCCTGAAAAGGAGGCCCAAATCAATGAGTACATAGGGCTTATTCCTAAGAAGGAGGCCCAAATCAATGATTCTCTCACCTTAGAGGATGAGGTTGAATGAATGAACTCTCTAACTTTATCGATATAATGATGTGAAAGTCACAAGGTTTTGAGATATGTTCCATGGAACTCCTTTCAGATAAGGAAGTCAATCAAGAAAACATGCCATAAATGGCTTTGAAGAGTGTCTTGAATATTGAATCTTGAATACGAGAGGTGGAATGGCATAAGAGGGGTTAAATGGGCAGTAAGGGCACCCAAAAATAGAAGGGCGCACAAGTCCTGGATGGTGCATAGGTACTGCATGGTCGTGCAAGTCTTGGTCGCAAAGGTATACCTACGTGGCACATGGGTACTTGCGCGATTGTAAACCAGTAGGGTAATACTTGGGCGATCCTTGACTGAAGCCTTTAAAATGATCCAGAGGTACATCTAGAAGAGTGGCGCGCAAGTTTCAATGAGTATGTAAGGAGGCATGCAAGTGTTTCCATTTTCCCTTAAGGGTAAAACACTTAGGCGCACAAGTGTTAGTGAATTCTAACACCTAGACCTTATTCCTCATGTTTAGACCTTCCATTCTAGGTAAAGAATTACCTTATAAGTGTTCGGAAGACATCAAGAAGAGACTTGGGCATTCAGAGATTTGTATCTAAATTCAGGAAAAATTCCTCCTCAAATGGGGGGCCCACCAAGGGTATTTATAGGCTGGAGAAGTCCCTGGGCAATTTTCCAAGAGGGCGCGTAAGTCACCTGCGCGACCATTAGGCGGCGCGCAAGTGTACTTGCACGACAGTGAGGGAACTTGTGCGACCCAAAGGTAAAAGAACCCTTGTTCATGCCTTTGTAAATTTTTGTTATTTTATTCAAAGGATTAATAAATTTAGGTTCAAGGTATTTCCCTTTTCAATTCGTTAGACTCTGTGAAAGAAAGGAGCATCAACAGAATAGAACCCACAACCGAAGTGCGACAGACCTTTATCGCCTACCACTAGCCTATAGGAAGTCCTTGGTTTGTAGAAACTAGTTTTATTATATTAAGACGTATGATATATGAAGTATAAGTCCAATGCCACTATAGATGGGCTTATGTATATTTAATAACATTTGATATCCTTTTGTTTGAGAGAGATGGAATGACCTATCATTCTATCAGATGATCTTCTAACACTACATGGAAGACAAATTCAACTGCATTTCTTTAAGTGATGAAGTGGAAATTGTACAAGGCACAAACAACAGTAATATTGTACCAAAATCCATTCAATATTTCTTTTAGTTCAGCAATTATTCAAATTTAGGGAAATGATCTTGAAAAAAATGTTTTCCTAGTGTCCTTATATCCGATGAATCAGATGGTACCTTAAATCATCCCAAATTTATGGCTTTGTTATTGTTGGCTTTTTTATAGCCATGTTCTCTACCACTCTCCATCAGAACATGATGGTTAGATTTCTCTTCCATATCCATATTTTCACCTATGTTTTCCTATGTGGAAACCCAGTAATGAGTTAATTTGGGTAACTGTTATGTGTCATACATCACTTTTTAAAATGAAGTTTTAGTGTTCGTTTTATGATGTGGGTTTCTATGAATGAAACTTCCAAGTAGTAAACCATTTATAACCCCGACGAATTTCGAGGGCGAATTTCATTTTAAGGGGGGTAGAATGTAACACCCTGAGATTTTATGAGATATATTATTTTTAATTTCTTTGATGTCTTCTATTATACAATACATCAAGATTATCTTGTACTATACGAAACACCATATTAGCTTTCAGTATACGCAACACTATTCTTGGCTCATGTTACACACAATTTCAAGTTCATTTTGTGGAAATTACTCTACCCAACATTAAGTGTAGATTTTTTTTAATATATAAATGAAATAAGTTTTGATTATGTTATACGCAACACCAAATGGAGATTTCAATACACATAGCCCTAACTTGGATTTCATTACACTCAGTCAAGACCTTCCTCGATAGCGTGTGTAGTACGCAATACCGAGTTTCACAAAATGAGATATTATTATAATATTATTATGAACTAGCTGTTATAAATAGTAATACCCACTTTTTGAAATTTTATAAATTTTATCTTTCATAATGGACTTTATTTTTGGATTTGGAATATCGAAATTAACCTAGGTTGATTTTTTGGTATTTTTCTGAAAACATTCAATTTTTGATGAATAGTGAAAACATTAGGTTACTATTTAAAAACTGGCTTTTTATTTAAATAAATATTTATTTTATTTAAATTTATTTTAGGTCAAAATTGATACATAATACCTATATAAGTTCAATGTAATTAATTGGAGTCATTTTATAATAATTATAGAAATATAAAAATTTTATTGAACTATTCACCGTCTTTTACCCACCTCCTAGTAGAATTTGAAAATTTACAAAAAACATAATTTTACAGCTTATATGAGCGGAATTTTTAAAATCCGAGAGACATAGTTAATATCAATGAGTAAAATGTGGTTCAAAAAGATTAAAATAATTTTTGGTGAATAGTAACTTTTTACTTTTTTCCCACGGTTAAAAGTATATAGGGTAATTAAGGGTAAAAATGATATTATTATTACACTAAAACATGTCCTAATTCTATTGGATAAGTTTAATTCGACCAAAAACAACCTTAGTATTAAAATATTACCATTTAGGTCCACTTGGATTATATTAGTACATTTATTATTATTTTATTTAAAGAAGAGTTAAAATAGTTAAAATCAATGTTTAATAACTAAAATATTTTTAATATAGGGTTATACATAAGATAAATTCAACTATAAATATAAATTAGAAAGAAAAAACGATTTCCTACATAATGGTATTTTATTTATAATTTTTAGACATTATATAATTTAATTTATTTATGACACAATAATGATGTAGTAATTACCTTATTAACGAAATATTAACATAATTGATTTTATAAATACCCAAATAAATGTAATTTGAGACTTTTCAAAATTATACTAATTTTCTTTGTTAATATGACATGTTAGTATTGATTCAATTTAATTTGTTCGAACTAATCATGTTGTTATGATTTTCACAAAAATCAATTACCAAATAGTGTCAAACTTGACAAAAAATAGTTTTTTTGAAAAAATATTATATTATTAATTGTTATTATAATCCTAAAAATCTAAGGTTCCAAAAATGACTTAGATAAGGTTATATATATTAATAATGAACCAATTGTTGTTCCTTTGGCTTGTTATAGTAACTTTATTAACCATATAGTGTATGAAAACAAGAATACACAGTACAAGTTATATTATTTAACTTAGAGATAAATCTAAATGATGAGGATAAAATAGTAACCTAAACTTGTCTAAAACCTATTGGTTGAGAGGATTCCGACCCATCCCCACTTTATCTTCAAAATAAATCAATTTGGAGCTATTATAAACCGAATATGACTTTATTATAAAATAATATTTCAAGTTTTTCCAAAGGTGCCCCTCTCCTCCCTTATAAAAAGGGCACCACTTCCCTCTTATCTTCACACCCTTTTGAGCATTGAATATCGGCCAAACCCTGAAAAGTACTCTTCTCAACCTCTCTAGTTACATCATAGAGGTTCTGGTCTTCTCAAAATACCAACTCTAGTGCCCTAAGAAGAAGTTTAAAGGAGGTGCATCGAGGAAGATGTAATCTCTTCTACCGACTCTTTCAAGTTTCTTTCTTCTTCTACTTCCACTTATTTAGTTGTTTCATTATAAATTAATAACATCAGTATTACTAATATAATGATATGTTATTATATATATTAAACACCCCCATTTCACCTTCTATCCATCCTACGGAAAATGAAATCACCGCGCGTGTGTACGTACAGAATACCGTCTCCACACCGTGGTGTAATCATTTTTTCCACCATCACCTTACTTGGATGGGTATAATTGTGTAATGAATAACTATATATGATTATTATAACATCATAATGATTCGAAGATATAATATCATCCACTCCAATTCTTTTCAATAAATATGGTAACGATATCATAACTCGTGCGTACGTACAAATTACCATCTCCACGACGCCATGAGATTCATTTTCCATGTTAACAATTAAAGAATGATTATAAAGTATATATAACAAGTAACTATGAAATATATTACATGATAAAGCTACTGTATTTATATATATATATGTCATCTACATACTTCCATTCATGTCAATAAGGAAAAGAAACTAGCGTTCATGCGTACGTACGGCCTACCGTCTCCATGAACGGTGTATTTCATTTAATTTATCTATCTATTATATATATATATATATACATATACTGAATATATATGATATATAAATAATTATTTACATTCTGGAAGTAATTAAATAATGATATAAGTAATAATAATATCATTAACAACATTTCCAAACACATACGATAAATAAAAAGATTTTACCCAAAACATTTCATTAACATGGAATTTAAAAAAGAACGGGTAGTATAAAGTCATAAGTGAACCATATATGATATCATAACAATGAATATGATTCTATAATAAGTCAATGATATTATTTAAATCATTATACAGGAGGTTCAGATACGTACGATGCATATCGGACCTAAGGTAAGGGATAACTATTTCAATCTTGCTCTTATCAGAGATTGTTTATTCGTAAGTATTTACTTGGGTTTTTGTTATCGTCCAGGTCCATGATTTCTGAAAATGTTTTCATGTATGTTTAATGTCCTTTTTACCAATTTTTTAATTTTACCACATGTTATTAAATTAATCTTACTTTTTTTACCACACAAGGAACTTTTTGACTTTCCCGACAAAAGTACGAGAAGAATGTTATTTTTAACTTATAAGGCATGAACGGATTTTTATAGTTTCATAATGCCGCATTTTCATGTAGCTTTCTCTACAATATTGCATGATTATTTTCAACAAATACCTTTTCTTTTAAAATTGCATTCAATTTTTGGAAAAGAAAATTATTTTGTAGAAGAAAGGATATTTTCCTTAAGAATTCATTTCAAGTGTTTTATCAAAACTATTTTTCCATCTAAAATGAAATTATTTAATATGTTTACGTTTCAAGTATAATGTCTCCATTATTTACATGGTTTGATTTCTCTTATGATGAAATGATATCCATTTTTTTATATGGATTATATTATGATGGCATGATGTTTAAGAATCTGATTCTATTACATGGGTTATGCAATGATGTATGATTTATGATTTTGTGGCACATGAATGAATGATCTCATTAAGAGATGGGTGGGACCTATATCTCCCTCCAATGAATTGGGTAAAGATTTATATCTCATGAGATAGACATGGCAGGAATGGTAATTTAATCCAGTTCAATAATATAGGACTAGAACGAGGTGTGAACTCGATTCAGAAAGGGACTTTGTCCACTAAGATGGGCTTGGCAGTAATGCCTTGGGTACTATGGAAATCATATCATGTGCTTAATGGTGGCCACCGTTACATGTTTTATTCCCATGCTATTTTATCATGATTGATGTATCTATGTCTTATTTACTGCTATGTTTTATGTTATTGCTCAAGATTTTGATGTTTAAACATTATGTTTATGTTTTTAAGTTCAAATGTATATGGTTTGTTTTATTCTCTCCATGCTTACCCTTACTGAGCATTTGAGCTCACCCTTTTTATGTTTTGTTTTCCCCAGGATATAAAGAAATGTTTTAGGTAATAAAACCAAAGGGGAAGATCTTTATGGGAGATGTTGAATATCATTCACAACGATTAGAAGATTTTGTTCTGAGTTTCCAAATACACTAAACTATTACGATCCTTGAGTGTTGGTTTTTGTTATGTATTAAGTATTCCGAAAAAGTAATGTAATGTCCATGTACGTCAAGCTTTGGATCTCTACATTTGGTATCATAGGAAAGGTTTAGCCAACCTTTGGAAAGTAGGATGCGAGAACTTTAGTGAGATGCCAAGAGATATTTCTATGGTATGTCTAGGGATGTCCCTAAGGTTAAGTATACATATAGGTTATAGTCCTAGAATTATGGTAACGATCTTATAATTAAACCTAAGATGTTATATATTGAAGGTACTTCCCCTTTATTATGTTGTTTTCCAAGCATAATTTTTTCCTCTCATACTGTTCTTTTTGGGTTTTAGAAAATGGCCAGAAACAGGAAGATTCACGATAATGGAGGATATGATGGACAATGGAATGATATTCTTCATCAGAAACCAAATGAAACCAGATTTGGAAGTCAAAACATCATTATTATGCCTCATCATAAATCTCACAATATGATCAATAATCTCAACTTGGTAAGTATCCCGACTCATCTAATAAGAGAAAGATGGAGTTTCGTGATGATCATAGAGGAAAGAATGTTCAATTTCCCTCATGTAAATCATGTGGGAAGAGGCATCAAGGAGAATGTTACAAAGGAATTGGTAGATGCTTTGGGTGTGGAAAGGAAGGACACAAAGCCAGTAAGTGCCAAGGAAAAGGTTCAGTTAACACCATGGGCAAGGATAATGGTATTGCTATGACATCAACAACGATTAAATGTTTTAAATATGGAATGTACGAGCATTATGAAAACCAATGCCCTATGGGAAAGTCTCATGAATAGAATCAACATGGTCGTATGGGTATAATTTATGTTGATGATGATGAAGAGACTACAAATGATATGTGAGATGAAAGAATTGTTCCAGATCGGTCAATGGTTTAAGAAGGTAGTGGAATGATTACATGTTTATCAATAGTAATGTTGTATAAGTAATCTCATGGTACTATGGAATAATGAGACATCTAAGTATTGTTACACTATTGTTTTTCCTTATGTTTTTGAAATTATATGTTGAATGGTACCGATAACCTTGAAAGGTTATTCAGATATTTTTGGAAAGCACTTCATATGCGTATAAAGAAGGGATAAGGAGATAATGAAATGTTTGATAGTATTAATGAGCTCATGACTGATATATGGACAAAGCGATATCATGGTTTGATTATATAGAATTTTTGGGATTTTGGTATGTGGAAAGAGTTACCTTTTGACAGCATTAATGTTTTCACTATGTTTCTATGATAATTTATGTTTCAAGAGAATACATGATTAAGGTATTCGAATGTTTGGAATGCGATCAAAAAGATATATCTTATGATATATGGGGGATAAATGATGGTATTCACTTGCTTATTATGTGACCTTTCCAGTAATCATTTTCTTTATACTATGATCTTGAAACGATGTACTTTGGATAAGCCAAAATATTGGAATGAATTAAGTTAGACATAAGATAGTATTGTTTAAATCTAGAACTCTTTTTCGATATAATTTCTGTAATATTATAATAATGTAGTTTTAGAAAAAGGAAAACCTGCAGGATGGGAGACAACCTGTCATGTCGGACAAGGCTGTGGGAATCAAACCCACAACCGCAGTGTGACATGCCTTTATCGCCTACAACTAGCCTACAGGAAGTCCCTAGTTAGTAGAAACTAGTTTTATTATATTAAGCAGTATGATATATGAAGTATAAGTACAATATCACTATAGATGGACTTATGTATATTTAATAACTTTTACTATCCTTTTGTTTGAGAGAGATGGAATGACCTATAATTCTATCGCATGATCTGATAACACTTCACGGAAGACAATTTAAACTTCTTTTTTTTAATAGATGAAGTGGAAATTGTTCAAGGCACAAACAACAATAAGATTGTACCAAAATCAAGTCAATATTTCTTTTAATTCAACAATTCTACAAATTTTGGGAAATGACCTTGAAAAAAATGTTTTCCTAGTGTCCTTATATTCGATTAATCATATAGTACATTAAATCATCACAAATTTATGGCTTTTTGACTGTTGGATTTTTCATAGCCATGTTCTCTACCACTATCCATCAGAACATGACGTTTAGATTTCTCTTCCATATCTATATTTTCACTTATGTTTTCCTATGTGGAAACCCAGTGATTAGTTAATTTGGGTAACCTTTATGTTTCATACTTCTCTTTTTAAAAGGAAGTTTTAGTGTTCCTTTTTACAATGTGGGTTTCTATGAAAGAAACATTCAATTAGTAAACCATTTATAACCCCGGATAATTTCGAGGGCGAAATTCATTTTAAGGGGGGTAGAATGTAACACCCCAAGATTATATGAGATATATTATTTTTAATTTCTTTGATGTCTTCTATTATAAACTACACCAAGATTATCTTGTACTATATGAAACATTGTATTATCTTGCAGTATACACGACACTATTTTTGGCTCGTGTTACACACAATTTCAAGTTCATTTTGTGGAAATTAATCTACGCAACATTAAGTATAGATTTTGTTTAATGTATAAATGAAATAAGTTTTGATTATGTTTTATGAAACACCAAACAGAGCTTTCACTACATGCAGCCCTGACTTGGCTTGCATTACATGCAATCAAGGCCTTCCTCGATAGCATGTGTAGTACGCAATACCGAGTTTCACTAAACAAGATATTATTATAATATTATTATGAACTAGACATTATGAATAGTAATACCCACATTTTGAAATTTTATATATTTTATCATTCAAAATGGTCTTCATTTTTGGATTTGGAATATCGAAATTATCCTAGGGTGAATTTTGGGTAT
This sequence comes from Viscum album, assembly GCA_963277665.1. Lineage (NCBI taxonomy): Eukaryota > Viridiplantae > Streptophyta > Magnoliopsida > Santalales > Viscaceae > Viscum > Viscum album. Next base: position 1,623,255,717 of record OY728129.1, read on the forward strand.
TTTTCTGAAAACTTTCAACTTTTGATGAATAGTGAAAACACTGGGTCACTATTTAAAAACCGACTTTTTATTTAAATAACTATTTATTTTATTTAAATTTTGTTTAGGTCAATATTGATACTTAATACCTATATAAGTTCAATTTAATTCATTGGAGTAATTTTATAATAATTTTTGATATATAAAAATTTTATTGAACTTTTCACCGTCTTTTACCCACCTACTAGGAGAATTTGAAAATTTACATAAAACATAATTTTAACGCTTCTGTGAGTGGAATTTCTAAAATCCAAGAGACATGGTTAATATCAAGGAGTAAAATTTGGTTCAAAGAAAAATATAATTTTTGGTGAATAGTAAATTTTTACTTTTGTTTACCACGGTTAGAAGTAAATAGGGTAATTAAGGGTAAAAAGATATTATTATTACCATAACCCATGTCCTAATTATATTATATATGTTTAATTAAACCAAAAACAAACTTAGGAATAAAATATGACCATTTAGGTCTACTTGGATTAGATTAGGACATTTATTATTATTTCATTTAAAGAAGAGTCAAAATAGTTAAAATCAATGTTTAATAACTAAAACATTTTTAATATAGGGTTATACATAAGTTAAATTTAACTATAAATATTAATTATAAAGATAAAACTATTTCATATATAATGGTATTTTATTTATAATTTTTAGACATTAAATAATTTAATTTATTTATGAAACAATGATGATGCAGTAATTACCTTATTAATGAAATATTAACATAATTGATGTTATAAATACCCAAATAAATTTAATTTGAGAGTTTTTATAAATTACAATAATTTTATAGGTTAATATGACATGTTAGTATTTATTCAATTAACGTTTTTCTAACTAATAAAGTTTTTATGGTTTTCAAAAAAATCAATTACCAAATAGTGTCAAAAGTGACATAAAATAGTTTTAAAACAAATATTATATTATTAATTGTTATTATATTCATAAAAATCTAAGATTCGGCCAAATGACTTAGATAAGGTTATATATATTAATAATGAACCACTTGGGGTTCTTTTGGCTTGTTATAGTATGTTTATTAACCATATAATGTAAGAATATTAAAAGACACGGTAAAAGTTATATTATTTAACTTAGAGTTAAATATAAATGATAAGGATAAAATAGTAACATAAACTTGTCTAAAACCTATTTTTTGAGAGTATTTCTACCCATACCCACTTTATAATCTAAATTAATCAATTTGGAGCTATTATAAACCGAATATGACTTTATTAAAAAATAATATTTTCTGTTTTTCCAAAGGTGCCCCTCTCCTCCCTTATAAAAAGGGAACCCCTTCCCTCTTCTCTTCACACCCTTCTGAGCCTTGAAGTTCATCCAAACCCTAAACATTCATCTTATAAACCTCTATAGTAACATCATATAGGTTTCGGTCTTCTCAAAAGACCAAATCTAGTTCCCTAAGATGAAGTTTAAAGGAGGTGCATCGAGGAAGAGGTAATCTCTTCTACCGACTCTTTCAAGTGCCTTTCTTCTTCTACTTCCTCTTCTTTGGTTTTTTCCTTATAAAGTAATAAAATAAGTATTAATAAAATAATAATATGTTATTATAAATATTAAACAACCCCATTTCACCTTCTATCCATCCTACAGAAAACAAAATCACCGCGCGTGCGTACGTACGAAATACCGTCTCCACACCGTGGTGTAATCCGTTTTTCCACCACAACCTTACTTTGATGGGTATAATGGTGTAAAGAATAACTATATATGATTATTATAAAATCATACTGATTCTAAGATATTATATAAACCACTATAATTCTATTCAATAAATATGGGAACGATATCTTTGCTCATGTATACGTACGGATTACCGTCTCCACGACACGATGAGATTCATTTTCCATGTTAACAATTCAAGAATGATTCTAAAGTATATATAATAAGTAATCATGAAATATATGACATGATAATGATACTAGATATATGTTTATATATATATATATATATATATATTTCATATACATACTTCCATTCATGTCAATAAAGAAATGAAAACAGCGTTCATGCGTACGTACGACCTGTCGTCTCCATGAACAGTGTATTTCCTTTCATTTATCTATCTATTATATATATATTTATTTATAATGAATATATATGATATATAAATAATTATTTGCATTCTGTAAGTAATTAAATAATGATATATGTAATAATAATGTCATTAACAACAAGTCCAAACACGTACGATAAATAAAACGATTTTACCCAAAACGCTGAATTAACATGGAATTTACAAAGGAACGGGTAATATAAAGTAATAAGTGAACCATATATGATATCGTAACAATTAATATGATTCTTTAATAAGTCAATAACATTATTTAAATAATTATACAGGATTTTCGGGTACATACGAAGCATATCGGACCTAGGGTAAGGGATAATTATTTCAATCTCGCTATTATCCGATATTATTTATTCGTAAGTATTTACTGGGGTTTTGTTATCATCCATGTACATGTTTTCTAAAAAAAATTCATTTATGTTTAATGTCCTTTTTACCAATTTTTAAATTTTACCACATGTTATTAAAGTAATCTTACTTTTGTTTACCAGATGAGGAACTTTTTGACTTTTCCGACTAAAGTACGAGGAGGATGTTATTTTTAACTTATATGGCGTGAATGGTTTTTTACTGTTTCATAACGCCTCATTTTCATGAAGCATCCTCTACAAGATTTAATGACTATTTTCAACAAAACCCTTTTCTTTTAAAATTTCATGGCATTTTTTCAAAATAAAATGATTTTGAAGAAGAAAGTATATTTTCCTCAAGAATTCATTTCAAGTGTTTATCAAAAATATTTTCCATCTAAAATGATATTATTTAATATGATTATTTTTCAAGTATAATGTATCCATTATATACATGGTTTTATTTTTATTATGATGAAATTATATCCATTTTGTTAAATAGATTATGTTATTTTGGAATGATGTTTAAGAATCACATTCTATTACCTGGGTTATGCTATGATGTATGATTTACGATTTTATGGCACATGAAAGAATGATTTTATTATGAGATGGGTGGGACCTATATCTCCCTCCAATGCATTGGGTAAATATTTATATCTCATGAGATTGACATGGATGGAATGGTAATTTAATCTGGTTCAGTAATACCGGACTAGAACGAGGAGTGAACTCGATTCAGAAGGGAACTTTTTCCACTAAGATGGTCTTGGAAGCAATTCCTTGGCTACTATGGAAATCATATCATGTGCTTAATGGTTTCCACAATTACATGTTTTATTACCATGCTATTTTATCATGATTGATGTATCTATGCATTATTTACTTCTATGTTTTATGTCATTTCTCAAGATTTTGATGTTTAAACATTATGTTCATGTTTTGAAGTTCAAATGTATATGGTTTGTTTTATTCTCTCCATGATTAACCTTACTGAGCATTTGAGCTCACCCTTTATATGTTTTTTCTTTTCCCCAGGATATGAAGAAATGTTTTAGGTAAGAAAACAAAAGGGGAAGATCTTTATGGGATATGTTGAAGATCTTTCACATCAATTAGAAGATTTTCTTCTGAGTTTCCAAAGACAGTAAACTATTATGATCCTTGGGTGTTGGTTTTTGTTATGTATTAAGTATTCCGAAAAAGTAATGCAATGTCCATGTACTTGAAGCTTTGGGTATCTACAGTTTGGGTTGTGATCTTGATGATATTCAACATTTCCAAAAAAAGTAACCCATTCTTAAGATGTTGGATCTCGACGTGACCATGTTCAAGGAAAATTACCATATATGATATCACCCTCAGAAACATCGATTAATGTGCATTATAGGGTATTATTTACTGTTCGAGGCCATCAATTCCACTGTATGTGTCAATTTCATTTATTAAAACCCTATATTTATATTTTTCATGTTATTATTGTCTAAAGTCTATTTTGTCAATGGTAAAGATGATTAAATGTAATTTAATTTTGATTGGATCTTATAAAACTATATCCATACATTTTTTTTTCTATAACCATATTATATAATAATATATTTTATTAAATCCCATTGGGATATTTATTTATAACCATTTAGGTTGTTATAAACACTAATCCTGGCCAGGGGTGTGGGAGTGTTTCCCCTAAATTTTGAACCATGGGATTCACTCTGGTGGTTCCCCTAGGTAGTTCTACTTGCACACATTTGTTACTCAAAGAGTCTCTCCCAGGCCCTTCATAAGAATCCTATAAGTCACAACCACTCTTATGGGGGGTTCTTATTTACAACAACCCTCAATGACACTATAGGACTAGACACCCCTTTGTATGGTACCTACACCGGGTACCTATACCAGGTTCCATCATGGGATAACTCCTACAACCATGGTACCATGTTTTCCTATAAATAGGACCCTAGGTATCCACATTTGAATGGTTTGTAAATCCGAAGAAGGATTTTAGCTTTGATCACTCATCATCTTCACCCATGTCATTAAAAATAAATTCGGTAGCTACCCAAAAACCAATAGAAAAGGAAATTAAATGGAATTGTGGGATCTAATTCCTTCTAATATTTGAATCACAAGACACCTACATGAGTAATTATTTACCCTTCAATGAACACTGTCAATAATTTAACCTTCATAAATCAGGACCTATTTCCAACCCTTCTAGGGGATCCTAAAAAGTCCCTTTGTTCCTAGATAAAATAATTAAGCATGTGTTGTTGTGCAAGTGATCCACTTCACATGGAACTAAAAATAACACGCAGGCCTATGACCCTTCATGATGAATTTCTAGCTCCTCCAATGTCTAGAAAAAATCACTTCCTTCTCCCCAACCATAACCTATCCAAGATACCATGAATCCCTTTTTAATGTCACTAATGGAAGGTATATCATTCCTTCAGATCCCTCTGATGAGAGTGGCCAAATTAAAACCTCCACCATAGAAAATAAACATTAAATAATATGTTAAGTGTAACAATAGAGTGTCTCCCCTAAAAATATGAAATCTTTCGGTCAGAGGTATCCAGAATATTTCCTACCAAATGGGTAGGGTCCTCAAGATGATGAGAATATGAATTCCCTAAGTCATAAGAACCTAGACCCTACTGCAGCATTAGAAATTTATTGGTCTTGGATACTAGTGTTAGGACTATTTACTTCTCAAGTTGTCTATATGAATAGGGACCTCCTGTTCTAAAGGGTAGGGAGAGGATCACACATTCCATTCTCTTTTATGGGTAGTGAATTATCCTCTTCTCTTCCCCAAGAACCAGTTCTTTTGTAATAAATCATTGAGTAAGTCCCTAATTTTACTTCAAAGTGATATCCATATTTCTTCCACCCTCCTTCTCTATACTATTAGAATTTATCCATATTGGTAGTTAGACATGATTACGTAGGATACAACAATGATAAGATATTGGTATGTCAATGTCCTCTCCCTTTTAATATCACTTTGGGTCTTAGCCTCGTCCACCAGCGGACAATGCAGATAGTGTTATTTCCAAGATCTAATGCATAATCTTGATTTTACACCAAGAATTAATCATGTTAGTGTAATATTTGGGGTGATACAGACATATCCATTATCCCAAAACTATTATGTGAATCCTTCTAAGTGTAAGGCTCAACCATGATTTTGGGCATCCACCTCAGTGTAAGCCCCAAACAAGAACATGTGATTCCACTTGAGTTTAATCCTAAACCATGAACCTACGAATCCCCCTAGGTGTAATCCCCAACCAAGAACCAGAGAGTCCTTTTGAGTAACATCCCAAACCAACAACATGGGACTCCTACTTTGTACAATCCCCAACCATGTGATTATAAATATTAATGGAATCCTCACATGTGTAAACCCCAAATCAATCATATCAATGTTACACATTCCAATATGAGAAAAACTAGATTTCTGCCTTAAAAGTTATGGGTTCTCACAATAAAAATATGCGGGATTTTATTCCCAACAAAATCTCATATGTAGGAATCCTCTATGTGGTCCAAACCTAGTATCCCAAATCAATAGTAATTCACGTTGGTTTACACTCTCTGAACAGTCATGTCCGACCTAGGATCCCATAACCCATATCAGTTCCCAAGGCTGAACCATCATATGTCCCATGCCAAAAAAAATTACTAGGAACAATATTCATAGACATCATGGATGCATTATGTTAAGCTGCATGGTTTGGTCCTTATCACATGAACAAAAAAGTATAATCTGACTAGCTAGGTGGGATTGAATAGTGTGGGATTTAATTCCATTCACAAGGATGAAATGGAATCCCCTATCATGGGTTTGATTCAGATATCATGAAAAAATTCCCATCTCCCTGGATGATGATACTCTCCAGAGCTCCCCACTATGTGGCTCAAAAATAGAATCATATTGATAAATGACAAAATAATCACTAATAAATTCCTAAAGGATAGCTTTATTGGATTTCCTCATATACATAATGATACCTCTATAAATTATGGACATCAGATACATGTAGATCATTCAGTGTTTTATTTATTATAATAATTTATTTTAATTTCAAGATTGACAGACATCATATTTTTGGAATTATCTCAGGATTCATCGACATATCTTAATTATATACTAGAGTCATTTAGTAGTAAAAAATCCTCCCAATAAAAATGTGATGATCTCAACCCCATATCCCCATTCCCAATTTGAGTTATTAAGTGACATTGGATATGTTTCCCAATGATCACAAACATTTTGAAAGAAGGTCCTTTAGACATCATGAATACATGAACTATTATGTGTTTCAGGGTCCATGAATAAACATCACTGGAAACCGTTCGACCTGAATGTGTGTGTATGTTTCTTATGTGAATGTTTTTTCAAAAACACCAAAAAACACTATTCCTACCCCACATAGAATTTGAGGAAGAAAACAAAAGTGGGGAACCTAATGTGAATCCTTAACCAATATGATGGAGTTAACCATCTATTATTCTCCTTTCACACTCAAAATGAAAGAGGACCAAAGAAGATAATCAATTAAATTCTAGTACATTTATTAAGATGATAATTTCATGGGGTTTACTTATTTGTGTTATTCACCTATATGTGTGGAACACACAACAATATATCCCATAAATTCAAACAAAATCTCACTAGATCATACAAACATAAGCCCTAGATATCATCCATGATGGGTCCCCAAGAAACCATAGGACACCATTAAAACCCAGTGTCTTCATCAATCTGACATAAATACACTGGTATTCAATTACATCAAAAATGGTACCATCCCAAACGTGGAGGCTACTTGATAGGCCCTCCAGCTCAAAAATTCCCACCATTCATCTACATAGTAATGAATGGTGGTTTAGAAGTATACATCCACTATCTAAATATCTAAACATATTTTGATGTTATCCCTAGACCACATCAATTAGATCCTCCCTTATCATTGTGAGATTGATTAGGAGGCCATAAATGATGCACCTAGAATAAGAGGGGGTCCTTTTAGTTAGACCATTCCAAAAAAAATCACCACAAATTATTGAGGGATAGATATCTTTCACAATAAAGTGAGTTTTTCCTCGGGATACAATCCCATTTCATCAAGATTGAGGAGCGCAAGACACCCCACCGAGGGTAGTGGTAGGTCAGTAGGGAACATGGAAACACTTATTTCTCCTCTAGAGAATTCTGCCAATATAAGTTGTTAGAACAAGTGAGAAGAAACAAACACCTACCCTCCAAAATCAATATTTTAATTAAACTACTCTAGAAGAATCCAGAGATGCCCACCAAGAAGAATATAGAAAAAAAATAATCAAGAACAAACACTTGACCACAAAAATATATAATTCTATTAAAATTAAATGGTAATCAAATATTATGAAAAAACACTTTCTCACATTAGCCAAGTCGGAAACAAGTCTCATGTAGCAGCATCCAGATAAGTCATATATAATGTTCCCATGATAATAGGGGTAGATCAAAATCACTACCCCCATACAAGAGTAATATTAGTATCCACTGATAGGAATTAGATGAAAAGACTAAGCACACACCCCATCTCAAGACATGAAATAGACATATATCCTCCTTCCAAACACCAAAGTCACCAATAACATCTTTACTATAGTTAATGTGCATGCATAAATTCCTACCCACACCTAATATATTAACCATGTATCATAAAGGTGAAAACAATTTCATATGGGCAGATACAATACTCCATCTCTATAGTTAGGGGGACTCATCAGCATGTCACTGTAAATAACACACACACCTATGATCCCATCTAAGGGAGCCGTGGGGAAAAATCACCCATGAATATATATAATTGTATCAGGTCCTAAACCCATTTATAACTAGTAGTAATTGTCCCATTCCTAAGGACACTCTATGATAAGATCAAACAATTGACAAAATTATAAAAACATATCACAAAATTTTGATAGCATCAAAGGATCAAGTCAATAAGGATTTTGAATTTGGAAACCACTTTTCTTAGTATGTGGACCCAATTGCTCATAATAATTCACCAAAAACAAATTTTCACTAGAGAGAGATTTAAAATGATGAGTTGATATATGGTTCCATAATGTTTAGTACTATAGTTCATGAAGCCATCTAAAATTTATCTATCGTAGCTAAAGATCATATTCTCTAGTTACCAAATTACGAGGATAGTTGCAGTAATTTTGAAGGCCCTCCATAGGCAGTTCTCTGAGAAGTCTTTATTCATAACCAAATTTTGATTGATCTTTAGAGTACATCTCATAATAAGAGTCACATAATCCCTATATGTGTCTATAAGATAAAAAAATAAGACATTCCTCCACTTACTATCTAATCCTGTCATCAGGAATGAAAATTATGAGTTTTACAAAAATATCAGTAGTATAGAAAGAACCATTGTTCATTCCTCGATGGATCATTAGATCATTAATTTAAAAAAAAGGTTTTGATTATGAGAAAAAAATTGGTATATGATTTTGGAAAAAAAAATTAATGATTGAATAATCCAATAAATAGAGGAAAGAGTTAAAATAAAGATGAAATTAATATAATTGAATAAGATTGATCAACATGGTAAAAATCAGGATTCACATTTTTCATCACATCTCTAGATTGGGGTTAGATCATTTAATAAATTGTTTCTAACATCTACAAATAGGTTGTTAATAATTTTATGTTAGAATAACTACAATGTATTATTTATAAAGACAAAATGATTCACCGGTGACCACTAAGCATAGGGTCATTTGTGTATAACTTCATAAATAATAAAATATTATGATTAAAAAGAACCCAAAATCCTAGAATCTAAAAGATCATTAAATTATGACAAATATATTGATTAGTATTTATATCTTGTTTCTCCCCCTATGATGACATGGAGTTTAGAAATCTATTGAAGGGAAGGAAAAATTAACCGATAAAGAACCCTATTCAAAAAATAGAAAAAACATAACCCTATTGATGAAACAATAGATAAAGAGGTTGAGTGGTGGTTTTATGAAAAAATACAACAAATATTTTTTAAAAATATTCCATTTTCTAAAGGGATTGGGTTTATATTAATTGAATACTTTTCCTCCTTATTTATTATTATGGTTCACCTACCAAAATGATTGAAAATGTATTAGAATTTGGTGTAGAGGCATGAATTCTTGTTTTCGGTCCAATAGTGATTTAAACAAACTCAATTGGATGCCTGAGGCCATATTTATGGCCCAAATATAGAAGGGTGGTCTAATCTATCCTGCCTAGAATTCCTTCCCTTATGTGTCACTTTTGGGCTCCTTATGTTCACATTCAACTATTAGTCCAATTAGATTAATTGAATCCCAATGAACATGTAATCCTAAAAAATAATAACAACATTTGTATTAGTGTATTTAATTTTAGGTTATTAATAGAAAACTATTTTCAAAATGGGACATTATGAAATTTCATATTCTTAATAATGTTTTCAATAAATGATTTCAAAATTAATAATGAGTTCAAAAGGATTTAATAATGGGATTATTAACCCCATAAACAATGTAATACACAAGTATAAGGGTGAAAATATTTGTTATATCACTATGAAGTCACCCCCCCCCCCACACACACACACCTAAACCATTACAATTTTGAGAAATGTATTATATATTAATCATTTCTCAATCCAAATTTGAAGGTTAGAAAACACGAAAAAAACTTTTTAAATATAATTCATCACGTATCACTTGTTAATTTAAATTTCCCATATATTTTATTCTCTTAAATGCAATTTTTTTAACTTCCTTTGTTAACCCATGAGAAATGTCACAACCTAACTCACCTAAAAATTTTCCCACTTTAGTTATGGAACACATGAATGGGTAGTTCTTCACTTTTCCAATAGTCAAATTCATATTACTATATTATTTTCAAGATTCAATGTTCTATACCAAAAGAAACTATCCTGCTACTCAATAAGAGTTCCAAAAGGTTGTTAATATGTTTCAGGGATTGTAGGATTTATTGTTTAAAAATATGAGGTAAAAAATGATTTATTCATCAATTATCTACAAAAACTTTCAAAATTCAACAAATGTTTATAATTAATATACAGAGTCTACCACTCACCAATTTTATCACTTCCAAATCACTAACCCCATTGTGATTTTTTTTGGATCATAGTCCATTGAATAATAATGAGTAGGCATCCTTTTTTCATAATTTATTTTTCTAATTTCATAATTTACTAAACTATATATATTTTTTAATTTTTATTTGAGGTAAATTTTATAATATGTTAAAAAATTATACAATATGGATTATCAACCCACTCCCCTAAAAAAATATATTCACCCTTTCTATTAACCCATTATAAGGATTGTTTCCCATGAATTCCCATATAACCACACTATCCCGACACTTTCTAAAAATAAAATATGAATATACACAAGATATGGGTATGTAAAGATAAATTAGAATATAATTTGGAGACCAAAATGTAATTTATTGGTATCTATGGCTAAATAAATTTAATATGTCACAGTGGCTAAAAAAATTAGTTAATTGTTCAAAGGGATTTTCAATTAACTCTATACTAAAATCGAATCTAATATATTCCAATAGAATCATTGAATGTTATAGCTTCTCTACAAGACCCAAGACTCTCACTAAATTCATTAAACTGATGAATATGTAATATAGGGATTTTAATTTTTATTATGAATAGATTAAAAATATTAGTCAGTTTTAATGAGACATGGGTTTTGAAATCCATTTAACACCTATAAATGATTTGAAAATGTATATTTTATAAAATGATTCCATATCAAAATTCATTTTAAATTCATTCTTCCAAAATAATGTAATTTTCCACACAATCTACTGATACATAAAAAAACTGATTTTGGATATTCTCATTAAGATAAATGATTTTTTAAAAAGGAAAAATTCATAAAAATGAAAAAAATAATAATAATTTGAATCTAAATTATCCTATATCACCCTACCCTTAATCTAAAAATCACATTATACTAAATTAAAGCACAATATGTAAATATAATGATAAATAATGTAAAGATAATGGATAGTATGTTACGTGGTGAAATATATGACATCCATTAGCTAGATTTCTTCCATTAGAAACATTGAAAAATTATTATTAAATTGTTTAAGGCTATTAGAATTGTCTGTAAACCTCTTCCCATTATTTTCAGGAAAAACATTTACAACAAAAAATAGTAAACATTAGTAATATTATGAGGACTAGTCTATCAGTAGTGAATATTTCTTGGGTTGTGTTCTTTCTTGTAATATTACATGAAAACATTGTCAATTATATGAAACATACACTAATGAATCATCTCATCTTGTATAGACTTTTTAATCTCTTTATATATCTAGTAGATATTATATTTGTCTCATTGAATGTTATCTAACTCTTGAATACATAGCTTCTAATGATCACCATCATCTAAAAGAATCATATTAAATTAATTAACAACCCAATATGCATGTTTTACCACCTCCAATATGAGGTGATAATACTTTTGAAACAAAATCCTATATGGTAAATTTATTATACATATTTTAGTCTCTATATAGTATGCCCAAAGTGCATCATCAAAGGGAAAACACTAATATTTCTTATTGGGTTGTAATATTTTTCAATGATTCCATTAACTTCCAGATTTGAAATTTGTACATGTCTATTAGTTTGGTTTTCATATGATGTTGAGTAATTATGAACAATACCATACTTACAAATCATGTTATTCATGTTGATATTGAAAAAAATTTAACCTCGACCACTAATATTGAATCTTAGAAAACTAAACCTACTGAACATTTGTTATTTCAGAAAATAAAAATTAACTCATGAGTCATTTTTCCTGGTAGAATATTATTCCACCCATATATAGATTAAGTCAATATCCAATAAGATGTATAAAAATAAAAAATAATTTGAAAATATCTCAAATAATTCAATTCCCCATGCATAGCAAAACCATAAAATGACAAGTGATTTTGGGTAATATCATTCCCCTAAACATATTCCCCAATAATTGATAGTGAGAAAATGAAATTAAAACTGAGAAGAATTTCTATGTAATGTTGGAAAATAATTTCATGAGTCAGAGAACCTTCAAGATATATATTGAGAGAAAAAGTTTCTTTCATAATCAAAATGTGGATGAAGCTCAAAACTACTGTGGAATCATATATAGGGATAAACAATGATCATATTGGTTACAAAATATTCTCCACCAGTATAGTTCATCCCGTATTTTCCGTTGTGAATCATCTTATGTCTCTGGAATTGTGAAATGATATCATCAATGGGGTCCCTATGCATTTCTAGATAATTTGCAATGATTGCATGCTAAGGGGTATGGTCCAAAACATAACAAAGGTTATCATGAAGAAATAATTATCCATTGGTGATGTTTGAGTTGACATGGTGGTCCAATGTTTAAGAATTACTTATAACATGATCATCTAACTCATTTTCTTCTCCTCTTTGTCATGAATCTCTAGTTAAAACTCTTATAGGAGTAGTATCCATCATATGAGGTAGGACATAGCCTAAACATTCATATAGAGAAGTCAAATGGAATAATTGTTAAAATACATCATTAATTATAAACGAGGTAGATATGAATGGAATTCATTAATGAAAAACATAATTGAATGTTGTTCTTTTTCAGTGGCTGTGTATTTTTTTTATAAATGGTTATTGGTGTGTGAGTAATACTCAATGAAATGAGGATCCATATCATCGTGTTATTGTAAAATTTCTCTATCTTAAAAGTTAGAGGCATCACACAAAATTATCACTACTGGAAAAAAGGCCTATACCCACGGTTCAAAACCGTGGGTATAGCCCCCAAAACCGTGGGTATAGGCTATACCCACGGTTTTGGGAACCGTGGGCTGGAACGCCGTCGGTATTGGTCCCTAGCCTATACCCACGGTTTTCCAAAACCATGGGTATAGGTGTTCTACCACCGTGTCAAAAAAACATTCCCAATTTCCACGGTGTCAATGGCTTTTACCCACGGTTTCAAAACTGTGGGTATAGATCCTAAAATAAAGCTGCAGGCGGGTTTCGATCCCACGACCTCTTCGTTGCAAAGTACCGCGTCTACCACTACCATACTATCAATTATGTGTATATATATATATATAGTTAAATATAGTTATATAAACCGTGGGTATAGAGGGAAGAACCGTAGGTATAGGACTCCCGCAAAAAAAAAATCTTTCCAGCGGGAAAATTTTTTTTCCTGCGCACACATGGGAAACCTATACCCACGGTTTTTCAAAACCGTGGGTATAGGTTTTTTATCCTATACCTATCCCCACGGTTCTCCTCAAAACCGTGGGTATAGGTACCCCTATACCCACAGTTCTTGAAAACCGTGGGTATAGGTCAATTTTCAAGACCTATCCCCACGGTTTTGGAAAACCGTGGGGATAGACCCCCCTATGCCCACGGTTTTTGAAAACCGTGGGTACAGGTCTTGAAAATTGACCTATACCCACGGTTTTCCACAACCGTGGGTATAGGGGGTACCTATCACCACGGTTTTGAGGAAAACCGTGGGGATAGGTCCATTTTCCAGTAGTGTATAGTGGTTGTATCGCACAATGGTAGTTGGATGATGGAAGGTGACATGAGACTCCTTCTCAATGAATTGAAAGGATCTTCAAACAATTTATCAAACAAAAACTAAAAATATTTTATTTAATTACCACGATAAGGGAAGTCACCTTTTAAGGAAGTCATTAATGAATCAACTAAAAAACTAACATGACCTAGGAATGACCTCACTTCAAAAAACAATATATATATATATATAGAAGTTATAAATGAAATTATATTTTTTATTAATCCACCCGAATTATATCATTTGAAATTCAATTCCCAATAACTACCCCCGTGAAACCATGAAATGGAATTTCAAATAATTTAATTACAGATATTTTTTTATTTAATAGAGGAAGAAAACCCTTGGTGTTCCCAAAAGTATTCAAAGTAAGACACAAAAACCATGAAATCATCCATAAAAAATTTTATACAATTCTCATGATAATCAGAATATATACCCAACATACATCTCATAAATGTACCTGGAACATTACATAGACCAAAACGAATACTCTTGTGTAAAAATTTGTTGAATGGAAGGGTAAATTTTTTTTCATTTTCCTATAGGGCTATATAGATTTTAAAATATCCATAATATCTATCAAAGAAATAATAATAGGAATTACTAGCCATTATTTATAATATTTGGTCAATGAAAGTTGGAGGAAATTTGTCCCTTTTGGGGATTTATTCCATATATGGTATTCAATATAAACTCTCCAACTATTTTTCACAAATGTTAGAACCAATTCATTTGGTTCGTTTGGAACAATAAGTATTCTAGTTTTTAAGAACTTTTTCAACTAGGCTAACCAATTTTCTATCAGATATATGATTGTAGATCCCAATAACTTTTATTTTATTGAATTTTAATTTAACCACTTTATAAAGAGTGGGATTTTATCTATATTGATCTTAATTTACAGTTTTATCCTTATCCATCCATCCAATGTTAGTATTTTTTGATAAAAAAAGGTTGGCGGCGTAATTCCCCTAAAAATTGTTATGCAGATGTAATGTAATGAAGAATGAGAGCGTCACACCTAACCATATTCACTTATTCAAGGGTAAGGGTACCAAAACAATATGGTACATGGGATATCATAAGTAACCTAAGATGCAAAAAAGTATACAATAGTGTTTCCCTCCCCAAATTTTGAGGGAGATTAATACTATTGGTGATAAAATATATGCAGTTAAGGAAAAATATATGTGATATCCCATGGGGTAGTGTTAATAATGTGGATGCATTTGTATAGTATTAAAGAGTAATATTGCACCTAATTAAGGATAATACCATGAGAATGAAAAAAATTCTAACCCTTTTAGCATGGTTGCCACCTCTACCAGGAGATAATCACATTGACCATTCCAAACACTGAATGAAAAAAATATCCATTTAGATGGAGGGTCTCCCCATCCCCCCACATACATAACTTTGTACAAGATGCCTCAATATCCAATTTAATACCATGATTTAGAGGTAACCAACTAACATTTCTTCCTTGGGAAGGGGGGAGGGGAGGAGTGACCTGAATACATTATCTTTCATTAAGATGATAGAGGGAAGGGGCATACTTATAGTGTTTGATATGAGGAAACAACTCCATAGAGAGTGACCAAGATTTCACCATAACTGAGCACCAAAAAAGTAGAAAACCCTTATGTATGTATTTATTATAATGAGAACATAAATTCTAGAATCCCACTACAAATAGTATCGCCTGATAATTTCATTCATGGGTATTTTAATTTAATATTTGAAACCAATAATGGAGCTGTAGATTACTAAAAAGACCACGTACGTCAGGCCAATAAAATTTTATATGGTTTCACCACACCACAGAATCCCAATTTTCTTCCTAGACAATATGTGTAGCCATATATTTCTTGGGCTAGCAGTAGTATGATTACTTAGATACCATGTTCATACACTTTTGACATACTCCTTCATTATTTTGAATGTCATGATTACGAATGCACCAGATTATAAAATTTATCTTGGAAGGAATTTATTTATACCATAGAAAACCTCCCCAAATTTATTTTCTAGAGTCCATTTATAGAAAAAATTTGTAAAACTTATGGTAGAAGAAGATAAATGGGGAACCACTGAAGAAAATTCTATATGATTCAGTATAGATAGATATACCATGATAAATCTCATATTTTTTGGGATTGAGAATAGATTTCATGATGATTGGGAACTTTCTAGCTTCGGACATTGTGATATTAGGGGCCGAGAAACTAGATAAGTCCAAAACAATTCCCACCCAATTTTATTTCTCGATGATAACCCATCATTCCCCCATACTCCATTTCAAATTTTGCGGGAACATAGAGATTTCCCCCGAGTGTTATCCCAAATCATGGAGCTATTACCACATAGAAAATCAAAACATGACAATACATTTTATAGCTGAACATTTCCCCAAGATATTTCCCAACCATAACATCCTATCCCATCATAAATTGAAGGATATCCATAGTTCCCAAAAAATTCTTAATATTGATTAAATCATCATTTTCATCACAGTAAAACTATTCCATGATTCCCAATGGTAACTCCCTTATACATGAGAATCCCATAGGAAGCTAATAAGAATATTCTCAATGTTATAAATGACGGAATTTTGAATAATAGTGGAAACAAAACTAGCACATCAATTTATTTTAGGATGTTTTTAACTAGGAAGATGCACCCTATAGAGGATAGAAAATTGATTATTCTAGATAATAATGAGTGAGGAAAATTACTTCTAGGGACCCCACAATATTCTTCGAATTTCATTCCCCTTCCATCCAAACATAATCGTGATATTTCTACATACAATATATCACTACTAATAATATGAACACTCCATTACAAATAAGTACCATGGATCTGGTTAAGCTCTTGAATGGACCCACCACTTAGATTGGTGAGACGAAAGAGGTCATCAGGAAGGATGATGTGATAAATACCAACGGTGTTGGCTCTACACTTGAAGTTAAAATCATTTCCATCATTGATAAATTTATATAGATATTTTCTTAATAATTATTATATCATAATAAAAAAAATTAATATAGGGGATCCATCTTCCCTAACCCTCTAGTAGATGTGAATAAGTCATAGCATTTCCCCATGTATGTCACAGAAAACAATGGATAAAAATACATCTGAAGACCATGTCAATCAACCACTAGGAGAAAACCATGCATTTAACGACTCTAATGATGAATATCTATTCTACCATTTCATAGTCCATGTCTATATCTTCTTAATATAAATGGTGTATAAAAATAGATTGGATAATCTCGTGAAAAACATCCAATTTCTATCCTATGTTTTTTATAGAATTTCCCAAAAGTTATAGATGTTTTGATTCATATATATAATAGAGGTTTTTTTGAAAATAATAAATGTAAATTGGTAAATACCCTCAACATATTAAAATTTTAATTTATATGGAACTAGTTTAAATTCCAATACAGATGGTTTTTGTATTGGGGTAGAGGATTTTGGGGGAGTGAGGTCCATAAAACTGTAAATATGATTATTTTTATTCTATAAGGAAGGAGAATCGATCAAAATGTGATTTATATAATCATTTAAACTTGTATTTACCTTATAATTAAGACACTAATCAAATAAAGTTCAAAATATACACTTTTGAGAAACCAAACAACACTCAAAACATTAATCAAATATCAAATCATTCAATAATGAAGAAGAAGAAAATAAATCAAAGTGTGAGTTGAAGGGAGAATGGTGTGTGTGTATTTTGAGATAAATTTCATAGAATAGATAAGAAGTATGGAGTCATAACTCCACATTTAAGTTTTCTTGTCCTAGAGTAGTGATCAGGATGGGTGACCTTTTGAGAAGTTTTCCAAGGTGTGTGTGAGTGAGGAAAAAACACACTGGAAAAGAAAATTTGTTGGCTTGTGGGAACTGTCCTTAGTCAGATGACCGGTTCAGGCATGTAGGTGGGCCCTAAGGTGGGGATCACGTGTTCGCATAGTTGGTATCTGAGGTGGTACCCAGACATAATTGTGCTACACTTCCTAGGTTAAAATGTAGGGCCCACAACGAGGATATTGTGCTCTAAAAGGGGGTGAATGTAACACCCCAGAATGATAAAGGGTTAAAATACTAAATTCTATGACTCAGGTCAACAAGGTGCCACTTTCTTTTCATGAGCCTCCTTGATTAGAACTCCATAGTTAAGTGTGTTTTTCATGGAGTAATGATCTGGATGGGTGACCTTCTAGGAAGTTTCCTATTATGTGTGAGTGAGGAAAAAACACACTGTAAAGGACTTGTGTTGACCTGGGGACTGTCATTGATCAGATGACCTGTTCGGGAATGTGGGTGGGCCCTAAGGTGGGGATCAGATGTATGTGAGGCAACATGCGGTACCTGGTGGGCTAGGACCCAAAGACCATGTTATGGCAAGGGGTATGTTCTTTCAGTGGGACCCAATTTTTACATTATAATTGTCACACCCCGACCTGTGTGTATAGATTTATTTAATTAATTTTTGCCTTAAATTAATTTTTTGGGTTAAAATGTAGGGCCCACAATGAGGAAATTGTTTTCTAAAGGGGGGTGAATGTAACACCCTTGAATGATAAAGGGTTAAATGACTAAATTATATGACCCATGTTAGCAAGGTGAACCTTCCTTTTCGAGAGCCTTCTTGATTTAAACTCTACAGTTATGTGTGCTTGGCCCAGAGAAGTGATCAGGATGGGTGACCTTCTTGGATGTTTCCAATGATGTGTGTGAGTGAGGACAAAACGCACTGGAAAAGACATGTGTTGACCTATGGGAACTTTTATTAGTCAGATGACCCGTTCAGGAATGTGGGTGGGACCCAAGGTGGGGATCACATGTATGCGAGGCATCTAGTGGTATCTAGTGGGCCAGGACCCGGTGACCATGTTATGGAGAGGTGTATGTTCTATCACTAGGGCCTTGTTGTTACATTATAATTGTCACACCCGACCTATGTGGATAGATTAATTTAATTATTTTTGGCTGTAAATAATTTTTTTGGGGGTTCAGGTGTGTCCCTGATGAATTGTTTCTTTGAGTTATGTTAAAACATGATCTCTTTAGCATCGATGTCATCGGGCGCATGGGCAAAGTGTGAATTTGGAGCCTCATGACCTCGCCCTGACAATTGCGCATCTCGCTGTCCTCAAAAAACTGAAATAAAAAGTTTTTATATTTAAAAAGCACATCAATTGTTTTCAATTAATAGCTTTATTATTGTTCATGATTTTATTGTCATTAAAATAAACACATACTTTTATTATTTGAATTTTTACCATCATGATTTTATTTTATTTTTTTATTATTAGTGTTATTATTATTATTATTATTTGATTCATTACTAATTGGCTATTCAAAATGAATTTTAATTTAAATAAAAAATAAAAAAAATTTATGTACATTTTAAAAATATATATAAATTAAACATCAATTCTAATAGACAATTAGTAATGAATAAAATAATAATAATAATAATAACTGTAATAATAATAAAAAATATATTAAAATCATGATGGGCCAGGACCCGACGACCATGTTAGGGCGAGGTGTCTATTCTGTCATTGGGGCCCAATTCATACATTATAATTGTCACACCCCAACCTATGTGTATAGATTTATTTAATTATTTTCTGCCTTAAATAAAATGTTCTAGGGTTCGGGTGAGTCCTAGATGAATTGTTTCTTTGAGTTATGTTAAAACGTGCGCTCTTTGGCTTTGACATCGTCGGGCGCATGGGCGGAGCACGAACATGGAGCCGCAT
Organism: Viscum album; assembly: GCA_963277665.1. Classification (NCBI taxonomy): domain Eukaryota; kingdom Viridiplantae; phylum Streptophyta; class Magnoliopsida; order Santalales; family Viscaceae; genus Viscum; species Viscum album. The sequence goes on from OY728129.1 coordinate 1,623,275,669, forward strand.
GACCTCGCCCTAACAACTGCGCTTCTCCCTATCTTCAAAAAACTGAAATAAAAAGTTTTTATATTTAAAATGCACATCAATTTTTGTCAATTAATAACATTATTTTTTTAAAGTTTTTAATATCATTAAAATAAATACATACTTTTATTATTTTAATTTTTACCATCATGATTTGTTATTTGTATTATTATTATTATTAGTGTTATTATTATTATTAATATTTGATTCATTACAAATTGTCTATTATAATTGATGTTTAATTTAAATAAAAAATAAAAATAAAAAGTTATATATAAATTAAACATCAATTTTAATATCCAATTAGTAATGAATCAAATAATAATAATAATAATAGAACTAATAAAAATAATAAATAAAACATAATTATGGTAAAAATAAAAATAAAAAAAGTGTGTTTTTATTTTAATTATAATAATATCTTTAACAACAATGAAGATATTAATTGACAACAATTGATGTGCTTTTTAAATATAAAAACTTTTTATTTCAATTTTTCAAAGACAGCGAGGTGCACAGTTGTCCGGGCGAGGTCATGCGGCTTCAAATTCATGCTCCCCTAGTGCGCCCGATGATTTTGATGCCAAATAGTGCACGTTTTAGCATAACTCAAAGAAAAAATTCACCTGGGACTCACCTGAACCCCATAAATATTTATTTAAGGCTGAAAATAATTAAATAAATTTATACACATGGGTCGGTGTGTGAAAATTCTCCCCACCATAATGCTTTCCACCCCTGGAAAGCCACGTCATCATCCAGCTAATCGATCAACACCTAAGGAATCCACATTAACACAATCCAACCTCTTAACCCATGGACATTCCATCGACCAACTCTAGGACTCAACCTCATTTCCCGAAACAGATCACCAGTATTGGGGAGGCCTGAACGGACTCCCACCATAAGGACTCAACTAGCACCTAATAATGACTTAAGAGAATACCCAATGAGATAGTGGGTCTCCACCCCATAATGGAAAAACCTATTAGTGACCAACTGGAAATCCAAATTAGACCTACACCAGGCCTTACTCAAGCCAAAATAATCTCATAAATAACATTCAATCCACTCATTCTCATCTGAAATGGATAAGAGCTTAGATGAAAACATTATACTAACTATAAACCCTAACCCCACGGGTAGTGAGGGATGGCCCCAGGATTGGATAAATGGAACTCTGACGAAAAACTACTCACGAGTCACTGCTTAGGGTTGGACACAAATCAAAGTCGCAAATGATTTACATAGGTAGTCCACACAAGGCCATTAATCGACACCTCACATCCAAAAAGGCTCAATTACTGACATTGCGTGAGGGATAATTCCATTGATCTCCTTGAAAAAATAGATAACTTACAGATAAAAACACTAAAATTGTCTCACCACATGTTAGAGGCATATCCTTAAACAGTCTCCTTTAAATTCTTTGGGGTTCCTAACTACACGTCGACTTCACTCCGAGGCCTTTTGGCCGGAGCTCTGATGGATGAAGTGTCTCCATCCCGGTAGTCAGGTTCTGATAATACCAATAAGAAACATATACCTTTTGATTTGAGAAAATAAAGGACAATATTTTAAAATGAAAAAAATACTATCATTGAAGATGTGTGTTCATCAAAATATTGATGACATCCCATACATGTCAAAACCCAAAATACAATCAGTAAACTGCAATGATAAATGATCCCTTACACTGAAAGGAAACTTACCTAAGAAACATTAAACATAAACCCAATAGCACATCACTTCTAAGAACATAGTCAGTGACGCTTTCTAGAAACGCCCTTCCAGAATCGTCGCAAGTGACCCAGGCGTCCACATGACTGGTAGGGTTTCAGAGAACTTGGGTACAATGACTTCTTATGATCCAGCTTTCCACACTAATTACACACAAGGATCTCTCGCTTCAAATTGGTTGATGAAAGATCTCGAGTACTTTTAATCCTGCAACTTGCTCCATCCACTTTCAACTACTCACTCATCTTCTTTCCAGAATCTTCACCACTGTTCATAGTGATCGATTGAGGGAGGACTACTCTGAGAACTCCTGCCATCATGACATCAAGATGAAAAGCTTTTCTCACCACATCTTCAAAATAAGTTAGGTTGGATTCTGACATCTTCTACTATAGATCAGGGTGGAGACCCACATTGAAGCATCAACCCCTAATGGGCCATCTCTGGCATAACTTAAATCCTAAGGGACTAGCCCCAAAAAGTGCTGGAAATATTCCAACATAGATCCATCTCCATGGTTCATACAATACATATCCATCCCCTTTATCACCCTTTATTCTTTAGAGAAATACTGACAAATGAACGAATACTTGAATAAATCCTATGTATGATCTTGATGGGGATTGTTCCGATACACTTTCATCCACCACATCTATGGTGAACCTTCAAGCATGAAGGTCTCAAACATGACCTTCAACGACTCGGGAATCTCAATGAGGATATAGTCTACATCTTTTCCCCCGCTATGGAAGGGTCATCTTGACCATAAAAGAGAGGTGGATCTCACTTCCAAAACTGAGGCATAAAATCCTTAGGTTGATCAACCGTACAATGATAACCCATCGAAGCTTCAAGGGGATAACTGTTAGACAAGAAAAGTCGAAAACTCAATCGTTTCCAACTCAATAAATAAAATCCTCAAAGACAAACACTACATATATGAAATTCTCTAAACACAATAAAATGATCCATCATAAAATCAAAACATTTCTTTTGAAAACATATTTAATTTAAAACAACTTGTTGGGTTAAACCCTTGCCCTTTGTATTCTTTAGAGTCTCACTCACATGCATGTATCTGTGACACCCTGGGTATCAATCCGCTATACCAGACATCCATTCATAATCCAACTTACTGCTATGCATGTGAGCACCCATAGGAACACAAAAAAAACTTCATTTTCCAAAAACAAATCATTCATCCCATTTCCTTTAAAAATATCCTCAAAATAAAGATGTCATTTCAAACAACCGTTGTTTTTTCAAAACCAAATTTTCTATTACAAACAAATTCGAGAAGTTAGAGGAATCTCAAAACAACTCAACAAGGAAGTAGTGTCGATGAGTGACATGACCATATGGTTGGCGGCCATATGCCAAACACATCACCGATATAGAGAGCCTTTCATGACCATGCCCCTATCTATACATGGATTTCTAGGAAGTGAATATTATGAGGACAATTTTTCCAAATACCTTTTTTATATCCCAAAAATAAAATGTTCCATTAAAAATCAAAGAAACCAATTATACTAGACATCCCATGGAAACCTGAGGATTAGAATGAGCAAGAGTTTTTCACGCTCTTCCTGCTCCTACCCCTTGAGTATAGACATTCCTACTCAATCAACCTTGACATAAAAAAAGGGCTCTCTGAAAAGTGAGTTCTTCTAAGAGATAACCTGGCCCTGATACCATTTATTCAAGAACCAACCTGGGTTGACCCAAAACCGGTAACCCGAGTTGGTCCGCGAACTGGCCGGAGAGGCGTTCCCGATCCTCACAGGCTAGCGACAAGCGCCAGGGCATCAAAAGAGATTGCGGCAATGGTTTTCCCATGATAAATAGAGAAATGTAGAAAAAATAATAAAGAGTAGAGTAGGATAAATAAACAAAATAAAATGACTAAACAAGAACAAAAGAAATTAAAACTAAGAAAACTCGATATCCAAGCTGACCCGGAAGCCGCCTCCTCCCCGTAGTGCCACATCGGCCTCCTATTTTCACCTAGCCGCCCTCATGACTCCCTCCTCACCACAGAATCCCACCTCCCCTTAACCCCTGCATGTGGCGCACCCCCATCCTCCTAGCTGCCTCCTCCATAACAGCATCACCCTCCCCCTCATCCGGCTCTCCCGCTCCACATCCATCACCCACCTTCATCGCGTGTACCACACAACGTCGCCCCGTCGTCGACCATGCACCCCATCACCTTCTCCTGAGGCCAACCACCTTCGGCCCCCACCTCCCCATTGATACCACGGTCTGGCCTTATTACTTGAGCACTACCAGGTTCTGGAAGCCTCCCTTGCGTAGCAATCATAACCGTTGATAGGTCCCTCTTTCAGGTCCCCCCGGCCCTGCTCCACAAGGAGGTGTGATCCCCATGCTTCATCGACCCTCACCCAGCAATCCCTCCATAGCTCTCAGACATCCCTACTCCAAACGACCATCCCTCTAACACCCTACAGCAGCCCCATCACCCCCGCTAACCTCCTGCCCTACGCTTTCCATCCAGCCACACCCACCTTGGGTTGCGAACCTCTGGCCTGCCCTCCCCCAGTGCACACAACCCCTTCGACCTTCTATCGGTGTGCCTCCCCCTTATGGAACGTTTAACCCCTCCCATTCGATATAATCATATTATATATGTTATTTTAGTTAGTTTGGGGGTTTTATTATTAGTGGTTATTTTGGTAGATTTATGTTTTTTTAAAACCTCCGTTAAACAGTCTCGAGTTTTTTTTTGTCATCGCGCTGCAGTTTTGAGCTGAGGGTTTCTCCCCGCCGCTTGATTTTACATACTCTATTTGGGTTATTATTTTGTATATGTGTTTAAGTCCATGATATATAGTTTTCAGTATTTTGGACCTTTCCATGTGGTTCTAAACGTGCATTTTTTTCCTCGCGCTATGAATTTGAGGTAGGAAACACCTTGCAATTGCCTTTTAAATTTATGAAACATTCGTTCAATGCTTTTCACACTTTGTATTCATGTTAAATATTATTTGTGAAATCTTATGGTCAGTTTTTTGGTAAGTGTTCGATGTTTGATGTCTCGTTTCAAATGATCTTATTGCGTAGTTACTTTTAAAGTAGTATCTTTGTGTAAACATTGGTGTGTTTTGACATAGAACCTTCTTATGCCTCTTGTCAGTGTTGTATGAATTGTTCAAACATTTATTAAATTATTTTGGTAGTTCAAATTATAAAAGAGGGTGTTTCTGGGGTGCATATTATTTTAAAAAATAATTTTTAATGGGAGGTATGTTTTGTCATGTTGTGAACACTGGGTGTTTTATGAAAATGGTCAGTATTATTAAAAAATGTGTTGACCAGTTTAAAAAACTTATGACATGTCATTGGTGTCAATATTTTGTGTGGTATTGAATCAAAATGGTTTTGGTAAAAATTTCAATTCTTGGGTTTTTATATATATAAAAGTGCTTTTTTGGCTTTTTGGAGTAAAGTGTGGTGTAAAATAAATTGATGGGGTTTACGAATGTATCGTCAGTGCATGAAAAAATGTTTTTGGTTCTTTCCTTGGTTTCCCAAGTGGTTTGAATTTTACAAAAGTGTGGCTTATGTTTTAGCATTTTTTGACATTTCCTTAAAACTGGTCGCGTCTTGAGTGTGTAGTATAACTATATTGAAAAGTGTATTTTTTTCAATATTTGGATGTGTTAAATTACGTCTTTATATATCTTTGGTAGTATTGAAATTGTACCTTTATTAAAAGTGGGTTTTGTAAATAGTGTTTAAGGTCTCGTTTGGCCAAATTATAAAATAATATAAAGTATTTGTTGTAAAACCCCTGTGGATGTTACTTGTGCCTCGTTGACATGGGATGGATGGGATGTCCTTGGTATGGACACCCCGAGTTCCATTATATGGTTTCCTTAGTTGGGAACCCTGGGTATTTCATAGATTTAAGGCATGGGGGAAATATTTTGGGAGACTCAGGGTGAGACCTGTTGTGAAATATTATTATAAATATAGGTTGTGATTTGATGCTCGACAGAATCTGTGGGTTCACCCCCTTTTATACTTTCAACATACGAACCTGGAATATTGAGAGAATTTTCTGAGATGAGTACTACACTGGTAGGTTTTGGTACTCACCAGTGGCCCATAGTAGGTTGATATGTTTGGGTTTATTGGTATGGTATTTCCCCTTGGCCTACCTAAGAAAGGATGGTTGAGCGTTTTGGAGCATTATATTTCATCGTACGTGGCATGCTACTATAGATGGGGTCGCAGGTATTAGTTTCATCTGGAATATTCTTGATATCTCAGTTTCATCTATGTGTAGTGGATTTTATCTATTTGAAATGTTGTTAAAATACATGCTTACCTATTTACATTTCCCTTGAAATATCGACCTTGCTAACCTTGTGTGGTGTTTTTAATGAAAAGTGACATTTTTCTTTTTTAACTCCTATGATAATGTTTTGAAAAGAAAATGTGTTTCGAACTCTATTGTTCCATTTTTTAATGATTAAGGGAAATGGTTTTTACTTTTTTTTCAAGTAAAAATTATAGAAGTGAACACTTTAATATTCTGTATTTCAAACATATAATTGATGTTTCATAATTTTAATGGATGTTCATTGGGAATAGATATCATGTTGGACTACTTAGTTTTAATACTAATGCCTATAGTTATTTTCTATTTTTAGTGTTTGTGCAGGCTACAACTTGAATGCGCTCTCCTTGGGCGATGCATGATTGTTGAGATGGAGAGTTTCCCGTGAGGTCACATTGAGTTACTTTGGATGTCGAGTTTGGTTAGTTTTATTTTCATTTGTTCTTGTTTAGTAATTTTATTTGGTTTATTTATCTTGAGATTCTATTTATTATTTTTTATTATTTGGTTTAATTTTCATGGGAAAACCCATTCCTATAGTCTTTGTTGATGCCCTGGAACTTGTTGACAGCCCGGGAGGATCGGGAACTCCTCTTGGGCCATGTCGCGGACTGGATTGGGTGACCAGTTCAGGGTCGACCCGGGTTGGTTTGTGCCATTATGAGGTACCATTTTATTCACCATATCCTCAAGCCTTTATTCATATATTAAATGAGGTTGATTTTTTCGAGATGGTGAATGATAACATTGTTTTATACTGTGGCCTTGTTCATGTATGTTCTGTTTAGGGTACCTTGAGTTTCCACCTTATTGGAACTATGGTTGTTCTTTCCACACATTGTTTGGATATATCCTAAATATATATTTCATTAAGGGAATTTTTTTCTAAAATGGATTCGCTTAAAATATGGTAACACACTATGATTTATTAAACTTATTGCTTCAAATTAATTTATAATTCTTGATAATTTTCTTTTCACATGACATTGAATACATGTTTTTTACACAAATCACTATGTTTTTCTTTAATTTTGAAAAACAAAAAGTTAATATTTCATTACATTAAAAATATATATTATCTTATGGTATGAGATGTGCTATGTTTTTGTTGTGTCAGATATAATTTTGAGTCCCATTGATATATTTCATTACATGCAAGACATATTTTACTGAACTAAAATACACTATAAATATTGTTATTAAAATATTATTATAGTTACCACCAACCCATTTGAATGGAAGTTATGAATATGATTTTTTAAATTGTGAAATTATTATTTATGCATGAATATAAAAGTATTCCTTTGGTTTCAACTAGTTATAAATCAATATATGAACTATTTAAAAATAACGAAATTTATTTTTTTAGAAAAATATTTTTTTATTTACAAACTCAATTTTATCTCAATAAATTAATGAAACCATTTTGTATTTAGGTTTTTAATTAAATTTATATATTATATATTCAATATATATTTTTTTAATTCTCATCGAATATATTTTTTATGTAGAAGTGAATAATAAATCAAATTTAGGAATTAAAATTTTCATTTTTTATAAAAGGAAGTTTCCCTACCTTTTAATATATTACAAATTCTAAATATAAATTATAAAAAATTGGTAATTTTTTTATGAAATAAGATTCATTTTTTAAAGAGGTATATCAAAATTTTCATTAGGCTATTTTTTTTGTAATTTTTTAGAAGTTTCATTATCAATGAGTAGTGAAAATTTGAAAATTTTAATTCAATTCATTTTTTCATGAAATTTATTAATATGGTTAATTGATATATTTATTGTGTTTAAATTATAATTATATCAATTATGCACCAATTAGTCCAATTTAAAAAATTTGAAACAATTTTATATTATAATTGGATATAAAAACTTTTCAATGTTTTAGACGTTTTCTCATTAAAAACAAACATTCGAGTAACCTCCTCAAGATTAATTTAAAATTAATTTATTTCAAATATGTGGATATAATTTGGAAAAATGTGTAAAATATTTGGAATCATCTTAATTTTAAATACCTGTTAATGTAACGTTTTTTTGACCAAATTTTTTAGTGAATGTAATTAAAATTATTTACAGTGACTAAGGTAAATATGAGTTTACTTAGGGTTTAAACATTAACATAAGGGGCCAAATACCACAGAAAAGTTTCCAAAAACCATTCTATATAAATAATTATATCATATCCTACTTTTTATAAAAAATAATTTTGTAATTGGTTGCACATTATGTTTGGTAGACCTCTAAAAATTCTTTACCATTTTATAATTAAGAGAATGCCACTCCTCTTTCATTATAAAATGGTACTCACCCACAACACTTCCTAACACATATATAGAACCTATCCAAATAATCTCCAAAATTTTATACTTTCAAAATAAGATCCTCAATATTATATTAAAAAAACCAATTAGTACTTTGGTTAAACCAAAAGTAATTACCCAAATAATTGGTAACATCCTTCTACGAGATGTTTTATTTAATTTTCAATCTCCACCCACTCAATTATTATTATTCCATTCTTATATAATAACACATATATTTTCAATATACAGATATTTATTTATTATAATGGTTATACAACATCTTCACGCACATCTACCAAATGGGTATCTAACTTATTCTTAGTGTGTACGGTGGAGTACCGCCTCGCAAAATGATATCATTAATTTATTACTTTACCACATATCATGGTTGGGAATTATGATGGAAATAATATTTGTATATTATAATTATGATAATTATGATTTATTTGTTCTAATATAATTAATAGAAAAAACATATCTTCATGCTTTCTATTTTGTGTAAATAAGTTAACTTCATTTATGGATTTATGGACTACTTCCGCCACAAAATTATGTGATTCCTTCAAAACATACATGGAATGTATTAAGAATGGGTTAGATAAATATATATTATATATATTATATAATTATAATAATGTATTTAATATATATATTTATATTTATATGCACACAGACATATATTTTACTTACATTATTTTTAAAATGAAAATAAAATGGAAAAACTGTTCTTGCATACATGGAGCCTACCGCCTCCAAGAACTGTGTATTCCATATGATATTTAGATATTTTATAGACTAATATAAATATATACATACTGAATATATTTTAATTTAAATAATTTTTTTACATTCTCTAAATAAGTAAATATTTATTTAATTAATAAGATTAATAATAACAATTAAAAACATATACAAAAAACAATGTAGACATTATCTAAAATGTAACAGTAACATTAAATTATTGATAAAAGGGTATTATAAAGACATAATAAAATAATATATAGTATCAAATATGATAATATTGTTATTTATTATATATATAATAAACTTATACATATTTTACATTATTTTTTAACATCTATGAAGAAAGTACATACTTAAGGTAAGGGTTTTTCTCGTCTCACTTTTATTTCAGTGATACTTATGACTTATTCACCATTTAATTAACTTTTGTGATTTATATAATAAAAATTAATTTAGTATATGATTATTAGACATAACAGTATGGGTATCTGGCTATCCCTTTTATGATATTTCATTCTTGTGGATTTCTTTTTAAAATTTACCAAATTGGTAATGTAATTTTTTTCAATTTTTCTTCTTTGAGACATATATCATGTTATATATTTATATTTTTTATGAGGGGTATATATGTCTCATTGATATTTTATATCATAAATATCCTTATTTTCATGATATTTTATACTTTATTTAGTTTTATGCTTTCTATTTTATTACGAATCAATGTTACCAAAGTGGGAACGATTTATTTTTTCAATGTCATCATATATCAAGATCGATTATAATTATGCTCGCATTGATGAAATATTATGAACCATGTCTCAAAAATACTAATTAAATTTCTTATTCTTTGGTCATGTTTTATATCTTCATTTATTGTTAAAATTCTCCCACTCTTTGGTAATTAATACAATTAAGATTGTTTTTTACAAAAATACAACTTTATTTCTCTCTTCATTCAGAAATTTGTTTTTTTAAACATTATTACAAAAAATATTTTAACAATTGATTTACTATGATTGGTAAAAGAACCTAATACAAATGAATTTCATTTTTAATAAAATAATTTTCAACAAATAATCTCCAGGTCATTTACCAATCATGGAACTCTTATAAGATTTTTAGAGTGAAAAAGCAGTCATCGGCATGCACAAATTTACCTGTCATCATTTCCAAGAACCATAGATGTAATTTTTAGAAATACATTTTTAAATTAATTTTTTTTATTTATATAATAAATTTTTTAATATTTTTTTCAAATAAAAAGGTTTAAAAAAATATTTATGGTATTCAAATATTGGTTTATATTTTCTCATCGTTGTTTTCAAAGGAAAAATTTGTTCCAAATATTCATGTTTTATAAAGTTTTTGTCAATGATGAAAATGTTTTTTCCACGAGAAATATTTTCAATTATTTTTCTCGATTCCAATATATGTTTTTATAGTTGTTTCAAAGGAATGCATGTGGAAAATTTTATATGTTTTAGAAAGTGTTTTCAAATAAATTTTTTTTCTATGTGATATTTTAAAATCCATCTCCATCTAAGATGATATCATTTTACATAGATTATTATTTATAATGCTTATGACCCAAGGATAAAATTCTTATTATTTGTTTTAATGGTTAATTATGATGATAATAAATATTTTATGGGACTCATTTCTCTTCCATGTGTTATGCCATGATATTGCTTGGGAAACCTACTTCCTTTCATGAGATACTCTATGATTAAATGATTATAAACACATATTTATTAAACAGTTCATGATAAGATGACATGTATATGATACCATTTTCATTTAATTTTTTATGATATGATTTTCATCAAATACATTTATTTTTATGGTCATGCTACGTTGAATGTTTTATTATCTTGTTCCACTTGTACGTATGAAATTATTATGTGATCAGTGGGACCTAAATCTCCCTCCAATGAATTTGGAAAATATTGATATCTCATGATATGATGATTTGAAAAAATTCTATTTGATTGATCTATAAGTGGAAGAAAGTGTGTCCTAATAACCATTAGGAAAGAGGTGTGCCCTAATCCAAAATGGGAATGAGGTATGTTCTGATCAAAAATGGGAAACATGTGTTTTTATCTACTATTAGAAATTGATGTGTACTGTACCAAAAATGGGAAAAGTGTTTCCTTATATACTATTTTGAATATATTGGATATTAATATTGACACATAAAATGGCTTCTATAGTTATAAAGGTTCCATAGTTATATGAAATGAGATTGTGGTTCATAATTGATTTATAATGATTTATCACCATTATGATCTATCTCTTATGAACAATCGATAATTATATTAGCCTCAGGATTATGATCATTTATATATATGGTATTTTTATTAAAGGTTTTGTTCTTGTTCTTATAACCTTATTTTCATATTATGCTTATGTATTCCTTTTATTTACCCCTACTAAGAATTTGATATCACCCCTTTCTTAAGTTTCATTTCCCTATGAAATGATGAAAGGTTCTATGTAGGGGTACTATATAGGAATATCATTTATGGGCATGTTGATGACCATTCACCAATCTAGAAGAAGGTATTCCATGTTTCCAAAGACACTAAAATATTTTTTTTGGGATTATTTTACTTTTATAAGGTTTTTAATATTCAACTAAAATGATGTAATATCCTTGTATGTTAATCATGGATCTCTATAGCTGTTATCAACAGAAAGGTTTATTAAAAATTTGAAAACCCGCATGATAAAAATTTAGTGATACACCTAGGTATATATATAAGGGTATGTCTAGGGATATCTATTATAATTTTTCAATGGTGTAATAGATTTAAAAATAAGGATCGATGATTTAGGCATCATATTATTAGTTTTTCATGATTGTGTGGTTATATGTTAAGATATGTGTTTCACACCATATGATTTCATGTTTTAGTCAATGGGGGGAACTAGAAGGAACTTGGTTGATATTTAATGTTTTAAAAGTTAAAATAATGAGAATTATGAAGATATGTTTCCAAAGTGGGAATATCATAAAGATAAATAGGAAGGTGGTATGAGTATCGGTTATACTGTTGAAGATAAAGGGGAAAAAATTACACGTGAAAAGAATGAGATATTATAATAGTATTTTTTTACATTAGAGGTAAGAGGAATGATTATATTGAGTTTGAAAAACCCTAATACATTATATATATATATATCAAATTATATGAATGGAGTATTAAGGAATATGTTTATGAAGCATGGATAATGGTTTTAGAATAACGTTGGAATATTTTTCTCTATATGTTTTGGATTTCGACGATTATGTAATACAAATCATGAAATATATATTTATTTTCAGTTTAAATTTTTCATTAATGATATAATATGATATGTTTATGATTCTGAACACATAGAAAAGTGATTTAATGGTAAGGTGACGTTCATGGAAAACTATTAACAAAGTGAAATATAAACCGTAATATGTTTCCCATGATGAAATTATGATGTTTCAATAAGGATTTGTTGTTTATGAATAATTAGATTATATGGTACTGACTAACATGGAAATAATGAATTATTTATTGAAAACTGGTTTGTGATATCATTGATAAAGTTTACAACATTTTTGCATTTAATTAATATATCCATTAAAAATTAGAATAAGGAAATATGCATGTTCTTATTAAGTATTTATGTCAATTTGAATTATTACCATGTTAAAAGAGGATAGATGATGAAAGTATTCACATGTTTGTAATAATAAGAACATGGGATACTTTATGATATATGGGGGGATCAATTTTAAGATGTTTTTTAAAAATTTAGTGACCTTATTTCTAATGTTTTGGGATTCCATCTTTCAGATGGGTTAAAAAGGTAACCATTTATGGAATGCATTATGCTAAACAATGGATGAGGTTTTAGTGATTAAATTATCAAATAAATATATAAAAATTTATGTATATTGTATAACATGTAATAAACTTATATTTATATATAACATCATATTGAATTAGCTACCATTATATTTACAGATCTCGTGTTCTTATATAACACCGGGAATGAAAAAGTATCCTTTGTTTCTCAGAATAAGTTGCTATGTTGAAATTGATCAAGGAACAAAAAAGGATATAGTCATTATAAAATCATGTATGTATACCATATCATGATAATTCATCAGATTTAGGAAAAAATGTTATTAAAATAAAAAAATCATGTTATCATTATTTTCTATGATATCAATGACCCATTCAACACATTTTAATTTTATGGAATTTGGATTCTTATCTTTATTTGGGGAAACCAAATTCATGGGATTAGTGATATTTATGAATGTCTATTACTATTTATTCTTTTCTTCCATTTCGGTGTTTTTATTTTACACCCATGTTCTCCTTTATATATATCATGTTGTGAGTTGCATTGGGTAACCAATATGTTCCTAACGTTACTTTTTAAATCATGTTTCAGTATTCATTTTTAAGATGTGGTTTTTTTATGAAAGGATCATTAATGTATTAAATCCTTTATATCCCAAAAAACATTTGGGGATCAAATTAATAATATATGGGTTGTAATGTATTAAACTGAGATTTTTTTATTTTTTGAATTAATTAAATCTTTTCATCATTTTCCATTTCACACAAAAATAAATATATACTTTTTTATATGAAAGCAATATATTTATATTTTTTTATATGAAACACCATGATAATCCTTCATTAAAATAATCAGATCAAATATATTTCAATACATGTAAAACTATATTGGTCTTGTTTTTCACAAAATAATGAGTCCCTTTGATTTCTTGTGTTGTATGTAATTCCAAATTTTAATCAACTAAAAAATACTATTAATATTGTTATTATAAGCTAATTATATCAAATACCATGTCATTGGAATGGATGTTATGAATAATATAAACTATATTGTTATTATATGATTTACAGATGAATATAAAATGAAATAATTATTTAGAAATTTTTAATAAATTATTTTACAAATTATTTTAAAATTAACAATTTTCTTTTCTAATAAAACTATTTTAATGTAAAAACATAAATTTTACAAAATAATTTTAAAAAAAACTGATTAGGAATGTTTTAAATAAATATTATATATTATATATTCAATCAATATTTTTTATAGTCATACAATATTTTATAGGTGTAAGATAATAATAAATCTAATTTTGTGAATAAAAAGATGTATTTTTCATGAAGGTAATTTTACCATATTATAATGGAAACCCAATTTTAAATATAAATTTTTAAAATTTTATTATTTATATATGATAAAATTAAATTAAATTTTGAAATAATAATATCATAATATAATTTTTTATAATTTTTTGTATTTTTATGAGAAGATTCATTTTTTTGTATAGTGAAAAGTACTGAATTTTAATTCCAAATTTGTTTTTCATATAATTTATATATATAGATAATTTATATATTTATTTTTCATGTATAATTAGATCAATTATACATCAATTAATCCAATTTAGGGTAGTGTAACCAATTTGGTATTCAAATTACGTATAAATACTTTTCACACATTAAGACATTTTATATTTAAAAATCCCGCTTTCGTGACATGTATACAAGATCAGTTTTAAATTAGTTTCTTCTAATTATGAAGCTTTAATTTGGAAAAATGGATTCCGTATATGGAATAATCATAATATTTTATATCTTTTTGGTCTATCTTAGTTATTTTGACCAAAACAATTAGTGAATGTAATTAAAATTTATTACAATGATTATTGTAAAAGTAACTATTCTTAGTGGTTAAACATTATCTTTAGTGGGGTGGGGGTGAAAATACCCATAAAAGATATATGAAATCGATTGGATGGAATTATTTCGATGTAATTCTCCTTTTACTAGAAAAAATAAAATAATTGGGGGCATGTGATGTAATAGATACCTCCCAACAGTGTTAACCTTTTTATATTTACAAGATGCCACTAGTCCTCCATTATAAAAGGGCACTCACCCCACCTCTCAAGACACATTATATAATAATAAATAAGAAAAAAATTATATTTATAATTACCTCCTATAAACTATGAAGCCTTGATTTTGGAATAATGTAATGAATGTTAGACCGTTAGTGCAAGCCAAAAGGTATTACCAAAATAAGAGGTAACATCCTTTCAAAAACTCTTTTGTTTCATTTTCATTCTCAAACACCATAAAGTATTTTTATTACATTCCAATATAACAACCTCATTATCCTAAATTTAATAATATATTTTAATTCTAATGGTTTTAATTTTACCTATACACACTTACATCAAATCTGTAATGAACATATCATTCGTGTGTATGACGTACTACCACCTCGCAAAACGATGTTGTTAGTTTTTCCATTACCATATCCCATGGTTGTGAATTATAATGAAAAAATATTTTAATATGATATATGTGATATTTATAATGTATTTATTCTATTTTATTTATTTCATAAAACATTCCATAATGAATTCCTTATTGAAAATATACGGTAACTTCATTTGTGGATGTGTGGACTACTGCATCCTCAAAACGATGTGATTCATTCAAATGTTACATGGAATGTATTATAGATGGGTTTAGTAAATTATATGATAATATAAATTTATACTATATATATAAATAAATATATTTCAGTTAATTGTTTTCTTTCAATATTAAAATAAAACAGAAACAACATCAATGTGTAAGTACGTTATATTGTCTCCATGAATGCAGTCTCCCATTTCATATTCCTATATATTATAGATTATGTTATTTATTTATATTATATATATATATGAAAATTATATAAATTTTAACATTATTTAATAATAAAATAATTATATATGTAAGATGTTCATGAATAACAAGTCAAAACATATATAAAAAAACAAAGCAGTTATTTCTTAAAACATAACATTAACATGAAATTGGTAGTTAAAAGGTAATATAACGGAATAATAAAATAATATATGATATGATATATGATAATATTGTTATTTATTATATTTATAGTAAAAACATACTTATTATACACGTTATCTGAATGTGTACGAAGAAAATTAAGACTTGTATTAAGGGGTTTTCTCTCCACACTTTTCGTTCTGCGAGAATTATGTCTTATTCACCACTGATTTGTTTTTTATATACTATAGATTATTATATTATATTAATATATTACATATATTCATGGTATTATACATATCCCTTTTATGATTTTTCTTTCATGTGGTTGATGGTTCAAAATTTTCCAAATTGGTAAAGTAAATTTGTCTCAATTTTTATCCATTAAGACACATACCATGTTATGACCATTTATTTTTCGATGAGGTATATATAATACCATTTTAAATTTTATATCATTATTCACCATATTTAAATAATAATTTAAACAATATTTATTTTTTTAGTTCCATATTTTTATGATTTAATTTTACCGAAGTAGTATTGGTTTATTTATACTATATCATAGCTTATCATGATTATTTAGGATTATGCTTCCACTGATTAAATATAATGATCCATATCTTTGGAACACTCATGAAATTTATTATATTAAGAATATCCAGGATATATCCAGGCATTGGTATAATTTTTAAACTCTTTTGTATATATAAAATTTAGAAAGTGTCTTTAATAAATTCTTACTTTATTTCACTATTCTGTAAGAAAATTGTTTTATTCAAAAAACAAAATTTTCTAAAATTGTTTTTAAAAAATATTTACTTTCATGTGAAAACGGATTTTTTACCCATTTATAAACATTTTAATAAAAATGGATTTAATAGTAATCTTCTTGTTGTTTTCTGAGAAAGGCATTTTTTAATCCTTTTTATGGTGAAAATGAAATATTTAGCATGTACCGATTTACCCACTGTCATTTCCAGAATGATTCTATTTAAATTAAAAAAATTTATTTTTAAAATAATTTTGTTTCCTAATATATTTTAAATTCATTATTCTAATGTGGTTTTAAAAGATTTTTTATTCAAAAATGTTTCATATGGTTTTCAAAGCATCCTTTAAATATTTTCATGGATATTATCAAATGAAGAATGTTTCCAAAATATGAATGATTTAAATAGAAGTTTTTTCCGAGAGGAATGTATATTTTATCCATAAATGTTTTTAAAAAAATTTCATGATTCATATATAATTTTCCCAATTGGTTTCATAGCATTATCTTTTAAGAATGTCATATGTTTTAAATAGTGGATTTCACAGAAAAGTTATGTTCCAAGGTGTCTTTAAAAATCAATATCCATCTAATATGATATTATTTGATGTAGTTTATTATTTACAAGGTTTATGATCCATTGAAAAATATATTACTGTTTTTTTAATGGTTTACGATTATGATGACAAGTTATTTATGAAACCTGTTTCTCTTCCATGGGTAATATGATGTTAGAACTCTTATAGTACCCACTTCCTGTAATGGTTTAATCAAGGAGGAAATGATTATAAACCTGTATATCTTCAATAGGTTATGATAGTATTACACGTTTATTATACAAATTTTATATCATTGGGTATGATATAATGTTTATGAAAACCATCTCATTTTATAGTTCACAATATAATAAATTTTTTATTATCTTATGGAACATGTATGTTTGATTTTATTTTTTGTAGGTGGGACCTATATCTTCTTTACATTAATTGGGTAATGAGTGATATCACATGAGATAATGATGAGAAAAAAATCAAATGGATTGCTCCAAAAGTAAAAACATGTGTCTATTGGTCAGAAATGGTAACCTAGTGTGTCCTGATCCAAAATAGTAAATAAGTCTATCCTGATCAATATTGGGATGTTGGTGTTTTCTGATCCACTATGGGAAGTAACTATGTCCTCATCCAAATAGTGTATATAATTTTTTCATGATCCACTGTATTGATGGTCTTATTAGTTAACCTTGAAACACAATATGGTTTCTTATAGTTATAATGGTTCCATAATTATAGGACATTAGATTATAGTTCATGACTGATTTATGATGATTTTTCAATCTTATGATTATTTTCTTATAATCTTTACAGTAACTTTTCCATTTCTCATGATTATGATCATTGATCTGTTGGGTATAATCTTCAAATATTATCATCATGTTTTCATAACCCTATGTTCATGTCATGATTACTTATTTCATTCATTTACCATATTCAGTGTTTTTTCTCACCCCCATTAATATGTTTTATAATACACAGGATATGAAAAAAGTCTTTAAGTAGGAGAACTAAAGTAGAATATATTTCAGGGATATTTTTATGATCATTCACCAAACAAGATGAATGTTTTTATGCTTCCAAAGACACTAAAACTCATATTCATTAAGAATGTACTTTTTTATTGTTTTGATTATTCATCTAATATGATGTAATATACATTTATTTTATGGTCGGGTCTCTATGAATAAAATTTTACAATTCTAATGTGAGTCATTATCTTGCAAGAACAAGTCGAAAAAAATGAGTATTATTAGAAGAAATACCACAACTAAATGGAATGGATGGAGAGTGTAAACTAGAATGTGCATTATATAATTATCATACAAGGGTATACATATTATTATTTTTATTATTTAATTTTTTTCTCTGGATGAATGAAATACTTCATTAACTTCTCGAGATTCGTTAATTTCACATGTACCGAATTGTTATCCATTTTGATCCATTTGGGCTATTAAGTACCAAGCATAGGAAAGAGTTTTATCCAGTAGATAACCACTAGTTTACTCATCAATCATACCATTATCCACAAGGGAAATCCCCTTACAAAAATTTTAAATTATCATTTTCCCTTATATGGTGGTGGTTGAAACATGAGAGAAATATGCTGAATCTGTTCAAATAATCATGGAGGTTCTCTCTTTGTGATTTTCAAATGCCTTAGATTTTATTTATAAAAGATTCTGTTCATGGGGAAGGGAAACAATTCTCTATAAATATACATTTTAGTTAATTAATACATAAGTATTGTTGGTATATAGTATGTCCAATCTTTGTCTACACCCCTAAGGGAGAAAGGGAAGGCATTAAAAATAATAGAGCCCTCAGTTAAATTTTGGGGTTTCATAATGTAGCATACTATATGAATATACATGAGATGTTTTTGTGGTTACTCATTTGAAAGGCCATTCAATTTTGGAAGTAGGAGGAAGAGGCATGATCTTAGCTCAATAATTTATTCTTCCTTCATGGTATTGGATGCATGCAGGTTGGTACTCCACATCTGTGATGTTTAGTTATATTAATTTCTATTTATATAAAACAATACTTTTATAAATTTCTTCTGGTAAACATTTAGATTATATTAGGGCCACATTAGTATCCAAAAGGGGTTCATAGATGTTTATTAACTATCCTCTTGTAGTTGACATAAAGTTTTAATGAATAGTATTTTCTATTTCTTGGTGAGATTCAAGTATTACTTCTTGTCCAGATCATGTCATACTAAAATGTTTTGATTTTCTTTGGTTCTTTTGGTGTATTTGTCGTTTTTTTAATATTTTTTTAAATAAGTTAAATAAAATAAATTTCTAAAAAATAATTAAAGGAGAAAATAATAGAGAATAATATGTTATTGAATTAGATAGAGATAGAGAGAGAAGAAACACAGAAAAACAAACTACAAAATAAAGTAAACATTCAATGAGGAATGGTAAATTCCTTAAATGATAATAATAAAACGAAAATAACAAATTAAAATAGAAAAAAATGATATTGTACCCTGAGTGGTGGTGCTAAAATTTGATCATGTCGTCATGCGTGTCAAATTAGATATTTATTTTTACTTGAATTTTCATAGTATAGAAGGAACCCTAGGACATATATAGATGGATAACAGTATCATTGATTTAAAAATGAGTTTTAGATTATGTGAATAATGGTTGAATTCATTTTTGGAAAAATTGGGTCCAGATGATTGAAGAAGCCAACAGATAAAGGAAAGCGATAAAACAAATAAGAAATTAGAAGAATTGATTATGTGTGACAAACCTGTGAAAATATCATGATGTTCATCCTTCATCACTTCATGAAATATGGTTTATATCATTTAATACAATGTTTGTATCATATATAACTATAATGGTAGTATATATATAATAGGATATGTTCTATGGTTTGGTAGGAAACAAAAAATGATTCTCCGTCTACCATCTATTATTGGGTGATTTGTGTCTGGCTTCATAACTGAAACTCACTAAAGAAAAAAGAAATTACTTCACGTGTTTTTTATTTTTTGTTTTTGTTTTATTTCATTGTTATTACATGAAAAATATTTAAATATCCATGGATTTGTTTATGATTTTTCATTTGACCAATATAAACCACATAAACACTACAATTAAAATAATGAAGAAGAAGTTGTGAATGATGAGTTAAACATCACACGAACGAGTACTCACAAACCAGACCTTATTAGTTTGATTAAGATATTGGAGTAAAAAAATTTATATATTAAAATTTTATTAATGAAAACAACACATAAACCTATAATTTAGAATATTATTCAATTAATTCAAACCCAAAGCTCAGGATTTACATCGTATTCCCTCCCATGTGATCATGGGGATTTTAGAACTCAATGGGATATAAATAAACAATAGATGATGAATAATAATGTCCCAATAACCCCAAAAATAACCTATGGTTCAAAAACATTATATAATATGTTTTTTTGGGTTCACTTATTGTAAAAACATCAACATTTCTAAGAAATAATTCAAGTGCTTAAGGGACTATGTCTTTATTATGGGTCAATTTTTATTTCTTATTTATATGGATGGTTAACTAACCAAAACATTTGAAAATAACATCAAATAAATGGAGAGGAGGAACATATAGTTATCTATTAAATTGTGGTTGAATCGAACTAATTTAATGTTTGAGACCTATGCTTTGACCCAAATAAAGATTAGTAGTCCAATATAGCATGCCAAGAATGTATTCAATTGTGGGACACTTATGGTACCATATTGAAAAAATTCAACCATTGGCCCAGTTATATGAATTGAGTTCCAATAACCATAGAATCATAAAAAAATTTACAATTGGTTCAATTTATTTCATTATATGATAGAAACAATGAACTGATGTCAAATTGTTCCATTGTGAAATTGAGTATTTTTAAACATGTTTTAAAAAATTAATTGAACAAAATTTGTGAAATGGCTTTAACAATGGTATGATAAAAACCATAAAAATGTATTTTATACTTATAAGGCTCATAATATATGTTATACTTTTTTTGATCAATGTTTTCCACATAATGCTCCTCTCTAGGGTATATACTACATGAATTCTACTTGTGGTCGGATGTTGAGCCATAATAGTTATAACGACCCTTACATTACATACATTATTATTACTTCAGAATTGATTCATACTTATTAAAACATATAACAAATCCATGATAGGTGTAGGTATACTGTCTTTAAAAACTAGGAAACATAAACAACTAGCTCATAAAGCATATTTTTTGCCTCCCATTTATTTCATCATGTCTAGAGTCCCTTTTGGCATATCCTACCTAATACCCTTATTCCTGACCTCGGGAAAAGAAAACATACAGAAGGGTGAGCTCAAATGCTTAGTAAGGGTAAACGAAAAGGATAACAATCATATCATATTCATAAGAACATAACATTTTTAAAATATATTCCTGCAAAAGAGATCATAATATCATGAAATGGGATAAGTCATAGTTGTAAAATCTAATCCCAATAATCATAACTTAAAACATGAAACATTGTGTCAAACACACATAATCATAGAAAATCATTTCATATTAGTCAAGACTAATTTCCAGACTATCATAGCGGAAAAAGTCCATTTCTGAATCGAGTTCACTCCTGGTTCTAGTCCTGTATCACTGAACCGAACTAACTTTCCATTCCAGCCTTGTCTATATCATGAGATATAAATCTTTAACAAATTAATTTGAGGGAGATATAGGTCCCACCCATCTCATAATGATACCACTCTTATGTTTTCCACAACACCATAAATCATATATCATAGCATAACCAATGTAATAAAAATGCGATTCTTAAACATCATGTTATAATAAAATAATCCATAAAAGGACATAAAAAAATAATTCCATCATAACATAATCAAATCAATAGGGATAGAAATAAACCATATATTATCTTAAATGGAAAATAATATTGATAAAACACTTCAACTCCATTCTTGATGAAAATATCCTTTCCACTTCAAAAACATTTTTCCTTTCTTAACATGTCATAAAATTTTAACCTAAAATAAGTTAGTTAAAAATAAACCTGAAAACCTTTAAAGGAGGATTCATGGAAATAATGTTTTATGAAATCATAAAAACCCATACATGCCGTATAAGTTAAAAAACAATCTTCTCGTACTTCGGCTGAAAAATCCAACAAGTATCTCATACTGAAAATGAACAAAGAATCATTTCATAACCTTTATTAAAATTAACCAATAGGTAAAATTGGATTTAAAAAATTGTATGAGGAGAGAAATAATATTACATATTGAAGAAACATGGATGTGGATGATAAATATTCCCCAGTAAATTCTGAAGTATAAACAATCTCAGATACAAATGATATTGTAAGATTTTCCCATACCTTAGATCTGATAAGATTTGTACATATCTTATCCTACTGTATAATGATTTAAATAATTTCATTGACTTATTCCAGAATCATGGTAATTATTATGATATCATATATGGTCATATTCTTATCTGCTTATTAATAATATTTCATTGCTACTTGTTATTTGGGTGTTCATTGCATTATGTTCTTATGTGTCTTTTATCGAATAAATTATTATTCCACTCTTCATATTATAGCTATATCATTTATATAATGGTATTAGTATAATATATATAATATATATTCATTCAATTCATTTATATAACCATTATTCAATGAAGATCATGTAGAACGAGTGGCATCACATCGTGGAGACGGTAGGTCGTACGTACGCACAAGCGATGAAATCATTCCCATAATTTTATGAATGTAATTGGATTTGATGATATAATATTTAAGAATCTATATCATGTTATAGTAATCATATATAGTTATTTTTTTCACCATTATACCCATCCAAGTAAGGTGGTGGTGGAAGACAGATTACACCACTATGTGGAGACGGTATTTTGTACGTATGCACGCGAGGTGATTTCATTTTCCATAGGATGGATAGAAGGTGAAATAGTGTTGTTTCATATTTACAATAACATATAATTATATTAGAGATACTGATGTTATTACTTTATAATGAAACAAATAAATAAGATGAAGTTGAAGAAGAAAGAAACTTGAAAGAATCTATAGAAGAGATTACCTCTTCCTTGGTGTGTCTCTTTTAAACTTCCTCACAGGGAACTAGAGTTAGTCATTTGAGAAGACCAAAACCTCTATGATATAAATAGAGATGCTGAGAAGAGAAATGGGTAGGGGTTGGCCGAGAATGAAGGCTCAAAAGTGTGTGAAGAGGAGAGGGATGAGGTTCTCTTTTATAAGGGAGGATAGGGGCACCTTTGGAAACCTAAAAATATTAATTTATAATAAATTCATATTCAGGTTATAATGGATCCAAAGTGACTTATTTTGAGGATAGGGTGGGTATTGGTAGCAATAATCTCAACCAATAAGTTTTAGACAAGTTTAGGTTATCATTTTAACCATATCATTTAGATTTAACTCTAAGTTAAATAATTTAACTTTTACCGTGTCTTCTTGTCTTCTTACACTATGTGGTTAATAAACATACTATAAACTACCAATAGAACCCCAATTTGTTCATTAATGTCATATATATTATTATATAAGTCTTTTGGGAGATCCTTATATTTTTAGAAATAGAATATCAATTAATAATTTAATATTTGTTTTAAAAACGCTTTTATGTCAATTTTGACAATATTTTGTTTTTTGTTTTTTCTAAATTCATAACAGCATTATTACCTCAAAAGAAATTCATCTATGCAACCCTAATATGTTATATTAACCTATAAAATTATTTTAAGTCATAAAAAGTCTCAATTTACATTTATTTTGGTATTTAAAATATCAATTATGTTTACATTTCATTAATAAGTTAATTGATGCATCATCATTGTGTCATAAAAATATTAAATTATATAATGTCTAGAAATTTTAAATAAAATACAATTATATAGGAAGTATTTTTATCTTTCTAAATAATATTTATAGTAGAATTTATCTTTTGTAAAACCTTATATTGAAAATGATTTACTTCTTAAACTTTGATTTTAACTATTTTAACTTTTCTTTGAATTAAATAATAATAAATGTCCTAATATAATCCAAGTGGACCTAAAGGGTAATATTTTATCTTTAAGGTTGATTTTGGTCGAATTACACATATCCAATATAATTAGTACATGTGTTAGGGTAAAGATAATATCTTTTTTACCCTTAATTACCCTATTTACTTTTAACTGTGGTAAATAAAAATAAAAAGTTACTATTCAACAAAAATTATTTTTTTCATATTGATCCACATTTTACATACTGATATCAACCATGTCTCTCAGATTTTTGAAATTCCACACACAGAAGAGGTAAAATTCAGTTTTATGAAAATTTGCAAATTCTCCAAGGCGGTGGGTAAAAGACGGTCAAAAGTTCAATAAAATTTTAATATATCTAAAATGATTATAAAATGAATCCAATGAATTACATTGAACATATATAGGGATTTCGAATTTAATTTGTCTTAAAATAAATTAAAATAGAATAAATGATTATTTCAATAAAAAGTTGGATTTAACCAATAACTCAGTTTTTTCACTATTCATCAAAAATTGAAAGTTTTCAGAAAAATACCAAATATTCACCCTAAGCTAATTTCAATATTCCGAATCCAAAAATGAAGTCCATTTTGAAAATAAAATTTAAAAAAATTAAAAAATTGGTTTTTTCTATTCATAATGGCTAGTCTATAAAACATTTTAATAACATATCATTGTTTAGAGAAACTCAGTATTGTGTACAACACAAGCTATCGAGGAAGGTTGCTCTTGTGAGTAACGCATGCCAAAACAGTATAGTGTGTAGTGAAATATTCCTTTGTTGTTGCGTATAACATAATACATTAAAACAAAATATTTCTCATAAAATCTCATGGTGTTACATTCTACCACCCTTAAAAATAATTTCACCCTCACAATTTGTCACTTCATAACAAACAGATGTGGATACCTCTCCCTCATCATATCCTCAAGTTCCCAGGTATCTTATTCTAATTGGTGGTTCCACTATAAAACTTTAACCAAGCGAGTGGTCTTGTTACATAGAACTTTTTCTCCATGATCTAGAATCTCTATTGGTTATTCTTCATAAGAAAGATCTTGCTCCAGCAGTACAACTTCTGAGCTTAGTACATGTGAAGGATCGGGTATGTACTTTTTCATTAGAGATACATGGAACACATCATGAACTTGATAGAGATTCGGTGGAAGCACCAATCGGTAAGCTACCTTCCTAACACGATCTGGTATTTTAAAAGGACCAATATACCTAGGGCTCATCTTGCCCTTCTTTCCAAATCTCATTACTCTCTTCCCGGGAGATATTCGTAAGAATACATTATCACCCACTTAAAACTCTAGGTCTTTTCTTTGGTTATCGGTATAACTTTTTTGTCGACTCTGAGATGCTCTTATGTGTTGTTCAATAGATCGGACCTTTTTTCCATCTCATCAACAAGATCATGTCCTAATAGATTTCTTTCCCCAACTTCATCCCAACAAGTTCTAGTTCTGCATTTCTTTCATTGGAGAGCTTCATAAGGAGCCATCTGAATACTAGAGTGAAAGCTATTATTATAAGAAAAATCCACCAAAGTTAGGTGTTGATCCCAACCTCCTTTGAAATCCATAGAGTAAGATCTCAACATGTCTTCTACAGTTTGAATTGTCCCCTCAGACTGACAGTCTGTCTGAGGATGATAAGAATTTATGATACTCAACTCTATATCTAGAGTATGCTGAAGACTTTTCCAGAACATTGAGGTAAACCTCAGATCCCGATCAGATATAATGGAATGTGGAACCCCAAGTAATCTTACCACTTCCTTTATATATATCCTGGCAAGATGATTAAAAGAAAAATATTCTCTTATAGCAATGAAGTGTGATGACTTTGTAGGATGATCAACTATAAACCAGATAGAATTATTTCCTTTGGATGATTTAGGAAGTCCAGTGACAAAGTCCATAGTGATGTTTTACAATTTCGATTCTGGTATGGGTAATGGTTGTAACATCCCCTTAGACTTCTGTCTTTTAGATTTAACTTTCTGAAAAACCAAGCATTGAGAACAAATTCCGCAACATCTCTTTTCATGTCATCCCACCAGAAGTACTTTTTCAGGTCCCTATACATATTCGTGATTCTAGGGTGAACAGAGAATGAAGAACTATGAGCCTTATCCAATATTTCCTTCTTTAATTATGGGATGGGAGGAACACAAACCCGATTCCTAAACCTTATTATTTTATCATAATCAATTTGGAATTCAGGAACATTTCTCACCTTCTTTTGTAACTCTACATATTCTTTCTGTGCCTCTTTAATCTTCACATGTATATATGGTAGAACATTTATTTTAGAAAGATAATATTTTTCCCCTTCCATTATAATTCCAAGATCCATCCTTGGTAAATCCATAAATATTGGATCTTTTGTGATCCTTATCATGGATAAACTAGCATGGTCTTGTCGACTTAATGTGGTCAATCCATTTTTTTTTATAAAAATAACTTTTTTGGTAAGTGGGAAACGTACATAAAGATCGAAAACAATACTTCCATAAAAAAACAAACCCCGCTATACCACATTCAAAGTAAAAATTGAAATTCAAATTCCAGAAAACTGTACCAGTTCTATAACCACAACATCCATCCATTTCAAAATTTGAAATTCAAAAAGACAGGCAGACATACCTTCAACACTGCCTCAGTCATCGAACCGCCTCAAGACCCTCAATGACACCGAAGATAGATCGGTCATTACACCAGATCACCGGTGAGGAAGACCACCGGAGTCCATTGTCATCGTCACAAAAGAACTGTCACTGGAGATGAAAAAACACCCAAACTATTCAAACCAATAGCTAGTGAGTTCCACCTAACAGAGTCTAATGACAGCCAAAAAAGTACCCAGCAGAACACCACAAAATGAATCAAAAAAAATCTTACGGAACTAGAACGCCAAGAAACAACGAAGTCTTCAAACATTGTGATGAGTCGAACTAAATCCATTCATCGAGAGAACAACGCCATCGAAAGAGAGGAATCTCCTTCAACCCTACCACCATCACCATCCTAAATAGCCTTAAAACTCCATCGTGTTTGACCAAACATGGGGTCTTGCACGATGGGTAGGGAAATAAGGGCAGAGGAGGAGTGTTGACGCGCAAGACAAGATCTAGAACCCAAAATAAGAAGGAATCGCCCAAACGAAACCACCATCACCATCCCAAACTACCATGAGCACCAACTCGCAAGACCAATATTGGGGTCCGATGCGTTGGGTCCGATATGAAGAGGAGAGGTGAGATCGAGCGGGGCCAAGAAGAGGAAGCCAATCCAAGGCTGATAAGGGAGAAGAAACACAGAAGGTGAATGATGCGAAGTATCCTTCACCACAGGGAAATCAAACAGGAAACCCTAAAAGGGGAGGGGGTCGCTAGGGTGTCGGGGCATTGGGAGAATGGCCGGTGAAGCATCAGGGGCCATCAGGTCTAAGAGATTGAAGGACGCCAAAGTAAGACAGATGCATAAGATATCACCATATCATTTTTCATGAGAACACACCCCAATCCCTTCTTGGATGAATCACTATATATCACAATCCTTTCTCCACTACAAGGCAGTGTAAGCACAGGTGCACTGGATAACCTTTTTTTTAACTATTTGAAATTCTCTTCACACTCCTCTGTCCAAATGAACTTCAGTCCTTTTCAAGTCAGCCGGGTGAGTGGATTAGATAATCATGAAAAATCTTTCACAAAATGTCAAAAATATCCACCCAAAACAGGAAAACATCATATCACAGTTACTATTGTTGGTCTTGACCATCTTTCGATAACCTCTAATTTTTCTGGATCAACATATATCCACTCTTTTGAGATTATGTGACCCAAAAATTAAACTGTTTGAATCCAAAATTCACACTTGGTAAATTTGGCATAATGGTTTTCCTTTCTTAGGGTATTTAATACAATTATCAAGTGTTCTTCATAGTCTTCCTTGATCTTTCAGTAGATAAGAATATCGTCTATAAAGACTACCACAAAATGATTAAGATAGTCTCTAAAGAATCTATTCATTATATCCATGAAGATAGTAGGAGGATTAGTAAGTCCAAATGGAATCACTATAAATTCATAGTGTCCATACCTTGTACGTAAATATGTATTTGGTATATACTACCTTTTGACCCTTAATTGATGATACCCTGAACGAAGATCAATCTTGGAAAAGTATTGAGCTCCACATAGTTGGTCAAATAAGTCATCAATGTGTGGGAGAGGATATTTATTCTTGAAAGTGATCTTGTTAAGTTCTTGATAATCAATGCAGAGTCTCATTGATCCATCTTTCTTCATAACAAACAGAACATGTTCTCCCCAAGGTGATGCACTAGGGCGTATGAATACCTTATCAAGATTGTCTTGTGGTTTCTTCTTCAATTCCTTCAACTCAATTGGGGCCATTCTATAAGGTTTATTGGAAATTGGCATAGCAGCCTGTATGAGTTCTATTAAAAACTGAACTTCACGATTTGGTAGAAGAGCTGGAAATTCCTCTGGAAAGAAATCATCAAACTCCCATTCAATGGGTGTATTCGTAATCATGAGTTTCTCTCCAACCATTTGAGATAAATAACCTTCATTTATTGGAATCAAGACCCATAAGATGGAAAAAATTTCCACTAGAATTTTATATTCATCCTTGCATCGATATATGATCTTTGATTGATTTGGAATATAAAATGTGACTTCCCTTCTTTGGCAATCGATATGAGCTCCATATAAGGAAAGTAAATCCATGCCAAGGATCACATCAAATTCCACTATAGGAAGGATCAAAATATTTGCAAGAAGTAATTTCTCACAAACTTCAATTGGAGAATAATTATAAACTTTTGATGCAACCGTTGTGCCATTAGGAGTTGTCACAGCTAACTCAACATCTAATTGTTGAGGTATTATAGCGATACCATAAGAAAATTCTTCTGAAATAAAAGAGTGGGTGGATCCAGAATCAAATAAAACATTTTCTACTTTAGAGTGGATGGTAAGTATACCTTTCACCACTTCGTTATTGTACTCCACATCATCGATAGAAATTACATGCGACTTTCCTTTGTCTTTGTCCTTAAGAGTTTGTTGACATTGATCATCATCAACAACCCTTCGATTTGGGAAATGATTAGAATAATGCCCCATTTCCTTGCACTTGTAACATTAAAATGTAGGAGGTGCATTCTGTGTATCCTTTTATTTTTTCACATCACTAGACATCCTCTTCCCATCATTGAAACATTCAAATGCCCGATGACCTTCTTTTAAACATTTGAAACATTTACTTGTCCCTTTAATACAACTCCCTCCATGTTTATTTCCACACATTGAGCATAAGGGAAAACTCATCTTTCAGTGTTCTCTTTAGATTTACCTTTGAATTTTGTTTTCCACTTCTTATCAAACCCAAATGACTGATGGGTTACTCCAATCTACATCTCAACCTTGAGAGCACATCGAACAATTTACTCATAGAAATTGATGTCTGTTATGGATAATGCCCTTTTAAGTCTTGGTTTTAAGCCACTAAAGAATCAATCGATCTCACTCTCAGGTTGGATAATAATTCTGGAAGCATACCATGAAAGTCTTGTAAAATTTTTTTCGAAGGTACCAACAGATTCACCATACTTTTTCTTTAGTTCAAGAAATTATTTCTCCATCTTCGTTAAAAGAATACGAGGGAAGTACTTATTGAAAAATATGTTCTTGAACTTGTCCCATTCCATAGACTCAATTTCATCTCTTTTAGTCATATTCTTGATAAGATTCCAACATTGATCAGCTTTATCTTCTAAACGATATATTGCTAAGATGTCTTTATCATGTTCAGAACATTGAAGAAATGAAAATATATTTTCAGTGGTACAAATCCATTTTTCATCCACTAATGGATCAGTAGACCTGCTGAATGAGGGTGGGCACTTCCTCACGAATGATTCAACATAATTTTTCTCCTTCCTTTGCTCATTTGGAAGTCATGCATGATTCATATCTCGAGAAAGCTGTGTTAGCATGGCTACAAGATTTTTCATTCCAGCTCCCATAACATTTGGTTGTTCAGGGGGACAATCATTGCATTGCCATTCACATTTAGCATTAACACAGTTCCTTCGGGTTCTATCCATTGACTAAATCCAATAATCATAGTGTGAGAAACACTTGTTATAATAGGAAAACCAGATAATCAGGAATAAAATATCACACTTTAGGTCTTATCATATCTTATTCATGGCCATTTCTAAAATACTAATATTGTGTTCTATGCTTAGACATATCCTTAGGGTTCTTACTAAGGATTTTACATCCTAGTTTCCAAAGGTTTACTATAACATTCCTCTTATACCAACTATAACGACCCATAATTCACATAAATTATTATTACTTCAGAATTGAAGCATAATTATTACAACATATAACAAAACCATGATAGGACCATAGAGGTGCAGTGTCTTTAGAAATTGGGAAACCTATAGAACTAATTCATAAAGCATCTACATTGTCTCTCATTTATTTCGTCATGTCTAGAGTCCATCTTGTTATATCCTACCTAATACCCTTCTGCCTGACCTGTGGAAAAGAAAACATACAAAAGGGTGAGCTCAAATGCTCAATAAGGGTAAACGATGGAGATATCAATCATATCATATTTATAAGAACATAACATTTTGAAAATCTTATCCTGCAAAAGAGATCATAATATCATGACATGGGATAAATAATTGTAGTGAAATATAATCACAATAATCATAACATAAAACATGAAACATTGTGGCATAAACACATAATCATAGAAAATTATTTCATATTAGTCAAGACTCATTAACAAGAATATCATAGCAGACAAAGTCCATTTCTGAACCAAGTTCACTCCTCATTCCAGTCATGTATCACTGAACTGGGTTAACTTGTCGTTCTAGCCATGTCTATATCATGAGATATAAAGATTTACCCAATTAATTGGAAAGAGATATAGGTCCCACCCATCTCATAACGATACCATTCTAATGTGTTCCACAAAACCATAAACCATACATCATAGCATAACCCATGTAATAAAAATGGGATTCTTAAACAACATGTCATCATAACATAGTCCATAAAAGGACTTCATAAAAATAATACCATCATAACATAATCAAATCAATAGGGATATAAATAGAACCGTGTATTATCTTAGATGGAAAATTATTTTGATAAAACAGTTGAACTCCATTCTTGAGGTAAATATACTTTCCACTTCAAAAAAATTTCCTTTCTTAACATGTTATACAATTTTAAACTAAAACAAGTTAATTAAAAATAAACTTGAAAACATGTAAATGATGTTTCAAGGAAATAATGTTCTATGAAATCAATACAACCCATTCATGTTGTATAAGTTAAAAAAACATTATTCTCATACTTTGGCTGAAAAAGTCAAAAAGTATCTCATACTGAAAACGACAAAAGATTCCTTTCATAACATTTACAAAAAATTCACCTATAGGTAAAATAGTATTTAGAAAATTGTAGGAGGATAGAAATAATATTACATATTGAGGAAAACAAGGATGTGGATGATAAATATGCCCTAGTAAATTCTGATGTATAAAAAATCTCGGATAAAAATGAGATTGTGATATTTTCCCTTACCTTAGGCCTGATAAGCTTTGTATGTATCCGAACCTCCTATATAATGATTTAAATATTTTCATTTCCTTATTCCTGAATCATAGTAAGTATTATTAAATCACATAGGGCCGTATTCTTATCTTCTTATTAATAATATTTCATTGTTACTTGTTATTCGGGTGTTCATTTCTTTATGTTCTTATGCGTGTTTTGTCGAATAAATTATTATTCCACTTTTTATATTATAGATATATCATTTAAAGAATTGTATTAGTATAATATATATCATATATATTCATTAAATACATTTACATAAAAATTATTCAATGAAGATCATGTAGAACGAGTCGCATCACATCGTGGAGACGGTAGGTCATACATACACATGAGCAATGATATCATTCCCATAACTATATGAATGGAATTGGAGTTGATGATATAATATTTCAGAATCATTATCATGTTATAATAATAATATATAGTTATTTTTTTACACCATTATACCCATCCATGTAAGGTGGTGGTGGAAAATAGATTACACCACGGCATGGAGACGGTATTCCATACGTACGCACGTGTAGTGATTTTGTTTTCCATAGGATGGATAGAAGGTGAAATAGGGTTGTTTCATATTTGTAATAGCATATCATTATAGGAGTGATAATGATGTTATTTGTTTATAATGAAACAAATAAAGAAGAGGAAGTATAAGAAGAAAGAAACATGAACAAAACGATAGAAGAGATTACCTCTTCCTTGACGTGTCTTTTTAAAACTTCTTCTTAAGGAATAAGAGTTGGTATTTTGATAAGACCAAAACATCTATTATATAACTAGAGATGTTGATAAGATAAATGTTCAGGGTTTGGCCAAGCTTGAAGGCTCAAAATTGTGTGAAGAGGAGAGGGAGGAGGTTCTCTTTTATAAGGGATAGAGCGGCACCTTTGGAAACCTAAAATTATTAATTTATAATAAATTCATATTCATTTTATAATGGCTCCAAAGTTACTTATATCAAGGATATGGTGGTGATGGGTCGAAAATATCTCAAACAATAGGTTTTAGACAAGTTTAGGTTATCATTGTAACCTTATAATTTATGTTTAACTCTAAGTTAAATAATTTAACTTTTACAGTGTCTTCTTGTATTCTTACACTATATGGTTAATAAACGTACTATAAACTTCCAATAAAACCCCAATTGGTTCATTAATATCATATATATTATTATATAAGTCTTATGGCCGAACCTTATATGTTTAGAAATATAATATCAATTAATAATTTAATATTTGTTTTAAAAACTCTTTTATGTCAATTTTGACACTATTTAGTATTTTGTTTTTTCTAAATTCATAATAGCATTATTACCTCGAAAAAAATTCATCTAACCAACCCTAATATGTTATATTAACCTATAAAATTATTTTAATTCATAAAAAGTCTCCAGAACATTTATTTAGGATTTAAAATATCAATTATGTTAATATTTCATTAATAAGGTAATTACTGCATCATCATTGTGTCATAAATAAATTAAATTATTTAATGTATAAAAATTATAAATAAACTACCATTATTTAGGAAATATTTTTATCCTTCTAATGAATATTTATAGTCAAATTTATCTTATTTATAACCCTATACTGAAAATGTTTTACTTATTAAACTTTGATTTAAACTCTTTTAACTTTTCTTTGAATTAAATAATAATAAATGTCCAAATCTAATCCAAGTGGACCTAAAGGGTAATATTTTATTGCTAGGGTTGTTTTTGGTCTAATTTAAAATTATCCAATAAAATTAGGACATGTGTTAGGGTAATAATAATATCATTTTTACCCTTAATTTCCCTATTTACTTTTAACCATGGTAAATAAAAGTAAAAAAGTTACTATTCACCAAAAATTATTTTTATATTATTGAACCACCTTTTACTTATTGATATCAACCATATCTCTTGGAAATATGAAATTCCACTCACAGAAGCGGTAAAATTATGTTTTATGAAAATTTGCAAATTCTCCTTGGAGGTGGGTAAAAGACGGTCAAAAGTTCAATAAAAAATTTATATATCTAAAATTATTATAAAATGAATCCGATGAATTACATTGAACTTATATATGTATTATATATCTATTTTTACTTAAAATAAATTTTAAAAAAATATGATTATTTAAATAAAAATTTGGTTTTAAACAATAACTCAGTGTTTTAACTTTTCATCAAAAATAGAAAGTTTTCAGAAAAATACCAAAAAATAACCCTAGGCTAATTTCGATATTCCGAATCCAAAAATGAATTCCATTTTTGACGATAAAATTTATAAAATTTCAAAAGGTGGGTATTGCTATTCATAGTGGCATGTTAAAATAATATTTAAACAATATATCGTTGTTTAGTGAAACTCAGTATTGTGTACAATGCAAACAGTCGAGGAAGGTTTCTCTTGCGTGTAACACAAGCCAAGACCGTATTGTGTGTAGTTAAAGATTTCTTTGGTGTTGCGTATAACATAATACATAAAAACAAAATATTTCTCATAAAATCTCAGGGTGTTACATTCTACCCCCCTTAAAAAGAATTTCACCCTCAAAATTCGTCACTTCGTAATAAATAGATGAGGATACCTCTCACTTGTCATATCCTCAAGTTCCCTTGTAGCTTCTTCTAATAGGTGGTTCCTCCATAAAACTTTAACCATGAAAGAGATCTTGTTTCGTGGAACATTTTCGACATGATCTAGAATCTCATTGGTTGTTCTTCATAAGAAAGATCTTGCACCAATGGTACAACTTCTGAGCTTAGTACATGTGAAGGATCAGGAATGTACTTTCTCATGAGAGATACATGGAACACATCATGAACTTTAGAGATATTATGTGGAAGTTAAAATCAGTAAACTACCTTCCCTACACGATCCAGTATTTCAAAAGGACCAATATACCTAGGGCTCAGCTTTCCCTTCTTTCCAAATCTCATTACTCTCTCCCAGAGAGATATTCATAAGAACACTTTATCACCCACTTCAAACTCTAGGTATTTTTTTGGTTATTGGCGTAACTTTTTTTCGACTCTGAGTTGCTCTTATGTGTTGTTGAATAGATCATACCTTTTCTGCCATCTCATCTACAAGATCATGTCCTAATAGCTTTCTTTCCCCAACTTCATCCCAACAAGTTTAAGTTATGCATTTCTTTCTATAGAGAGCTTCATAAGGAGCCATCTGAATACTGGAGTAAAAGCTATTATTATAAAAAAACTCCACCAATGGTAGGTGTTGATCCCAACCTCATTTGAAATACATAGAGAAATCTCTCAACATGACTTCTAGAGTTTGAATTGTCCTCTCAGACTGACCGTCTGTCTGAGGATGATAAGCATTGGTGACACTCAACTATGTACTTAGAGTCTGCTAAATACTTCGCTAGAACATCGAGGTAAAACTCAGATCTGGATTAGATATAATTGAAAGTGGTACACCATGCAATCTTACCACTTCCTTTTCATATATCATGGCAAGATAATCAAGAGAAAAATCTTCTCTAATAGCAATGAAGTGTTCTGACATCTTAAGATGATCAAATATAACACAGCTAACATTATTGCCTTTGAATGTTTTTGGAAGTCCAATGACAAAGTCCATAGTGATGGTTTCCCATTTCCATTCTGGTATGGGTAATAGTTGTAACATACCCTTAGAATTATTTCTCTCAGCTTAAACTTGCTGAAAAACCATGCATCGAGAGACATATACAACAACATCTCTTTTCATGCCATCCCACAAAAAGTACTCCATCAGGTCCCTTTACATCTTCGTGCTTCTAGGGTGAACAGAGAATGAAGAACTATGAGCCTCATCCAATATTTTCTTCTTTGATTTTAGGATGGGAGGAACACAAACCTGATTCCTGAACCTTATTATTTCATCACAATAAATGTGGAATTCAGGAACATTTCTCACGTTCTTTTGTAACTATATATCTTCTTTCTGCGCCTCTTTAATCTTCACATGTATAGATGGTTGAACATTCATTTGAGAAAGATAAGATATTTCCCCTTGAATTATAATTCCAAGATCCAGCCTTTTTAAATACATAAATATTTGATCTTTTTTGATCCTCATCATGGATAAACTAGCATGGTATTGTCGACTTAATGCATCTGTCGCCTTGTTTACTTTCCCAGGGTGGTAACTAATTGAGCAGTCATAATCCTTAATTAGCTCCAACCATCTTCTTTGGTGCATATTCATCTCCTTTTGTGTGAAAATATACTTCAAACTTTTATGATCAGTATAAATATCACACCTTTCAACATAAAGATAATTCCTCCAAATCTTTAATGGAAAGATTACCATAGCTAACTTCATATAATGAGTTGGGTAATTTTTTTCATGGATTTTCAACTATCATGAGGCATAAGATATCACCATATAATTTTACAAGAGAACACACCCCAATCTTTTCTTGGATGCATCACTATAGATCACAAACCTTTCTCCACTAAAAGGAAGTGTGAGCACAGGTGCACTGGATAACCTTCTTTTTAACTCCTTGAAATTCTCTTCACACTCCTCTGTCCAAATGAACTTAACTCCTTATCGAGTCAACCTGGTGAGTGGATTAGATAATCGTGAAAAATCTTTTACAAAACGTTGATAATATCCATCCAAACCAAGAAAAATTCGGATCTCAGTTACTGTTATTGGTCTTGACCATATTTCGATAACCTCTTTTTTTGTTGGATCCACAGATATCCTCTCTTTTGAAATTATGTGACCCAAAAATGAAAATTTTTGAAGCTGAAATTCACACTTGGAAAATTTGGCATAAAGCTTCTCCTTTCTTATGGTCATTAATACAATTCTCAAATGATATTCATGTTATTCCTTTCTCTTTGAATATACAAGAATATCGTAAATAAAGACTACCACAAACTGATCAAGATAGTCTCTAAAGACTCTATTCATTAGATCCATATATAAATAAGGGAAATTAGTAAGACCAAATGGAATCAAATAAATTCATAGTGTCCATTCCTTGTACGGAAATTCGTCTTTGCTATATCCTCCCTTTTTAACCTTAATTGAAGATACCATGAATAAAGATCAATCTTGGAAAAGTATTGAGATCCACATAGTTGGTCAAATAAGTCATCAATGCTTGGGAGAGGATATTTGTTCCTGATAGTGATCTTGTTAATATCTTGATAATCAATGCAAAGTCTCATTGATCCATCTTTCTTCTTAACAAATAGAACAGGTTCACCCCATGGTGATGCACTAGGGAATATGAATCCCTTATCCAGATTCTCCTAGAGTTTCTTCTTTACTTCCTACAAATCATTTGGGGCCATTATATAAGGTTTATTTGAAATGGGCATAGCACCTGGTATGAGTTCTATTAAAAACTCAACTTCACGATTTGGTGGAAGACCTGGAAATTCCTCTAGAAAGACATAAGAAAAATCTCATACAATTTTATGTGTTCTTAATCATGAGTTTCTCTCCAGACATTTGAGAAAAATAACATTCATTTATTGGAATCAATTCTCATAAGATGGATTAAATTTCAACTGTAAGGTTATATTCATCCTTGCAATGATAGATGATCATTGATTGATCAGGAATATGAAATGTGACTTCCCTTCATTGGAAATTGATATGAGATTCATATAAGGAAAGCCATTACATTCCAAGGATCACATCAAATTCCACTATAGGAAGGATCACAAGATTTTCATGAAGTACTTTCCCACAAACATCTATTGGAGAAGAATTATAAACTTTTTATGCAACTATTGTGCCGTTAAGAGTTGTTAAAGCTAACTAAACATCTAATTGTTGAGTTAGTATGGTGATACCATTAGAAAATTATAAAGAAATAAAAGAGTGGGTGGATCCAGAATCAAATAAAACATTTGCTACATTATAGTGGATGGTAAGTGTACCTTTCACCACTTCGTTATCGTACTTCACATCGCCGATTGAAGTTGCATGTGACTTTCCTTAGTCTTTGGCCTTAAGATTTTTTTGAAATTGATGGTCATCAATAACCCTTGGATTAGGGCATTGATTCTCATAATGACTCATTTCCTTGCACTTGTAACATTGAAGTGTAGGAGGTTCATTCTATGTTGCCTTTTCTTTGTTCGCGTCAATAGACATCTTGTTCCCATCATTGTGGCATTCAAATGCCTGATGAGATTCTTTTAAACATTTGAAGCATTTACTTGTCCCTTTAGGAAAACTCCCTCCATGTTTTGTTCCACACTTTGAGCATAAGGGAAGACTAATGTTCTTTTCAGTGTGCTCTTTAAATTTCCCTTAGAATTCCATTTTCCCCTTCTTATCAAAACCATATGACTGATGGGTTACTCCAATATCTATCTCAACCTTGAGAGAATATCGAAAAATTTCCTCATAGCTATTGAAGTCCCTTATGTATAACTCCCGTTTAAGACTTGGTTTTAAGCCAGTAAAGAATTAATCGATCTTACTCTCAAGTTGGATAATAATTCCGGAAGCATACCTTGCAAGCCTTGTAAAATTTGCTTCGTAGGTACCAAAAGATTCACCATCCTTTTTCTTCAGTTCCATAAACTCCTTCTCCATCTTTGTACGAAAAATACGAGGGAAGTACTTATTGAAAAATATATTCTTGAACATTTCCCATTCCATGGACTCAATTTCGTCTCTTTTCCACGTATTATTGATAATATTCCACCATTTATTAGCTTCACCCTATAAACGATATACTGTTAAGATGACTTTATCATGTTTAGAACATTGAAGAACTGAAAATATCATTTCAGTGGTACTGATCCATTGTCACCCAATAATGGATCAGTAGACCCGCTGAATGAGGGTGGACGCTGCCTCATGAAGGATTCAACAGAATGTATCTCCTTCCATTTCTTGTTTGGAAGTCTTGCATGATTCATAGCTATAAAATGTTGTGTGAGAATGGCTACAAGATTTTGCATTCCAACTCCCATAAAGTATGGTTTTTTAGGGGGAAAGTCACTACATTTCCTGTCGCATTCAGCATTAACATGGTTCCTTCGGGTTTTAGCCATTGACTAAAACCAATAAGCATAGTGTGAGAAACACTAATCATAATAGGAAAACCACATAATCGAGAATAAAATTTCACACTTTAGGTCTTATCATAGCTTATTCATGGACATTTATAAAATACTAATATTGTGTTATAGACTTAGACATATCCTTAAGGTTCTTACTAAGGCTTTCACATCCTAGTTTCCAAAGGTTGACTATAACTTTCCTCTGATACCAACTATAATGACCCATACATTACATACATTTTTAATACTTCAGAATTGAAGCATACTTATTACAACATATAAAAAAACCATGATAGGAAAGTATAGGTATAGTGTCTTTAGAAACTGGGAAACATAAACAACTGGTTCATAAAGCATCTACATTGTCTCCCATTTATTTCATCATGTCTAGTGTCCCTTTTGGCATATCCTACCTAAAACCCTTCTTCCAGACTTGGAAAAAACATACAAAAAGGGTGAGCTCAAATGCTCAGTAAGGGTAAATGAAGGAGATGTCAATCATATCATATTCATAAGAACATAACATTTTGAAAATCCTATCCTGCAAAAGAGATCATAATATCATGACGTGGGATAAATCATAGTAGTGAAATGTAATCCAAAAAATCATAACCTAAGACATGAAACTTTGTGGCATACACACATTATCATAGAAAATCATTTCATATTAGTCGATACTCATTGCCAGGACTATCATAGCAGACAAAGTCCATTTTCGAACTAAGTTCACTCCTCATTCCAGTCCTATATCATTGAACCGGATAAACTTTTTGTTCCATCCATGTCTATCTCATGAGATATAAATATTTAACCAATCGATTGTAGGTAGATATAGGTCCCACCCATCTCATAATGATTCCATTCTTATGTGTGCCACAAAACCATAAATCATACATCACAGCATAACCCATGTAATAAAAATGGGATTCTTAAACATCATGTCATCATAACATAATCCATAAAAGGACTTCATAAAAATAATTCCATCATAACATAATAAAATAAATAGGGATAGAAATAGAACCCAATATCATATTAAATAGAAAATAATTTTGTTAAAACACTTGACCTCTATTCTTGAGGAAAATTTCCTATCCACTTCAAAAACATTTTTCCTTTCTTAACATGTCATAAAATTTTAAATAAAAATAAGTTAATTAAAAATAAACATGAAAACATGTAAAGGAATCTTCAGGGAAATAATGTTCTATGAAATCATAAAAACCCATTCATGTTTTATATGTTAAAAATCATACTTCTCATACTTTGGCTGAAAAAGTCAAAAATGAATCTCGTACAGAAAATGACAAAAGATTCATTTCATAACTTTTACTAAAAATTCACAAATAGGTAAAATTGGATTTAAAAAATTGTATGAGGATATAAATAATACTATATATTGAGGAAACGTGGATGTGGATGATAAATATTCCCTAATAAATTCTGAAGTATAAACAATCTCGTATAAAAATGAGATTGTGAGATATTCCATTAACTTAGGTCTGATAAGCTTTATACGTATCCAAACATCCCGTATAATGATTTAAATAATGTCATTGACATATTTTATAATCGTAGTAATTATTAGGATATCATATATTTTCATATTCTTATCTGCTTATTAATAATATTTCATTGCTACTTGTTATTAGGGTGTTCACAGCTTTATGTTATTATGCGTGTTTTGTCGAATACATTATTATTATACTTTTTAGATTATAGATATATCATTTACAGAATTGTATTAGTAAAATATATATCATATATATTGATTCAATTCATTTATATAACCATTATTCAATGAAGATCATGTAGAACGAGCTGCATCACATCTTTGAGACGGTAGACCGTACGTACGCACGAGCGATGATACTATTACCATAATTATATGAATGGAATTAGAGTTTATGATATAATATTTCAGAATCAGTATCATGTTGTAATAAAAATATATAGTTATTTTTTTACCCCATTATACACATCCATGTAAGGTGGTGGTGGAAAACAGATTACACCACGGCATGGAGACGGTATTCTATACGTACGCACGCACGGTGATTTCGTTTTCCATAGGATGGATAGAAGGTGAAATAGGGTTATTTATTATTTTATAATAACATTTCAGAATATTATTGATACATATGTAATTAATTTATAATGTAACAAATAAATAATAGAAAGTAGAAGAAGAAAGAAACTTGATAGAATCGGTAGAAGTGATTACCTATTCCTTGACGTGTCTCTTTTAAACATCCTCTTAGGGCACTAGAGTTAGTCTTTTGAGAAGAAACAAACCTCTATTATATTAATAGAGATGTTGAGAAGATAAATGGTCAGGTTTTGGCTGAGCTTGAAGGCTCAAAATCGTCTAAATATGAGAGGGAGGAGGTTCTCTTTTATAAGGGAAGAGAGGGCCACCTTTGGAAACCTAAAAAAATTAATTTATAAAAAATTCATATTCAGTTTATAATGGATCCAAAGTGACTTATTTCGAGGCTAGGGTAAGGATGGGACAAACTCCTCTCAAACAATAGGTTTTAGACAAGTTTAGGTTATCATTTTAACCTTATCATTTAGATTTAACTCTAAGTTAAATAATTTAACTTTTAACATGTCTTCTTGTTTTCTTACACTATATGGTTAATAAATTTACTATAAACTGCCACTTGAAACCCAATTGGTTCATTAATGTCATATATATTATTATATAAGTCTTTTGGATGAACCTTAGATTTTTAGGAATAGAATATCAATTAATAATTTAATATTTGTTTTAAAAACTCTTTTATGACAATTTTGAAACTATTTGGTATTTTGTTTTTTCTAAATTCATAACAGCATTATTACCTCAAACAAATACATATAACCAAACCCTAATATGAAATATTATCCTATATAATTAGTTTAATTCATAAAAAGTCTCAAATTACATTTATTTGGGTATTTATAATATCAATTATGTTAATATTTCATTAATAAGGTAATTATTGCATCATCATTGTGTCATTAATAAATTAAATTATTTAAAATCTAAATTTTTTAAATAAAATACCATTATGTAGGAAATATTTTTTATATTTATAATTAATATTTATAGTAGAATTTATCTTATGTATAACCCTATATTGAAAATGTTTTACTTATTAAACTTTGATTTTAAATCTTTTAACTTTTCTTTGAATTAATTAATAATAAATGTCCTAATCTAATCCAAGTGGACCTAAAGGGTAATATTTTATTCCTAAGTTTGGTTTTGGTCGAATTAAATTTATCCAATAGAATTAGGACATGTGTTAGGGTAATAATA
Organism: Viscum album; assembly: GCA_963277665.1. Taxonomy (NCBI): domain Eukaryota; kingdom Viridiplantae; phylum Streptophyta; class Magnoliopsida; order Santalales; family Viscaceae; genus Viscum; species Viscum album. Next base: position 1,623,318,173 of record OY728129.1, read on the forward strand.
ATAACATTTTTACCCTTAATTACCCTATTTACTTTTAACCGTGGTAAATAAAAGTAAAATGTTACTATTCACCAAAAATTACTTTTATCTTAATAAAGCATATTTTACATACTGATATCAACTGTGAATTCCGGATTTTTGAAATTCCACTCATAGAAGTGGTAAAATTAAGTTTCGTGAAAATTTTCAAATTATCCTAGGATGTAGGTAAAAGACTTTCAAAAGTTCAATAAAAAATTTATATATCTAAAATTATTGTAAAATGAATCCAATTAATTACATTGAACTTATATATGTATTATTTATCTATTTTTAATTAAAATAAATTTAAATAAAATAATTTATTATTTAAATAAAATGTCGATTTTAACCAATAACTCAGTGTTTTCACTATTCATCAAAAATTGAAAGTTTTCATGAAAATAACCAAAAATTTAACCTAGATAATTTCGATATTCAGAATCTAAAAATGAAGTCCATTTTGAAAGGTAAAATTTCTAAAATTTCAAAAAGTTGGTATTACTATTCATAATGGCTAGTTATATAATATTTTAATAACATTTTGTTGTTTAGAGAAACTCGGTATTGCGTTCAACACAAGCTATCGAGGAAGGTTGCTCTTAGGTGTAATGCAAGAAAAGATAGTATTGTGTTTAGTGAATGATTCCTTTGGTTTTGTGTATAACATAATACATAAAAACAAAATATTTCTCATAAAATCTCAGGGCGTTACAATAGTAGTCCTCTACATGATGGAATTCAATGTAACTGTTTTCTCTGAAATAGAATTTCATTTTATTCAAAAGGTTCCTCCACATAGATTATTAATAATTGGAATTTCCTCCAAACATGAGGGACTTAGGAAAATGAGTCCATTAATCTCATATGTAGAAAAATTTACATGTGATTTCTTTTCTCCGCTAGAAGAAAAAATGGGGGGACGATCATTCTCTGAATCACTATTGGATCACCTACCTTCCAATGTGACAAAGGAATTCCCTAATTATTTTTTAAAAATAAATTAGAATGAATGAATAATCTTTGGTTAGACCTATTTAAAGAACCCCTTGGAAAATATGAAGAATAAACCAAGAAGATGACGAAGCAGCTGGCTAAAGATTACACACCAGTCATGTTTTGGCCCTTATCTACTCCTCAATACATAATTCAAAATGCATTTTATAAAAAAATTGTTCATCTAATCCACCTACTTATATATAAAACTCTTCATAACTTAATAGAAATGATATTACCTTGTGATGTGTATCAATGTCGCATCAAGGTAATATAATGGATACAATTTCTAATTGACTTGGCATCTCTTCAAGATGCATAACATCTGAAAAGTTTTGAAACGTCAAAAATACCTTCAGTGTACATTTACTAGTTCATTAAATGAATTTTTTCATTGGATCATCAATATCCCCATCTAGTTTTCATATCATCGTAATGGGTGAACACTAAGCATTGTGTTTCACCATATTCCCTAATCTTCAATGCACTCCAAAGATGGTGTCATGCAATTTTATAGCATTGCTTCCACTTCAACAAATGGACTCTGATCACATTCTAAAACATGACAGAGAAAATAGACATTGATCAACTCTCACAAATGTTAGGATAGAAGAGGGAATTCCATTGAATGTCTTTCGAATCATGAATCTTTAAATATACAATAGTAATACCACTTATGGGACATAAATTTTCAGATATTGATCTTGTAAAATATATTACAAAGGACATTAGAAGCACATGGTCTATGTGAAACCAAAATGATATCCCCAGCCCTTGTTTGTGCATTACTCTGAAAAATCTCGATGGCAGCCACAATATTAGTATCCACTGCAATCCAGGAGAAACCCCAACCTTTAGGGATGTTGAATTTCTTAACAAAGTCATCTGATTTTAGAAATCCAATATCGTAGAGTGGTGGAAGTGAAATGGGAATAGCACAATCCCATTGGTTTGGGGAATTTTTTTCCTATACAACCATTTACTTAATAGTAGTTAGTCTTATCCCTGGTATGGGGAAACCATATAATTAATCCTCCATGTGCATCCCATCTTGTGATCCAGCACCTTCATTGAAAACACACATAGCTACATTTTCTAGAGATTCTATTTGGTTCACCATCTATCAAATGGATCCAAGAGAACCATTGAAGGAGATAATAAGGCCATAGGGAAAGAGATGAAAAATTCAATCTTGTAAATAGATTGATGAAGAACATTGAGTGAGTTATGTATTTGTTTATGTCATTAACACCTCCCATGAAAACCCTATAAAATGTGGCCAATACAAAGCATCCGAAGGATGAGTTTTCAGTTCCAAATATACTACACCAATAATTTATTTATTGTTGTTTGGAATAAAATTTATGTGCGATTTCTATGAATCCAGGTGTCCCCTCAATCTCTCCAACACTACCTCCTTATAGAATTTCCAAAAACGATACGGGTAAAGTTAATTTTTGCCTCATCACCTTCTTAAAGAGGCGGAACACCTTACAATTGAGGAGAGATTCACTCGGCAAGAGGAATAATAGAAGGAATTCAAAAGACCCAAAATAACTACTCTAATGTATCATTAATTCTGGATATGTTCTTCAATAATATCATGAACCTGCACTCCAAAATTGGGAACCAAAAAAATAGGGTTCACTATAAGAACTGAAATAGAACCAGAACATCCCATAAATATAGGATACCACTAATAGATATACATGGATCCCCAAACTGCTGATCATTGGTTCCATCTATTGTATACATAACCATAATAGGGGAAGGAACATTCATACAGACTTGCACCTATAGTTTATTTATGGAATATACCACTAGGGTCACCACTGTTGTCCCTACCGACTAATAAACATATTCTATCTCCCCCTCATCAAAACATTACACAAGGTATCATCAATACTATTGATTAATTAATATATTTATTTGAATTAATATAGGATTGGTGTCCCCTATTACCGGAATCGATGAATCCTTACCCCCAATGGGTATATCCAACTCTTCACCCATAGATCATTGGGAACACTACCATTCAAATTTTCAATGGTTTGGGGGACCCAGATATGAATTTTATTCATTTATTATCCAACTACAATCTTACTATGGTACCTCTGCACAATAGGAATTAGAGATAGTTGGGTTCTTCATGTAGTAATTATAGGGGCCGACCATTGTATGATGGACCAACTTCTTGTCTTTCAATTTCATGATGGGAAGATCTCAATCGGATGTTTATCATCCAACTTAACTTCAAATTTTAGAAGGGAAATGTCAATGAACTATCTAAGTGTAAGCTATATAGGAATGACTGGGTTTCAAATTTCATTTCTTGGTGGAAGGGGTTGACATAATCTTTAAGGATACAACTTCTTCAAGAATATTTATTGTCCCACATTATATTGATGCTTCACAGTGAATCAACCACACCACTCAATCTAATGAAATATAAAAGAGGGTTTTGGGACCATGGTGTAATTTGTAAATTAATTGAATATTCTATCATGAGAACCATATATATGTATCCTAAAAAATCATCTAAAGAAAATAGGTTGTGGAAACAAGAGGCTCCCACAGTTACACTTAAGCATACCCATGCACCTCATCCAAATCCATATCATGAAACAAATCATGTGGTTCATCCTCCTAAGTATTAGAAAAAATGAAAACCACAGTAGTACAAGAAAAGGGAGAAGAATATTAAATATTTTGAGGAGATAAAAAATAAATATAATATATTTAAAAAGAAAAATTTCAGGGATAATTCATATTGGAATTCTAAAAAATGTGATCTGGTTTCCAAAGGCCAAGAATCCTAGCCAATATGGTGATGTAGAAATAATAAACTATAACCCCTTCCATCGAGAATTTGGGTACAAAATACATGAATTGTTTTCGTTCAGATCCATCCTATATATAATGGTGAACTCTAGGTATGTAATGTTGGGTAAGACACTAGATCAAGTAGCATATTTTTCAACCACTAATCCTAAAATTGATAAATAATGGAAAAAAGTTAATAGAAATGGTAAAAAAAACCTTACATACTGGATGGTCATAAATACAGTCAATTGGATGCATTTTATCCTCCAAGAATAGTTGAAACAACCAACAGTGCCTTTGTCCACTTCTACAATGGCATAACCGACTCCACTATTTCCATAGTCTTCTAAAATCCTATCGTATAACAAAATAAATGGATACTAGGGGTGGAATAAAATGTGGAACACTTAAAATGTACCAAGGAAAATTTTTTATTCTATATTATTAGACTTCATTAATACATTCAGAAATAGGTTCATCACCTTGTCAAATGGTATAACAAAAGTCAACCAGCTAGTTGGAATCCCCATCAGAAGAGGAGTTGATCTAAGGATCGATCAATTTTATTACCATAGTGGATTACTTCTTAGATGGTTACTGTGACTAGGAACCCAAGTTATCTACATCTGATTTTGGAATAGGTGGAAGTGTCTATAAAGGTCAATGATGCTAGGGGGGACCTAGTCATGGAAGAAGTCATTGCTTAAGCCACATCTATACCTGAACCCTCTATATGGCCAAAACTCATGGGAGAGATATCCAGTGTGATTAGAAAGATATATAATATTCTCCCAAACATTCTAGGTTTATCCTAACATGATCATCTAGGAATATCTATTATATAAGGCATGATATCCTAATCAGCCACGGTGAGCTGGTAAACCTGGTCAACCTAAGACACCAAGGGTAGAATCACAACCGACTTCTTTTCTAAGTGATTGTCCTTTTATATCATGTTATTCAATTTCTAACACTACTATAAAATATAAACCCTTGTTAGGACGTTCATACCTTTAGAAATATGTATGAAGTCATTAAATAATTATACCTCATACTTTCAAAGTTATCAATCTTGGATGAATTAAGTCTATCAGAAGTCATCTGGGAAGAAATCACTGGGGATTTATGAATCCATATAGAGTTTGAGGTAGATGTTGTTGCTGCCAATTTATATCCAGAATATAATTATGACGATAAATTCCACTCAACCATCTCTTTCACAGAAATATACTAATAATTCATTACTCGGTATTATTCATGTTCAAAAAATTCTCCAATTGGGTTTAAATGAATCCCATTTCTCCCCACCTCTCAAATTCTATAGAATTATGACATGAACAAGAGAAATCCTTTGGGGAAAACAAAACTATGTACTCGATTAGGGGATCTCATGTCTAACTAAGAATTCATTGTTCCTTAGAAAGATATGACCATATCTGATCCTTTGGGATGGACTTGGTTACATAAACATTGGACTATTCCATCATCATAACAAAATTTATACAAATATTACATTAATGGGAAAATTGTGACATTTCATAGTGATAAATCACATTAAAATCCTACTATTCAAAATACAATTTTGCTAGATTCTATTAGAGGGTTGGGAAATAACCTCGGATTGAAAATGATTCCCAAATAAATGTGTTTAATGTCCTAGAGATTACTTTGGATATTATATTAATGATACAGAGTGCAAATTATGTGTTTCCCATCAATCCAATCAACAATCTGAGTCAAATTTCAATCACATATTAATAAATGTTCATGATATCTATCATAAATACTGACCTTAAAATTAATGTAGAGGTCATTGACTCTTTATAAATTAATAAAATATCATTTTATAATTCCATCATCCAATCCCATAACTTTCAAAAAAACACTACCTCTTTAATTATGTTTGATTTAGTTTCTTCATCTTCTAAATTTCATTAGCATTTCCACTCCCCTTACAAGTTCGGAAATCTCCCTTCAGACATACTTCCCCTATGAACAAGGAAAGGGTGTATGAGGAGAATCATGTTGTATAGAAGGATGAATTTAGGTATTCCCCAACCACATTCAAGGATTATTTATGTACTACCATTGAAGAACTTAGTGAAATAAATCGAGGTACACAGGAAGATCCATAACCCATATAAATTAGTCCATCAATGGATTTCAAAGAAAAAGTTATATACAACTCATTCTTGATGAATGACATGGATAGTTTCTCTTGTAATTACATTGATATGGTTGTCCTTGATCCTGATATGGCCACCCATAACTTGGTTTTTTCATTAAATCCATGAGGATATAAATAGGCAGTGAAAACAAAAAACATTAAGAGAACCTCTAAAATTAACGCCAATGTGGAAAATCCTATCTAGGATGACTTCATCCATGAATTTTAGCATCCAAAATCGTTGGATAACATTATCATGCTGGGTAAGAATAATGGGAAACTTTTATTCTATATTATTTTTAAATATCTCAATAAACATTGTATAAAATATGATTTACCAGTCCTAGTCATAGAACTACTGATCTATGAAATGGATGGTTACCAAGCCCTCTCCTTTGTGAATAGATATTAAGGGTACAACCAAATCTAGATGGCCCAGATGATGATGAATCCACCACAGTTAGGTCCCCTAGGGATTATTCTTCTATTAGGAAATTAATTTTGTCATTAAAAATGTTGGCACTATATACCAATATGTCAGGTATCATATATGAAAACCCATTATGGGAAAGATTATTAAATGATTCAATGACAATCGAGTGGTTATGTATCAGTAGCATTTTAATCAACTATTTGATCTCAAGACCATTGTAAATATTCTACGACAACCTATCACAAAGATGCTTTCTATGAAATATGCTTTTACGGTAACCTTAAGAAAATTTCTTAGAATTGGTGTTTTCCATGATTACATAATATTAGAAGTAGAAAAGGTAAAGGCTATCTATAACATTTCACATACTTGAAACCTATAATAGTTTAGTGTAGTTTAAGTACACATAGACTACATCTGATACTTTATATTCAACCTCACATGTACGTTTTTTCTCTTCAGCAGGTTTATGAAGAGGGGGGGTCACATAACAATGAACTAAAAACATCTTGGAAGCATTATTTACCCTCAATAAATATATATTGATCCCAGCTATGATAATGCCACCTTCTAAAGTTAATCCACTCATTTGTATGTGATATCCTGAGAGTATTCATTGGGTGTTATACTAATGAAAAATAATGACTCTGAAATTGAAAACAACCTTTATTATATTAGTGTAGTCTTACATGATGTTGAGACTCATTTTTTGGAAATTGAGAACATCTATATAGAATTAATATTCATTGTTTACATAATAAGGAAATACCTGCATCACCATGAGGACCATTTAGTTTCTCATCATTACCCACTAAACTATATCCATAGTCATCATATGATGAAATGATGTTGGGAAATGTGGTCTATTATGATGCAGTAGTTTGTATATTTTTAGTGCCTAAGAAAGTAGTGAATGGTCAGACCGTGATATATTTTATTTCAGAATATGAATCTATAGAAATAATTCCATAAAATAAATAACTTTTAGATAATGAGATATTTTATATTCTAAAAGGTTCCCAAATTTTGTAATTATATTTGGATGGTGCATCCATTATTCAGAAAATGAAGATAATAGAAGGCCCTAATCTCCAAAAAATGGTGTTAGGTTTGGTACTCATCTATGTAGAAAAGGTAGTCTTATTTTTCTCTTTGTTTTGTTAACAGTTTTCACAAACAATGAGGCAAAATATGAGGCCCCTATTTGGGGCCTAGATCTAGATCTCTATATACAAATTATCAACATGGAGGTAAAATATATTTCATAGTTGTTAATCCAATTGATCAACAAGTATTATACAATCCTAAATGAAGATGAAATACCCCTTATTGACTATGAACAAGGGTTAATGGTAGGGTTAACCTAGAATCCAACATTGTATCATGTACAATGATCATAGATTGCACATTGAGATGAATTGTAATATAAATATACATCTTTTAAAGATCTAAAATGGGACGAGACAGTCATCAGCAATATATATTTCATAATTATCTCACCATTTTATCCTGCCGTCTTGTAATAGATCATTAGAATAATCAATGTCAATGACAATTATGTTATTAATACTGGTAGGATTATACCAATCATTGAATATCATTATAATGGTGCATTCAGATTAGAAATATATATGAATGAGTATGGTTTAAGATGTTCTATAAATTTTGTTCTATATGATATATGAAATCATCAAAATGTCCTCTATAAGATAAGATTTTATGGAGTCCTTATCAGTTGTATCAATAGAGAAGAGACTAATAATACCCTAATATAAGTATATAAGGGAGATTGTGGTGACCACCATTTAGGGTTCAAACATTCCCATAAAATTCGGAGGCTTTGGTTCTTCTGGCATAATATGAGGTAGTATTGCAAAAATTTCACCAACTTGTGTTATTCCTACAAGGTGCATCCCATCTCCATGCACCAACCACGAAATTTGATACAAACTAAAAAATACTCCACATTATTTTTAATGTGGGGAATGGATTTTGTGGGACTATATCATCCATCAACATCTATGATATTCAAACCCATCCAAACTACAACCGAATTCTTCCCCAAATGTGCTCAGGCAACACCCCTAAAATAATTCGGGACCTAAATAATCTTTATCTTCATAAAATCAAACATCATTCCCAAATTTGGGGCCCCTAAAACAATAATGATAGAAAATAGAAATATTTACATTTTTATGAGTTTAAGAAGTTGTAACATGATTATAATATCAAATCCAACCACTCGACACACTATCAATTAGTAACTAATGAACAAATATATTACTCAAACAAGACACTATAGAATGTACTCAGAATATAGTGGATAAAGATAAAAATTCATGGCCATTGAATTTCATTTATTTCATGTGGGACTACTAAACCACAAACCAAACTAAAACATGTTCGTCCATATATTCACTTGTATACAGAAGAAAAGGAGTCCTTCCCATAGAAGTGTAATTTCCCTTACTCAACACTTCCATTTTTGATCATCTATCTATTGATAATCAATCCCTGAAATGACTAGATTAATTGAAATGACTCTATGAGAAAATAATAAACACAATACATCACTTGGAGTTCTATCAAAATTGGATAACATGATCTTTTAAAAATAAGTTCTTATTACGTTTATTCCTCTATGTAGGACTAGTATTATTCTTTAGGACTCCAATGATGCCTAGGAAGATGACTCTAAACCTTGAGTTAATTTTTTAGGGTCCTCATTACATACATAAGGTACTCTATAAAAGATCTTATTCTTTATTCTCTATGGATGGAGAGATTATTACCACCCCCAACAATATGAAGATTGTTAAAAAGTAATTTGTGTGACAAAAAGAACAAATTTACAAGATACAACACATTTAAACTTCATAGTTGGCCCTTGTAGGATGACCTCAAAACCATGAAATTTCATACATCTGGAAATATGATATATTTCATGACCTCGAAATCTTTCTTGCATGAATTTCAACTAAGTGGAATAATGGTTATGTTTTCATGACTTTAAAAGGACTTCCATATGGTCTTAGTTGTATGAACCAAAACAATAACATGTCATAGTCTGAGGTATAAGAATTTAAACTACATAGCCCAATTACATAGTCATAATAAATTTAACTATAAGATGGTTTCTATTCTTAATGACTTGAAACATCATGGTTCACATACTTGTTTAATAACATAAAACTATTTAGCATTTTAATATGTGTTTGAGTAGATCCAAATAATTTATGCTAATACACCACCAAACCTTTCATGAAGTTACTATTTCTAGATTGATTTTTAATTTAATGAGAGACATAGTGACACCTGGATCTCAAAGCCTAGGTCAATCAACAAAAAATGTCCCTTACTTATGTACGGTCTAGACCTACTGAGGGAACATTTCAATAACTATGACTACTTTATTATCATTATAATACGATACATAGAAATTCGTGAATCTTATATTCTTTCCCAGCCACCAAAAAAATATAAATTCACATATCCTTCACTTTTATTTCCTTTTGTGTTGGAATAACATTTTTCAATCTTTGTTTTTCACACCTAGAATAATTCACATGAGCATATTTGATTTGGTATAAGTGATCAATTCATAAATAAGGAATATAAATCCACATCAATATTTTCATAGACCTAATCACATAACCTTAAAAGTGACATTATATGGAATTGAAAACATTTATTTAAAAAATATGTTTTTTATGAACTATTTTGGTCTTTAATATCTTTCCCAAGAGATATTCAGTGATGCCCAAATCCTACATCCTAGTACAACCACAATAGGGAAATTCCCCTATTCACCAATGTATGAGTAAAATCTACATGAGAGTATACAATGTGTTATCTCAGCCATTTCATGAGACTATATTAAAAAACATGTATTTTTTTAACCACACAAGAATTCATTTAGTTTGGGGTATATTCATTAGAACTATATGTGGAATCATTCTTGCTTCAATGAGATACATAGTGACACATGGGACCTATACCCTGGTCCAGATACAACATTCTTTTTTTCATGTCAATTAACCATTATACTTACTACATTAAGTTAAAATACAATGAAAATGTATTTTAAACATGACATATAACTTTATAATTTTCATGAATTATGTGTGGCTTGATTATCATTCCAATGAGATGTGTAGTGAATCATAAAATCATTTCTTAATCCCATCCATATAGTAAAGAAAATACCCCCTCTCCAATATAAAAATAAATATATAGGATACCATAATTTTGGATCCCATCATTAGGGGCCCAATAATGAAACAATAATTCCCCCTTGAATGTATAATTCAGATCTATGAAAGGGAATTTACAATTTATAGGAAAACATAGTCAAAAAGATTCATTTCAAATTGGAAAAATTCTTCTTACATGTCATATTCATAATCTATAAAACATTAATTTATTTATAATCATTCTCTATATACTAGAAAGTTGAATTTATGATACATGTGGACTCCCATTTTCGATAATTCATTAACACATCCTATTAGAAAATTCATATGTAACCCACCAATAGGGAATGTCAGACAGAGGATAGCACTTTTTTAATATCATGTAGCATTTCTTAGTTGTTTTTTCATAATGATGCAAAAAAAATTCAAATACAATAACATTAATCCTTGAGAGATTCATTTCTATCTTTTAATACATGAAGACAACATACTAGATCCTACTATTCATCTATATTTGTCATCATCCATCTTATTCATGACCCATGACATTAATATTTATTTGTGACACCCCAAGATCATGGTTCAAAATTTTCTTCCCTTTCGTTTCAGGTAATTAAGAATAAACGGGATCATGTAGGCATCATATTACATAATGTTTTAATAGAACTATGGTCCTAGTCATATAAACAAAAACTATAGAATCCATATCTTCCACTCCTTAATGACATTAAAATTAATAATAATTCATAACCACAGGTCTTTAAACTACATGGTATTCCTTGAACTATGTATGGATTTATTATCATTCAAATAAGATATGTAGTAATGCTCATACCATATGCCACAATAAAAAAACCATCTCATATCTACATGATTTTTTTTTCAAATAATGTAGTAACCCTTTCCCCCATTCTTAAAAAAAATTCCCTTGAAAATATCTTTTAGTATTCAAGTATTTTTCCCCACAAACCAAAAAAAGTGTCTAGTGAAATATAAATCTCTATAAAAATCCTTAATCTATTGGTAATAAAAAAAATTAATTCATAAGAACACATTTTGTTTACAATGTTTTAAATTGACCTAGTTGGATTTACATAATCCCCTAACTAATAGGGAATGTCATCTATTGAATGCCACTATTTGACTATATAATAACACACCCCTGTTGTATTTTCATAGTTTCACACACAAAATAGGATTGTCAACCATTGGTACATTATCCCTTATATATACCTCATATATCATTATATTTCCTTCATCCTATATAACCTTTAGATCCAAAGGCCCCCATATTTCAACTTATAACAATTCCCCTTCTTACATGAAAATAATAGCATATTTTTTAGAGTATTACCAAAAATATGAGAATTTTTAATTCCTCTCTCAGATCTGATGGAAATAAAATTTGAGACTTAAATGTTCTACTCAAATGATGTAAAACTATAAAGCATCATCCTTTCCATAAGATATTAAGATTCATAGTCTATATCTCAGTCACACGACATTAAACTGCATGATTCTTTAAAACATTTTAGAGAGAGTCCTTCCCTAACATTAGTCGTTTAATAGAATACCCCCTCCTTCATAAAATCCAAAATCATCTTGGAGAGGTTTCCAATTCATATATAATTCTAATAGAGATTTTATCTTCATTCTCAAACACAATCCCTTGGTAAACAACCATAAAGGTCCTCAGAAATCGGGGTATTAAAAAATTTCTCATTTATTCATAATAAAATATCAAAATTCCTAAGAACTCGTTTTTCTGACTATGATGTTAGAATCCCCAATTGTCTTTTCATATGTTTCCCACCAAAAGGGGAAATTAACCCAAAGGATGACTCTTTTCAACTATATAGTAACATACACTAGTAATATCTGCATAATTTCTACCACAAAACCAATTTTTCATCAAATAGTACATTAATCCTCAAGAGAGACATCCTCTATTCTCATAATCCAAGAAAATATCCTGCTAGATAACAAATTCAAAACATGGAACATGATTATTTTGTGCATATTTATCAAAAATAAGTACATTATTCAATGCCCTATTCTCATAAGCCTAAACCTAATTTCATAGGTTATTATAGATGGAATTCAACACTATTTAAGAAAAAATTGACCGATAGAAAGTAAAAGTCACTGAAATTTTAATGTCTAGAACCAGAAATAGGTGGCTTAAATATTCAAGTCACTCCCACTTAGTATTCATTTTATTGAAGTTATGATAAAATTTATGTAATGACATAAAAGATAATATGTTTTTAGGGTTCTACATATGGCCAAAGAAAACAATGTAGTATACTTAGTAGGCCCTATGGAATAGTAAACAATTAGGGAATGATTTCATACCTGAGAGAGATCCAAATCCCACAAACTAATTTTGAAAGAGTAAATGTCCCCTATAAAAAACCTTGGAATGATATTCACTTCATTTCTAATGAATCTAACTCTAGGGAAGTCATTTGCTCAAACCTTGAAATTTTTTCAAATTATATTATTAAAATATTCACAATGATATCCACACTTAATCACTAAATATCACTATTAAGTAGAAATACATCATTATTTATGAATTATTTGATTGGACTTTAATGTGATGCAAGAATTTTCAGCCACCGAGGGATGGAGATTTATCAGAAATGTTTCCCAATCTAGTGGTATAATGGTGAGAAACACCCTCAAAGAGTATGATATGGAGTAGAAATGAGAGGTGGGGTTCTAAGTTTCATGACCCAAAACATATTTGACCTATCCCAAAAACATTATAGTGCAGTTATCCATTTTTCATGGTGGTAATGGTGGTAGTGAATTTGGAGCACATATAGAAACTAAACCCAAGAAGGTGTGAAATGGAATTTTCATCGTGGTATAAAGTAGAAGGTTTTCTTAGGTTCTTATCACAGGTGGTCCAACACTAACATATTTTTTTCAACAATTGTCCAATGAAATACATGCGTATTCATCATAAAAGGAATAGAAATCCCCTCAAGAGGAAAATGTGTTCAAAAACCCCATATGGAACTAGAGGACCAGCCACCCATGTGCAGGGTACCTAGGGAGGGTACTAGTGCAGGGTAAATCCTTTGACTAGGGTCCCTTGTTTTATTATCAATAGGACACCGGGGATCCTCATCTTAATATTTGGATAATGTGACGAAGCATCCATTATTTGGTTGTGCTTCCACTTCACCCAAGTCCTCAAAAATAAATCAAATTGCAATCCAATTCTCTAGGGAAGAAGGAAATATGGAGGACTATGGGATCTAAATCCTTCTGGGGTATTGAACATTATAAACATTCATGGTGACACCTTCCCCAAAAAAAATCAATTAGAAAAAAGGTTTCAACCCTAACAAGAGACCTATGAATGACCCTTCCATGGATACATGAGGAGACTCATGGTGCCTAGTGAAAAATCTAACAAATGTTTTACTACCTTGGTGAGTCGTTTCCTAAGTTACCTCTATCTCACACAAACCTAACCCCTATGTGAAGAAAATCAATCCCAACTTAGCTCATGTGGTAGGAACCTCCTACATTCAAAACTTGACCTATGTGATTCACCTTTAAGCATGTTTCGGGCAACTAATGGTAGGTATCCCCTTCCATCAGATCCTTCATATAAGAGTGAGTAAATTGAAGCCTCCACCAAAGATTACAAACATAAAGACCATGATAATAGGAACACCATCATGTATCCCATGTGAATATTACCTCCTTCAGTCAGCGGTGTCCCACACATGTCTTTCCTTATGGCTAGGGTCATCGAGATGCATGCAAATATGCATTCTATTGTCCATGAGGATCCTAACCATTGGGTCGGTGTTAAGGATTTACCAGTCTAAAATACTAGGGTTAAGACTATAAACTTTCATAATTGTCTCTAATAATAGTGACCTATGGTTTCTATGGAGATGGTAAGGATCACAATTTCATTTCCCATTGAGCTGTATTTCATTTCCCCCTTTATTCCTTAAGAACCAGTTCTTATGTAATACCTAATAGATTAAGAACCTATTTTTTCATTTAGGTGATATCATTATTCATTTATTTATTCTTATTCATTCCATTGGGGTTTATCCATAAGGATAGTTTGATGTGACAATCCACGGTACAATAAAGGGAGGATATTGGAACCACAATGTCTTTTCGCTTTCCCTCTCCCATTGAGTCATAGCTCGATCCAGTACTAGTCATGGAATATTCTGTTGTTTACTAGATCAACTAATTCCTCTTTTTTTCTAGCAATAAACATGAATCACATAGTAATATAGGTTGGAAGTGATCATGAAATCAACATGATCCGAAACCTATTATGGTGTAATCTAGTCTATAAAAACAAAACCAAGAACTTGGGCTTACTCCGGAGTGTATCCCCCAAATAAGAACCTAGGAAACCACATGAATGTAATACGTTACAATGAATATGAGAACCCTCCATAGTGTAATACCCAACCAAGAACGTGGGATTCATCCTGAATGTGACCCCTCAACTAAGAATATAGGAATCATATTGAGTGTGAGCCCCAACCAAGAACCCGAGCATCCTTCTCGGTGTATGTCCTAACCCAGCACTTATACATGCTCCATAGTGTATGCTCCAACAAAGAACATAGGATTGATAATCTATATAAGTCCAAAATATGTCACTATAAAACATAAAGAATCCTCACAAGTTCAATCCACAACCCAATCGTGCCATTAGGCCACATTCCCCTATGATAAAAAAACATCGAAGGATCTCCATAGGTGTTGGTATTTACAACTGAACTAGGTTTTCTTTGATTCCATTCCAAATGGGATACCTATGAAGACTAAATGATTTCTAATCCCAACACCACAAAAAACCTAATTATCTATGAGACACACTCCTATTAGGGTTATGTCCAACATGGGATCTCATATCCCACACATCTTCGCAAGGACGCTTCTGCATAAGTCCATCACCAATCATTGACTACACAACGTTATCCTAGATAGCCAAGATGCATGGAGTTAAACTACAAGGATTGGTGCTTATAAAATGACATAAAAAGGAATGAGGTGTCCCATTATGAGGCACATTAATACATGAGGTTTGATTACTTTCAAAATGATAAATAAGAATCCCATATCATGGGTCTGATCCAAGAATAAAAAAACACCCAACTCCATAGATGATAATACACTATAGAGAGGTACACTATGAAGCTAAAAACAATAATCATAATAATAAAAAACAAAATAATAACTAATAAATTCCTAAAAGTGAACCTTTATTAGAGAACCTCAGATATATAGAGATATATCCATCAATGAATATCCCCAGAAATATTCAGATGATTCTATGTTTCATGGAAAATAATAATTGATTATTAATTTAATAGTGACCCATATCATACATGGGAATTGATGAAGGATTTTCTAACCTATCTCAAATATTTAAGAGAGTCCTGGAGTAGGAAATAATTCCACCCAAAAGGGTATGATAAGCATAATATACTATACTCTAGACCACTATTAGTTATTAAATATAGATAACCTAACTTTGGAAATCAGTCCCTTAAATTATCATGAATATGAGAACCGTTTGTTATTTCTAGTTCTGCATATAATACATGATAAAAACCACCTGAAAGGGAGATGGGTTTATGTTTTTGATTTAATTATTGTACCAACAATCATAGAGAATTCCATTCCAACCCCATGTTTAATTTTAGGATGAAACACTATTATATATTAAATGTTATTTATTATGGAAAACAGGGATACGATGTTTGCAATTTCAGTTTTTATGGTAATATTTTTTTATTTTTTGGTGAAAACCTATTTCTAATAAATTAGAAATAGAAAAGGTCATTTGGATTGAAATAAAATGACATCTTGTCAAATAATCCAATTTATAGACTGATTAAATCCATTTCCTTATAGTTGGTGAATTAGTTAAATTTGTAAAAAATAATTATTGGACATAATAATGTAAATAAATACCCTTTAGTGGTTATAATTTAGGGTTAAATTTTATTTCAATGTCAACATGTTTTCTAAATCTATAAAATTTCTATTCGTTATGAATTTCAGTATAGGAAACAAGGAAGCTGAAGTAGTAAGGAACCAAAAAATAAAATATCCATTTAAACTACATCCTAGAATAGTTTAAATAATAATTTAGTAGGGTTTTCTATGAAATAATAAATTATAATAGTTATAAATGGTAGTGGAATCCACTATATGAATAACTTATATCCAATATAGTAGAACATTTCTATAGTTGTGAATATTATAACGAAACGCCCTCTAGAATTCAGTGTATATTCTAAGATAGTGGTAGTTGGGGGCCATATCAAACTATGAAATTGATATTCAATGTCATTTTTCTCATAGAACATTAAAATTTAACACATTATATTTACCATTTTGAAGCATAAAATGAATTGTTATGGTGATTGATTATGAATAATAGAGAATGGTCAGAGATTGATTCTATAGAAAGAGATACATTTAATAAATTTTTCATTTAGAAAAATTTTCCTATTGTTGTTTAGTTTAAAATGTAAATTCAATTATTGGAATTGAGGTATATGTAGGATGAATAATTGGACATATGTGAAGAAAAATTCACCCAATTGACAAGTTACACAACAAATTATGTCTGGTATCATGATAGTAAAATTAATCAGTTTTAAATATGATTAAGTCAAATATATTTTATGGAATTATCCTATCATCGATCTAAAATTTGTGATAAATTATTTTGTTATACTAAGAAGGTATAAATGTATTTTTTGGGATCATGTTTCAGATTAAAACAATTATAAAAACTTTTCTGGGTGTCTGGAAAATTGGAAAACTCTATCATCTAAATTTTTTGGAATGAAAATATTGTTTCCAGCTTTAGATAGGTGTAGTTAAAATAACTAAGGGGAATGTATAATGAAATATGAGATGTTAATATTTTGTGATAAGATTATACATATCGATCATGACTGTAAAAAATATATAATGGTAGACATAAAATAATTTTTTTATGTATGGGGTATGATTTTTTAAATTTGATGATATGGATCATTATACAGATGCCTATCTGAAGAGTAACATAATTTATTTCAATAAACGTGGCTATATATGGAATAATATTCTAATATCATTTTTCAATTCAATGTAATATGCTGGTCTATCAAATTATGTGGTAACATGATCATTAGTTGTTTATTCAGTTTATTCTTGTATCTTGATTTTTTTTTAGTCTTTATAGACCTTAATTTTTCAAGAAGATTTCTCATAAAATGAAATTTCACCTTGTTGTATTTATGGAAATTTGATTTATAATTATTTAAATTTTAGAATATGTTAAATAATTTTCCCAATAAATGTTTTCATCTTTATTATTCTAGAATTGGAGTAAATTATAGGTATGGATTGGAATTTTCATTATCCAACTAATATTTATTATTAATCTCCAAATATTATTTTCTAAAATGTGTTTTATTTTGTATATATTTTATAACTCATACATATTATAACATTTCATTAATTAGAGAAACCATTAATGGATTGAAATGAATGATGTATATATATATTTATTATATTATTTAAAATATAAGAACTATTTAGATTATCTATTTACATCTTTTAAAATAATTTCTACTATTTTATTCTCATGAGTTTACTATAATTATATAAGATCGTGAAGTTGAATTCAATATTGAAAAATTATATGATTATAAAATAATTTCAAAACTCCCATGTTGAAAGGTTCAGCTATACCTTTAAAAAATTGATAATAGTATCATGAATTTCGTTATAAAGGTTTCATTCATCCTATAACATCATGAAGGGTTTTCAAATTTTTTATTTAAAATATAGATTGTTACGTGAGGATTTTCAATTATAATAGAAAATTGAATAACAAAAAAAATTAAGAATAAGAATATAATCTCATAAATGTAAGACGTATTTGATCAACTTTGTGGAGATCAGTATTTTTCAATCCTTTATCTGGGTCTAGGTACCATTATCTATTGTTGATGGAGGATGACATCCATAAGTCAATATTTCATAGTATGTTCTGGGAATTATGAGTTTGTCTTTATGTACTTTGGTTTAATGAATGCTCTGTATATATTATTTGGTTAGATAAATATTGTATTCCATGAATATTTTTATAAATTTTTTGTTGTGTTTTTTATGATATTTTGGTTTAATAAAATACTTTTAATGATCACAAAAAATACCAAGCAATATTTCTAAATTTTTTGAATGAATATAAGATATATTGAGAATATAGTAAATATTATTTTTTTTAATCAGATTTCAATCCATGAAAAAATCGAAAATAATGTAATAGTAAATGTTGATCAGGTTAAAATTGATGATTTTTCTTGAATTTCCAACACCAAAAAAGTGTTACTAGGATTCAATGTTTCCTTGTATTATATGGATATTAATACTATTTTTTTAAAACATAATATGATTATATTCATTTTTATCCACGTTACCATGAAATGGAGTTTGGTTCCTATGATTGAATGATAATAATCTATCCATGAACTGAAAATAAGATATGTGATAGCGCAAATTGTTTCAATTCTATAAATAAAGGGTGAACTTTAATGAATAGTGATTATTTATTGGAGAGAATTGGTTTTTTTAATTCTTATTGATCGATAAATTTCTTATAAATCACATCAATTGAATCCTCAGGAGAGAAAGCATCCTACACATGACCTTGAACAGGTGGCAATAATATATTAATTAAAAATATTGGGAAATAATTTATATATAGGGAAGTGAGGAATGTACAATAATCATGAAATACTGAAGTATATATTCAATCTTAATGATATAAATATGAGACTATATAGATAGATGGAACTGATATTGGATTATGAAAATAAAGATCATTTTTATCATGGTAAAGAAAAAAAGAATAGCTAATGCATTGATTTTGAAGGAAAATGTTATATTAACCATAATAAATTTACTACATGACACTTGGTTAATGATTTGAATAATTTTATCTTATAATTTTTTTATATAGAAACTTTCTATGTTTTTCTTCAAGTGTAAGTATAATAAAACTATTTATAAAAATGTTATTATCATCTAAAGGAAGACCATGAGTTATAGGAAAATTTATATATTTTTTAAAATAGTTATATTATTTAATTTAATATAGAAAAATTATGTGTTTTGAGATTAATTACAATTATTATGTGTTTCGTTTCGTCTAATTAAATAAATAACTATTGAGTCTCATAACTCGTTATTTTTTACATTTACAAGAAGCTGAAATTAGTATAGTGTCATATTGGATAATTTATTATGAGAATAATTGATACATTTATTGATTTTACTATGAAATATTTAAGATTTAAAGAGGTTAATGTAGAACCAAATAAAAAAAAGTAATTGATCATCCATTTATATTCATAGAATTATAATGGGATAATATATCCATGGATTTGTGGTAGGATTTCAAAATAAACACTTGAATGATAATAAAATTTATGAAACTATTAATCAATTAACTAAATATAATTATATTCATCCTATTCACTATAAAATATTTATTTGGATAAATATTCTCAACTTTTTTTAAAGAGATAATTAGGTTTCATGGAGTCTGTCATTCTTTTCTATCAGATCGTGATCCCCAATTCATGTATAATTTCAGGAAAGGACTTAAAAAGGTGTTAGATTTCAAATTAAATTTATTTATTACCTTTCATCCTCAATTTGACTGATAGTTAGGGCCAGTGATTTTAAATTTATAGGATATACATAAATATTCTTCAACGGATTATAAAATTTTTTGTGATCAACATATTACATTATAGAGTTTTATTATGATAACAGTTTTCATTTAACCATTCAAATAGAACCATTTGAGGAATTATAAATAACAAATCATAAGAATACATCTTATTGGGATGTATTCAAGGAATGAGTATTTTTGGGGCCAACATTGGTTGAATAATTTCTTTGAAACGTTAAATTGATTAATTAGAAGATGAAAATAACTCATAGTAGGAGAAAAAGACATGTACATATCCAAAGAAAATATCATAAATTTTATGAAGAAGATATTGTTGTTATTAATGTCTCCCCATGGAAAATTGTTATGTGTTATGGTAAAAAGTGAATGTTACGACAATATTTCATTAGACCATAAGAAATTATGTAGAATATTTCATTAGTTTCTTACCATGTGCCATTGTGTCTTTGTTTATCTTAGGTATAAGACATATTTCATGTTTCATTATTAATAAAATATGTATCAATTAATATCATGTGTCCATTTTTGATGTAGCTCAGCTAGTTGAAATCCTTTATAATGAGGAATATCTTGTATTTATTTTTGATAGAATATTGAATGTGTTATCGAATAAAATTATTTTCTAGGTTATGGTCTTTTGGAAAACTACATCTATTTGAAGTATCATCTTGGAAATTTAACGATTTTATTACATAATGATATTCCCACTTGTCTAAATAGTAAATATAATTATGATGGTGAAATTTTTAAAAGGTGTAAGAATGTGAGAGCCTAGATAATTTTCAAATAAATCATATTCATATATTATCAATATTAATTATTTATATTTTTTAGAGTAATATTTATTATAAGAATATTAAGTAATTCTCCAATGAAAAATGAAATTTTTTATTTTTTTATAATGTAATTTTATATATATTATATATTTTTATATAAAAAATTAATATCTAGATGTTTATATATTAATATTAATTTTTTTAAAAAAAATTAATTACAAAATTAAAAAATTTATTATCATTATATTTTTAATATTTTTAATAATGAATACGATTTTTATAATAAATAGTTAAATTATTATTTGTATTAAAAACTGTCTTTCCATTTTAAGAAGTTAAAATGTTAATTTTTTCATAAAAAATATTAGATCTTAAATTATTGGACATATATTTTTAATAGTTCATTTACGATCTTTTTAATCAATTTTAATATTGATTTTCGTGTAAACGATTTTACACTTACGAAGCCACCATTTTAGGAAAACCGCTTATCATCACATTTTATCAGATTAATTTTAAATTAATTTCTATAAATTAATTGAATTTAATTTGAAAAATTAATTACATATTTCAATCATAGTAATTAATATTAGGTAACAACATCCACTAATTTTGTGTTCATAATTAATAGTAAAAATAGTAAAAATTATTTTACATGGTTAAGGTTAAAACAATTTTAACTTGGGTCAAAACAAAGTGAAAAGATTCAAAGTGACCTAAAAACATGTTTAAATCCCATTGAATAGACATATTTTGAACCCATATATTCTAAAATTAATAAATATCAAATTTTGGATCGATATGATATCTTTAATAAAATAATATATTTTAATCCTTTTAAATTATCCAACTGTGTAATATCCCCCACTTATAAATGAAAACCTACTGTCATATCCTCTCCAGTCATGAAGAGCCCTTTTTTGTCTGATATATAATCAAATAATATTATTAATGCCCCCCTCATTCCCTAGAGTCACTTTTGGGATAATAATACCATCCAAAGAAGAATTTAATTATAATCCTAAAGAATATATCCGAAGTATAGGTATAATAATTAAACAAGAATATTAATTTTACTTATTTGAATAAATCATTAAAATAATATTAAAACATGATGAAATAATTAAATCAGTATATTGTATATAATTAATTTTATTATTATTATATCCTATATCTGTATCCTAGAATGTTAAATTGTTAATGACATCATCATGCATCTACAAAGAGGACAACTACCTCTCAGACCGGTGTAATTCATATTCCAGCACCACCTCTCATTGATTGTTACAGTAATGTAATTTAAGAATATTAATTACATTTTAACAATTATTATTATATAATGATAATATATAAACTATTTTCTTACCATTCATTCTATTGGAAAATTATAATTTCATTTTTCAGTACATATGTATTATCACCTCCAAAAAGCCTTGAGATTCATTTTTCATCTCCCCCTCAAATAGATGGTTAATATAAGATTATTTAAAGTGATCATGAAATATTTATCATATAATCATAAAATTATAAATATAAAAAAATATATACCTTATTTCCCTCATATTTATTGAATAATGGAAACATTTCTCATGTGTATGTACGGATTACAGTCATCCATATCACAAAATTATTCATTTTTTAGAACCAACATTCATGGTTTTTAGAAAATTATACTTAATAAATCAAATTGATATATATTTAACATTTTATCGTCCCATTATTATTTAATATATACCCCTTTGACCATAGTAAACATGCATATGTTGTTTTGAAATTATTAACAGAGCATCCTAAAAACAGACGATGTGGACTACAAACACAAAATAATTAATTATTTTATTAAAATAAATTAAATAAATGATTCAATTACAAATAATTAAACCTATAAAAGAATCATATGAAAGTATATAATTGATAAAATTTTTATTTTTCATGATATTAATTACGTACATGAAATATCAGACTACTGGTAAGGGACATATTTACTAAAATACATGTTTTTATATATTTAAATGAATTATTTTATATATAATTTTTTTCATTTTCAATTTCATTAAATTTTTCTATTTAATAATGTATAAAGAAATAAACTAACTACAAATGCAATTTTTCTATGATAGATTTTATTCAAAGGATACAAATGTAATGCTTGTAGTTATTTCGTACAAACTGTTTTGATAAAAAGTGAAAAAATGTTATAATATAATATATAGGAAATAATATGTTTTCCGAATATAATAAATACTATTATATGTTCGGTTTCATTTATAATCATTCATTTTTATTCAATAAAAATATTTCATTCTTTTTGTTCTTGAAGCTTTTTAAAATAGCCTACGATGAATATTTTTTTGATATAAAAAAATGTTTTTTCAATGGGTTAAATGAACTTTTTTATAATTATGATGATGAAAATGAATAAACTCTTTTCTTATGTACTTTTCATGGTTCTTGGGATATTTTTAGGTGATGAATGATCCTGGTATATCTCATAATGGTCGGTGATCCTAATAAAGCCCATAATAACATGTGAGGTTGAGATAGCTCATGTTTATGGGTGAGTAAGATATGGATCTATAATGCCTTGGGTAAATAGAAGGAGTTGACAGCACATAGTCTTCCCAAAATATATTATTGGAATTAATTGAATTGGTTATTCCATTTGTGAAAGTGATTTTGACTGTGCTATGAAGATGATGTTCCATGATAACAAAATGATTAATCTATTATTACTATAGGTTTATATGGAAATAATATGATTTCACATGGAAAATAATGATCATATGTTTATATTAATGTTATGTTATGTCATTAGTAAGATATGTATAATTTTGTTTCAAATATTTCATGATTTTTGTCATGGATTTAAGGAAACCATTATGATACATTTATCCTTTTATATTTATAATTAATTGTTTTATGGAAGACATTATGAAGTGATGTTTTTATCTTAATTCGAAATTTTATATTTTATGTTCAATGGTTATTATAAAAAATAAATTTTCTATTACTTGTTTTCATGGGTTAATGAGATTCATCCATTATTGTTTTCCCTTATTATTATTTTTATAATCATCCAATGTTTACATATGTTGGTCATAGGGTTATAAGGATGAGTAAGAATAATATGAGTTCAATATAAAATTTTTTATGATATGTTATGAATTTAAAAGTCTTTTTATCTTAAAAATCCACTATTGTGGTAAAAAATGGAAATTGAGTATAAGTGTCCACTATATGATTTAATTTCTTTTATGTTTGGGTAATGGATTAAATGTATAAAAACATTAGTCTAAAAAGTCCAAAAATATGTAAAATTTGAATTCTTGACTAAATATTCAATTTATGGATTTTCTAAGGCAATGTACTCTAAATGGTACTTATACAACTAATAATTTTTTATTCATTGTAAATTTTTAGATTGATTATTGGATTATTTGGTTTTTTGGTTATGCATCAATTAAATGTTGCATGTGTTTCATCATACCAATAAATATATTTATATCACAGAATATATTTAAATGTTTTTTTCATCTTCAAATTAATGAAGTATAATAAAAAATATACTTTTGAGGCACTATATCGTAACCCCATAATAACCGTTTTTATATTTATTGAATATCATTCAACATATAATATATGTTATGTTAAATAGAAATACTTATTATGAAATTTATAATATGATGACACAAATCACGGTGAGTGATCATTATGTTTTTTTAATACAAATGTAAAAAGTATATAATAATAGAATGATTCTCTATATTGTGTTTTGAGGTTTTTTTGATTTATGTCCATGTGAACCACAAATATAGAAAATACTATGGTGGGTCACAACAAGATATTATAAGTCATTTTAAGACATTCTTGAATTAGTTTATAATAAAAAAATAAGTGTGGTCTATTTGGTGTTCAATAATGGGGAATACTATGTATTAAAATAAAACAAGTAAAAAATAATTGAGTTGTATCTCATGGAATGTTTTTTTCAATTTTTGAGAATAAAATTTAATATCAATCCAGAAAATAATAGTTTTCTCTATGATTAATTAGTAAAACAATGACGTCCAAATTGGTCACAAATTATAAAATTATTCAAAAATAGAAATAACATTCTATAATGGTCATGTCCCAATCTTTTTTCAATTAAAGTTTTTTAAATGATTGTTTTTTTTTCATTTTTAAGTAGCGTTTACATGGTAATTAATTCATGACATGTTTAAAAATTTTAATGAAAAAAAATAAGTGTTCACATTATTTTATTAATTTTTCATACATAACCATATAAAAATATTATATAAAGACAATATATAAAAAATTATTTTGGCCACTCATATTGATGTTTTGAGTGATATAAACAATAGATTAAATATAATAAAATTTTACATATTTAAATTATATAAGTTGTATATATAACTTTGGAATTATTTTTTATTTGGTAAAAATATTTTCCATAAATTTTGAAAATAAAAATGTATATTTTTTATAACTCGATAATAAAATAATTCATTAATATATATCACATCTTTAAATATGAATGAGTTTTTATTAATTTCATAAAATTGAAAATATGAATATTAACATTATCCAAATTCAAAGATACCATATTAGTTATTGCCTAAATAAAATATTATTAATCAATTTTTAAAATATTTTTATCAAATAACTAAATATATAAATTATTACTTTATTTAATTTAATCCATATTATATTCAGAGATATAAAGTTTTTAAATTATAAATTAGGTTGTATGATTTTTTTTAGAATGTTTTGAACCACTTCATCAAATTATCATTCATGCATTTGAAATTGATAAAATCTATGTATAATAATTGATTTAGTATTTTATAAAATGAATTTTTCTTTTACTAGGTTGTGAGATTAAATTAATATATTTAATTTAGTCTTTATATATTTAGTGTTATTATAATAATGAAGTTGAATTAGAACTTACACAAATAAATATAAGTATAATGAAATTATTTCATACTTGTAATGATTAAGATTTTATGGATCGAAATTTATCATTGAGTTTACATCATTTCTATTTATTTAAGGTTTTTTTTAGTTAGAGTGGGGTATTGAAGGATTTTGGAAGAGAGAGATAAAAAAGGGGGATGAGGTGAAATATTGAAATCCATTATTGCAAGGAGGTTTGGTACTGGGTAACTGGTGGACCACCAAGGGTGAATTTGGTTTTGTTATGAACCAATAAGTACATTGTGGAATAGAAATTAGAACCTAGTAGGTTATTAACTTACATTACATTTAGGAGTGTAATTTGTTCATTATAAACATTAATATTATCCCCTACAATGAGGTGTTTTTCATTTCTTCTCATTTACTTCCTTTTAAACTCACTCTTAAGACCAACACCTCCTCTCAAAATCTCCATGTGAATGCCTTCACTATATTCGATATTTTAGGATCTGTTTGGTAGTTGGAACATCTATGTGAAATGTAATGTCTCTTCCACCTACAATTTACCTTCTTCTTCAAACCCATGGTACCAACTGATGAATTATATCCTATACATAATATAACTCATGAATAATTAATCAAATCCTTTAGTTTAATTCTAATCATGATAATTTTTAGAAACTAAATTGATGAATATATGGTAAATATATAGATTTTCATACAAAAAAGACTTTTCTAATATCTCAACGGTGTTATCCTAATTTAAAACCCTTTTCCATATGGATTTTTCATCATTATGTGGCATCACATATATTTCAGAGGCCTAAGGGAGACTATCAAAAATTTAATTGGTAGGTGTACTTATTCTTCCTTTCATACACTTAGAGAGTTTCTTGAGAAACAGTTTAGTCCCAAGTGACCCCAATTAGAAATATATATATTTAAACAACAAATTATTTCTCTTAAATATTTTATTAATAAAATTTTTTTGTAAAAAATTCTTGATTGTACATGGTATTAAATTATTCCATGTTATACCTAGATTTTATGCTTTTATTTTTTATGTTTTCTTTGAAATACATATTTCATAAATTTAAATAGGAAAATCATGAATGGGGTTATATCATATTTTTGGATTTCATCCATTATTATTTAAAATGAATTTATAGTGTTATTTATTTTAATTATCTTGGGGATTATCATGCATGTTTTTATTAAAAATATCTACAAAATTAGATTATATATATATAAGGTAGTATAATAGCTTAATACAGTACCCACCTAATGAAGTACTAGTTTTAAATAATGTATAAGAATTTGATCATAACTTGTTATATCAATTGTTGGTTAATTATTGGTAGATAAAAAACATGATCCTTATACCCATTCCCATATTCCCTTGTATGGGCTAAGATATTTTTCTATCTAGGTATGCCAAAAATATTTTATATGGTGATGGGTCACTAGGTCCCCATCTTTTGAAGGAAACATAAACTCAAATTTTTGAACATATATATGTAGACGTGTTATCCATTAATTGGTACATGTATTAAATTACATAAGTTATGACTTTGTGATATTGTCCCAGAACATGAGTCGAGGCTCAAAGAAGTTACGTAGTTATAAGACCCCCTTATTGGGAGGTAATTTTAAATTTAAATGTATATGTATAAAATTTTATTATTTTATATTCTAGT
The DNA here is from genome assembly GCA_963277665.1 of Viscum album. Taxonomy (NCBI): domain Eukaryota; kingdom Viridiplantae; phylum Streptophyta; class Magnoliopsida; order Santalales; family Viscaceae; genus Viscum; species Viscum album. The sequence goes on from OY728129.1 coordinate 1,623,345,959, forward strand.
TGTTCTAGTATTGCTAAATTTCATATTATTTATTTCATACAACCTAGATTACGATAGAATTATATGGGTGGTTTGGTGATAGCCTAAGTATTTTTCAAACTCTCACCCAATAGTTTCCCCTCTAATGATTTATTCAGACTATTTTATAAAAGAACTATCCATGGGAAGGCACCCTACTATGGGATCTATTCAGAAACAAATATCCTAAAGGAAAAATATCTATTTCTTTGTAATTTACTTTAGGGATAACATATATGCTTGTGTATTTTCCCTTTTTCCTTTTCGGAATGGTTTACACCCAGATATACCCATTTAGGTCATTATATCCTGATTGGTTTATACACATAGTTATATATTGTTTTTTAGTTTAGTATCACTTATATAATATATTTTTGTGTTAATATGGAATCTTTGGTGATATGTGATTCTTGTTTATATTTTGTTCACAATTTATTACATTGACATAATCTCCTACCCACTTCAAATGATTGTTGATTTTGAACTTTTTCTAAAGAGTAATGAGATAGATTTGTGTTCTCATTTTCTTCTATTATATGTAATATTAATAAACCCTTAAAATTAGTGGTATATCTCTATGTGGGAGGTATATAAGTTATTTTAACTCCATATTATGTTTTTTAAACCATTGAAGACATGTTTTGGATTATGTATTTTTTGTTGACAAGGATCAATAGAAATAAATAAAAATTTTAAGATTTCAATATGATGAATATTTATTTTCTAGAAGTAGTTTGGGGTTCTAAATAATATTTAAAAAGAAGTTAAAATATATTTATGTTTCTTGGATGTTCCAAAAACCATTTAGAAGGAGAATAGTCTTCCAAAGTATGAAATATGACCATTATATTATGTACATGTTGATTCAAGTGATGCATGGGCTATCATATGTAAATAATAATGTATATATTTCTTATAGGACATAATAATAGATTAAAATAAGAGACTGAAGTAAAAATGATCCATATTTATATGAAAAGTCTTGAAAAATAAATATGATTTTTTCAGCTAAAGAGATTTAATAGGGAAACTAGAGGATGTTGTTGGAGTTTTACTATATAATCTATACATATATGATTATATGATTTATATGGTAGAAAACCTTAATATAGAATTTTAAATTTTGAGTTACCAAAAAAATACTTCAAAATATTTTCCAGCCAATAACCCATATACTCATACTTGATGGTTAATCAAGCCTAAAAGTTACAACTAGGTAAGAGTAGAATGATGGAGTTATATAATCATTGTTACATTTTCATGGACTATGATACATTCAAAATGTTCACTAACATAGGGTATGATGCATGAGTGGGATATCATGTGACCGTCAAGAGATTTTTTCACCCAATGGATTTATCATATTCTATATAGAGATAACTTATTTATATAGGATTAGCCTCCCTGTAATCAATTTTATGTAGGGTAAATAATGAATCATAAAATTTTATATCAATTTAAATAAAATAATAAAAATTATAATGAGGTAATTTAATCTGTTATCATCATTAACCACACACAAATTGAAGTACACACTTTGAGTTAGAAATATAGTTCCATGTAATAAAAACTCCACCTCAATGATATGATCATCCAAATAATTATAATAAGTAAATATAAATATCTATAATTTTATGTGTGTATAATAGATAACAAATATTGACATATTCAAGATAAATTTAATTTTAAATATCATCAATGAAGCATTACATGCATGTTAAAACTAATAATACCATAATAATAAGGTTTAGATTCATGGACTGTTTTAAATATAAAAAAATGGTTGAAGGATAAATAAAAAATCTGAGAAGACGATATGTTAAATTTTACACATGAAAAATATAGAGAAATTTTTATATAAAAGGAGTTCATTTTTTGATGATTACAAAAAGATGGAAAGGAATATGGAATTTAAATATGGTGATATTGCATTGATCAATTTATGCAATATGAGTCACAGTTTATGAATAGATTTATCCAAGATAAGCACAATGCTCACATGATTTTTAAAATTATCAGGATGAGTATTGGAGCTAATATCATGAGTTGTATGTGAATCATAGTAATTGAAAATAATGAATAACTACCTAAACATCATGTGAATAAGGATGAGCCTATTTTCTATACAAACTATATTTTTATAGAAATGATTTGTGTAAAAATAATTTCCTTAAATAAAACTTATAAAAACATTATTTTTTAAATAAATTTTTAATAAACATCATGTCTGTAAGAATAAATTGAGTATTAGAGGAGTATCTGGTGAATATTTTATGATGTATAATGTAAATCCACGTTTTTCATTATATGATTTCATGTTTGACTATATTAAATTATTTTTAAAAAGGATATTTCATTTTTTAATTTTGAAGAATAAAATTAATCTAGTTTTTTAGAAGAAAAAATCATGGTTGTTATCAGTATTGTAGTGGAAAAAAAGGAAACATAATGAAATAATATTCCCATCCATCAAGAATTGCATTTCAATGAATTGACTTCTGGGATTTTAGGAAATATGAAATTAAAGATCATGTTAAATATATTATAACATAATTATAAATATATAAATATATTATATAAAAAATAAAAATAGTTTGTTTGATATAGTTATTCGGGAGTAAAAAATAAATGTTCTATGAGAAAGAGAGACAAAATATAAAAAACTATTTTAAACCCTTAATTTATCAAAGGAATAAATAAAAAACTAGTGAAGTGTAAAAATGATACAATATTTTCACTGATGATGAATAAGAGCTAAAACATAAGTAGAAAAATAATAAGGATAAGAATAAGAAAAAGAAGAATAATGTAATTGTTACGAGTGATTAATATGACTGATGATGAATGGTAGAGAATTTTGTAGAGATCTGACCTGCCTTTTCATATTTTTTATAAGATTTAACAATATTTATGAATCATAATAAAGTGATTCAATTGACTGGGAGGATCATATTCAATAGTCCAGTAGGAACATGATTCATCACTACTTATCTTCATCAAAGGGATCTACTCAAATCATCCAACTCTATAAATAAGAGTTGAATGTTTTTTCATTCATTGTAAATAGTATTTTCTAGAAAAAAATGAGATTAATTTCAATCCATTGATAAATATTTCTTCAACAATAATAAATAAAATATTTTCATTAAGTTAATAACTAATCTACATTTTGTCCATAGTATTATGGAAGGTGGAAGACCATATAAATAAATACAACAATAATTTTTGTGTTTTTTCTTTATTTATATCCACATACACATCGTCTAATATGGAGATAATGATAGTCACTGATCCATTCATTGAACATGTGAATAGGAAACAGGAGATACATTTTGAAATTTCTTTTAATATATAACTATAATGACCCTCTTCCCTCTCACTTTTGGGTATATACTAATTTGATTCTATTTTTTCATTTAAACAAGATATACGTCTTGTTAGAAAACCAATGTTGATATTTTTTATTTATAGGATTTACTTTTAAAAGGATTTATAACGTATAAATTTGAATATATAAAACTACTCCTTGATGAAGACACTAGTTGAGATATTTATGTTATGATAATAAGGAATGTGAAGAAAATATAAGGATATAAGATGAGACTATTTCCATTAATGGTAGATGATTCTCTACTTTATGAAGGTAATAGAGGATGAATAATTTGAATTGATTTAAAAATTCATCGTGATGATTTTATAGAATATTGATAAACCCTCTTATCAAAATTGGATGAAATATAATACTTTTCATGTATATGTATCTATAATTATTATTAATGACTTAAGGAAGAAGGGATTTTTGTGAAATCTACAATTACTGATTTAGAGAAACACTTTTCATTATTAAAAAAAGACCAATGTTGAATTACATAATTATGATAATTTACAATATTAATTAATCAGTTATTTTAAAGAACCATTTTATAAATATCTCAATGCAATTTTCCCTTATATAAGGTGATTTTTTAGAAATTTTTATTAGGACAATATCCCCCGTAATGATGGGTAAGAAATGATACGTTATGTGGAAGAATATAAGGAATAAAGATGATTAAATATCTCCATGAATAAAGTAGCTATAAATTATTTAAAGATGGATATTGAGGAGATTGTTTCATGATATTATAAAGAATAAATCAATATAATACAAGAAATAGATGATAAAAATGATAGAATAAAATAAACATTTATTGGAACAGGTAAATACTATCATTAATTCTAAATTGATGAAGAAATAATATAACAAAAAATACCTTGAAAATTTATATTAAAAATGTTCCAAATGAATGAATATAAAGATAATGGAATGAGAATGATCTATAATGAAAAAATGAGAAAATCGGATATTGAGAAAATCTTCTTCAATTTGAAATTCTTGAATCATGAATTTAAACATGAAAATATTGATGAAACTCTATCTAGGAATTAAAAGGATATCAAAATAAAAGTTTAATCCAAATGTATTTCCACATAATTCTTATTATTAAATTGGTCTTTATCACATTGAAATAATACCCATATATTATTTAATGATAATTATCTGGAAACTATAAAATTAAATGTACCATCCATTTTAACATACACAGATTGTTCTAGATATAACTTCATTTTCATTAAATATGTAAATAAAAAACATGTAAACTAATGGATCATGAAAAATACAAAGGTAAATAACATTATATCTATCAAGGCTTCTTTCAATATATATATGGGACATCCCCAATATAAACCCTTATAAAAGGTAATAAAACAAAATAACCATACACAGGTAGTTATAGACTAGTCTATATTAAAATCTAAATATCTTGTTTTTTGTGAAATATTTTCTCTGATAAACAATTTGGGAGAAACATGTTGGAATGTTATCAAAACATGTCAATTTCAATAAGATATAAGGACCTCATTTAAAGGACATTATAAAATAATGCATGATTCTATTGAAAATCAAAAAGGAAAGGAAAAGGAAGATGGAAGATAATAATGTATATTCAATATTAAAATGAAATTAAGTTTATCCATATGGTTGAGGAGGAAGGTTTAATGAGTAATTATCAATAGATAACACATCAAGACACCAGGAAGTGATTTTTGGGGGTGAAAGAAAGATAGAATCATATCAAATGATTTTTAAATGATCAGACCTTCCAAATAATATATCTTGATGAATGTAGGGATTTTACCAGGTGATGCATTTACCTTAGTGGATCGTATTAAAAATAATATCCCAAAAAAATGGAGAATACAAACATCCATACAAACGAATAAATCATTTATGTATAAAAAATATAGTATGATGAATAGTTTTAAACATGATGTAGAAAATATTAGAGTAACAATGCTGAGAATTGATACTTATCATAGTTTCCCATTTAATGATGAAAATATGTTCCAGATTATTCCCATATTTTTTGTATTTTATTTTTATACCAATAATGTAGGGAATTGAATATAAGGTATGTGCACAAAAGGATAACCAAAGAGAGAATTTGTTTACAGTGCCAAAACTATACAGTTGGATTAAATTCAGTATCTTAGATGTGATCATATAAACTAGGGACTTTGAAAAAATATATACCTTGATGAATTTAATAAATATATTACCCCTTTAGGTATGGATTATATTTTAAACGTTTACGAGATTTTTTATTCCTTTAAAATCTTAAATTTCATGTATATTTCGTCAAAAATCATAGAATTAGAATATTGTAAAACTCTCTCAAACTTGGATTGTCAAGAATTATTTATTTTGTTACAGGATTGAAGTTTATTTATTCAATTGAAAAAATTCAGTATAATTCTTGGATGATTTATGAAGCATTCTATATCTACTTGAATGAAGTTCATATGTGTCTTGAGGTGAGTAAAGGAGCTCAATTTGTGAAAAAAAGAATGTTTTTTATCAATTGATGCTACATGATTTCATCTAAATTATTTATTGAATTATTTTCCAAAATGAGTTGTGGTAATAAGGTTTGATTATTTTTTTAATAGTTTTTATCGTATTCAGTTTGATATTGGAAATATTTTTTGTCCAATTCAATCTCTCATGATTTCTCTGCTAGGAATTTAGACGTAGAGTTGGATTAGTGTTGTCTTGTTTATTATAAAAGTGTTTTTTCTATTATCTATCATCTACTCTGTATTTATTATCAACAAATGGGATAGATAAGAAAATTAAATAGTCAATGAGAAAGGTGAGGAAATAATCAGTTGTGATTAAGTGGTAAAAAATGGATCCCATATTAACATATAATTTCTCTATAATGGATATTAATAAAAAATTTAAGGGGAAGATAGTTGAGCCCACTTTTTTTGTATTTGTTTTATCATTAATTATCAATAAACATGAGTGCATGTTTTATAATTGAAATATGTTTATGTTTTTCTTTTGGGAAGTAGTTCGTATTCCCTATAATTTTAATAATATGTTTAAAGGTAAAAACATGTTTCGATTTCCCCCAGAAAATTGATATAGAGAATAATATTTCTATATAAAAAAGAAAATCAACATCATATATACATATTTATAATAGTAAATATTTTTTTTAAAATGTAAAATATATAAATATATTTCCTATAGGAATATTTTGATGATGATTGGAAGAATATATTTGTGTAAAGAAGTTATATATTTGGACAATCATGATTGAGAAAAACATTAAGGATTATGTAACAGATATTTAATAGGTAAAATAGATGAATTTTTTGGATTTTGTCCTTATTTTAGTCACTCGACCATAGTATACTATATCTAGTGTCTACTATAATTACATTGGCACAACTAAAATTAATTAAATCCCAAAAGTACCAAATAGTTTTTTGTCTTCTTAAACCGGATACAAACATGAGCCATCAATTAAAATTAAGTATGCTAATTAAAAAAAAATTCCACTCTAGGATAACATTATCGAAAGTTATCATATCATTAAATATCATTCCTTTAAAATTTCTTGGATACCCAGTGAAGGATACAAAATAAGGGTGACCTCAAATTCTCAGAAAGGGTAAAGTACAATGCGATAGATGATGAATCAATGATCATAATAAATATGGAAATGTAATAACTGAAGACACATGAAATTTAATCAATAAATAGAGAAGTAATTTCATAAAAAACATGGAAAAACTAAAATATTAAAACACATGATATTTAAATAAATGGATATGGAAAAAACAGTATGAAAATTTAAAAAAATGAAAATACATTCCATTTAATCAATAATATATGAATGAAATGATCCATTGAGTTTTTCATATTTAAAAAAAATTTATAATGAATAATGAATAAAAATTAAGGAAATTCTTAATTATTGGTCATCATGTCTTAGACCAATGAAAACCCCTTATGTTACGAGATATCATATAAAATGTTAAAAAATATTTGAAAATATTGTTTAATTTTAAAAATAAATTTGTCTCTAGAGAACCTATTCATGAATCGATGGGATGTATAATGAATGGGAATAACTTATCTCTACATGTAAAAACCATTCATCATATCAAGTATTTGTTATAATTTATAGAAAAAATGCATTATAATATACTTGTATTCAATAAATATTAGAGATTTGTTGATATATCACAAAATAATCATACAAATTTCTATGTGAAAATATTTTTTCAAAATTATATACGGTTTAAGAAATAAGCATATCCTTGATAAATTATACAGATGATTTGTTTAAATTCAATGATCATTGATCATAAGATATTTAATATTTCAAGGGGACTAAGAAGAATCAATGAAGGAAAACTCAATACTATATTTTGGGAAATAAATCATAATCCATTCAAATAAATTATATGGTTGAAATAATCACAATATATCTCAAGTGGTATAAAAATAAATATTTTTTTATTACTGGAAATGTTTTGAAAATATCTTATAAAAAAATTGTTCAGGATTTTTTTTGTTTTGAAAAACATTTCAAGATCATTGTCTTTGAGAATAACATTTTACCCAATTTTAATTAAAATGTAATAATTTGAAAAATAAATGGAAGATTCAAATAAGTGATGGATGGTAAATATTTCCATGTCCTAAAAGGTAAAAATAACATTTTTATATATTAAAAAAGCTTGAAGAATTAATTATTGGGAGATAGAAAATAATATTTCACTGAAAAAATTTGTCAAACACAAAAAAGGTAAAAATGTATTGAATTTTACATTTTTAAAAGTATAAAAACTTATTTTGAAAACATATTAATGAAATAATGTGATTAGAAGAAAACATGTTCTATAACTAAAGAATAAAATGATGTCAGGTGTAACGTCCTGACCCGGCTCACCACTGAACCGGTGGCTAGACCGGTCACCACATGACCTCGTACATGTCTCCCCTTATTCTAGAGGCTGCCAACTAGTAGTGAGGGTCTAAGGATAGTCAATGGGGAGACTATACCCTCTATTTAGGGTTCAAAAATAGACAAAGGAAATAAATAGTGGAAACAGTATAATAAATGACAATGCAACAGAAAGAATATTTTATAAATCTTCTACAAAACTAATGGCCAACACAAAATTGTATAGCAGATGCATGCATGAAATACTAATAATACAAAATAGAAAGCAATGAACATAACAACCTACTTTACATTCCAATACAGAAATATATAATTAATTACTCAAAGCCACAAGGGTGGTCTCCTCGAGCATCCTGAGCATCTTCTTGGTCCTCTACTCCTATCTCCCAAGTAAATGCAAACAGCATAATCCTGCAACCAAATATAATCTACTCGGGTATCGAGTGCAATGGAGGCCCGAGTAGCATGTAAGATATAAATCTTTGTTGGCCGAGACCACCGGTATCTACCCCAATTCCAGACATTTAATAAATAATTTAAAACATGTGAAGGCATGCATAAATAAAGTGAGCAGTACAATGTAACTATATGTAATGCCCTGACCCAAGATTCCCAGAGTCGGTTCATTATTTTAATACATTGTCAAGATTACAAGGAATCAAGTCTCGAAAGTTCGATCTGTTTAGCATTCATGCAAAATAGATTCCATACATGAACCTTACATTACACTTTCTAACATAAAATACAAAAAAAAAATTCTTTTGAGAACACAATTATTCCCTCTAACCATGCATATCAATCATAATACACTTCTTTAAATCCTGGGAAAAATAAAACATAGAAAGGGGTGAGCTCAAAGGCTCAGTAAGGGCAATCAATGTAGTGGAAGATGACATAAATATTAAGCATGGTGAATAATTGAAACCACATACCTTTACCATTAAAAAAAATGATTAATTTTATAGAAGTAATATGAGATGAGTAAATAATTCCATAATAAAACATAATCATGGGTATTCTACTAGTCGAATGACCACATGAACTGTCAATATTATTTTCATAATGAGGGAATGTATAATTCCAGACATTCTGAAACGTTTTTTGAAGGCCTCGGCCAAGACGTCTCAAAATGATTAAGGCCTCGGCCAAAAACATATCTCAAATTGGGAAAGGCCTTATCCAATTCCATTTCTAGTTGTCTCATGAGACCTACCAATGCATCGAGGAGCTATATCAGGCTCCACCAATCACTTACTAAGCCCAATACATTCCTCATATGAAAAGGTTTAAACATATCATAAACATTCGTATTAAAACTAGCATACAAATTGTCAATACTTTCTTCATAAACCATGAATGGTATAAAAATAGCATATCCATAGACTAACATATCCCAAAACCTTCAGTACAATAAATAAGTTTTGTATCATAATAAATCAACTTCAAATAAACTTCAAATCCACAAAGGATGTTGACATAGATGAAATCAAAACCCATTTTAGAGAAATATCTATTTTTATTTTGAAATCATTTAAGAGTTACATAATTAATATGAAAACATTTATTTATAAAATATTTTTATAAGCATGTAAGGGAATCTTTGATGATGTTATAATGGTTGAAAATCGCCGCACCCACCGTATAAGAAAAAAACATCCTTACCTTAATTTTGTCGAAAAGGTTAAAAACTACCTTGTTTGGAAAATGACGTAAATATTCCTTTCAAACCATTTTATAGAAAGTAAATCAATGGTATAAATGACTTTATCCCATATTATAGTAAATGGTAAAAATGTTTTGAAATACGTTTTTAAGAAACATGGATGTGGATGATAAATAGGTCCTAGTATATAATATAAACAACATCGGATAATGAATAGATTGTGAAATCAACCCTTACCACATTGTAATCAATCAAGTCGTATGAACAATATTCAATAACCACCAAATGAATCACATAATATCATGAATATAAAGATAATCATGATAATATATATATCCAATGGTAGTACAAAGTACAACACATGAAATAAATAAGTGGTGAACAATGGAAATCTCAGGGAATTAAAAGTGAGATAAGAAACCCCTTACCTCGTGTCCGACTTGAACCGTTCGTTCTTTAATATCCTGAATAATAAGCTAAAGTTAATTTATAATTTCTTAAGAACCTTTTTCAAGTTTATTATTCCTTTTATATCACATATTACCATGTTATAAAAATTATGTAATCATTTAAGTTCATAGCATTCGTTTTGAGGATATTTGGCACTTGAGTCAAAAATGAACACCTTATAGTTACAAGTTGTTCACATGGTCAAAAGATCATCACATCCAGGATGATATTCATGATTTTGATATCATATAAATCATATATATCCAGTATATAAATGTATTTATAATAGTACATATCATTTTTGGGTAAGAATTAAATGCACTGTTCATGGAGACTGTAAGCTGTACGTACGCATAAACGCTACATTCATATCTATTTTTTATTTTAATGGACTGAAAACATAATGATACATAGGTATAATATAATTATAGTATAATATCATATATAATATCTTTAACTAAATCCTTTATGCATCCCACATATCATATTAATGAGTCATATCACTTTAAGGGGGAGGTAGTCTGCACTTCCTCAAATGAAATTATAGCGTTTACCCATAATTGAAACCATTAAGATATTCTATAAAATAAAAATAAAGAAGAATGAAGAAAATATAAACATAATATATATCATATATAAATATAGTTCCATCATAATTGAAACCATGAGAGGCGGTAGAAGGTAATTGAACAATCATCGTTTCATGAGGCGTTAGTTTTCCATCCACAGAAACATTATGTTCTTCACCCATTAGATGGAGGTGTGTTTAAGTGTAATTAAAATAACTTTCATAACAAAATACTAGTATATTAAGGATAATGTTTTTTTATAAACTAAATTAATAAAAAGAGTTTAGGTGTTGGAGGAGTAAAATAAAATAAAAGAAGTTAAGAGAAATTGTTACATTCAATTTGGGTAACTTCCTTTGGTTTGAACCAAAAGGACTCCTTGAAGTGCCTTCTGCCTTAGTTAAGGATTCTTGGGAGGAGGAGAGGGATGTAGGGATCTTAATTTGGCAGAGTTTGGATGAGCATAAAGTCTTGAGAGGTATGAGAAATTGGTTAGAAGTGGTCTCCTATTATAAGGGGGAGGAGGTCTTTTTTGGAAAGTGTGAAAATATTATTTATTTATATAATGATATTCAGTTTTTAATGATATAAAAATCATTAGAGTCTAATATAACATTACTCATGGTCGAAATAAAATCATCCAATAATAATTGTACATGTTTTGGATATTATTTTAATATTTATAATCTAATTTATTCAAATTATTTATTAATGAGGTATATACTGCATCATTATATTTTCCTAAATAATTTACTTTATTTTATGTCTAAAAATTATAAATAAAATACCATGATGTAGGAAATAGTATTATATTTCCAATGAATATTTATAGTCAAAAATACTACTTATATAAAACCATATAAAATTAATTACTAAAAGGTTTTTGTTTTTGTCAATTTTGCATTTACATTATATTAATTAATCTAAAGTGTCATTATCATTTATAAGTGGCTTCATGGGGTCCCAAAATCCACCAAAATATGTCCATGGTCGTCCATTACTTGTAAAATAAGGTTAAGACATGTGGTAAGATAATTTTTAATTTTTACAATATTCTTTTTACCTTGAATTTCCCTATTTACCTTTAACTGCGGTAAATAAAAGTAAAAAGTTACCATTCAAAAAAAATATTTTTATCTTATTGAACCAAATTATACTCCCTGATATTAACTGTGTCCCTCGAATTTTCGAAATTCAACTCACAGAAGCAGTAAAATTATGTTTTAAGTGAATTGGAAAATTCTCCTTGGAAGTGGGAAAAAGATGATAAAAAGTTCAATAAACTTTTTATATATCTAAAATTATTATAAACTGACTCCAATGAATTAAATTGAACTTATATAAGTATTATGTATCTATTTTGACATAAATTAATTTAAATAAAATAAAAAATTATTTAAATAAAAAATTCGGAATTAAACTATAACTCAATGTTTTTCACTATTCATCAAAAATTGAGTGTTTTTAGAAAAATACAGAAAAATCACCCTATGCTAATTTTTATATTAATAATTCAAAAATGAATCTATTTTACCATATTCAAAACATAGTAGTTTCATTTATTAATTTAAAATGAATTCTCGTTGTCAAAACCAAAAAAAATAATAACTATCAAAAGATTGACACTTGTTTATGTCCAATTTCAAAGTAAAATTACTTAGAATGACCAGCATTGGATTAAATGGTAAAAATATATTCTATTTAAACTTAAAAAACATTAAAATGTATAATTTAACATTATACATTATTTATATTAAAAAAGTTGTTTTTAATTAAAATATAGTATTTTTTCACTATTCACCAAAATATGAAAGTTATCAGAAAAATACCAAAAAATTTATAAAAACTAAATTTTTATCTCTGGATTCTAACAAAGAAGTTTATTCAGTCAAATTGAATATATAAAAGTGTCAAATATTGGATTTAAAAAAATTTCTCCATCAAAAAGTGGTAAAATTTCATTTTCTGAAAAATACTTCCTTTATCTAAAAAAATTGAATTTGATCTTACATTATGTCTAAGATACTCATAATATTAATTCCAAAATTATAAGGATTATATAAAGTTTAAAATTTAGTTAATACTACTCATAACCGCTTTTGAACGACAAGTTTGGTAAGTCGTGGTGTGCTTCAACTCGGTGTTGCGTGTAGTGCAAGTTATTGGATTACTTTGAATAAAAAACATACTATGAAATCATGGGGTGCTACATTCTTCCCTACTTCAAGAAATTGTGTCCTCACAATTTGAAATTGTTCTTCGACAAAAAAGGTTGAAATTAGAGAATACCTCTGTGGGAAAACCCACATCGGAAATTGGGTTAATAGGATTTAGTCTTAATAAGAGGAAAAGGGGAATGAAAAAGTCACCACAAAATTATGATCTCGATTAGGAGAACATTGGTGGAAATTATAGACTCATAATTGGAGGAAAAAGTAAATATTTATAGGGAGTCTTTGAGGTCATCAGTCCCGAACAATTGTAGAATTTAGGGCCTCAAAGCCATCAATCTATAATGATTTAAAATATCATCAGTTCTACAAAACATAATGTATTTGGATAACACATTTTTAGTTTTAAGATCCCTTACCTAATGTTTAATAATTAATTACTTCATAGAATAAGAGAAGAAAAAAATATACTTCACAAGTAGAGTACCATCCTTTAACTAATTTCTACCACAAACTCATCATTCACTCTAAAATATAGTAGAACTAAAAAAATATTCAATTTATCTTATTCATATAAGGTTATAAAAAAATTAATTTATAATTCACCTATCATACCCTTAAAAAAAGAAACTATATTATACAATCAAGGGACTTCAATTAGTCCAGTGGTAGTAGATAAATCCCAATCGTACTATGGTTGTGGGTTCGATTCCCACAGCATTGTCTGACGCGATGGGTTGTCACACGGTCTGCATGTACTCATTTTTATAAAAATCCAAAAATAACCTTGAAAATAATATCCAATTTCAAACGTAATCTATATCAACCATTATAATTATCTAAAATACTTTTTTCCAAACTCATAGTCCAAAATTTATAAGGTAAACACAATGAATATCCTTTTTTCCATGTAATAACATGTGAATACCTTCATCCTGTATTATTTTAAAACACTACATCCTGAATTACCATAAAACCTTATTGATTACATTCATGCTCCGTTATTCCTTATAGAATACTAGATATAATCCTTCTATCCAAAAATGTTGTAAACTCCAACAATGATGGAATAAACAAATCATTAATCAGTTTCATGGTAGTCAAGAATATCCAATATAATTTATCCAAATCAACCAACTCTTATTCCAAAATCACTACCTCGTTATTAGGAACATATTAAGGATTATATTTCCTTCAACCATGTATTTTTTCAAAAAGTGTAGCATACTATTATGTCACTTTTCTTAGAATCATATAAACTAAAATCCTCAATAAAATAGTACTACAGTACAATCCTTATTTATCACCATAATTCATATAACCAGTATACAGTAGATATGACACTCAAATGAAATAATTCTATAATAACAACATAAGAACAGTACTCATTCATCTTCATCTGATGTAGTATCATAACATGATTATTATCCAATAACATCATTTATGGTATAATCTTATGGATGGGACATTGATTCATGTAGTGTCCTAACACCTTGCTGATGAAGCATTGTACATTTGAAAAAAAAATTAACCTTGCAATCATGTACTTGGTGTCCTTTTTTAACCATACTTATAAAAAACTATCATTCCCTTCGAGAATTTACCACGGTGATTCTTTCCACAGTTATCACATATAGGAAAATCCCTCTTTTCCCACTTACCTTTATCCATATTTCTCTCTTCCATCCTTTTCTTCTCTTGCTTTCCTTCAAAGCCATAGGACCCAGAATATTATTTACTTATCTTATTAACACATGATACAATTTCCTCATATATTGAGAATACATGGGAGACTATTTCCCTTCTAAATGTTGGCTTAATACTGTGAACAAAATGATCCTTCTTACTCGTTGGATCATACGTATTGCAGGAGTTCACATTCCTTCTATTGGGTGCCATTTCGATACAATGGCATACACTAGGTCAGTTTATGAATTGCAATTCATAATTCCAAACATGTAAAATACCTAAAGTAAATTGAAAAGTTTATTGATATAATCCATAATCACAAAAAAGTTTTATTTAAGGAGGTAATACTCATAAACCCTTCATAGTGGTTTTTAAAGAAAATTAGAATTATCCTAAGCATATCCCATGGGTGTATCGTAACCAATAGTGCATCAAGGCTCGTTGTCATGCACCAGTTCCCATTCGAGTCTAGCTCAAAGAGGTGTTTTCAGGTTTTACCCCTAGGTACATTTGTTCTAGAGCCGCCTCTACCTGCTCGTATCCAGACAGGGATGTATTTTCTTGAAATACTCATAAAACCATTACATTACCAAAATTCTAGGATGTTATTCTACACTAATCTTCAAAGTCTATCTTACGGTAACATTATCTAATCAGAGTTTATCTAAATCTAGTTTCTAATGTTATTTCTAAAATTCCTCTGATACCAACTGTATCTCCTCGACACTATATTCCCAGATTCGGTGCATTATTTTAATACATCGGCTTGATTACAAGGAATCAAGTCCTGAAAGACCGATCAGTTTAGCATTCTTGGAAAATAGATTGCATACATGGACATTACATTACACATTCTAACATACAATACAAAAAAATGTTCCTTGAGAATTCCATTATTCCCTTTAGCTTAACCCTGCATATCAATCATAATACAGTTCTTGAAATCCTGGGAAACATAAAACATAGAAATGGGTGATCTCAAAGGCTCAGTAAGGGCAATCAATATAGTGTAAGATGACATTAATATTAATCATGATGAATAATTGAAACCACATTCCTTTAACAACAATAAACATGAATACTTTTATGGCAGGAATATAAGATGAGTAAATAATTCCATAATAAAACATAATCATGGGTATTCTACTAGTCAAATGACCACATGAACTGTCAATATTATTTTCATAATGAGGGAATGTATAATGCCAGACATTCTGAAATAGTTTTTCAAGGCCTCGGCCAAGACGTCTAAAAATGATTAAGGCCTCGGCCAAAACGATATCTCAAATTGAGAAAGGCCTCATCCAATCCCATGTCTAGTTGTCTCATGAGACCTACCGATGCATTGAGGAGCTACAACAGGCTACACCCGTCACTTACTAAGCCCAATACATTCCTCATATGAAAAGGTTTAAACATATCATAAACATTCATATTGAAACTAGCATACAAATTTTCAATAATTTAACCATAAACCATAAATGGTATAAAAATAGCACATCCATAGACAAACATATCACAAAACCTTCAGTACAATAAGGATGTTTTGTATCATAATAAATCAACATCAAATAAACTTCAAATCCACAATGGATGTTGACATAAATGAAATCAAAACCCATTTTAGAGAAATATATATTTCTATTTTGTAATAATTTAAGAGTTACATAATTATAAAGAAAACATTTCTTTTGAAAATATTATTATAAGAATTTAAGGGAATCTTTGATGATGTTATAACGGTTGAAAATAGCTGCACCCACCGTATAAGAAAAAAAACGTCCTTACCTTAATTTTGTTGAAAAGGTTAAAAAGTACCTTGTTTGGAAAATGACGTAAATATTCTTTTCAAACCATTTTATAGAAATTAAATCAATGGTATAAATGAATTTAACCCATATTATAGTAAATGGTAATAAAATTGAAATATGTTTTTAAGAAACATGGATGTGGATGATAAAGAGGTCCTAGTAGATAATATAAACAACCTCAGATAATGAAGAGATTGTGAAATTAACCCTTACCTCATTGTAATCAATCAATTTGTATGACCAATAGTCAATAAACACCAAATGAATCACATAATATCATGAATATAAAGAGAATAATGCTAATATATATATCAAATGGCAGTACAAAATACACCACATGAAATAAATAAGTGGTGAACAATGGAAATCTCACGGAATTAAAAGTGAGATAAGAAACCCTTTACCTCGTGTCCGACTTGACCCGTTCGTTCTTTAACATCATGAATAATAAACTAAAGTTAATTTATACTTCATTAATGACCTTTTTAAAGTTTATTATTCCATTTAAATCACTTATTACCATGTTATAAACATTATGTCATCATTTATGTTAATAACGTTCGTTTTGTCGATATTTGGCAGTTGAGTCAAAAATGAACACCTTATAGTGACAAGTTGTTCACATGGTCAAAAGATAATTATATCCAGAATAATAATAATTATTTATATATCATATATATCATATATATTCATTATATACATGTGTTTATAATAGTATATATCATTTTGGGCTAAGAATGAAATGCACCGTTCATGGAGACGGTAAGCTATACGTACGCATGAACGCTACATTCATTTCTATTTATTATTTTAATGTACTTAAAACATAATGATATATAGTTATATTATAATTCCTGTATAATATCATATATAATATCATTAACTCCATCCTTTATACATCCCACATATGGTATTAATGAGTCATATCACTTTGAGGGGGCGGTAGTCCGCACTTCCTCAAATGAAATTATCGTGTTTACCAATAATGGAAACCATTAAGGTATGCTATAAACTAAAAATAAAGAAGCATGAATAAAACATAAACATAATATATATATAACATATAAATACAGTTACCTCATAATGGCCACCATGAGAGGCGGTAGGAGGTGATTGAACAATCATCGTTTCATGATGCGTTAGTTTGCCATCCATAGAAACAATATGTTTTTCACCCATTAGATGGAGGTGTGTGTAAGTGTAATTCAAATATTTCTCATAAAAATATCCTATTATATTGAGGATACAGTTTTTGTTATAAAATAAAATAATAAAAATAGTTTAGGGGTTGGAGGAGTAAAATAAAAGAAAATAAGTTAAGAGAAATTGTTACGTTTAATTTGGGTAACTTCCTTTGGTTTGAACCAAAAAGACTCTTTGAAGTTCCTTCTGCCTAAGGTAAGGCTTCTAGAACGAGTATAGGTATGTAGGGAGATTAATTTGGTAGAGTTTTGATGAGCCTAAATGCTATAGAGGTGTGAGGAATTGGTTAGAAGTGGTCTCCTTTTATTAGTGGTAGGAGGGGCTCTTTAGGAAAGTGTGAAAATATTATTTTATTATATAATTATATTTAGTTTCTAAAGGTCCAAAAATCATTAGCGTTGAATATAAGATGACTAATGGTAGAAATAAAATCATCCAATTAGAATTTGACATGTTTTGTATATTATTTTAATATTTATAATCTAATTTATTTAAATCATTTATTAATGAGTTAAATACTGCATCATTATATTGTCCTAAATAATTTAATTTAATTGATGTCTAAAAATTATAAAAAAATACCATGATGTAGGAAATTATGTTATATTTCTAATGAATATTTATAGTCAAAAGGATTAATTACATAACACCATATAAAAATTAATTACTAAAAGGTTTTTCTTTGTAAATTATTTCTTTACATTAAATTAATTAATCTAAAGTGTCATTATCATTCATATGTGGGTCCATGGGGTCCCCAAATCAACCCAAATATTCCCATGGTTGGTAATTACTCATCCAATATGGTTAAGACATGTGTTAAGGTAATGTTAAAATTTTAAAATATTCTTTTTACCGTAAATTACCATATTTACCTTTAACTGCGACAAATAAAACGAAAAAGTTACTATTCACCAAAAATTATTTTTATCTTATTGAACCAAATTTTACTCTTTGATATTTACCATGTCTCTCAAATTTTTGAAATTCAACTCAAAGAAGAGGTAAAATTATGTTTTATGTGAATTTGAAAATTCTCCTAGGAGGTGGGTAATAGACGATGAAAAGTACAATAAATTTTTTATATATAAGATTATTATAAACTGAATCAAATGAATTACAATGAACATATATAAGTATTATGTATCTATTTTGATATAAATTAATTTAACTAAAATATATAATTATTTTACTAAAAATTCGGTATTAAACTATAACTCAGTGTTTTTCATTATTCATCAAAAATTGAAAGTTTTCGGAAAAATACAGAAAATTAAGCCTAAGATAATTTTGATATTCTAAATTTAAAAATGAAGTCTATTTTACTGAATTCAGAACATAGAAGTTGAATTTTTTAATTTAAAATTAATTTCCATTGTCAAAACCAAAAGAAATAATAACTATCAAAAGATTGACACTTGTTTATGCCCAATTTCAAAGTGAAATTACTTACAATAACCAGCATTGGATTAAATGGTAAAAATATAATCTATTTGTACATACAAACCATTAAAATGTATAATTTAACACTATAAATTATTTTGATTAAAAATTTTCTTTTTAATTAAAATTTAGTATTTTTCACTATTCCCCAACATATGGAAGTTATCAGAAATATACCAAACATTTATCAAAACTAAATTTTTATCTCCCAATTCTAAAGAAGAAATTTATTTAGTCAAATTGAATATATAAAAGTGTCAAATACTGGATTTTAAAAAGGTTCTCCCTCAAAAGGTGGTAAAATTGGATTTTTTTAAAAATACTTTCTTTATCTAAAAAAATTGAATTTGATCTTAGAAAATGTCTAAGAAACTCATAATATGGATTCTAATATTATAAGGATTATATAATGTTTAAAATTCAGTTAATACTATTCATACCGCTTTTGAACGGCTAGTTTGGTAAGTCGTGGTGTGCTTGAACTCGTTGTTGCGTGTAGTGCAAGTTATTGAATTACTTTGAATAAATAACATACTATGTAATCTTGGGGTGGTACACTATATACCCAAATACCCACGTCATCCCTCATATGGTGTTTGAACCTGTATTATTCATTTTTCATGCATTCTCAACAATCATTACATAATCATTATTCATATATCAATTAATCATATCTTATTATTAAAGCCTTGAGATTCGGTCTATGCCCAAAATCCCCCGTATAAGTCACTCCCCACAGATGTCTCTAAGGAACATCCAAGTACTCACAGTAAAGACCATATCCAAGCTTGTGCTTAGGATTGGATAACACATCATATGTTATTCAATTTAATATTTCATATAATTTTTCTGAGCCCATCCACTAAAATAGAGATTTGTTCCTGGGTCCCTCCACTAACAGTGATTCACCCAATTCATTAATAAGTATGAACACTTTCTCAAAATAAAATCACAAAATCATTATGTCACAACCGATTTTATTTACCATCACTTCATTTCAGCCACGAACAATTGGACCCAACATCTAATGTTAATTAATTGGTATAGAACATCATGTCTAGCACCCTCGTGTGTATTTGGAGCATCAGTCCTTGTCTCACAACCCATGGGTATTTGGACTATCAATCCCATAAAAGAATATTAGCTTGCAAGATGGGTGTAGAACACCATGTCTAGCCCCCCATGAAAATTTGGAGCATCAATCCTTATCTCACAACCCATTTATCAAACATACATAAACATCTATTATTGGTTTCGAACGTCTTGTCTAACACCCTGTGAGTATTTGGAGCACCAGTCCTTGTCTCAGAACCCATTTATCTAACATACATATACATCTATCATTGTTGTCGAATGCCATGTCTAACACCCTGTGAGTATTTGGAGTCTTATTCCTTGTCTCACAACCCATTCATCAATCACACATATATATTTATCATTGGTGTAGAATACCATGTCCAACACCACAAAACCAATCTGTTAATTAATTCAAAAACTTATTAACAACACAAATCTCTTTTAATATACGTCAACACATAATTAACCATTTAGAATATAATTAATTAATAATTAATTAACAATTAACTATATTTAGCAAGCCAATTGAATAAATAACTCAACACTTAATTTTCCAAATTCCCTTACAAGTCTGAACCCGTCCACTCAAACAGTGATTCGTCCAAGACTTTAACAATCTACAAGCACCCCATAATCATCTTAAAACATGATGAACAATGCCAAGATAATTAGCAACCATCTCACATAACATATCATATTTTCAAACAACTCCATCCAAGACAATTTAAGGCACTAATATGCATCAAAAGTACTCCTAGTTAACAATCATAACGGAAAATCAATTCACAATCAGAATCTAATGCATGAAAATTAATTAATTCAATAATTAATTAATTAAATATCATCTCTTTAACCAATCATCAATTATTTAACCATTATCCATTTAACATGTAATAATTAATCCATCCATTAATTATTAACAGTTTCTAAATTATATACCAAACATGTCAAATATTCAATATCCACAATAATCAGTAAAAGCCACAATTTCATTCCAACTCATGAATTGATAATTAATTCTATCATTAATTACCCTATTACTCATTCATCCCACTCAAATCATTCAACATTTTGATCATATCAATTTATCTTAATTAATAACCCATGCTTAAATTCAACACATGTTCCAGTCCTCATTAATCTCATATGGGTGGAATTAAATAATAACATCAAAAGTGACATGCATTGACATATCATAATCAAGGAAACTCACATTCTCAATTTATCAAAAGCATCTCAAATTCTCATATAACTTTTTAAACATTTGGGACCCTACCTCAGGTTTTTGACGAAAACCACAATGAACGAAGAACACTCAAGAGAAACAGGTTGATTCTTCAAGAACCTGCCTTAGAAAATTTCTCTTAGAAAGACCAAGACCAATAATCATCATACTTGTCATCCACACACTTCTATTTACTCATAAATGGCTTATATAGAATAAAATAATAGAATTGGAGAAGTAGATCAAAGTAGATCTAAGAAACCGAACAAGAACAAAGAAGAACATATAACTAACTCAAGAATCCGGCTTCGATTCGCTAAAAGAAGCCTTCAGATCACCTCAAAAACGCTTGGTAGAGGTTCTCCTACCTTCAAGGGAGGGTGATCCTAAGTTATGGCCTCTTAGGAGGAAAAAAGATCCATCTAGGGGTAAAAACAAGTGAGATCCACGTTTTTAGGATCTCACATAAGTGCCCACACAGTTTTCTCACACAGTTAGACAAGCTATACACTAATGGTGCGTTAGCTACTACCTTAGAAATCACTACTCACATGGCTATGCCACATTGTTAGAACAACTGTGCACTAAACGTTCATTATCCACTACCTGAAAACTTCAAGTACGCTTGGTTTGGACACACGGTTAGAAAAATCGTGCGCCGCACGTGCAACTTCCCCTTTGCCTCAAATCATCAATCCATGTTCAAAAAACTACATCTTTAGGTGTTCCAACACTTGGAATAAAATTCCTAAGCTCAGTTTAAAAATAAAGACCTGTTGATAACCCAAAGAAAACAAATTTCAAAAACATTCGTGTTTTAAC
This sequence comes from Viscum album, assembly GCA_963277665.1. Lineage (NCBI taxonomy): Eukaryota > Viridiplantae > Streptophyta > Magnoliopsida > Santalales > Viscaceae > Viscum > Viscum album. Next base: position 1,623,368,406 of record OY728129.1, read on the forward strand.
CTGGTTCAAACACACAGTATATTACATTATAACCACCTTAAAAAAACTTCTCGTCCTTGAGAATCCATTGGGAACCACTACTAAAACAACCAACCTACCACGGTCATTTAATCATGTTAGAAGTGACGTGTTGCATTACAAACACTGAAAATACCTTCAATCATTCACAAACCTGGTGGATTAGCCTTTACAACTAGATCCAATGATTACTCTAAAGCATAAACATCAAAACAGATATTATATATAAGGTCATTAGAAGGACCCTGTCAACATAAAAGGTTGAATCTCGATAAATCAACAGAAGATGTATCACATGCTTCCCTCGAAAGACATCATGGACCCAAAAGCCACATTCTCCGTTTATCTGACACATGTCCAGAAGAGTGAACTAATAGAATACCAAGGTCATAAAGATTATCAGTCAAACCATTACTGGAATACACTATTATAAAATTTCAGCATCACCTGCTAACACATTTAATGAAAATGATGAAACCATACCAACCTTAGGATTTTCCATGATGTCGCAAGAAAATATCAGTACCTCACCAGCGTGCTAGATTAACAACAAGATCGGCATATCACAACACCCTGGTCTTTTGAAAACCATTCCATGTATAAAATGAAACTGATTCCTTAACACTCAAGTCACTCTACATGGAGTTGACTCGAGACCATATTCAACATTACAAAAAGACTTATTACAGAGTCATATTTCCTCATTCCACCATTTTCCAGGATGACGCTATAACATGTCATCCATTACTATGAAGAAATGGTCAAATGACCAATAAAGCAGCCGACCATGCCCGAGGCACGTCTAACCAGCTGACAAAGAGCATTTCTCGATGATCAAGCCCATAAAAAGGTCAAGAAACACATCCCCATCAGTTCAAACAAGGGTGTCATTGGAAATTGGAAGTCCTACCTAGGACAATGGCATCAAAAAACAAAAAATAGGGATAAAATCCATAGCACTAGCAAGGCATTTAAGTTCATAGGGCGCTACCGACCATAGGTAAAACCCTTTTCAAAAATAAATGTCAACCCTAAACTGGTTCACGTCAGACAAGTCACTAGACTCAAAACCCAAACATAAGTCCATTTCTAAGGAGAATAATGCCTATGGAAAGTACTCACACTTCTGTTCCAAGTAAAATCAAGATAATTCCAAACTACCATTTACATGAGGGTTTTAAACGGCGGACTACAAAATAGGTTCCATTTCCAAGCCTCTTATATTTAACCCCTTTTAATCATTAATAATCAAAAATTTAATCAAAACATCAAAGTACCATTTTCATAACACCCCAAGGGAAAAATAGGCAAGTCTCACAAAGATCCCTTTTTAAAAAATTTACGTTAGTTGACAGCCCATCATTTTCATGAAATTTATGAATATAAATTCCTTTTTTTGAAGATAAGGAGACCTACGAGGATCTCATTTTTACCAACCTGGGTTCTCTATAAAGAAACCCAATAGAAAATGCAAAGATATTAAAATTACAAACGCCCAAATGGGTCATTCCATAAAAACACTCCCCAACTAACCTACTTGGGTCCAATTGCATTTTGGAAGCTAGCCATTTGATTGTAGATCAACATTAAACATCTATCACATTTATAAGAAGTTCCCAAGGCATTAAATCAACCCATTTAATATGAGTCTTCATTTCCCAATTCATGAAGTGCCCATGCACTCCATGAATTGAAAATTGGCTCTCATTAATCGCTACCAATGTCATTTCATAAATTAACATGATCAACCTAATGGTCCAAATTATATGGGTGACCACCTACTAATCGATAAGGCACCCATACACCATATCGCTGGATTTTGGCTCCCATTTAACAAAATCAACATTTCTTTCATATTTTATCTTTATAACCGCTTTCACCTATCCAAAAAAATTCTATCATGTTAACATAAGCAATAACACAACAACATAATATAACATAGAAGCATTAAACAACAACAAAACATGCTAATAACTAAGGTAGTATGGCATATAATCATTCAAGCATGTTAAAGCTATCACCAAAACATGTTATCTAGAGAGGCATGCTAACATAGATCAAACATGGAACTACACCCAAGGAACACAATCCAAATTAGCAGGCATCCTACTAATGCAACTACATGTCATGTTATATCAATGACATGTGAATCTCTAAGTTCCTATGATGTTGCATGTATGAAACTTCCTTGATATATCAGGCCAGGAAAATTATTCCTCTCAAAATTCTCAAAATCAACAAACAATGGAAAATACACCATCCACTCAAGATGAAATCATATCAACTTTAACTTTTAATAGCACAAACATCAATTCCCATCCCTGGCCACTTAGTCATTTCCCGTACATAAGGTGATCAGTCCCAAGCACGGTTATTAACACAAGCACTCACGCATTCCTAGTATCCTATCTACGAACCCTAAATAGTAAGATAAAGGAATAGAAAGGAAATGTAAACCTTTGATACCACTATGTAATGTCCTGACCTGGCTCACCCCTGAACCAGTGGCTGGACCGGCTGCCACATGACCTCAAGCGCGTCTCCCTTTACGTCATAGGTTGTCGACTAGTAGCGAGGGTCTAAAGATAGTCAGTGGGGAAACTATACCCTATTTTTAGTGTTAAAAAATAGCAAAGGTAATAAATAGATGAAATGGTATAATAAATGATAAAGTATCTAAAAGAAGATTTTATAAATATTGTGAAAAAACAAATGGCCAATGCCAAATTGGACAATAGATGCATGCATGACATGATAATGATACAAAATAGAAAACAGTGAACATAACAGAATTCTTTACATTCTAATACATAAATAATTAATTAATGACTCATTGACCCAACTGCGGTCTCCTCGAGCATCCCGAGCATCCGCTCGGTCCTCTACTCATATCTCCCAAGTAAATGCTAACAACATAATCCTGAAACCAAATATAATTACTCAGGTACCAAGTGAAATGGCGGCCAGAGTAGGGTGTGAGATATAAATCTCAATAGTCTGGGACCACCAGTGTCTACCCCAATTCCAATAATTTAATAAATAATTCAAAACACATGAATGCATGAATAAATAAAGTGAGCAGAACAATGTAACTACATACCAAATTACCTGCTTCAGACCTCAACTGGTGTATGAACCTACATTATTCATTTATCATGCATACTCAACAATCATTACATAATCATTTTTGATTTATCAATTACTAAAATCTTATTTTGAAAGCATTGAGATTCGGCCTACTCCTGACATCCTCCAAATAAGTCACTCCCCACAGATGTATCTACGTACCATCCAAGTACTCAAAGTAAAGACCAGATCCAAGATTATTCTTAGGCTTGGATAACGGGTCATAAGTTATTCAATTTAATCGTTCATATTCGAAGTGTGAGCCCGTCCACTAAAATAGAGATTTGTTCCTGGGTCCATCCGCTAATAGTGGTTCACCCAATTCATTAATAATTCTAAACCCTTTCTGATAATCAAATCACAAAATCATTTTGTCACAACCACTTTTATTTCCCATCACTTCATTTCATACACGAACAATTGGACCCACAGTACAAGGTTAATTAATCGGTGTAGAAAATCATGTCTAGCACCCTCATGAGTATTTGGATCATCAATCATTTCTCACAACCCATTGGTATTTGGAGCAGTAGTCTTTGTACCATAAAAGAATATTCTCTTGCAAATTGGCTGTAGAACTCCATGTCTAGAACCCTGTGAGTATTTGACGCATCAGTCCTTATCTCAAAACCCATTTATAAAACATTCATATACATATATCATTGGTGTTGAATGCCATGTCTAACACCCTGGAGTATTTGGAGCATCAGACCTTATCTCGCAACCCATTTATCAAACATATATATACATCTATAATTACTGTCTAACTCCATATCTAACACCCTGTGAGTATTTAGAGCCTCAACCCTTGTCTCACAACCCATTCATCAATCATACATATATACTTATCATTGGTGTAGAATACCATGTCTAACACCACAAAATCAATCTGTTAAGTAATTTTACAACTAATTAACAACACAAATAGCTCTTCAGATAAGTCAACAATTAATTATCCATCCAACATATCATTAATTATTAATTAATTAACAATTAAATATTTTTATCTAACCTATTAAATTATTATCTCAACACTTAATTATCCAAATTCCTTAACAATCCAGAACCTGTCCACTCAAATAGTGATTCATCCAGGACTTCAACAATCTACAATCACCACATAATCATCTTAAAACATGCTGAAGAAGCCAAGATATTTAGAAAACATCTCACAAAACATATAATATTCTCAAACCACTCCATCCAAGACAACTTAAAGCATGGAAAACTAATACGCACCAAAAGTACTCTTGGCTAAAAATCCTAACAACCAAACAATTGACAATCTTATTATAATGCTTGAAAATTAATTAATTCAATAAATTATTAATTAAATCTCATCTCTTTAACCAATCATCAATTAGTTAACCATTTTCCATTTAACATGTAATAATTAATCCATCCATTAATTATTACCAGTTTCCAAATTATATAACGAACATGTCAAATATTCAATATCCCCAATAATCCGTAGAAGTCACAATTTCATTCCAAATCATGACTTGATACTTAATTCTACCATTAATTACCCTATTAATCATTCTTTCCATTCAAATCATTCAACTATTTAACCATATCACTTTAGTTAAATTAATAACCCATTCTTAAAATCAACACATGTTCTAGTCTTCATTTATCTCATGTGGGTGACATTATTTAATAACATCAAAAGTGCATGCATCGACATATCATAATCAAGGAAACTCAAATTCTCAATTTATCAAAAGGAGATAAAATTCTCATATAATGTGTTAATGACTTGGGTCTCTGCCTCAGGGTTTTGTCGAAAACCATAATGAATGAAGAACAGTCAAGAGAAACAGGTTGATTCTTCAAGAACCTGCCTTAGATAACTTCTCCTAGTAAAACCAAGACCAAAACTTGTCATACATGTCCTATACACACTTATATTTACTCATAACGTGTGTATATCTATGAAAAATAGAGAATATGAAATGTATATCTATGTATATATATGAAACCGAACAAAAACAAAGAAGAACATCTACCTACCTCAAGAATTTAGCATCAATTCCACAAGAGAAGCCTTCAGGTCACCTCCAAAACTCTTGAGAGAGTTTCTCCTACCTTCAAGGGAGGGTGATCCTGAGATATGGATTTTTAGGAAGAAAAAACGATCCATCTATGGGAAAAAATGTGTGAGATCCACTTTTTTAGGATCTCATTTATGTTCCAGGACGGTAAGCTCACATGGTTAGACAACCCGTGCACTAATTGTGCGTTAGATAATGCCTCAGAAAACACTCATCACATGGTTAGGTCGCATTTTTAGAAAAATTGTGCGCTATCCGTGCGTTAGCCACTACCTCAAAACTTCAACTATGCACATTTTTGTCGTATGATAAGACAAACCATGCGCCGCCCAAGCGAATTCCCTATTGCTCAAAACTTTAATCAAAGTTTGAAAAATGACATCTTTAGGTGTTCCAACACTCAGAATAAAATTCCAGAGCTCGTTTTACAAAGAACAACCCATTGATAAACCATTGAAAAATAATTTCAAAAACATTCATGTTTTAACCCGATTCAAACACAGGATTTTACACCTGGTTTTCAAAAAAAATATCTAAATAATTTTTGAGTAAAAAAGATTTGGAAAATTGTACAATACCTGGAAAATGTCATGAATAACCAGATAAGAATAAAATTAAAGGATTTATTAAAAAATGATCCATTATTATCCTCTAATTCAAATTCATGTGTAAATAATCTTGAACAAAATTATATTTTTATGTAAACCTATGAAAAGACCACAATGTTAATGAGATCATTAATAAATAAATAGATTATGTGTATCAATTTTATATCCAAGTAAAATAAATAAAATTTTAACAATATATAGTAAAAAGTTATTATACACATAATTTTATAACAATAACAACAATGAGAAAGTAATATAACCCTGTGAAAATAAATTAGGTTATGGAATAAATTTCCACATAGTAACTCTTAATTAAAATCACTATTGATGAAGTAATAAAATTGTAAAATCAAAATATCATGAAGAATGAATGAATCCTGAAATTATATGTCCCAGTTTTGGTATTTACACCATTTATAATAAATTGTGTTCTTAATAATAAAATATATCCCAATCAATGGAAATTGAGACAAAGTCTCTTACTACTTGATTACTTTTGAATTATAATCCTCACAAAATAAATTTGTTCAACTGAAATATTAATTACAATAAAGATAATTTTATTCATGATATTAAATACAATAGAATCAGTATATTATCCCGAAAAATAACAAATTGGTGAAAATGGTGTATGCCTCATAGAAATAAATGTAAGACAAGAATCTATTAACATGCATTTTCTTTCATTTGATCATAATTTATCTTAAATTATAGTGGCTTCAAACTTGATACGTATATATTAACAAACTTTAAAAAAATTATAATTTCACTTATAATGTTCTTATAATATAGTATTTCCTTTTTATTAATAATCTTTAATTATTTTCACTATTTTCGAGTTTTAATTGCCTATTTTGTTGGGTATGTTTTAACATTTTTATTATTGTTCTTACTATAGATAATTATTTAATTATCTAATAAATATAAAAAACTATTCAAATAGAATATATATCCAACATATTTTCATTTATAATAATCTATAAAAAGGGAGATATGAAATGAAATTCACTATTTTGGGAGATGGTAGATCGTACGTACACATGATTTCTACTTTTATTTCTTTTTAAAAATAAAAATAATAAAAAAAATAAAATATAATATATGTATATTATAATTAAATTTTCATATATTGGTAATATATATTACATAGGATTATTAAAATCATCCTTAATATGTTCATTGAATAGCTTGCACACATCACATCACTTCAAGGAGCCGATAGTCCACACATCCAAAAATGAGGTTATCATATCTACAAAAAATGGAATGCATTAAGAAATATGTTATACTATAATTAATCAAATATTAATACAATAGAAATATAAAATATATAACATATATACTGGAGTCCATCATTAATCCCAATCATTACAGGTGGTATATAAAAAATGAATGACATCATTTCACGAGGCGGTAGTTCACCATACAAAAGAATGGTATGTTCATTATTCATTATATGGAAGTGTGTGAAAGTATAGTAATAACACTGATAATAAAAAAATTAATTTATATTTATGTCCAATTTTTTTATATAATCACGGAATAAAAATAATTCAAGTGATGGAGAAGTAAATGAAAGAAAAGTGATCAATGATGAATGTTAACTCTTATTCGGGAAACTCCTTTGGGTTTAAACCATACATATTCCATGGATTAATCGATTACAAAAGTGATGCATCATGTATTAGGATTTTGTTTTTTTATATTATTTTGTTAGAGTTTTTGGGATCCAAATGTCTTGATATGTGTGAATAAGTTAGAGGGATGAGTTCCTTTATATAGTGGATTTGTGGCATTCTTATAAATTTCCAAACAGGGAATCCCACCCATGTTTTTACCATGAAATCAAGCTCCAATAATGGTACAAATTATATTTAATTGAGTATAGGGTCGAAATATGTATATAAAATTGATTTTGGACTTGTTTCAAGGACATTTTGTCCCCTATGATTATGGTTTAGTCTATTGTAAAGATATTTTTTCTCTTAATCGCTGTAATAAATTTTAATTAAATTCACTATTTTTTTCCTCAAAAACAATTTATTGTTTTTTATAAATAATAAATTATTATAATTCCAAGTATTTAATCTATTTTTACAAATTAAAATTACATAATTGGGATAAATTAATTTAATTTTAATTCTGTAGATGGGACAACAATGCAAGTTTTTAATGTAAAAACATTCAAATGTTTGCTAGTTTTTTATATTAAATTTCAATATGAAATTCATTCCAATGAACTATATTAGATTAATAAATGTTGAATTTATATAAATTGACTATCTAAAAAAATTTAAAATACTATTTTACTATTTATATAGATTATACAAAAAAGAAAAAATATATTTTTTAAGCATAAAAATGAATTTATTATTATCTTATGATAATCAAACATATTCGATGAATATAAAAAAATATTCGATTTAATATATAATATATATATTTCAATAATATCATTAAATAATAGTAAATAATTAAATTTTATTATTAGACACTTTTTTAAGCATTTAATCATTACATTTATATTCAATTGGTTCTTATATACCTTTGTAATAAATTGATTATTAATGATTGAATTTTTTATTTTAACCTTATATTTTCATAAGTTATATAATCCTATTCATAAAATCTTATCGAATTTCCAGGTTATATATTATTATATTGAATTATAATATTTTAATAATATATTTTTGTTTGGAAATATTCGATGTGGCGTGTAACAGAAGCTATCAATGAAAGTATTTGTTGCTTGTGACACAAGATAACTCATTATTGGGTGCATTAAAAGATACAAAATATATTATTTTAAAAAAAGTAAATATACCATAATTTCTAGATCGGATAAATTAATTTCTACTTTTGGTGTTTCCTTTCATACATGATATCAAATAAAAGTTATTGTTTCAGAATTTTTAGGGTGTTAAATTATCCGCACTATAAATAAATTGGTTCCTCATAATTTAAACTCTTTATGAGTAATATAGGGTTTGATATTTGATATTACATTCAACGAAATCCCACATCCTGAGAAGGGTTCATAAAACAACCTATAGGAAAAATAGAATGTGGAGTATAAATGTCATATTGAATAACTTATAACTATGTTTATATATAAAAGATAATAAATGTAAAGTGAAGATATAAAGATGAAGGAAAAGTCTAAATATTTATAAGGATTGATTTAGGTCATAAATCACAAAAAAATAAATGGGAAATGGAATTTTTAGGGTATCAAATTCAAAAATATATGACAATTTAGAATACCGTTAGTTCTTAAAATATTAAGGTATTAGAACACTATTTTTTATCTTTTTCTTAATATTGAGAAATTATTTCCCTACCTAATAATATAAATAAATATACCAGCATGATATATATCTACATTATAAACATAAGTTTCCTCGTTTTTTCATTTATCAATTTCTTATTTATTCTTCACTTCAATAAGTGTATTTCAAAAAATTATCTTTAATGAATGAAGAACTAAAATACACATTTAAGGAATCTGAAGGCCCACAAAACAATGACATGTCATTAAATTTGTCTCCGTGTATTCTCTAAATCAAAAACAGATAAGGCATTAACTCTAAACCTAAAAAATAACACAAATTATTCATCATTAACAATAATTAATTAAATTTTACAACTAAACACAATGACATTTAAACCATAAAATGACCTAGTTAAGTGGTTGGTACAAAATCCTAATTGACCTTCAGCCATGGGTTCAGGTCCTATACCCTTTCCGGGCATGATGGTTTATTAACCAACATACTCGTTTTCCTTTTCTAAAATAATATTAATTAATTTCATATGATGATTTGAAAATTATGATGGTAATACTTTGAAATTTCCCATTATATACTGTTTTCCCAAGGGTTATCAAGGTAACACCGCAATATTCCACAGTATGTTTCCCTTGGAATAATAAAATGGCTTGTGTTGTACTCAACTTCGAGCTCAAACACACTAAAAAGAATCAAACTAGCCATTATGAATTGTAATAATCACTTTTTGAAATTTTATCAATTTTATTTTTAAATATGGACTTCATTTTTGAATTTCGAATATCGAAATTAGATTAGGGTGAATTTTTGGTATTTTTCTGAAAACTTTAAATTTTTGATGAATAGTGAAAAAAACTACATTATTGCTTAAAACGGAATTTTTATTTAAATAATTAATTATTTTATTTATTTTAGGTCAAAATAGATTAATTATTCCTATAAATGTTCAGTGTAATTCATTGGAGTCATTTTGCAATAATATTATATATATATATATATAATTTTATTGAACTTATCACCGTCTTTTACCGACCTCCTAGGAGAATTTTAAAATTCACATAAAACTTAATTTTACCACTTCTAGTAGTGTAATTTTAAAAATATTAGAGACATAGTTGATATCAGTAAGAAAGCTTTTGTTCAATAAGATGAAAATAATTTTTTGTGAACAAAAACCTTTTACTTTTATTTACCACAGTTAAAACTAAATAGGGTGATTAAGGGTTAAAATGATATTATTCTTACCCTAACACAAGTCTTAATTCTCTAGGATAAGTGTAATTAGACAAAAAACAACATTATAAATAAAATATCATCCTTTAGATCCACTTGGATTAGATGAAGACATTTATTATTATTTTATTTAAAGAAGAGTTAAAAGAGTTAAATTCAATGATTAATAACTAAACAATTTTTAATATTGGGTTATACATAAGATAAATTCGACTATAAATATTAATTATACAGAAAAAAATATTTCCTAAATAATTATATTTTATTTATATATATTATACATTAAATAATTTAATTTATTTATGATACAATGATGATGCGGTAATTACCTTATTAATGAATGATTAAAATAATTGATTTTATAAATATCTAAATAACTCTAATTTGAGACTTTTAATGAATTAAACTAATTTTATAGGATAATAAGACATGATAGGATTGAAAATATGAATATATTTTGAATTAATAAAGTTCTATGGACTTTAACAAAAATCATTAATTAAATAATGTCAAAATTGACATAAAAGAGTTTTTAAAACAAATATTATATTATTAATTGATATAGTATTCTTAAAAATACAAGGATCATCTAAATGATTATTTAGGGATATATATATTAATAATTTACCACTTGGGGTTCTCTTGGCTTGTTATAGTATGTTTACTAACCATATAATATAAAAATACAAAGAGGAATTGTAAATATAAAACTATTTAACTAAGAGTTGAATCTAAAAGATAAGGTTAAAATGGTAACATAAACTTGTCTAAAACCTATTGGTTGAAAGGATTAAAATCCTTCCCCGCCTTATATTCGAAATAAATCAATTTTTATCCATTAGAAACCGAAAATTAATTTATTTTAAAATGATATTTCAATCATTCCCTAAGTTTCCCCTCACCCTCATATAAAAGGGCACTCCCCCTTCTCTCAAATTTACACCTCCAAAACCATTTTTTTCAGCCAAACCCTGCCCAAATATCCACCCAACTATCCAACCTTAATACTAGAGGACCTTTTATGATCATAATGCCAACCTAATGAGCCATTTATATCAAATAAAAAGGAAGAACCATAAGAAGAGGTAAATATCTCACCTCCTCTTTCAAGTTATTTTATTCTTACACTTCCTCTATATTTGTTGATTCCATAATAAAATAATAACTCCAGTATCTTCTATATACTATGATGTTATTATAAAATGGTACAACCATATTCATTATGTTATCCATCCTATAAATAACATGTCATGATACGTGTGTACGTTCATCTTACCGTCTCCAGGTTGTGGTGTAGTTGTTATTCAATACATTTACATTTGAATAGGTATAATAATGATGTATAATTGATGTAAATAATGAATATAACTTGATTATTATTCTTTATATATGATATAACATCCAATTATATATGATTTTAATATAAAAATAAATTTTTCTCTCATCCGTACATACAGATTACCATCTCCACAAACGCGATGAGATTCATTCCCCATCTGAATCATTCAAGAATAATTTTCAATTTATGATTAAAAATAATTATTAATAACATAATATAATTATTTATATGAATCAAATACATACTATACATAACAAACTTGGCTTATGTATCCAAGCATATAAAGGAAAATGAATCAGTTAACACCTGAAACGATGATACAACTAAAATATCATTAGCAATCCAATTTTAAGATCATATATGATATCATATTAATGTATATGGTTATTTTATAATTTAATAACAATTATTTCACCATTATATAAGATTTTAAGCTACCATCTTCCATGTAAAATTACAAGGTAAGGGTTAATTTCACAATCTTTTTATTATCCAAGGTTGTTTTTATGTAAGTATCTACTGGGAAATCTGTATCATCTACATCTATGAATCCTAAAAATGTATTTCAAAACAATTTTAATATTTACTAGAATCTAGGTTAAATTAATTTATACCCTTGTTTGAATATTTATAAAAATGGACGAAAGTAATCTTTCCGTCGTTTTCCAAAAAAGGTAATTTTTACCTTTTCGGCCAAATGAAGGTAAGAATGTTTTTTTAACTTATACAGAGGGTGCGGCTATTTTCCACCATTATAACATCATCAAATACTCCCTTAAATTCTTATATGGATGTTTTCAAAATATATGATTTATTTTATAATTATGTGACTTTCAAATGATTTCAAAATAGAAATATATATTTCTCAACAAAATTTTTTGATTTCATCTATGTCAATATCCTTTGATGAATTTTAAGTTTATTTGAAGTTGCTTTATTATGATACAAAACATCCATATTGTATTGGAGGTTCTATGATATGTTTGACAATGTATGTGTTATTTTTATACCATTTATGGTTTATGGATAAAGTATTGACATTTCATATGATAGTTTTAATATGAATGTTTATGTTATGTTTAAACCTTTTCATATGAGTAATTAATTGGACTTAGTAAGTAACGGGTGGAGCCCGCTATAGCTCCTCGATGCATCGGTAGGTCTTAGGAGACAAACTAGTACCTTGGCACAAGGCCTTGACAAAATCTTATTTGTAGTCTTGTCACGAGGCCTTGACTATGTGGTTATGAAGTCTGGCATTATCCATTCAATCATTATGAATGTGGCTATTGATATTTCATGTGATTATTCGACTAATATAACATCCATGTGAATAAGTAAATAGAATTATTTGATTTTATATTTTCTATAGTATGATGAATTTCATGTATAAAAGGATTTTGTTTTAGTCTTATACATTACCATAAATGTTTATGCTTATTTATGAACATTTTTTCTATGTGGTTATCCACACTGAGCATCTTAGCTCACCCCTTTCTATGTTTTATTTTTTTGCAGGATGCGAAGAAGTATTTTATGACTGACCTACAGGGATAGTCTGAGGGGATATGAGTGTGGTATATGTAAACAATGTTTTTGGACTTTTCATTTTATAATGTAATTTAAAACTTATGAATGTATCTTGTATTTCGAAGGATACTCAAATGATTGGTCTTTCGAGACATGATCTTTTGTGATCATACCATTGTTATGTAATAATGCACTGACTCTGGGTAACTAGGGTCGGGGCATTACAGTTGGTATCAGAGGATGTTTAGGACAAACCATGGAATATAAATTTAGATAAACTTAGATTAGAGTACATTACCCCATGGTAGACTTTGAGAATTATCATAGAATAACTTTCTAGAACAGGAAAACATCTATTTGAGCTAGACTCGAATTAGAACTGATGCATGACAACGGGCCTTGCTGCACTCTTGGTTATGACATTCTTAGGAGATATGCTTAGGATAATTCTCATTTTCTTTACAAACCATTATGAATGGTTTATGAGTATATATTTTCTCAAAGAAATTTTTTTATGATTATGGATTATATCCATAAACTGTTCAATTTATGTTAAGTGTTTTACAAGTTTGGAGTTAGGTATTTTGATTCATAAATTAATCTAATGTATGCCATTATTTAGAAATGGAGTCTAGTGGATGGAATGGAAACTGTATCAACACATATAATCCATGTAGGTATTTCACTCCTACTCCATATAATTATAGTGGAGGTGGTGAAACAACTGGTGCGGATCAGCTTATCACTATACTGGGACAACTCACTCAAATTATGAAATATACCCTTACCTGTATGGAGCACCCTTATCCATAGCATGGAGGATCAATGTTAGATCACTTCATGAGGCAACAAGAACCATCATTCAATAGGATTACAATCCATTAGTATCTAAGAAATGGATAAATTCCTTAGAGAAAATATTCCACACCTTGGGGAGTAGTGAAAGGGAAAACGTTTTCCAGTAAGTGTACCGCTTCACTTGTGATGCTGATCAATAGTGGTCATTGATTAAAAACACAAAGGAAGATAATGAATTATAAAATAATTAATGGAGGGAGTTTGAAGATATTTTCATAGAAAAATACTTTCCTCATTACCATCAGGCCGATATGGAAAGACAATTTCTGAGTCTAGGGAAAAAGGAGGATGAGAATGTCCCAAAGTATGAAGTTAACTTTACAAGGATTGCACGACATGAAACAAATTATATATGTAACCCAATAAGTAATATTGAAAGTTTATTTTATGGGTTAAAACCATTTCTCCTCCGAGCATTAGTCTCACAATCCTTCTCGTTGTACAAAGATATTTTCTCATGTGCTTTCAAGATAGAAATAGAATTCTCTAAGTCTTATAATTTTAAAGAAAAACAAGAGAAGAAGAGATCTACTAAAAACTGTGGAAATGGATATAAGGGGAAGAAGGGAAATGTTTAATATCAATCCTAAATCAAATGTGGGAAGAAACACCCCAGTACATTCCTAAAGAGAATAATAGTATGTTACAAGTGTGGTAAAAAAGGCCACCATGCTCGTGATTGCAAGGGGAAGAAAGTTGTTGTCAATGTTGAATGCTAAAATTATAGAGAAAGGGGGAATTATGAAAATGAATGACCTTAGCACCAAATAAACCTACCTCAAAAAGGCCAAGGGATCTAGGCCAAGCATATGTTATTACTACTGCTGAGGTTGAAGATACGAAAGACATGGTGGTAGGTATTTTAATGGTTTCCTCAACTTTAGAAAATGCTTTATTTGATTCTGGATCATTGCATTGTTCCATATCATCCCAGTTTTCTAAAAAAATAAGATATTTCAAATTTTTTTTAACATGGGATTTTTCCATCAAAACTCATAAGGGAAGTATCATTGCAAAAACGTTTTGTGAATCAGTCCCCATTAGGGCATATAAATGTTCTTTATCTGCTGATCTCCTCGTCATACCCATGATTGAATTTGATATAATCCTCTATATGGATTGGATTTCGGACCATGATGCAAAAATTTATTTTAAGAAGAAGGAGGTTAATATTTTTGATGACGATGATAATGAACACCTTATATTTAGAGCAGAAACGTCACCACCAGATTCTTATCAAGATGCACCCCCAGTATCTCAACTAAATTCAAATATTGGGGAGGAAGAAAATGAAATAACATTGGGTGAGGAAAATAATGTTCAAATAGAATATGTACATATTGTTCAAGAATATTTTGACTTGTTTCCAGAATATTTACCTGGACATCCTCCACAATAAGAAATTGAGTTTTCCATTGATTTAATTCCTGGTTCAAGGCCCATATTGAAGACCCGTTATAGAATGGCCACTGTGGAATTTGTGGAACTAAATTAAAAAATAGAGGAATTGAGTAATAAAGGATTTATTTGTCCTAGTTTTTTTTTCATGGAGAGTCCATTTCCTTTTTGTTAAGAGGAAAGATGGATCTATGAAGTTGTGTGTTGACGAAAAGGAGATCAATGCTATAACAATAGAGAACATGTACCCCTACCTCGCATTGATGATTTATTTGACCAACTTCATGGAGCCCAATATTGTTCAAAGATTTAACTTCGATCTGAATACCTTCATTTGTGTATGAAGAAGGAATAAATTCTGAAGACAGCATTACGAACCAGGTACGGGCATAACGAGTTTACAGTAATACCTTTTGGATTGACCAATATTCCCTCTTTCTTAATTGATTTAATGAATAAATTTTTCAAGGAATATCTTGATGAATTTTTAGATGTATTTATTGATGATATCTTGGTATAATAAAAATGCTACGAAGATCATGACAATCACTTTCGCATTATCCTAAAGTCTCTTAGAATAAATGAATTATATGGGAAGTTTATCAAGTCTAAATAATGGCTTAAATAGATTTATTTTCATTTCCATATTGACTCTAAGGATATAATATCTATTGATCTTTACAATACCAAGGCAATACAATAAATGCCAACACTGATGAGTATAACTAAGGAACTCAATTTTATTGTTTTAGTAGGTTATTATCGAAGTCTCGTCCAGAATTGTTCTTGATTGGCTAACCCATTAACCAAGCTCACATGTAAAGGGGTTAAATTTGTTTGGAAAAAAGAGTGTGAAGAATGTTTTGAAATACTGAAGATAATATTTGTCAATGCTCTTATATTGACTCTACCATCGGCAAATGATGGGTTTTTTATTTATAGTAATGCTTCCAAAAAAGGACATGGTTGTGTCTTTAAACAGAATGATATGTTTATTGTCTACGCATAACGATAGCTAAAAATTCATGAATAAAACTATCTTACTAATTATTTTTAGTTAGAAGATATAATCTTTGATTTGATTATATGTATACACTATCTATATGGTGAAATTTTTTTATTTATACTGATCCCAAGAGTTTGAAGTTTATTTTCTCACGAAAAGAACTCAACATGAGGCAAGGGTGATGGCCTGAACTAACCCAGGATTATTATTTCACTATAAAGTACCACCTAGGGAAGGAATATAAGGTGGTAGATTCTTTGAGTAGAAAGGATCATGGAGTTTTGAAACAGATGAGAGTTGAAAAGGATCATATATACATAGATCTAGTAAAGATGGATATGGTAATAACCATGGAAGGTAAAACATCAATTACTTTTAAAATGGTTGCCAAACCATCTATCCTAGAAAAGATAAAAATTTCTCAGGCGGATGATGAGAAGTTTCAAAAGTAGATTAAAGCTGTGAATTATGGGAGATTCAGTGAATTCATATATAAATATAAAATTTCGAAATTTGGGAAGAGCCTTTGTATTCCCGATATACCTGATCTAGAATGGTAATCATTAGATCATGCTCATAGATCCAATTTCTCTATACACCCTAGTAGCACCAAGATGTATAGGGATTAGAAAGAACATTTTTGGTGGGACAACATAAAGAGGGAGATAGCTGATTTTGTGTAAAGATGCGTGGTTTGTCAACAGGTGAAATCTTGAAGGCAATAACCTGGAGGAGTCAGGAAACCTCTTCCCATACTTAAGTGGAAATGGGATAATATTAGGATGGAAATTGTCATGGGACTACCAAGACTCCTAAAAGGAATGATGCAATATGGGTCATTGGTGATCATCTTACCAAGTCATCACATTTTCTTGCTATAACATAGGATTTACCACTTGAACGTTTAGCAAGACTGTATATCAATGAAGTTGTAAGACTTCATGGAGTACCCCTATCGATTATTTCTGATCACGATCCCCATTTTGCATCAAGATTCTGGAAAACTATTCATAAATCACTGTATATTGAACTTCATATGAGCACTGACTACCACCCTCAAACTGATGGAAAATCAAAATGGACTACTCAAACCATAGAAGACATGTTGAGATCTTTCTCACATTACTTTCAAGGTATGTGGGTTCAATATTTACCTCTATTATAGTTTTCCTGTAATAATAGCTTCCATTCAAGTATTTAGATTGCACCATATAAAACGTTATACAGAAAGAGATGTCACACACCAACCTATTTGGATGATGTTGGTGAAAGAAAAGTTGTACGCCCATAACAAGTTGTTTAAATGATGGAAAAGTTTAAGTTAATCTAAGCCCTCATCAAAGCATCTCAAAGTAGGCAGAAAAGCTATGCTGATAACCGAAGGAAGGATTTGGAATTTCATGTAGGAGATCATGTTTTCTTGACGGTGTCTCCATGGAAGGGTATTATACATTCCAATAAGAAGGGTAAATTGAGTCCCAGGTACATCAGACCTTTCGAAATTCTTGAACGAATTGGAGTTGTAGCTTATCGTTTGGCAATGACTTCAAGTATCTCCAAATTTCACGATGTATTCCACATATCAATGTTGAGAAAATACATGCCTGACCTAATGTATGTACTCAATTATGAAGAAATTGAACTGGAACCAGCTCTGTCTTATTTTGAAGAGATTTTCAAAATTCTTGATACAAGAGAACAAGTGCTGAGAAACTGGACAACTCGTCGGGTAAAATTTCTATGGAGAAATCATAAGATGGAAGAGGCAACATGGGATGCTGAGGAAATTATGATGAAGAACCACCCGATACTTTTTATGTAGTAATATTCTATAAATTTCGAGGATGATATTATTTGAAGGAGGGGAGAATGTAACACCCCAAGGTTCCCCGATATGTTTCCCTTTTAATAATAAAATGGCTTGTGTTGTACGCAACTTCAAGTTAAAACACACCACAACAAATCAAACTAGCCATTATGAATAGTAATACCCACTTTTTAAAATTTTACCAATTTTATTTTTCAAAATGGACTTCATTTTTTAATTCGGAATATTGAAATTATCTTAGGGTGAATTTTTGGAATTTTTCTGAAAACTTTTAGTTTTTGATAATTTGTGAAAAACATTGCGTTATTGTTTAAAAATGACTTTTTATTTAAATAATTAATTATTTTATTTATTCTAGGTAAAAATAGATGCATAATAACAATATATTTTCAATTTAATTCATTGGAGTCATTTTGTAATAATATTAGATATATAAAATTTTATTGAACTTTTCACCGCCATTTACCGACCTCTTAGGAGAATTTGAAAATTCACATAAAACATAATTTTACTGTTTCTGTGAGTAGAATTTTAAAAATCTGAGAGACACAGTTGATATTAGTATAAAAAATTTGGTTCAATAATATGAAATTAATTTTTGGTGAGTAGTAAAATTTTACTTTTATTTACCATAGTTAAAAGTAAATATGGTAATTAAGGGTAAAAATGATATTATTCTTACCCTAACACATGTCCTAATTCAATTGGATAAGTTTAATTCGACCAAAAGTAATCTTAGAAATAAAATATGACCCTTTAGGACCACTTGGATTAGATTAAGATATTTATTATTATTATATTTAAAGAACAATTGAAATAGTTAAAATTAATGTTTAATAAGTAAACCATTTTTAATATAAGGTTATACATAAGAAAAATTCAACTATAAATATTCATTAAAAAGATAAAAATATTTTCTAAATTAATAATATTTTAATTATAATTTTTAAAAATTGAATAATTTAATTTATTTATGACACAATGAGGATATAGTAATTACCTTATTAATGAAAGATTAAAATAATTGATATTATAAATATCAAAATAAATCTAATATGAAAATTTTAATGAATTTCACCAATTTTCTTGGTTAATTTTACATTTTAGTATTGATCATATGTCTTTAGTTTGAAGTAATAAAGTTTTAAAGACTAAAAAGAATAATTTATTAAATAATGTAAAAATTGACATAAAAGAGTTCTTAAAACAAATATTATATTATTAATTGACATAGTATTCCTAAAAATACAAGTTTTGTAAAAATGACTTATAAAGGATATATATATTAATAATTAACCACTTGGTGTACTCTTGGTTTGATATAGTAAGTTTATTAACCATATAATATAAAAATACAAAAAGGCATGGTGAATGTCAAACTATTTAACTAAGAGTTAAATTTAAAAGATAACGATAAAATGGTATCCTAAACTTGTCTAAAAACTATTTTTTGAAGGGATTTCAACCCATACCAACCTTATATTTGAATGAAATTAATTTGGATCCATCGGAAATTGAAAATTATTTTATTATAAAATAATATTTCAACCTTTCTCTAAGGTGCCACTCACCCCTCTTATAAAAGGGCACTTTCCCTTCTCTCAAATTCAGACCTCCAAATCCATTTGGCTTGGCCAACCCCTGCCCAAATATCCTACCAAATATCTTACCTTCATCATATTGGACATAGTTTGATCATAAATCCATCCTATGGAGCCCTTTTTATCAAATCAAAAGGAAGAACCTGAAGAAGAGTTAAATAACTCGCCACCTCTTTCAAGTTATTTTCTTCTTCCACTTCCTCTTTCTTTGTTGTTTCCATTATAAAATAATAACTCCAGTATATTATATATAATTTTATGTTATTATAAAAATGGTACAACCATATTCATTATGTCATACATCCTATGAATAACATGTCACCATACTTGCATACGTACGACTTACCGTCTTCATGTCGTGGTGTAGCTGTTATTCAATACATTATAATTTGGATGGGTATAATAATGATGTATAATTGATGTAAATAATGAATATAACATGATTATTATTATTTAAATATTATATAACATCTAATTATATACAATTTTAATATCAAAATAATATTGTATCTAATTCGTATGTACGGATTACCGTCTCCATGAACGCAATGAGATTCATTCCCCATCGGAATCATTCATTAATAATTTTCATTTTATGATTAAAAATAATTATTATGAACATAATATCATTATTTATATGAATAAAATACATCCTATCCATAATAGACTTGGATTACATAACCAAGCATATAACGGAAAACTAATCAGTTAACACCCAAAACAATGATACTACTAAAATATCATTAACAAAGAAATATTAAGATCATATATGATAAAATCTTAATGTATATGGTTATTTTATAATTTAATAACAATTATTTCACCATTATACAGGAGGTTAACTTAACCTCATTCAAGGAAAATTACCAGGTAAGGGTTAATTTCACAATCTCATTATTATCTGAGGTTGTTTTTACGTAAGTATCTACTAGGACATCTTTACCATCCACATCCATGTTTCGTAAAAATGTATTTCAAAACATTTTTACCATTTACTAGAATATGGTTAAAAGTCATTTATACCCTTGTTTTCCAATTTATAAAAATGGTTGAAAGGAATCTTTCCATCATTTTCCAAACAAGGTACTTTTGACTTTTCCGTCAAAATGAAGGTAAGATTTTTTTTAACATATATGGTTGGGGCGGCTATTTTCCACTTTTATAACATCATCGAAGCTTCCCTTAAAATCATATAAGAATATTTTAAAAATAAATTTTTTATTTTATAATTATATGTCTTTGAAATTATTTCAAAATTGAAAGTGATATTTCTCTAAAAAAGTTTCTGATTACATCTATGTCAACATCCTTTGATGGATTTTAAGATTATTTGAAGTTGATTTATTATGATACAAAACATCCATATTTTATTGCTTTTTTTGTGATATTTTTTATTATAGATGTGATATTTTTATATAATTCATGGTTTATGGGTAAATTATTGAAATTTCTTATGATAGTTTTAATAAGAATATTTATGTTATGTTTAAACCATTTTATATGAGGAATGCATTGGACTTAGTAAGTGACAGGTGGAGCCCGCAATAGCTCCTTGATGCATCGGTAGGACTCATGAGACAAACTAGTGTCTTGGCACAAGGCCTTCACAAAATAATATTTGTATTTTTTGCACAAGGCCTTGACTATGTGGTTATGATTTCTAGCATTATGCATTCCATCATTATGAAAGTGGCTACTGATATTGCATGTGATTATTTGACTAGTAGAATATCCAAGTGAATAAGTAAATGAAATTATTTGATTTTATCTTTTCCATATTATGTTGATGTTCATGTTTAAAAGGATTTTGTTTTAGTCTTATACATGTCCTTAAATGTTTATGCTTATTTATGAATGTTTCCGCTATATTATTATCCTTTCCGATCATCTGAGATCACCCCTCTCTATGTTTTATTTTTCCCAGGATGCGAAGAAGTGTTTTATGACTGACCTGCAGGGATAGTCTGAGGGGATATGAGTGTGGTCTATGGAAACAATTTCATCGTAGTATTTCATTTCATAATGTAATGTAAAACTTATGAATGTATTTAGTATTTCCAAGGCTAATAAACTGATCGATCTTTCGAGAAATTATCTTTTATGACCATGCCAATGTTATGTAATAATGCACCAACTCTAGGTAACTAAGTTCGGGCGTTACAATCAATACCTTTAAGTCCTTGATCATCTTTTCATTCTAAATCACCTTAATTTTATACTTGGATATTCATTTTCATTATCTATTCAAATCCATTATAATGGTTTTTTATTAAAATGAAACTTATAAGTATATTTGGAGGTAGTGTCAAACCGTGTCTACATTAAGGCGTGTTGTCGTTTATGAGGTAATAATCTAGTCTGGCCTGAAATGCCTTTTTAAAGTTGTTAACCCTTGCTACATATATGTTAGAAACAAATACACTTTTACTATCTAGATGTAGATTTATTTCTAGGGTGACCCACATAATCCCTTCCTTAGAAAATTTATAGGATTTTGTTTTATACTTATCCTCAAATTAATTGATAGGGTTATGTTTTTTAATTTATGTATTTTTAAATCTAGTTCAAAATTTTTCAACTAAATTTTCTCTAATAAAAACTGTAGAAACTCGACTCCCAAAGCCTGTAGCCGATGTCCACTACCATTACATTGAAATGATTATAAGGGTTCAAATCTATAAGGACCAAAGAGTTTAGTAGTGTTGGAAAACCAGATTCATACTTTAGTAATTTATTACAAATGAATACACTAATTAGAACATAATTATTTTCTTTTGACACGAATGTTATTACCATTTATCATATCATTTCATATCATTCTCGTAACACTTCTTTGAGTCATGGGGAAGAAAAGAAAATAAGGTGTGGGATCCAAATCTAATTATAGTAAAGTGAACCAGAATATATATGGAAGAAATGAGCATAATCAATATGAAATAATAATAATTGAACACCCATAACATGAAATCAATAAACTAATAAAGAAGTGTGTAAAGAAATGAAAATAATATTACTAGAAAATCATTCCGTTTAAATAACTAGAAACTCAATATCAATATATATTGGTTAAAAAACTAAAAAATCATAGAATTTAGTCAGTATATTGGGAATAAAATTCATCCATATGCATTTTCATATTGAAAATCCAATAGATGATAAATAATCCATCCAAATGAAGGAAATTCATAATTATTGGACATCATGTCTCATGCACATGATAAACTCTCCTTTCAATATCAATCCTCCATATAGTTTAAATATATAAGTATAATGCTATTAAATTTTCACAGCTAATTATTCTCATCAGAACCTATCGATGCATCGAGGGGTTATATAATGTTCGGGACCCACCCATCACTACATGTCCAATGAATTATTGATATCGAGTAATCTATTTAATTAATTGATAATTTGACTTATGAAATATCCATATCTAATAAAGAATAAATATTTATCAATATTTTGACCTATAATCAATTAACTTTCAAGGTGAACACTATATATAAAAATGATATATAGTTTAGGGAATAAGAATATCCTTGATAAAGGATATGGATAATTAGTGTAAATTAAACGTTTAATGACCATAGTATATTCTATATTTCAAGGAGACTAAATGGAATAATGGAAGAGAACATCAATATAACCCTTGCCATAATAAATAATAAAATATCCACATATAGAATAAGGATGGTACCAATACGACACTTCAGAAGTGGAGTAAAAATAATGGATTTTTTTCATCAATGAATGGAAATATTACAAAAACTATATTTTAAAAACAATCTTTGGAAAATATACTTTCATTTTTTAAATATTTGGAAAATAATTTTAATTGAAAAAACATTGTATAAAAAATAATTAAAACTTAATTGTTGGAAATTTTAATGGATTCTTTGAATAAATGACCATGTTTAAATCCATACATGCTAGAAAATTTAAAAACAACTTTCCTTTTTTATGGTAAAATTGATTGAAAAATGCATTATTCAGAAAGTGACAAGAATATTCATTTGGAAATTATTCTAAAATAAAAAGGTGGTAAATATATTGTTAATAAATCATTTTTAAATGGTTACAAACAATATTGAAAATATTTTAACAAAACATTGTTTTTTGAAGAAAATAGTTTCTTCGACTAAAGAGATAAATACTGTCTGGTTTTCTTTAAACATTTTATAATACATTTTTATTGCAGAAGAGTGGAAAAATTTAATGATAATCTAGATAATTTCATGAATAACTACAGAATAATAAAATAAATTTATTTATTATATATTTGGACATTAATTTCTTTTCACAGATATTCAAGGGTAAACAATCCGGAATGAAATGAGATTGTAAAGTAAACCCTTGGAAAGACCATAACGGTAATTTGAGCATAAATAAATTATTTGTGTAAAAATTAAATACATACAAAATAGTGGAAATAGAATAGTTTTTAGTTATAAGTTTAATAAAAACATAATGTAATAATAATAATGACAATAATAATATAACATATCTAAATGAAAAGAAAGTGTGTCATGAAATTATTTCTACTTAGTGATGCTAAATTAAAATACCTTTTGATGAAATAATTCAATATGAAACGAAAAATATCATTAAGAATTAAATATTTATGAAATTATATGTCAATGTGTAAATATGTACACCATATATAATAAGTTAGGCTTACAACAATACAATATGTCTCAATGAATGGAAATTTAAACAAAGTCCCTTATGACATGGTAACTTTTGAATTATTATACCTCTGGAAGAAATAATTTCAAATAAAATGATAAATACCATTAATATTAATGTATTGATAATATAAAAAAATATGGGATGTATACACTCAATATAAAAAAAATAAATTGTAGAAATGGTGTATGCTACAGAAAAAATTAAAAAAAAAGACAAGAATGCCTTACATTGTGTTTCATTTCAAATGAATGTCGATTAACATTATATATAATGGTTTTAAACATGTTAATATCTTATTAAATAACCATAAAAATATTTATATTGTTTTATATACTCTTATTAGTAAATCTTATTACCCTTTTGTTAACAAATATTTCATTATTTTAACTATTTTGGTTGTTAATTGCATAGTTTGTTAGGTATGTTTTAAATTATTACGTTTTGTTCTGACTAAAATGATTATTATTTCATAATATAAATAATTTAAAATATGATTTAAATATCATATATTTCCAGTATATATTTATTTATAATCATCAATAGTATGTGGGGATAGGAAATGAAATGGACTGTTCATGCAGATGGTAGGGTGTATGTACGCTTGAAGGCTACTTTCATTTTATTCATATTTAAAAGAATTATAATTTAGTGATATAAATGTAAATTATAATGATAATATAATATATTTTTCATATATTTTATATATATTTATTAAAAATAATATTTATACATTCCGTGTACAGTGTGAATGAAATAGATCACTTTGAGGATGTGGTAGTCACCACTACTACCAACGATTTTATTGTATTTACAAAAAACAAAAATTATTAAGATATCATTTATATAATAATTCTAGAAGTAATATGAAAATAAATATAACATATATCATATATAAATTTTTCACCCATCATAATTCCCCTATATTATAGGTGGTAAATGAAAAACAGATGATATCATTTAGCGAGGTAGGGGTTCTCCATACATAAGAACGGTAAGTTCGTTACAAATTCGATAGGTGCGGTTGTAACTATATATAGAAACATTTTAATAGAAACATATATCTATACTTAAGAAAAATATTTTGATATATAATCATGGAATTAAATAATTTATGGGGTGGATAAGTAAATGAAATAATGTGATCGTTGAAGAATGCTACCTCTTATTCAGGAATTTCCTTTTGGTTTAAACCAAAATACTTCATTTGAATAAATTATTCCAAAATTAAGGATTAAAGGATGATGGGAGTGAATTTTGGAGCTTATTAATGTAGATTATTATAGATCCAAAGCGATTTATAGGTGTTAATATGTTGGAGGGTTGAGCACACATTTATAGTGGATGTGGAATGACATTCATGTAATTTTTAAAAAAAGTAAATTCCACCAACATTGTTTCCATGCCACGTGGCTCCAATTACTTTCCAAATTATTCCCCTAGTAGTATAGGGTTAGAATATGATAATACAGTTTATTTTTTAAAGGTTTCTAAGTAATGTTTTACCATATGTTTAAGGTTTAATCCCTTGTTAAGTTACTTTTTTCTTAATCGTTGTAATTAATTTTAATTATTTGAACCAATATTTTTAATAAAAAATTAAGATGAATATATTAAATATTATAAATTATGATTATTTCTGAAACATAATCCATTTTTTAAAATCCCAATCTCAAATGTGGTAGAAATTAATTTAAAATTAATCTTACAGATGAGATGACTAAGCGGATTTTTAGACTAAAAACATTCAAATCAATTGTATAGTTTTATATCCAATTTATTGTGATATTAATAAAAATAACATAAAATATATTGATTTATTTAAAATTTATATATTATTTGTTTGAAAAAATTAAAATTTAATTTAGAAATATAAATAAATTAGGCAATAAAACAATTTTGAATTTAAATTCATTATTTTCACTATTTATTAAAATATGAAACATATCAATAAATTACCTAAAATTCACCCTTAAATAATTTTTATGTTTCTATTTAAAACATTATGTACATATTAACATATTAAAATTATAAAGTTCCAAAAAATTTATTTAAATTATATTCTCCATTAAATAGAGGTAAAATATCCTTTTTAGATAAATATAATTTTAATGCATTAAAATAAATTTATCCTTATATTATTCATATCAAACATATTGGATGAATATGAAATAATATTTCATTAAATATGTAATATATATATATATTTTAATAAAATCACTCAATAATAGTAATTAATTTAATTTATTATGATAAAACACCTTTATAATAATGAAAACCATTACATTGTATTTAATTGGTTCTTATATTTATTTCAAATAAATTTATTACCAATGAATTAATTTTTTATTTATTGACACCATATATTTTCATTATTTTGGTAATCATAATCATAAAATCTAATTTAACATCGTGGTTATATCTTTTTATATTAAATAATAATATTTTAATAATATAAATTTTTTTATGTAATATGTGGTCTTTCATTTAGTATATGCTATCGAAGAGATTCAGTGTTGTGTGTAACATAAAAAAACATGACTTTGTGCTCATTAAATGATATAGAATATTTTAATTTTATTTAAAATATATAATATACAATAATGTCTTCAGATATTATATTCCTTTTGCATGTGTGGTGTTTCATGTCTTACATGCTGTTGAATAAAAGTTACTCTTTGAAAATTTGGTGGTTTTACCCTTATCATCTATTTTTGTTTTATATTTTATTCTATGTGAATGAATTCATTAAATGAGAATTTAATTTAATGTGTTATCCAAGAAAATCAAACACCTCTCTTTTTTTCCATGACCTAACCAACAATTCATAATGGTAAATTACTCATCAATGATACAACTCGATGAGAATAGAATGATAGATTCATAGTTGCATTTAAAACGTGCACATGATAAAAAGATCCTGAGGAAATGATTGGGTATCTATGATCAAAATAACTTACTGGATGATACATAACCATCATGGGATTTTAGATTCTTGGTAATTTATCAGAACCAATATCGAGATAATTTTTTTTATAGAGTGTCATCCTAAACATTAGTTCAATGTGGGATGAGAAATAAAGCATTAACAATTCATACATTTAAAATATGGACTTTAGCGAGACTTGAAATGTGATAGAATAATCCTATGTCATATTTAACCTCCTTCTAGTCGACTTCTATGATGTTATTTAAAAAAATATTATTCCAATAAATAAAAAATCAAAATCAATGACAATATCCTAATGATCATAATTATGGTGAGATTAGCTATAAGTTCATTTTTCATGTTAGATAATATAATGTTAAAAAATTGAGTATGGAGTTGTTTGTGCATATCATCAATAAAAAATTAAATATTTTGGAGAAAACTAGGAATTTTATAATGATAATGTTGAGAATCATGGAGGGTTGAGAATAATGAAAAAAAATAAGTTTGTCAAGATATAGAGATGGTTTTATAAGATAATGCTCTGAAGTGATAACATGTAAAAGGTAGATAAAGTTTGTATGAAAGGAGTTAATTATTTGAGATGATAATATAAATTTGAATAAGAGGTGGAAACATAAAAATATTGATTCTACATTATTCCCTTTTTGAAAAAATCACCAATGTATTTTATGACTATGATAAAATACATAATCAAAGGATAAAATCATGGATGATTACCAAGATGGATATTTTAGCTAAAAACATGAGTTTAATGTGAAATAACGATTTAATATAGAAATTAATAACTATATAAACATTTTGTGTGTATTGAATAATACAAATTCTATGAAAAAATGATTTTCCAAAAAAACATGTTTTCAAACATTATATTCATAAACCTCCTTTGGGAAAACATGGTTTTAATAAACACAATTTGTGTTAAAATAATGTTCATAATGATTAATAGAGTGCAATAATATGATTGTGGGATTACATTCCACTACAGAGTGAGAAATAACATTATATGTTCTTTATAATACAGGTTTCTATAAATATAATGATCTAAACAAGTCGATTTTTTGGTGGTCTTTTAAAAACACAATGAAGATTGATTTTTTGGTGGAAACATTCTTGATTATTATGAGTATAAAATAAAATTAAAGTAGACTCATGGATCAATTATTCAAAAACTTGAGGAAATATATTTTTTCTTATTTAAATGGATATAATTAATGGAATCTGGAAATAAGGAATCTGATAATTATATTTATATGTTACTATATATATATATATGTTAAAGATGTAAAATTGGTTTCTCTAAAACAATATTTACAAAAAATAAAATCTCACATCCATAAGAGACATAACTGATAAAAATAATTCATGCATATATTATAATAAATGAAAATAAATATGGTATCAGTTCTATATTTAGAGAATTCATCTTGTCCATTGAATAAAAAGAAGAATAACTAAAATAACAACTATAAGAAGAGAAGTGTTATTATTCATATTACTATGAATTTTACCAAGGATGAAAAAATGAATGATATCCAACTAACAGTTTATATATTTTATAAATGTATAAATAGTATTTAGAAAACTAAGAGAATTGTGAAAATAGAGTAAGGGGGTCAAATTTATTAGACTATGAAGGACTTTTCATAATAACTAATTTATGTCAAAAAGAGTTAGATAAATCATATATCTCTATAAATAGTATTTAGAACACATTTCATGATCCATATTAGGTTTGTTATAAGATAATGGAGTTCAAGGCCATACCATTAGTAGTGATTTATTTGATATTAATAGGAATTTTCTTTGAGAGTGGTAAAATAACCATCGTATACCAATGTTTATGTCTTACACAAGAAGGTTAACCACATCCAAAAATATTTGTGTTCCTTTTTTTATATTTACATTTAATATATCCATGAGAAACAATCATATTAAAGCTAAATAAATATAGAGATCAATTCATTGAACATGTGTGATAAGTTAAAAATGGATAAATTGGTTTCTAATTGTACCAACACCAATTCACCCCACTCTATCACTGTTGTGAAGATCTCATTATGATTCAAATTGAAACAACCTTATTATAATGTTAATGTGAATATTATATCATTAACACACATAGTCCATTGAAAGCAAACAATATATACGCTGGATTTTTATAAGGTTCATTAATCAAAATGGGTTACTAGACATTGTAACTATCTAACTTAACCAATGATCCTAAAAATATCTAGTTGCTTATTATAAAATAAAAATGATATGGATAATCCTTGATATATTAATAAATTTTATTCTAACATGTATATACATTTCTATCAAGCTAATAAAAAATATAATGAATATGCATTCAACAATAATATACTCCTCATCTAAACAAGACTTTCATCATGTTTTCTTAGTATTCATTATTAATATTTTTCTTCTATATGTATATTAACATGTCCATTATTTTTTCTCCCTTTTCACTATTTATTTTATTTTATTTCTGTTATTTCCATATATTTTAATAGTATTAGATAATATATATTCATGTCAAACAAAAATTGTGCTCAATAAAATAAAATATTAATTTAAAATTAATGTATTCAAAATAAACAAAATTTGACCAATTATATAATATTATATAATTTTCCCCCTATAAATCATGAGTCATAAGAATTTTCCAGGTCATGCTGATGTTGTTATAAGAACTATGATGTGAAAAATAATTTTTCTCCTATTAATATATCTTTTATAGTTCATAATTTTCATTCATAGACATAACCATATTTCAAACTTGTAAAATAGCTAACATTAATTATCATGGTTTCTCATCATTGTGAAACTCTCTTATTATATTCTAAAATACTGAATATTTTTGAAGATATATTAATTTCATAGCATAAGCCATTAACCACTCCCAGTGCTCCTATTAAAACTTTTATTCGTAGTATTTCTATGGGAGAACAAATTTAACGTCATCATATTTAGTATAACAAATGATACTTTATTTATCGAAATAAATCATCTAGGAATTCATTATTTACATTTGAAAAAAAAATTCTACATTAAATTTTCAATGAATGCAAATTTTATCATAGTATTAAACTCTTATGACTTCTCATATTAAACCTTATTAAAACCCCAGGAATATGCTATATATATTCCTATAACATAGAAATGAATTGTATAATAATTGGATTGAATTTTATGAAAGTTAAAAGATAATATGAAGTAATTTTATTTCCATGGAGATAACACTTATGACTTATGGACTTTACCATGTTTCTAGATAAAATATTTTTGATACATTTACAAATAACAAGATTTAATCTCATGAAACATGAGAATAACCACATTCTGAAGGATATACTCAGAATTACACA
The DNA here is from genome assembly GCA_963277665.1 of Viscum album. Taxonomy (NCBI): domain Eukaryota; kingdom Viridiplantae; phylum Streptophyta; class Magnoliopsida; order Santalales; family Viscaceae; genus Viscum; species Viscum album. Next base: position 1,623,399,296 of record OY728129.1, read on the forward strand.
TATGAAACAACTAAGTTACTCTAATAAAATCTAGAAACAATTACATATATACCATTCTTGTCTTATTTTATTACATGTAGAGAATTATTAAACTCATGTTCTCATGCATTTTTCATTTTAAAACAATCTTTTCTAGGTTATTCCTATGTTTTAGTACAAAAAATATTTCATATATAAGAAATTTAAAAGGTAAACTAAACTTGATCTGAATTACCAGGTGGAATATAGAGTGGTTACCATTCATTTTGTTGTTTTTTATAATTTTTTGTTTCAATTTACCTACCAATTACACTACTACACCTCTTACAAATCAATAACATATAAAACATTCTAATAATGATCTTCTCAACTCCAAAAATCTCTAAAATAATTATAACACTGTCAAGTGGCTTCCAATCATGTTGAAAATTTATATAAAATTTCTCATAACATAATATCCATTATCTTATATGAGATTTAATTTGATTTATTTATTTATAAAAAATAAAAACCAAAAAAACACATCAACCCCTTAATTCATCCAAAAACATTGTCCCTATATAAATACCACATATTTATTGAATATTCTTAGACAAAATAACATTAGTAAAATTGAATTGGGACATAGTCACTATATAATGGGCCCCACAATATCCCAAAAAATATCTCTTGGTGTCAATTATATTCCCCATTGAATATTATTGTCAACTATATAATGTAAATAAATTTTCAACTCATCAAAAATTAAAATGAATCATTAATCTATAATTGTTTCCAACAGGAGTTAACTCGGTTCCAGAAATAATAACATTGTATAGTAAAATCCCATTTCCATAAATAGTTACATTTTTTTTTTCTATATATCCCTTGAAAACATATTGTATGAACTGATGATACACTGTTACTAATATTCTTCTAAACATAAAACATTATATAACTTTTGAAAAACAATTTTCTACATTTATTCTCACCAAACATGTTAGAATAATTCAGGAATCCCAAAAATCACACTCCCACACCATTATACTTAAATTATATATTACCCCTTTTAAAAACTCACCCAAAATACATGATCAACCAAAATATGGGGTCTATCCACTATTAGATAAAACACATATATATTTATTATCCCCTTAATTATTTTTCTCCACCATCTTAATTACATTTATATTATACAATGATGATTTATAATAATTTGATTAATGTCCCCCCCCATTTGAAAACAACATCCAAATAATAAGTTCAAGAGGTGACAGAAGCTCCATACATGAGCTATTTGATGAATAAAGTTCAACTCCCATTATCAACATAAATATTTTAAATGTTTCCTTTGTCTATAGAATAGTGAAATATTATACTATTTTATCGATTATTATAAAAAAACTATGGTATTAATGAATTTTTCTCTATATTATCCAAGATGAATTAATACATTAAATAAACGTAATTTGACATATAATATTAAAATAAACATCAAGATTGTTTGATATAACACTGATTATCATAGCTCATAAGAAATGGAAATATAATTCCACATTAATAACAGTCAAATGGGTATTCATAAATTCTAATTGGGTTATCTCTTCTGTTTCATCCAAATATTATACATCAGAAGTACTGAAGGTTATGGATATTTTTTACTTTGGATGCCTAAATACACACATTTCACCTTAACATAAAAACTATACTGGGTTTTACTCTTTTTTATTCTATATTTATATACTAGTCAATATCCATATTTGTATAAACATAATTATTTTCAATACATTCATATTTATTTCTATATTCCAAAGTTACATTAACATACATAAGAATCATCTCCCAAATAACAAAATTAGATTCCATTAGTGTACTTTGATTACTATAAATAAAGTAAAAACATATAATTTGGTAAGCCATTGATTTTTCATATATAGAAAACAACCATGTTTCCTCCTAAATTATCATAAATCAACATCTCTTCATTTTTTTATCATTTTAGAATTTAGCTCTTTGTGAAACATATGTAGAAATTATTTTTGAATACTGCATGATAATAATCAATTACACGTTTATATGAATTATTATTCTAAGAAACCGGATCATCATTTCAGGAATGGATCATGATTTAAGGTTGTTTTTAAATAAAAATAAACAAAATGGAGGTTTTTTAAGTACATGACATGTACTTATGAGTACACTTCGTGCACTCGAGTAATGCGTAAAGTCTCGTACTGGTCGTTTAATGGATGAGTACATGGGAGTGTAGTGGCCTAGAAGACTACTTAAGATGGGGGCTTCTAAGGTCACTACATATTGTTTATATTTATCAGCATTCCATGTAGTTTTCTGCTTAATTGATATATCGCAGTGGGGTTACGTACCATGTCTATATATGTCTTCTTCTTCCCATGGATCATACTAGATACATACAAAATATCTGAAGAACTCAAAAACCCTCCCGATTCTATGATTGACCTATGATTGAGTTTCTATTTAGTGTGCTGGAATCCAACCGATGAGTACTCAATACCCATAGAGCCTTTCTTCATGATTCCTCCCCTCCTGTGAGTTATTTAAGGTCAGTCATTTTTCATCGTTTTGTAGATCTATGCCATTATTTGCTGATTTAAGGGCCAACATTCAAGAGAATCAATCATGTGATATCGAGGTAGGTAGTTTTTGTTTTTCAATGTTTATCATTGGATTATATATTCTTACTGTGTTGAGTACCCATGTTTGTGGTATTGTTAGATTGTGAATTTAACCATGTTTAATACCTAATATGGTTTGTTTGATTGATAAAGGATTATTTCTAATGTGTAAGGTTAGATACCTTGTTATGGTACACCCCAAGGGTATGTTCCCTTAGTTTATTGTTTATGGATATTTGGTCTAGGATTCATGTAGTATTTCCACGTTTACAATACATACGTTTTTATTATGGAGTTAGAGATTATATGAAATGTCCTTGTAAATAATTGTGATTATTTACCAAAGGGGATTGGATAGTGAGGGATTCACAAAAGGGTTTTGACTGTGAGAACTTCCCATGTGGTCATTTATAATTAATTGCATTAGAAAATTCAAGATGTCCAAGTGATCATTGTTATTTTATTATATTTGTGTTGGACCCTAGGGTATTGACTAGGAGAGATTCCAGGTGGTCGTTTGAATTGATCAATACAATGTTACCCTATAAGGGATAGACCATGAGAGCTTTCCTAGAGGGTCATTTTCAATAATTGATGTTATATTAGACTATAGGGGATAGACTCTGAGAAAATTCCCAAGAGGTTATTTGTGAAGAATTGAATGATATTGATGCATTTTGCAAGCCAAAGCACAAGCTTCCATTCATTATTATGTGATTTTTTAGTCTGTCTTATGAGACATCTATTTTAGTTACATTACAAGAGGGATATAGAGATTAGGGTAGTTTCCATGGTTAAATGTTTTCAACAAATGAATAATGAATGATAAATGATTATAATGGAAAACTATAGGATTGTTTAATTTTGATTACAACATATATTATTGCATAATTTCAACATATTACATAATATATGGATTCACTCATCATTAGGTACAAATCTATTGGTGGATTCTAACTAGGATTCATATCACACCCTATTTGGGTGATGTTCTTTGACACAAAAAATAGTATGATGGAAAGTATAGAGAAGGGAAAGCACCCTTCTTCATCAGGTATTAAAGTTTTGTTGAATTTGGAGAGCATGCTAAATTGATGAGTCTTTTGATGCTATTAGATTTTATATGTTTTTTGTACATTTTTTTCTATATTTTTTTCCAGAATTGTGACTTTTTTGGATATTTTCCTAGACACGTGTGACATGCATCATTCCTCTCGTTAAATATGTTATATAGTATTACTGATTCTGCTATTGTTTACAATTTTAATTCTACTATGTATACTCTACCAGTAAGGTTATATTTTCCCAAGTATCACACCTTGTCCCTCGCTACTAGTCAGAGGCCTCTGGCATTTGGGGAAATGTGCTTGAGGTTATGTGACCAGCTGGGTTTGGGAACCTTTGAGCGGTACCCGGATCTAGGACAATCCAACGTGGTATTAGAGAACGTTTTTTCTACATTTCATCAGTATTTAGAGCCTATAGACTGTGACTTTAACAAATAGATAGTTGGTAAATATATTTTCACAAGAGTAGCTAACACATGTAAAGGGAAAATTCGTGTTACCTTGAATATTTACATTTTTTTACAATTGTTATAGTTGATTTGATTTCACTATTAGGTGATACACTTGTTTTATACTATTATAGTTGATATTGCTGATGTTTTATTATGTTTTAAACATATGAGATTAGGGTATTCCATCTTATGCATCAGATATGCAATTTCTAAAGATCACATGTCATGCATTCGTGTCATGACATTTAGGGTGCATTAATGATTTTATGTTGTTTTGATAGATGTTGTGTTATATATGAATGTTATTGTGATAGATGTGTTGATAGAGTACCTAAAATTTATATAGGGTATTGGTATGTGTAAATTTTCATTTGGATGGATTCTAGACATTGGTCCCTGAGGTGTTATAGGACCTCTTGGATCAGAATTTGGTTGAAAATGTTTTACGTTCAATTTATTTCTATTATGATATGATGTAAATAAGGATTACCAAATTTTAATTTCAAGGAGTATGTATTCTAGATGGTCTGAATATGGAATTCTTTGACCAAACTATATGAAATTAAGTGTTCTAGAGATGTTTCATAGGATTACTGTCTGGAAACCCAGAAAACATGTTGTGTGATGTTATGATCACATGTCATGTGTTGTTTTATTCTAGAAGAAATGAATTTTCTATGGTATATGACTTGTACCATAGGTATACTTTGTTTAGTTGCTGATCGGGTGGTTGATTGTGTGAGCAGAGACATGAGTTTGAAAAATATCTGGTAGAACACACCGTGTATTAAAAGTACTCTCCATGTTGAGAAAGACCATATATCACGCCATGTGACTAATGCCATAGGTGGATGAAATAGGGTTTGTACATGTAATTTCCATATTTTACACATCATGTAGTTTTCGATCGTGTATCTATCCATGTGTATAATGACATGGGTTGATGGAACATACATTGTACACTCTGTGTCTAGGGTGAACACCCACGTAGGACTACATCCGGAGAGAACCATATAGTTCGATAAATTTAATATATCATGGGTAGGAGGGAATATTCAAGTACATTCCATGTCTCAAGAGTAACATGCCATGTGTATGGGGTGTTACAGGACCAGGTTGGAAGAGGTACATTTCCATGTTAAGGGATAAAGGTAACATGTCATGTAGTGTTTCTACATGTCGTGTGACCCTATTATATAAAACTTGTATGATCCATTCTCCTATATTGTCCTTGGTTTTCTAGGTTTCAATCCTTTATAGTCTTAAATTTAGGTGTGTGCTTGACCTTTCATAGTAATGCCACCAAGATGTCCTCCAATTGCATGCAAGGGACATGGAAATGATCAGACACTATAAATGGTAGAGTGGGGACTACCAGCATATCCTCTCATCGTACCAAACATAGAACTAGCTTTTATACCTGATGCAGATGCTGAGTCTTAGTTCCCTGAAGGATTTATGAGTATCATTCAGAATTTTAAGTGAGAACCACATCCTACCCCAACTAAGGCAGAGTTGAATCATGAGTTCCAACAACAACATCCTCCCACATTTTCAAGAGTTATAGGACCATAGGTGGCAGAGCCATGGATGGAGGCTATTGTTTTTATCTTTGATCAATTGGAGATTCCTCTTGATATGAGGGTGAATATCATAGCTTACATGCTATGTGATACCACCCTGAGTTGGTGGGTTGTTATCCTGAAGATGGGACACCATTAAGATATGGAATGGAAAGAGTTTTAGAGTAACTTATATGATTACTTTTACTCGAGGAATTGATGTCTGATCAAGACTGGGAGTTCACGCACCTAGAGCATGGCTCTCTTTTTGGTAGAGATTACTCTTCTCACTTTATTGATCTTCAGTGCTTCCCACCTATTTAGGGAGGTGAAGAGTTATCACTGGATATGTGATTTGAGGATCGTCTCACTTACGACATCTTATCATAGATGAATGTTTTTAGGATGACATAGGTGACTGTACTAGTGAACTAGGAGTTGATTACCAAGAATAATATGAGGGAGTTACGAACTGCGAGATAGGGTGGTTCAGCATCTAGGGTTGGTAATCTTTTGACCGATAGAAGGAAGCGTCGCATGGAGCATTCATGAGATGTTCTTTCAGGTAGCTATGTTGTGTGATACCAGTGTTGGAGGAGTGGTAATACGAGAGAAAATAATCTAATGGACCCAATAAAATGTCTTTATTGAGTCAAGATGGGTCATATCCATATTTTTGTAGGATTTTATCACTATAAACAAGTGAGAGGGGATTAGTTATGATTCTATGTTCTGGAGTAGGAGCACCAGTTTCTCATAATCCATATAACTAGAGTACGTTAGGTCGTTCAAGCTGAGGATGTGTTCGTGTCCATGGTAGCTAGATGATAGGTTTTTAGTGACAACATGGTGGATCTGTTCAGGGTAGCCACGCAGGGTTTTAGAGTTGTGGTAAAGTTCAAACATTTATGATGGAACTGAACTAGTAAGAGTAGGATCTGATACCCTCTATGGTTAAAGTTATGGTACTAGTTGCCTCAATTTTAGCTTCTTCTATTTTTGATATTGGGAATTGTCATAATTTTATATCTTTTTACTTTCGGTAGAGCCTTTTTATTGGCATCTTTTCTTTTGATGATGTCATGATGCTAGACACTCTGTTGGGGATTAGGATGACTGGAGTACGTCAGTGTAGGGATTTCCTTCTTAAGGTTGTTGGGTGTCAATTCTTTTAGGACCTCTAGTTCATATATATTACAGGCTTCGATTTCATTATCAGGATAGAAATGTTTGTATCTCATCAGTCCTTCATTGGAATCTATCGCCCCATGGTGATTTTCACATCACCAGAGGGTGGATCGTTTCTACACAAGAGTGAATGGAATGTCCAGGTGAGTAGAGCTAGACCATAGCATCATGCGTTTGGAGTAATTACAGCCCATATTCTTACTTTATATGTAGTTGACCAGGGGACTTCTTAGATGAACTTTCCTCCAGTGGTGGACCGTTTTAGAGATGTTTTTCCAAACGGCTTTTCAGGTTTTCCTCTAGAGAGATATGTAGATCTCTCTTTTGAGCTTATACCACTAACATCGTTTTAGAGTACTATGATCTATAAGAGTATTTGGTTTATCTATTCATTCTCATGATTGCACCAAAAGTTTTCATGGAACTAATGTATCGAGTGTTATTTCCTTACATGGACTCATTCATGGTAGTCTCCGTGGATGCTATTTTGGTGTACTCTCAATCTCGACATGTCCATGCCAAACATCTTGAGATCATGTTGAGTTAAATGAGATAGCATCAGTTATATGATATGATCTAAAATTTTTACCTTTGGATGGATTAGAATCACTACTTTGGTCATGTTATCATAGTGATTGGAGTATCAATAGACCTAGAGAAAGTAATAGTAGTAGTTTCTTTGGATAATCCGAAGAATGTATTTGAGGTACAAAGTTCATTGTGGATGGTTTTATACTATAGATGATTTATACAAGACTTTTCACAATTATTAGTGCTACTAATGGGCCTGACTAAGATTAGTGAAATGTACTTGTGGATAGATTTATACGATTCCGCCTTTCAATGACTAAAGCAGAGGTTGACATCAGCACTACTACCGGTTTTTCCAAAGTCAAGCAAGAGTTACACTATTTACTGTGATGCATCATATATTATGTTGGAATTGTTCTTCTTCCAGGGGGTCTTTACTTAAGGGTATCGGTAGTTGATTCCACATTATAAGAATTACAAAAATCATGATCTCAAGTTAGCTGAAGATATTTGTGCTTTGCGCTATTGGATACATTATATTTTGGGAGATATTTTTGTGTTTTAAACAGACCACAAAAGACAAAAGTATATATATACTTATTGATATCTAAATTTGAGATAGTGAAGGGGGTTGAGTACCTTCATTCATTTGGCGTTGATCTTTCCTACATGCCTTGGAAAGGCATGTAGTGGCAAATGAATTTGGTCATGAATCAAATACAGGTAGTTCAAGAGGCCTGTAGTGAGTGGAATATTAAAGCTCTATTTTCTAAGATGAATTTGGAGGTGCAAGACAGGTAGAGGAACATGTTTATTTATTTTTTATTTTTTACCTCTATTCCTCTGTATTATGTGTGAAAGAGGTAGCTATCTGATTCTGAAGGCCTAGTCCTATGGAAGAGTGTGTCTACTGAGGACCCAAATCATTGGTGGAACATAGATGAGGATGTAATTTTCTATTTTCATGGATGTGCATGGGTGTCAAAAGACATATGTGAGTATTTGATTTGAGGTTTTCATGCCTCAGTATTGGAATTTCATCATGGTTTCTCCAAGATTTATCAATATTTACATCATCATTGTTCATGGCTAGATATGAAGAGAGATGTTGTTGGTTTTTTTTGAGATGTTTCAACTGTCAGCACATGAAGGCAGAGCATCGGTGACTGGCTTGGATTTTACTATAGTTACTCATTCTCGATTGGAAGTGGAATGAATTCACGATGGATTTTGTGGCATGTTTACTAAGATCACCTCGAGGGAATGATGCGGCTTTAGTTATTGTTGAAAAACTCTAAAAGGTTGCACATTTCATTAAAATTAAGGAACCCTTTAGTGTTGATGGTAATGGTAGGTTTTACATCTCAGTGATTGTACATTTACCTGGGTTTCCAAACTATTTAGTTTCATATAGGGATTCAAAGTTTACTTCTCTTGTCTTTAAGGGACTATATAGGGATTTGGGTACACAGGTACATCTGAGCATAGCTTACCATCCCCAGACTGATGGATATCGAGTGCACAATTTAGGTTATCAAGGAATTCTTCGAGCATCCATCTTGGAGATTCGGTGCTATAGAGAGATACATATACCCTGGTGATGTTTTCCAACAATAATAGTTTTTATGAAATGATTCAAATGGATACTTATGAGGCTTTGTACGGTAGACCTCGCTGATCACCATTATGTTGGATAGAGGTAGGAGAGGCAGCTATGCTAGGGCCTCATCTTTTCTAGGAGACCACTGAGTAGGAGGATCTGATTCAGAAGAGGATGGATAATACACACACTTAGTAGAAATCTTATGTTGATCGACAGAGATGACCTCTGGAGTTTGATGTTGAAGTGCATGTTTTTATATGTGTCACACTGGGGTAGGGAGATAAAAATATTAGGAGACAGTGGAAGATTTCACTGAGATGCATCGGGCCATTTGAGGTTTTAGAGAGAGTATGGTTGGTTTCCTATCAGTTTTAGTTACCTTAGAGGTACTGGACTATGCACAAATTCTTTCATGTTTTGTAGTATTTGTGATACTTTTCGGAACCATATCATGTTTTTTAACCCAAAGAGGATGAGTTGGAGGTAGGTGCATCCTTCGAGGAGAACCCTATTCATATTTCGAATCGCAACATGAAGGTTCTCCATCACAGTTCAATTCCTATGTTATGGGTGATAAGGAAGCACATGCGAGTATAAGATGAGACTTGGGAGAGGGATGCTGATGTATGATCATAGTGGCTAGAGTTGTTTGAAGATTCTCTTTCACCACCATTTGAAGGAAAATTCAGGGATAAATTTATTTATGGGGGGGGGGGTTCTATAAACCAAGATCCTCATTCTCGGTGTGTATATTAATATTTGGATGTTTTTACGATAAACAGGTTGAAGTGGAAATTTTTTAAGTACACATCATGTACTTATGAATACACGCCCTGTACTAGTAGTGTAACAGACGAACACATGGTCGTGTGGTGACCTGGAAGACAACTTAAGGTTGGGTCGGTTAAGGTGACTACCCAAAAATTTAATTTCATGAACATTCCATGTAGTTATATTTTGTTATTGATATATCGGAGCAGGGTCATGTCTCATGTCCATAACTTTCTTCTTCTTCCTGTGGTTCATACAATAAAGAAACAGAAAGACTGATGAACTCTGAACCCTACCCATCTCTCCATATAACATCTAATTGAGATGTCTTCTGGTGTATTTGAATCCCACCAGTGAGTTCTCATAACCCGTAGATCCTTTCTTCCTCATTCCTCCTCTCTCAGGAGTTATCACAGGTTGGTCATTTTTTATCCTTTTGAAGATATACTTCATTCTAGTACGATTCAAGGGTCGACATTCAAGAGTGTCAATTGTGATATATCTAGGTAGGTGGTTTGTTACTTTCATTGTTCATATTTGGATTATATGTGCTTAATGTGTGGAGTTACCATGATTGGGGTATTTATCAATTGGGAATTTGACACTATTTAATACATGATATGGTTTGGTTGAATGAGAAATGGTTATTACTTATGTGTAAGGGTAGATAATTTGTTATGGGACACCCCGTGGGTATGTTCCCTTGATTAATAATTTAAATCCATTTTGTCTAGGATTCATGTAGGATTTCCACGTTTCCTTGTCTTGATTTGTAAGTACTGAGTTGCTGATTATATGAAATGTATGTGTTATTCATTTTGATTATTAACCAAAGAGGATTGGACTGTATGGGATACACAAATTGGGTTAGACCATGAGAGATTCCCAGCAGATCATTATTATTTTATTAAATGAATGTTGGATCCTATGTAATTAATCGGGGGAGATGCCAGGTGGGTGTAATGTCTTATTGATGAAATATTGAACAAGGGGTATTGAACATGAGAGGTGCCCATGTGGTCATTTTAATTTATCTATATTATTTTATACCAAAGGGGATATATCATTAGTGGTTTACTTGAGTTTTATTTATAATAATTGATGTTATGTTTGATTAGAGGGTTTAGAATGTGAGAAATTTCCCAAGGGGTCGTTAGTGAATAATTTAATTATTTTGACACATCTGCCAAGCCAATGTACAAGCTTGTATTCGATCTTACTCAGTTATTCAGATGGTCTTATAAGACATGTATTTTTGTTACATTACATGGGGGATACATAACTTTTGATAGATCCTAGGGTTATATGTTTAAATGAATGAATAATGAATGTTAAATGAATGTAATTGAAAACTATATGATTGTTTACATTTGAGTACTTCCTAGTTTATTGTATCATTTATGCATATTACATGATATATATCTTTATTGGTGCTTAAGAAAATATGTTTTGGTGGTTTCATACTGGGATTCATCTCATATCATGTTTGGGTCATGGTTTTTGGACTCAAACAGATTATATGATTGTTGGTATAGATAATGGAAAGCAATCTTATTCATCTTGTACTTGATTTCTATTGGAGCTGGAGAGCATAAGACCAACCTAAGGATTGTGATCCTGTTGGAGTTTAATTATTTTCTTAGTAATTTTTTTCATATTGTATTTCTAGCATTGTGACTTTTTTGGGTGTTTTCCAAGACACATGTGACATGCATCATTAATTTATGCTCCAGTTTCCTTATTAATATCAGTCTTCTACTATTTACATCAATTATATGTTATTGTTGTTTCCACTATTATTTACTATTTTCATTTCAATATGTATACTCTGCCAATATGTGCATAGTTTCCCCATTATCATACCTAGTTCATTGCTTCAAGTCGGTAGCCTCTGGCATATGGGGAAATTCACTTAGGTTACTTGACCAAATAGGTTCAGGCACCATTATGCTACACCCAGATCTAGGAAATTAAACTTATAAAGAGAAATAAATATGTGGTTATAATTTTTAATGAATTTTAAATCCCATAAAATATACTATTTTATTAGGAATGAAAATTTATAATAGCTAATTTAATAAAAAAACTATTCAAAAATTCCATCATCATTTCTAAAAAACTGCTATATAGAAAATAAAAATATGTAATATTATTTTTTAATCATTAATATATAGTTTTTATTCCACCATTCCATTATTGATGTTAATTCACTTTTTCAATGTATATATATTAAAAGAACATTATTTTTTGGGATTATTTTAACACATATAGAACCATCTTTATCGTTCTAAAATTAGCCTCAACTTCAACTTCAATATTTATTTTATTTCAAGGATAATCCACTTTTATGGGTAAGTGGGAACCATCACAATAACTTCACTATTAAAGAAACTACTTTGTTTATCAATGTACACTTCATGCTCCAACTATCCACTGATTAAGGACAACTTAAAATCCATTTGGAAATTATTATATTAATGTTTTAATAAAAAAACATGAAATATGATAATTCTCATTGTTCTTGAAATTTTTATGATGGTCTAAATAAAATCACTTACTTCAAATCATGATTAACTTTTTCACAAAATACTTCCTTATTTCTCACTGATTCCCATTTTCCATTGTGCTTTTTTCAAAAAAGTTAATTGTTTATAGATTATATTCTTTTTATAATGAATTATTACCCTCTCCAAAAATTCATTATTCTACGTATAATATATTTCTGTAATCATATGATCAAAAAAATCTTAATGCTTCAATGTCTCTTTGACATCTCTTTTCTCAACCAATGAAAAATATAAGTCATGTTTTTTATATTAAATTTTATTAATATAAATTTTTTATACTAATTATCAAATTTCAATTTCAATATGTAACTAAATTAATTTCCTTCAATGAGAGAATAAATATTTTATTCATCATAATATTTTTTGGAATAATCATCATTATCATGAACTTATTCTAATCTCACTTAATTTTACATAGCTCAATCCATTATCGCATTAAAAATAGATTTGTAGTCACTTCTAGATTATGGATAATTTTCTATGATTTCATTCATTTATTGTCATAAGAACATTACATAATTATTATTAAAAATAATCTATGTCCCTTTAGAGTAATTATGGTATCTTATTCCATTTAACGGATAACCTAAGATGATACCATAAACTATACTCTATTGAAACATCCTAAGAATATCACCTTTTACCTTGATAATACAAGGTCAGCCCTGACCATTAAATATTTAACACATGGGGAAATATTATAATACATATCATATGGTGACTTATCTAAATTTGGTCTAAATAGAAATAATTTAATAATGATAACAACTTCATGAATTTATTATCTACAGAAATATTGATAGGTATCATAATAAGTTGATATCATGCATTCCATCTCTACAACATGTTTTTTATTTTTTCTAAAAAAAATTTGTTTTCTTACAGTATAATATGTTCATAGTGATTTATATAATTCTAATAATATAATTCATATCCTCCAAATGTATATATTTCATGATTTCCTTTATGAATATTTTTCAAAGAGAAAAAAAATTACTTTTCAGAATTTTTTCTGAATCTCATAATCATTTTCAGATCCTCTATCTTATTATTAATAAGAATAATATAGTTAATACGATTAAATAAACCAATAAATAAATGGAAATAAAATATCTCTACTTTCTTATTACATATTCATTGTCCATTTAATTTCTAAATGTGTAATATCAAATGCATAATATGTTTAAATCTCCACTTTATTATTATGAGAGTTAAAATCATTTCTTTTTAATAGGTGGATAACATATATTTTCACTCTATTTTAAAAATATGAACACCTTGAATATTATATAGATGTATAATACTGTTCATGTTCTTCATTATGTGATGTCCAAGCTTTATATTCAAAATTTTAATTTTTTAAAGCTTACATATCCTTAATTATTTGTATTACTAAACTAAAACAATTTTCCCATCATTCATAAATCTCTATACAATACACATCCATATGTTAATATATTAACTAAGACACCATATTTATAGAGATCCATTTCATTTCAATTTTCATAACTTATGTACATAAATAAAAAAAATTGTTCCTACCCATAAATGTTTAAATTATTGTTATAATTTAACTTATCATTTTCAATAACTGATTATATGATTCCATTAACTTAATGTGGATCATTATTTTTAGATTTCATCAATAATTCCTCAGATTTTTTAATATCATTTTAGATAATTATATCTCTTGTGATGTTTTAAGAACATCCACTATCAGTAATATATATATATTCACTTTTTTATTCATTAAATGTAAAAAAAAGAATTATATTTTACTGTACCATTCATCTTATTAGTTTTATCATTGTTATACATTTATAATTAATTTATAAAGAGGGATATGGAGACAATCCATAGAAAATTGATATGGAAGTTCACATATTCCACAAAACTCTTAAATTTGTTCAATATTATTATCAACCACTGGCCCATAAACATTACATTTCTTATGTACATTTACCTATTTAGTGGGTTGAATGACCCTTAAATTTTTCTTCTCAATACTTTTAGTATGATAATATTAATGGTCATTAAATCAAAAATTTCTTATGATTTTCCCTAATAATTAATAATTAAGAAGACATAAAATTTATATTTTCCTCAGAAAACATATGATTATCTTAATGTGCACTAGTTATTTTGATCTATACGTTAAAAATAAAAATTTTCATCATATTTTTAGTCAATATTTCTTTTATAATTTCAACTTATTTTCTTTTTTGATCTATGATTATTCCCATCATTTTAAAATCACTATTTTATGCACCTTCATCCTTCAAATCAATGTTCCTTGTGTTTAAATAAATTTTTTGATTCATACTTATTTTCGAAAACATTAATTTCACAACCTAGAAATTAAACATATATATCCTACCTACACTTACAGGAGTACTTAGGTAATTTGAGTTATATATTTTCTAATCAGCGTTTGACTTATCCTTCAATAAAACATTAATTTATTTTAAAAATTTATTATTTGAAAATTTAATAAAATATTGCATATAATAATGATGGTTGGATTATACATTTGATATTTCTTTTTATCATATATTAAATTAAATTGGATTTTATCAAGCACATTCTACTTCATTTTAACCATTTCACTGATTTTAATTAACATTTTTTTCATTATGAAAATTCTCTATGTCAACAATATCCTTTTTAGCCTTGTATCATTATCAATATTAGAAAATTATTTATTTCATTAAGTATTATTTATTATTTATATTTTTATTAACCATTGTTATCTTTGAGATCATTAAAATATATTACTTATTGTTTTCAACATTAATAACTTGATTATATTTCATACTCACTCTAAACTATACTAGTTTTATCACATGTGAAATATTATGCATACACATTATTAGTTAGTATCTTTTTGTAATATAAATTGTATTTTAAAATTCATCATCATCATCACTGCTCGCACCATCTTCAAATATTGATAATAATATTTTTATTTTCAATAAGTATCAGCATTTCCTTAGGAATAAAACGTCGATTTATCAAATTTTATTTATTTCTTATTAATGGATATCCTTGGACCCTCTTCCACGTATTCATGAATTTATTCAAAAAACATTATTCCTTATAAAACTATTTCTTTGAGGATAGAATTTTTTTACTTTCAACCATATTTATATTTATTGAATAGACTCCCCTTATGAGAAAAATAATGTCGTTTAAATCATCTAAAAAATAATATTTAAATCACCTTCCTCAAATACATACTCTATTTCATCAAAACAGTCCAAAAAAATTATAGTATTTATTACAATAAATTTTTCATTTAGATATTCATCAAAACCTCTGTCATTGCATAATACATTATCAATACAAGTGAATAAGTGATAATTTTTATCATCATTCAATTTTCATTATTCATAAGTAAACCTATAAATCTATAATTTTTTTTTCATTTAATTTTTTATTTCAATAATAGATTTTTTTATGTTATCCCATAAACCAATTTTTTACCATGATCCTAGTTACTGAGAGAATGTCATTTTTTGAAATAGATTAATGAATATAATCATAATAGTGACAATAATTCTCTCTATTTTTTTCAACTAGTATCACAGTTGAACCATAAGCAAAAAAAAGAAAATCTACTATTTATAACCATAAAATAATTAAAACTATTATATATTAAATATAGAAACATCCAATCTTTTCAAATATTATTATCCTTCACTTAAAATGTGTGAATCCTGATATTTTTTTCTAAATTAAATTAGTCTATATTTAATAAAAAATCAGTCACTAAATAGTAAAACATAGTTGAAAATTATCTCCTCAAACAACAACCAAATTTTCACCGTTGAAGGAATCAATAAATAATAATTACTATTTTGAAATATTACTCAAGATTGGTAGAAAATTATTGGGGTGTGTCAATCATTGGTTTAAATTCGATTGTATGTTTATTTAAAAATACATCATTAAGTATTAAAGTTAATTTTATATATAGAACACTCTAAAAAAACACAAAGCAGGAAAAATATATATTTACATGGTTTACTTCTTGGAATGAGTAACTACTCTTTTCCATGATCCAATTCATTAAAGATCATATATTACACTATCATAATCATCTTGGAATAAAATTAATATGTTTTTTCATTGAAATCATATTACAATGTATTTCCCTGATTGTAGATAGTGATCCTGTGCTGGTACACATATATATAATTTTATTTCACATGAATGATTTTATTCAAAATATGAATACTTCTATCATGTTTTTATGATTAATTTATTATTTTTTTCTTCCATGTTCACAACCAGATGACCCTTCTTAATCATCTTTCTACACTGTTATTTTTTTGGGTGTATTCATTATATTTAATTTTTTTTATAGAATATATATTTACATAAGAATGTAGTAGAAATTTTCAATTTAAATTTTTTTTTTCAAAATCGATATAATAAAATAAATAATTTCCTTCAACCCCTCATAACTTCTTCTTCATGTTTGCTATCCAATTATGGATTTGATGATATTTTAGAGGTTATAATGGAAATGTAACTTGAATTTTGAAATGTTAGATTATTTTTCAGAAACTAAAATATCAATAATAATTTAACATTTTAGACACTAGAGTGAAACATATTGAAAATTTAAAATATCTAGAAATTTGTCTCTCACAGTTACTCATTGTATCAAAAGGTGCATATTTTAAAATCTATGACTGAATGGTCACTTTGTAATATAATTTCCTTTGCGTAATCAAGTTTAACCCTCCACAAATTGTATTATAAATTTAATTAATTATTTTTCAATTCATGAAAAAAGGTATCATCATCTTATTTAATATAATTAATTATCATTAATTTCTAAAAAATATTTTTCAAATTCGGTATTTATTTATTTAAATAATTAATGGTTAAATTTCCGAAGAAATATATTTTTTCTTAGAATAAAACACATAAAACTGTTCCAAATGAGCCATGTGAAATGGTGATAGTTACTATTATGTAATTTATTTTTCATTGAAAGGAATTATAATAACATGAATTAAATTTCTGAATTCTTGGTGTTACTAACAAGAATTTCCTTTTATTAAAAAAATATCTATTGTATTTGTTACATTTATTAATTTGTACATCAAAATATCAGAGTTTGTCTTAGGAACCAGTAGAGTTACTCTTACAAACCCAATACTTCATTACATTTTAACATATAAAATCTTAGTCACTCTTTTGAACATAAATTGATTCTCTTATAAAATAAGAACATTGTCATATTTTTATTAGAATGTATATAATTAATTATACATAATATATAATGAATCTTATATTCTTATGCCTTTTCCATTCACTATATTTATACTCTAATTTACTCTAAAATTTCTATAAGATCACAATTAAACATACAATATGTTTCCAAATGTACAGTAATCTTTTACAGAATTATCATTATCTATACAAGTATATTCTTTTGTATTTATGATTTTTCACAAATTTACTTAGATTTCCCAGCATGATTTTATTGTAGAAAAGCATAAAAATTTGTGACATTTCCAATTTTATAAAACTAATATTAACTCAAAAAACCTATAAAATACTTCAAACATATCTAGGTATCTTCCAATCACCTCTAATCTTCTTAATCACATTAATCTCAAAAAATCCTTATTTTATCTGATTTATAATATGAAATATTTATTGAAAAAATAAAACCAAAATAAACATATCCACTCCTTAAGATATCTAAAATATTATCATGAAATATAATACATTCTAAATGAATATTCATTTATATATAAGTTTTAGAAAATAATACATTCATCTCATCGGGTGCTTTATGAGCTTAATAATTTCCCCTAAAACATCTATTGGTATAAAAATTATCCCCCTTGTATTCTTTTCATCAACTAATGAATGAAAATCACATTTGAACTCATCACACTAAGAAATTAATCATATTCAATAATTTAAATCCTACATTAGTTAACATGTACAAGGAAACAAGAATATTGAACAATAATATCATGAATTATGCAAAAAATAAAATTCATTTTTTTCTTTGGTGCCCTTAAAACAACTTATTAACAACTTGTAATCCCCAATAGCATGTATTATAATTCTAATAACTTTTCATAGAACTTATAATATTTAGGTTCATGAATTTAATCTCACACAACATGTTACAATGGTTTTAAAATAACAAATATACACATTCTTACATGTTAATATCATAGCTTATCAATTGTTAAAAATCACTCAAAATACATACATCCACCAAATAAGGGGTACGTACCTAATTTCATAATAAATATATCATTTGATCCCCCCTAATTTATTTTAGCTCAATTAATAAATAAATTTATTAAAAATAATAATGAATGAAAATGTAATGATTTATCTTTTCATTCTCCCCTTGTACAATAAAAATCCAAAAACACCTGGAGAAGGGGTCATAAGAACCATAATTTGTCCTTGAGAGGAATGAAGTAGAACTCCCATAATCAAAATCATACTTTCAAATGTTTCCTTTGGCTTCAATGTAGTGAAAAAATATATTCTTATCCATTTTTAAAAAAAACATAACATTAACAATTTTTTAAACAAAAGTCCATTGAGTATTTAATAATTCAAATTAATGTAATTTCACATATATTGTTGAATGAATTCTATGAATATATTAATATAAAATTTATTATCATAGAAACCAAATATTATAAAAACATCCTCTATATGCAGATATTCCAATTGAATCCTTGTCAATATCAATTTTGTTGTTGTAATAGTTTTAATGATTAAAATGAAACATTTTATTATACTTATGTAAAATGAATAAAAAATACAATACAATACATTACCATGACCTTTTAGGTTTAGTTTTTTAGATAATAAAGATAAAATATGAAATAAAAAATGATATTTATTAATTAACTAATTGGTAATTTTATATTATACAAAAAATGTAATAATCCATGAAATGACTTCAATATCATCTACAAAATATTCTCATAAGATAACCTTTTATAAACTTATTACATAATATGTTTCTTAATAACTAGGTAAATATGACCCATAATAAATTAAAATGATCATATTATTAATAGGGGTAAACTTAAATAATAAAAATCGATTATAATAAATGAGAATAAAATGAAAATATGAATATAATAAAGTTAAATTATTAAATACACACCCAAAATGCATTAATAATAAATCATCGTATAATTTTTTCCATTCAAAGAGTATAAGGAAATGATTAAAATAACATATAGCATATAACATGATCCATTTTTCATAGGAAAAAATTTTGAATAATTTTTATTATAGGATTTATTTTCATTTCGAACATGGCTACCCATTAACCTATTCATATATAATATTATGAGTATACCTACACACTATCAAACTCCTCTATTGTAAAACAAGCTACTTGATAACCTGTTAATATAATATTTATATCTTATGAGATATAATACTTTACCCAATTAATTATAGGAAGATATAGGAATCACACATATTATAATCCATAAATCATTGTTCCAAATTAAATAAATCACATATCACATCATAATGTAGCAATAGAAATTAATTATGTATCATAAAATCTTAATAATGATAACAATTGAAATTTTTAAGATAGAGTATCCCAAGAAAGAAGATAAAGTTAATTTAAATCATGATAAAGAACTCATATAATGAAAATGGGATTCATATGGATTAATATAAAGAGAATATTTATAATTACATAAAAAAATTAACATGATAAACCCATGAAAAATAAATTGGTAAAAAAAATTAAGAAACATTAAAGGTAAACACCATTCTATTAAAATGATAAATAATATTGTATTTACACTACATATATAATGATTATACATTTAATGTAATTATTTTCCACAATTAACATAACAATGAAAACCAGGTGAACTTCATTGAATCAATGGAATCAGTAGTAGGGTATTTATAGAGGAATGGTATTTGAAGAAATGTTACATTTATAACTTGAAATTGATAAATAAAGATAAAGGAAATATAAATAATTCCATTGATAGTGGAGATCAATACATGATCCATAAAAATAAATAAGATGGATTTGATCATTTGATGGTAATCATTGATCAATCCCAAGATGTATTAGGGGGTGTTTACATAGATGAAAAACAATTTTTAATATTTTTCAAAATAATATCATGTTAGAAGTATTAAAAATACAAGATCTTTATAAGTGATTTTAAAATAAATATTTTATAATAAAATCGGGAAAATATTTTTTAAGGAATCATTATAAAATAGATGGGGAGTTTCATACAAAATTAAAAAGATCATGGAATGATACATTTACCAGTAAAAAATAAAAAAAAATATGATCCCTTTATGAAAATATATCCACAAATAAACATTAAGGGATTTTCCATCGAACAATTTGTAAATAATATCAAAGTACATGAAAAAAAAACCATTATTATTTATTTCAAATAGATTCATGGATGTTTGAAAAAATTATGGATTTTAGATTAATGTAATTTCCTTTCATTAAATACTTTTTTTAAAAACCTCATCACTTTATCAAATTTTAAATCATCATACATACAAATAGTAAAGAGTATAAGAATTTAACCATTTTAATAGGAATATAAAATTATTTTTTTCATCATAGAGTAAATGTATTTACAAATTCTCAATATGGGATATAATTAATGAGAGGTGTCGATTTGAAAATCCAGTTAGAAATAGAAACATTATGGTTTGATTGACATTCAAATCAAACCCATTGAAAGGGAGAGAAGTTTAAATAAAACTTAAAATATAATTAATAGATTATTTTTCATCATAGAGCACCTCAATTATTCATCATGTAAACCACTTAGTATAACATTGGTGCATAAATAAATATGTCTCAAATATGGGATTTTTTAGATGAAAACATGTAAAACATTAGAAATTTATTAATGAATAGTCACTTGATACATGGAATTCATATGGCTAAGTTTACATAGAAAATTAAATCATGTATTATTCCAAATATATATTATTTTTTTGTATTTACACCATATAAATATGAAATTGTTTCATATAATTATAGAAATAGAAACAGAATGGAATTGAAATGGATGCCACCTTAAATAGTAATAATCATTCATATAAAAACGGTTTTAAATATTGAGAGAGTAATATTTAATTTAAAATAATATGCATAAAAATAATACATTAAATTTAATATCCTATTTTTTGTAAATACTAAATTATATAAAAATTAGTATTATTAAATAAGATGTTCCTCAAAGAATAAAGTTTTGAGCTGAAACCCTAGTCTTTGTATAAAAGTGATCCCCAATTGTACTTAACAACCTATGTAACTAAATAAATATCATTAGATATATAAAAAATATCCTTAATAATAATTAATTAATTATATATGGTCAATTTTATATCCTTGGTACTTATTTATATATAGATTATTCTTAGTTCGGTTACTCAGGGTTGTCTGGTTAATTTCATCATAAAAACATTATTTTCTTGACGATTGTAAAATATATTTTACAATAGTTACATAATCACTGTAATTTAACATTTTATTTTTAGTTAATATTAAATTATCACATCATTTATATATCCAAATAGGTTCTACAAGAGTGGACTCAATTTATAGAAGTTACATTTGTATGCCCTTAAGTTGTTAAATTTATTGGAATATTTTTTTTTCTAATATTACCTAATAAATTTATAATATTATCATTAAATAATGTTAATTGTTCATTATATATACCTTTTAATACATTATATACATGTTTTAGTCTATTTATGTTTGTTCATAATGAAGATAAAATAGAATCTTTATTTCATGGAGTTGGTTGTCTGTATGTGCACAAAGAGAGAGGTTATGTTTTTATAGAATAGAATTAATGTTTAAAATAAAATATAATATCATTTAAGAATGACTAAAATGTATAAATATTTTATTAAAATATAATTTTACCTTTTTTAACAATCGATGAATTATTTTTATGAAAAATAAATAGCATCACGTCGTAGAGGTGATAATCTGTGTGAAGACACTATTGAAAAATCGCGTTGTCTTAATTGGTGGAAGATAATGAATAATGGTTATGAAATTATAATAGTAACCAATAAACACACTAATTATTATTATTTTACTACTATAGTATGGTTATGTATTATTTGCAATGTAAATAATAATATTGATATGTTAAGATTGTTAGGTTACCTAAAATGATATCTTCAACATCATTTTTATGATGGCCATATATTGGAGGGAATTTTACTAAAAAAGGGATAATGGAATTATGATGTCTAAAATTAATTCGTTGAGGGTAAATATAAGCTATTATTCAAAAAAATTATCAAAAATGATTTTAGTAGTGAAATTTTTCATGTGATCCATATTTTATGCATGATTATGAGGGAATTTTCAATTGAGAACAATGAAGTGTGGTAAGAATTGAATGGCACGAATGTTATGTTACTTATCTGGAAAAACTATTTTAAATAAATTAGGTATGACTATGAAAACAAAACAATTATATCCATATGGTGAAAAAAACATCTTAATTATGGAAAATTTGAGCCACCTTAGACTATCAATATAAACAATAATTACACTTAATTAAATATTGATCATGTAAATCATATTATTAAAAATAAAATAGAAGTAGGACCTTATTAAAAAAAATTAACAAGAGGATCCAAATTTTGGATCTATTTATCCTAATTAAATTATTTTATGAGAAATATAACTTTAAAATGAATGATATAATGTTATAAATAACTAATTTTTAGAAATGGACTTTTTAATCATTAATTGTTCTTTACAATATTTGAAATTTATTTGAAGTTAAATGTGGGAGATTTATTTATATATTTATTTTAACATTATATACTATTATTGATATAAAATTGAATTATTTAAATTAAAAATATACATTATATTTATAAATATATATTGTATTTTAAAATAATAATTTTAGTCAGGTAAATAGTGTTTACCAAACACAACATAATAATTATGCCTTAATATAATGTGTCCCATACTATAAAATTTAGACCAATAGAGTTTTAATTTTAAATCATTTTCATTTAATCAAATTGGAAAATACTTATTTTCAAAAACTAATACATAATTTATTAAAAAAAATTGAGAAAATTTTACTTTTGTTCTAAAATATCTTACACATGTTCATAATTAAAATATGATATTTTGAAATAAATATTTCTACTCAAAGGAATTTATTTTTCTAGAAATATTTTTCATATGTTTTATGATTTCTAATATCCATGTGATGTTCTAAAATCTACATAATTTTATAAAACATTGTTTACATTATTCATGGAAAAATGAATTATTATATAAAAAACCTAAACGTTCATCTTTAGATAATATTTATATGTTTAAACCAAAAATGAAGTTATAATTCCCAAATTATAATATATAAATTTATATCATAGAATTTAAATTAAAATTAAATATATAAAAAAATTGTTTTAATAAAAACACATCTTTAAAATCATGTGTTTTAAATAGTATATCTTTTAATATTTTTAAATAATTTAATATTGATACATTAGTTTATAAATATAAATATTCTCAATAATGAAAACATATTCACTATAGTAAATCTTAATTTATTAAGGTATAATAATATATCCTTTTTAAAAAGGATATTCAAAAATAAACTATTATTTTAAATTATTAGTTAAACAAAAATAATAACATGTAATTTTTTAATTTATTATTATCTTTTTATTTACCAATGAATATTTAATTAATGTAATTTTAATATGTAAAGGTTTTTTAATTAGGTGTATCATTAGTTCAATGATTCCTATTATTGAAGTTGCAGAGACTTGTATAAATTTAACAGATCAATAAACATGTTCTACTACATTCTTCCCCCTTATATAATTTTCATCATCAAAATTTTGATTATTAACCACTAATGAAAGTTGGATTGAGTATTCTTAAAATATTTATTATTCGAGATAAAACATAAAATATAATATCTACCTTACTATCTTATGTTAGATAATCATACATATCATTCCTCAATGAAAATTTCTGGTTATAATCAAATAATACATTCTCTAGAGTATACCTTACCCAAAAATACATTAGTATCCAATTAATTAAAACATATTCAATTCAAATATTAGTTTAAAACAATATTTTTCCTTTAATCCAAAATGGGTATTGGCAGTTAGTTTATCAAATGACATAGTATAAAATATATACCATAATATAAAAACTGTGATAAACACCACAAAAAAGTCCTGAATTATCATCAATATAATAGATATCTACATTAAATAATACACTTTTTTATATAATCCAACCCTTTATTATCATGACATCAAACATGTACTAAAACAAAAATTTATAAATCCCATAAATATATGTTCTTCAATAGTTATCCCCAAAAATATTAACATTCCAAAAAATAATTTTCCATGGTTATTAACACCATTTCATATATGATTACAAATAGATGATGAATAATTACTAATGAATAATCCCTAGATGTTACATAAAATCCTCAATATAATATAAATTATATAAATACCATTGATGAATATCACTTATCTAGTAAAATTATCTAATATAATCTATGTTTAAATAAATTTCAGATACCAACCTCATTACCATAGGTAGGAATATAAAACTCCATTTTCCTTCTTAAAAGGAATATAAATCGATTCATCTATTTAAATGTGGTCCATTATTTGGTAATAACACATAGTGGGTTTTTGATACATACCTTTATTATATTCATACTTGTGATCATGTTTCAACCAAATACAAAAAAACATAGTTATGAAACTATCCTAAAGAATATGATTATATGAATATGACATCTTAATCCAAATATTCCTTCTACAATGACATATTTACATAAAAAAATGATACATTTCATATCAAATATATCATATTTGGTCAATCCAATAACCCAAATTTTTATTTATAGGTTAGATTTTGATTTATAATGTCAATAAAATTAACCTAATAACTTAACATAATTAGGAAATAAATCCTTAATAATTGTGCTTAAAGTGATTGAAATCAACCAAGGCATATCCCTTAAGAGTGTCATACAATGTGAGTAGTTTGACCTCTTTGACATGCACTATGTAGAACTTTCATTAACTCCCAATATTCCCTTTTCATGGATAGTAACCCAAGGTAAGATTGTTTCAAGGCCTTAATCCACATAAAGAATCGAGATAGGTATTTTATTTCAAGTAAAATCATAAAATCAATATTATATTAATACTAATGGTTTCCATTCTATATATAAACTCAACCCTAATACTTATTCCTTTTGTTTTCAATGATGATATGTTGTCTAACATGATAAAAATATTCAATATAATATCAACTAACATAAAATCTTATATATTCTATCGATTCTAGCGTAAAACATAACATTTCATACAATAATTAAATTTCAAAATCCTTAATTTTCATCAACTGGTAACATTATAATCTTCATATTTATATAATCCCTTCTCTAATACCATATGTTATTCCCCATACATAATCATTAGGTTATTAGATTAAATTATAAAAACATTGATTATAATAAATTCCTAATACCATTTTGTATTTGAGATTTATATAAGTTGGACAATGCATTGACTAAAAAAATCATTCATTTTTTAACTAATGTATATTTTCAAATAGTATAAACAACTAATTATTCCATTAAATGTCTCTAATATCTCCCAAGAAATCATCCCATATAATACACTTTTATAAATAATTCTCAAATATTTTACATCATAACTGGAGGAAAATAAAAAAAATTTGGTAATCTCAGATAATCAATAAGGGTAATAATACACAACAAATATATAATATCATAAGTGAGAAGAAAAATGGAATTTTTGTATAAACATGATTTATTATAAAAACATGATTGACAATGAATAAGAAATAAATCATGTCATATGACTTGGCATTATAAGACTACAGAAACATGATCCAAAAATAATGAATCATATATTATGTTCTATGGAATATATGAATGAGATATGAAATATGATAGACATATGATTTCATGTTTTTTAAAACATGGAAACATGCCTACCAAATAACTCATAAAACATCTATAAGAGATAAAGAACATCACACTCTGCCATTTTCAACCCAGAAACATGAAAACTCGTTCGCATAAGATATATATCCTCATATATAATTTATTGCCCAATTTATTTGAGGGAGATATATGTCCTTTGAGTCTTGTAATCCATATATTTTCATGACACATGAAATCATACACTTATCATATCATGAAGACATGATGAACATATAATGGGTTTTATCGAGCATTATAAATGATAATCATTGACTTATATAGAAAAAATAACCAATGAAAGGAAATAAGACTAATTTAATACATATTACTGATCCAATTGAAAGAAAATTGGTTTCATATGGATTTACATAAGAGAATAATAATTAAATACATTAATAGTCATAGAAAGAGAAACCCATGGAAAATAAATAAGTACCAATATCATAAATATATTTTCTAAGTGAATTTCATTTAATATAAAAGGTAAAGTATATTATATTTTTATCATATTTTTATAGAATATAAAATTAAGATAATAATTTTCCCTAATAAATTGATGTATGGAATATTGGATAACACCCTTAAATAATTGGAATCAATAGTAGGGTATACATAGAGTAAATACACATTAAGAAAGATAAATATTATATACTAAAAATGATTATGTAATAAAATGGTAGTGACAGGTCAATAATTAAATAGGGGTGATCAATAAAAAATTCATTTAGAAAAATAAGGTTCATGGTATCGTTTGATATATATCCTTATTCAGAAAAAATATATTTTAAGGAATATTGGCTTATATAAAGAACATTTAATATGATTTTTAAAAATGAAATCACATCTGTTGTAGTAAATATCCTTGATCCATTTAAAAAATTTTGACATAAATATTTTATAATACATGGGGAAAAATAATTTCTTTTAGGATTCTTGAAATTGTAGAGAGGAATAATTTTTATAAAATGATAAATAAAATGGAGTGGTACAATTATTCAAAAATGTCAAATGAGGTTATTTTTATCCAAAATAGTCCTTATGGTAATAATTATGTGATTTTAATTTTAAAATGCCATTTAATTTTTTTTAAATAAATATTGGGATTCCCATAATGAAATTTTGGAGAATATTATAAATGGAATTTGTAAAATCATTTGAATAATTTTGTTGAAAACCACATAACATTAAAATATTATAAAACATATGGTCTATAAAGAAGTAAAAATAATAAAAATACCACGATGGAAAAATTTATCATTATATTATATTACACATCCATAAAAATTAACCGAATGGGTTATCATATTTTAGATATTTTTATTTTCAATTTCAGTTTGAAATAGAAAGCATAAGTCTTGAGCGACAGTAAAATAAAAACAAATGATTGAGATAGATAATAAATTTGAAATTTATATATCACTAATATAGGTTATTTAATTATAAATAACTCAATTAGGTATCATATAATACAATTTATAAAAATTGGATATGTAATATAAAATATGATTCATAATGAACTATTTTGATATGAAACATTGTAAAAACAATATAATGTTTCTGTTCAAAACTCGGTGAAAAAATGAAATTAATATGGTTCAAAAAATACCATGAATTAATTCATAGATTATTCAAAAATACATTATGGGTAGCATATGTACCATATATATAATAAAATTTCTATTACATTAATGGATTTTGTAATGAATATGAATTGATATGTAAGATCACATAATACATAATAAACGTATTAATAAAATTAAATCAAATTTAGATAGGATGAAGTTGAAGATAAAAGACATTTCATAAGAATAATAAATTCTAATAAATATAAAATTTTTCAAATATAAACCATTTAAATGAAGTTGGGTTCATAAATGAACATGTTTCACAAAGAAGGGAGTTTGGAGATGAAACCATTACATTTGTTGGAAAATATACTTCACTATCACATAATTAGAAAATAACTTAAATTAAATTAAGTAAATATATACCATTGAAACTTTTAGATGTTTATTTAATTTTATATGTTTCATTTATTGTATTTTGGTAGATATTTTTTATATAGTTTATACATAATTTATTGAGTTGGGGTTGTTCTGTTAATTTATTTATGTTACTTTCGGTTTCATGACTGTGGTTAAGGTGCTGATAAATAGTATCATAATATCCATAATTGAATTACATTTTTCTTTTAATATTACATTTTATAATTATTTATAAAATTATATATTTTCCCAATTAATTGAATAAATCTATAAAAGATACATTAATATATCCATTATATCTATTAAACTTTCCATAAATATTTATTACTAATATTGATTCTGGAATAAATAATATAACAATTAAAAATGTAAATGGTTTAGTATTTAAAACATTTCATAAATTATATACATGGTTATTTCTATAAATATCTACATCACCTGGTTTTCCAGGTTTTGGTTATGATCTGGTTCGTTGGTGATGCCAAACATTTCTCCAGTTCAGAGTTTGATGGGAGTTGAGTTTTGAAGAGTTTCCTTGTCTAATATTTGTGCTGGGATTGGACCATGGTTTTTTTGAGAGAATGTTTCACGGTCGAGAGTTTGTGACACCCATAGTGTCACTATATTGTGCTTAAATCATTTCAAGATATTTTGGTGGGATTCCCTAGTGTTTGGGGTGTCATTTGAGGGGTCTTTTTCAAATTTATGGGGTCGCACGATTTGAGAACAGTTTTCCCAGACCATGAAACTTAATCATGAAATGTTTCTGATTTTTCTGATAACATTTGCACAATTTTTGAACAGTTTACAAAACCATGCAACCAAAATGTGTAGCCCATTTTGTGCTTAATAACATGCATTCTAAAAATCAAATTTAAGTGATTCCACCTACCATTTGAAGTGTGATCTATAGGTTATTAACAAGAGGTCCCCCCTTGGTTATAAATTATTTTGGGAAACTTTTTGGATGTTTTGTCACCAAATGTTGGTGATTATTCATGATTAGTTCAACTAATCGTTCCATATCATCATCAAATATCTTTCCACTTCTGTTAACTTCCATTTATTCTGTATTTTACCTTCTCCCCTGGCCATTTCGAGTAATGGTTTTGTTTTATCCATTATTTGTGATGGGGAATTTTTTATTATAAACCTCTGTATATCTAGTGTTGTGGAACCCTCATGGAGTGTTTTGGGTGGTGCATTATCGTTGCATTATGTATCCGAGGTAGGATTTCCCATTTACATGCCCTTTTAATTTACGATTAATTTATTTCCTACTTTATGAACCTTATATATGTTCTAATTGTTGTTATGTGTTCTTGGGATAAATCATTCGGTGTCAAAAGTGGTGGCTTATGCCTTGCTTCATGGT
Organism: Viscum album; assembly: GCA_963277665.1. Classification (NCBI taxonomy): domain Eukaryota; kingdom Viridiplantae; phylum Streptophyta; class Magnoliopsida; order Santalales; family Viscaceae; genus Viscum; species Viscum album. Next base: position 1,623,429,069 of record OY728129.1, read on the forward strand.
AAAAGGAATTTTTGTGTTAAATAACACTAACCAAGTGCTCGGTGAAATGCTCGGTTGGCTTTTGTGAGTAGATTATGGTATGTAAAGTGTGGTTTGGCTTTTCTAAAAAATATATAGCATGTTTAATGAGGATTTATGGTTTCATGAAAGTTATTTCAAAGGGTTTTAAGTTAAAATAAATGTGTATTTGGATTTTGAAATCGGTTTGACCAATGATGATGAATTGTGTCCCGATTGGAATTTTAATAGGAAATGGTTTAGGTTCTAAAGTGAGATGGAAATGTTTTGAAGTAGATTTATAAATGTTTTAACATGGTAGTGGTATGATTTATACTTATTATGATAGATGGGTTCCATTTTTGTTAATGTTTAGTTTTGTGAGAAATGTTTAAGGGTTCATTTGAAAACTTTTTGAAAAGAATGAAAATTATTTGTTATGAAAACCTCAGTTGGATGTTTATCATGCATTGTTGATGTGGAATCGATTGTTTCCTCATTTTGGAATCCCAAAGTTATATTATAAGGGTTTCTCGATCGGAACACTTTGAAATCTATTTATTTTAAAGCATGATATAAATCATTTAAGAGACTCAAGGTGAGACCTATTTTGGATATATATATATATATATATATATATATAATGTCATTGGTTGCTCAAATAGTGTTAATTGGCCCACCCAAATAATATACTCAAGACATAGGAACCCAGGATACTGGAGAATAGACTAAGAATGATTGTTGCACTGGTAGAGGATGGACTGACCAGTGTCCCATAGTAGGTGGTTATATTTGGGTTTATTGGTATTGGATTTTCCCTTAGCCTATCTTGAGTTAGGGTGGCCAAGAAAATGGATAATTTTTATTTCATCATGTATGACATGTCAATGGGGATGAGGTATCATGTATTTATGTCTTATGGATTATTCCTAATGTCCTGGGTTCACCGATGTCTATTGGCATTTTGTTGCCTGCAGTGATGATTGGGAAACTTGTATTATTATTACTACTACCCTTGTCCTGTGATTTCTGTAGTGACTTAATGTGTGGTTTTGTATTGGAATGTGATGTGTTGAATTTAATAAGGTATATGAAAATTGTTTCCAAATTAAAGGTTCTATCCGCTTTGTGAATATTTAAAATATAAACATAAATTTCCCTTACGAAATGATAATGTATCACTAATTAAATAAACTTGGTTATTGAAAATAGATAAGGGAAACAAGTCGTACATTGTTTTTATGTAACATGGAATAAAATCATACATTTATATATTTTAGTTCAAAATGTAAAATGGAGGTTTCTCTTATATTAATGGGAGATCATTGAAAATAGATTATCGGGCAAGCCTACTGAGTTTCAATACTCACATCTATAGTTTTTTTCAATTTTTAGGCATTGAGCATGTTTAAGCATGAGTTCGATCACCTTGAGTGATGTGGGATCGTTTTGTTGGAGTGTTAACACTGGGGTAACATGGATTTATTCTAGTCATCATGTTTAGTCAATTTAGTATGGTTGTTCAGTTTTACGTATAGTTCCTTGTATAAATGATTTTTCATTCTGTTTTATTTATATATAGAGTGGGATGTTAGATTCATTTCTACTGATGGTTGTCATTTATTTATTGGGAGAACCTATTCCCTTGTATACTCTAATGATACCCAATACTAGTTTTCAGACCGTGGAGACAAGGAATGCACTTTGGCCCATGCTGCATATTGGTCCATGTGACCAATTATGGGACAACACGAGCTAGTTCATGAAAAAATGGTATCATTGGAAGTTGGATCTTATAATACATTGCCTTCCAAAGTGTTCTTTATTAAATGAGGATATCGAGTTAGGTGGATTAAGATAATATGGACATGAGGGGTAGGTGTGGGACGAGTGTCGTGGAATCTTGGTTATTCTGATCCTCAGGTGTCCTTGGGAAGTCTGGTTTTATCAGATTCTTTTCCCCTTAGAGATTTTTTGATTATTGGGATACAACAAGGGGAGTTGGTCTTCATGTATCTATAACCTTACTGGTCCTGTAAATCCATATGGAGTCAGTTCATTGTCATAATAAGGCTCTCTGTGTGGGTGGTGTGCTTTACATATGGTTTCCAACTATATAGTCATGTCATCCACCAACACTAGTTTCCATTTTTGGGTCAGTTGGACCTTCCTTGATATCTTAAAATTATTTTTAAATCCTTGTGTGAAAGTTTTGGAAATGAGTCTTAAAGGAATGGTTGGATTTTCAGAAGTGGAAAATGGGTTGTCAAAATTAAATATTAAAATAGTTTTTTGGAAATTTGGGTTTTTTGTGTCGGAAATATTGGGGATAATGTGGAAATGATTCAATGCAATTGAATTTCATTAATCTAAACTTCTTGTTTGTTGAAATAATTTTTTTTATTGAATGGATTATTTTAATGGGATTCTGAATCTTTTTTTATACAGGATTTTTTAGTTTGATGATAAGTGTTTAAATCTAATTTGTTTGGTTTTGGAAATTGGTATTGAGTGGTAGGATTTTTTCTAAAAAAATTAGCTTTTTTGGCTGCTAGACTACGGAAAGACGTTTTTTTAATTTTGTAAATGGGAAAGAGTATTATTGAATAGAATGTTTGTTTTGGGAGTGAATTAAAATTAAAATTATTTCTGATTTAAATTTATAGGATTTCATTTTCAATAATGGTAAAATATTTTGTTGTGTAGAAATTTGAAAATTATTTTTTTTTTGATATGGTGGTTATTCTGCCTTTGGAAGATACATGATTTTTAAAATGGATTGAATTATTTGTCTTTGAAAATGAGTATGTTTTTTTCACCATTGTTGTATTCATGGGTGATCACATGCATGGTGGTATATGAAAATGTGGATGGATTCATGGTATGACAAGATTAGATGGGCTCCTAGGGTGGCACAAAAAAGAACATATGAGTCAGACTTGATAAAACACCATTGGAGAGTGATAAAATACCCCAAGTTGGTTTTCTATTTTTAGAAAGTGTTTTAATCAGATAATTTTGTTGTTTCAATAAATTGGTGGTAGTGTGTTTTTATTTTTCATGTTTTAGAAGTTTGGTTTGTTTAATATGCTTCCTCATGATCCAAAAGTGGTACTCTATTTGTGTCCTGAGTCAGAATCATGTAGGTGGCTCTGTTTTGGAGAAGTGTTCAGAGAGTTTTTTGTAAATTTCATGGAATATTGTAGTCTCTTTCCCTCTATGTTGGTGTTTTCTCTTTTTAAAGTTTGTGGTTCATGATATAGTATTGATACAGCTCCTTGTTTCCTTTATTCCTTACATTTGACTCTGTATCGATGCAGCTATAGGTGCTTCCCCATTGGGAAGATTTACAGTTGATCAGCCTAAGGATTCATTTCAAAAGTTAAATCATCCTCTTTCTGTGATGCCTCAGCTTATTTTTTAGAATAGAGAGCTACTTCCACTCGATTTAATGTGGATTCTAGTTAGGTTTTTTTCTTCATTTTAGTAGTTCTGATCAGTGATTCTTGAGGTGTTTCTCTATGTTCCCTTTCTAATCTTGTCCTTACTCAGAATGAGGGAGAATTGTGTTGTCAATATTTAAGTCCCTATTTGGATAATGGTTGTTGTTTGAGAAAGGGCGTCCCGATATGCTACATTATCTACTATTTCTTACTGAGAGTTCTATGTGGATTCATGTCACACTAGAAGATTGAGTTCCAATTTGGGATTAACATATAATAATTGTGTGAATGTAAGTGAATCATCCATCAGACCACCAATTATAGGTCACGGAGTGAAGCATGCATGTAGAAATGAATCTGGATGGTGTGGTAATTCTACTTATGTTTGATACCCCACTGTAGTGCTAAGGCTATTCTAGTGTTATTGTCATTATTTCTCATTGTTGGGAATTTTCTCTTATCCGAAACAGCATGGTGGACTTACCCCTCATACAATATCTGTGAATGTGCTTTATGAAATTAAAGGTTATGATTTGTGTCAATATTTGGACCACTCAAGTGAATCTGGTGTGGTCATGGTTTTTTCATTCATCATTGAAAAGTGATGGGAAATTTTTGGTTGGGGCTTCAGTGGTCCAATAATTGGGCCCCCTTCACTCCTCACCATATGTGGTGGGTGTTTAGGGACCATCTAGAAAGTGTCATCCTAGTTCATATCCCTTAAGTTTAGGAGTGGATAGTTTAAATGTTCATGTTGTGTTCCTCTTAACTTGGGATGGTAGGTAGTTGTGGAAGAGTTTTAGTGGGCCACTATAGGAGAGGTCTGATTCATGTTCTGGTCGAATTTTAGTTTAGTCATTATTAGTCGGTATTTAAAAGTGGGGAGACCCACTGTGGGTATAATTGAGTTTTAATCTAAGAATGTGTTAGATTTTATTTTCTTTCTAATGGTGGGGAGTCCGCTCCTCCCACCATTGAAATCCTTGGTTTTCATGAGTGTTCTTCGGGATGGGTGGTCATTGCGATCTTTATGAGAAGGCCCAACAATCAGGTTCTCGCCTTCATTGTGGATGTAATGGTATGATAGTTCAATTGATTATCGTGAAGTGGTTATGGGTCATTATTTTGTTTCAGGAAAGAGTATTATGTTCTATTTTGGTGGGTGAAATGTCCATGTATTAAGTGGTTGGATCATGTAGATATAGAATCCAAATGCACTGATCAATCGGCTTTAAATGTTACAAATTTCTGGAGGTGTAAAAATTTAATGGTTGGGAGGATTTTCACATCTATTTTTCATGTTTGGGTTTTTATCCTATTTGTAGGTTTTCCCAGACATTTGTCAGGTTTTGGGTGTGATATGTGTTGAGTTTTGATGTTTTTCTTTGTGTACCCTTTGTCTGATGTTTGTACCTTGTTTTGTCTTGAGATAAAGTTTCATACTTTAGAGTTTGTGATACCCATGGTGTCACTATATTGTGTTTAAATAATTTGAGGGTCTTTGTGTGTCTTTTCATAGTGTTTGAGATGTCAATTGAGGGTTTTGGGAAAATTTTAGGGTCACTTGTTTTAAGAATTTTTTTCCCAAACTATGCAACTTAAAAATGAAAAGTTTCATAATTTTCTAGTAGAATTCACATAGTTTGGGCATAATTTTCAAACAAATGTAGCAATTCTATGTAGCCCATTATGAACATAATAAAATTTGTTATTAAAATAGGATTTAAGTGAATCCATTTCCCATTTAGGCCCTATCTATTGGCTATCAACCAGAGCCCCCCCCCCCCCCCCCCGCCCTACCTTGTTTGGGATATTTTGTGGGAATTTTATCACCAAGGGTTTTTGATTATTCATGATCTCTTCACCAAATCATTCCCTTTCCTCTTCCCCTCTCTTGAATCTTCCTTATTCATACATTTATTTTTGAGTTTATATTCTCCAATTGTCATGTTGACAAAGGTTTTTGTTTTCCCCTTATTTATTTAGGGGTATTTTTATTGTAGGTTTCACGTTAGTAGATCTAGGTTTATGGAACCATTGTGGAGTATTCTCGGTGGTACGTTTTTCCTGCATTATATATTCGTGGTAGGATTTCCAATCCACTTACCTTTTTCATTTTAGATTCATTTATTTCATTCATTATACACATTATATATATGTTAAATTTTCTGGGGGGTTCTTTGGATAAATAATTTGGTGTGAAATGTGGTGTTTTATGCCTTGTTTGATGATAAATTGAATTGTTATGATTACTAACACCACCAAGTGTTCGGTGAGATGCCAAGTTGGAATGTTTGAGAAAATTATGGTATATAAAGATAGTATTGGCTATGTTAACAAACATTGATCATGTGGAATAAAAATTTTGGGTTTCTTGAAAGTTCCTTCAAGAAGTTTTATGTTAAAAGATGTGTGTATTTGGCTTTGAAATTGGTTTGACATGTGGGGATTCACTGTGGATCGATTGGAATTTTCATAGGAAATGATTTTTGTTTTAAAGTGAGATGGAAATGTTTTGAATGAGTCTTATAAAAAAATTTACATCGTAATGTATTTTATTGATACCACTTTAGAAATATGGGTAGCATTATTTTAGATGTTTGTTTTGGGAGAAACAATTATGGGCATGTTTTTCCACATTGTGAAAATTATGAAATGTGTTTGTTATAAAAACCTGTGTTGGATGTTTCTCATACCTTACTAACATGGAATAGTTGGGATGACCACATTTCAGAATCCATGGGTTCCATTATATGGGTTCCTCGGTTGGAACCCTTTGTGGTCAATTTATATTAAGGCACAAGATCATTCCATGGGGAGACTCGGGGTGAGACATGTTGTGGATAATTATATATGTGTGTCTCTGTGTGTGTGTGATAATTGGATTCCTGGCTAGAATTTTTTTTCTCACTCCCAATATATGATCAAGACATTGGAACATGTCATATTTAGAGAATATTCTAAGAATGAATGTTGTATTGGTAGTGGATGGACTGACCAGGGGCCCATTGAAGGTAGATATATTTGGTTTTATTGCTATGGGATTTTCCCTCACCCTGTCCCGAGTTAGGATGGCTAAGCATATTGAGAGGATTGATTTTGTTGTGTGTGACATGTCAAAGGGTATTAGGTATCATATATTTTTGTCATATGGATTATATATAATCTCATTGGTTCACCTATGACTATTGGCATTAATTTACTTATAGTGATGATTGGGATACATGTATTATTATTTATATTTCCCTTATTGTGTGATTATTGTAGTGACTCTATGGGGTTTTTTATTGTTATGGGATGTTTTGGATTTAATAAGGATTATGAAAATTGTTTTCAAATAATTTTTTATCCACTTTGTGAAGCCTTAATATTTAAAAATCACTTTTCGTTTGAAAATTTTAATTCTTCACTAATGGAATGCAACAGGTTTTGTAAATGGATTAGGGGAATGGTTCGTACATTGATTTTATGTAACTCAGAAGAAAAAAAATACTCTTATATATTTTAGTTAAAACTTGAAAATGGATGTTTCTTTTATTTTAAATGAACTGCATTGGGAATATATTATCAAACTAGCCTACCGAGTTTTAATACTAACACCTATAATTATTTTCTATTTTCTCCCTTGATCATTTTCTAGCTTTAGTTCGATTTCCATGATCAATTTGTGATTTTTCTGTTGGATAGTGACTAACGGGGTCACATTTAATTATTTTGGTCTTCTAATTCGGTCATTTTAGTGTTGTTGTTTGGTTGTACATTTATTACCATGTATAAATGATGTCCTAGTCAATATTTTGTTTATATATAGTGCGATTCATGGTTTATTTCCACTATTGGCTTTTTTTATTTATCATGAAAAGTTTCTCCCTTGTATAATCTTATGAATCCCAGCAAAAGTTGTCTTCCCATGGGAATCAAGAATTCACTTCGGGTCATGTTGTATACCTGTTTCGGTGATAGGTTTTCAGTTGATGTGTGATGGTTCTTGGTAATATCAGTTGGTATCAAAAATTAAAGATAGACATCATTTATTTGAGGATATAGTATTCACCACACCCATAAGGCATTCCCATTTTTGTAAAAGGCAATGAATGATGAAAAATAAAATATCATGTAATTTTATATTCATAAAACTATTATAAATATTATATTATCTTTTTAAATAACATTTTCAACCATCCCTTAATGGTTCTCATAAAAAAACATCACATTATAGAGGATGGATTTCACTCACACACACTAAATGAGATTCTAATATTTCCATGTATATGGAAGAGATTAAATAATGTTTACACCTTTATTATAATATCATACCACCAAACAAATGATTCTTATTTTATTAGAATTATATGTTTTTTATTTTTTTAAAATAAATTAAAATAAATAAATGATAAGACTAATGTGAAAGCTAGGTTGACACATTGAAATTAATCTTAATAAAGGCCTTAAACATGAATGGAATATGATAAATTGTGTTTTCCCGAAAAATTAGGTACTGTAATGGAAATAAAGGATGTGAAATTATTATAGGGATCCAATGAAATTTCAATATATGAGTGGATTATTGAATGTGTAGAAGTGACCCTCTATTATAAGTTAAGAGAAGGGACCATTCCATTAATAATAACATTATGTAAATTGTAAGAATGGAATGGCATAAAATTTAGGTGAGTTAAGAGGTTAAATGATGGGAGGACATGTAGCTAAGTATTTAAATTTAATTATCACTTATAAAAGACTTTTTTGTCCATTAATAAAATAAAATTTTATCCACCTTTGATTTTCCAAGAAAACACTTATTACTCTAAACTAAATATTATTAAAGTTCATTATATTAATATTATAAATATAATTAAACCCTTATTAGTAATGTTCAACACATGGAAACCAAATTGTGGATCTACATAACCCAATTGAATTTATATATGTGATATAATTATCATTTTAAATATAATATACAATATTTTGAAAAACTATTTTAATAGAAAAATTAATTTTAATGATATGTTTCATTAATGTTCTTTTTTTGACATTGATTACTTATTGAATGAAAATATATTTATTTTAATATTTATATTATCATTTATTATAGTCTTAGTTTAAAATAGAAGAATTTAATTTAATTTATACATTATATTTAGAAAACTATTTTTTCTTAAAAAATAACCATTTTACAGGGGTAACTAATATTAACCAAAGGAATCTTAATCCTTCAGCCCAAAAATTAAGTTGAATTTTTTATAAAATTTCCACCCACTGATATTAAAATTTAAATTCATTTTATTTTATTTAATAGATAAAATATACCTTTGAAATACTTATGGATAATTTATTAAGATTTTTTGAATAAAATATTACATGTGTTCTTAATTATCAAATATAGGTTTATAATTCAAATATGTTATTATAAAATATATAGTGTTGCAAAACAAATATATTAATTTTCATTTCATGAACCTTACAAGGGTTCTATCTGACTCGACACCTATCCTGGTCTGTGGAATGGCATGAAGTGCGTTCGTGATCCCCATGGGCTGGAAACTAGTTCATGGGTATGAATATTATGCTTTGGGATTGAATTCAACTGATCACATAAACATTAAAACTAACAACAATGAATAAAAAATGACTGAATAATGACAACCAAACAAGGAAAAAATATCCATATTCATTTTTTACTACATTTAAAAAAATGGAAATACATAAAACGGAAACAAAAAATTCTCAAAACCCCAGTGAAACATGAGGGGAATCACCATAAAGGCACAACCACCAATACCTGCAACACATGGAACAATATCAACATAGACCACTGACACCCATTACTCATCTTCATTTACCAGGGTCATACACATAATAAATTCTATATACCACAAAATTTGTTTGATGTATGTGTGCCAATGACCCTTAGGACTCCACATAAAATGGATAATTTCATGATTTTTCATCAAAATAAAGTGTTAAATTCATGTTTTAGTAAAATCATTTGAAACTTTTTGAAGAATTGTTTTTTGAAAAAGCAATTTTTGTACAACACTTTTATGGAAAACACATTAAAAGGTAACATTTCAAAGGAACCATTTCTTAAGAGAAAATTCATTTAAGATAAAATGAACTCATTGAACATCATATGATAATGGATGGTACCACATTTCATAAGACTCAAGAGAGTACCATGAGTAAATACCCAAGTGTAATCTAGTTCTAGTGAGACACTAGAACCTTATACCTCGATGGAATATGGTGTAGTGACCATGACCATCATCTTTCTTGTTCATGATATAGTAGTTGGGGACACCCCCATTTCTTAGTGGACTACCATCATCATTCATGTCTAGTTAGTGTTGTAATCCTCAATCCACTTATGTAAAACTAGGATAAGCCACTTCTAATTCACCAGCGTACCTAAACTAGTCATCCCATCAAGAATCCCTGGATTTTCATATGATCAAAACCTCATCTCACATGTTATACAAAATACCTTTTTAAATACACATCCCATGCATTATAAATATACAAGTAAATGACCATTTTCAAAAAAAACAAAACCACATTCCATCCCACACACACTAAAAACGAATTTCAAATAAATTTTCCATCACCTATACAATTTATAAATACCCAAATGAGAAATCATAAGAAAATCACACAATTGTTCAATTAGTTTCATGGGAAAATCCCCTTTTTAAATATACACATAAACCAATATCATTTAAAAAACATTCATTTCATCATTTTTAATAATTGAAATTCATATTTAAGCGTTCACAAGAAAAGAAAATTTTCAAAATTATTCCATTTTACCCTTGATTACCCACTTTAAAACATGTTCACATAATAAATTCCATTACAACCACATTAAACACATACAAAAAAGAATAGAAATCATGTTTGATAAAAAATAGAATAAAACATAATCAAATATAACCTTTCTCTTTTGAAAAATACAAACTTTCACCATGATCTCATGTGAAAACACTCAAAAAATTTATATCGCATCAAATAATTAAACTATTGAACCTGATTAAATTCAAAAACATATATATTAAAAGTATCTATAAAATTTAATGCCTTAAACCCCTTACATCAACTGTATATATATATATATGTAAATTGCTGGGAAACTATATCTTAACCCCCACAAGACACTAGTGTGGTAAGATCTAACCAAAAAAATCAAGATAGAACCCTATTATTTATGATTCAACCAAAACGAGGCCACCCAAACCACTGGAAATATTAAAAACCAAAGGACAATAGAATAAACCCTAGAAAAGATGTAAGAATAAGAAAAAAAACAATTAAGTGGAGATTTTGTGATGAATCTAGGTCAAATACACCCAAGGAGATGTTCCCTAGGAGACTATGACATATTTGAGAATGCCCCAATTGTTGAAAATCCTAAATGGATGAATGGATGTGGAATTAGGGTTAAATATAGAGAGGAAACATTGGACATTTTAATGTTTTTAATGACATATAAATCTCTCATGGTTAGCCCACATAGTTTTTCAAATCATACATCGACCATGTACCCATCTATGCCTGTTAATCTACTACCACTTGGTTAGCCTAAACAACCATACTAGCCGTGAACAAGACATTTGGTAGATTCTATCTAAAACACCATCCTATCACCCAATTACCTAAGATGGGGCACAAATTTTCTACTAACTGTTTTCCAACCATGCACCTCATGTTGTATGACCCAAATTTTCTATTTTGCTAAAAAATATAAATGAGAACCCAATGGGTAAATCTTCACTAAGAATAAATGTAAAAAATACATCATAATTTTAAACTTTTCACCCTCATTCCCATAGAGAAAATAAAAGACCCATAAATGGACCAGATCCCGAACAGAAAATAAAAAAACTGTCTATGACAATTCTCCCCACCATAACGCATTCCACCCCCAGAAAGGCATGATAAGTATTGATCTGAAAAAATAATTCTCCTTCACTACAATAGGAGATTCCAAAAAATTATAAAACAAGAATAAAATTAGAACACCATGAGCAGAAAAAGTGGCACAAAAGATAGAATTTGGGAGGCCAGATAAGAATTCCCACTATTTTCCTTCTACCCTAGAATGTTTCTACACTTTTAGATGATTGATCGAAATAAATTGTATTATCACCACACATAAACCAAAATTTTAGGAAGAGAACAATATGTGCATTAACAAATTAAACTCACACCACTTACCAGAAACAAACAAATGAACCAAATCAACTTTGAAGAAACACTTCTACAACCTTACTGCAAAAAACTGTTGGGTACAGTCCAACCCCAAACTTCACTCAAGGGTGGAAACTGGGATTAGATAACCCTGAACCACACTAAAAACTTCCAAACCAACACCTATGAATAATCAATATTATCTATTTTTGGAGGTCTAGATAGACTCCCCACCATTAGAAACAAATCAACACTCATTATAGTAAAAGAAATTTTAGGGAGATCTGCAATGAGTCTCCCCAAAATATAATAACCAACCATAATAACCAACTAGAACATATTGATATGGGAACCCAACATTAGAAAAACATATAACATCCATCATGAACCATAAAACACAAAAAAAAACTCTTTCATAATGGATCTGGTGAGAGAAACCCCCAACAGAATGGAACACACTATGCAATTCACCATTCCCCATGGGACACAATGGCTTCCAGATGAGCACAACCAAAATTGAAACGGGTCTACAAGGATGAACATTCATGGAAAAATAACACATTGGTTTTAAACGAAAAAGGAACAACCAATTGAGTTCAAGATATTGAATCAATCATTCATTATTATATCTAATGTGGAACTCATCCACACATAAGGGTCACAATAAACAACAATGAGTTTACCCCATTTCCCCCAAAATGAGACCTTTCCAAAACAAAGGGGTTACAATAGAGAGGGTTGAATTTCCCCCTTCTATGGTATAGATAAATCTAGAAAAGTCCCCTTACACCCATAGGTTTTCTGACTATGTTCCATCTTCCAATTAGGAATTATGGATAGAGCCCTGAGGTTTGAAGCATCTCATTCATCATAGTAAGGAATTGAATATCTCTAGAAAAAAAACTTTCTTTGGTTTCATGATTGACCAAACATACCTATATGTAGAATCAAAGGTTCACAACACACAATAGAATTCACATACCCTAAAAATGGTATTTCACTGAGATAAGGACTTAGAAAAATCAAATGCATCACCCTCTTTCACATTGAATGTGGAACAACCTGAATTAAAAACACACAAAATCCATCTCTATTTAACAGAAGTTACATGGAATTCAAGAAATCAAACCCGCTACAAAATATGTTCTTAAATGGTTCCACAAAATCCAATTTTTCATTTTCATGAAGACATGACACCACAAAATGCCACCAAAAACTATCATTACTGATAATGAATAATTTTTAATATGGGGATTGTAAACTGACCACCAAATAAAACATAACTTCTGAAAATAGAAATGATGAATTCTTTAAACTAGATTTTCTACATTGGTGGAACCACATTTTCCTCTCATAGAAATAAAAAACAAGTTATCTAGAGGCCTTCAAAGAAAAAAACTAGCACTAATAGCCTCAGGACTCTTCCCGAAATCCGTACTAGAATTCACAAAACCACTACCAAACATGACCTCCAATCATAAAGGTGGTAAACATTACAATTAAATACTAAAAAACTCTTCGAATATAATGTATCTATCGATATTAAACATCCCCACATCCACATTGGGTGGATTCACATTATTATAAAATATATGAGGGTTTAGCTTCGGAATGTTGAGACTAAATTCCACTGGTAGATCAACTAGAGGGTCCACTAAAAATAATTATCGTCTAGTTAAGCCATAGTGTCTAATGAACATTTTAGGGCCATAAAATTAGAAATAAGGAGATTGATAAATCAATCAAGACTGATCCATTGATCAGAATTCACCACAACAAAACACAGATCAAATAGGTACCAATGAAAAATATTTTTGAACCATTCTCAGAAGGACCTGGTAACCATCACGTCAAAATCAAATCATTGTCATGAACATGAACATAAACCACTATTCAAACCAAACGAGTTTTTAAATGGAATAAACCTTGAATGATACCTTCCTAAATGCTAGATAGACATGCCACACGACTACAGGTTAACAAAACATCACAATTTTTCCTATAAGAACCTTTGAAAAAGAAAAAAATCTTTTTGGGATTCACAATCACTGGTGGAATTCCATATATTCTTATACATGCATATTATCAGGACAAACTATAACCCATCAATTCATACCAATCTGGGAACACATCCATTCATACCATCAACAACTCACAAGTATCCATGCATGTGGTAACTAATGGAATCACCAATTGTAACGTCCTGGTTCCGAAATCCACCCAGAGGTTCCCCTTACCCAGTTGGTCACATGGCCTCAAGCAAATTTCCCTGAATGCCAGAGGCTTTCGACTAGCAGCAAGGGCCTTGGTTGTGATAGTGGGGAAACTATGCCCTCATTGGTAGAGTACATGGTGGAAGAGAAACACGATACAATAGCGGAAGCAGTAATAATCCATACAAAAGAAATCAGTGAAAGGATAAAAGTAATAAACAACTGGAGCACATATATATATATTTTTATAAATTATTCATGATATATATGTCTAGAAAAAAACTAAACAGATCACAAAGATGGAATACAAAATAGTACAAAACTAAAGTACAAAAGAGCAGATAAACAGCTCCTCAGCATCGCAAGCCAAAGCTTGGTACCATCCTATTCAACTATATAGCAAGTCAAGTACTTTATGTAGAAGGACACATTCCCGTGTCTACACCTATAACAACATAGTCTATTTGGGCCCAAAAGCATGACCAAAACTGGGTGTGAGACTAAATCCCAGTAGGAAATCACCTAAAGATCTGTACCTAATAGTCTGTGAGTATATGGCAGGTAAAAGTGCAGTAAATAGTAAACAGTAACCATTAAACATGAAAGTACCCAGCAGTAAACTATCCACAGTTCAAACAAGATATTGTGAGGCAACAGCTAATCACTAACAGGTAACCCTCTTGGAAGTACTCACAACCATCCCCTATGGTCCGACCTAAGAAGTACAGACAACCCTTCAAGTAGCACACTCAATCTAACCCCTCTGGTTCTATATAGGAATTCAGTAAAGACTCTCTAAGGAAGCGGTCACGGTCTATCCCCTTATATTCCAAAGTAAGGAAAGAATCTCTAAGGAATCTCACACAGTCCATTCCATGCATATTCTAGGGTACTCAAGAACTCTCTGAGGAAGCTCACATGTTAATACCCATTAAATCCCTAAGGTCTAGGACTCTCTATGGAAGCTCACTCAGTCAGTCCCTCAAATAGCCCAGGTTATTCAAGTCAAATATAGACTCTCTGAGGAAGCTCACGAAGTCTCTCCCCTTTTAGTCTAAAGAATCCAAAGACTCTCTGAGATATCTCACTAGGTATATCCCCTTTTAGTTTACTACACTAGGTTATCATGGACCTGTGTAAGTCAACACATAACAAAGTAAAGTAGAAAAAGTAAACCTAGAGAGATGCTTGGCTAAATATTCTACAGCATCTCAAGCATGGCCGAATACAACTCTCCTTCCTACAACAACAGGCATAGAAAAAAGGCAATGCATCAAAAGGATAAACATGACCAATGGTAGTAAACAGAACAAAGAATGGGAATAACATCCAAGGCATAGCGATCCAACCTTATTTATAACCCAAAACCTCTAAACAAGCATACAAGCAAAGCAGGCAAAGCAAAAAAGGCTAAATGGTAAACGCACAATACCTCGTTCAAGGTTATTGATCAAAATTGCACATAATACTCAAATATTTTCAATGGAAGGTCACAAACCACATACCTCGGGGTTAGTATATCAATATACATTAACCTCGAAACATGATTCTCCTAGGAACATCATAAATCTAAGAAAACTTCCAAAATGTTCAACCCATGATAACTTGGAAAAGAAGATGAATTGGAAAACAAGGCTAAAGCAAAAGGAAGAACTCACAAATGTGATTCCAATGAAATCAACAGTGCTCGAATTGGAGGTCAGATGGAGGCTTGGGGGATCAGAGAGAAGTCACAGTTGTACGAGTTATCTCGGATGAATATGACATAGAACAAGGTTGTTCTTTCCATCAGATGCGACCCCGATGCGTTTAATGAAAAAAAAACCAAAATACACAGTGTGTACCTTTAGAGTACACGGCGTGTACCTACTATTTCTGTACTCTGCATTAGGTGGCCACCAAGTCAATCCCACATGGCTGTGTGTGCAGCTACTACACGGCTAGCACATGGCCTTATACAGAAAGAATGTACACTGTGCTCAGAAATTTTTCAGAGGTTCCTCTTTTCTCCAAAAACGACTAGAAACGAAAAACATACTTGAAAAGAAGGTTTGTGTTCATACAAACTTCCCCCTTAAATAAATTCATCCTTGAATATCACTAGCATGTAATATAAGAAGAAACCCCGAACAGCTTTGGCCACTGTGCTCATACATCGGCCTCCCTCTCTCAAGTCTCGTAATGTACTCGCCGGTGCTGCCATAGCACTCGTACCTGAGGAACAGACCGGCCACGGAGAACCTTTGTACTTCAATCCAAAATCTATATAGAATTCTCCTCACATGACACATCCACTTTGAGGTGCACCTCCTCGGGTTGAATGACATGAGATGGGTCTAAAAAGCGACGTCGAAGCTGAGAAACATGGAAAACGTCATGCATATCTCGGTACCTCTGAGGTAACTACAATCGATAGGCAACACTACCAACTCTCCCCAAAACCTAAAAAGGCCCAAAGTACCATAGATAAAGCTTACCCTGTCTCCTAATCCTCTGGTGTCCCAACCTTAGTGCGACACGGCGGAAAACCTGATCCCGGGCCTCGAACTCTAGAGGTTGTATCTGCTGATCAGCATAATACTTTTGACAAGACTACGCAGTAGCAATCCTCTTCTGAATCAACTCTTTCTACTCTGTGGACTCCTAAACAAGATGAGGTCCCCGCATAGCTACCTCTCTTTCCTCCATCCAACACAGGGGTTAACGGAATGGCCTACCGTATAAAGCCTCATAAGGTGCCATCTGAATAGTTTCTTGAAAACTATAGTTGTAGGAAAACTCCATAAGAGGTATATGATTCTCCTAAGATCCTCCAAAATTAAGAATGCATGCTCGGAGCATGTCCTCATGAACCTGAATCGTATGCTCGGACTGGAAATCCTTCTGGGGATGGTTTGTTGTACTCAAATGTACCTGTGTACCAAAAACCTTCTGAAGACCTTGCCAGACCCGATAAGTAAAACGTGCATCCATGTCGGAAACAATGTAGTGTGGAATTACTTGTAGATGTACAATCTCTCAGATGTACAAATGTCCCAAATCATCAACACTAAAGGTCTCTTTGATCAGAAAGAAGCGAGAAACCTTCGTGATTTTTTCAATGACAACCCATACCACATCATTTTCCTATGGTGACCTCAACAAACCGGTCACGAAGTCATTCGCAACGTTGTTCCACTTCCACTCAAGAATGGGTAACTATTGTAGAAGCCCTGTTGGTCACTGATGCTCTGCCTTCACCTGCTGATAGGTGGAACACCACATGACAAAACCAGCAACATCCCTCTTCATACCTGGCCACCAATACTGGTGGTGTATATCACGATACATCTTGGTGAAACCAGGATGAACTGCCCAAATTGAAGAATGAAAATCCCATATCAGCTCCTCGCGTATATCTATTGGCACCCATACGTGCCCCTAGAAATGAAAGATCTCATCCTCGCCTATGGTCCACCTAGGAATAGGGTCCCCTTCGGAAAAATTATCCCAAAGAACTGGACCTTCAGAATCTGATAACTCCCTCATTCGATCTCGATCAAGAAGCATAGAGGTAATAGTGACAAAATAAAGGAAATCCTGCACCTATCTGTCATGAACCTCCAAATGCATCTCAAGGAATTGTGCCATAAGGTACCACTCACTACTAGCCTCATGAACTGCCTGTATCTGAGTCCCCCTGCTGAATGCATCAGCCACTATATTTCCTTTCCCATGTGTATAAGAAGCTCAAAGTTGAAAGAATGGATATAATCAACCCACCTTCTATGACTCAAATTCCAGTCACGCTGAGTGAAAATGTACTTGAGACTTTTGTGGTTGGTGAAAACTACAAAGTGATCTCCCATAAGATAAAGCCTCCAACAGCATAAGGCTTGAACAACAGCTGCCAAATCCAGATCTTTTATCTGTTAATTCTTCTCATGTGGCCTCAATTGCCGAGATCGGTACGCAATGACTCCATCTCTGTACATAAGCACATCTCCTAGCCTGGTACTTGATGCATCACAGTAAACGATGTAGCTCTTTCATGGATCTGGCAAGACTAGTATCGGTGCTGAAGTCAGCCTCCCTTTCAGCTTCTAAAAAGTTGACTCACAAGAATCTGACCATAGGAACTTTTCACCCTTATTAGTCAGACCCGACATCGGTGCTATTAAGTGCTAAAAATCTTGTACGAAACATCTATAGTATCCAGCCAGCCCTAAGAAACTTCGCACCTGAAAGACATTCCTCGGTTTCTCCCATGAAACTATAGATCTCACTTTCTCTGGGTCTACGGATACTCTTACCTCTAAGATAACATCACCCAAGAAGTGAATTTGATCCATCTATAAGTGGAATTTTGAGAGCTTGGAATATAACTGATGCTCCCTCAGTGTTCTCAAAACAATCTCAAGATGGGTAGCATGGTCGTTTCGAGTGTGATAGTACACCAATATGTCATAAATGAAGACAATCATGAAGGAATCCAAGTATGGATGGAACACTCGGTTCATCAGTGCCATGAAAACTACAGGCGTGTTCGTGAGACCGAACGACATAACCAAATACTTGTATTGACCATACCTGCTCATAAAGGATGTAAGAGGTATAATTGAGGGTATAATGTGAAACTGATGATAACTGGACCTCAAGTCAATATTCGGGAACACTCAGGCTCTTTGAATATGATCAAAGAGATCATCAATCCAAGGCAAGGGATATTCGTTCTTGACCGTCAACTGGTTTAGATTCAAATAATAAAAACAAATCCTAAGGGTATCATTTGCCTTCTTCACAAACAGGACATGCGAACCCCAGGGAGAAGTACAGGGTTGAATGAAACCCTTTGCCTGTAACTCCTCCACTGGTTCTTGAGCTCTGGAAACTCAGGTGTAGCCATCCTATAAGGAGGAATGGACACTGGTGCCGCTCTTGGAGCAAGATAAATTGAGAAGTCTACCTCACGCTCCGGAGGCAAACCAGAAAAATCCTCGGGAAAGACATCCCTAAAATGATCCACCACTAGAGGAAAGTCTAACTGTGAAGTCGCTTGATCATCTAGATAACGACTAGTAATCTGGGTTGTAACTGTTCCCAACCCATGATGCTCTAGACCTGCTCTACTATCCTGGACATCCCACTCACCCTTATGAAGAAAATATCCACCCTCTAGAGATATGAAACTCACCCTACGATGATAGAAATCCAAAACTACCTAGAAGGGGACTAACCAGTCCATCACGAGAATGACATCATAGCCTGTCATCTCTAGGACATAGAGGTCCCAATAAAACTAACACCCGCCAACCTCTAGAAGACACTCCTTGCACTGGAGTACACTAGTTGTCCAAGTCCCCAAAGGGGTGTCTAGAATCATTAAATCGGAAGAATAAAAGATGCAGAGACCAAGACTCTCCACAACAGAAACATATATAAAGCTATAGGAAGCCCATGTATCAAAAAGTAATGAAGATAAAACTATGGAATCTAGGATCGTACCTCGATACTGTAGAGGGTATGGGATTCTGCTCCTATTGGGTCTGCTCTACTACAGAATCCTGGCCTGCTCCACAGCCCTCTGACCCTGCCTAACCCCTATGAGCCAATCCACTATGTTCTTGTTGATAACCTAGCGACTTACCACAACAGCTTCAACCTCTACCTCAGCCTATGCGGCCTGAAGAACTCATGATCACAGTCTGTTGAGAAACTAGCGATACTGCTCCTGAACGCGGGGTCATAGAAGAAACCCTGTTACCCAATAGTGGTGAAAATATCTGACATAAATACTGGAGATGGCCCATCTTACCACAATATTTTCACTCCATCAGGTCTCTCTGGAACTGAGGCCCAGTATTTCTGCTCCATCTGCACTTCTAGCACACCACCTGGATACCATAAGATGTATCGTGTCTACTCTGATCTTCTCGTGCAAACTCCCTATGGATCTTCCTGCTATCATAAGTATCAATAATAACTATATATGTCGAACCGCCCGGTCCCCCTTCTCCTGAATCCTTGAGGTTACACTCTGTAATCAGCGCCTGGTTGAAGATAGAAGATATCGTAGTCAACCTAAAGATGTTCACATGCGATCAGATGTCTTGCCTCAGACAATCCTCAATATTCTGTGCAAGGAATAACTCATTGCCTCTTGGAATATGCGTGAAATCCTACATCTCAATAAAGCGAGAAAAGTACTCCATAATAGAAAGAGTACCCTGCTCCTGACTTATAAACTCCAAGGATCGATCGGCCCTTAAATTATCTAGATAAATGTAATCATAGAAGATCTACCAAAACTCTTCCCAAGCCATATTCTACTAGATCCCCTTCTATGAGACCACATCCCACCATCTCTTGGCGGAGTCTCGGAGCATGTAGGTAGAAAGCTTCACCCTCTTATCTAGAGGTATCTTCAGATGCATGAAAATCATCAGCGTGGCTTCAATCCATGACTCTGTAGCCTGGGGTCCTCAATACCATATAAAAGTAAGAGGATGTTGTTGTTAAAATACCTGCGTCAACTCTTCCATTGATGGGGTAGGAGGAGGAACTCCTAAAAAAGTTTGCATTATCCTCAGAAAGCCTTCCCTGAAATGTGCATCAGTACCTGTGCTAAGTATAACGGATTATGCCAAGGCTGGCAGAACATAAGGATCTACTGGAAGTTCCTGATTAGCCATATTTGGTGTCTGATCAATACCTAACAACTAGCGTACAACCGTAGGACGTCTCGGTGGTATAATTCTGAAAGGTCAAACGCACACCTTAGATCAGTATTAGAAAGTACTAAAAACATAAGAGTATAATAAGAGAAAAGGAGAAAGAAAACATTCCAGTTTTATAAAACAAGACTACATGCCATGTATAAATAGTACACTGCATATTCTCTTAAGTCATTCACATGGGCGTGTACTTGTACCACAACTGGTCGTGTAACACTCCAACAACACGGTGTGTCATCCCTACACACGGTGTGTACTTGTACTCTATTCCCCTTCCTGAGTCTCCTTACAGGGATAACCCACACGGTCATCTTAATCTTATACTACACTGAGTGTTCACGACAGACACGACGTGTACTAGACAAGTTTCGACGACCCGTGTTGTTAGTAACACGGTCGGCTACACGGTTCACTCTATATGGAATGCTCTAGGTGGACATGGCATGTACATAAAAGTATAACACTGACATGTGTTGTTCATGACCGAACCGTGTTTATCCGTCCATGTTTTTTGTTACACGGCCGGATACTTAGGTTACACGACATGGCGTGTTCAATCCTGACACGACGTGTATATCTCAAGTTTCCCTCATCTGGTTCGTTAGTCACACGGGTAGACACACATTCACTACAACACGACATGTACATACTCTACATGGCATGTTCCTGTAAGATTTTCACAGCCCTGTGTCCCTGCCCACATAGTCAGTGACACGGTTATAGACTACCCGGCATGTATTCATAAGGTACACGCCGTGTATTATGGGTTTTTCTGAACAGTAGCCTTTAAAACTGCTCTAGATCCCAGAAAACATAGAAAACGAGCAATAAGGTGCCAAATTCTGATCTGTGAGGGCCCATACTCCCCGTGAATCAAATCTTGGCATCTTATACATGTTATAAACAAGAAAAGACAAGATAATGACCCACCAAATTCCGATTCATGAGGTCCCATAACACCTCAAGAACCAAAATTTGGTGTTCATCCAAAAAAAGGGTTACACAAAGCAATACTTATCAACAACAGTATTCTATTAAGGCATCTATGACAACAACATGAATATTCTACACAACATCTATCAAAACAACATGCAATTGCTAAATCATCCTACATGGCATGGAAAGAATGTCTGACATGTGATCTCTAGCAAGTGCCTATATGATGCATGAGATGGAATACCTTCATCTCATCGAGTTGCGATAGAAATTGAACCCCAATAACATCAACAGTAATATCTCAAAGCATGTGAGTCACCCAATGATGAAAATCAATAAATTATAAAATTGAAAAATCCAAAAGCAGCATTAATGTGGTAAATTTGCTTTTCCTTGTACACAGGTTAGCTACTCTCAGGCACAACTTATTACCAAGTACCTATTCTGTCCTATCACTGACTATAGGCTCCAAAATATATGTCAAGAGAAAATAATTCCTCTAATACCACTTTGTGACGTCCCAGTTCCAAAAGCCACCCAGAGGCGTCGCGTGCCCGATTGGTCCCATGGCCTTAAGCGCATTTCCCCGAACGCGAGAGGTTGCTGACTAGTAGTGAGGGCCTTGGGTGTGATAGTTGGGAAACTATGCCCTCATTGGTAGAGTACACAATGGAATAGAAACATGATACAATAGCGGAAGCAGTAATAATCCATACAAATGAAATTAGCGAAATGCTAAAAGTAAGAAACAACTAGGGCAACTTTTTATATATATATATATAAATGATTCATGATACGTATGTCTAGAAAAGTAACTAAATAGATCACAATGTTGGAATAAAAAATATCACTAAACCAAAGTACAAAAGAAGAGATAAAAATATCCTCATCGTTGAAAGCCAAAGCCTGGTATCATGCTCTCTAGCTCTACAGTAAGTCAATTACCTAAAGTAGAAGGGCTCTTGACCTTTTCTATTCCAGCAACAGCATAGTCTGTTTGGGCCCAAAAGCATGACCAAAACAGGGTGTGAGACTAAATCCCAGTAGGAAAAAACCAGAAGATCTGTTCCTAATAGTATGTGAGTATATAGAAGGTAAAATTATAGAAAACATTAAATCGGAACCCATAAATAGAAAAGTACCCAGCAGTAAATTATCTATAGTTCAAACAAGCAATAGTGAGGCAACAACTAATTACAAATAGGTAACCCTCTGAGAAGTACTCACAGCCACCCCCTCTGGTCCTACCTAAGAAGTACAGACAACCCTTTGGGCAGCACACTCGGTCTAACCCCTCTGGTTCTGTATAGTAATTCAATAAAGACTCCATGAGGAAGCGCTCACGGTCTGTCCCCTTATAGTCAAAAGTAAGGCAAGTCTCTCTGAGGAAGCTCACACAGTCCATTCTCCGCATAGTCTAAGGAAGTCAAGGACTCTCTGAGGAAGCTCAAATTTCAATTCCCCTTATAGCCCCAAGGTCTAGGAATCTCTAAGGAAGCTCTCTCGATCAATCCCCCTTATAGCCCAGGTTGTTCATGTCAAATACAGACTCTCCGAGGAAGCTCACGCAGTCTCTCCCCTTTTAGTCTAAAGAAACCAAATACTATCTGAGGGAAGCTCACTCTCTATATCCCCTTTTATTCTACTACACCCAATTCTCACGGCCCTGTGTAAGTCAACACATAATAGTGTAAAGTATCCAAATTAAACCTACATAGCTACATGGCTAAATAGTCTACAACATTGCAAGCATGTCAAAATAAAACTCTCTATCCTACTACAATAGGCATAGAAAACAGGCAATGCAGCCTAAGTCTAAACAGGACCAATGGTCATAAACAGAACAAAGCATGGTCCAAACATCCAAGGCATACCAATCCAACCTTATTCATAACCCAAAACCTCTACACAAGATTATAAGCATGATGGAGAAAGAACAGGGAAAAAATCATAAATGCACAATACCCCGTTCAAGGGTATTGAGAACAATTGCACATAACACTAAAATATTTTCAATGGAAAGGCACAAACCACCTACCTCGGGGTTTGGAGATTAATATACTTGAACCTCGAAGCGTGATTCTCCTTGAAACGTCTTAGATCTAAGAAAACGTAAAAAACGTTCAACCCACGATAACTTGGAAAAGAAGGGGAATTGGAAAACAAGGCTCAAGCAGAAGAAATAACTCACTGATGTGATACCAATGAAATCAATGGTGCTCGAATCAGAGGTCGGATAGAGACTTAGGGGCTTGGAGAGAAGTCGCGGTAGTATGGGTTCTCTCGGACTAAGACGTCCTAGATAAAGGTTGTTCTGTCCGTCAGACGTGACCCCGGTGCATTTAATGAAAAAAAAACAAAATACACGGCATGTAATTTTGGAGTACACAGCGTGTACTTCCTGTTTTCGTAATCCACCTAAGGTGGAATCCAAGTAACTCCCACATGGTCGTGTGTGCGGCCACTACATGGCCAGTACACGACCTACTGTGGTAAGAAAGTACACGGTGTGTACTCAGAAAGTACACAACGTGCACTTAGAAGATTTCCAAAGATTCCTCTTTTCTCAAAAAATGACCAGAAAGGGAAAACATAACTGAAAAGAAGGTCCGGGTTCTTACACTAATGTTAAAAAAACTTTTACACCTTTAAAAATAAAACATGCAACCAAAAATTCCTTCTTTCAATGTCACATCCCATTTCATAAAAACATAAAACTATTCTAAAACTACTCATCCACCATGTGAAGAAGGAGATCATTTTCAAAATCCATACACCATTCCCTTTTATTTTTTCAAAAAACTAAACCAATGATTTCACATTTAAAATTTCCAATTCATCCCATCAAAAACATTGTTGATAGTTCAACAAATCCCATTCAAAAAAATTTCCAAAAGCCTCCTTGGAACTATTCATGTTTTCCAAGAAATAAATTTTGATAAATAAAAGTTTTGATTATAAAAATTCAATCTGAAAAAAATCATTCCGATTTACTCAAAAAATATAAATCCATTGTTCAACCTCAAAATATGAAACCTTTTCCAATTTATAAATCAGGTTTTTCACCATTCCTATAAATTGATTTTCAAAACAATTTTCAGAGTGTCAAACAACATAAAATATTTTACAATAGGAAACATGTGTTGGTAATTGACTTGGGAAAATGGTTGGCGTACATACTCAAATCACAAAACCATCATAGAGAGTATCATAAGACCATATCCCTAGTCGAGAAGGCTTGCTATTCCCTGGGATCTAAATGATAAAATTGGCTTAACTCTTCTAAAATACAGAACAACCAATAATAAATAAGGAGACCAAAAGGATCCTAACATCCTATGGAAACTCTATTCCTTCCTCGATGTGTAATGACTAGGTACGCTACTCGTAAATGAAAATCATGTCCCGAAAATCATAGCTCTGGCCTACCCAAACTCTACACCCAAAAAATAGGACCAAAAACTTGTGTGACTTACTATGATACCATTTTGTCCCAAACAAATTTTGGGTGCCATCTAACACGACCCCTGAACTAGATTGTGGCATGGTCCATTGGGCATTCTCGATCCGCAAAGGCTGAAAACAAGATCATGGGTAACAATGTTTTTCTTCGGGAACAATTTTACCCAATCAGATAAACATAAACAACCAATATATATAAATAAACAAATTCTTAATAATAATAACCAAACAATAAGAAAAATATTCATATTCAATGTTTATAAAATTTTAACAAAATCCAAAATACTATAATGGAAGGAAAAAAAGTCCCATAACCTCCATGAAATATGTGGGGAATCACCTTCAAGAAACCACCAACAATACCTACAACACACAGAACAATAGCAACTCAGACCACTGACATCTATCACTCATATTGCATTTAACTAGGTCATATGTATTATAATGTCTATATATAGATAGTGGTGTATGTAGGGTGTATTCCATTTCCAAGTAGGATTCCACCCTTAAAATAAGGATATCATGCTATAACATCAAAAAAGAATTTATCAAAATCATTTATGTATAATCCTTTGAAACATTTACCAGATAGTTTTTATGAAACACCATTTTTAGTATAATAATTTTATTGAAAACTCTTTTAATGGTAAAATTTCGAAGGAAATATTTTTTAAGATAAAACTCCTATAAGATAAATTTCATTCAAGGTCCACATTATGAGACAGATGGTACCATATTTAATAAGTCTCAAGAGAGTTCCGCGTGTGAATCCCTATGGGTAATGTTTCCCAACCGAGACACTAGAGCCTCAAACATTGGTGAATTATGGAATATTAATCATGCCCATCAGCTTTCTCATGAATGAGCTACTAGGCGGGGAAACCCCAATGGCCATGTGGTCTCTAATAATCAAACACGTTTAGTTCTTGTTCTATTCATCAATCTAGCTAAGTGAAATTGGGACAAGACACTTCCCAATCACTATTCTACTAATACTAGTTGGCCCACCTAGATAAACAGGATTTCCTTATGCTCAATGTTAAATTTCACATGTTACACAAAACTTCCTTTCTTACATTCACATGACATGAATTATAAACACACTGAGAAATCACCATTTTCTATAAACCAACCAACATTAAATTTTACACATACCAAAAACTACATTCAAATACAATTACCATCACATCCACAATTCATAAATCCCCATTGGAAATATAATTAGAAAATAAAATAATTTATCAACCAATTACATGGTCGAAAAACATTTTTAAATCCATAGGTAATCCAAGACCATTCTTGCAAAATTATTTTCACAATTTAAAAAATTTACAATTCATATATAAGGGTGTGCACCAAAATCAAACATAGAAAATTAAACATTTTTTTCATTGCAACCCATCTTGGAATAATTTTCTCCCCACAAGTTCCTTTAAAACCCCATTCTGTACCTTCCACACAAGGCATAATACAATTTTTGAGAAATATTAAAACAAAACATACACAAGAAAGAAATTCCCTATTTTAAAAAACAAAATTCATCGTGTAAATACTCCAAAATTCTACAAAAATATATTTCACACCACACAAAAAAACTATAGAGCATTATTAAATTCAGAAACATGCATATTAAAAGCATCTAAAAATGTAAAGGCATAGAAACACCTCTGTACAATGTAAAAAAATCTGTAAATTTGTACAAACCCATAACTGATCCTTCACAAGACTCTAGAAAGGCCCGATTCTACCAAAAACATCAACATTGAACCCTAATAATGATGATTCAACATAAAAGATGCCACCCAACCCACTGTCAATATGAAAAACCCATGGGGAATAGAATAAAATCACGAAAATTTGGAGGAAGAAAAGGAAAAACCACTTACTTGGAGATTCCATGATGAATAAGGGTTAAATCCACCTAGGGAATGGTAGAAAAGGAGCCTAAGAGAGATTAGAGGAGGCTCACATGGATGAAATTCCCGAATGGGGTGAATGGAGGTGGAATTAGGTTGAAATCCAAAGAGGCCAAATTGTACATTTTAAAATTTTTAATGGCCTTGACATCATGTATGTTTAGCCCGCATGGTTAGTCAAATTGAGTGGCGACTACGAACCCCTCTCTGCCTACAAGGCACCTAAAACATGGTTAGACCTCATGGTCAGGCTAGATGTGTGGTAGCTTCTGTCAAAAAATCTAACCTACCACATGGTTACCAAGGATGGGGTGAAATATTTCTACTAACTATTAACCCACCATGCACATCATGTTATATGATAAAAATATCCCATTTTCTATAAATTATGAAAGATAAACAAGATATAAATGCTTGGCCAATAATAAAGGGAAATAAATTATCTCAAAATTTCAAACATGTCACTCCCAGTTCCATAGAGAATAATCGAGATCCCTAAAAGAACATGATCTATAAATGAAAATAAAAACCCATTTGTGACAATTCAAGAAAATGGTTTCACATGTTTTAGGTTATTCATATATCTTTATGATATTAAAAAATCCATGCTATTTACATAAACAATAATTTTCACTATTCAATTAAAAATAAATTATTTTAGAAAAACAAAAAACATTAATATTAATTTAATGTTGGAATGTTTTCAAAAAAGGAATTTTTTTTTCCAACATAAAATTTATGTTTTAAATAAAAATTGAAATGAAAAAATTATTATTAAATGAATATTTTATAAAAAACATCTTTTTAAACATCATGATTTTTCAATAATATTTCACATAATATTTCTTACTAATTTAATATTAAAATTTTAGTTTTTATAACAAAATATGGACTATTGTGGTAAACCATTACTATGAACAATTTCAATTTATTATGTTGAAATGTAATAATCATTTTTAAATTGTCTTTTGAGATTCATTATTTATTTTTAATCATTCATAAGTTTAAAAAAACAAAATGTAACACTATAAATTCATTATTATCAATTCAGTTACTAATTATTATTTTTTAAATTTAATTTTAATATTTAATAGATCCTTTTAGTTGTGTGTTGTGTCAGTGTAGTATCGCTTGTGACATAAACTCTTGAAGATAATACTAATTTAGTTGATAAAAAATCATGACATAATTATTTTTGAGTCACATAGTAGGGTTCACTAATACTCAATATCACCAATAATTTTTCCTTATGTGCTTATATATATTCATATATAATCATTTCAACTAGGAAATAAAAATAATCTAAAAAATATATCTTTGATCTATTAAATTTGAGGCCTATAATACTTCGACATATCCAAAGAGATGAAAAATTGGAATACTAAAATATTTCAGTATATAGTCTATTATTCCATATAAATAACATAGAATTCTCTTTCCATTAATGAAATTGGTTTCCTTTTATGTAATTTAATACATATAACATAATATAATAGTGCATAACATGAATTTTCATGAAGCATTAACAAAAACAAATTCCAAGTAGCTTCTCAAAATCTCCCGAGTGAGCTTCCTTTCCATTTTCATCATTTGAAAATTAATTTCTCAAATAAAATAGTTATAGAAATCATTTTTAAAATATATCATATGATTTTTTAGTAGATACCCAGTATAATTATCTTTGTAAGTAAAGAATTTATTTTTTTATTATGAAAATTTTAAAACAATAAAATATATCATTTATCTGAGAATATATATTTTCAACAATTTATTCACTTACAATGAAAACTATTCATAAATGACTTCTTAATTTATGAAAAAAAATATAACATCAAAATATAAAATCAAAATAATTTATACATAATTATAATATTTGATGAGGAGTTGGTTTTCATGTCTTCCTTTCCTGAACATCAACTGCTTATGGAATTTATATAACTATCATGGTCATTTTCTAATGGATCTTTTTAACTGATATAGATCATTATTTATCCTTCGAAATGTATTTCATATTCACAAATCATGCAATTACTAGGTTAGTAAATGTACATTGACACTTCAAACAATTCCTTGAAGAAGGAATAAATGAAATCTATTTGATAAATATTATCTATCCTTTTTCTGTAATAGAATGTAATATTAATAATGATAATAGTTATGAAAATTATGTGAATGTTTCTTCAAAATCCATTTCTTTATCAAATGAATATTCATTTTACATAAGACATTCTTTATTTATTACTACATCACTTTTTTTATTTAACATGTTTTTAAACATGAAATTGATTCTGATAACATTATTTTTATCAAACTTTTTTACCAATGACTAATTTTAACTATTCTAAATCTAGGATAATTCTTCATTCATAAAATCACCCCAACATTGAGTCACCATTGCCTCTATTTCATCTATTTAATCAATCCATAAATCTATGATATTGTTATAATATTTTAAAATTTTAATATATTCTTAACCATCGGTCCTTATTCACTAATTTTATTATTTAAATCCACCTAAATTCTCAAACAAGGGTTATATTAGAAAGTTTTAAATTCATCATTCAATGTATTTTAGTAGTCATCATTATCCTTCAGTTTTTCTAAAATCTCATTACATTTAAATTATTCTCCTCAATTACCAAAAAAATAAAATTATCATTACTTATAGAGTCTACATATAGACATATTTTTTTTTCATTGAGTGTTCTCTAACATTTATATTAGTAGTGGAATACCCATTTATTTCTTATTATTTTAGTGTTGGTATCCTATTAATTTTATATGAAAACCTAAAAACATGCCATAAAATATTCTCTATATTAACTTCTTGGTATTTTTATCTTTCCCTAGCTAACTCAATGGATTCCAAACACTCTTAAAAATTTAAAAAATAATGAAATAATATAATATATATTTTAAGGTTAATTTTGTTACACTTTTCTATTCAAATAATGGTTTTCAATTTGGATCCTTGAACTAATTTCATTCCTTTAAAAAACATGTATCATCCTCATCAAATAGTTGTTGATTAGTCACTAAAAAACATTTATCCATTCATTCAATATATGTATTTTTATGGTGTTCATGGGATGATGTTCATTTTGAATCCCATTATTGTATATATTTTATTCAAATATTTAAATATTATATTCTATACAATTTTATATAAAAATATATTCCAAAGAGAAACCACACTCATTTTTAGAAATCATTTTGAAACTCTTAGTCATTTTTAAGGACACTAATATATTCTAAAAAAATGACACACATGATAATAGTGATCCCATTAATAAAGTAAAATTAATACATATATAAACTCTTTTATTAATTATATATAAACATGAAATTTTTTGAATGAATATTCTCCAATGCATAAAATGATTTCATATCTATATTCATTTTTTGAGAGTTAAAAATATTTATCTAATGAAATGTTGGAAACAATATATTTCAATATATTTTCATCATAGGAACATCACAAACCATATCTCAATGGGTAATATTTCAAATTTTAATTAGGATGATATTTCCATGAATTGGATATCAAAATTTGTTTTATTTTTTAAAGGTTAAATAACAAAAAAATTTAAGAACACGATCCTGAAACAATTTATCAACTATTTTACAATACCTTAAGTACAAGTATTTATTTTACCTTCTAAAACAATAAACTATATTTATATATGACCAAATCAATCCCTTCATCACATATTCGAGAAACATTAATCATATTCTACTAATCCCATAAAAATATGATTGATTCTTGGACATCATCATATCTTTTCCGATAAATATTGGTCCAACTCCATGGATTTTATCTGACCCATCATTCCCAAAGATCATCAGGCCTTCCACTATGATTTAAATATCCTTTAAGATATTTTTATATTTTTTTTAAGGAAAATCCACTATCCATAATCCCTAGAAATTCCATTTTTTAATTTTTTCCCATTCTCAAAAATAGTATTTATTTTTCCATTACATTTCTTATAATTTTTCCTTAGAGTATTATAATTCATATTAAATTGGGATAGTATCATGGTGATAAAATAATTAGAAAACATTAGTTTCTAGTAACTATGTTCAAATCAAATAGTTAATCTGTTAGATTTTCTCTCTACCATTGGTCCAAAAATATCAGTTTTTCAGCACTTCTCACTTTTGATTTTCTATACGCCTCCTTAACCATTCCCTAAATATCATTTTAAACTAAAAGAATTTTTTAATTAAAAATATTATTTCTTAAAATTATTTTGAAGCCTCATTTTCCCAATAAAAACAATGAAATACATATTTAACTCTGAAAAAATATAATTTTCTTGATGTAGAAAATTAAATTTTCCCAACACTTTATAATCAGTTTTTTTCATTTTTAAACAAAATTATTTAAATTGACAACAATCAATTCTATAATCATGTATTATTTACAAAATATTTATTCAAATAGTAAATGTCAGAAATTTTTTCTATAAAACAGTATTCCATAAATATATAATTTTTTTATATTCCTTGAGTTTTCCAAATATTTTAATTTCCTCACCTATGAATTCAAATTAGACTTTAAAACAACACTTATAAGGTAGTATCCACACATTTAGTGTGAAATTTATTAAAAAAATTAAGACTCATAATAATGTAAATCTTCAAAATATTTCCCAACCATTTTCATTGATGGTTCGCCAATATCATAAATAGAATTATGAAGGTTGAATTTGTAATTATCCAATTACATGAAAACATTTATGATATTAAATTCAAGTCATTATATTTTTCTCCATCATTTAAACCATTATTTGTGTTTCTAATTTTAAGTTTTTTATTAAAAAACATTTCCCAAACATAATTGAAAATTATAATCCTTGATTCATTTTAATAATGGAAAGAATATTTATTTCATGAATAATAATTGTGTATCATGATTTTTTTTCTCATTTGATAATTTTTAGATCATTGTAAGAAATTATTTCAGATCGTTCTTCAACAAAAAAACAATTTCTATATCTTCCTCACTCATAACATTGATAGATTCATAACTTGATTATCATTCTTTATTAAAATTATAAATTAGTATGAATTAATCAACATCACTGAATTTATGACCATCCTCATCCTCATCAATGATTACATCATTATATGTTAGGTCCACTAGGTTTGATGCCCTGAGAGGTGGGATGAATCCGGGTATGATAGATTAAAACAACTGCCCCTATTGATCTTGTCTCACTATTAAGAAAGACTATCTTATCTCTCTTTCCTACAGAAAATTATAAACATTAACTAAAACATGCACACGACATAATGATTTTTACTTGGTTTACCCTCACTAGACTGCATCCAAGGAGCATACACTGGCGATGTGCTGATGTACCAAATCTACTAAAACTACACTGTTGTTTATAAAGTTCGTGATAGATCACTTCTATTATCAAAATCACTTCCTTTAAAATGTATAGGGTCATCTCACTACATTCCCAAGGGTCATTCCCTACTTCTATCTCTCTGGCTCACTGCCGGTGGAGAGGATCACCTTCTTCTTCTTCCTTTTCTCACTGCTCTAGAAAGGATCCACTCACAGTTTATATACATGTAGGTCTCTTCATTTTCACTAATTAATACATCCTTTTTTGTATGTGGATGCTCTATTGAAGTCCAACTTTCACTCGTAGATGAATCTCCCTTAGCACCGAAGGTATCGGGAAATCTTTTAGCTTCCACGTAGCCCTGAATCACTACCATGCATCAACCATACCTGGATCCCTTCTCTAAGACAGAACACAAGTATCAGTGCACAAGTTATAACTGGTGCACAAGTCCAACTCAACCACTTTTTGACACAAGTTTCTGCAACTCTAAACTTGCACGACTCACACCCTTTTACGTCCAAACCAATTTTGGCGCGCAACCATCAACTGTCGCGCTACTTCAAAATATAGCACGCAAGTGTCACCAAACCACTTTTGCAACACCTTCTTCTTCAACACAAAACTTCAGCGACTCACAGCCTTTCTTGCCCAAAACACCTTGGGCACGCAACAAACAACTGGCGCGCAACTTCTACTTGCACGACCCAGCACCACTTGCGTGACCACCACACCTGCGCGAAAGGAGCTCTGATTTTCTCTAAGTCTTAGAATCTTACTGAATGAGGAGGGGTTAACCTCTATTTATAGGCATTTGGACACCCTATGCGATGGCGTGCAAGTCTCCTCTTGGCATGCATGTTTCAGCACGCAAGTCACTTGCATGACCAACCCTAAAACTTGGGTGCTCATTTTCCCTTTTCCATATTTTTATGTTCTGATATTGAAAAACATATGGTGAAAAAGTTTTCTATCCTTCAATAAATCAGCACGCAAGTCCCTTTTCCAAAACCACTCTTCTCAATTTTTTGATTTTCAGGCCCAAAAATTTGGAAAACACTGGAAAACGGCACCACCTTGTATCTGCTCTTTTTGTTCCACCTCCGTATCATCTATTCCTTTGTCGACGTTCTTGAATCAAACATGGATCATTAAACATAGCCCTTGAACTCGACATGCCACCATTAAATCTTCATTGTCAACAAATTTTTACGTCATATTTTTCCTTGTCAACAATCACAACACAGATGTCCACTTTTTCAACAAATACAATCACCTCAAAAATGCTTCAATGATGCCTTGAGATATTTTTTCCAAATATAACATTCATAAGAAATTTTTATTTTATATTTAATGAAATTATTACCATTCCCAATGAACAAAATATTGATTTATCAGTTTTTTAGTTTTATACAAATTGGATATTGTTGGAAACTCATAACCATCTTCGCACAATTATAATTTATCAAAATCTGATTTTTTTCTAAAAAATATCCAATACATCTACACCACAAAAAATTAGAGGTATATTTCTCAAACACATTCTTTTTTATCTTCTGACACTACTATTTGATGAAATATATATGTTTATAATCATCAATATGATACATTTTTCATTGATAACATATGATACATCTGAGATCATGTATTCCTTATAGTTTTATTGATTTGGGTATTTAGATAAATTTTTATTTCAACGATATTCTTCTTTATCAATACATTAACCTTCCACAGCACATATGAAATAAGAATGCTATGTCAATCATATAAAGTAAGTGTTCCTAAATAATGGTCTTTAGGTATCAATACATTTATATATGACATGTCAATGAGAATTCATAGTATCTTCTGAATTATATTTGTATCCTATAGTGTTTCCTAAAAAACAATGGTAGTTATATATAGTTAATTTTACTAGGATAATAAGATTTCTATTTTTTCATCATCTATATTTTGAAGTATTTATACATCATCCTAAAAACCCATAATTTGGATTATATCCTTTTTTTATTCCCTTCGTAGAAATATAATAATATGTCTTATATGAAAATTGTTATCATTATATCATATAACTTGAATAAATCATTCTTTGAATGTGATGAATGATTTGAATTTTCAGCATGCAATCATCCTCTCTGTTCATTCTAACAAATACTATCTTATATGATCCATCATCATAAAGGAAAAATATATCAATTTCATCCTCTAAAACATACAAAATAATATATTATAAGTAGATAAAATATAGTTTTTCCAAATATATTAAAAAGTAATCCAAAGCGGGAATCCCCATGATGTTTGTTGAATGATGTTTGTCCATATTTACAAATGAAATCTATTGACTAAATCTCAAGAAACCAATGTTATTTTTATCATAAATTTTTACACTATTGATCATCATCAATGTAAGCCGAAAATATCTACCACTGTTTACAAACAATCCTTTTGATCAATGGGAAATCAAATAGAGGATTAATTCAATGATTTCAATTCATTTGTTTAGTTATTTTCTGAAAATCATTCATTTCATATTGAATTGAATATAATATTTCTTTCACACACACTCTAATTGAAACAAAAATAAAGATATATATTTTAGTGAGGTTAATAACAGAAAACTAGATAATATATAGAATTTTATATCAATGATTAGAGAGTCTTTAAACTAATAAAATTTCCATCAATTTCTACAAGTCTTGTTTATTCATTTTTTCTCCAACTTTTACAGTAAAAAGTCATATATTTTATAATATGTTTATAATGATAATTTTTATATTTTAGTTCATTACATATATTCACACAATAGTTTTAAATATTTATTTAACTAAAAAATAATTAATGATATTTAATTTCAAATTTTATTATCATATAAATATATTTATCCAAATTACAACATTAAAAAATCATAACATGTTATTGTAATTATTCTTGAGTCTATAAATTTTTTTTGGCCACAATAACACTAAAACATACACTATTATAAAAAATTAAATTTTCACAATCTAAAACACCAATCATGATGCTTCATTTTTTTCATTGTGTGAACCATTGGGCATCGTAAAATAAAACTAAAGATTAACTATTACAGTCTCTATTTGTGGTTAACAGACATTATTATATCCTCTAAGAACATATGGTCTCAATGAAAAATAATTTCCATGATGATATCTCTTTTCACCTACATGTACTAATATTAAGAATTTCATTCATAAAATGTTTACACGTGATTAACTTCATAATAATTATATTTAATATATTGAATTTTTCTTCATTTTATAAAATAATTTTCCCTATAATTATCAATATATTTAAAAAATAATGACATGTTCAATTTTAACTGAACTCTATGTTTTTCTATATTAGAAAATATTAAAAATTACAAAAATTAAACTTATTAAATCCATGTATCATATAAATTATATTTTTATAACAAGAATGAATCATATAAAATCCTATAATTACTTTTTAATATTCAACTTCTTTAGAGAGAAACCTATCAATTATTGTAGATTTCCAAATTTCATGATAAAATAATTTGATTGAATATTAGAAACAAGTAGATCAAATCATATAAACTAGTAGATCCACTCTTATAAACATTTTAATTGTTTATATCATCAGTTATCTTCTAAGAGATAGTCATTCAAACTAGAATATTTACTCTTATCAAATCTAAATTGTTTCACAATTCTACCTATCTTAGTATATTTACTAATATACAAATCAAAATGATTCTTATTTTCTCACACATTTTCCTTTTTTTCATATCAATTTTACTATTATATTTTGGTAACATCTCTCTTATGGTTATAATATTTTTTATATTATTATAATTAACTTTATGCATACATGATTTTTAGCATTAGTTGTTCATTTTTTGTCTTCTCTTCAAAAACAATTATGATTAGTGACTAATGAATCTTGTGAATCAAGGACTTATCCAATTTCCTAATCAAGATCATATTAACTTAAAATACCTATATAATAATTCTGAAAAACTCCATGAATATTCCAATCATCACAAACCTAATTAATTGTATTACTATCACAAAATAAAAAACATTTATGAATATTAATATTATTTATACATTAATAATAATATATAATCCTATAAACATTCACAATTGTTCATATATTAAAAAAATTCCTCAATAGAAATACTACTTTTTATAGGAATCCTCTTTTAATTCAAATTTTTATTAAACACTCATTATGTTACAATCACTTATTCATGGTCTCAAATATATCACACAATAAATATTATCATCGCATCACTAATTAAAACATTATTAGTGGGAGAATATCACTACTAGTAGGATCTCATGAGGTATTATTATGATATTACTTGTGTGTAATTTGGGTATTCAGGTGATGAAAATTATCACACGGTCTCAAATACCACCTTATAGGATCTTATGTATGGGCCATGGGATTAGAAAAGATAATATAAATATTGGGATTCAGAAAGAGTCCCATTGATATGACTTTTCAATATATTTATAATGCAATATTTATTTACCAATGGTACTCTAGAAAGTTTTTTATCTTCCTCTTGGTTCGATCCTAAATCTGTGAGTATCATTCATCAACCATGGTGTTGATAGGTGGGAATTCATTGGATATCATTCCTTGACATGTGATTTCCCATTTATTAATATTACAATTGGAAATTAATATTAATTTATATTAATTGTAGAATTAATAATTTATAAATAGTGAATACTTGTATATTGTTTTACTAATTATATCGATGTAGGATAGAAACTAATCTCTTTTATTGATAAATTATTTATATAAATATGATATCTTCTTTACACATTGATTATAAATAAATTATTATTTTTATAATTTGATAATTCTATTACATATTTATAAATAGTTATTTATGTATAATAAATAGTTATTAAATGGTTTAGTGATGTAATTTTTTAACGTACCAGTTCTGAATACCGCTAAAGTATCCCCGTACCAGGTAGGTCACACGATCTCAAGCACATTTCCACAAATGCCAAAGGCTACCAACTAGTAGTGATTGACAAGGCCAGATAGTGGGGAAATTATGCCCACATTCACAAACTATACACAATGGAATAACAAATGAGAACAAAATAGCAGAAGTGGAAATACCATACAACAAAAGTACGTAGTGGAAGACTGATAGTAAGAAAACAAATGGGGAATATTTAAGTGATGAATTTGACATGAGTCTAGGAAAGTAGCCAAACAAGTCACAATGCTGGAAATACAATACTACCACTAATGTACAATGGAGAAGTAAAATTCAATAGCATCATATGCCTCAGCTTAGTCTCATGCTCTCTAGATCAACATCAATCAAGTACCTAATGTAGAAGGGGTCATTCAATAATCTATACCTGCAACCATATATTCTGTTTGGGTCCAAAAGAATGACCCAAATAGGATGTGAGACAAATCCTAGTAGACTATAACCAAAATATCCAGGACTAACTATCAATGAATATATATATATATATATATATAGCAGCCAATATCCAAAAATGAAGCAATAATATAAGAAGTACTAATAAATAAACAATCCTATAGTTTTCAATTACATTCATTTTTATTTATTAATTATTGATTCCAGAGAATAATTAATCATGGGATCAATCCTAATCTTTGTATCCCTCCATGCGATATTAACGACAGACGTCTTAGAATACCATCTAAACTACCAAGTAATACGGAGTCCAAGATTTTGCTTTGTCATGTCGACTAACCACAATCATTAAATTATTCAAAACAACCCTTTGGGAATTCAATCATGGTCTAACCTCTTTATTTTAAAATATGACTAATGAAATACAAATGTCAACCAGGGAATCTCTCACAGTGATTACCCCTAGGTTAGTATGCCATCAACAATACATAAACGACTTATGGGTTGCTCTCATAGTCAATACCCCATGGGTCTACATAGCATAAATAAATTATAAAAAACATTTTCATATCTCTCATAGTCAACACCTCTGGTTCAAAGTCTACACTAAGGCTCTCATAGTCTTATGTAATAAACATGGAAACCCCCACAGTTTTCTGGGCCCAAGCCTCTCTCTATCCATTGGAAGATGAGTGTGCATATCAAATAAAAGAAAAAAATGTTATCTATAACTAATACATGAAAAAAATTCACAAGAAAAACATGAAATTTATATTATCAATCAACTCCATCCTAAAAAATTAAATGCATGGAACAAGGTATACCTCATAGGAAACTCAGGCCTAACAGACATAAACAGTAAAAATAGGGAAACACACCCATGGGGTGTCTCGTAAACAAGGTGTATATCCTTACACATATTAAACAACCCATTTAAATCAATTAAACTTAATAAGGTAAATAATAGGGTTAAATTCCACATCTCACAATACCCCAAACATGGTTACTCATCACATTAAGCATCTATAATCCAAAGACAATCAATGGAAGCACAAAACACAAACATTGATGTTGTACAATGAACACTATTTATCTTCGGCCCTAGAATCATCCTAGAAAGACGTAGATATGCAAAAATGTTAAAGACAATAATCATTTAATAACTCGAGAGATAGGAGAAATTGAGAAGAGAGTCTCAAGGGGTAGAGAGAACTCACCAGTGGGAATCCAACGCAGCCGGTGACATCTCAATCAGAGGTTAGACGGATAAATGAGAGGATCTTGATGTTCTTTGGCTGTATTTCATTCTCTTGTATGAATAATGGGGAGAATAAAGTGTTTATGGATCTGAGATGTGATCACACACTGATATAAAAAATAAAAAGAAATGTACTCAACATGTTCATTTAATGTACACAGCATATACTAACCTCAATCGGTCCCCACTTCTGGCGGTTTTCTAGATCACCTACAAGGCCACGTACTCACCCATTACATGACCTTTACATGGAAACAAATAGAAACTGAGTACACAACATGTACCCAAAATAACATGATGTGTACTTAAAAAATTTCCCCCTATTTGATTTTCTTCAAAAAACAACCTGAAACAAATATCCATATGTGAAATGAATATCGAGGTTCATACAAACTTCCCCCATTAAAGGAATTCATCCTCGAATATCCCTTATAAAGAAGGCAAAGAATAAACTTCAAGGATTTGTGGACACTATAATCATACATCATCCTCCCTCTCACAAGACCCATCCATCACTCGTCTATGCATCCATAGAACATTACTATAGGAATAGATCGACCATGGAGAACCCACATGTTGTGATCCAAAATATGAAAATGGTTCTCCAAGAAGGATGCATCCACCTCCAACTGAACCTCCTCAGGTTGAAAAACATGAGACGTGTCTGAAAAGTAATTCCATATGTAATAAACATGGAAGACATCATGCATAGCCTAGAACCATTGAGGTAACTGCAACTGATTGGAAAAAGGATTGACTATCTCTAAAACATAAAACAGCTCGACTTATCTCAGTTAACATTTCCCCTGTCTTCGTCGATAAGCATTATATTTCGGTCAAGACTATATAGTTTCCATCATCTTTCGAATTAACTCCACCTTCCTAGTGGTCTCCTGGAATAATAGAATCCCAAGAATAATTGTATCTCCTACCTCTGGCCAACATAGGGGTGATCGGTATCGCCAACTGTACATAGCCTCATAAGGTGCCATCCGAATCGTTGCCTGAAAATGATATTGTAGGGAGTCTCCATTAAGGGTATGTGTCTCTACCAATTACCCTTGAAATCCAATACACATTCTCAAAGAATGTCCAATAAAACCTAAATAGTATGCTTGGAATGGCCATTTTTTAGGGGATGGTAAGTTGTGATCAGAACTACATGTGTTCCCAAATCCCTCAGTAGTTGCTTCCAGCCATGAAAAAGAAACCATGCATCCCTGTCTGAAATGATAGTGTGTTGAACCCCATGAATACACTAAATCTCCCAGATTTAAAAACATCAAAGATCATCAACATTGAAGGTTTATTTAACCAGTAAGAAATGTTAATCCTTCATGGGTCTATCAATAACAACCCGAACTGCATCATTTCCATAGGTCGAGCATGGTAAACCCATCACCAAATCCATCTCAAAATCATTACACTTCCACTCAAGAATGGTTAACTGCTATAATAGTCTTTCTAGTTGATAATTCTCTAAATTCACTTGTTGATAAGTGTAACATCTCATAACAAAACCGACTACATCCTTCTTCATACCGGGCCACCAATACATGCAGTGTAGATCTCAATACATCATGGTGACACAAGGATGAACTTCCCAACCTTAGGAATGAAAGGCTCAAATAAACTCCTCATGTATATCCTCTGATACCCATACATGTCTATGAAAATGCATGATCTCATCACTAACTACTGTTAACCAAGGAGTATGTTCCTCCCCTGACACACACTTTTATTGGACTAGGCCATCAAAATTTGATATCTTCCTTATTCAAACAATATTCATAAGAGTAGAGGTAATAACTATAGAAGAAATAAATTCATCCTCATATCTATCATACACATTCAAATGCATCTAACAGAACATATCTATAAGCTTCCACTCACTGCTATCCTCTTAAACTGCATGTATCTAAGTATTCATGCTCAATTCATCAGCCATTGTGTTTTCATTCATAGGTGTATAGGCAATTTCAATGGAAAAATATTAATAGTACTGATCTGGCCTTCGCTGTATCAAATTCAAATATAACATATTAAATATATACTTGATACTTTTGTGGTCATTGAATACCAAAGAATAATCTCCTAAAAGATAATTCCTCCAACAAATTAAATCTTGTAAAACTGCATCTAACTCGAGATTGTGTGTCGGGTAAATCCTCTCATGTGGCCTTAACTACTGAGACACATATGAAACGACTCCATCTCCAACATAAGACCTACTCCCAACCGAATACATGATTTATCACAGTAAATGGTGTAGATCTTTCCCAGCTTTTCGAAAAACTAGTATTGTTGCTGATGTCAATCTCCCTTTGAGCTCCTGAAAGGCTGAATCATAGGAATATTTCCACAAGTACTTGCATCCTTCTTAGTCAGGCCTGTTAGTGGCTTTGATAAATGTGAAATGTCTTTTTTAATTCTCCTTTAGTAACAATATTTACTAATAAAACTTTTTACCTTAACATTGTTCTTTATATGCTCCCAGTTAATTAAAACTCTCACTTTCTTTGGGTCTAATGATACTTCTGTCTCTCAGATAACATGACCCATGAAGTGATTCCGGTCCATTCAAAAGTGTAATATTGAGAGATTAGCATATAACTTATTCTTTCTCAGTGTACACAATATGATCTCAAGATGGGTAACATTTTTGGGTCGATTTTGAGATTACACCAATATATATTCAATGAAATTAACCGCAAAAGAATCCATATAAGGATGGAACACTCGGTTCACCAGTTCCATGAAAACTGTCAGTGTATTCGAGAGACCAAACTACATAACCAAATACTATTATAGACCATACCTACTCAGAAAGACTGTAAGATATATATCTGATTGTGTAACACACAATTGATGATAATCAGATCTCAATTCAATCATTGAGAACACCTGATCTCCTTGAAGTTGAACAAAGAGATCACAAATCATCGACAATGGATATTGGTTCTTGACTATCAACTGGTTCAGCTTCTTATAATCCACACAAAGTATGAGGGTACAGTCTGCCTTCTTTGAAAAAAGGAGAGGTAGACCCTAGGGAGAAGTACTAGGTCAGATAAACCCTTTTCCTATAACTCCACTAACTTCCTATTGAGTTATTTTAATTTTTGTGTATCCATCCTATACATACAAATGGATACGTGTGCCAGTCCATGAAAAATCTCAATAGAGAAATCTACCTCTTGCTCTGGAAGTAATCCTCAAAAGTAATTTGGAAATACATCATTGAAATGATCCTCCAATTGAGGAAAGTACATCTTTGAAGTCCCATGGTCATCCATATATAAACTATAAATCTAGGATTTAATTCATCCCAACCCATGATGCTTGATTCCATCTCTACCCAACCTGGACATCTCATTCGCCCTTGTGTAAAAAGGAATCATCCTAAGGTGACATGAAACTCACCCTACGACAATACCAATAAAGAAAATCCCTTAAAGGAGACAAACTAGTCTATTCTGATAATGAAATCAAATCATGTCATCTATAATACATATAGGTCCCATAAGAAGAGACACCAATCATCCATAAGATGGAACTCCTTGAACTAACATACCCTAGTAATCCTACTCCCAAACATAGTTTCTATCATCATAAC
Organism: Viscum album; assembly: GCA_963277665.1. Lineage (NCBI taxonomy): Eukaryota > Viridiplantae > Streptophyta > Magnoliopsida > Santalales > Viscaceae > Viscum > Viscum album. Next base: position 1,623,471,568 of record OY728129.1, read on the forward strand.
ATCCTTAGAATTAATGATTCAGAGACCAAAGATCTCTATAGGGGAAACCTATATTAATCTATAGGAATCCCATGTATCAAAAAGAGCACAAGATAAAAATGAGGTAACAAGAAACGAACCTCTATCTGTAGAGGGACTGGGATCCTTCTCCTACTAGGTCTGAGCCACTACAAAATTCTGAGATGTACCACTGACATACGACCCTACATGACTACCCTAGGATAATCCACTATATTATTCATGAAAACCTTCCATCTAGATACCATTGGAAAAACCACCTCCTCTTCTTGAATAGCTTGATTGAACTCCAGTTTCATGACTTATGAGATACATGTGGTCCTACTGTAACATCCCAGGTAAATAATGAATAATACATTGTTCATATTTATTAATATTTGTGAATTAAATATTAATTTTACTTTAAAGGGGTTTCTATGTTTGATTGCGTACCCGATACGCAACAACGAGTTTCTTTAAAATCTTATGTTGCACACTAGTAAAAAAATATTATTATTTTAAATGGAAGTTAACTCCCAACCGTTGTGTTGGAGGGATGAACAAAACCAACTAAAATGTGATTATCCATGTTTTTTATATGTATTTACTTTTATCCAATAAATGTTAGAGGCTTAAAATGTGAATGAATCTAATTTTTAGAATAATTTACATTAAAAGGATAATTTACCACCTTTTAATAGTGAACCCTCTTTAAATCAAGTTTTGCTCATTTTTATATGTTCTATTTGACCAAATAAAATTCTTCTTTTGATTTGGGACATTTAATTTTACATTGGGTATTTTGTTTTGTATTTTTTGGATAAAGTTCATGTTTTTAATGAACAATGGAAAATATTGTATTTTAATTCAAAAGTGCCTTTTAATATAATGTATTTATATGGTTAGATTATCTTTTAATTTGATTTAATGTTTAATTAGAATATATTTTTATAATTTAATCCAATTTTGGTCATTGGAATTAATTTCACTTTGAAATTGGACATAAATAAGTGTTTATCTTTTGATAGGTATTGTTTCATAAAAACACGCTATTTATTTTAACTACGGGAATTAATTTTAAAATTAATTAATGACACTTTTATGTTTTGAATGTGGAAAAATAAAAATCATTTTTTAATTCATAATATCAAATAAATCTTAGGCTGAATTTTTGGTATTTTTTCTGAAAAACATCAATTTTTGATTAATAGTGTAACCTCTTAGTAGTAGTTAAAAACTGACTTTTTGATTTAAATAAAATTTTACTGCTTCTGTGAATTGAATTTAGAAAATCTGACATACATGGTTGTTATCAAGAAGTACAAATGTTGTTCAATAAGATGAAAATAATTTTTGGTGTATAGTAACTTTTGAATATTATTTACCGTGGTTTAAGGTAAATAAGGTAATTCAAGGTAAGAAGAATGTTATAATAATTCAAAATTACCTTAACACTTGTCCAAACCTTATTGGTTGAGTCATTTACGACCATGGGAATCTTTGGGTCTATTATGGGACCCTATTGAGCCACATGGGATTGATAATGATAATTTAGATTATTTAACTTAAAGTAAAGGCGATAATGACAAAAGAAAATATCTTTTGGTAAATTAATTTTTAGAAGGGGTTATATAAATTATATTTTTGACTATAAATATTAAATGGAAATATAAATAGATTTTATATATCATGGTATTTTTGATATAATTTTTATACATCAAATAATTTAAATTATTTATGACACAATAATGATGCAGTGTTTACCTCATTAATAAATCATTTAAATAAATAAGATTATAATGATTAAAATATTATCCAAAACCTATACAATTGTTATTGAATGATTTTATTTCGACCAGTAGTCATATTATCTTCAACTATAATGATTTGTTAACCATTAGAAACCGAATATAATTATTTAATAAAATAATGTTTTCACACTTTCCAAAAGAGCCCCTCCTCACCCTTATAAAAGAAGACCACTTTTAACCAATTCTACACACCTCTCAAGCCATTTGGATCATCCAAAATCTACCCAATTAATCTCCATACATCCCTATCCTCTTCTTATAATCCTTAACTTAGACATAAGTCACTTCAATAAGTCCTTTGGTTCAAACCAAAGGGAGTTACCCGAATTAAAGGTAACCGTTTCTCTTAAATTGTTTTCTTTTATTTTACTTCTCCAACCCCTAAACTCTTTTTATTACTTTATTTTGTAAAAAAACCAGTATCCTCAATATACTATAATTTTTTTATGATATGTATTCCAACTACACTTACACACAACTCCATCTAATGGATGAATAACATAATGTTTCTGTGGATGGAAAACTAACGCCTCATGAAATGATGATTGTTCAAATATCTCTAACCGCCTCTCATGGTGGCCATTATGATGGAACTGTATTTATATATGATATATATTATGGTTATGTTTTCTTTATGCTTCTGTAATTTCCATTTATATCATGCCTTTATGGTTTCCATTATGTTTAAACACGATAATCTCATTAGAGGAAGTGCGGACTACCGCCCCATCAAAGTGATATGACTCGTTAATTCCATATGCAGGATGTATAATGGATGGAGTTAATGATATTATATATAATATAATATATTAAATTATAATAGAATTATAATATACCTATGTATCATTATGTTTTAATTCCATTAAAATAATAAATAGAAATGAAAGTAGCGTCCATGCATACGTACGGCTTACCGTCTCCATGGACGATGCAATTCATTTCTTAACTCTAAATGTTATATACTATTATAAATACATGTATATACTGGATATATATGATATATATGATATCTAATTCATGAATATCATTCTGGATATAATGAAACTTTGACCACATGAATAACATGTAATTATAAGAAGTCCATTTTTGACTCATGTACCAAATATCAACAAAACGAACATTATTAACATAAATGATTACATATTTTTATAACATGGTAATAAGTAATATAATAGAAATAATAAACATAAAAAAAGTTATTAATAATTTAGAAATTAACTTTATTTTATTATTCATGTGATTAAAGAATGATCGAGTCAAGTCGGACACGAGGTAATGGATTTTCTTATCTCACTTTTAATTAAGTTAGATTTTTATTATTCGCCACCTATTTATTGCATGTGGTGTATTGTTTAATTCCATTTGATATATAATATCAATATTATCTATATATTCTTGGTATTCTATGATTATTTTGGTGTTTATTAACATTTGGTCATATTACTCGATTGAATTACAACGTGGTATGGGGTCTTCATCTCACTTGTTTTTATTCCCGTGAGTTTCATGCTATATTTTCCACTATCTCCTTTTGTGTGGTGTATTTACTTCCCATGATTGTACTATTTGTTTAATATACATTCATTTATGAGTATTTACATCTTCATTGTACTATCCTTTTTTCATGTGGCTTATGTTATGTATGTTACCAAATCGGTAAGGGAACTTCTTAACCCAATTCTCATTCTTTGGGTTGATCTTCTATTTCTTATTTATGTCATCCTATGAATATGTGTGAATGAACTATGATTTTTTTTCAATCAATATCCACTTATATTGGGTTTATTTATTTTTTTCACACATAATTATCCGATTGATTTATCCTTAATTTAAGGATATCGTCTTTTTAAGAGACTTTGTCTCAATTTACATTCCTTTGAGACGTATTTATTGTTATGCACCAATTCACATTTATATGGTGTATATACTATCCTTTGACATATTATATCATGAATCCATATATTCTCATGATATTATAAAGTTTTGATTATATCTTACTCCTCAATTATTTGTATTCAGGAGTCTCTCATTTTGTTAGAAACTCTTTAACTAAAATATAGTTTTAAATTTTTTAAAGATTTTTTATTCTAAATCTTTCTCATTAATGTGCATGGTTTGAAAATGGTTATTAAATATTTATTTATATTGAAATTAATGTTTTAAAATGATAATTCTTTTAAAAATTTCAAAGTGGTATGGGACACTTTAATTCAAAAATCAATTTTTCAAATGGTTTAGGAAAATGGATTGATTATTTCAATATCTTGAAATTATTTATTATTATTGAAAATGAAATTGTGCTATTGAAATGTTTATATTTGAAATATTTTATGTGTAATGATGGTACTTGGACATTTGACGGTTGGTTACGTGATAAACCATATGACAGGTGGTGCCGTGATAAACCAGGATGGGTGGTTACGTTATAACCTCCAATGCATTGGGTATGGAAGTCGGCCGTATGGATAATCCATTTAGTGGTGTGTGTGGATGTAGAACTTATGGTTATTCCACTTAAGAATATTTATGTCCCTAGTTACCTTTATATGTTATGTGTTCTTTATATGGGTTTTATGGTAATCTTTTGGTTACAAAAGGATAAGTAGTAATCTTTTGTTTAGCGAAGAGTATTTACTAATTCATAAAGGTGAAAAGTATTACTTATGTTAAAGTATTCTTGGTTTACTTGTTGTTTTGAAAAACTAACAGTTTTCCTTCTTTGTGTATCCCTTAATGAGCTTTTTATGCTCTTCCCAAGTTTTTGAAATGTTTTTCATAGGACATAATGTGGAATATGGTCAATGATGGGATCAAGGAAAAGTCGTGTTGTCTTAAACATGGAACTAGACATGACTCTTTTTTAAGTGTTTTTATTTTGTGAAAAAAATGGAAATTGTGTAGAAGTGTCTACTTTTTAATCTTTTGAGATGTAATATTTATGTCCTAAATCTCTAAAACTCTAATCCTGAAAATATCCTCAATATGAATTATTTATTTAATTCAATATTATGTAAGGTTTAAGGTCGGGTCCTTACACCTACTCCATAACATGAAGTCATGACAAATCCTTTCTCAATCTCTAATGGTGGGAAAAAACCAAAAAATGATGAAGATGGCCCAAAATACCACAAAATCGATACTCAGTTGTGTCTCTTGGGAACTGTGGTCTCATGTGACCACTCTTCCAACACTGTTAGATCCTCACCTAGATGCCTATAGATACATCACTGATACTGGATTCACCATGAGAAGGATCCATATGGGGATTCCAGATATCAAACGATGGAGTACACACCCTAGATGTTGAATAACCCTGGATCATTGCTCCGAACTCCCTCAGATTGCACTCATTAATTAGCGACTTGTTCATTTAATACAGCAGTGAAGTTATCCCAAAAACATTCACCTGTGATCGAATGTTGTATGTGAGACAATCCTCAAACCTCCTATCGAAGGATAAATCATCATTATCCAGAATAGGTGTGAAGAACTGATGCTCTATAAATTGAGAAGAGTTCTTTATTACTGAAAGAGCATCATGATCCAAATGCATGAACTCTTAGGCTCGATCGGCCATCAATGTCTCGAGGTAGAATTATTCAGAGAAGGTCCTCTGAAACTCTTCCCAAACCATATCCTGATGACGTCCCTCCTTTGTGATAACATCCCATCATATCTTGTTGGAATCACATAGCGAGTAGGTTTTAAGCTTCCCCCTCCTCTCTGGAGGAATCACTTGATGCTCAAAGATAGAAAACATGGCATCGAACCATGACTCTATAGCATGTGGTCCTCCATACCCTGAAAAGGTTGGATGTTGCAGCTAATGGAACACCATAATCAACTCTACCATGGTCAGGGAAGGATGTGGTGCTCCCTGAAAAGTTTATATCACCCCTATAAAGCCTTCACAGAACTTTGCATCAGCACCTGCGTTTGGTACAATTACTAGTGCCAATACGGGTATGACGGGAGGATCTACTGGTATCCCCTGATCTACTATTTCTGTTTTCTATTAATTTTCATTTATCTAGAGTACAACCAGAGGATTTATTGGCGGCATGACTCTTCTTGGTCTAGCGTACACCTCGGATTACGATTACTAAGGAATACAACATAAAAGTGAATGAACTAAAACCACATTATTCTCACATGGGAAACACTACACAGAGTTTTTACCCAAGACACAATGTGTACTAGTTAAGATTCATCTACCTGTGTTGTTAGTCACATGGTCAGATACACAATTGACTCTACACGACGTTCATAAATGGGGCACGACGTGTACAACCTCAGTTTCATCCACATGTGTCATTCTTCACACGGCTGGATACATAATTATTTAAAACATGGTGGGTACAATCTAGATATGTGGTGTTGTAGAAAATGTTTTCCAACCCCATGTATATTCTCACAAAATCAATCACATGGTCAAGAAATATATTGATTTTACTCCTAGTACAAGGTGTGTACTTAAGAAAAATTGTTTCTTCCTGAATATACGAACACACAGAGATGACATCACAGACCATGTTGTTTTGTTTTCTAGATATTAAGTCACTAAAAATTCTCCATAACCCTTAAAAAAATTAAAATTTCATCCAAGGAATGACACGTTCCAACTCGTGGGATCCCATACTCCTCGCAAATCAATGTTTGGCATCCTTAATAACATCATAAATTGAATAAATTCAGTTAAAATCAAACATGATCCACCAAATTATGATCCAAGAGGGACCATAACCACTCATGGACAAATATTTAGTGTCCATATAAACTAAACATTACAATTTCCAATACCCTATCACAATAGAAGGTATTCTACCACAAAATATATCACAACAACATGCAAACAGTAATGCACCAAAAATGGAATGACAAAAACAAATGACATGTGATATCTATCAAGTGACTATATGATGAATGAGATTTCAGACCCTCATCACATCATATTACAACCAAAATAGAACCACAATGATATAAATCACAATATCACAAAACAAGTTTGGAACCCAATGGTGAAATCGAATCGACTGTAACAATTAAAAACCAATAAAAATTGCAATATTCATGGTAATGTGGATTTTTCCTGTAGATGAGTTATATAATCTAGGGAAAAACTTATTACAAACTACCCATTCTTTCATATCCATGTTAATAGGCTCCAAAAAAAGATAAATAAAAAATTAAACCCCTCTAATTCCATTTTTTTACGTCACTGTTCCAGGTGCCACACAAGGGGACCATGTACCCAGATGGTCACACGACCTCATGCACATTTTCTCAAATGATCGAGGCTGCCAACAAATAGTGAGGGACAATGTATGACAGTGGGGAAACTATTCCATCATTGGTATAGTATACACACAATAATTAAAAATGAGAAACAATAGCAGAAGTAGTAATCCCATAAAAAAGTAAATAGTGGAAGACTGATAGAAATATAATAGATAGATAATATTTAAGTGATTAATGACACATGTTCCCAGGAAATCATCCAAACAAGTCACAATGGTGTAAATAAAATACTAAAACCAAAGTACATAAAAGCATCAAACTCCAAATGAATCGCATGCCTCAGCACGGTCCCATTCTCTCCAGCTCCTATAACAATCATATACCTGATGTAGAAGGGCACTTTCCCTTATCTATACCTAAAAACATATAATTTGTTTGGGTCCAAAAGAATGACCAAAACCGGGTGTGAGAGGAATTCTAGTAGGCAACTACCAAAATATCTGGGCCTAACTATTAATGAATATATATAGGAGTCAATATGTAAAAATGAAACAATAATCTCGGAATTACTCAAAAGTAAAAAATCATACAGTTTTCAATTACATTCATTTTTTATTTCATAATTATTCAAACCCTTGAATAAAGAATCCTGGTATCTAACCTAATCCCTTTATCCCTCCATGCAATAGTAATGAAAGACGTCTCATAAGAACATCTAAACAACAAAGTAAGACTGAGTACAAGCTTGTGGTTTGGCTTGGTTACTCACCACAATCATTCAATCCATAAGAACCCTATGGAAAAGCTCTCATGTGCTATCCCATTTGGTTTAACATAGTACTAATCAAATATAGAATACCACCTTAGAATCTCTCATGATCAATACCGTTGTCTCACCATGGAATCAATAAAATATAAATGACCTCTACGTAGCTCTCACAGTCAATACCCCATGGGTCCACATAGAATAAATAAATTATAAATGACCTCCGGGTAGATCTGACATTCAATACCCCTGGGTCAATGTCTACAACAGGGCTGTCATGGTCTTATGTAATAAACATTGAAACCGCCACAGTTTTCCTGGTCTAAGGCTCTCATGGTCAATTAGAAGATCAGTGTGCATATAATATCAAAGTAGTATATGTAATCAATAACTACTACATGGATAACATTCCAAATCATATAAAATAGAATTTATATTATCAATAAACTCCATCCAAAAAAATTCAAGGCACAGAACAAGGTTTTCTTCATTGGAAACCTAGTAAAAACAGCCATAAATTGTCAAACTATGGAAACACACCCATTGGGTGTCCCATAAACAAGGAGTCTATCCTTACACATATGAAAAAACCCCATTTCAATCAATTAATCCACAATGGGTATATAATAGGGTTACATTAAAAATCTTGAAATAACTCAAATATGGGTATTCATCACATTCAGCATATATAATCCAAATAATATAAAATAAAGGAACAAACCACCTGCCTTGATGTTATACGGGGAACACTATTGAATGTAGGTCCTGGAAATGGACTAGAATGATGTAGATCTACAAAAGGACAAAAATGATCATCCTTGAATAACTCAAGAGGGATGATAAATTAGGAAGAGAGGCTATAGAGGAATATAGAACTCACCGGTGGGAATCCAACACACCCAGCAACATCTCAATCAGAGATCAGATGGAAGGATAGGAGGAACATGAAGTTATTTGGTCGTACTTTTCACTCTAGTGTGAAGCATAGTAAGAAGAAAGTTTTTTTAGATGTGAGACACAACCTCTCATAGATATAAAAAATACAAAGAAAATAAAATGGTGTGTTCATTTAATGTATATGTTGTGTACTAGCCTCAACTGGACCCCCCTTTAGGTGATCTTCCATGTCACCTACACGACCATGTACTCATCAGTTACATGGCTAGTACACAAATACATGTGGAAACCCATTACAGGTTATGTACTAAAAAGTACACGGCGTGTACTTGGAAAATTTTCCCTTCGTCCATTTTCCTATAAAATAACAAGAAACAAATATCCATACCTAAAATGAAGATCCATCATCTTTTAATTTTCATTCAAAATTATAGTGTTTAATGAATGTATTTGAGAGTGTTATGGGGTTACACCAAAGAGATATTGTGTGGTTGAGCATTTTTATTTGTTATTCTAGTTAGAAATTATTGATATCAGTCTCTAAAATATTTTACAACATTCGAACATGTTTACTTCTTATTCCATAGTATGATGGGGTTAGAATGACTGTGAAACTATCTTGAGCCATATATGACCCATAGGCCGTGGATGAGTATCCCAAAATTCATCCAGTTACTAGAGTAGGAGATCCATTAAAGGATCATATGACCTTTCATGACATTATGTTTTAGAAATTTCACCATCTATTAATATTTTAAAGTAATGTATATTATCATAAGGTTTAGAAGTCACTTAGTCATATCTACCAAAAATTTAAAACTATCAAAAACACTAACAAATATTTCTTTGGATTTCCACCTTCATGAAATAATTGGTGGAAATTGATGATGAAATGTGATTCTACAGTCTAAAAATAAAAAGGCTTCACTTGGGAATGGTTTCATGTGCTATAATTTCTATAACATTAGACATATACTTGGTATTGTATGAAGAATAATAATTTCATTAATATAGAAACAAAAATTAGATTCCATAATTTAAAACATTATTTTTTCTATGATAATGATCCATAAAAAACAACATAAAGATCTAGAAGTCTATCTTCTTTGTAAGATTATTTATGAAATAAATCAACTTAATGTTAATATATATAATCATTACATTATTCTCCAATAGGTGATACTAGATAATTTTTAACATATAACACTACATATATTATCATGGGGACCTTCCTAAAGAATGCATGACCTAAGAATGTGGTAAACCAAATATTACAAAAATAAATATTGCAACATTTTTTTTGAATATTTAATACATTAGACAATAAAACATTCCCGATATATGTAATGGATTATAGAATTTTAAAAACATAATGAATATCAACTAATTAAATTAATGATATTCATAATATACCATAATTTTCTTCTATAATAGAACCCTTCTTAGAAATTTCATACTTACTACATTCTTTTGTATCCCAGTGAAAATGTAAACTATGAAAATGTGAGCTCGTAAGATCAGTTGGGAAATATAAGGGAGATATAAATTACTAATAATATGAAATATAAATATAGTTCTAAGTTTTTTAGGGTAGCATCATAACCTATTAATATCATTCCAAATAATTCATAGATAAAAATTCTTGATTCATGAAATAAATCTTTAGAATTAAGAAATATATTAGTCATAAGAGTGAGGAATCATCATTAAACGATCATGTTACAAGGGGGGATATAATAAGAATAATAAAATGATAAATAAATTTATTTAAAAGTAAATGAAAATAAATTCATTTCTTTACTGATGGATCACTGATAATGAAATCATCAAATAGTTCAAAATTTCATATTATGGTTTGGGTTCACTCTGAAAGCCCTTATCAACCTTATAATAGGTTAACTCCCCATAACATTTCATATTACCTCAATATATATCATTCATCGCACAATTATTCAAATTGATATATAATTTTGTTTCCACCCATCACATCAAAAAATCATACATATGTTTTTTATAGCGCCTCCAAAACATTCACCATTTCAGCATAACATTGCCCATATAAAAGAAACGGGGTTCATAATAGATATATCATCATATTAGATTATTCAATCAACAAAAAAATAAATGATATTTTTAGTTCATATCCCCTATGATTCATAGGAAACATCAAAGGATATTTATAGTCAGGAAAAATACATTTAAAAGACCAATGTTTTTCATTGAAAACTGAATAATATCACTTTTATTCAATATCATTAAAAACAAAAAAGAATACCATCATGTATAGAAAGATATTTTCCTTTGAAAAAATTGAAAATTATAATCTAATATTGAAATAAAATAATTATTATTTATGAGGAATGTTATGTTTGGGGGGAAAAATAAAACAAATATTACAATCATACTTTTTGTAAAAAACATAAATAACATGTTTGAAAAACAATGTGAAAACTAATTTTCAATCCTTCTACAATAATGTAAAATAATGTTATAAATTACATTAAATATTAATTTTATGAAAAAAATAACACTCCTAAATTAATTTAATGAATATTAATATGGATGAATCTTTTTTCCAAGAAAACAACAATTAAGGTAGGTTTTTATTAAAAAAAATTAGATTTCCAAGATCATTTTATGCACCAAAGAGAGGGGAATGATAATAAAATGTTAAAACCCTTGAAAAAACTAAAGCATATAAAACATAATGTTTTTAAATATATAAATTTCCAATAACTATACTCAATAGAAATATAATTTAAAAAATTTCTAAACAAAATGAGAGTGTAACATTAACTACAACATTTGGTTATGATTTTTTTCAAGTGCATCCTTAATCTCTAATAAAATTAATTTATATTTATTTTAAATAAATAATAGATCCATATTTATATTAATCATAAAATATATGTTTGCATTTTAATATAATAATACCAATCCATTATCAATTCTTCATTAGAATCAACATTTGGGTGAAAACTGGTCAGTTTCCCTTGCATGTTTTATTTCGATAGTTTTGTTACTTGAACCTTTTTCCTGGTTTACACATATAAAATGTATTCATAATGTTATAATTATTATATATATTCATTAAATACAGTTTTATAACTATTAAAATTATTTTTTGATGAAAATTTAATTACATTAATTTGTGGAGATCGTTGTTTGTATGCACGCATGAGTTATGTTATCACTATTCAATGTATGTAAAAAACAAATTTAAATACTAATTAATGTTTAAATAATAACAATTATATAATAAATATCATCTATATTCATTAAATCTATCCATATTACCTTTCATATATAGTAAACAAGAAAAATGAATCACATCTCTTTATGGGGATTACAGCCCACATGTAACCACAAACGATGTGATCATTTCCTATAGGATTGGAAATTTGTAAAAATGGTTACACCATTTATATAAAAGCATTTATTTATGATAAATAATTGTTATCTAAACTTTTTTATATGGTTATATAATATTTATATTAGGTTAATGTAGAAATAAAGTTTAAATATTTTGATAGTTTTAATTTACTCTACTTTGAGACACCTCTTCATTCTTACACCTTATACCTTACTAGTTTCATATTAGGTTAAAACAAGACCTAATAAATAAGGGGATGTTAAGTAGATATTTAGTATGTGTTGGGAGAATTTTAGTGCTAAAATAATTTGAATAAGTGCATATAAGAGGATACGTTTTATAAGTGAGGTGGGTGACACTCTTATAAATATTTTAATTTTACAATATAATAATTTAATATTTAAGTGAAAGTTAAAATATTTATATAATATTAAATTTTAATTAAATTTGATGTCTATATATATAAAACTAATAAAAACTATTCATGTATGAGTGATATTTTAAACCAAATATTTTAATTTATCCCCCTCATTAACATTTTTTTTGACCATAATGGATTTTACAAAAAATGTATCACTATAACTATTCAATATTGCAAAAAATTAAATTTGCCTAATTAAAATATTTAGTAATTATGATTCAATATATTGAAATAATAATATTTAAATAAATTTATATAATTGGATGAAATTTATTTTAAATGATGTGTTCAAACCATAAGGAAAAATATTTTCATAAAAATGTATTTTTAAGCCTAAAATAGAATTTTTTATTATTAATTGAAAAGTAAAAATATTGAAAATGATGTTAAATAATTTGAAATAATATATTATCATAAAATTTAATTTAATTAATTTGTAAATTCTCATTACTTTCATTATAATATAAAATCACATTTCATGTAGAAAATTGTTATTTATCATTGAAAAAGACATCATTCTACCTTCAATTTTGATTTTTTTCATTTAAAAAAAATTATAATAAATCAATTTATTTTCGAAATGAGTAAAAAAATTAATTTTTTCAAATATATTAATTAATTTTTGATGAAAATATTCACGAAAAATTACTTCCTCATATGTAAAACAAAACATTTCATTAAGATCAATACGTTTCCTTAAATAAATTTGAAATTATTTTTCAATAATAATATTTATTTTAAATATAAAATAATGTAGTTTATTTTTTTATATATGATTAATGACTATAGAAGATCAAATATTCACTCTTAAAAAGATATCATTGGTAAATAATTAATAAATATAAATATATCATGAAATCTATATGGGTTAAAATCTACTAAATTATAATTATTTTCAATAAAAATTCATTCAACCGAATAAAAATATTGAAGCAACATATTCCTCATTATATCCTTGGGTTCCCACCTAGCCTACTCAAATTTTTGACTCGCCCATAGAACTGTACCATGGTTTGTATCATTTTCCATATCCTCATAACTCTACTATCTAAAAATTTTACTAAACATTCTTTATAATAATGATCATGTTCCAATTGAATGAAATCTGAATTTTTTATATATCAGGGATATGGTATGTAATTTCATAAAATAGATACATGGATGACATCTAAATCTTGAGAGAGGTTTGGATGAAGAACCAAGTGATATTACACTATATCAAAATGAAATTTAATCTCATAGTGACCAATATATCTAGGGATTAGCATTTGAATATTTCCAAATGAAAAAAATAATTCTTCCAAGGATATATCCATAGGAACAAATTATCACTAAAATTCTTCTATAAATACTAAAAATGGTTTTTAGTATAACTATTTTGTTGACGTGGAGCTTCTCTGATATTATTGTAAATGGATCTATCTTTATCATTAATTTTTTCGATTTCATTATGTTCTAATAGGATTCATTTACCAACTCCTTCCCATCATTTTGGAGTTATGCACTTCCTTATATAGAGGTCTTCATTATGCCTATCTGAATGCATGAGAAAATTATATTTTTCTATCTTAATTAATCTAAAGGCATGTTTTTAAATCCAAAACCTCTAAATCCAATAGAGTAATCAATGAATATATCTTCTAGTGTTTTAATTGTCCTATTAAACTGAATATCAATTTTTTGATGACATGCAGTGCTAAATATCAACTCTATATTCAATACTAGAGAATAAATAACTACAACATCCAAGTAAAAGAATGTAACATCATGTTACCATGAATAGGTAATTTTACACTTTTTATAGGTCCATGTTCAGTCAAAAATCCTTAAAAACAATTTTTTGGGGTTTTCATTAGGTTTCAGGACGAACACACATTGTGTTCCTAAAGTACATGTTGTGTACATGGAGATGGTTTCATGTATTGAATGGAGTGTTGATGTTGTGAGTTGGTACACATTTTTTACCTGATGTGCATGTCATATAGGTGATTAATATAAAATTTGTAACCAGAGGGGATGGTTTTTTTGTCGTATATATCCAACGTGGCCTACATATCGTGACCCCAAGGTATACATCATGACTCGGGCTGCACCCATCATAATGTCTTGTGATTGGAAGTTTTTCTTAGTCCTTTTCATTAAATACTTATTATTTCTTGACCAAGAAAAGTTATGGTGCATTTTGTAGAGACTCAACTCCTTCCGGATTGAACCAAATGGCTTGGTATCTTTATTCTTCTTATGGTGCGATTCCCAGGTAAGTGTTCCCTCTCATTATACAAGTTTCCATCTTCCTCTCTTCTTGGGTTTTGAATGGATATTCTTGTTATTGATGAATCAATGTCATGAGATGTTGGATATTTTTACTAGGTAGAGTTTCACGGTCATCTAAAACAATTTTCTCATTGATCGGTGTCGTTTTGAGTGGCATTCATTAGAAAGGAGGTGGGTGGTACTGTCTAGATTTTCCAAATTAATTTCAATCAAATTGCTTGATTAATTTCAATTACTTATTTAAATTCAATTTATTAATCATTCTTT
Source organism: Viscum album (assembly GCA_963277665.1). NCBI lineage: Eukaryota > Viridiplantae > Streptophyta > Magnoliopsida > Santalales > Viscaceae > Viscum > Viscum album. The sequence continues at coordinate 1,623,486,612 of OY728129.1, forward strand.
CAATTTCTTGGATAAAACCCCAATTCTAATGAATGATAGGGTTAGAAATGATTTTGGAATAGATATATTGAAAACCCCTAATTCCAAAGAATTAAGGTGGGTTATGGAAATAGTCATAACTAAATATTTGAATTTAAATTATGGATTTGATGGAAATAATTTCAATTAAATTGTTGAATTTAATTATGGAAATTAATTTCAAATAAGATACAATTATTTTTTAATGGATATCAAACTCATGAAAATGGATTAAATTATTTGATAGAAACTTAGTGGTTTTATCTTGTTAAAAAGGCTTTTTTATTGAATAAAAACTATTTTGGTTTTAGATGGAAAGAAAATGGTCTTTTTAAATGGATGAATGAGATTGATTTTATTTTTATAAGTCTAAATATAGTTTTCCCAAAATGTAATAGCGCTTTCATGCCTTAAGTAGTTAGTGAGCTATTTGGATACACTCTACACCACAATAATGTTCTAAAACATACTTGTGTCAGGTCACATACCTGACTAGTTGAGGAAGATTCTCTTTTGGAAAGTATTATCGGGACATGTGTATACACATTTTTCTGAGTTTATATAGAGAGTTTGGAATACTATAACAGGTTAATAATGTCGTACCTTTTGTAATATGATCTTGTTTCACTCTTGTTTATTTATATTTTAGATATAAATGCATTCTAATGTTTTTCTGAACTACATTACATGAATACTAAATATATATATAATTATTTTTATGTAAATTCTTTACTTATTCCATTTTCATAGAAAATTTCCATCTCTTGTATAGTAAATCTTTATCTTTAAATAAATTTTCCATCACATCAAAACTATTTGAAAAGATTTGTTTAAATTTTAATTTGAATTTCCAAACCTGTTTATTTTAAAAATTTAATGTTTTTTTATGGATATTATATATTTGGAATCTGTTAGAGAATCTTTGGTGGTATCCTTTTTTTCTTAGGCTCATATTCTACTTTTTTCCTTTGGGTGTTTGTAGACTTTCTTTTTCCAGGATCGAGTATTGGGAAGGGATCTCTTGGAGGAGGATCGAGCTGTTGAACATTGGACGTGGCGAGTTGTGTCCTTAGGGACCATAGTGGTGTTTTCCTATTTATTACATTTGGTTGAAGTACATTGGAATTAATTCCTATTTGTGTTTTGTAAATTTTATTCCCAGTAGAGTTTTCCTATTAAAATTCATAATCTATTTTATCTTTCACATCCACATTCTTATAGAAAAATCATTCCCACTTGTATGTTGTATGATGCATGGTGCTTGTCATTATCCCATGGGGATAATGACTTCTCTTAGGGTCACTTCTAGGATGAATTATGTAACAGGTTACCAAGGTACTCAGGCTAGTACGTGACCAACTGTAATCTCAATCTGATTATATTTTTAGTTTGAATATATAAAACCTTACCAGTTGCATAATGTAATACGTAGAGAGTTTCTCAACAGAGATATTGTATTAATTAAAAATGAAATATGATGACTTTTTAATTCTATGACTACTACCCATACAAAAACATTCTATTTAGTTGTATATGAAACTCCCATGGTGAAATCCATGTCAATGTTTTCCTATTTCCACTGAATTATGGGAAAGGATTGTTTTATAATCATTGGATTATAACTCCAACCATAACATTATTGAATACAATGAATAGATATACAAATAATAAAATAGGTCTCATATTATTATCACACTATTAATTAAATTTCACATTTATATACTTCTTCACACTTCATTGATGAATACATAACGATGGACTATGAGTTTCATCCAATAAATCCTTCAATTATTGAATTTATTTACACATACTATATTACCAACCATTATCATTCGATCACTATCATGACCAAACATGGGATAATTCCATAACTACTTTAATAAGACATTATCTTTATTCTACACCACATTAATCCTTACAAAAATAAGTGGTTTAATATTCATCAAATAAATACCTAATCATTCCACATTCATTATGATTTCATAGTGCATCCACTACAAATATGTATGTATTTGACCTCCTTAAATCCTTATCATGATAAAAATATCAGGGTTATTCCAACTCATAACATTATCCACCTTGGTTTCCTTCCCATGTTGATAATATAATGAGAATCCAAAATCATTAATATGTTCTAACTATCTCCCCTTATACATATACTACAATTTATATGTGATTGTATATTTCATTATTCTATGTATTGAATATGTGTCACACCAATTGAAATATATATAATTCATCCATATCAAAAATTTAATCATTATAACTTCTAGTTAAATTTTTTTGGGGAAATGTTTGTCATAAACCATTAATACGAATAATGAAGAATTCACTACCATCCCCCTTTACCTAATAATTCCCCCCTTTCCCATTTTTATGTTAAATTATAAATTAATTACACTACAATAATGTATTATAGTGTTACCCAATATTAATTTACCAAAATTCTCATTAGTTTTGTGAAATTTTATTAACATCCATTTATCAAATTGAACTTGGATCCCTAAAATGTAAACAATTATAGTCGAATATAAAACATTGAGAACTTTCTCCTAATTCACCAGTTGTGTCTAAAAAACTGAAGAAAAATACATATTTCTGTGATTGGGGTTGTTGTGGGATATTTTCTATAACTTATATCCTTTATGGATTTTCAAATATACCCTAACATGTAATTACATGATCTAAGAGTTATAGAATATATAGAAAAAATACATGTTTGGAATTGGTGAATTAAAACTTCTCCTTTCTAAAGCTCTTTAATAATATAAAAAATTAGTCTTCACGATAACCCCTATAATATAGACACCTATTTTTGGTAGTTAAATTAAATTATTGGTAATGACATATAAGAGTTCTCATAAGACATAGTATCACAGTAATTTTGGATGACAAGATAAATACAATTTTTGATTTCATTACACTAGGGTAAATAAGATGGAGACTTAAACACTATGATAACCTTACTATCTATTATATATTATCCTTGAAAATTAAAAATAATTCTCTTCTAGGTTTCTTGGGGAAATGAAAAAAATATTGGTGAGGTTAGATTCTAGGTAAAGAGTTCCATAGATCAAATCTAGCACAATATAAACATGGATTAAATAGTTCTTGAAATTGAAAAATAATAAAAATAATTGTATACTTAAATTAAATATAGTTTTGAGTATATCCATGATAAAAAATAAAAACAAGAATACTAATTATTGATATCGTACTAACGGAATGAATAATTCATGGAAATATATATTGAACTTCAATGATTTATTACAAGGAATAATACATAAATGGGTAAGACATATTCTAATGAATTGGCTAGATTTATTATTAATAGACATATTAGTTCATTGGGGATCATTCCTTATCAATCCCCACATATTCCTAGTTATGTATAATTCATTAATCGTATATGTAAACTAGACATTTCATAAAATTAAATAAGGAACATATTACTTAATAATGGAATAATAGAACAATAGATATTCGTATGATGTATTTATAGAACAAAATATTTCATCATTAAATGGTATAATTAAATATCGAGGATAATATCCCAAAAATCAATTTGGACTATTTTTTGTATTCCAAATATAGTACATAATACTCTTTTCAATGATATAAAGATAAGGTGGTGGAGGGGGTACATTAAATTTACTTTTAATGAATAGAGGAGAGTAATTAATTTTAGTGTTTTGAAAGTGTAGGATACCAAATTAATTGTTTAAAATCATTTATTGAGGTTCATAAATATCATTTAATTATAGAAAGCATTTTCCATAAATGTTTCTCAAAAGTTGTGAATTCTTGGACCAACTAATCTTGCGTAGATTAAAATTTAATTTAATACTAAACGATCCTTTTTCAAGATGATTACCCATATGTGAGACAATTTCACTATGAAATTTGCATTCTTATATCCAGTTAGGTATGTAATATCCTGAAAAAAAAAAGATACACTATACATTAAAAAATTATTATATTTTCGATCATTATGAATGCTCATGTAACATCTCAATAAAATTCCTATGAATTTAAATATTTATAATTGAAAATTAGATACCATGAATAATATGAGAATATTGATATAATGTATCAATTGGGTAGAAGGTACGCCATAAAAAAGAAAATAAGGTGTATAACCTAATAACATATCGATGAATTGAAATTTTAGAAAACGAATCCTAACTATTATTCCTAGTTAGTCAAATTCTTTATAACATAATATTTAATAAAATCAAAATTACATATTTCAGGGAATTATTCAAACATTGAACCCTTTTTAAATTTATTTATTAAAATTATATATATATATATATATATTAATTGGATAGTATATTTATTCAATAATAGTTATGAATAATCATGGTGGTTTTGGAATAGTTTTATAACAGAGGGGTGTTTATGGTTTTTCTCAAAACATTCATCATTCCTAGTTTATAAGTGGCCACGAAATATATTATTTATTATTATGTATAATTTTATAATGCCTTTTTATGTGATTTATTATTATAATCCCAATGGATGCAATAGATGTTGAAAAAGTCAAAGTGAATTTTAGAAATTGAACATTGGAATCATAACTAAAGTGTTTTATATTAATTTTATTAATAAAGAAGTAAAATTAAGTAACTATATATTAATTTATACCACATATAACAATAAATTTAATTCCAATATTCATCCATGATATAAATTTAATGTATATTTAAAATAGGTGGATAAACAAATCGAAACAAGGGAAGGCCATAACTAAGGGATGACAGTGAATTGATTTAGTTTTAATGTAATAATATCATAAAATAGTAAATATATTTAGTTATTATTATTATTTTATATTATAATTTTAATTCATTATATGAGTATTATTATATCCTTTTTGAATTTATTACATATTATGGAGAAAGAAATTAGTCGTTTCATGGAGGTATTAATCCACCTAAACATATTATCACTGATTTCTTGTTTTACAAAATATGATAACTCTATAATATTATTTATAATATAATTATATAAATTATGTTATAAATTTAGTATATATTTATTAAATTTAACATTTAGACTAATTGTCTCAGGTGTTTAAATAAATAACGTAACACTTTTTGGAGGTTACATTCTGCACATACCTTAAAATACCTTTCCTTGAGGAAACATCATAAATGAGTTTAATAATTTTTTACTTTAGAAAAAAACATTAATATTATGAAAAAATAATTTTTTATTATTTAGAAATGGTAAAAATACATTTTAATAATTATTTTAGAAATGAATATTGAAAATTGGTACACACATTGAGGAAAAATGCATTCATTTTTAGAAATCCATGAAAATTGAGGGATTTGTATAACATAATGTGAATAGAATATTAATAGTGTAAAAAATGATCCAATGGAAAATTTTAAGGTATAATTTTCTGGTGTAAATTTATTTTTTGAGTTGTATTGAAAGGGTGGTATGTGGATCCCATTATAAGTGGTGAGAATGGGTTTTGTTTGTAAATATTTATAATTAATATTAAAGGGACATCATGATTAAAATTTAAAATGACTGTTCCATGATATAAGGATGATAAAATCTCAATAAAGCAATTAAATACATCCTCCAAACATAATTCAATCTATTTAATCCAAGATTTATTACTTTTACCATTTTTATATTACTATTGTAAATAGTTTTAACCTTAGTGAATCATTTTTAAGTCTAAAATAAAATGACCATTATTACATAGTATATACAAAATTATTTCTTATATAAAATCCATTTTATCATAACATTTTACAATATGTCAGAAAAATAAATTTTATCATTAGTGCATATACCCTATAAAAACTTATTTTCAAAAAAGTGTATTTATAAGCATTACATTTATATGTTTTGTAAAACTATCAATATATTTAATTTTTACAATTATAATTATTATAATATAAAAGTTATATTTTACTAAAAATAATAAAAACCCAAATTTTTCCAAAATAATATTTAATTATATTAAATGGATAAAAACAGTTCATAATTATAAAATTAATTGATTCCATAAAATTTTATTAATATATTTTACAAATTAATATTATTTTTTAAAAAAATCTATGTTTTATCTTCTTAAATACATATATTAATAACTAGATGGTTTTATAACCTTCTAATACTTTTTAGTATTTTCATAATTTTAAGAGTTTTTGTAAAAACAATATTTTCACTGCGAACCTTCATTTCAATTATTTTAGAAAAATTAAAAAAAACTAATATTCACATTTTAAATCCATAAATTATATTAATTTTTTTGAACTCAGATTAAGCATTTTATTTTTAATAATTTCATGAATAAACACTCTTTTTAATTTTCATTATGGTATAGTTATGAGATTTAATTTTTATCACCAAGAGTAAATTATTATGTATTACATTCTCCCCACCCCCCTAAATATTTTTTCCTTAAAATTGGGTAATAAATTAGATATTAAACTTATGTGGGTATTCCTTCCTCATATCTTCCTTATGCAACCATTTTTCCTCTTCTATTTTGTGATTTCGCCAAATTATTTTCCTTAGTTCAGTTCTTTGATTCTACAAAACATCATATCTATTTCCAAGAGCCTTTATAGGCTCTTCACTACAAGACATATTTATTTTTAACTATATTAACATATATTTGAGTATATATGTTGTATCCATAATGTATTTTATAAATTATGAAACATAGAAAATGTAATGTTATTTTAAAAAGATAAGCGGGATATCAAAATTTTATGATATTTTATCACCAACATATATTTATGAAATACTCCTATTTAAATAATTTTATTTATTCAATAGCTTGTGTTACACAAAACATCATGTTTTGATAAATATTATAACATTATTAATATATTATATATCCATTCTCACCTAGCAATTATATTGGTTGGTAAAAATAGTAAAAACTATATTGTGAATAAAATAAAAGGTCAATATATTTATAAAAATATTTCATTAGTTATCAAATTATTATTAGTAAAAACAAAAAATAGTTGAAAATAAAAGTTATAATTTTTCTAATGAATTCATTTATACACAAAATTCATATTTTAATAAATTAAATTTATTACTATAGTTATTGTTTTTATGAAATATTTATATTATTTACTTGATAAAATGTTTTAAAAAGTAAATAAATATTGTTTTAGTTATATAAAAAGAATAAACCCAATATTATTCTTATAAAATGATTTTTTTTCACGAAGTAGTTTTTATCATATTATTCACTCATATTAAAATTATTTTCTGATATTTATGGTATTTAATTAAATGAGTTAAACTATATATTAAAAATTATGAGGTACAAATTCAGTGAATATGAACCTTTTATTATTAAATAATACTAATTACAACCATGGTAAAATTTATCACCGTAGTAAAATGTAAATCAAGTTAATCTAGACTAAAAATAAGTATTGGGGAATGAAATTTTCATCGTAGTTTTTATTGGATGTGGTCAATTTTACCATTATCAACTAAGGCTCAATTTTTATAGTTTTAATGTAAATATTTCCATGAAAATGACTCTGTTATTATTATATCAAAGAATGCTATATGATGTCAGTCCCTTTTTACTAATAACTTTATTGTTTTTATATATGGATAAAAATAATATTTTAATGAATATATATGTATTTTTCTAATTAAATGAAATTAACATAATCGTGATCATTTAATTTTAATTTTATGGAATTATAAAGTAACACTAATTTCTTATAAAACACTTATGAAATATTTTTCCATATAAAAAGAAAATATAATATGTGATATTAGAAATATTAATTGAAATAATATTTGAGTGTTTTAATGTGTTAAATGAATTTAATATAATAATATAACATATTTTTGTTTTATTATAATATTATAGATTAAATAAATATATTTCATTAGGTTTTTTGATTCAACTTATGTGAATAGAGTAAAAATTGAAAATAATGACAATCCATGAGAATAATATTTTATCTAATCACATAAAATTTCTTAAAAAGTTTACAATAGTACTAATGGTATATGGTATGGTTTTAATTTTAATATATTTTCCATTTATAGGTCATTTTGAACAACATATTTGGATATTGACATAAATATATTTTAATCTTTTATGAAATTCAAAGAGTGCCCCACCCCTCTATTTTAAAAGGGAGCCTATCATTTATCTTATTCACATCGCAATGATAATTATTTCTAGACCTTCCCCTTTAATATTATATTGTTTACCTCTATATCTAAATTTTATAGGTGATGGTGTTCTTAAAAGTCCATTATTAATATCCTTAAGCGTATAGCTAAAGGAGCTCATTACAATTACAGATAATCTCGATAACTGATCACTTTTATTCTAATCATATTTATCTCTTCTAGATTTATGGTATTTATAATATAAAATTGCAAAAAAATTATAAAATTTCAGAAATTTACTTATGATTATGAAAAAATCATTATAAACCCAATTTTCCATCAAATAGGATGTTAATTTATTGCTTGTGCATATATTCGGCTTGGTGTCTCCTTGTAAAGATACAATTTATTTTTTTACCATATTTTATGGATGATTATATTTATGACCTTAATACTTATATATTTATATATTAAATTATTATACCTATGATATTATAATATAACATATACCTACTTACCATCCAATCATTTGGGAATGGTATTGTCATTCATGCGTTCATGTGGACTACCACCTCCAATAATAGATGTCATTGGTTTTTCATTTATATTTTACTTTTATCGTAATAAGGATGGATTTTTTGAATACATGTAATATATATGATATAATCGTAATATTTTAATGTTAAATTATTAATCTCATCTATTTAATTCCATAATTTAAAAAGTGTATGCAATGTTCAGGTGTACGTACTCCATACCTTCTCCCTGAATGATTTATTTTTTTTACACTGTCTAAAATTGATTGATGGATATAAATTTTTTTAACTAATTAATATAATATTTATATCATTATATATATTATATATATTAAGGAACCAAATTAAATTTATACAGATCGGAACTACTAAATAGATATACTCATGTAAAATAGTATAGCAAACACTCGAGAAAAGAAAATCTGATACAAAATTAATGATAAAATGGGTGATTAAATGTTATTAAGTGGTAATATATCAAATTATATATTCAAATATGAATATTATAAATATTTATAATATATTTTAATTTTATATACATGAGTTTAGAGTTCTATTGAATTTAGGATAAATCGAGGTAAGGGTTTTGATTAAAATCTCATCAATATTCAATAAAAAAAATTTTATGTCTCACCATGGGAATATTTTTCTTTCATATTTATATATTTACAAAAAAAATTAATGAATTTTTTACTATTCTCTTATGGTATTATAAATTCATTATTTCACATGCTTTCCTTTTTATAAAATTTCTTGAAAAGTATCATTTATTCATTTTATAAATTAGGCACTTTATGCTTTTTCTGAAAAAGTATGAAAGAAATATTTCTCTAACATATATGGTATGAATGGAATTTTCCACTATCATGACCTAAAAATTCAATGAATTTTCATTTATACGTTCTCATGGTTCTTTTCAAATAAACTTTTTTCTTTATTTAGTTCATAGTTTTTAAAAAAAATGAAAGGATTTTTTCCTTAAAAAGTTTTTAATGGTCATTTAATGGTATATATATATATAACATTATTCTATGAATGCTTACAAGGTATCAGATCAATGTATATTATCCTTATTATTTTCCTTGATGGATTAATTTTATGGTGACAAGATGAAATGTTTGTGAAACCAATTTCATTTCCATGAGTAATGTTTTTTTGAAATGTCTGGGAAACTAATTTCCTTTAATGGTCTTTGATATGTAAAATATTTCATGATTTTGTGGCACTCATATGTTAGATTTTCATTATGTCATGGAATGAACATATATCTCCCTACAATTGATTGGGTAATGTATTATATCTCATGAGATAATAATGGGAAATTTGTCTATGTACTTGATCCATTATTGGAAATATATCAATTTACTAGATAATTTTTTTTAAATAAGTCAATTTGATATATACACATTGGTAAATAGTTATTTATTCATGATCTAATGGTATTTTTAGTTAACTGTGATATATTAAATGGTATATGTACTTATGATTATGCTATTAACATTTATAAAATTAGCATATGGTTCTTAAATGAGTTATAAAGAGTTATAATTCTTATGATTCATTTTTTAAGAAATGATATTGTTTCATTCCATAAATAATGTTTATGGAATTTTTTATATTGGGTGTGAACATATTATATTAAGTTCATGATCTTATTACCATAAACATATATTATAATTTCACAAGATCATTGATTGATATGTCTCTTTCTTACTCATACTGAGTATATGAGATCACCCATTTTGAGGAATCCTTTCTATGGGTTATGAAAAAAATTTAGGGTATGAAAATATTGTATAATATGAGGTAAATATAAATGAGAAATATTGAAGATATTTTGTAATATAATATGATTTCATATCAATTATCTAATAACACTAAAATTCCACAGTTCTGGTATGGATCATATAGGTAGATATTGATTATTTTACATATATATTCAATATTTACGTATAAAAATATCGGTCTATCATATTTGGTATTAGTCCATGGTTTAGTCAATCATTGTAGATTAGGGTTAAAAATCATTTATTAAATCCCTAGTTATTGGTCTAATTATATTATAAAATCATAATATTTTGGTAATGATAATGAACGGCCTATGTTAAACCACTGTTGTCATAGGAATATGTGTTACAATTAAGCCATTATATAAATTAAATTTTAAAATATTTGACATTCGACTATGAATATTTCTTCTAAGACTATGTGTTTTTAATTTTTTTAGTGGTAGGTAATTAAGGTAATGATGTTCATGATGATTGTGATAGAAAATTTAATGTTTTTCCCCCTAAGAAGACAAATGTTATAGGAGATGGAATTTAGAATATTCTTTTATGATCAGACAATATTCTCACTATTTAAATCATGTGGTGTTTCTAAATGATCAAAATATGGAACATAATATTCATGAAACATTCAAGAGAAAACATCCCACTTCATTTTTTATCTTCTAATCCTCCAGTGGATATGTTCATTATAAACACCATTGAGAAAATATTTTCCATTCCTCAATTATCATGACAAGAAAATGTTTCCCTATATGTTTATAATTAGTACGGTGAAGGAGTTTAATAGTGGAATCTTATCATGAATATAAGGAAAGAGGACTAAATTGTATCTATGGAATGTGATGAACATAAATTTATATTATTTTGTAAGTAATTTCATTATATACTGCATAAAATGCTGTAAAATTATTTTCATGAGCTGAAGAAAAATTATGATGAATCTATCATTACTGATGATTTCAATTTTAAACGTATTTTAAGGTATGCCTCCAGTTTAATTATCACCCCTAAAAGTAAAATTGATAGATTCTTTAGTCGATTAAAATGAAGTCTCCAAAAGGAATTATCGATAATAGACATTAGTGGATACGAAGATATCATTTTATGTGTAATAAAAGTTGAAATGTGTATTAGATATTACCATAATTTCCATGGGTTTGTAAGAAAATAAAGATCCACTCTCCGGAAAAACATATTAAATAAAATGGTTGAATGATATTCGATAATTATACACACTACTAGAAAAATAACCTATACCAACAGTTTGGAACTGTTGGTATAGGCCTCCAAACTGTTGGTATAGCCTATACCAACAGTTTGGAGAACCGTTGCTAAGTAAGCCATTGGGATAGGTCTATACCAACTGTTTTCCCAAAACCATTGGTATAGACGTATCCCAATGGTTTCGGAAACCATAGGTATAATTAATATGAAAATCTATAGCAACGGTTATGGAACCGTTTGTATATGTATTTCAAAAAAACATTCAATGGGATTTGACCCCAGGACCCCTAGTTTATTATTGAATGATTTAACCACTAACCTAACATGAATTTTGTGAATATAATTACATAAATATATATTATTATTCTCATAATTACTTTAAATTTTGATTTATATAATGTTATAGGTAAGAAGAAATGATATAAATTAAAATTATTTATACCAACGGTTGTCAAAACCGTTGGTATAGACCTATACCAATGGTTTTGACAACCGTTGGTATATATTTTGATTCTGGATTTTGATTCTGGGTGCAAGGTTGATTTGTGGGGGACCTTTCCCAACAGTTTGGGAAAACTGTTGGGATAGGTATACCCTTTCCCAATGGTTTGGCCTAACCATTGGGAAAGGTTGGGAAAGGGTAATCCTATCCCAACGGTTTGACCAAACCATTGGGAAAGGTGGCCATAATGTTGGCTTCCCCAACAGTTTGGCCAAACTGTTGGGGAAGGTGGCCTTAAAGTGGGATTTCCCAATAGTTTGGCCAAACCATTGGGAAAGGGAACCTATACCAACGATTTTTAGAAACCGTTGGTATAGAAGCGTTGGGAAAGGTCAGATTTCGAGTAGTGACATGACATAAATGATGGAATTAAAAAAAGATATTTAATGTATTTTTGAGGTTATATAAATGTGTAAAGTTGGTTCATATTTCTCATGAATTTAAAATTATCATTAATATGATAATAAAAAATATAAAAGAGAATAATATTCCATCTAATACACCATCCATGGTATAATTAATCAAATTAAAGGAGTCTGAGAACTACAAAAAAAATACTGAATTAAAATAATGTTTTATTAGTTGATCAATTTAACCAACATGTAAAGACAATAGAAATGGAAATATAATTCGATCATGGATTCTGATATGGGTATTGATAACAAGTCAATGAAAGGTACAATGTTAATCCACTCAAGAATAACTAATTTCATATTTGATACTAGATACACCCACTATTTTATTTCAAAATAATTTTTTGAAGGTATCACTGTGTCACCTCAGTGATAAGATGTTGAGTTAGCTATGAAAATTAAAAAACATCCAGTTCAAATATCAAGTACATAGTTCTCCTAAGATTGATGCTTCTGAGAATGTTCTTCATGAAAATATTTTACTTCTCCCATTAGTTAAATTCAATGTGGTTCATGGCATGGGATATATTTTTCTCTATAGATCTCATATCAAATGTGAAGGAAGGGATGTCACATTTCATATTCCTAGAGAACCTATGATCATTTATCAATATAAGGAATAATATGAACATCCAATGGAATTTTATTCCATATTTTGTGTCTTAGTTTCTATAAATGAATGTTATATATCTCATATGGTTCAGGTGATTCTCTAAATTAAAGATACATCTATTGTTTAAGAGTCTATATAATTGTTTCTATAAAAATTTCATGTTATTCCACCAAATTATGAAGTAAACTTTTAAATAGAACTTAAAATGGGTGTACTTCATAATTATGATTTATGATTATTGAATTCCTCCTATTGAGTTATAGGAATTAAAGAAGAGACATGGGGAAAATTTTTAAATAGTATTCATTTGTAAAACATCATCATCTTGTGGTGACCCAATTTTATTTATCATGAATAAAGAAATATTAATGAGACTCTACATTGATTATCAAGAACATATCAGTATCACTATCAGGAACGAGCATCTTATTCCTCATATTAATTATATATTTGTTAACTATTTTGAGATCAATACATTTCAAATATTCAACATTGATCTAGATATCATCTATTAAGAATCATGAAAGATTGTATACCAATGATAGCATTTCGTACATTAAATTTAAATTATGAACATAGAGTGATTCATTTTTATATTAATAATCTCCATCCATCTTAGTATATTGAATGTATATGACATTTAGTGAAAAAAAATCATGTTATGGTACTCTTTATAGACAATATTCACATTTATTTAAAGAGTATGTATGTTCATGAAGACCTCTTAAGGATTATAGTAAATGCCCTAATAAAGGGGAATCATTATGAAAAATTCACCAAGTGTGAATTTTGGGATAAAAAAGATTAATTATATGAAAATATAATCTCAAGATAGGGTATATTAATAGATCCTTCAATAGTGATGGTTATTGAGAAAAGTCCTAGAACAACTAAGGTAATTGATATTGATAGTTTTCCCGGATTGGGTTGGTATTATCGTTGTTTAATGAGATATTTTACATTTTTATCTAATAATATCACAATTTTGACTAATATGGGAGTGATGATTGTTCGAAAACATGAACGTGAGGATAGATTTAGAGATATAAAGAGAATAAAAGTCATTTCACATATGATTACACTACCAAGAAGAAGTTCAGAAGTGTTTTTAGTCTACTGTGATGAAATAAAGAAACTAAAATGATGATTCCTCATGAAAAATGATATGTTTTTATATTATTCCTCAAGAAAATTGATGATCCATGAAAAATATTACCCAAATCTAGATTTGGAGTTAGTCATGCTAGTTTTTTCATTATATATATGTGGGGAGTTATCTCTATTTATAATATTGTGAGATATATGTGGATGAAAAAATTTAAATTATATCTTTAAAAAGGGATAAATTTGTTCTAGAGATGATTTTTTAATTTATTATATTTGATGAATCATCAATACCCGACTACCATATGAAATATAATAGGGTAGAACATATTGTAATTCAAAAATATATCCCTAAAGTATCTATGACAAGGAAAAAAAGGATACAATATTTATACACTTGAAAATGATAAATCTTGAAATATTTATGAATGGGGAGAAATCATATCATTATAAAATGAATTTTAAAACATACATTCATGTTAATATTAATGATTATGAAAATGAATATGTAGATATGTAAATGAATGTAAAAAATGTTCCTTATGTTAAAAAATTATTGTAATGGAATAATAAGGTTCAAGAACTGTGTATGTGTCCCTATGGTATAAAATCTGAATAAATCTCTTATAGATAATGCTCATAGTTATTAATTATATATTTATAATGGATATAAAAAACTATTAACACTTGAAATATTATTTCTAGTGGATGTTCAAGAAAACATATATAGAAAAATATTTTTTTGGTTCTGGGTTTGTTAGTTATAATGGGTCAAGGGATATATGTCTAAGGGGGTGGCATTGAGTGGGTCTTAGAACAAATTTATGTTTTGACAATTGTAATTATATATTTATTATATACAATAACTATTTTAAAACTTATAATTATATATTAATTAATTAATTATTAATTTTGATCATATAACATTATTCATTTCCTAAAATATATTTTGATTTCATGTTTTAATTGTTCATATCAGGTTTTCCATGTCCTATTTTAATTTTCATGGCCAAAAACTTCATTTGGGACCATAGAATGTCAATTATACTAGTTATTAAATGTTATGATACTAAAAATAAAATTTTCTCCCATAGAAAATTGTGAAATCCATATAGCCAAATGAATTCCATGAATTCAAATTTGTTATCCACATAGTCAATTTTCTATTACACATTTCTTCCATATTTTGACAATATCTCAAGATGAAGTACTCCAAATGGAGTGATTATTTTTTATGTAAAGATATGAATATATTTTATTTCTAATTATCATATATAAACATCTAAATTCATGTTTTCCAAGTCTAAAATTATATATAAATTCTCTACGTGTTTTCTGTCTGATTTCTACTCTATTTGAAAAATGTTTGTCTTCCCTTTTTGGGATGATAAATTGATGTATATATATATTCTATTAAATTTATTCCTATATCATTATAAATTTAATGAATTTTTTATATAAAAGTCAAGAGGAACAAAAATATAATTATATCTTTTTTTATGTCCTTGTTATGAATGAAGTTAGGGAAATAAATTTGTTTTTGATGTTTCTAAAATAATATACAAGTACAATTACCTTACATGAACAATTAACAAATGTGTGATATTTGGATACATGATTAAATAAAATAGGTGATCAATTCAAATAAATTATTACCTTATCTAAATCCCCTATGGCGATCACCGTAAATGAATAATTTCCCAATATGGATAAAAATTCCTACATAAGAAACTCTTATATGAATTTCTCATATATAAAATAATCCAATAAGAAACATGATCTATTATATGTTTAATATATAATAAAAATTCGTTCCTTTTTTTTCTTATACATGAATAGTTATAAAAATTAATAATTTATCTTAATGATATATAACATATGTGAAGTGATTTTCATGGGTTCATATATGTTTTTATAATAATAGAACATTGTTTTATTATCACTCTTTAAACATACATCATGAAACATTAAAATTAATTTTTTTTTGTTTTCCATGATCATTTATTTTATAATTTGAAATCCTTTGATATTAATCCCATCAAAACTAGTTTCAATATCTTTAATGAATTGTTTTTATGTTTGATCTTCTCCATATATTTACTTCATATTTTTAACATAATGTTTTTGAATCTAATATTTCAAATTCATACTTCAAACATTCATTGAATATTTGGTTGAAATAATATAATGAATTCCTATTTAAATAATTTTGGTATTTTATTTCAAAAAGTTTTGAGTTATTATTAATTACATTATATATCTTTCATGAGTTTTGAGATTATTACACAATGATAATTTATCTCTCTCGAGTAATCTAGTATTTTCTATTTTTAATATTAAATGTTTCTAACAATTTTATAAAGTGTTTAGTAAAAATTAATATGTATTTAAGGGAATAATGTATTATTTTGTTATATACATACATATTTCATATAATTTTTCAAAATTATAATTCAATATCACATGTGTTCATAATTATATGGCAATCAAGGGATCCTTTATGCACTCTTCCCATCAGTTTTTTTGAATATAAATTAAGGACGAAATATTCTAAAAAATCATTCACCTTGAATATATGTAATTTATTATTTATAGAATTATCATATGTCATTATTCAAATCCATTTAAAGGGTCTTTATAAATAGTTTCATCTATATCACACATTATATAACTCTCTAGAAGTTCAGGAATTATTTTACTTATTTCTTTTGTGATGGGTCGATTTTTCTCCATTTATATCTTTAACCCAACTCATTATAGAACCTATTAAAAATTAGTCTTACGTCATGTTACCTTACAAAATGGTTGTTCCATGGTTATTTATAACTAGCCAAAAGGTAGTACACTTTGGTTGGGGATTCTCTTGGTAGAATGCATGGGTTTTTATCTTATCCAAGAAAATGTTTTATGTTTAGGTTTCAGAATTCTCCACAAAATCTCCTAGGTTGGGATTTCTCCAATGTAAAATAAGTGTTTATATATATATCTTGTAATAATAAATCTATCATTCATAATGGGTTACATGCTCCATAGGTTGGGATATGAAGAGTAGATTTATGATCATTTAGATCCCAAGAAAATACTTTTTTACTTCTATTTAATTTTGTATACACTATTCACACATCCATTATATTATTCTTATGATATATAATTGGTTAATATGTTTAAACCAAAAAATTATAAAATTAATATTTAACGAACCTGATAATTTTAATAAAGGCTTATTCAACAACCCTCCAGCTCTAGTCCTTCTACTATCATTATATCTGACACCATCACTTGGTATTAGAGGGATATTCCTTAAATGATAACTATTTTTTATTTTCATAATATAATACATACCACATGGTATTAGATGATAAAATTATAAAGTATTACATATCTCTATTTTTGTTTTTTCTTTCTAATTTGTGATTACATTATCCAAGTCCTTAACAGGATGAAGGAAATATCTATTTTAATGATATAATCTCATGAGACTAAATTGATATCTATTGAGACCATAAAGTTTAATGGAACGTGATTATGGGTATTGGAAATTTCAAATTCATGTATTTTTTAAAAGTATATTAATTTAATATTTGAATATCATGGAAATACCATATAAAATACTAGATATATAACTTGAATCGGTAGGTGGATATGATGCGGTAAAATATGTTTAAATTACAATTTAATGGATTATATTTTATTCTCACTTAGTATATTTATTTATAGAAATATATATTCCTATAAAACTACATTTGAAATTTATATAACATCAAATGTAACTCATTAAAGAACTGAAAAATTGCACAACAAAAAGATTGGCATTCATAGGGTTGAATTTCTAAAATTTAGTATTTCTAACAAATAATGTGTGAATGATATGTTAAATATATTTTCAAATATCATCAATATCCTGGTCACACATTTTGATAAAATTAATAACAATTAAAAAATTTAAATAATAAATTGATCCTTACTAGAGAATTGGAATTCAATGAAAATATCCATTGAATAATGAATTGATTTTTAAGAATACTCTCTAGATGACATTATTTTATTTCTATTAAAATACATTTTTGAATTTAAGAACAATGATCTTGGTTCATTTTATATAATAAAGGTGGTATATTTTACATCTAAATCTATTTTTCTAACTCATCATGTGATCCCTCGTATTCATATTCCATAAAGAAAGATGATGACCTAAGTTATTTATCTAAATTCATTCAGGGGAACATAATGAAAAATTAAACTACAAACAAGGTTGGAGGGGAAATAATGATATATAATAATTATTTCAAAAGAAATGTTAATGATGGTTAACCTAAAATTAATTTTAATGAATGTTGGAAACATGGATATAAAAACTATGTGTTTCCAATGTTGAATGAATAATGGAATGATTTGAAGCAAAAAACATGAAATGAAACATGATTATTATGATGGTTGAAGTTATACTGATCCATCAAACTCTAGTGATTAATATGGATGTGAGGAAATGTCTAGTAACCTTTTTTATGGTAAAATACACTTATATAATAGATCCTCTTGAGGATATGGTAAATCCATCAAAAATATGTTTCATTTATTCTTTAGTAATGGTTATTAATTATTCTATTTATGATCCATATCCTAAATAATCATCTAGTTTTGTTGATGATAATTATTAGGTTAATTAATTCTAGGATTTATGTGATGTATTTAAAGTGGGAATTTAATTTTTTTTAAAGTATGAAAATATGACTATGGTTTATAAAAAGGGTTATCAAAAAATAATTTATTTGTTTTGGAAAATGAAACATTGAAAATGTTATTTTAATGTTTATGATAAAAAAATTGATAAATGAATATTATTGAAAATTATTTTACTATGGTTTAAAATTAAAATCCTAGTTATAAAATTATGCTTCATCTACTAAAGATAATGTTTGGTATGATCATGAGGTTTTTAAAAAGTAAAATTCTAGTATGAAAATAGAAATTTTGAATATAAAAGAAATCATATATACATTTTTTGAAGAAAACAATTATTATAATATTGTAGATATGATGAAACTAAATATAGATAACTATGTTTCTAGTTATAATCTTATAATTCTAATAATGTACGTGAAATATTTTGTTTTTATATTTACATGGAAAGTTTCGAAAATTACATGATTTAAATGTTGTCAACATGGAATGTTTTCTAAAAAATTTAATCTTATGTTTCCTAAATCTCTTATTATTACTATTTTTTCTATGTCTAATTACATTTCTTCTTGTGTACCTTTTAATAACTATCTTAATTTTTCATGTGAACTAATTTATTTTCTTACTAACCCAATTCAACCAAATATTTTGTGGGTGAAAAAATTGTTTTTATTTGATATTTTACAAAAATCATCAACAGTTTCCTCAATCTTCATTAATATGGTAGATACTCATAAAAAAATTTGTTTCGTTGATATATAGTAATTATAGTTTATAAAAAATTTTAATGTTCTATAATAGTTTTATAAAAGAGAAACATTTTTAAAAAAAATCATAACATTAGGTGGAGATCTTCTAATGTCTAATCTTCTATTTCATATAGTGGCATAATTATCATTAAGTTATTTATCAATATAATTTGATTTATATTTTCAGGTTTTCATGTTTTTATGGGGAGTTTGAATTTGTTTTACAAGAAATATAGAAAATCTAAAATATGTATTTGTAATTAAAATCTTACAATTTCTATATATATATATATTATTATATTAATACTTTAAAATCTATAATAAATTCTATAAGAAGTTAATTTAATGTTCTAAATTTTATTTTTCATTAAATTTGAGTTAATAAATGTTTTATAATTATTATTCTTAAATATCATTAAAAATTATAGTCACGACGTTAAATTTTATGTATTTATTGTGGTCGGTTTTATAGTGTCTCTTAGGTAAATGTTGGGAAATATGAATTTTTAATCATTTTATATAAAATATTTTAATTTTTTTTAATATATAGTTTTTAAGAATTTAACCATTTCATTTTTATATTACCAAAAATGGGAGGTGTTCTCAGTTTATAATTTCTTTTTAAATTATCAAAAAGTGGAATAATTTTAATTGTCTCAGATAGCCACACTATTTTTATACAATTAAAATGATTTATTTATTTTATCTACCTTAATTGTATTAACAACATTAATTTAATATTAATTAATGTATTCTTAATTTTGATCACATTTGTTTATTAATTTCTTAAAATATATTTTTCTTCGATGTTATTATTTTCCATCTCATGTTATACAATTTTTATTTTTAGTTAATAGGATAAAAAATCATTTGGGACTATATAATAACATTTGTACTTGTTTTAGAATGTTCCAATTGAGAAAAATATATTGTTTCCATTTTTCCAAATTGGAAATCCACGTTTCCATATTTTATAACCACATTTCCTTTTTTTTTAATTTATAGTTTCCATTGTATTATGATAATATATCTAGCTAAAAATATCAAAATTAAGAGACTGATTTATTGTTATAAATATATTATTATTGTATAGATTCAATTATAATTCATCAAAATTTAGATCAATATGTTTCTTGTAATAAAATATGTATGAATTCATTATATGTTCTCTATATGATTTATGATATTTTTTAGAACTTGTTTGCTTAAGTTTTTTGGTGATAACATGACAAATGTATTATATTAACTTGATTCTTATTTCAATATAAATATATTGAAATTTCATAAATATAACCCAAATGGGATAAAATATAATTCTTCTTTTTAGTATGTCATGTTTCGCCAAAATTTCGAGAAAGAAATCTATTTTTAATTTATCAGGAATACGATACTAGAGAAATTCCATTTTGGAGATATTTTTTTACGTGATAAATTAGATTTATTAGAAAATACCCAATGTAATAAATTAGAATAAAAAAATATCATATTTTAATACCATATGAAAATTCCCTTATGTAGAGTAATCACCTATAATGAGAAAAATTCCTATGTTAAAAACCCATATGGTAATTTATCTTACATAGTGTCTTCCAACTTGAGGATTTCTAATATTTATATTTTCATTAATATAATTATTCACTACATGTTCCTTTCTTATAATAATTTTTTTAGTGACTTTATAAACCCATATTAATTTTATAGAAACTTTGAGAAGTATTTTTTATTTTTTAAAATATAATTTTATGATGATTTCATGTTGTTTTATTCTCCCCCATAACACATACATCTTGAATATAAAAAATTAATTATGTTATTTTATGTTGATTTATTATATTTTTTTATAAATTAATATTATTTTATATCAATATAATTTAAGAATATTTTTATATCTTTAATGTGGTGTAATTATTTTTTGATATTATACACAAGATTACTGCTCATTTTTAATGAAATGTTTTTGATTTTTTTATTTCAAATTGAATCATTATATTTTTATGGGATCATTCATTAAATTATTAATATGAATTTCTTTATAGTATTATAAATTTGATTTATACTTGGATTAAATTGTTATTAAGTTTTAAAAAAATTGGCATGATTTGCGTGATTGTTATGATACAATAATTTATCTCTTTCTCCATTAGTCCAGTAAAGTTATTTTTTAATATTAATTTTTTTTAACCCTTTTCATGGGTGTTTAGTCCTAATAAATTTACATTTAATGTAATGAATTATACATGTAATACATAAAAAAATTCCATATATTATTTCAGGATGATTACAGGTGATCACATAGCTTCATACGTCATTGAAAATCAAGTTATTGTATACACATTGTTTACATCATTTTTCATGAACACTAATAGAAGGAACATATCATATTCAATATATTCAACCTTCATGATATTTATTGTACCTTTTCTAAAAAACCCAGATATCATTTTTGAAATATATTAAAAGGGTATATATAAATTTTTTCATCTAAAAAAGCCATATAAAACTCTACATTGGTAATGTAATTGTTATACATATTTATTCTGGGATGATTTTGGTTTTCTACAATTATATATTTTACACAATAGGTTATGGAACCTAAAAAAATAAATTTGAGGTTGTTCTACATTACCAAAAATTAATTCGTTATTTATACATACCTAACCAAAAGGTAGTAAACATAGTTTGGGGTTACTCCTAGTAGAAAACAATTATTTTTTTTACTCTAACAAAAGTTGTTTTGTGTGTTGTTATGGGTTTGCTTCTCTTAATTTCCTCGGTTTAGATTCCTACCATATTAAAAATGGGTTTAGAAATATTCTATGTATACTTCTATCTCTATCATTTAGATTTGGATCCATACTCCATTGGATGTGGTATTAAGAGTAGATATTGGTTTGTTTAGATCTAAAAAACTATAAAACATCTTTCGGTTATTCTCTTTAATTTTATACATACTTTCTAGATGTCCACTATTCTTATTCCTTCATTAAAGAATCATTTATAATTTTAAACCATTAAAATCTTTAATTATTTATCAATTACATTGATATTATTAATAATGGTATATCTACCCTCCCATAGACCTTCAATCATCATACGTGACCCTAAATGATGTCAAAACCATTACCCATACCTTATTTGAAATTTATAAACATCATTGTTGGTATTTTCATCCAAACCCAAAAAAAATTATAAAGGCCATATTTCAACATAGGATATAGTTGATCACCATATCAAATATACATATATCACTGGTATAAAATCTGAATTCTATCTGTAATAGTTTTCAATATTAAATATTACGGAAGAGGTAACACTTCATGAAGTACTAATTTCCATTGCGTCTAATTCAGATTCTAGGAATACCGTGAAGGTTTTGAAAATTATTCAGTATTCTATGAATAAATAGTTGAGCTCTCATATGGAGTTACATCCATATAAAAAATGGGAAGTCTAGAATAAAAATAAAAAAGATAGAAGATATACTGATATCTTATTCTAGATATTTCAAAGTCTCTTCATATGATCACATTTCTTACAAAAATAGAAATCATGGAAGCATTTAGATGGATCCTATGAATACCATAATAGATAGATTATTGGAACTCCAATTTTATGTGATGATGTTAAAAGAATAAATCCATACATACCTCCTTGATTGGATAATAGAAGGTTTTCCATGAGTAAGGAAGGTATTAGTGGTGAGAGGGGGCTCATAGAAAGGATAATAGGGAAACATTTCTTAGTTATGAAGAGAGCATGGTTGGATCATTATTAGTAGCAACCAAGAATCGTAAATGTGCTATTTGTAGAAGGGGATGGGTGGTTAGAAAAATCATGTGAGGTGGACTAGGAGAAAATGCCGCTAAATCCCTCCATAAGAAAGTTATGAGAATATTACCAATGGATGGATTTTCAAATCATGTGGGTTTATAGAAAAATTATGTATCTCAGTTTCCTCTTATACATGGGGAATCACCTAATTAGAACATGGTATTGAAAACCATGTGTCCAAACAGTGGGACTCATTAAAAGTCAGTAAATTCTCATTTCTCATCCTAGGAGTTTAGTTTTCACCCTAGATTTTCATTTCCATTAGACCCACAATAACATAGGGTTATAACCAGGGGCTTCCACTCACTCCATCGATGTTTATCCATCGATTTTTAGTCATTTTTAGTGTTTTTATAGTGAATAGAAGCCCCATGTATGTCTTAGAATATGGTTTTTTCCTTTTTTAGAAGATTAATTGGGTCTATCAAATCTTTTTGAATGTCATTGAACCCTATTTATACAGGTTCATCTCCTTAGTTTTTGAGTATATTTATATTTGAATCATGACCCGAGGTTGCATGACTGATTTTT
The DNA here is from genome assembly GCA_963277665.1 of Viscum album. Classification (NCBI taxonomy): domain Eukaryota; kingdom Viridiplantae; phylum Streptophyta; class Magnoliopsida; order Santalales; family Viscaceae; genus Viscum; species Viscum album. The sequence goes on from OY728129.1 coordinate 1,623,510,736, forward strand.
TATAGTCATGTTGTAGGTTGTATAGAGTATTTTTATCATAATCCTAAAATTTACCTTTATTATATGTTGATTCTATTGTGTTTATTTGATTTATTTTTTTGTATTTTAGAATGAAAAGTTAATTGAGATTTAAATTAACATGAGGTGCCCTTTACAAGGCCCATTAGGTCTGTTGTTGACATTAGACTAGGCATAAGGCTACTCATGGGATATGGTAAAGCCTTCTATTTGATGAAATGAAATTTTAAATCAAGAAATAGAGAACATTTATGTTAATTAAGGATGCAATTTTATTTTTTTATTTTTTATGGGAAATGGGGGATAATTGGAATAGTATGGGAAGACATATTTTCGATATGTTAAGAAGTTAAATTGAATTTTTTTATTTACCAATATCTTAAAATGTTCTATAGATGATTTTCAAATGGTTTAAATGGGGTTCTTGGATATTTGATTGGGTTTTTTCAATTAATGGGGAAGAAATTTTAATGTGTAATGTGATTTAAAATAAGTTGTTGAACTAGAGGTGATTTTTAAAAAGGGGATTCAATAAGGAATCCATTTTTTATTTTAAATGGATGTGTGTTCACCCATTTTTGAAATTTATAGATCTATATTATAATGGATTTAATGAAATATGATTTTCCTATTACCTATTAGGTTCCTCAAATAAGGGAACCTATATTTTCTAGGTTGGATTCCAAATTTATTAAAATCTTATTATAGTATATTTATTACAAAATAAATGTGTTTATCCTTATTGAAAATTGATTTGTTTTAAAGGTTTATTAGGACCAATAAAAATGATAAATGATTAAGGACATTTTATTTTTTATAAATTATATGATAAATATTAATATATATATATATATATATATATATTAGATAATGAAATTATCTTGGAATATAGGAATGAAGCTCCACATTCAATTTTTTGGGATGTTGGACCAACTCTCCACTTTATTTATTTGAGTGGGCTAGACTAGTGCTCAAGGATCCCCGGTGCATCATAGTTTTTAGAGGATAGAATTTTTATCCAGAAGCCAAGGTATTCAAAATGGATTTCCATAACATGGTTCTGAAGTTTTGTAATGTTGTTCTATATTGTATTTGGAGACTAGGAATGGCGCTCTTTTTTTATTCCCTATTACAACTGTAACAAATGGTTGGAACGATTTCACATTATGTTCCATATTCCATTTTCATACATGTAAACATGATCACTGTGTTCTAATATATGACCTCTATGATGTATGGGTATTTTAACTAGCATTGGCCCCATAATTTTAGATGGCTTTTGGTATCACTTGGAACTGATAATAATTGTTGTTAATTTAAATGTTGTTATCTAATGAAACAAGGTTCTTATACTATTTATATGTTAATTTATATATCCCAAAAATAAACTTCTATCATGATGATGACTTATGTATATTTCCTTGGTGGTTTACCATTTATTTTTAATCACACCCTCTTAGGCCCTCCATTCACATGGGTGCCTATCTATATTCTACTGGTTTCAGGTATAGTTTCAGTATATAGAACTAGTTTTTCATTTATGTAGTGATAATTTGTTAGATCGTGAGATGTTAGGAATGGGAATAGAATCAAGAATAAGTTCATGAAATTTTTAATGTTTTTTTATTGAGGGTTTTATTTGAATGGCTTAATAATGTGTTGTGTATATATTTCATTGTGATATCAATTTTTATTTTGGTTAATGTCAGAACTTGTTGCAAGTTATTCTATTTGTTGTTTATGCTGTTTCTTATTTCTATTTATATTATTTTGAATTTATTTTACAAAAAATAAAGAGGGTATATTCTTCCCATTCTATATATATATATATATACAAACTGTTGTTCTCCATCTTCTTGGAGTACATAGAGGTTCACCTAAGGTCATGTGGCACACTGGATTTGGGTATGGGTTATATTGTCACCCAATCCTGGATCATACAAAGAGGTATGCGAACTAATGTATTTTATATATCTATTTTTTGATGAATCACAAGAAGCCATGATATTTTCAGGTCTTGATATTGAGATTCTACCACAGTACATGTAGCCCCAGTCATGGGGAAAATCCTTGATTCCAAGGAAATGAATTTGAGTTCTATTTTATTCTTTTAACATTTATTGATATTTCTAAAAAAATTGTGATCTTGGATTTTCAATTAATGATTTATAAGTATTTATATCCTTAATTATTATTACACGAGAGTGTTTTTGGGTTCATGAAACCAGCTGGTAAAATAGGATTGATATGTCATATGTATGTTTCTAGTGATTTACCTTTGAATAAAATGATGTTTAACTGAAAACCAAGAATTAAAAAATTGAATATGGAAGTGTTTTTCCAAAATTTTGTATGTCCTGAATTTTTTTTATATGTGAATTCTCTATTATTTTAATGGAATATTTAATTAAATTGTAATGTGTAATTATTGTACTTTTAGGGTAACTTTTTGTGTATCCCTTCTATTTTTTATTGGATCATGTGTACAGGTTGTTTACGCCATGATATTGCCCTAGTTTTGAGAGCATAGGTAATGTTTTGTGTGACCATGATGGGTTTGGGTGTTCATAATATTGGAAGTCTTATTGGTGTATCATAATTTATGTTTTTAACTCATTGTTTTAAAATTTCTATAGATAATATGGATGTGGTGACCCTTGGGGGTTGAGACATTGCATGTTGTATTTTGGACCCTAGAGGGGATGCTTGGATCACAGTACGGATGTTTGTGGGTGTACATTGTAACACCCGAGATTTTATGAGAAATATTTTGTTTTTATGTTATATACATCACCAAAGGATTCTTTCACTACACACAACACGGTCTTGTCTTGCATTACACGCAGGAGTAACCTTCCTCGATAGCTTGCATTCTACGCAATACCGAGTTTCACTAAACAACGATATGTTATTAAAATATTATATAAACTAGCCATTATGAAGAGTAATACCCAAATTTTGAAATTTTATAAATTTTATATTTAAAAATGTACTTCATTTTTCTATTTGGAATATCGAAATTATCCTAGGGTAAATTTTTGGAATTTTTCTGAAAACTTTCAATTTTTGAGGAATAGTGAAAACACTGGGTTACTATTTAAAAACCGACTCTTTATTTAAATAATTATTTATTTTTTTAAAATTTATTTTAGGTAAAAATTGATACATAATACCTATATAAGTTCAATTTAATTTATTTGAGTCATTTTATAATAATTTTACATATATAAAAATTTTATTGAACTTTTCACCATCTTTTACCCACCTCCTAAGAGAGTTTAAAAATTTACATAAAAGCTAATTTTACTGCTTCTGTGAGTGGAATTTCGAAAATCCGAGAGACACGGTTAATATCAAGGAGTAAAATGTGGTTTAATAAGATAAAAATATTTTTTGGTGAATAGTAACGTTTTATATATTTTTACCATGGTTAAAATTAAATAGGGTAATTAAGGGTAAAAATGATATTATTATTACCCTAATATATTTCCTAATTCAATTGGATAAGTTTAATTCTACCAAAAAAACCTTAGGAATAAAATATTATCCTTTAGGTCCACTTGGGTTAGATTAGGACACTAATTATTATTTTATTTAAAGAAGAGTTAAAAGAGTTAAAATCAATGTTTAATAACTAAAACATTTTTAATATAGTGTTATACATAAGCTAAATTAGACTATAAATATTAATTATAAAGATAAAAATATTTCCTACATAATGGTATTTTATTTATAATTTTTAGACACTAAATAATTTAATTTATTTATACAACAATGATGATACAGTAATTACCTTATTAATATAATATTAACATAATTGTTGTTATAAATACCCAAATAAATGTAATTTGAGACTTTTTATAAATTCCACTGATTTTTTAGGTCAATATGACATGTTATTATTGCTTTAATAATATTGTTTCGAACTATTCATTTTGTTATGATTTTCACAAAAATCAATTACCAAATAGTGTCAAAATTGAAATAAAATAGTTTTTAAAACAAATATTATATTATTAATTGTTATTTTATTCCTAAAAATATTAGTTTCGGCCAAATGACTTAGATAAGGTTATATATATTAATAATGAACCACTTGGGGTTCTTTTGACTTTTTATATTAAGTTTATTAACCATATAGTGTAAGAAAATAAGACGACATGGTAAAAGTTAAATTACTTAACTTAGAGTTAAATCTAAATGATTAGGTTAAAATAGTAACCTAGACATGTCTAAAACCTATTATTTTTAGATTATTTCGACCCTTACCAACCTTATCTTCTAAATAAATCAATTTAGAGCTATTAAAAACCTAATATGACTTTATTATAAAATCATATTTTCAGTTTTTCCTAAGGTGCCTCTCTCCTCCCTTATAAAAGGTCACCTCCTCCCTCTTCTCTTTACACGATTTAGAGCCTTCAAGCTTGGCCAACCCCTACTCATTTCTCTTCTAAACATCCCAAGAAACATAATAGAGGTTTTGGTCTTCTTCAAAGACCAACTTGTGTGCCCTTATAGGAGGTTTAGAAGAGGCGCGTGAAAGAAGAGGTAATATCCTTTACCAATTCTTTCAAATTCATTTCTTCTTCTACTTATTCTTGTTTTTTTGTTTCATAATAATTTAATAACATCGGTATCACTCATATAATGATATTTTATTATAAATATGAAACAACCCTATTTCACCTTCTATCCATCCTACGAAAAACAAAATCACCGCATGTGCGTACGTACGGAATACCGTCTCCACGCTGTGGTATAATCTATTTTTCCAACACCACCTTACATGGATTGGTATAACGGCGTACATAATAACTATATATGGTTATTATTAAATGATACTAATTATGAGATATTATATCATTCACTTCAATACAATTCCACAAACATGGGAATGATATCATCGCTTGTGCGTACGTACATCCTACCATCTCCACAATGTGATGCGACTCGTTCTACTTGATCTTCATTGAATAATGAATAAATATGATATTTATTATACTAATACCATTATGTAAATTATTTATATATAACCTAAAAATAATAATAATAATTTATTCGACAAAACAAGCATAATAACATAAAGCAATGATCACCCGAATAACAAGTAGAAATGAAATATTACTAATAAGAGGATACGAATATGACCATATATGATATCCTAACAATGCATATGGTTATTTAATAAGTCAATGACATTATTTAAATCATTATACAGGCGGCTCGTATACGTACGAAGCATATCGGACCAAACGTAAGGGAAAATCTAGCAATCTCATTTTTATCCGATATTGTTTATACTTTAGAATTTATTGGGAAATATTTATCATCCACATCCATGTTTAATCAATATGTAATATTATATTTATCCTAATAAAATAATTTAAATCCAATCTTACTCATTGGTGACTTTTTAGTAAAATATATGGAAGGACACTTTTTTTGTTTTTAGTACGAGGTACTTTTTGACTTTTCTGGCCAAAGTACGAGAAAAATGTTTTTTTAACTTATACGGCACAAATGGATTTTTATGATTTCATAGATCATTATTTCAATGAATATTACTTTAAAAATTTTCAAGTTTATTTTTAATCAACTTCTTTTTGTTTAAAATTGTATGACATGTTAAGAAAGGAAGAATGTTTTTGAAGTAGAAAGTATATTTTCCTCAAGAATGGAGTTCAAGCGTTTTATCAAAATTATTTTCCATTTAAGATAATATAGGATTCTATTTATATACCTATTTTTAAATTGATTTGATAATGTTATGATGGAATTATTTTTATGATGTCCTTTTATCTTATATGGATTATGTTATGATGTCATGATGTTTAAGAATCCCATTTTTATTACATGGGTTATGCTTTGATATATAATTTATGATCTTGTGGAACACATAATAATAGTATCATTATGAGATGGGTGGGACCTATATATCCCTCAAATTCATTGGGTAATGATTTATATCTCATTACATAGACATGGCTCGAAAGGCAGGTTAATCCGGTTCAGTGATATAGCACTGAAACTATGAGTGAACTTGGTTCAGAAATGAACTTTTTCCACTAGGATAGTCTTGGAAATGAGTCTTGACTACTAATAAATGATTATCTATAATTATATGTGTATTCCACAAAGTATCATGTTTTATGTTATGATTATTGGGATTACATTTCACTACCATGATTTATCCCATGTTATGGTATTATGATCTCATTTTAAGGTTAATATTTTCAAAATGTTATGTTCTTATGAATATGATATGATTGATATTTTCTTTGTTTACCCTTACTAAGCATTTGAGCTCACCCTTTTTTGTGTTTTCTTTTCCCCAGGTCAGGAAGAAGGGTATTAAGTAAGATATGCCAAAAGGGACTCAAGATATGATAAAATAAAAGGGAGGCGGTTTGGATGATTTATGAACCAGTTGTTTATGTTTCTTAGTTTCTAAAGACACTATACCTATATGGTACATTAATGTTATTGTTATATGTTTTAATAATTGTGCTTAAATTTTGAAGTAATAATAATGTATGTAATGTATGGGTCGTTATAGTTGGTATCAGAGGAAAGGTATAGTCAACCTTTGGAAACTAGGATGTGAAAGCCTTAGTAAGAACCCTAAGGATGTGTCTAAGCATAGAACACAGTCTTAGTGTTTTAGAAATGTCCAAGAGTAACCTATGATAAGATCTAAAGTGTGAAATTTTATTACGGATTATGTTGTTTTCCTATTATAATTAGTGTTGCTCACACTATTCTTCTTGGTTTTATTCAATGGATGGAACCTGAAGGAAATGTGTTAATGCTTAATGCGATGGGCAATGCAATGATTGTCCCCCTGAGAAACCAAACGTTATTGGAGATGGAATTCAAAATCTTGTAGCCATGCTCACAAAACTTTCTCAAGCTATGAATCATGCAGGACTTCCAAAGGATAAAATGAAGGAGAAAAATTCTGTTGAATCCTTCATGAGGCAGTGTCCACCCTCATTCAGTGGGTCTATCGATCCATTAGTGGTTGAACAATAGATCAGTACCTCTGAAAAGATATTTTCAGTTCTACAATGTTTTGAACATGATAAAGTCATCTTAGTAGTATATCGTTTGGAAGGTGAAGCTGATCAATGGTGGAATCTTATCAAGAATACAAGGCCCCAAGATGAAATTGAATCCATGGAATGGGACGAGTTCAAGAAATTGTTTTTCAATAATTACTTCCCTCATATTCTTCGAACAAAGAAGGAGAAGGAGTTTCTTGAACTAAAGAAAAAGGATGATGAATCTGTTGGTACCTAGGAAGCAAATTTTACAAGACTTGCAAGGTGCACTTCTGGAATTATTATCCAACCAGAGAGTAATATTGATCGATTTTTTTGTGTCTTAAAACCAAGTCTTCAAAAGGGCGTTATCCATAAGGTACTTAAATAGCTACGAGGAAATTGTTCGATGTGTTCTCAAGGTTGATATGGAGATTGGAGTAACCCATCAGTCATATGGGTTTGATAAAAAGAGGAAAATGGAATTAAAAGGGAAATCTAAAGACCACACTGAAAACAAGATGATTTTTCCCTTATGCTCAATGTGTGGAAAGAAACATGGAGTAAATTGTCTTAAAGGGACAAGTAAATGTTTCAAATATGGAAAAGAAGATCATCAGGATTTTGAATGTCGCAATGATGGGATAAAGATGTCTAGTGATGCAAATAATGAAAAGGATACACAGAATGCACCTCTTACACTTCAATGTTACAAGTGCAAGGAAATGGTGTATTATGCTAATAAATGCCCTAATCCATGGGTTGTTTATGATGATCGACGTTAACAAACTCTTAAGTCCAAAGATAAAGGAATGTGACATGCAATTTCTATCAGCGATGTGGAGTACAATAACGAAGAGTTATAAGGTACACTTTCCATCCACTCTAAAGTAGAAAATGTTTTATTTGATTCTTGATCCACCCACTCTTTTATTTATGATGAATTTTCTAAGGGTATCACCGTATCACCTCAACAATTGGATTTTGAGTTAGCTATGACCACCCCTAATGGCACAACAGTCGCGTCAAAAGTTTAAAATTATTCTCTGATTGAAGTATGTGGGAAAGTTCTTCCTACAAATCTTGTGATCCTTCCTGTAGTGGAAGTTTATGTGATCCTTGGCATGGATTGGATTTTTTTATATGGATATCATATCGATTTCCAAATAAGGGAAGTCACATTTCATATTCCTGATTAATCAATGATCATCTATCGAAGCGAGGATAAATATAACATTCTAGTGGAAATTCATTCAATCTTATGGGTCTTGATTTCAATGAATGAAGGTTATTTATCTCAAATGTTTAGAGAGAAACTCACCATCAAAAATACACCCATTGTATGGGAGTTTGATGATGTCTTTCCAGAGGAATTTCCAGGTCTTCCACCAAATCATGAAGTTGAGTTTTCAATAGAACTTATACCGGGTGCTATGAACATTACAAAGACACCTTATAGAATGGCCCCAATTGAGTTGCAGGAATTGAAGAAGCAACTCCAAGAGAGTCATCCTAAGGGATTCATACTCCCTAGTGCATCACCTTGGGGAGCACCTTTTCTGTTCGTTATGAATAAAGAAGGATCAATGAGACTCTTCATTGATTATCAATAACTTAACAATATCACTATCAAGAAAAAATATCCTCTCCCAGGCATTTATGACTTATTTGACCAACTACGTGGAAATCAATACCTTTCCAAGATTGATCTTCATTCTGGGTATCATCAATTAAGGGTCAAAAGGGAGGATATACCAAAGACGGCTTTCTGTACAAGGTATGGACACTATGAATTTATAGTGATGTCATTTGGTCATAATAATGTCTCTACTATCTTCATGGATCTAATGAATAGAGTCTTTAGAGACTATCTTGATCATTTTGTGGTAGTCTTTATAGATTATATTTTTGTCTATTCAAAGGGCAAGGAATGACATGAATATCACTTGAGAATTGTATTGAAGACCCTAAGAAAGGATAATATTTATGCCAAATTTACCAAATGTGAATCTTGGCTTCAAAAAGTTTCATTTTTGGGTAACATAATCTCAAAATAGAGGATATCTGTGGATCCAACAAAAATCGAGGTTATCGAAAGATGGTCAAGACCAACAATAGTAACTGGGACCCGAAGTTTTCTTGGTTTGGTGGGATATTATCGAAGATTTGTGAAAGATTTTTCACAATTATCTAATCCACTCACCAGGTTGACTCAAAAAGGAGTTAAGTTCGTTTGGACGGAGGAGTGTGAAGATAATTTCATGGAGTTAAAAAGAAGATTATCCAGTGCACTTGGGATCACACTGCATTGTAGTGGAGAAAGGTTTGTGATCTATAGTGATGCATCCAAGAAGGGATTGGGGTGTGTTCTCAGGAAAAATGATATGGTGATTACTTATGCCTCACATAAATTGAAAATACATGAGAAACATTACCCAACTCATGATTTAGAGTTAGCTTCGGTAATATTTGAATTAAAGATTTAGAGGAATTATATTTATGGTGAAAGGTGTGATATTTATACTAATCATAAATGTTTGAAGTATATTTTCACACAAAAGGAGTTGAAGATGCGCCAAGTAAGATGGTTGGGGATGAATATGGATTATTACTGCTCAATTAATTACCAACCTGGGAAAGAAAACAAGGTGGCAGACGCATTAAGTCAACAAGACCATGCTAGCTTATCTATGATGAGGATCACAAAAGTTCCAATATTTATGGATTTACAAAGGATTGATCATGGAATTATAATGGAAGGGTAAAAATTTTATCTTTCTCAAATTAATGTTCAACCATCTATACATGTGAAGATTAAAGAGGCGCAGAAACAATATTTAGAGTTACAAAAGAAGGTGAGAAATGTTCCTGAATTCCACATTGATTGTGATGAAATAATAAGGTTCAGGAATCGGGTTTGTGTTCCTCCCATCCCAGAATTAAAGAAGGAAATATTGGATGAAGATCATAGTTCTTCATTCTCTATTCACCCGGGAAGCACGAAGATGTATAGGGACCAGAAGGAGTACTTCTGGTGGGATGGCATGAAAAGAGATGTTGTTGAATATGCCTCTCGATGCTTGGTTTGTCAACAAGTTAATGCTGAGAGACAGAAGTATAAGGGGATGTTACAACCATTACCCATACCAAAATGGAAATGGGAAAACATTACTATGGACTTTGTTACTGGAATTCCTAAAACATCCAAAGGGAATAATCCTATATGGGTTATAGTTGTTCGTCTTACGAAGTCAGTACACTTCATTGCTATTAGGGAATATTTTTCTCTTGATCAGCTTGCCAGGATATATGTAAAGAAAGTGGTACGATTGCATGGAGTACCACTTTCCATTATATCTGATCAGGATCTGAGGTTTACCTCGATGTATTGAAGAATTCTTCATCATACTCTAGATACATAGTTGAGTTTCAGCACTTCTTATCATCCTTAGACAGACGGTCAGTATGAGAGGACAATTAAAACTCTAGAAGACATGTTGAGAGCTTTATCTATGGATTTAAAAGGTTGTTGGGATCAACACCTCCCTTTGTTGGAATTTTCTTATAATAATATCTTTCACTCCAGTATTTAGATGGCTCCTTATGAAGATCTCTATGGAATGAAATGCTGAACTCCAACTTGATGGGATGAAGTTGGGGAAAGAAATCTATTATGACATGATCTTGTTGATGAGATGGTAGAAAAGGTCAGATCTATTCAACAACATATAAGAGCAGCTCAGAGTAGACAAAAAAGTTATGTCGATAATAGAATAAAAGACCTAGATTTTGAAGTGGGTGATAAAGTATTCTTACGAATATCTCCCTGGAAGAGAGTAATGAGATTTGGAAAGAAGGGCAAGATAATCCTCGTGTATATTAGTCTTTTTGAAATACTAGATAGTGTTGGCAAGGTAGACTACTGATTGGCACTTCCACCGAATCTCTCTCAATTTCATGATGTGTTCAATGTATCTCTCCTGCGAAAGTACATACCTGATCCTTCACATGTACTCAGCTCAAAAGTTATACCACTGGAGCGAGATCTTTCTTATGAAGAACAGTCGATAGAGATTCTGGATCGTAGAAAAAAAAGACTTACGGAACAAGACCACTTGCTTGGTGAAAGTTTTTTTGGAGGAACCACCAATTAGAAGAAGCTACATGGGAACTTTAGGATACGATGAGGGAGAGGTATCCTCATCGGTTTGTCACAAAGTGACGAATTTCGAGGGAGAAATTAATTTTAAGGGGTGTAGAATGTAAACCCCGATATTTTCGGAGAAATATTTTGTTTTTATGTTACATGCATCACCAAAGGAATCTTTCACTACACACAACATTGTCTTGGCTTGTGTTACATGTAGGAGCAACCTTCCTCGATAGCTTGCGTTGTACGCAATACCGAGTTTCACTAAACAACGATATGTTATTAAAATATTATATAAACTAGCCGTTATGAATATTAATACCCACTTTTTTAAATTTCATAAATTTTATTTTTCAAAATGGACTTCATTTTTGGATTCGGAATCGAAATTAGCCTCGGGTGTTTTTTTGTATTTTTCTGAAAACCTTCAATTTTTGATGAATAGTGAAAACACTGAGTTACTATTTAAAAACCGAAATTTTATTTTAATAATAACTTATTTTATTTAAATTTATTTTAGGTCAAAATTGATACATAATACCTATATAAGTTTAATGTAATTCATTGGAGTCATTTTATAATAATTTTAGATATATAAAAATTTTATTGAACTTTTCACCGTCTTTTACCCACCTCCTAGGAGAATTTGAAAATTTACATAAAACATTATTTTACCGTTTCTGTGATTGGAATTTCAAAAATCTGAGAGACATGGTTAATATCAAGGATTAAAATGTGGTTCAGTAATATAAAAATAATTTTTGGTGAATAGTAACTTTTTAATTTTTTTACCACGGTTAAAAGTAAATAGGGTAATTAAGGGTAAAAATGATATTATAATTACCCTAACACATGTCTTAATTCTATTGGATAAGTTTAATTCGACCAAAAACAACCTTAGGAATAAAATATTACCCTTTAGGTCCACTTGGATTAGATTAGGACACCTATTATTATATTATTTAAAGAAGAGTTAAAAGAGTTAAAATCAAAGTTTAATAAATAAAACATTTTTCATATAGGGTTATACATAAGATAAATTCAACTATAAATATTACATAGAATGATAAAAATATTTCCTACATAATGGTATTTTATTTATAATTTTTAGACACTAAATAATGTAATTTATTTATGACATAATGATGGTGCAATAATTACCTTATTAATGAAATATTAACATAATTAATGTTATAAATACCCAAATAAATGTAATTTGAGACTTTTTATAAATTCCACTAATTTTTTAGGTTAATAGGACATGTTATTATTGATTGAATTATCTTTTTTCGAACTAATCATGTTGTTATGATTTTCACAAAAATCAATTACCAAATAGGGTAAAAATTGACATAAAATAGTTTTTAAAACAAATATTATATCATTAATTGTTATTTTATTCCTAAAAATCTAAGGTTCGGCCAAATGACTTATATAAGGTTATATATATTAATAATTAACCACTTAGGGTTCGTTTGACTTGTTATAGTTTGTTTATTAACCATATAGTGTAAGGAAACAAGAAGACACTGTAAAAGTTAAATTATTTAACTTAGAGTTAAATCTAAATGACAAGGTTAAAATAGTAACCTAAACTTGTCTAAAACCTATTTGCTGAGATTATTTCGACTCCTCCACACCTTATCTTTTAAATAAATCAATTTTGAGCTATTAAAAACCTAATATTACTTTATTATAAATTAATATTTTAAGTTTTTTCTAAGGTGCCCATCTCCTCCCTTATAAAAGGGAACCTCCTCCCTCTCCTATTTATAAAATTTAGAGCCTTTAAGCTCGGACAAAACCTGCCCATTTCCATTATAAACATCCCTAGATACATAATAGAGGTTATGGTCTTCTTCAAAGACTATCTTTAGTTCCCTTATAGGAGGTTTAGAAGAGGTGCGTCAAAGAAGAGGTAATATCCTTTACCAATTATTTCAAATTCATTTCTTCTTCTACTTATTCTTATTTTGTTGTTTCATAATAAAGTAATAACATAAGTATCACTCATATACTGATATGTTATTATAAATATTAAACAACCCTATTTCACCTTCTATCCATCCTATGAAAAAAAATCACCGTGTGTGCGTACGTACGTAATACCGTCTCCACGCTGTGGTGTAATCTATTTTTCCAACACCACCTTACATAGAGGGGTATAATGGTGTAAATAATAATTATATATGGTTATTATGAAATAATACTTATTCTTATATATTCTATCATTCACCTCAATACAATTCCACAAACATGGGAATGATATCATCGCTCGTGCGTACGTACGACCTACCGTCTCCACGATGTGATGCGACTCGTTCTACATGATCTTCATTGAATAATGATTATATAAATGAATTGAATGAATAAATATGATATATATTATAATAATACCATTATTTAAATAATTTATCTATAACCTAAAAATAATAATAAGAATTTATTCGACAAAACACGTATAAGAACATAAAGAAATGAACACCCGAATAACAAGTTGCAATGAAATATTACTAATAAGAAGATAACAATATGACCGTATATGATATAATAATAATGAAAATTATTCTATAATAAGTCAATGACATTATTTAAATCATTATAAGGATTTTTGGATACGTACGCAGCATATCGGACCTAAGGTAAGGGAAAATCTCTCAATCTCATTTTTATCCGAGATTGTTTATTCTTTAGAATTTACTGGGGAATATTTATCATCCACATCCATGCTTCCTCAATATGTAATATTATTTTTATCCTTATACAATTGTTTAAATATAATTTTATTCATTGGTTAATTTTTAGTAAAATATATGAAAATAATCTTTTGTCGTTTTTAGTACGAGGTACTTTTTGACTTTTCCGGCCAAAGTACGAGAAAAATGTTTTTTTAACTTATACAGCATGAATGGATTTTTATGATTTCATAGAAAATTATTTCCATGAAGCTTACTTTACAAGTTTTCAAGTTTATTTTTAATCATCATATTTTAGTTTAAAATTTTATGACATGTTAAGAAAAGGAAAAATATTTTTTAAGTAGAAAGGATATTTTCCTCAAGAATGGAATTCAAGCGTTTTATAAAAATTATTTTCCATCTAAGATAATATAGGGTTATCTTTCAATCCATATTTTTTAATTGATTTTATTATGTTATGATGGAATTATTTTTATGATGTCCGTTTATCTTATATGGATTATTTTATGATGGAATGATGTTTAAGAATCCCATTTTTATTACATGGGTTATGCTATGATGTATGATTTATGATTTTGTGGCACACATAAGAGTGGTATCATTATGAGATGGGTGGGACCTATATCTCCCTCCAATGAATTGGGTAAAGATTTATATCTCATGAGATATGCATGGCTGGAACGGCAGGTTAATATGGTCCAGTGATATAGGAATTAAATGAGGAGTGAACGTGGTTCAGAAATGGACATTGTCTACTAGGATAGTCTTGCCAATGAGTCTTGACTACTAAGAAATGATTCTCTATGATTATGTGAGTATGAAAAAAAAATTCATGTTTTATGTTATTATTATTAGGTTTTCATTTCACTACCATGATTTATCTCATGTTATGAGATTATGATCACTTTTCCAGGTTAAGATTTTCAAAATGTTATGTTCTTATGAATATGATATGATTGATATCTCCTTTGTTTACCCTTACTGATCATTTGAGCTCACCCTTTTGTATGTTTTCTTTTCCCCAAGTTAGGAATAAGGGTATTAAGTAATATATTCCAAAAGGGACTCTAGATATGATAAAATAAAAGGGAGACAGTGTAGATGATTTATGAACCTGTTGTTTATGTTTCCCAGTTCCTAAAGACACTATACCTATACGGTCCTTTCATGGGTTTGTTATATGTTGTCATAAGTGTGCTTCAATTTTGAAGTAATAACAATGTATGTAATTTATGGGTCGTTATATACATATTTTGTCTGGTAAATTGATTACATGATCTATTTGGGGTGTTATATGTAGTGTGTTTCAAAATAGGGGTAGTTGTGCTACCCATGTTAAGTGTCTTGTCTATGGATTGATATGTATGTCTTAGAGGGAGATCTAATGAAATTTTCTAGATGTGACTCTTGTTGGGGGAGTTCGTGCCATTTTCCCTTCAAGGGTGGGCCGTGAGTGTGGTTGTAATATCCCATGATTTTAAATTTTGTATCATTTAAATAATTTAAATCAAATAAATACCTTGTGTTTCAGAGAACACCAATTTCAAATGAACCATGATCTATTATATATGATAGTTATAACATACCCTTTAATTTGGAGATAATAGATTATACTAACCAAATTTTTTAATAAATTAATTTCATAAAATTGGTTCATTATATATTGATTATAAATAAATTAATATATAAATAATACTAATAATAAAAATTTTCCAAAAAAACATAAAAAAATATGCATTGTAAAAAATTAAAAAATAGACATTAAATTTAGTATCATTTGTGATATCATTAAAATATAAATATGACATAATTTTCTTAAAATGTATGTAAAAACTCATCTAATATAATATAATTAATATATAACACAAAAAATATTAAAATATGGATTGTAAATTATTTATTGATAAATATGAAATTTGTTTTCATTGTCGATGGAGTGATTTCAAATCATTTGAAAAGTCAATATCGAGGCCCTGTTAATATTAATTGAGATGTCAGAAGTATTTGAACGAATATGTTATATATATCAGGAATAAATGATTATTTGGATACACAATTTCAATTTTTTGACTTATATAAAAAATATATTATAAAAACTATTATGCATTTCTTGTGCAAGGCTATAAAAGTAAAATTAACAAATTAAATAAGTTGTCTTGGCCTGTATCTAACTAAATATACATAATGAATGACTTTAAATAATTAATTTGAGCCTAATGAATTTATTTTTAATATGTTAATTTATTATTAATTTTTATATATGATGTAATTGCATTATATACTAATGAAACACTTACACAGTGCTTGTGCAAGAAGAAGAAAAAACTAATAAAATAGTTTTCATTAAAATAATAAGAGCCACTAAATGAATAAAAAATATAACTATTTTTTTGGTTTAGTATACATAGAAATTTACCATCTAGGGAATGAATTTATGATCTTTTAGAGACACATTATTCTAAATAAGTCCATTTTAGTTTTTTATTTAATTAAAATTAAAAATAATCACATAATTTTTTTAATAAGCTTAAAATTTTATAAATTTAGATATAAAGAAGCTATATTTGTCAATAAATATTATTTTTATAGATAAAAGACTTATTTTAATCATTTATTTCTTTTAATGTTTATGGAATATATAATTTCCTTAAAATCATTCACATAAATGATGTTGTAACTATGAATTAAATGGAAAAGTCAAATAAATGTTATTTAAAAAAATTAAATTAAAATATCTGACATAATATATTTTATCAACTAATTTTTTAGATTAATATGACATATATTGTAACGACCCAGACCTAGCCAGCCTCCTGAACAGTGCCAAACGGGTTGGGTGCTACTACTTTAGGCGCACCTCCCCGAAAGCCAAAGGCTACCGACTAGCAGCGAGGGTCTGTTAGGTATAGTGGGGAGGCTATACCCTCTTGGAGGATCATAAAATGGGTACTGGTCCGAGTATAAAAATTAAGGTGCAGCGGAAAGAAAGACTCAGCAGACTCAAACCAGACCCGCAGAGCGGAAGCATAATCGATATAGATAAACAGAGGAAGCAATAAATATAAAAAAATAGTGGAAATAAAAAAAACATCATACTGATAACATGTAACTACTACTGAACAATTAAACATGCATCCAAAGCAGGTCATACACAACTGAATATAAAAAGGGCGCCAATGGATAACCAACAGTAGCTACAACAAGTAAGCATGCTGATATAGAAAAGTAAACAAAACAAAAAAGTAAACCCCATCTAGGTATGACCTCAAGTTCAATACCATCTCCAAGCAACAACTAATGCAGCCCAGCTCATGAAGCTGGCCTCTTTCTTGCACGTAAATCCATAAAGTCAGCACGCGTCCCGAAGGGACCGTGTAGGGTGTGAGAAAAATCTCAGTAGGATACCACCCAATGGTGCGTACCAAATATATGTGTTTAAGAAGTCATACATTTACATGTAAAGTAGTAAACATTACAGTGCACAAGTAAACACAAACTCCACTGGTGCTCAATAGCCACCATGGAGTGTCACCTGCTTCGGCCAACGTCGTAATCTCTGTCGTGTAAACTGGCACCATGTGCCACCTGACACCTTGTGTCTCAAGTACCGACATCCCAAGGGCACTCCCAATAATAGTAACTTGGCATCATGTACCTCATGACACCTTGTGTCTCAAGTACCGATGTCCCGAAGGCACGCCCAAGAAGTAACCCGGAGGAACAACGATGTCTGTCCTTAAATCACGGTGAGCCTCAGCCCCCAACCTGATAGTCTCAATGCTATCCCCTGAAGGCTCCTCACCTCCCATGTGGCTTTCTACGGCAACTACCCCCATCCAAAATACCTAACTGCAACTAAGGGGGAATCTACCCACACGAGTTTTCAAAACCACCTCATCATGGAGTATCTCTGTTTGCACACTACTCAAAGTCCTGGGTGAGGGTTAATCACCAAAATAGTACCTAATCCACCAAAAAATCTGACACCTCATGTCCCTGTGACCATTCCACTCAAGTCTGATGGAATTGCCATCCTAGTAACCCAGGCCATGACCAACCTGACAGTCATACTTCCTCAAGCCGACGTCCATGACTCCCAATCTCATGGTCAAAACCACCCAACTTAACCTAGGCCAAGACCAACCTGTGATCCGCATCACTGAAGAATATCTTGGCCATTCCAAACACCACCCAAAGGGTCTAGAAGATGCAATCAGGCAATTGAAAATATAACATATTCAAATAGAAAACATAAAGAGGAAAGACAAACTAAACAGTTGAATTGCACTATGCAAGGTGTTGTCCCATACCAGCGCTGGGGTCTTAAATGAATTTAAATATTTATAGCAGGCTTTAATAAATTAAACTCAACAGTTTAACACATTAATATTTCAATTAAAACCTTTTTGGAATTCCCTGGCCAAAATTCCCCGATGAGCAACGTCCCCTCACACGGCCCACTCATGCAAACTAGTAATAGGGCATGCCCAAAGGCATCTCATAGGACCCACAAGAAAATAAATATAAAATAGTAGATAAAACGGGTCCCGCTCAAAATACCTGAAAATGAGCTGAAGGCGGCGTCACCCAAACAACCTTAAAAACACAAAATGAATTATGAACCACCTACATGAGACTCGTACAATGCTACTCCTCTGGTAACAGCCTCTAATTTGGTTTAAAATGTGGTAAATCTACAAAATATTCAAAACCGCTCAAACCTCTATAACTCGTTCTAGAATGAAAATCAAACAAAACGACCAAAGAGGAATTAAGGCCTTACCTAGGGGGTTTTAATGCATCTATCAGAGTTCAAATCGGGTCTCGGATGGACAATTGGGATAAGGAAAGAGGTCTTGCCGGCTTGGTTCGCGAAACCGAGCGAAAAATTTGTGTTCTGCCTCAAAACGAGTCTACTGTCTGTTTTAGCTCAAAAAAAGAAACTACACGGCATGTACTTCATGACTACATTCCGTGTATATATCATTTAATTGTTCATAGGATGGATGAATTCTACAACCTTACTTTCCAGACCTGCCGACATGCCTACACGGCGTGTAACGATGGGTACACGGCGTGTACTGGGCTTCTCTTCTCTTCCTTGCCAACTTACCCACCCACCATGTATATCCCTCATACACTACTAAACTACATGGTTTATCCAATGGGAACACGGCATGTACCTAGTTCTACCCGGCCAATAGGCCTACACGCCATGTATATCCACCATATGGTTCGGGTTACATAGCGTGTTTAAAACTACACGCCGTGTAGTAAGAAATTTCTACACGGTCACCACACGACATGTACTTTGCGAGCACACAGTCGGTCACTTGCTTAAAATATACACAGCATGTACTTAAAATACACAGTGTGTAGTCTGGAAATTTCCAAAAACTTCCCGTTTTCTCCAGTTTCCTCAGAAACCAGTCAAAAATTCAAACAGGGTCGGAATTTTGACCCGTTCTAAAAACCCAAGTTCTTACAAACTCCCCACCTTCATATAGCTCATCCCTGAGCTATCAAACGAAACCCGGAGATGGCATCGTACATACCACCTCGATCAAAGCAACCTGGACATCCCCAGTCTCAAAGGTTCCGACTGAACTCTTCAAAGGGGCTCCCCACCTTAGGAATCACATAACCTGGTCTCAACCCAACAAAACATAAAGAAAACAACGTTTACTAACCTGTTTTCAAGACGAATAGTCTTCCCATGATGCATCGTCACCCATACACTCCATTGGTGCTCTCGTGTCACTTTAGACACCCAACATTGCCTGCACCGCATTAGTGTCGGCCTCCATGAATTCTTGGTGCCTATCACCTCAAATAACCCGCATCCACGATTCCCCGATGCCCACGACACCTCAAGTAACACGCATCCTTGATGACCTGATGCCCACGGAATCTCAAGTAACCTGCATCCTCGATGCCCTGATTCTACGCATCTCATACCTATATATTTAGAATATATCACGCATCCAATATGGTGCCAATCCCACTGACTAGCATCTAGTCAGTCCACATAGATCTTGTGCACCATGTGCACTCAAAACAGACATGGCTCTACAGGTAATGCTAAAAATGAAACATGGAGATCATGGCCACACCGCTGTGTACCACTAACCGTCATCGACTCACCAGCCTGCTCAGCCTCTGGCAACTCCACTGCGTGCACCTGGCCTGAAATATCGCTGCCTGATGCCTGACCACCCGGTGCTGCTGCTCCAGTCACTGGCCACTAAACCCTCAGCTGGGTCCCACCATCTCTTTCACGACCTCCGTGCACAGCTGAACCTCGACTACCCTCTCCGGGTACCAAACCTGAACCAACTCCAGATGCTACAGTCTGTCCTGGTCCCTGCCTACTGGCTATCTGAGAAGGTTTACTGAAAAACCTCTCCAGATGTCTGTCCTATCCACATGCTCGGCACTCCATTGGAGGCCTATCGCACTATGGATGAACATGTCTCAGTTATCCACACTAAAAGAAAATCACCGAAGAACTACCATGAGGTGTTCTAGCTGAATTCCTAGCCTAACTGCCCTGCTGGAACTCATCCTGTCCTCACATCCTGTTGTCCAAACCGTCACTTGAAGCTGTCACCCTGCCCAAGTGAGACATTTCTCTCTCTTTGCCCTCGGCTATGAGTGCTTGATTCACCACCTCGGAGAAAGAACACAGCCTGAAGATGTTCACCTAGACATGAATGGCGTGTCGTAAGCCATCCTCGAAGCACCTCACCCTAGCTGCATCATTGCCCACCATACTAGGTGCAAAGCAAGACAACTTAGTGAAGGTAGTTGCGTAGTCCATGACGGACATGTCTCCCTGATGAAGACTCAAGAACCACCGAGCTCTCTCTGCCCTCAGTGTCTCTGGATAGAAGTGCTCAAAGAACCTGTCCTCAATGTCCTTCCAAGCCAGTCCCTCGTGCCTACGAGCATGTACCTGTACATCCCACCAATGCTTTTCTGGCCCTCTCAACATGTACGTCGCCAGCTTGACCCTCCTCCCTGGAGGCATCTCAAGCTACTCAAAGATCATCTGTATACTCTCTATCCAGTTCTTAGCCGCCTGGAGACCACCCTCACCTTGAGAAAGTGGCGGGTGATGCGACTAGAACTCCCGCATCAGATATTCCATAGAAGGATTTGTACCTTGTGCGCCTCTCTCAATCCGCTGCAAAACACATACCAGGCTAGCTCAAAGCTACTCGTCAAGCCATGGTCTTAATGTTGCCAAACCCAGTTGATGTCCTACCTGCACTGGATCCTGAACCTGATCCTATCCCTGAGCCTGTACCTACGGCTCGCGCTCTGCATGTACCGAATTCTGACACTGATCCTACGACACTATATCATCTCATGCCTGATGCTCCATCGAGTTGTGAAGGAGTAACCCACTGAATATCATAAATGGTCAGACATCCCATATATGTCTAACAATATATTATATGAAGATAAACAAAGCATTAAAAGGCAGTGAATAACAACTACCCTTACTCCCCCTCACCGCAAACCATGCCCCATGGCATTCCGACCTCCTGGCCTCCTTACCCGCCCTCAATAGAGCCAAGTATCAAAAGTACCTCGGGTCATTCCCATCCTGACAACTCACGCTGCCTCAAACCAATGACCGAGTCGCTCAATCATGATAGTTACCCTGCCTTAGTCATAGTATATTTCTGCTCTCATAAGAGCTAGACCCAAAATCCTGCAACATGCAATTCTAAAAAGATATAAAGCATGGCACCTCAAATTGCAACAATGGGCAATTTTACATGAATTTCACCTATTCACATTTCAGAGCACATAAGCATGGAAGTTGATTTTATTCACATTTTGTTATCACATCACAAAGAATATGTGCAATTATGAAATGGAAATAACCAAAAAATGTGCCTATTAAAAGCCAATCAACCAAGCCTCGCCATACCGGGCCAAGGTCCCATTTTCCCTTACCTTACTGGGTCAAGGGTCACACATCACAATCAACAACATCACACATCAAGTGATCCACCAAGGTGGAAATCATATAAATTGTAATCAGAGAAATAGGAAAACAGCAATTCCCACCCATGGAAACTCGGTCCATCCATCTTACTAGGGGTTGCAAGCACCCAAGCATAAGCTAGAAACCTAGTTCCAGTAACCACAACCTATCTCTAGTATACCATATCCCAAATCATAAAACTAGCAGAAATAAAAAGTGAAGTCTCAATCTCATTAGTGGTGAGAAAAATACTGCTACCAAATCCTTGTCAAAAACCCCTCTGATACCACATTGTAATGACCGGACCCGACAATCCACCCAAACAGTACCAAACGGGTCAGGTGCTACTACCTTAGGCGCACCTCCCCGAACACCAAAGTCTGCCGACTAGTAGTGAGGGTCTGTTAGGTATAGTGGGGAGGTTATACCCTCTCGGAGGAACATAATAAGGGTACTGGTCCGAGTATAAAAATTAAGGTGCAGTGGAAAGAAAGGCTCAAGAGACTCAAACCAGACCCGCAGAGCGGAAGCATAACCGATATAGATAAATAGTGGAAGTAATAAATATAACAACTGTAGTGGAAATAAACACAACAGCATGTTGATAACATTTAACTACTACTGAACAATTTAACATGCATCCAAAGAAGGTCATACACAACTGAATATAAAAAGGACGACAATGGATAACCAACCGTAGCTACAATAAGTAAGATTGCTGATACAGAAAAGTATAAAAAAAAAACAAAGGAAACCCTAGCTAGGTATGACCTCAAGGTCCATACCATCTCCAAGAAACAACTAACACAGCCCATCTCCTGAAGCTCACCTCTTTCTTGCACGTAAATCCATAAAGTCTGCACGAGTCCCGAGGGGCCCGTACAAGGTGTGAGACAAATCTCAGTAGGATACCACCCAACGGTGCATACCAAATATATGTGTTTAACCAGTCATTCATTTACAAGTAATGGAGTAAACAGTACAGTGCACAAGTAAACACAAACTCCACTGGTGCTCAACAGCCACCATGGAGTGTCACCTGCTTCGGCCAACACCAGAATCTCTATCGTGTAACCCGGCACCATGTGCCACCGGACACCTCATGTCTCAAGTACCAATGTCCCGATGGCATGCCCAAGAATAGTATCTAGGAACCATGTGCCACATGCCACCTTGTGTCTCAAGTACCGAAGTCCTGAAGGCACACCCAAGAAGTAACCCGGAGGAACAGTGATGTCTTCCCTCAAATCACAGCGATCCTCAGCCCCCAACCTGATAGTCTCAATTCTATCCCCTGATGGCTCCTCACCTCCCACGTGGCTTTCTACGTCAAGCACCCCCAACAAAAATACCTAACCACAACTACAAGGGCCTCTACCCACACGAGTGGTCAAAACCATCTCATCATGGATTATCTCTGTGTGCACACTACTCAATGTCCCGGGTGAGTGCGACCATGCCGCTCAAGTCTGATGGCATCGCTATCCTAGTAAACCAGGCCATGCCCAACCTGACAGTAGTACTACCTCAATCCGACATCCATGATGCTCAATATCATGGTCAAAACCACCCAACGTAACCCGGGCCAATCCTAACCTGTGATCCGCGTCACTCAAGAATATCCAGGCCATGACCTACACCACCCAAAGGGTCCAGCAGATGCAATTCAGCAATTGAAAATATAACATATTTAAAAAGAAACATAAACAGGCAAAACAAACTAAACAGTTGAATTGCACTATGCAAGGTGTTGTTTCATACAAGCACTGGGGTGTTAAATGCCTCTAACAATTTATAACAGGATTTAATAAATTAAACACAACAGTTTAACACATTAATATTTCAATTAAAACCATTTTGGCATTCCCCGGCCAAAATGCCCCGATGAATAACGACCCCTCACCCGGCCCACTCACGGAAACTAGTAACAGGGAATTCCCAAAGGCATCACATAGGTCTTAAAAGCAAATCAATATGAAATATCAGAAAAAAAACGGCTCCCACTCAAAATACCAGAAAACACACCGAAGGCAGCATCACCCAAACAACCTCAAAAACACAAAATGAAGTATAAACCACATACCTAAGACTCGTACGATGCTACTCCTCTGGTAACAGCCGCCAATTCGGTCTAAAACGCAGTAAATCAACAAAAGATTCAAAACTGCTCCAACCTCTATAACTTTTTCTAGAACCAAAATCAAACAAAATGGACAAAAAGGAATCGAGGCCCTAACAATGGGGTTCCAACGCATCTATCAGAGTTCAAATTGGGAATGGGACAGATGATAGGGAGAAGGAAAGAGGTCAGGCCGTCTTGGTTCGTGAAACCGAGTGAAAAATTTGTGTTCTGCCTCAAAATGAGGCTACTGCCTATTTTAGTGCAAAAAAAGAAACTACACAGCATGTACTTCATGACTACACACCGTGTATGTATCATTTAATTTTTCATAAGATGGCTGAATTCTATAGCCTTACTTTCTGGACCTGCCGACATGCGTACACGGCGTGTACTGGGTGTCTCTTATCTTCCTCGCTGACTTACCCATGTGCCATGTATATTCCCTCATACATGGCTAGACTACACGGCATGTCCAATGGGAACATGGCGTGTACCTGGTTCTACCCGGCCAACTAGCCTACACGCCATGTATAGCCACCATAAAGTTAGGGTTACACGACGTGTTTAAAACTACACACCGTGTAGTAAGAAATTTCTACATGGTCACCACACGGCATGTACTTGGAAACCACATGGACGGTCACTTTCTTAACATATACACGGCGTGTAATTAAAATACAAGGCGTGTAGTCTGGAAATTTCCAGAAACTTCTTGTTTTCTCCTGTTTCCTCAGAAACCAGTCAAAAATTCTAATAGGGTCGGGATTTTGACCCGTTCTAAAAACCCAAGTTCTTACATATATAGGGATGTATAAAATGTATATATGTTTTTGAAGATATATTTTTATCTTGATATTCTGAATGTCAAAGTAATGAATATTATCATATGTCATAATAATGAAATTATATGGAAATAAAATTTTATTAAATTATTCAATAGTAATAAATTTTTTAAATAAATACTAATTGGAGAATATGTGGTTGAAAATGTAATCTCATATTCATTTATAATAAATTGGGAATACTTTGGCTCCATATTTTCCTTATTATATTTTTATATTTTGTGAAATTCCAAATGCTCCCTTTTCCTCAATTATAAAAGGGATGCTCCACCATCACATATTCACAAAATATAAATCATTTTACCTTAAAATAATCCTTCTTATTTTACTTCCAAACATCCTTATAAACGTTATAGAGTTCCTAGTCTTCAAAAAATACCAACCCATATATCTCTATTAAACGATTCAAATAGGATTCTTTAAGAAGAGGTAATTATATTTACTAAGTATTTTAATTTTATTTCTTCTTATACATACTATTCTTGTTTTTTACATCATAAATTAAAAATCCATATATCATAAATATACATAAATGTTTTTTATGATAATGTTAAAACCATATTTCATTTAGTTCCCATCCTATGAAAAATTGAAACATAACACGTGCGTATGTTTGGCTTCCTATCTTGATGTAGTAGTGTAATTTGTTTTTCAGGACGAAATTACATGGTTTTTTATAATAATGTAAATAATTGATCTATATGTTAATTATAAAATTATATGTATTCTCTAAAATTTTTACTCCAACCACTTATTTACCCATTCAACCATTTAGATATTATATCATCACTCATTTGAACATACAACTTATCATCTCCCCGAATGGATGTCATTCATTTCCTGTATTCAATATTCATGAATTGTTATAATAATTTATTTAATGATAAAATATCATATTAAAATTATTATACAGAGTATATATATATATATTAAAATAATTATGTAATATTTATGATAAAAACCTTGTGAAATCAAGGAAATTAACACCAGAAACTATGAATTGAAGTAAATAATATTAGTAAATGAGTAAAAAAATATTATAAGGGGGTCATATATAATATCATAAATAATAA
Source organism: Viscum album (assembly GCA_963277665.1). Taxonomy (NCBI): domain Eukaryota; kingdom Viridiplantae; phylum Streptophyta; class Magnoliopsida; order Santalales; family Viscaceae; genus Viscum; species Viscum album. The sequence goes on from OY728129.1 coordinate 1,623,536,682, forward strand.
TTAGATAATATTATAAGTTGATAATATGTTTAAAACTATTATACAGTATGATTTTATATTTATGGAGGGAACCATACTAAAGGTAAGGTATTCACATATCACCTTTATTTCTTTGAGATATATGCATTATTCAACACTTGTCTTTGTTGTGTTGTGTATATTCAAACAATGATTTAATTTTATGATAAATATTATTAATATAAATGGGATCTTAATATTTATAAGATATTTTTTCTATTTATGGGATTGTGTTTCAAATGATACTTAAATAGTAAGGGTTTATTTCATAGTCTCATAATTATTTGAGATTGTTTATGTTTAATTATTCACCAGCAAATATTTATCATAAATATTCTTGTGTTATAAAAAATTCATTTTTTTACATTTTACTACAATTATATATAATCATTTTGACACATATTTTACTTTTTTATTTTTTTTATAAGGGATCGTCATGTCATTTTTACAAAAATTTATTTTTGGATTTTATCTAAAAACTGAATGGAATATTTGTTTTAACAAGTATAGAATGAAAAACATTTCCCATAATCATAACCATAGGAATGTTTTAAATATTATTTTATAGTATTAAATTGATTTTTTAATGAAAATTATTTTCTAAATTTTTTGTTAAATATTATTTTCATAATGATAATTTCATTGTGTAAAATTGATATTTTTCTTAAGAATGTTTTGTAATATATTTTTATTATTTACTGAAGTCAACCCCTTAAAATAATTATGGACCACTAGAGATATTTTTCATTAATATCAACCTAATTAATTATATTTATGTTTTATGACCTCTATGACTAGGGGTGTACTATTTTGATGACATTCAATATATTACACTAGATGGGTAATGAATATGTTTATTGAATAAGGAAGGTATTACTTTTCCTATTCTAGATTCAATAAAAATGTATATGTTGTTATTTTTTACCCAATATAAATGAAGAATGAATTGGGCAGTGTATGGGATCGGTGGGTCCCATTTTATCCCATTGATGCATCAGTTGGTCTCATGAGACACACTAGACTAGGTTTTGTCTGTGGACATACCTTTTTATGTATATATCTTCACCGACACCTAGATGGTTTGTTTTAGAAATATCAGATTATGAATTACATCAGTATGAGAATAGTTATTGATATTACATGTGATAATTTTATTAGTATAATATCCATGATTATGTTTCTTTCTCTTGTGATTATTTATATGGAGTAAATTGATCATCATTTTTTCCTTCCATATTATGTTCAAGAAAAAGTTTCAATGTATTGTGTTTTAGTCATTTACCTTTCCTTAATTTTATTTATTTATTCATGATAGCTTATATTGTATTCTTCCCTTACATAGAATATGTGATCAACCATTTCTTATATTTTGTCGAGGGTTCCAATACCTATATTACGACTGATATGCTCGTTAAATATAGGATAATAAGGGGGTTTCAATCGATTTACTTGGTTTTATTTGATTTTTTCTATTTACAATTTAATATTTAAGTATGTATCTAGTTTTCGAAAACTACAAAAATAAATTCTTCCATTGGGATGTGATCACTTGTGCCTACTAACAATAATATAAAGTAACAACTCACTCTAGGCTGCTGGGATGGGGGTCATTACAATTTGTATCAGAGCATGTTTAGAAGAAACCATGGTAACTAGATTTATGAAAACATAGATTAATGAAACAAAACATATGATAGAATTTGGAAATATACTTAAAAGAAAACAATCATATGATTTAAATATTACTTATACATAAATTTTTTATTTATTTTAAGTGTTTCTCTTGTTTTGATATTATATATTATGTTTCCTAATGATTTAACTAATATAGTTTGTGTCATCGGTTAGAAATGAAACTGTGATGATGGAATGACATCTGTATAAATACACAAGATCCCTCTATGGATTACACTCCTAAGAATGATAATGACATTGGACTCATAGTTGCATCTAGAGATAAATAATGTGTAACTATAATGAGACATCTATCTCTGGTTATGAGGAATAAACCTTCCCATAAAGAGAAGCATGGTCCCTATTACAAGGTATAAATATTAGACAACTTTATGCAACAACAACATCCATCATTAAATGGGAAAATAAATCCATTTGAATTTTAGAAATAGAAATTTTCCTTAGATAAGATATTTCTATCTTTGGGAAGTATTGAAAGGTATATGTTTGTCTTTGAATTTTATCATCTCTTGGGAGATGCAGGTCAATGGTGTTCAATTATTCAAAACATAGACGAGAATGAGGAAATACAAATCATGGAATGAATGAATTTTAAGGAAAATTTCATACAAAAATATATTCATCGTGAAAAACGATTGAATATTGAGTTTGATGTTTTGAGTCAATAAAATAGAGGATGAAAATGTTTACAAATACAAATCCAAATTTACATGTCTAATAAAAAATCATTTCACAATTGTACCAGTCATTTTTTTAAATATAATTTTTTTTTCATGGCACTAAAAAAAATTTGTAATCATGTATAGGAGTTCTCAGGGGTGTTTGGGGAACCTTCGAAGCCTGGTTCCCCAAGATTGGAAGAAATTACTAGGCTACACGGTACAGAAAAACTGTGTATCCAAACAAACACGGTTTCTGTAAACCGTGTGGTTGTAGATAGTGGAGACCTAGGGGATGCATAGTTTGTCTCGAACCATGTGACCCCAAGAAAATGGTCTTTTAGTGTTTTATAAATTCATAGAAAGTGATTTTTTAATTTTTTTCACATCGTTAGATAAACCATGAACCTAACTATGTGGGGTTCCCCTTTGAAGCTGAAAATTTCACATGTTTGGAACATAGTTTATCCAAATCCTACACACTTATTTTGAGGAGAAATTACATTCTTTACATCACATAATTAAATTTACCATATTCGTGTTCCTTCTTGTCTTGAAGAGTATATGTGTTGAGGTTATTCCTCCCATGATATACCAAACCTCACAATATAGTAATTTATGTAACCTTCCAATTCGATGTCTATTTCAAGGTCCATAATAATCATTGGATCCTTCTCAGTATGCCCTCCTCAAATATTTCATCGATTTATGTTTATTTTTAGATCCATCATGTTATTTAGGTGCAATCCCCATTGTCATATTTTTAGGGTGTGGACTGTTTCCTCGATTAATTCCAGCCTACAATGAATTTGAGGCTGATATCCAGAGAGGAGTCATCTTGGACCTTATGATATGTGGTCTCATCATTTTCACCCTGATTTTTGATGTTATGTAGCTATGTTGTTCTGATTCATGGAATTTATTTCACATCATCACTTATTTAGTTAGTTCATCAAATAATATTTATCATCCCACCATTATTCATGTCCTATGATTCTTTTTTAGCAATTTAGATGACATATAACTCGGTTATAGACACCTCATAAGTGTTCAAAATGGAATGGAATTTATATATGCTCGAATAGACTCTCAAGAATTCGTCTTGGTTCAATGGTCAAAATTTTCCTATTGAGTTTTTTTAAGGAACCTATGTCACATTATATTTTTTGGGTTCTAGAAGAATTAAAATTTCCAAATTACATAATTTCCATAATGATCATGTCACATTCTAAATTCATCTTTGTGCCCTTTAAATTGAATTTCACTATTATGAGGAATTTAGTGGATTAATTAAATGCATTTTCTAATTCATGATGTATTTATTTTCCCAAAATGAATTGATCAGGTAAAATTAAATGATTTAAAATGGGAAGTAAGGTCACACCATTCATTATGTTACATTAATTTTATTAACTAACATGTTATGCCTCATTTATATAAATGGACATGATGAACGAGTTGCAAGAGAGGTAATGGTACATTAATATTATAAATATTATCAAACATTTTTATAAGATGTTGAAAAATGAAAAAAGGTTTGGTTAAACATGGTTATATAATACTCCCATACATTGGCTGTTAAGCATAACAACTTACACTATGGACAATAGTTGGATGTTGGTGTTGAAATGATGTGTCCCCTCTTCTAGTGTTGACAAGATGGAACACTGACCATATCAAGAAACGAACACAATGTCTGCCACTCAAAAAGAGATGCAGGGTATGTAACATAGTTCTTGAGATTATAGGATCATTAGACTGGCCTAGGATGTTTGAGTAATTCCCCGATCCATCAGACACCTAGTATTCCAGGTATATGGAAAATTACGTCCACACATACATGGTTCAAATAGGTTGATCAAATATATATAATTATACTATATATATTTTATAGAAATATATATATATATATATTTACCATTCATATTACAACCATCCATGGTATAAACTAGGGAGACCCTCCAGTGGTCCTATAGGAACCTCAACATGCTAGTTATTTATTTCATCATTATTTTCCTATTCTATTTATGCCTGTACAATATTTAGTTATGACCACTTCATGGATTACATGTGGACATCGCTAGTGGTATCCTACTGTATTTGTTATCTCACACCTAAATGATCTTCCATTTGTACTTTAGAAGATTATATAAATATATATATGGATAAAAGAAAGGTCCCTTCTATAGGTTTCTATTATGAATTTATTATAGATGGGGTTTAGGAGAATAGGACTACAAATTTTCTCTAGATACTAGTGGATCATCATTTTATCCTTTTTTAAGTATCTTTATATTATTATCACATGTTCCGTATTTTAATATCATCATGCCATGCATTTCATCTTTTAATATCATCATGCCATGCATTTCCTATAAATGATACTTCTTAATGTCTTTTGATTATATGATCAGTTTCTCGGTTATTTATGCTTCTTTACATGCTTATTAATTTTTTCCATTCATATCAGCTTGTATTATTGTATGTTTATGGTTATTTCTTTTATTCCATTATAGCAAGATGGTATAGACTCCCACTAAACCATATTTATAGCCTTGTTATTAGTTGACAGCCTCTTTCATTCCATGAGGTGCGCTTCAGGCCATGTGACTGGTCAGCTTGGGGAACGAGTTAAGTGGATCCCAAGTATGGACATTATAAATTGTTATCAGTGGGAAAATATTCTTTTTTCTTAATTTGTGGATGTTATACAAGAGATAATTATTTAATGGAATTTGGAGTTGACCCTATACATGGACGTAGAAAACCCATGTATAGGGGAAACCCGAATTATTTGGGATATGAAATTGTTATTATTCATTAATCTATTTATATTTTACATGATTACACTACTAGATAACCCACATTATTTATCGTGTTATTATTATTGTAAATATTGGAATTATTTTTCTCTACCATGGATCATTGAAATTAGGGAATTGCATTACATGAATCAGTATAGACACAATAGGACTTATATTCCATGCATTTTGTTATACCAAGACTATTTTTAGTGTGCAGTTTCTTGATCTATATTGTTAGTTCCTTGAATATGTCTTATATTACGTTAACATATCATGTATTGATTTCAAACAGAATTTGTACTTAAATTAATGTCTTAACCTACTAGTGTATTCCTACATTGGTTAGAGAATACACCTTAAGCTTTCAATTATTGAATTATTAGAAATTGACCATCGGTTTCATGGGATAGAACATGTTATGATGTGGGTTATATGGATTCCATATTTTTGTTCATATGGAGCGTGGTACCTTGTAGATCTGAATTGGTATTTCATCTAACTAGATCATTTAAGAATATTTAAATGTTTGAATAAGATCAAATATAAAATATATATGGCCTTTAGAGTGAAATTTTATATCATATACTTATGAAATATAATCATAGACCTTAACCTAGACCTAGTGGTGGGTAGTAGTATATATATTATGTTTTTATTGAATTTTATGTCTTCTCTCCAATCTACACCTGGATTTTTATGTATGCAAAAAGGCCACCTAATTTTTATAAAAAGGATTTATAGATATACCATTTTATAATTTGAAATCATTTAATTACATTAAATACCATTTGAATAATGCAGTTTGAATTGTAGTTTCATGATTCCACAATGTGTGGCAGTCATGTACCCATAATATAGTGATGACCATGAACCTGAGGAGGTGGGCCTTACGCCACTAGTAATTTCTCTTATTTTTCCTCCTTTGGAACCTATTTCTATTCCTAATATGGGAACTAAATCCTATTATTTAGTGGGATTTCTATGTATGTTGTAGAGTAAGAGAGGTAATTTTTGAAATTACTAGAGTATGGAAGAGTGGACACATGAATTCCAGCAGCAGCAGCAGCCCAACTTCTCCGTGGATGGTGGACTACATGTTATTGAGTCATGGCTCAAATCCATTATTTCTGTATTCGAGCATCCGAACAAGCCTTTAGAGAAGAGGCACAATGTCCCTGCATATATTCAATGAGATTATTTCAAGTGATGGTGGGACATGATAACCCAAGAAGATCGATATAGAGTCTTGGAGTGTGAAAATCTACAAATGATATTCTGTGACAATTTCATTCCCTATTAATTGAGGAATGATATGTTATATAATTAATGATCTTAAAATATAGATTTCTGTATGTTATGAAATACACTGCTCATTTCACAATTCTACAATGGGTATCTGGTACACTAGTAGGTGAAGATATAATGAAAACCAAGAGATTAAATGTTATTGTGGTGTACACCATCCGATTATTTGTAAATTTATTCATGTATAATACTATTTATAAAAAAATTAACAATCCACTAATCATGGAGATAAATTTTTGTGATGTTGATGGTGCGAGTTGGGGTGGTTTTCCACTTAGATATATTAGTTCTCTTTCTTCTGGGTAAATGAGACATTTTGAAGCTACTCTATGTGGCAGAAGTACACAGGCTCCTTGTAGTGAATCATTTTTGATATGTCACCAGTGTTGGAAGTCATGACACACAAAGGCTTAGTGATAACTAGATCTAGTGGAATAAAGATGATGCTATAAATTAGGCTATATCCATCACGTATGTAGAAACTTTACCTTCAATGTCATGAAATATGGGATCTATACCAACTCCATGATCTAGATTAGGGACAATACGATCTTGTGAGGAAGGAATATAGAAATTCCCTAGTGGATTAGGATGAGGTGGTGGCCGAGGGAGATGCAGTCAAACTTAAGATTTTGAGTGATTGTAGAGAAGACATTCTCAGGGTATTCATGTTGTGACTCTGGGTCTTGGTACAATCCAGTTACTTGATTTTCAGCATAAACCAATGGAACAGAGCATTAAAACTCCTACTATATGATGTAATATTTTAGTAGTGTCCACTTTATCAACTTCTTTATTTGAAATTGGAAGGCCTCAATCATTTATATCTGATAATATTATGGATACTCATGGCCTCAAGACTAGTCACGTATTTTGTTATTATGATGATAGATAACCCATTATGTATCCTCTCAGAGACCATTGTATATTTCAAGGATTGATACTTTGAGATAGGTTGATATATTTTCTTATGTAATCTTTTTCTCCTCGACATGATAGTTTTTGATGTAATCATCAGGATAGAACAGTTAGTTCCATATCGATCCCATATTGAATATTATCATTGGAGGGTGATAATTAAATCATGAGATGGAATAATGAATGTGAATAAGGGAGAATGAGAGGTAATTGTGACTCGAGCTGGACCTAAGTAGTAGAGGCTGAGTAGTGTGATATCACAGATCACCAGACATTTCTTTGATGACTTATGGTTATGAACTATTATTTCCATTATATATTGGATCATTTCAGGTACATCTCTATTTTCACCTTATAAGGAATAAATTTTGTGTGATTGGTACATTTTACCATTGAGATTATTTCTAGACCAGCACAAGAGACCATTCCTCCATGTAGGATGGCACAAAATTGAGATTTTGGAACTCAAGAAGTAATTATAGGATCTTGAGAATAAATAATTTATAATCCAAAACACATATCCTTGTTGTTCACCACTCTTTTTCACTAATAAGTCATATTTCACCCTTAGTCTTTGCGTGGATTACCGTCATTTGAACAAGATCACTATAAATAATTGGTATCCTATTCATAGAATAGATGAACTCTTTCATCATATCTATGTAGAGATAATATTTTTTTAATGATGGACATGACATCTTTCTATCACCATGAGAATTTTAGGTTAACATAAATACCTCCCACTACTTTCAGGAGCATCTATCGTCTATAAAAGTATGTAGTTATGTCGTTCAGACTCAGATACACACCTATTATTTTCATGGATCTTATGAATCATGTTTCCACCAGTATCTGGATTAATTTTTGTAGTCTTTGTTGATGATATCATAGTGTATTCACACTCGATAAATTACCATGATAATCATTATTATATAATGCTATATAAAATGAGAGAGTATCAAATCTATGTTAATATTAGTAAATGACACTTTTGTATATAATATGTCTACTTCTTGTGCCCCATATTGTTGGGGAAAATACCTCAATGTTTCCTCTCAGTAGGTTTTGGGTGAGATTGTGTTCGTTAAAAAATCCATATTACCGCAATTGAGTATAGTTGGTATTTTCTAGAGACAGTTTTTAAGGTGGTGATAAGTTAGAAAAAGAAGAGAAATTAGTAGTATGAGACATAGATCACATACCATGTCCGGAAAGAGTACGCAGTCGTGTACCAAGCAGCGAGAACGGTACGTGTGTGTGGTTCACTAAACCAAATATAGTTTGTAGTGGAAGGAGATGCAGTATGTGGATTACCTAATGCTAAAAGATAATATAGAACACATAGGAACAAATATATTACGAGGTTGGGATAAAAAAATGGTTTGTGGGTGGCTTGCGGTTCATGTCTACAAATGGATTGGTATGCGGTGAAGGCTAGATTTATGATTTGGTAAATCTTTGGATAATGGATTTTTCGGATATCAGGGCCTATATAAGAATCAATAATCCTATAGATTATAGTGGAGATAGAATATCATTAGAGAACAAATTTTTGATCTAGGATTTTGGAAAAGATCGAAGGATGTTTGCGAAGGGAGGTTCGTGAAGGCCGAAGTGATTCGGGTGGATGGGATTCCACCGAAAGTATATTCAGAAAATTATAACCTGAAAAGGACATTGTATGTTGAGGAAGAAGGTGACATACATAGAAAGAGAATGTGAGGTACGCAATAGCAGTTTTTGAAGGTAGTTTGTGAATATTGAATAGTTAAGGGATAGAATGTAGTTTTCCAATGAGGTTCATGGAGTCGGTACATGGAGTCAGTATGTGATAGCTAAGGTAGAGGTAGTTTGCAAATAGAGGAGGTTCATGGAAAAGGTAGTTGTAAGTGGATCAGTTGGTCTGCATACCAAACCCGGTACTCAGTATGCGTGAGGAGAAGGTGGTTTTTGATTTGTACAAGAATGATTTGAATGCTCTAAATCTGTTAGTTAAAGTATTTTTCGATACATAGAAGTATCCAAGAAGGTGGACTTCATCTATGAGTGAAAATAAGATTTCAACAGAGCATTTACCTATAGCTGAGGATGCAGAAATTTATACAAATCAGGGGAACTATATGTCTATAAACGACATATTACCTTCAAGTCTATAAATTGTGAGAGGATTCCCTTCACAGAGTTGTGACTGAAGGCAGAGGAAGAAGGTGAATTTTTTCACCAGTACTGAGATAAGGAAAGAGGTAGAGGGAGTAACCCATTGGAATGCAGTGATCAGACCCTAAACATTGTAAAGGAGTGACCTGGGCATAGAAGATCTTTCCCAAACATTGTACTCATTATTGGCAGTGTGCTTGAGTGAATTTGATACATCAGAACATTAATATTGTAATCTCCATGGATGTAGCCCAGTGAGGGTGAACTAAGTAAAAATTGTTGTGTACTATTCATGATTTCATATCTATTAATTTATTTCTATGGGAGGAAGAGAGAACTGAGCTTTTTCTATCAGGTAAACTAGATCTAAATGGGGTAAAAGTTTAATCTGTTATACAATGATTCACCCCCCCCCCCCCGAGTGTATTTGATCTTGTAGACGTAACTCATATTCTCATATTAAAGAGTATAATTAGACCAAGAGAAGGTGAGAGAATCATTTTCCTCTGAGAATCCCATGAACGTATTTTAAATCTAGTGTTTCATGTTGATTTCAAAGTATTACAAACACATGATTTAGAATTTACCACATCTTGTTGTTCCCCTTATAGGGTAGGACAAGAAGGTGTGAAATCCTTATCATAAAAAGCATATCATTAATCAGTTATGGAGTTGATGTTTTTTTTACTTCATTATAGATACAGATTCATCCTATGTTGGGAAAGTCAAATATTGTATACTATAATGCTTCTGGTATCAAACTTGGAGTTATTCTTATGTCGGAAGAGTGAGTCATTTTGACGGGTCTCGTAAGTTGAGGCCTCATGAGTAGAATGACCTGACACATTACCTCAAGGTAGTTGATGTAGTTATTGAATATTACTATTGTATTCCCTACTTACTTTTACAGATTTTTTTTGTATTCACTGATAAAAAAATCCTCAAGAACATAGTCACATAGAAGGATCTAAATATCATAATTCACTGGTGTTTTGTGTACCTAGATTCAATTCATTTTGGGAATTATTATATGCATAATTATGGAAATTTTGTAGCTAATGATCTGAGAAAGAAGGCTCATTTATAAGAAATTTAAGAGTCTAGAACTGAATAGAAGATCATTACATTATTCTCTACGATTCATGTTGAAATTGAGTAAGAGAATGTTAATAATATACTCTCAACCTTAGTAGTGAGCTTAACTCTTCTGGAATGGGTATCAATGATGAATCAATCTTACCCTGAGGTTCTTTTCCTAAGGGAAATCATCTCATATGGAGATACTTATTCATGATGGACTATGGATGGAAATGATAAATTAATATTCCACGGTCATGTATTGGTCTTAACATACATAATAGAGGAGATGATATGGGAATTCCATGGATCATCATGGGAGGTTCACCCTGTTATCACCAAAAAGTATTGGGATCTAAAAAACCAGTTTTGGTGGCGAATTATGAAACTTGAGATTTCCAGAATCATCACTCAATGTTCCACCTATTAGTATTTAAAGGTGATTTATGAGTGTATGGCAGGAAATATGCTACCATTTTTCATACCCAAGTAAAAATGGGATGATGTTTCTATCAATTGTGTTGAAGTTCTACCAAAATCACCTTGTGGAAATGATGTAGTTTTGTTTTTCATTGAACATTCGATGAATGTCAGAAAATTCCTACATTTCTAATAGTCCTTCTCAGTAGATGAACTAAGAAGGAAGTACATCTGGGAGGTTCTTCATCATCATGGAGATCCGCATTCTATGGTTTCTATTTGAGAGTCTTTCTTTACGTCATAGTTTTGGAATTAGTTTCAAAAGTCCATTGGTTTATAGGTTCTTCTGAGTATGACATCTCACCCACATGCCCGTGGATAGATTCAGTGTATGATTCATATGTTAGAGGAAATGGTCCATAAACGTGTCCTTAGCTTCGGAGGTTCTTAGGAGAATTAAATTCCCCTAATTGAGTTTAATTATAAAAATATATTTGAGAACACCATTGAGATGGGTTTTCATTAATCCTTTTAAAGTTAGACTTGTAGATGAAATCTATATTGGCTAGAGGTAGGGGAGGTAGCTATGCATGGACCATGTCTCATGTGGGAGACTAGATAACAATCCTTCTTATTAGAAATAACTTGATGAATGTTCAGTATATAAATAATTCATAAGCTAACAGAAATAGATGACTGCTCAAGTTTATGGCTGAAATCTAGGGTTTCTTGTGAGTCTCACCTCGGATGGACCACAAACGTATTTAGAAGAATGGTAATCCGTCACTGAGGTCTGTTATGCCCTTTAAGGTTGTGAAATAGATCATTACATTGGAATATCAGTTGGAACATCCTCATCAATACCAGTCAATACTTGATGTATTTCATGTATCTCTACTTCGCTGAATATATTTGGACTTATCTCATGTATTTCATCCAGATGAGGTTGAGATGGTTATAGATGTTTCCATAGAGGAGGGTTACATTTTTATTATTGATCAGAGAGTGGAGACACTAAAAGAATGTTTATTTTTTTTATTATAGGTTATATAGAAGCACAACCATGTACAATATGTTCCCTAGGAAGGGGAAACTAATATACAAGCATGGTGGTCAGAAATTTTTGTTGAAAATACCATGTTACCCTTATAAGGCCATGTCAGGGATGAGTTTCATTATGGAGGGGAGGCTATAATACCCTATATTTTCATGAAGGTATGGATTTATTTTTGTTCAATTTAAATTCCTTAAATGACCAAAAAATTAATTCTTAATCATGTCTAGGAGGTCTCAGGTTCTTTTGGGGATCATTTGGAGCCCAGATCCCGGAAATCGGAATAAAATACTTGGTCACATGGTTAGAAGAAACCATACAGCCCTTCCCACACGTTTCCTTAAGTCGTGTGGTTGTAAAACATGGAGACTTGGGTCCATGTGATTTATCTACAATTGTATGACACTAGGTGAACAACCATGTAGTGATGAAGAGATTCATGGGTAGTGGGTTTTTTTATAGGTTGTGATCAGTTAGATAAACCATGTGCATAACCATGTAGGTTTCCACTTTGAAGGAGTGAATGGAACACAATTGGCATAAGGTTTAGCCAACCATGGGTCCAAACCATACAAACTAGTATTTTGAGTTGAAATTACCTTTATTTCCTCACATAATTTTATTTAGAATTTCCTTCATACTTATTATCTTGTCCAACATATGTTTGGACAATATTCCTCTAATGCACTCCCAAAACACTCAATCTAGGATTCGATGTAACATTTTAATCTGATGTCTAAATCAAGATATGTTAGAAGAATTAGATACATCTTTTTTATCTATCATAAAATCTTAACTTAAATCGATGTTTATTTCAATATCCATCACACTATATAGGTGAAAACCATATTTCTCTATTTTTAGGGCGTTAAACTATTTCATAAATTCCATCCAATGTACTCTGAATCTGAGGCCAATATCGAGTGAGGAGTTGTCTATGGACTTAATGTAGGTGCTATCATCAATTCCACTGGAGTTTTGATGTTTTCTAGATATTTTATACTATATAATTCCAAATATTTCCATTTGTCCACTATTTATTGAGTTTTTTATATCAAATTTACCGTAGCACCATGATACATTTCCTTCGATTGTAGTTTAGTAATTTAATGTGTGTATACCTTTGTTATGGACACCCCTTGTGTGTCATAAATGTTTTTTCCATTTTATAATTAAATGTTTTTATGCATGGATCACATACCATGCATTCAAAATGGTTCATTGATTGAATGTTTCAAATTGTATAGTTTCTAAGGAACCCATGGCATATCCAATATGATTTTCCCTTCTAGAATTGGAATATCCCATGTAGGAAATTTTTTGTAATATCCATGTCACTTTGTAAATAGATATTTGAGCTTTGTATATGAAATTAATTGTTATGAGTACATTAACTGATTAGTTAAATGGAATGGATCATTCATGATGTATTCATTTTCATTAAATGAATTGAGTGGGTTCACTAATATGGTTTAAAAAGTGTGGTATGTCCATGTCATCAGTTAGGTTACATCAATTGATTTAGTTAAAATGTTATACCTCAATTATATAAATGAAATTGAAGAATCTGATGCATGGGAGGTAAATCCTAATGACTATTGAAAATATATTTACAACTTGATATAGGGTGCGGTATTATAGTAGGTGTTTAGTTGGGCATGGTTGTATCATGCTCCCTTATATTGGATGTTGAGAATGATGTCAAAACCCATTGATACTAGTTGGATATTTGGCTTGATGCATCACATTCCTTGTTCAAGTGATGAAATGATGGAACACTAAAAATCTTGAGGGATGAGCATGACTTCTCACACTAACCATGACATGTATTAAATGAACCATATTTCTTAACCATATAGTCATGTGTCACTGGTCATGGATGTTTGAGTTATGACCTGGTCTAGCCAGCACATTGTATTCTTGGTATGTGGCCACTTATGTACACAGGTACTTTGTTCATATAGGTTGATGAAATATATGTAATTATACTATATATATATATAGTATTTCCATATTTATATAATGTTACACCTCAGATTCACACTAGTTGTGAGCCGAAGAAAGTAGACCCTCCAGGTGTCATATACTTACTTGAGGAAGATGGTTAATTATTTTAGCATTGTATTCCTAATATGTTTATCCTTTAACACTGTTTAGTTATGGTCACTTTATGGATTATGTGTATACAATGCTGGTGGTTTCCTATAGAGAGTTTTATCTCACACAATACTCAGGATTCCTTCAGTACTCAAAAATATTATATGATTCCATTCTGGATAAGGGAAAGGGCCCTACGATAATTTGTTGATATGCATTTATTATAGATGGATCATAGGAGTATAGGATTGATAATATTATTGAGATGCTAGTTGATTTCATTTTTATTATTTTTATAGTTTCAATATATGGTGGTCCCATGTTACCTTTCTTATACCTACATACCATGAATTTCATGTATATAACACAATATACTGGATTTTGACAATATTATCATTTTCTTAGTTATTTATGCTTCCATACTATCTTACTTATTCACTTTGTTTATGTATTATATATATGTAGTTTGTATATAGTTCTTTCTACTCTACCAAAATGATAAGAGGGTGTAGTATCCCAACTGTAAAACCATTACACCATCACTACATGTTGGTGGGCTCTTTCATACAACAAGGCACACTGGAGGCCATGAGACCCACCAGTTTGGGGAATATGTTATGTAGACCCCGAGTCGAGAGGGTACAACATAGTTATCAAGAAATTAAATAGATAATGTATTTAAAAAAAATATAAGATTGATTGTTTATTTTATGGGATTAAGACAATTCATTGAAGTTCACAAGTCTCTCAATCATTCTCATAATATGTGGATTTGTATCAGGTTCCATAAATACAAAGATAGAATTATTAAAATTGTATGGCCTCAAAGGGAATAAAGATCAAGAGAGGGATACTGAGTAGTCTAGTATAAATATTATACAAAGAGTAATAAGGGATAATTGTAACTTTATATTTTCTAAAAATGTGGAAAGAAACACCAAGAATCATGCATATTTGGAATGGGAGTTTGCTATAAGATGGAAAAAAGGATACCATTCCCATGATTATAAAGGAAAAAGAAGATGGAAATGTGAAATGATTCACTTTTGAGGAGATGAGACACAATGAAAATTATTTTCCAAATATCCAAGGAAATATTCCACATAATACAGAAAAGGATATAGGACAATCTTATGCATTCACAACAGCTAAGGTTGACATTTGTAAAAATAGATAACCACCCAAATCTATTTATGAGGTGAAATTATGAATATTTTATGGATGAAATTTTCAAATTATGGAAGAATGTAATTTCCCATTATTTTTTTACTTTTTTTAAATAAATTTAATCTCTTAAATATCTTTCATTGCACATAACATCAATTTTATAAAAAATAAAGATATATAATTATGGGGCTATTATGACATAGCTATTAATTTGGTGGGAATAGATATGAAACCCAATTTTTTTTAGAAATTTATAGAATAAAAATCATTTGTTATCAATTTATTATAAATAATAATAATAATAATAATAATAAGTTTTTATTTTCTATAAAAGATAAAATTTGGTTGAATATATGTAAATTCATTTTTTTATGAAATACAGTAACATCTGTAATATATTCAAAAAAATAACTATGCTATAAAAAGTTATATAAATTTTTTATGGACCAATGTTTTATATTATAATAAAATATAATAAAATATAATTTAGAACATATAAATTATAAATTATTTCATGATACATATGAAAATAATTTTCAATGTCGATGTCGTGATTTCATAATATTTGAAATGAAAAAATAGACACCTTATAAATATAAATTCAGAACTGAAATATCTTTTCACATAATTTTTATTAAATATCATTCATAAATTATGTTTTGGACTATTATTTGGGAATTTCTTACTTATATAACATGAATATTAAGCAAATTCTCATGAAATGCTTGTGTAAGGATTGAAATGTAAAAATAAAAAATTAAATATGTTATATTTGCCAGGATGTGAGTAATTATACATAATGAACAATTCTAGGGATTATCGTACTCAAATTTAATTTATTTTTATAATAGTAATTAATTTTTAATTTAAATATATGAATCAATTATATTATATGCCTTTGAAACCCTAACATTTCTTTTGTAAAAACCAAATACAAAATTAACAAAATGATTTTAATTAAAATAATTAAAATAATTAAATAAAAAAAATCTAAAGAAGTATTTTTATTGAGTATATTTCGACTATTATCATCAATTTTATGAAATTATTATCTATCAGATCCAATGTTTTTAAATTAATACCCTTATACTCTTTTGTAATTAAATGTCAAACTTATCAAAATAATGTTTTCAATATGTATAACATTTTTAATGTGTGGTTATCCAAAAGATATATTTTACCATAAGTATTCTCCAGAAATGTAAGATAATTATACTAATCATGTTAATTTATTTTTAAATTTTAATGAATAAATAGTTACCTAAATTTTTTTCACATCAATGAGACAGAAATTATTAAATTAATTTAAAAATAAAATAAATGGTATTAAAAATATTAAAATAAATATAATTTGATATAATTAATATTATATAAAAAATTTATTGGTGAATATAAAGTATTAGGGATGTATCAAATGTATATTCATGACGATATATTATTATCATAATATTCTTAATGTAAATGTAATGAATACTATAAATTTTGAGAATAATAATATTATAGAAAATTAATATGTTATTAACTAATTTAAAAATCATAAAAATATTAGATTAAATAATGTGATATTATATGGTTGAAAAATTCATCCCATGTTCATTTATATGACATTTTATATTCCTTGGCTCTATAATAGGCTAATTATTTTTTAATATTTTGAAGAATTCCAAGACATCCCCTCATCGCAATTATAAAATGGAACTACCTCCCTCAACTATTCATAACACATTCAACCTTCTAGATCAATTAAAACCTATCCATTTAACTTTATAAAATCCTTATCCATTTTTTGAGGTCATTTACTTCCAAAAAGGCCAACCGTAGAGTCCCTAAGAGGTGATTCGAAGAATGATTCTTTAAGAATAGGTAATCAACTTTACCAACGCTTTCAAGTTTATTTCATCCTATAAATCCTTTTCATGTGTTTTTTCCATCCTAAAATAATAACTCCAATATAAAAAATATATATATATATTTAATTGTGATTATCGTAAAACAATATTCGATTTCCTTTTCATCCTATGAAAAATGAAAACATCGCATGTGCATATGTACATCATACCGTCCCCACATTGAGATATAATTCTATTTTCATAACCACTTCACTTAGACGTTTATAATGTTATCAATAGTGTATATATATATGATAATTATGACATTGACATTGAATCTATAAAATATATTTTCCAACCACTTCTTTATCCTCCCTACAATTTAGAAATGACATCATCGCTCGTGCATACATACTACATACTGTCTCATGAAGAGATGAGAATCATTTTTAATGTTAAAAATAAAGTAATGGTTCTCAAAATGTATTTAATGATAAATAAATTAATATTATTAATATTTATATGTTAAATTTATATCATATTCAACAGAACAAGTGAATTCCTGAAAAAACTAGCTTAAGAAAACAATGAAATCAACACCCGAAATAATAAAATTAATTAAATATTATTAATAAACAAGTGGAAAAAAGTTATATGGGTAACATATATGATATCATAAATTTTATTATAATTCTAGTATAGGTTTATAATATTTTTAAAACTAATATACAGTAGGTTTGGACATATATAGTGGAAATTAGAGATAAGGTAAGTGTTTCCTTCCATACATCTTTTTATGTGGGACATATACCTTATTCACCACTTATCTAATTTATGTTGTGTATATTCTATCCATGAATTCCTTTTGTGGTAATTATTATCCATTTTATTAGGATTTATTTACCCATATCATATTCTTTCTTTCATGGGTCTTGTGAATCAAATGACACCATAGCAGTGAGGGATTATTTCAAAATCTCATCGTTATTTAATATTGTTTGTGATTATGTCTCCAATGGGGAATATTTATCTTCCTTGTTCATGGGTTCTTAAATTTTATTTTAAATTCTCTTACATTTATTTTAATTCATTTTTTCCAATATTATAAATTTTAAAAAATGTTTTTAGGGGAATCAATTTATTTTTTTTTCATAACAATTCTCGTTAGGATTTTATCAAAAAGGAAATTAGAATAATTGTTTTAACATGTAGAGTATGAAAACTGTTGGGAAAAAAACCCTCAAGGTAACATTGCAGTATTTTTGGGTTGATTGTGTTTGTTGACAAAGAATGTTTCCATGGAGAATTTTCGAGTTCCCGAGATGTTTTTGACAAACCACGTTGACAAAGAACCATGACAAAGGAATAGACGATTTGGAGGCGGTACAAAAGACCAGTACATGGTGGCATCGTTTCCTAGTGTTTGCCAAATTTTTGGGGTCCTAAATTTGGAATTTGAAGAGCATCGCGAAAAGAGGATATTCTTGAAGATCATATTTTTATATGGTAAAGGCATGAGTTTTCGTGAAGATGAGATGCATGGATTGGATTTCGTGAAGACCAGGATAATGGAGGCGGTGATGCTTCGCGATTACGTCAATGCTTCATGAATGGAAGAGTTGAAGCACATCATGGCGGTGAAGGGATTTGCGAGGGAGCTTCGCGGCGAAGGCACGAAGGAATGTTGATGGTGATGCTCCGTGATTACGATGAGCTCCACGATCCGAAAATTGTCGAGGTGCTTCGCAATTTTGACAGAATTATGGCGGAAACTTCGGAGCTTCGCGATTGGCGATGACGTGGTGTGGACTTCGCGCAAAAAGTTCGAGGGTCGGTGGAATCGCCTATAAATATAGGCTGACCCCCTCGAGAGACGTAGAAATAATTTTCAGAGAAAATAATTTGCTCTCGGTTCGCGAAGGTAGTTCGCGCAGCCTGTGTGCTTCGCAAAAGAAGAGCTTCACGGCGGCAATTGTAGCTCCGCGAAAGTTGCGAGCTCCACATTGGCTCAGTGAGCTTCATGAGGGAAGTTGCTCTGCAATGACTTGAGCTTCGCGGTAGTGCTTCGCGAGATTTCTTCGTGAAAAGGCAGGAGCTTCGTGAAGGCTTGTTTGAGCTTCCCGAAATTGGGAGCCACGCGAAGTAGGGTTCTTTGCGAAGGTGTTTCCATAGGTAGTTGCCTAGTGTTCAGAGGCAAGGTGGTATTCATCTGTGGATAAAAGTTGGACTTCAACAGATCATCTATCAACAATTGAGGATTTATTCATTCATTCAAGTGAAGAGACCTGTAGGTCTATAAACTGTGAGTGGATCCCTTCCAAGTCCAGTGAGCATAGGAAGAGGAAAAAGGTGATCCTCTCAACCGATAGTGATCCAAAGAGAGAGAAACAGGGAGTGACCCTTGGGAAAGCAGTGAGCTAACTCTAAACCTTGTAAAGGCAGTGAGCCTAGGCATGGAAGTGATCTAGCCTAAACATTGTAATCCACATCTAGTGAAGAATAGTGGAATTTGGTACGACCGGAAACTTGTCGGCGTATGCTCCTTGGACGTAGCCCAGTGAGGGTGAACCAAGTAAAAATCTTTGTGTCTGCCTGTTTGCTTCCCTGCATTACATTTAAAGTATCATCATCAGATAAAGAAGAAAAGAAGTGTTTATAATAACCACACGAGTGAAAACAAAGTGACCCTTGTAATAAAGAGGTCAAGATCCAGTGGGGAAGGAAGAACTTTGCGAAGGAATATCCATACCCTGATTCACCCCCCTCTCAGGGTATATAGGCCCCGATTGGTCCAAACAATTGGTATCAGAGGGTAGGTTTCTTTTATCAGATTTGTTTTCTCTAACTTGGTTCAGTCGATTGCTGATGTTAAAGATATAATCTGCTCTTATTATATTGTACCATGGCAAAGGGAAGAACATCAATGAATAAGCAGAAAGCTAATGGTATTACCCACTGTGGAAGTGTCAATAGAAAGAGTGTGATTTGGTTAAAGGAATCATGTTGTGAACAGAATAATGGTTTGAATGAATCAAACTATGAAAATACATACTCATTCAATGATGTTGGAAGAATGAGTAAAGAACCTGATTTCCCAAGTGATGTTGGAACCACTGATGACGAAGAAACACAAATAAGTCCAAAAGTGGAAGTTGTCCACAAGGCAAAGGAATTGGATCAGAAATTGGATAAAGAAGTTAAATATAAAAATATCAGAATCCAAGTATTGGAAATTGAGGTCAACAAGCTAAGAGGATTAAATCAAAGGCTTATTGATGTGGCTACTGACCTAAAGGAGAAGAATGATTCTCAAGGTGAAGAACTACAAAAGATGGCTAAAATGAAAGGAAAACAAAAGGATGGTGATTATGAAGAGAAAAAAAAGTCAGATGAAGTTCGGAATCTGAAAGCTAGAAATGATGATCTAGCAACACAGTTGTCTGAAGAAGTTCGGAAGAATCAAATGATACAACAAGATAATGAATCTGTCTCTGAAAATGTTGCTCAAGAAAAATGTAAGGTGAAGGAGAAAAGTGGCATTGTGGAAAATCTCACATGGGAACTTGAAGATGAGTTGAGTAGCCAAAAGAATATCAGAAAATAACTTAATGATCAACTTGTGTCAAGAGATAAAAATATTCAGAAACTGGAGGAAGAAATAGAATTGGTCAAGAAAGAAATGGAGAAATCTAAATCTGAAGATAAACCCAAGTTGAAGGATGCACTGCACTTATTATTTGATTATCCTTTGGCAAGTGATGATAAAATGAAATCCAAATATGCTACATCAGAGGATAAGCATGAAAGTATTGTATCATCCCAAAGGCCATCCATTTTGGGAAAATCTGGAATTGGATATGATGATCCCACTACTTTGCGTGATAAGAAAAATGCAGTGAAAATTTCCAGAAGTAAGGAAAATACTGTAGGTGCTGGAGATAGGCCTAAGAGGACATTTTCAAGAAGAAGTGATGACATGTGCTATTTTTTATGGATTCATGGTCACACATCAAGTTTTTGTTCAGAGTTTCAGGAATACATTTCATATTGTGAAAATAGAAAATGTACAAAATATGAGAATAATATGAAGCGTCATGAGAAATTAGAAAGAAGAGTCTCTCAGAGGAAAGCATTTGTTAGATGCTATTAATGTAGAAGAATGGGACACACCATGAGTATGTGTCAGGAAGCTCAAGAGCTCAATGTTAGAGGAAGAACTCAATATACATCAACATCTTGACAAATAATTGATGAAATGAGGTATGCATTTGATGGAACATGTTTTATATGTTCTGGTTATGGGCATTTGGCAAGACATTGCAGCAAAAAGAAAGCAGGAAAGGAAAAAGAACCTGAAAAGAGATCTCCACCATAGGAAGTGTACAAGAAAGAAGCCTATACTAGGAGAAAAAGTGGTAAAGAGAAGAATAGGCTTAGAGCCTCGGGGAAATCAAATGGAGCTGAATGAAAGGTGTATCAGTCACCTCCTCTATCATACTCACAATAGCTCTCAAGGAGAGAATGTGAACAAACCTGGATGATTAAGGGGAGATCTAGTCCAGTTGTGATAAAGAATAATGAACATTCAATGGAGTACTCACCACCGGGGAAAAATAGTGTGGTTACTCACACATCTGATAAAAGAAAGATGAACAAAGAATGTATTGAAAAATTTGTATGTCGTGTTCCACAGCGAAAAGTGGAGGAAGGTGCAAGATCCTTTCCAATGGTGGAAGAAGCAGGGGAAGATGACAAGTAGAGAGGTTCATAACCAGAGAAGGAATCAAGGGAAATGGAATTTTGGTGGAACATCAAAGACATAAATGTGTACTAGTGGGTTTAAACTCCAAATGGTGAAAAAGTCTAAGTCTGTCGAATCTACATATCAGAGAAAGGCTCTGAATATGGGTAAAGAATGCTTAGTCATATGGCCAGAGCAGTTGAAGTTAGCAAGGCAACTAGAAGAAGCAAGGAAAGAGTGTGATGCTCTATAAGAAAGAATCAAAAGGTTGACCCATCAGGATCAACCATAATCCTCATCTTGATGATTCCGGAAAAGGCCCCTCTCCCCATGAATATAAATGCAATTAACTGATGATTCATGTATTTCAGGTTTTAGGGAGATACAATACAAGGGGAAGTATCATCTAAAGATTCATAGTGTAGTAGTGATATGATTCAGAGTTTCAATTAACTCAAATCAGGTTCCAAAGTTGAAGAATAAAGGGATCAACAGAGCACAATAAGAAATTATTGTGTTATTAACTTCATCTCTTGTTTCCTACACCGAGTTCCAACTCAGTAAGATTAGAGATTTTGTTAATGTCTCAATTTCGAGTGCCAGACTGGTATAAATGATGTAGGTGGAAATTGAGAATAGATGGTGCAAGAGAAGAAGAATTTTTATGGGCCAACTGGCAGATCAGATGAAGCACAGTGCAGACAGATTTTTGAATTCATGAAATATGACTGCAAAATGTCTATGATTGGTGAGATGATGTCTTTCCTCGGTCTACAGGTGACACAGGGAAGGAATGGAACATAAATTTATCAATCCGAATACGTCAATGAGGTTTTGGAAAGATTTTTAATGGGCGATTCAAAGGAGATGAAGAATCGGGTTGGTACCCGGATGAAACTGCCCAAAGATGAGGATGGAAAGGTAGTTAATATCACTGAATACAGGAAAATCATTGGAAGTTTGTTGTACTTTACTACAACAAGGCCTGACATTGTATTTGCCACATGTCAAGTAGCAAGATATTAGAGTGATCCCAAAGAAATCCACATGCTTGCAGTGAAAAGAATACATCAGTATATCAATGTCTTGGTGGATTTTGGCTTAACATATAATGACAAATCTCAGATAGAGTTATTGGGATATACTGATGCAGAATGGGCCGGATCAGCAGATGACAGAAAATCAACATTAGGAGGTGCATTCTATCTTGGTGGATTCTGTATTTCTTGGCTAAGAAAGAAGCAATATTGCATTTCATTGAGCACTGTAGAAGATGAGTATATTGTGGCAACTCAAGCGTGCACACAATTATTGTGGATGAAGCAACAACTTGATGATATGGGAGTTGATGTGAAATCTCTGATCGGAATCCAGTGCAATAACTCAAGTGCTATAAATCTCATCAAAAATCTTGTCCATCACTCAAGGAAAAAAGCACATTGATATCAAATATCATTTTATTAAGTAGAAGGTTGAGCAGGGAATCGTGAAGTTGGAGTATGTGCCTACAGAGCTACAGGTTGCAGACATTCTGACAAAGGCTTTACCCAAGGAAGCTTTTGAGAGACATCGACTGGCTCTGGGAGTTCAGTCGACTCCTCACACTTGAAATAGTGTGGATGTGGACCCCCCCCCCCTCTCCCCGCAGTATGGTGTGTTTTTATCTACTATGTTGATGGTTTTTCTTACCAATGTCTCAGACCTAATAGGAGTTCCCTTTGGGTTTGTTGACAAAAGGGGAGAAATAGTGACTCCTCAAGGGGGAGAAACTGTGGCTTTTAAAGGGAGAAAATGTCTTTGTCAAAGACACGGGGAGAAGCTGACAGGTGGAGCAGCTAGATAGGGGGAGTTTAAGGAGAAGACATAATGGGGGAGTATTAAATCTAACGATGCTAGAAGTGATCGATCAAAGAATAGAAATCACGACAGCTGAGGATTGTGATAAAAGCATAACAGTGGTATTGGAATGGTGAGAGAAGGTCTCCAGCTATCATCAATTGGTATCAGTGTGGTTCAACAATTGGTATCAATTTAAGAATTGGTATCAGGTTGGAATCGACAATTGGTGTTTGACATGAAGTGATTCATTGATGAACTTTTCATACTACTCTTGTTTCTCATGCAGAGCATTGCTCATGTGGGATTAGAGTACGTGTTAAATGAATCCTTGAACGCTATCAGAATCGAAAGAGGAGAATGGTGGTAGCAGCTGGAAGAAGACTCAGTGAGGTATCAACGTGCAGAAAATCATTCTGAGAAGAGTTATGAAGAGTCGTCAACAAACCCAAAGGGGGAGATTGTTGGGAAAAAATCCCTCAAGGTAACATTGCAGTATTTTTGGGTTGATTGTGTTTGTTGACAAAGCAGGTTTCCATGGAGAATTTTTGAGTTCCCAAGAAGTTGTTGACAATCCACGTTGACAAAGAACCATGAAAAAGGAATGGACGATCTGGAGGCGGTACAAAAGAGCAGTACAAGGTGGCGCCATTTCCCAGTGTTTGCCAAATTTTTGGGGTCCAAAATTTGGAAGTTGAAGAGCATCGCAAAAAGAGGATATTCTTAAAGATCATATTTTTATATGGGAAAGGCATGAGTTTTCGTGAATATGGGATGCATGGATTAGATTTCACGAAGACCAGAAAAGTGGAGGTGGTGATGCTTCGTGATTACATCAACGCTTCGCGAATGGTAGAGTTGAAGTGCATCGCGGTGGTTAACGAATTTGTGAGGGAGCTTAACGGCAAAGGCACGAAGGAATGTTGACGGTGATGCTCCGCGATTACGACAAGCTCCGCAATCTGAAAATCGCTGAGGTGCTTCGTGATTTTGACAGAATTCCGACGGAAACTTCGGAGCTTCGCGATTGGCAATGACGTGGCGCGGACTTCCCGCGGAAAGTTTGAGGGTCGGTGTAATCGCTTATAAATAGAGGCTGACCCCCTCGAGATAAGTAGAGATAATTTTCAGACAAAATCATTTTCTCTTGGTTCGCGAAGGTAGTTCGCGTAGCCTGTGTGCTTCACGAAAGAATAGCTTCACGGCGGCTATTGTAGCTCTGTGAAAGTTGCGAGCTCCGCGTTGGCTCAGTGAGCTTCGCGAGGGAAGTTGCTCTACAATGACTTGAGCTTCACGGTAGTGCTTCGCGGTAGTGCTTTACGAGAGTGCTTCGCGAAAAGGCAGGAGCTTCGCGAAGGCTTGTTTGAGCTTCGCGAAATTGGGGGCCCTGTGAAGTATGGTGCATTGCAAAGGTGTCTCAAAAGGTAGTTGCCTAGTGTTCAGAGGAAAAGTGGTATTCATCTGTGGATGAAAGTTGGACTTCAACAAAGCATCTATCAACAGTTGAGGATGCATTCTTTCATGCAAGTGAAGAGACCTACATGTCTATAAACTGTGAGTGGATCCCTTCCAAGTGCAGTGAGCATAGGAAGAGGAAAAAGGTGATCCTCTCCACCGACAGTGATCCAGAGAGAGAGAAATTGGGAGTAACCCTTGGGAAATCAGTGAGCTAACCCTAAACCTTATAAAGGTAGTGAGCCTGGGCATAGAAGTGATCTAGGCCGAACATTGTAATCCACATCTAGTGAAGAATAGTGGAATTTGGTACGACTAGCAACTTGTCGGTGTATGCTCCTTGGACGTAGCCTAGTGAGGGTCAACCAAGTAAAAATCTTTGTGTCTATCTATTTTCGTCCCTGCATTACATTCAAACTATCATCATCAGATAAAGAATAAAAGAAGTGGTCATAATAATCACACGAGTGCAAACACAGTGACCCTTTTAATAAAGAGGTCAAGATCCAGTGGGGCAGGAAGAACTTTGTGAAAGAATATCCATACCATAACTCACCCCCCCTCTCAGGGTATATAGGCCCCTATTGGTCCTAAAAAAAACAATTTATAGAGTTTATGAAAAATAAAATTATATAAAAATCTATTATATTATTCAAAGGTTATTTTCATTGAATATTATTTTGAAATTTTTTTGATATATTTTAGTTTTAAAATTTTCATTTCAATTTTAAAAGGATATTTTCTTCAATAATGTTATTAAATATATTTTTATTCATAAATGATGTCAACCCTTTAATATAGATATAAACCATTGGTGATATGTTATATTAAGATCATCCTAATTATTTATACGGATGTTTTGTGATCATTTTTACAGAGTATGAACTATTTTGATTTTATTCAACATATTACTCTTGATGGTTCATGATTATGTTTATTGAATGGGGAATGTATTTACCTTATCTATGATTGTTTCAATAAAAATACTTATATTGTAAATTTTCTTCCCTTTCATATTAGGAATTAATTTCACATAATTAGTGACTGATATGGCCCTCTATATCTCTTCGATGCATCAATAGGTCTAATAAATGAAACCAGACTTGGTTTTGTCTTAGGCCTTACCCATTAAAGTAGATTTTGTAGATAATGACTTGATGTTATGTTATATATGACACAAATTATGAATTTCATCATTATGAGATTATTTGTTTATATTGTATGGATTATTAAATTATTATAATTTACATGCTAATTTTTTATTCTCATTTGATTATTTATATAGAATCATTTTACCAACATTTATTCATTCCATATTATGATCATGATTACGTTTAAATGGCATTTGTTTAATTCATTCACCTTAACATATTATTTTTTATTTTTCATTCCCTATTTCTTCCACTATACTCGTACCCTCACATAGAATCTAATCTGACCCCTTTATTATCTTTCATTTTCACCATAATGGAAGTAAGTTTATTATGAATAACATATGGGATAATGGTTGGATTATAAGGGTATTTCAAATGGAGTTACCATTTTTTGTTTTGTATTTTATGACACGAGTATATTTATAATTTTTAAAATATATTAAACTATGAGGTCCAATGGGATGGTATCACTTTTACCAAGTACCAATGTATTAATGTTACCATTGATTTTGGGCTACTGTGGTTGGGGTCATTATAGTGGTCGGTCAAGTTTCTAGTGACTTTGGGTGTGTGTGTAACAACTATATGTTTTTGGATTTCACTACAGGAACATAGATAATTCATCCTACTACGGGATTTTCTTAGAGGGCTATGTGGAAACTCAATGGTTTTGGAAAATCGAGGTTGAACTCCAAAAAGGTTAAACTATAATTATGGGTATATTTGAATTTATATTATAGGTGGATTCGTTAGAGGTGTAAATCAATTAATGGTATCTTCAATTGAGTTTTAGTAATTGGAATGGATATACCATGGTCTCTTTCCTATGGGATGAACCAAGATTTCATTAAATGATGTTATGGATGATTTCGAACGTTGGGTGATTGATTAGGTGCCAAACCTTGTTTTGATGATGTCCTTTTGTGTGGGGATTAATGTTAACTATATATAGATTTTTTGATATGGTAACTAAAATTTAGGGAGGGGTGGTCACGTGGTTAGTATTGATCATGATGAACATTGGGGTATTGGATGTAAGCATCATAAATTAATTGAGTATGTTAATACTAATAGACCTGGATCCATTTTTGGTTGTGTGGGTGGGAATGTGGACTTAGAAACGGTGATGTATAAATCATGGGATATTGAGTTGATTTTTGTGATGGTTCATATTAACTAAAGAAAAAAAATATTTATGTTGATGTGGGTATGGTTTGAATGTGGTGGATATGTACAATATCATTCGATGTAGGTTGATGGGTTTTTTTGGGAGATATTGGAAGTCATTTTCCATGAAATCAATGTGGGAGCATAGGTTCTTCAGGATAAAATTTCTACTAGGTTTTGTGTGATAGATAATTGTGCTTATGTTGTGAATCACTTGAGTCATGTTGAAATAGATAGATTTGTATGTAAGTGTTTGTCTGAAAGGGAATCTTCTATCAAGGCTTCTTGGCACCAAGTCGTGAGGCTATAAAGATTTTTGGATGAAAATACCAAATTATTCTGATGTCATTTCTTCATAAGACATTTTTGCGTGAGGAAGTCTAGGACAAACAAGTGGGTTATAGTTTCCCTATAGTGAAAGTTCATATCAGGTATGAATTGGTGGTCGTGGTATTCTTCAACATCAACATAATGTACTCTCTGAATAAAGATAATCTTTTCCTATATGATAACATCTTCATGAGTATACTGAGAGGGAATTGAATATATTATAGGCTACATAAATATTTTCTTTTATTAATTAATGGAAATTTTTGATGGTTTCACCCATAGAGAAATATATGTAATTTTATGTGGTGGTAAGTGACCATCATCCTTATCTGAATGATATTTGTGTGGGGTATTGTTGGTTAGTGAATGATAATTTTGCCATCCTCAGAATATGGTAATGTTATATGGTCAATGTTTCACTTTTTCTATCAAGTTTGGGTTATATAGACATGTCCACTTCCTGTGATCTATAGTTATTGGAGTGCAATCCATGTTGGTTGGAATTGATTTGGCGGGGTAGTGAAAAAGACACTCCAATGGTTGGGAGTAATATTTTATTAGTAGATGTGTATATTAGACCATGAGTTGTATGTGGTGGTATCTAAATTCAAAATAACAAACATATAAGGAGTATGTTTGAATTCATCAGAAAAAACCAAGTGGGAATTGGATGTGGTGCTTGATCTTTCTGAGTGCTAGCTCTGGGCATTGGGTGGTTCTAAAAGTAATCATGGGTGTTTTCTTATATATGTGTTTGTGGGTGTTGTAGAGCATAATGATGATTTTGGAAGAAGTGGAAGCTTGATAGTTGAATTTCATCAGATTTCCAGGATAGGCTCTAGTGGGTGTGTTAAGATGGTTGTTGTATTCATTATGTGATAAGTAATCATGGAAAGTAATAGTGGTAACATGATTAAACTGGGAGAGGGGTGTTTTTTTATGTTTCTATTGGGTATGGATTGGCCCTAGAATGAGAATAGAGGGATTGTAGATAGTTGAAAACCGCATATAGCTTGACGTTTTAGAGTTGGAGGACTAATACTAGTAATGGGAACATGATATTAAAGAAAATCTGGTTTATTCTTGGTTTTTTAATGGATGACGGGTATACATGTTTCTATATTCATTTAGATCGTAGGGATGGGTAAAATTTTAATATGGTGTTCAAGTCGAAATTTTAAAAAATCTAGTGGGGAATTGTTTTGGGTATATTTATGAAGCATGAGTTCAATATTCTAGTTGTCATTTATAAATATATAAAATACCAAACATTAAATGTTGGTGAATATGATATCAAGAGTATAGTGTGTAGAACCATAATGGGTTAGTGGTCGGTTTACATGGTGATAATTATTTCAGGTTTTTTGTCTTTTCATATGTTCCAACTTTTTGTTTTGTTTTGGAAACATGCATTAGTTTGAGATTTAAATTTGCAATTTTTTTAATATAAAGGTTTTTCATTTTCTGTGTTTCAGTTTTCTGGATATTGAATGAAGCAACTAGGCCTCAAATTGGGGACCAACATAGGTTGTTTAATATGGTTGGATAATCATATGTTCCATCATATGATGTCATGTGCATTTAAGTTATTGAGATTGAGGGGAAGTCAGACTAGAGGTGTACCGATTGGATCTCCTATAGACGTGTAGTATTTTGATCACTGATATCCTTATTTCATAGTTTTAATGGTATTACAAAACTTTTTCCATGGTTTTTTTTGTTTTTATAGATGATTATGTGACAAACACATCCATTGGAGAGCCTTTGAATTGTAATGCATATCGTAGTGAAAAGGTTTATGGGGTATGACCATGGATTCGAACCTACTGTTGTGGTGAAATGGCTATTTTAAAAAGAAATACTCAAAAGGTGGAATGCGAAATTCATGCCTAGTTCCTTGAAAACATCTCATTGGTGGATTATTAAGGAATTGAAGTGAAGTTCAAGGAGAAGATGTTGCAATTTTGGGAGGTTGTAAGGTCTCAGTATTTGAAAAGGTATTTAATTGTCTTAAATTTTGGTAAAACTCCCCCTAAATGGGTTAATCAATTTTTCACATTAGTAGGGAAGGTATTAGTGGTTTCAAAGGGGTTCAAGGAATGTAAAATACGGAAAAGTTGACAATCAGTGGTGGGATCATGGTCGGCTCAGGGTTAATGGTAACTATATGCACATCAAAAGTGGTTCCATGGATAAGAAAACTATGCGAGGTGTCCCAAGAGACAATACAAGATGATCTGCCCTTTGGAATGTGGTGAGTTCATATACACCACATGTTTTTTTAAATGATGACGGTGTCCATGAAAACTATACAACTTATTTTCCTCTTACATGGGAGGAACTTCACCATTCGCACATGGGTTGTAAAACCCTAGGGCAACACAATGGATCCCTTTAAAAGTGAGAAAATTACCATTTTACATTCTCATTATCTAAGGTTCATCCACCATATTTCCTCCCTATTCAACCACCAATAGGATAATGTGATAATTACATTATTCAAACCTCTCCATTGAAGTTTCACCTTCAATTCATATGTTTTTAGAGTGTCTTTAGTAGTGAATCGATGATCTAGGTATGTCTTTGACTCTTTTTAATTAAGTTTTCTAGAATATTATTTTTTTTGTTATATCCTCTATTTATAAATGTCATGATCCCTATTCCTAGTGGTTTCCTTTTCTTTGTGTTTTATGCCATTTTTGTTCAAATTGAGGTCTAGTGATGGATGAGTGATTGTCTACGAGCATGGGGAACATTATATAAATTCATTTTCACATTTTCTTGATATTTCTATTTTGTATGAGGTTGTTCCCTTGGGTTTACCTACTTCATTTTTATGTCTTTGAAAATGAAAATTGAATTACGAATTAAATTTATGTGAAAGACCCTTCACGACCCCTATTGGGTCTATTGATGATTTAAGAATGGTCCTATGGAAACTCATGGTGTTGGTCGGAGTGGACACTCAAGAGGGGGGTGAATTGAGTTCCAATTAAGATTTCTATTTAAAAACATTGTCTTAAAATCCCCCAAATAAAACACATAATTAAACTGTAGTGAATTTATATCAAAATAAAGGTTCGGTTAGGTTCTCAAAGGATTGATTATTTCCCAGTTAATCAAATCAGAAGAATTGATTATCTTTTGAAACTAACTTACTGATTTACAACTAATATAAACACTTGCGAGTTTATTTATCAAAGTGACTTTAAAACAGTTTTGGTTTTAAAGTAGTTTGTAGTGGAATAAAAATAACTTTGAAAACAAATAAGCACAGATGGTTTAACAAAGAGGCTCAGTCTCAAGCTGAGATTTAGTCCTCTAAAAACTTTATATAAAAGTGATACACACCCTGGATCAAGGATTACAACAGTATACAACTGTCCAGGTCCAAGTCCTCTACCACTGTTATCCGTGGGAACAAAAACAACAGAAAACCAGCTGTCCAGGTCACGCACGACCTCTAACACTCTCCCAGTGGGAAATAAAAGATGCAAGAGTTTGAGTGAGGATTTAAATATACTCCAGTTAAAGTACAGGAGAAATTGTTTGTGTAAAATACAGCAGATAACACACACTGCTCAATATTTAAAAAGATAAATCACAGAGGCAAAGATTTAGAGTTTAGAAATGGATCTAGTGATTGCAGTGCAGCTCTGGACTCCTTTGGATTGATCAGAATTGGTTCTAAGTCCTCTTCTGGTTTTTTTATGGAAAACAGAGTGTCTTCTGCTTCCTTGACTTCCAGGTTCAGAGATAGAGAAAAAGTAGTCGATGAAGTTTTGTGTTACATTCTCATTCTTAGCTCTTCACTGGTATGCAGTGATGAATGAGTTCTTCATGTAAGTTTAGTCGTCTCATTTCATTCACACTCGGTTGGTCTTCCAGCACACCTCATGGTGTATATCTCTGTGTATTCGTCTATGTCTGTCACTATGCAGTAGCACATCCTTCCTTTATTTAAAACCACGAGCTCCGGAAAAAGATGATTTACTTTTTGCAGATACGAGGTACGATTCCCTGACAACCAACAACACACATTAAATAAATGTCAGTGTATTAAAATATACCTGATATGACCGTTGGTTGGATTAAATAATGATAAATAAATTAAAGCAGCATCGGGTTCTATCTCTGGAATGGTGGCTTTGGATATCGGTAGGCTTGTGTATCAGTAGGTCTGAGTATCGGTAGACTTGATGTGTAATGGTAGCTGGTCTTGTATCGGTAGCATTATATCGGTAGGCTTTGCATAACGGTGAACTTCGAGTATCGGTAGGCTTTGATGTAATGGTAACCTTCTTATATCGGTAGTGGTAGCTCTGTCTTGTATTGGTAGATCTATATCAGTAAGTATGTCTTGTATCGGTAGTTGTAGGTCTGTCTTGTATCGGTAGACTTTGATATATCGGTAGAATTCCTTTGATAAAAGTAGCTTCAACATATCGGTGGACTTGTGTGTGTCGGTATCTCTGTTCTGTAACGGTAGCTATTATCTGTAACGGTATCTATTATCTGTAATGGTAGTTATTATCTGTAACGGTGGACTTTAATGTAACGGTGACTAGTCTATATTGGTAGCTCTCTCACAACAGTAGACTTAACTGTATCGGTAGCTCTGTTCTGTTTAAGCATTCTATTGGCAGAATAGGTTAAGTCAGAGTGTACAAACATCTAGTAACCAAAAGACTAATATTTAAACATAGAACAATAGAACAATACTTAAAGCAAATAAATAACTAGATTCCTAAATAATTATTTAACATACAAATAATCATAATTGGGATTATCAAAATATAATAAAGCAACTAGATTCTCAGAGGGTTCAACAATCTCCCCCTTTTTGATAATCACAATTTATGCCAAAGAAAAATTGAAATAGTATCAGAGGAAAAAGTGGAATAGAAATTAGCCTCATAGGAAAAGGTTCTTTTGTTTTTTTCAGAACAAAACTTCCATATTCCTCCCCCTTTCAATTATACTGCAAGATTCTCTCTTAAGTCTGTTTCTCAAGTCACAGTTTCTCATTCCCCCTTTGTGTGTTGCTCCCCCTTTGGTAACTCTTAGGTCTCATTTCTTATTTGCTCTCATTGGATCATTTTCTCATTTTCTCCCCCTTTGTGATTAACAAAAAGAAGGGTAGCAGAGAAAAGATAAAGATTATTAGAGAATAAATGACAAAGTAATAGAAACTCAGTAAAGTAGAGAATGAAGAGGAATTTCATTAATACAAAAGATACACAGATAAAATCAGGAAAAAAACACAAGTGAATCCCATCAAAAAGATCTAGAACCACTCAATCCCCCTCTGGAACAGGTGTCTTTCCCTTAGGATCATCAGAGGTTTCAGGTGCAGGGTCAGGAGAGGGTTTCAGAATAGCTGAAGGGACAACTGGTGGTTCAGCTATAGAAACTATACCAGATCTGAAATCGGTGCTTCTCTGAGTAATCATAGGTGTCAAGCTCCTGATGGCTTGAACTGGAGTCAATTGAGGAGTACTCCCAGAGGTAGAGGCAGGAAGTGCAGGAGGTACAATTACAGGTCTGGAATCCACATGCAATAATGGTAGCAGCAGATTCCTGAAATCCATTATAATGCTTCCTCCTCTCTCCATTGAAGACACAAAATCATCTCTATTTTCAATGAATTTATCCAAAGAAGGTGTAAACTCCCTGATCTTACTAACCTGTTCTCTGAAGACTTGGGTCACTGGAGGTAACTTCATATTTTCCAGTAAGAGCTTGAAATGGTTGGTCAGTTGATGCTTGGTATAAAACTTTTCAAAATAGGCATCCACCTTATTATTGATTTCCTCTTGAGAAGCAGTAGCTGCCCGCAGGTGATCACGAACAAAACTACTAACATTTCTAGTGGTAGAAAGAATCTGATTATTTGATGCACCACTGGGACTTGCGTAAGATAATTATTCCTGAAAAATAGTGCGGATCTGATCAAGGTTCACACTGGAGCTGGATGAGGGAAGAGGTCTCATTGAGAAGGCCACTATCTCCTTGAAGGATTGAGTCAGACTACTAACTACTTTCTGAACAAGTTCATCCTGACTTTTCAGATGTTCTTTGACTGACTTCTTCAAGGCCTCAAAAACTTTTACGAATTGCGTGACAAATTATTTGATATATCGAATGTTAGAGTTTACTTTAGTTTGAGAGCTATGCATGGTATTCAGAGAAGAAATCGATTGTCTCAAGGAAACTACAGCTCCTATCCAACTCTCAATATGAGTGTGGCACACTTTAAGTTCATCCATCATTTCTTTCACAGGACTGTATACACCATATCCAATGGATAACTCAAGGGATTGCTCCATGATTTTTATCTCATCAACCATACTTTTCTTCATTTCTGCCATTGATTCCCTTATTGCTTCTTTTAATTCAACTTTTAAGGACTCAAGGTCCTCCTTGGTTTCCACATTCTCAGCCATAGTGGGTAAGTTAACTGATTCCTTTTGGGGCTGGTCTTCCTCATCAGAGTCTCCATAAGAAATTCCAAGAATCATATATCATGGATCTGATGTCCAACCTTCAATGTCATATAGTACTGATACTGAGCCAAGATTATCCCCCTCACTTGGAACATTCTCCTGAGGTATCTCTTCCAGCTGTTCTTCCTGAGGTAATTCTGCAATTTCATCTACAATTGTAATAGATTCAATATCCATTTGATCTGAGTCATTAATGACTCTCTCATAAACAGGTGCTACTGCTACGACTTCCTGATCAGGCACTGTCCTGACTGTACTATCTATCAGAGGACTCAAACTGAGCTCTTTTTCAACATTTTCCTCATCATCTGCTTCACCTTCATCCTCCTTTTCTCCATTAACATCATGATCAGATTTGGTTTCCTCATCCTCCTCAAAGGTGTCCTTGAAAACATACTGGAATGCTTCTTCTCCTTCTTCTGTAGTATCCGTATCATTGTCCTTCACGACAGTTTCTCTCTTTGGTAGCCTTTTTGGAGGGCTAGCTGCTCCATAAGAAATAACTTGATGCACAAGACTAGGGGGTAAGTCTGGGTCTCCTCCTTCCTCTACTGATGTCTCTTCCTCCTCAGCTTCAGTATCACTGTAGACCGGTTCTGGCTCATCTGGTCCAAGACCAGGATCCCTTACATCCTTTGGTCTAGAAGGATGATCCACATGAGTATACTTGTCATAGATTTTTCCATCATCATTCACCCATGATTTTTTACAAGGATTCCAACTGACTTTCATGTATTTACAGATAGTTATTGTAATACAGAAGTTTTCCTTAACCACTACCAGCTCATCCTGAGGTCCAGCTACCTCTTTCACTTTTAGAATCAAAAAAATTAGCTTTGAGAAAAACAGTGCATTTGATTTGGACTTCGGTCTAGTCATATCTTCCATTTGAACCATAATCAGTCTATATAGATTGATTCTCACACTGTGCTTCAGAAAATATAACAGAGATATGTCTTGAAATCTCAAAGTAGAAAAATATCCTCTTCTAGGACTAACATCATATTGGATAAATTTCAACAACAGCTTATCTTCTCCTGCCATCTCTGCAGCAATAACCTTTCTAGGGGTCCCATTCCCTGTAAGCTCCAGCAAAGCATCTTCATATTGAAACACATCACTGGTCGAAGGTACAGACTTTTAGAAGAACACATAATCTCCTTCATGTGGAACTCTTAAGTTCCTAGCCCATTCTACTGATGTAAAAGATACTTCCTGACCATTTACCACAGAAATCACTCTACTTTCTTCTTCAGACTTTTCAAAACGAACAAATTCGTAGAACTGTTTCACCAGTCCTGGATAATAAGGTCCATTGTTGTTCGTGAAGCACTTAGTCCAACCTTGTTCTTCTAAAACTTTAAGAACCAAGGTCTTTCTCTCCATGAACCATTCTTCACACACTTCTTTCTCAACGACAATCTCTCGCTTTGAGAGATGCGGGTTTATTGGATTTCATCGAGCTATACTTCCACTTCCACTTCCACTAGTACTAGAATTCGTTACTTTCTGTCTTTTCGCTTGCTGCTCATTACTCCCATCTGTAACTTGGGATCTCTTGACGCAGGCCATTACAGATTCGAGGTTTAGGGTTTTGCGGCTTCAGAGGTTTAGGTTGGAGGGATTCGAACAGACGAGTTCGCTGTGAGATTGAGTGAAGTCTAGACGCGGGTTTTAATATCACTTATGATTCACAAATAAAATAAAACATATATATAAAAAAATTCAATGTCTCGGCTTTAAATAAGTTTAAAACAGCACGAGATATACCGGTAAAGTCTCCTAACAGTGAGGTCTTCTAACGGTGAGGTTTCCTAACGGTGAGGTCTCTTAACGGTGAGGTTTCCTAATGGTGATGTTTCCTAACTGTGAGGTCTCTTAACGGTTTAAGAGTAAGTTATCATTCCTAATTAGTGTCTAATGAAACTTAATCTTTCTGAACTCAAAGGCTTAGTGAAAATATCAGCTAATGGAAGTTCAGTGCCTATAAATTCAAGTGTTATATCACCTCTTTGATAATGATCTCTTAAAAAGTGGTGTCTAACATCAATGTGTTTAGTTCTAGAGTGAGACACAAGATTCTTTGCGATGTTGATCGCACTAGTGTTGTCACAGTTAATTGAAACATGCTTAAAATCAAATCCATAGTCCAATAAAGTGTGTTTCATCCATAGAATCTGTGCACAACAACTACCAGCAGCTATATACTCTGCTTCAGCAGTGGATAATGCAACTGAATTCTGTTTCTTACTACACCATGATACTAGGGACTTTCCATGTAAATGACATGTTCCAGATGTGCTCTTTTTGTCTAACTTACATCTAGCAAAGTCAGCATCCGAATAACTAATTAATTCAAATTTTTGTCCTTTTGGGTAAAACAATCCCAAATTAGCAGTATTTTTAAGATATTTGAAAATACTTTTAAAAGCAAGTATGTGTTACTCTTTAGGGTTAGCTTGAAATCTTACACACATACATACACTAAACATAATATCAGGTCGACTAGCAGTAAGATAAAGTAAACTCCAAATCATACCTCTGTAATTAGTTTGATCCACTGTTTTACCAGTTTCATCAATATCCAATTTACAGGTGGTACTCATAGGTGTATCACTTCCCTTGATACTATCCAAACCAAAACGTTTTAATAAATCCTTAGTATATTTATTCTGATTTAAAATAATACCATCTTTAGTTTGCAAGATTTGAAATCCAAGAAAGTACTTAAGCTCTCCCATTAAGCTCATTTCAAACTCATTTTGCATAACCTTTGAAAAATCAGCACATAAAGAATTTTTAGAAGACCCAAAAATAATATCATCAACATAGATTTGTACTATTAAAACATCTTTTGAAATCCTTTTTATAAAAAGAGTTGGATCAGCAATTCCTTTTTAAAATCCTTTTGAAATAATAAAATTTGTAAGTCTTTCATACCAAGCTCTTGTAGCTTGTTTTAAACCATATAAATCTTTATAAAGTTTAAAAACAAGATTTTGAAAATGATGATTTGAAAAACCAGGTGGTTGTTCTACAAAAACATCTTCAACAATAAAACCATTTAGAAAAGAAATTTTCACATCCATTTGATATAAATTGAAATTTAGATGTGATGCATAGGCAAGTAAGATCCTAATATCCTCTAATATAGCTATAGGTGCAAAGGTTTCCTCATAGTCAATTCCTTCTTCTTGATTGTAACCTTGTGCAACTAGCCTAGCTTTGTTTCTAATGATGTTTCCAGATTCATCAACTTTGTTTCTAAACACCGATTTTGTGCCTATGGTTAAAGTGTCCTTAGGTCTTTCTACTAATTTCCAGACTTTGTTTCTTTCAAATTGATTTAGTTCTTCTTGCATATCCATTACCCAAAATTCATCATTGATACCATCATTGATATTTTTAGGTTCTAACTGTGAATGAAAAGCTTGATGTTCAACCTGATTTCTTAGAGAAGCTCTAGTATGTGTTCCTCTATCTAGATTACCTACAATATCATCTAAAGGATGATTCTTTAGAATTCTAGTTGGTCTAGAAAAGGTAGGGATATAGATTTCAGATTCATCAACAGTTTGGGGTTTTTGAGATGCAGGTTCTGGGAAATTTCTAGAACTGGATGTTTTAACTGCAGGTCCACTTTCTTTATCATTAAGGTTCAAACCAGAGAGATCATCTTCAAGATTTTCAAGAAAGGTCTTAGGTTCATGTGGATCAGCTTCATCAAATTTTATGTGAAAAGATTCTTCCACACATTTGGTTATTTTATTGAAAACTCTATAGGCTTTACTAGAAGTAGAGTAACCTAGGAAAATTCCTTCATCACTCTTTGGTGAAAATTTGTCAAGATTGTCTTTAGTATTAAGAATAAAGACATTGCAACCAAAAACTATGAAGTAGTTAACCTTTGGTTTCCTATGGTTCCACAACTCATAAGGGGTCCTTTTAAGAACAGGTCTGATCAAGACTCTATTGATAATATAACAAGCTGTATTGAC
This sequence comes from Viscum album, assembly GCA_963277665.1. Lineage (NCBI taxonomy): Eukaryota > Viridiplantae > Streptophyta > Magnoliopsida > Santalales > Viscaceae > Viscum > Viscum album. The sequence goes on from OY728129.1 coordinate 1,623,575,069, forward strand.
ATCTTTAGCCCAAAAACAAACAGGTAGGTCATACTCATTAAGCATAGTCCTAGCAATTTCTTGTAGGGTTCTATTCCTTCTTTCTACTACACCATTCTGTTGGGGTGTCCTAGGGGCAGAGAAATTGTGACTATAGCCATTGTGTGAGCAGTAAGATTCAAAATCATGATTTTCAAACTCATGGCCATGATCACTTCTCAGGGTTTTAATCTTGAGTCCACTAAGGTTTTCTATAGACTTGGAATATTTTACAAAGCAAGAACAAGCTTCACTTTTGTGAGCTAGAAATTATACCCAAGTATATCTAGAAAAGTCATCTACAAGAACATAGACATAGTGCTTCCCAATTAAGCTAGAAACTCTAGAAGGTCCAAATAAATCCATGTGAACAAACTCGAGAGGTTGAGAAGTTGAAACTTCTTTCTTTGATTTAAAAGAAACTTTCTGTTACATTCCCTTTTGACAGGGATTACAAACTTTGTCTGCTGGAAATTCAAGTTTGGGTAGGTCTCTAACTAAGTTCTTCCTAGAAAATTTTCTAAGTGAATGTACATTGCAGTGTCCTAATCTTCTGTGCCAAAGCCAACACTCTTTATGAAAAACATTTAAACAAGTAATATTTTTCTTAGCTAATGAATTTAAATCAATAACATAAACATTTTCATTTCTTAAATCATAAAACACTAAAACACTTTTAGAATTAAAAACATTGCAAGAATCATTTTCAAATTTAACATAAAAACCATCATCACATAACTGAGAAATACTTAACAAATTATATTTAAGTCCATCAACAAATAAAACTTTAGAAATTAGTACTGAGTCAGTGTTACCAATCTGGCCTAAGCCGATGATTTTCCCTTTAGAGTTATCACCAAAAGTGACAAACCCTCCATCAACTTTGAATAAGCTTTTAAAGAATGATAAGTCTCCTAACATATGCCTTGAACATCCACTGTCCAAGTACCAAGGCTTTATACAGGAGCTCTTTAAGCAGGTTCCCTACAAAACAGATTTAGATAAGAATTGATTTTGGTACCCAGATCTTCTTCGGTCCAGACAGGTTATCTAATAAAACTTTTGGTACCCAAATTTGTCTAATGGGTCTCATAAACTTTGTAGAATCAACATATTTTGAAAGGTAAACCTTATTAGATACATAACCATGAATATAACTAGTTGAACCATATGAAGTTTCAGAACTATATACATTCTTTCCGGATTTTGGAATGAATTTAGTTTTGGTAATTTTCTTTTGTCCAGGTTGGTATCCTATACCAGTAGGGTATCTAGGTGCTATTTGCTTACCTAGAATTTGAGTAAGAGTATCTTTGCCATTGGTAAATTTCTCTAAGCCTTTCTTGAGTTTCTCATTAGATAATTTCTGTTCAGTGTTTTCTTTAAGAAACTGAGCATTCTTTTCCATTTCAATATCAAGATCAGATTTATTATTAATAGTTAAAGCATACTGTTTCTTTAAACTTTTGTATTTGTCTTTCAGATCATTACAGGTTTCTTCTAACATATCACAATATTCAAACAGTTCAGATTTTGACATGTTTTCTGAGTCAGAATCATCTCCAGAATAATATGAATTTAAAGTAGGAGTTTCAGATGTTACCTCAGAGGTGTTTGTCATAAAACACATGTTTTCCTTGTTTATAGATTCAGTCTCAGAGGCTTCAGATTCACTGGAGCTATCCTAAGAAGCGCTCCAATTATCCTTCATATACTTTTTGTTCTTACTGTCCTTGTAATCATATTTCTTCTTGTACTTCAGCTTTGGAAAGTCCGCTTTTATATGTCCCTTTCTTTTGAACTCATAGCAAACAACATCATCTGATTTGTAAGATTTCTTCCAATCCTTTTTCCAATGTCCCTTTCTATCATACTTACTTTTGTAATTTTATTTTCTGAAAAACTTCTTCTTCCTATAGAACTTCTTAAACATTCTGGCAATGTGATCCATCTCAGCATCACTGTCAGAAGCACTTTCACTGTCTTCACAGCTTGAACATTCATTTATATCTTGGAGCTTCTCCTTATCCTTTTTCTTTGAAGTTGAAGTCTTGAACGCAACAGACTTCCTTCTTGGTTTATCTTCTTCTTCTTTGTTCACTTTGAGTTCTTCTTCATACATCATCAGCTTGACAATTAATTCCTTGACTGGCAGTTCACCAATATCACACGACTCTCTAATTGAGACAGAAGTTCCTCTCCATCTTTCAGGTAGACATCTCAGAATTCTCATTATTTGTTCCTTTGATGGAACATCATTTCACAGAGAGATCATTGTGTTTAAAATTTCGTTGAACCTGAGATACATGTCAAAAATGGGTTCATCGGGCTTCATCTTAAAATTATCATACTTAATAGTATAAGTGTTCAATCTCATTTCCTTAACATTTGTTGTTCCTTCATGAGAAATAGCTAAGGTATCCCAAATTTTATAAGCAGTTTTACAAGCATATATTCTATTAAATTCCTCATCTTCTAAAGCACAGTACAGAGCATTCATGGATTTACAATTATTGTTGTAGGCTGTCTTAGTAGCTTCATTCCAAGTAAATCTAACAGTAGTAGGAATTTTATATTCTGATTCAATAGCAGTCCAAATATCAAAACCCATGATCTCTAAATGAATTTTCATCTTGATTTTCCACTGAGCATAGTTAGTGCCATTGAAAAATGGTGGTCTATGGGTAGAAACACCTTCAAGTCTATTATCCATGATATCTTACATAAAGAAAAGATTTTAAAGAGATAAAAATTTAGAAATAACATAAATTTTAAGAACTTTAAAATACAACTAAAATCACAGTTGAAAAATAGAGTACTTTAGAAAATATTTAAACAACCTCTGATACCAAATGTTGGTCGGAGTGGACACTCAAGAGGGGGTGAATTGAGTTCCAATTAAAATTTCTGTTTAAAAACTTTGTCTTAAAATCCCCCAATTAAAACACAGAATTAAACTGTAGTGAATTTATATCAAAATAAAGCTTCGGTTAGGTTCTCAAAGGATTGATTATTTCCCAGTTAATCAAATCAGAATGATTGATTAACTTTTGAAACTAACTTATTGATTTACAACTAATATAAACACTTGCAAGTTTCATTATCAAAGTAACATTAAAACAAATTTGGTTTTAAAGTAGTTTGCAGCGGAATAAAAATAACTTTGAAAACAAATAATCACAGCAGGTTTAACCAAGAGGTTCAGTATCAATCTGAGACTTAGTCCTCTCAAAACTTTATATAAAATTGATCCACACCCTGGATCAGGGATTACAACATTATACGACTGTCCAGGTCCAAGATCTCTACCACTGTTATCCGTGGGAACAAAAACAACAGCAAACCATCTATCCAGGTCACACACGACCTCTACCACTATCCCAGTGGGAAATAAAAGATGAAAGAGTTTGAGTGAGGATTTACAAATCCTCCAGTTAAAGTACAGGAGACAGTGTGTGTGTAAAATACAGCAGATAACACACAATGCTCAATATGTAAAAAGATAAATCACAGTGGCAAAGATTTAGAGTTTAGAAATGGATCTAGTGATTGCAATGCAGCTCTGGACTCCTTTGGATTGATCAGAATTGGTTCTAAGTCCTCTTCTGGTTTTTTTCTGGAAAACAGAGTGTCGTCTTCTTCCTTGACTTCCAGGTTCAGAGATAGAGAAAAAGTAGTCGATGAAGTTCTTGTGCTATGTTCTCGTTCTCAGCTCTTCACTGGTATGAAGTGATGAATGAGTTCTTCGTGTAAGTTCAATCGTCTCTTTTAATTCACACTCGGTTGTTCTTCCAGCACACCTCGTGGTGTATATCTCTGTGTATTCGTCTATGTCTGTCACTCTGCAGTAGCACATACTTCCTTTATTTAGAAGCACAAGCTCCGGAAAAAGATGATTTACTTTTTGTAGTTACGAGGTACGGTTCCCTGGAAACCAACAACACACATTAAATAAATGTCAGTGTATTAAAATATACCTGATATGACCATTGGTTAGATTAAATAATGATAAATAAATTAAAGTAGCATCGGGTTCTATCTCTGGAATGGTGGCTTTGGATATCGGTAGGCTTGTGTATCGGTAGGTCTGAGTATCGGTAGACATGATGTGTAACGGTAGCTGGTCTTGTATCAGTAGCTTTATATCAGTAGGCTATTCATAATGGTGACCTTTGAGTATCGGTAGGCTTTGATGTAACGGTAACCTTCTTATATCAGTAGCGGTATCTCTGTCTTGTATCGGTAGATCTATATTGGTAAGTCTATCTTGTATCAGTAGCTGTAGGTCTGTCTTGTATCGGTAGACTTTGATATATCGGTAGACTTCCTTTGATAACAGTAGCTTCAACATATCGGTGGACTTGTGTGTATCGGTAGCTCTGTTCTATAACGGTAGCTATTATCTGTAACAGTAGCTATTATCTGTAACGGTAGCTATTATATGTAACAGTGGACTTTAATGTAACGGTGAATATTCTGTATCGGTAGCTCTCTCATAGCAGTAGACTTAACTGTATCAGAAGCTCTGTTCTGTTTAAGCATTCTATTGGCAGGATAGGTTATGTTAGAGTGTAAAAAAATCCAGTAACCGAAAGACTAATATTTAAACATAGAACAATAGAACAATACTTAAAGCAAATAAATAACTAGATTTGCAAATAAGTATTTAACATACAAATAATCATAATTGGGATTATCAAAATATAATAAAGCAACTAGATTCCCAGAGGGTTCAACACATGGGTTATTACAAACCCTACAAAGTGATGAAATGAAATTTAAATTCAAGAGATATATCATTTATGAAGCCGGTTAGGATTTTATTTTAATTTTAGGGATTTATGGGAAAATGTTCTAATTATCATAGTGTGGGAAGAAGTGTTTCTTACATGTTAACAATCTTAATTGAAATGTGTTATTTAATAATCTATCACCATGTTAGAATGAGGATTTTTTAATAGTGTGAATGGAGTTCTTGTATTTTTTGGATCTTGTTGTGATTTTCAATGAATGGAACGAATTTTGAATGTGTAATATGTATTAACATATGGTTTTGACCTCAATGTGATTTAAAAAAGGGATTTCAAATGGGAATATGTGTTTATTTGAAATGGTTTTATAGTCACCCCTTCGGGGAAATTCAAGGATGGATCTTGTAATATGTTTAATGAAAATTTATGGTCTGGTATATTGATTGGATTCTAATGGGGGAGACAAGTTTTTTAATGGTATATTATAAATTTTTTAAGAAGATATTTTTTATGACATGAGAAAGGTGTTGATGTTTATCGATTCATTTTTATCGTTAAAGGTTTTTTTGGACCTTGATAAATGATGGATGAATAATGGAATTGGATTTTTAAAAAAATGAATTAATATATATATATATTATTGAAGATGACATGGTATTTTAATGTTCGAATGACTATCCTCATTAACAGTTTTTCATTATTGGACTAATACTCCACTCCATGATTTTGGGTAGGCTGGACTAATGCTCATGGTGTCTGGGTGCATCATAGTTTTTCAATTACGGACTTAGTATCGTAAATCCCAGGGTTTGCACATGTGATTTTATATCATGGCTGGTATGGTTTGACATTATCTTGGGAATGAAAATTGGATACCTAGACTGATCTCCTTGTTTTCTGACTTGTGACCCCTATAATAAATTATTGGAATGGTCATAAAAGAATTTATGAATAATGATTAGATACATAATCTGTTGAACATTTTTTAGGACTAGTGACCCTTGTGATATATGGTTCAGTTGAATGGAAAGGTCTCGAGATGATGTGATGGGTTTGGTTATCACTTGAAATCGATAACAAATGTGGATAATTTAAAAATTGTTTAATAATAAAACATGGTTCATATAATTCCTTTATTTTGATTTCTATAAAACATCATCCACTATTATTATAATGAAAATAGATTTAGATACCAATAGTGTTGGATTATTAGGTTGTACACACATCCTTCTCAGGTCGCTATGGCACTTTATTACCCAATGAGATGCTCCTTGATTCAGGTATAGCTTTTGGACAGGTAATTGGAACTTGGATTATGTTTGGATGAAAATTTGGATTATGGGATTTTTGGACTATTTTGGTCATTTGTACCATATTTGGGATCTTTTTATAGTTTTAGTATTGGTTTTTTTGGGTGTATGACTATCTGAAATGTAAAATTTTCATTTCCTTGTGGTAACATGATTCACATGGGTTGTTGTCCAAACTTATTGTATGTTATTATAAGTTTTTTTAATATTTGTCTTTAATATTGATATAATTTCCTCTATTGTTTACTCATAAAATCATGTATTGTCTCCACATTTATCCTCTACATACCCAGGATTATTTTCAGAAGCCTATATTGTATTGGAAAGATCGCCTACGACCATGTGTCTTGCTAGCTCATGGAACCAGTTATAGTTGAACCTAGGATTGTAAGTTACAAAATTTATGTGTTCTATGAATTTTATAGGTGTATATAACACATTAGTATCTTCTTATTTTATTATTTTATAATGATAGCTTCTTCTTTATTTCTTTTGAGTCAAATTAAGTGACTACTATCTAAATTCACAATAATGATATTTTATGGGAATAAAATAGTATTAAATCAGATAAAAATAATATAAATATTAAAAGAGTATAATATATTTTCAATAATGTCCCCCATTATGTATTTTGCAGGTCATTTCGAACTGTTTGAATTTAAAATGAATTGTTATTATTTAAATCTATTATTAAAATTACAAGAGTGTCCATCACTTCTCTTATAAATGGGAAATTATAATTTATCACATTTATATCACATTGATCATTCAATATTAACCATCCTCTACAGAATACTCTTCGATAATTCCATATCCAAATTCTATAGTTGATGGTCTTTTCTCAACTGAAAAACACTATGGTCCTTATAAGGATATCTAAAGGAGTAGTTTCCAAGAATAGGTAATTACCTTAAACAATCACATTATTTTCAACTCTTATCTAACTCCACTAAATATATGTTATTTTTCATCAAATAATTACTTATGAATAATAATTTTTCTATAATGTAATTATGATTATGAAAATATCATTTCACACCCTCCTTCCCATTCAGCAAGATGTGAAATTATTTCTTGTGTGTATATACAACTAACCCTCTCCACGCAGTGATACAATTAATTTCTAATCACCATACATTGTAGATGGGAATTATGATGTGTTTAATATTTTGTATATGATATTTATTAATTTGTTTCCAAAATTATAATTAAATATCTACATACATACGATAAACTCCTTTTGAAATTGATAAATTCATTAATTTGAAATTGCGGAATTCCACCTCCATGAAACTATGTTATTATTTGGTAATTTATTTTTTTACAAGGATTGTAAGGAGTTTGAATTTTATAAAATTATATTATATATATGATATAATAATTAATCTCTATAGGTTAATTGTTAAATTTAGTTCTTTCATTACATCAGTCGAAAAACAAAAACATCATGCATGAACACGTACGACCTACCATCCCCATGCACTGTGTAATGAATTTCTTTGTATTTAATATTTAACGATAACTGTAAATATATATATAATGAATATATATTTTATTTATGTCCTTATAAATATTATATATATTATTGAACCAATATATATGAATAAAATATCATATCTATTAAACTGATGTACTCATGCTAAATGAAATAGATAACACTAAGGAATAAAAATTTTATGAACAAATTATTGATAAAAGGGGGTATTGAAATGATATAAAGGGACTTTATATGATATTATAAGTTTAAAAAATACTATGTTATAGAATAAAAATAAATTAAAATTTATTATAATGGTGTTTAGAGTGCCTTCTAAAAAACTTTAACTCATTTTAAGGGTTTTAATTCACAATCTCATTAATATTTGGGATTTTTTATGTTTGTGAACTTGTTAGGAAATATTTTTCATCCACATAGTTATTTTTATGAAAATTATTTAAAGATTTTTTTTAATGTTAGACAATGATATTTTAAATTCACTATTACAAATATTTAGCTTTTTATGAAATGTTTTTAAGGGAATCATTTTATTATTTTCCAAAAGGGGTACTTTGTAACTTTTCATAAAAACATATTAAATGACTATTTTTTAACTTATATGGAAGGAATGGAATTTTATTCCATTTTTACACCACAAGGATTTTATGAATCCTTTAAATTTACAAAAAATTACAATAAAAAAAATTAGTTTTTTTATTTCATGTGCAGTTACAGATTTAAATAAGTTATTTTCAAATTTTGAAGAGTATTTTCCTATAAATATTATTAATTATATTTTAATTATATATATATTCATCATCATGAAAAAAATTATGTAATTTATTATGGTTATAATATAAGGATAGAATATTTATTCTTTATTTTTATGGTTTCTGTTTATGATGAAAAGATGAAATATTTTTTAATCAAATTTTGTTTCCATGGGTTGTTATATGATGAAATTTTTTTAAAACCCATTCGTTTTCAATGGTTATAATATGATGTTTTCATTATGATCGTGTAGCACAAATATTTATGATTTTAAATATATGGTTTTTGGACCTATATATCCCTCTAATTAGATGGGAAATGTTTTTTTTCTCATTAGATAGTTATGGGAAACAATTGATGTGATTCATCCATTATGGGAAAATTGATAATGTTCATGAGTTGTTATAGGAAACAAGTTATTGTATGGGATCCGTAAAGATAAATTGGTTTGGATTACCTATTTGAAGGACATGTTAGTTAAACATAAAATATTAAATGATTTCTGTACTTTTTATGATACACACAAATTTATGACATGAATATATGGTAAATGATTATATTATGATGTGTTATCATTCTTATTATTCATTTATTTTTAAATAAATTTGTTTTATTTCATAACTCATATATATTGTCTTATTCAAATTGGGTATGAAAATTTTATTTTATTTTAATGATATCATGGCCTTATTATTATCATTTGTTTTTATATGATATTTAATTGATATCTAATGTGTTTATCCTTATGGATGATTAGACCCAAACCATTTTTTATGCTTCCTTTTGCATGTTTATAATGACAATATTTAATAAGTTATTATTATGAATTGTGCTATAAGTGGAGATATTGGTGTTATATGGGGAATTTATTACAAAAATATTTATATTGTAAATGTAGTCTCCAAAAAATATAAAACATTTTTATTCCAAAGTTTATATTATTTTTATGCATTGAATATTTATTCAAGACTTTGGCACATTGTAGTACAAGCCAATACTAACCGCCAAGACTGTCGCACATAATGTCACATGAGACTCAAATTTACCTGATGCATTGGATTGCTATCAGGGATCACCCATCTTATCCTTTCATGAATATGTTTTCCACATAAATAGTCAAACATAATCAATCATCCATAAACATAAGGGTTACCCATATATGGAATTGGGTACCACAATCATGTCATAAAGCATAACAAATGGGCGTATTATAAATGTGTCCATAAAATAAAGGAGAAAAATATACATGTAAATTAGTATGGAAAAATAGGTTTGTATCATGCTATGTGACTTCAAGTAGAAGTGAAAACATGTAATAAAATAATTGATGAAATTTTATCATTAAATCATTTTGTGTGGAATTAAGGAAAATACGATAAGAACATTAAAATCGAAAAGGGAACAATCATTTATATAAAACCAGAAGTGAACAAAATTTTTTTTTTCATAATAAAAATTAAAATATTATAAGTACAATGGTGGCTCAAAACAGAAGATATAGTTCACTTGAAATATGCTAAGGATTTGGGTTGTTCCCTCAAAACAAGTTGGTCTATCACGAAGTATTAAGGAAGGAATCACCTAAACACATGTATATCCCCAAAAGAGAATGATGAAAGGGTCATCATAAAAGAACATGATACATGTAAACATAACATATAATATTTTCATAATAAGATAAGATTAAAAAAATTTGATAAAATAATGATAAGAAAACTAGAAGGAATAATGGAGGTTCGGGTGGAATCCCTTACGAATTATCAGCATGGTATCAGGTGTACAGAAGAGGGATTCCTGAGAGAGAAAGGGGTATCCCATTAGTTATAAATAATGAAGGAAGTGTGGTGGAGGTGATAAATCCTACTCCATCATTAGGGATTACACATTAAAGGGCATAACATAGAGGAAATTCTTAAATAAAACTGAATTAAAGAGGATCCATTACCATAACACTGATGGTGATTCTCATGAGATGGTAATATTATGAAATGCCTTAGCGGGAATGTATATTTAATTTCCAACACATAATATTCTTAAAATGTACAAGAAAATGAGTTCCATATAAGAAATTCATTCATAATTAACATGTAAATGTAAACCCCATGAAAATATCATATGGGTTATATAGTCTTATCTTATACAACGAAAATGGTATTTAAAAACATTCCCATGAAAGAAGGGATTAATGAATTATTTGATGTTAATTATTGAGTAAATAATAATATTTTATAAAAATAAATTTCAGGTGAATTACAGACATTAAAATGATTAAGTATCATGGTTTTGAAATGATCTTCTTAAGTGTGGTTTTAAGAAAAATGGTAAATAGTATTTAAATTGGCTTAAAGAATATTATGATCCATATAATATAAATGAAACTAAATATTCATAATAATAAAAAATAGTTTTTTATTAACCATGGAAGGTTAAAATCATTTAATAATTTGGTTCAAGAAATAAAGTATGAAAACTATATGTTCCATTTAATCAGGTTTTCATAGTGAATTAAATTGAACATAGAACATTAAACTATGATATATCACCATATAAGAATGGTAAACTAAAATAGGTATATATTGGAGGAGAACATATTTATATGATACAAATGAAATAAATGAGAACAATGTAGTTTTAAATTGAGTTCATAATGTGAATGGAATGAGTTAATATAAATTAGGGTGGTTTAGATGCTCTCTTACATCAAGACCATAACTCATTTTGTAAGTCAATTTAGCCTCATAAATAATCGAATGATTGTTTTAATTTCATTATAAGTAAATATTTTTAATTTTTTTAAAAAACAATTTTTATTATATATTAATGCTTGGTTACGAAATTGTTGTCAAAATAATTTTATTGGAGTAGTTTTGTTTACTTTTAGAGGAAATATTGGAGGAGTTGATCATGATTCAAGATAACGTATAAGATTTAAAAAGTATTTATAATTTTTATTTTATTTTGTACCTATAATTTTATTGATATAAGAGTATTTTTATTCAATAGATTAGTTAAATAGTTTAAAATTTCATAATTCTTCCTAATTGACAAATTTTTTATTGTTGGAAATACAATAGTTATTATATCTCAATATCCTTAATATTAGCCTAAAATTATATTTCTAGACTATTAATATTTTCATGAATAATATATTTATTCAATGATTCCTCTTTAAAAATTATCTATTAAAGGTGATGTGGATTGTGAAATGTGTAGTTCATGGAGAAGATAATCCAACTATTATATGAACAACACATTTATTTTTGAAAAATGTGAGATAAGGTTAAATAAATTATAGTACCCTAATATAATAAAAATTTATTTCATTAATAATACTAAAGTTAATATAAATACATTAATAAAATATATTTGATGAGTAATATTATGAAACAAATTTGAGAGAATTTGGTTGAGTGTATTACATTTTCTTTTGGATATTAACTCTTAGGATACCCCTTAAGGCTATATGGAATGTTATTTTGGAATGAAAAATACTATTTTGATAAGTAATGGATTATTAAGTATATGATATGGTAGATATTTGTAAAGGTAAGGAACATAGAGTGTGATCATAATAGTGGTTGTGAAGGGTGTTATTTATAAGTTAAATATTGGAGTGTTTTTAATATAATATTCATTAGTTTATTTTTTTTAGATTAACAATAGTTACTATTCTTATAAATATGTATTGTAATTAGTTAATGTCAAGAAATGATAATGGTATCTTATATCACCATTTAGGTAATTAAAAATTCTTTTATCCTATATTGTAAAATATGGTAGTTTGATTTAAATTAGAAATCACTAAATTACAATTTTTTTCGAAAATTACCATAAATTAACAATATAATAATTTAATGTGATGATGAAAAAAATTTCAAACTTTTTATTAAACTAATTTTATATATATGTGAAATTTAGTGTTTATATAAAATCTTTTTTTTTGTTGAATGAATCTATTTTTATAAAAGGATCAAATTTATAACACATAGAAAATTAATTATTGTTCAGTAAAATTATATTATCATAATTATAAAAATTGATATTCATTCATGATAAAAAATTATTAAAGAAAAAATTTATTTAATAATTTTAATTTTATTATAACATTATAATTAAATAAAACTAAATATTATATATTTTTTCTAAAATATATTTTTTATTTAATTATTTCAAACATTAATTTTATAATACATAACACTTTTAGGTTAATATATTTCTATATAAACTCATTATATTATTTCCAAAAAATGTTGTTTTATAGTTTCATTGGTCAGATTACTATTTCTAATGATCGGGTTACTATTAAAATAGTAATATAAGTTGCCCAAATTCTATATAACGTCTATATCATAACAACCAAACTGCCCTTTTTGTTATATATATAATCCACCATTTTCAGACATTGTAGTTCAATACATCTATTATAAATTTTTCTATACTTTCCATTATAATTCCTATCATTTTCTTAATGATTCACTTTATTTTTACAGTTCCTGTAGTATGAGTGATCATCATAGAAGATTTATGGCCTATGGAGTTTTCATTAGTGTCTGTATATCTCCGACTTTTATTTTTCTCAATTATAAAAATTATTACTTATGTATGTGTAAAATTCCTATGAACAATAAAATTATTTTTATTGGTGTCTATTTTACAAGAAAGTATAAATTATGTAATATTAGTAATTTTTCAAAAATAATGAACTTTTAGGTTTTCACCATTTATCTACAGTGTGTGTTTAGCATACTATATTATAAAATATATTCCAAAATCTCTTCTAAAATGGAAATGGAATATATATGAAAACTGGTTCATTATAATAGTCCTCTCATAAGGTCTGATTTCAGTGATGAAATATTCTACCACATCATTGAAACATCTCTACATTTCTTCATATCTACATGTAGATGAGAAATACTAGGAAATTAATTTCAATATGTGGTCTAAAGTGAATCTTCAAATAGAGGTTACACTATTTAATCTTCAAACATTATAATAAGTTTCCAAGAATTTCATACTCATTTATAGTATTTCAATATGATGTTCTAGAGTTTGTGGTCCACTAACAATTGTAAAACATGGTTATAGTTCATCATATGATTTGAAATGATACTATGATCAAATTAAAATTAGAAAATATAATAAAGAAATCTAAGGGTTCTATACATACAGTACATAACCTGAGATGGTCCACAGTTCAGTGCCATGAGATTAAATGACCAACCAACAACAAGACTAATTTTTCTATTAAGTAAAATTAATGAATTCTTATGGATATTATGAAAACCTTCATAGGATATATAAATGGGTTACCTTTATTAAAGTTTGGAGGAATCCTTAATTAACAAAAGAATCCTAGGAATGGTTAGTTGTATAGTCTATACAGGATGTTAAAACCCATTTGGATGATTAGTTAGAGGTTAATAACATGGATTGGGGGTAATATTAGCTATCATACAATTTTATAATAATGGATTCATATCTTAGTAATAGTGTGGGATGGGTGGAAATACATATCCCATAGATAAGAAAGAGGCTACCACTACAGTTTATCCTTCTATATTTAGAGGCTTTATCCCTTTATATATGTAATTAATAATGTGATCTATATTGTGAAGATGCATAAAATTCCATTATGTCTGTGAAATGGGATTTTCATTATGTGGTCTGAGTGGAATATTTTCCCACGTATACTATTGTAGATACAATTTTGGGGATAAGTATAGAGAAAACATGTATATTTCAATCAATTTCAATGGTAGTGGAATTATTTTCAAATCATTGGAATCTCATTGATCTTAATATTTAAACAATTGATTTAATTTTAGTGATGTATTATCAACCTCAATTATATTTTATCATTAATGTTTTCAACCATACCGTGTTTTTTTCATCTCATGTTTATATTCTATAATCTCTCTATAAAGAGTGGGAGTTCTATGATATTTGTGAATATTCTGATCAGTGATAAATTTGAGTGATATTAATTGAGATAACATGTCATGTTATTAATATGATTGATGTCGTTAAGGATAAATTATTACCTAAAATGGTGGACTTATATTCCAATGTCTTCCCATAGATTGTTTTACAACCGCCTCTAAATGGTGAAATGGTGATTACTTCTGATTTTCTTACTATGTTAAAATTGATCTCTATTCATTAGTATCACATGGATCATATTGAACATATATAATTAATTTTAACACACAGAGGTTTTGAAAATAAATATTTAATGCAATTTTATAATCTAACCATTAAACACAACTTTACCTCTTCTATGTTTTTAATTTAGAAAAATGGTCATCTAGAGTTGTGTTCAGTAAGTCATTTAGAGTCTGATAGAAAAAACTTGATTTTTGGTGAGTAGTAACATACCCTAATGAATAGTAATATGAATAGTAGTATTAACCTTATGAATAGTAAATAATGATATTATTTTATTTTCTTAAGGTAATAAGATAAGGGGATCTTAATAAATTTTTCAATGTCACATAAAACTAATTATATCTCTAAGATTCTTATTTTTCGAATTAACTATGACATTATTTAAAAATTAAATTAATAATATTTAGAAAATTATTTTTGAATAATGGAGTTAACTTCTGAATTCTACACATCGAAAAATGGAAGGGGTAAATTTTTAGGATTTTTCTGAAATTCTAGATTTTTTTATGAATAGTAAAATACGATAAAATATCGTATATAAAAATTATTAGTAAAAAACGCTATTCATGAAATCACAAGAGATGTAAGGCCACATGGTTCTAAATCACATGAACTTATTACTATTAGCGGTCATAGGAAACAACACTATTGGTGGTCATGATGGAAATATTAATATAATGAATTAAATATACAAAATTTACCCCTCCCCTCCACTATAAAAACCCCTCAGCACTCCCTCTTCTCTTCACTCCTATAAGCCTTGAATCTCCTCATAGTTCTACCCAATTACCCCTCCCTAGTCTCTCCCCAAGTCCATGAAGCTTTTGGTCTTTCAAAAAGACCGAAAACCCTTCCCTTAAGGAGATTCTCAAGGAGGTTATTTCAAGAGGTAAAACACCCTTCTTTTTCATTTGGTTTCATTTCAATTCATCTTCTTTTACTGTCCTCTCTTCAGATCCTCTATCCAAATGCACATTATAACTCTGGTATCATATATATACTCGATTTATATCTTTTGAATGGAAGAACCATCATAAATATTCGTACTCCCTCCCTTTTATTTTTATAATCAAAATCAACGTCCATGAGGTTCTAATTTATAGCCTTCGTGGACGACGAAGTTTCGTTCTTCAATTTATTCTTCATCACTGGTCATGAAACCATATTTATGGTTGAAACAGACATTAATATATTTATTATAACATAACTAATATTCATTAACTAGAATATGTACTCATAATTAAGTTATATGAAAAAACTAGTTCATAATAATCCAAATATCACCGAATAATCGAAGTGGTTATCATCTAATGATTCATCCTAATTCCATGTTAGCAAATGATAGAAATTACCATTATGAATTATTTAGGTTAATAATTAATATATAATTTCAATCCTGGAGATTTATAACCATTTCGCATGAACTCCATTACTTAAAAACAAGTGAACCGATTATGAAAATAATGAAAACAAACACCCCAAAACAAAGAAATTCAACATAATAACTTAGAAATAATGGTATAAATGAACTAAATAGAAATATGATAAACTAAATACATGTCTAATAGGTTATGAAATAATTTATTAATATGTATAATTTCTTATTCTAGGATCTTCTGTTCAAGAGCGGAACACGTTTGGAGTTAAGGTAACGGGTTTTCCACCTGAACTTCCATTTTCATTCGGGTTGCTTTTATTGCCTAATTACCTCAATTAAATTTTTATGTATTGTTATGTACTCCTCATATATTCTATGTGAGTATTATATATATGTTTAAAAACCATAAACCAACCTTATTTTATGGATAGTTACACTTTTTTAAAGGAACATTCAAAATTGTTTCCAAAATACAAGCTCGATTCAAGGGAAGATATCAAATTCTTATCTATTTTCAAGGGCACTATATGATCTATTTTTGGATGCCATAATTTTTATAAAATTAATCATTCGATTATTAAAAGAAAATCTTATGTCACTTCTGGTTTTATAAAATAATTTTCCAAAATAACTCGTCTTTTCAAAACAATAGTGTATTTATCTCACGAATTTCTTACTGATTTTATAAGAGTATTCTCATCTAATTCAACAGTCTTGTTTATTCTTATGTATTGTTGGAATAAATAATTTATGATGTCATATACCATATTTTATTGAATGGTTTTTTACTAACATTATTGTGGATGATCTATCCTAAAACCATTCACCATATTACTTGGAATGGTTAGAATTTTATGTTTAATGATTGGGGAATGTTAGTTACATTTCATATGATAGTTTCATTATGAATGTGTATGTTGTTTATGTTTATCCCATGTCATATGAGGAATGAATTGGAATTATTATGTAATGGGTGGGTTCCTCTATATCCCCTTGATGCATCGTTAGGTCTCATGAGAAAAATAGACGTGGAATTGGCCGAGTTCTTTCCCAATGTGATATACGGATTTTGGCTGAGGCCATCATCATTAGAAGTCTTGGCCGAGGCCTTGAAAAATGTTTCAAAGAGTCTGGCATATGGACTTCCCCCATTATGAAGCTAGTAATTGAAAGATCATGTGGATATTTTACTAGTATAATACCAATGATTATGTTTTATTATGGCATTATTTAGTCAGCTCATACTTCTGCCATAATGTGTTCAAGTTTATTGTTAAAGGCATGTGTTTTAAATTATGCACCATGACTTATGTTTATGATATCTTATGTTGTATTTATTACTCTTAATGAGTGTTTGAGATCACCCATTTATTATGTTTATTTTTTTTCAGGATATGATGAAGTAAATTATGAATGACTTGCAAGCATAATCTAAGAGGCATGGATGTTTCTAATGGAATAAATTAGTGTTGTATTTCCTTTCTTGATGTAATGTTCAACTTATTTATGTATCTTTTTTCCAATAATACTAAACTATGTGGTCCTTCGGGATGCTTATTCCTTGTTTGTATGCCAATGTAGTCAAATAAGGAACCATCTCTAGGAAACTGTGGTTGTGTCCTTACAGTTGGTATCAAAGGATGTTTAGTAGAAAACTTGGAAACTAGATTTAGAAAACATAGATTGGGGAGGAGTCCCTAAGATAGTCTTTGAGGATGAACATACAATAACATCCAAGTATTTTGGTAAGTGATAGAATATGTGGATCTTCCAAGCAATACATCCCTGTCTGGATATGAGAAAATAGTGGTTGCTCTGGAACAGATATACCTAGGATTTAAAGCTCCGACAAGGAGTTTTGGGCTTGACCCATGGTATCCTGGTATATGACAATGGGCCTTGCTGCACTCTTGGTTATGACACTCCTGGGGGATATGCTTAGCATAATTCATGTTTTCTTTACAATCCAGTATGAATGATTTAAATGAAAATTTTTCCTCAAAGATACCATGTTTATGATTAAGATATTATCTATGCATAGAATTTAAATTTATGATTAGTATTTTTCTACATTGAGATTATAAATTACTATAGATACCCTAATCTAGTGTATGCCGTTATTTAGAAATGGCACCTAGTGTAAGGAATGGAAACCGCACGAACACAAGTAGGGATTTCCCACCAATGCAAGATAATTATGTTGGCTCTAGTACTGTGATGGGTGCAGAGCAACTTATAACTATACTGGGACAACTTACTCAGGTTATGAATTATATCCTTACCCGTATGGAGCATCCAGATTCACCACATGGAGGAGCTATGTTAGATCACTTTATGCGACAACAACCTCCATCATTCAACGGGACTACATACCATTTTGTAATAGAGCAGTGGGTATGTTCCCTTGAGAAGATATTTATTGCCTTGGGATGTAATGAAATAGATAAGGTTTCCATGGTAGTCTATTGTCTATTGAGAGATTCAGATTAGTGGTGGTCATTAATCCAAAACACAAAGGAGGAGGAAGAAATAGAGGATATGCAGTGGAGGGACTTTAAGGAAATATTCCTGGAGAAATACTTTCCTCGTGAACAAAGAGCGGATATGGAGAGGCAATTCTTGAATCTGAGGTATAAGGAAGATGAGAATGTTGAAAAGTATGAAGCTAACTTCACAAGGATAGAAAGACATGTTTTGGACTACATAATAAATACAAGGAGTAAAATTGATCAATTCTTTGATGGCCTAAATCCATTCCTCCAACAGGCACTGGTCTCCCAAAGTTTTTCATCATATGAGGATATAGTTTCATGTATTATCAAGATGGAAGAATAATTCTCGAAGTCTTATGAATTTAAGTGAAAGAAAGAAAAGAAGAGGGTTGCTAAAAACCCTGGGAAATGAAATAAGTAAATGGGGAAGAAGGTAAGAGTTGACTTTTTCACCATGTGACAATTGTGGAAGGAAACACCCTAGTGCATGCTTAAAAGGAAATAGAGTATACTAAAAATGTGGTCAGAAAGGCCATCTTTCTGGTGTTTTCAAAGGAAATAAGGAATCCAGTGATGTTCAATGCTATAATTGTCAGGGTATGGGACACTGTGATAATGATTATCCAAAGTGTTAGGGAAATATGCAACAGAAAAGGCCAAGGGATCAGGTACAACTTATGCAATCACAACTGTAGTGGTTGAAGGTTTGAATGACGTGGTGGCAGATACATTGATCATTTCATCAAACTTATCCAATGCTTTATTTGATTCTAGATCATATCATTATTTCATATCTTCCCAGTTTTCTATGTAAATTAGATTTTTCCAATTTGATTTAACATGGGAGTTGTCAATCAAATTTCCTAAGGGAAGAATCATCGCAAAAAAGTTTTGTGAATTTTTTCCCATTAGGGCATATAATTGTTCTTTATCCGAATATCTCATTGTCATAACCATGATTAAATTTGATATAATCCTTTGTATGGATTGTCTTTTGGACCATGATGCGAAAATTTATTGTAAGAAGAAGAAGGTTACAATTTTCAATGATAATAAGTATTACCTTACCTTTAGAGCAGAAACGTTACCACCTGATTCTTATCTAGATTCACTCCCAGTAGCTCAACATAATTCAATTATCAGGGAGGAATAGAATGAAATAATTATGGGTGAGGAAAAGATTGTTCAAATAGAAGATGTACCTATTGTGCAAGAATATATGGATGTCTTTCTAGAGGATTTACCTGGACATCCTCCAGAGTGGGAAATTGATTTTCCCATTGACGTAATTCCTAGTTTAAGACCCATATCAAAGACCCCAAATAGAATGGACACTGTGGATTTAGTGGAGATAAATAAACAACTATAGGAATTGAGTGATAAAGGATTTATTCTCCCCAGTGTTTCTCCATAGGGATCCCCTGTTCTTTTCATTAAGAAGAAATATGGGTCTATGAGGTTATGAATTGATTATAGGGAAATCAATTCTATTACAATAAAGAATAAGTATCCTATACCACAAATTTATTATTTATTCGATCAACTTCATGGAGCCCAGTTTTTTTTGAAGTTTGATCTTCGATCTGGATATCATCAGTTGCCTGTGAGAAAAGAATACATTCCAAAAACAACATTTCAAACAAGGTACGACATTATGAGTTTACAGTAATACCTTTTGGACTAACCAATGCACCATTTGTTTTCATGGATCTCATGAACAGAGTCTTCAAGGAATATCATGATGACTTTGTAGTGGTGTTTATCAATGATATACCGGTTTACTCTAAGAGCAATGAAGATCATGAAAATCACTTGCGCACCATTCTGAAGACTCTAAGATGAAATGAATTATATGGGAAGCTCAGAAAGTGTGAATTCTAGCTCTAATTAGATTCCATTCTAGGCCACATTGTCTCTAAGGAAGGAATATCTGTAGATCCTATGAAGACAAAGGCTGTGCAAAGAACGGCATACTCCAACGAACGTAACTATGGTACATATTTTTATTGGTTTAGCAGATTATTATTGGTGTTTCATTCAGAACTTCACCTGTTTATCCAACCCAATGGCCAAGATCACACGAAAAGGGGTTATGTTCATATGGACCAAGGAATGTTAAGAGTGTTTTGATGAATTGAAGGTTAGGTTAGTTAATTCTCCGATCCTAAACCTACCATCGAGGAATGCTGGGTTTGTTATCTATAGTGATGCATAAAAGAAAGTAATCGGTTGCGTCCTTATGAAAAATGATCGAGTGATTGCCTATGCATCTAGGAAGCTAAAAATTAATAAACAAAACTATCCAACACATGATCTAGAGTTAGAAGTGGTAATATTTGGTCTGATGATTTGGAGACATTACCTCTATGGCGATAAATGTGAGATATATAATGATCATTATAGTTTGAAATATATATACTCATAGAAATAACTGAACATGAGACAAATAAGATGGATCGAGCTACTCAAAGACTACGATTTCACAATACACTACCACCCCCGAGAAGGAAAATAAGGTGGCAAACACTTTGAGTATAAAGGAACAAGGATTTTTATACAAGATGAGAGATGAAAGGGATCCTCTGTTCATGGATCTAGTAAATATGGATATGGGAATTATCAAGGAAGGTAACGCGTCACTAATTTTTCAAATGGTTTCCAAACCTTCTTTACTGGAAAAGATAAAATGTTATCAGGCTGATGATGAGGAGTTTCAAAATAAAATTAATGCTATAAATGATGGGAGGTGACTGAATTCGTATATGAAGGTGGTATTCTGAAATTCAGAAAAAGGATTTGTGTTCCCACTATTCCTGAGCTAAAGAGGGAACTATTTGATGATGCTCATAGCTCTAATTTCTCTATACACCCTGGTAGAAAAATGATGTTTGGAGATCTAAAGGAACATTTTTGGTGGTATAACATAAATAGGGAGATTTCTAATTACGTGTCGAGATGTTTATTTTGTCAACATGTGAAGGCAGGAAGACAACATCCTGGTGGAGTCATGCAACCCCTTCCTATACCTATGTATAAATGGGATGATATTACGATGGACTTTGTCATGGGGTTACCAAAAACTCCAAGGAAGAATGATACGATATGGGTCATTGTTGACCGTCTTACAAAATTTCCACATTTTCATGCTATAAGGAAAAATTTACCACTTGAACGTTTAGAAATAATATATATTAATGAACTTTTAAGACTTCATGGTGTACCCTCATCAGTTGTTTCTAATCGTGATCCCTGTTTTACATCACAATTATTGAGGAGTCTTCAAAAGGCCCTAGATACTGATCTTCATTTGAGCACTGCCTACCTCCCACAAAATAATGGACAATCATAATGGACTATTCAAACATTATAAGACATGTTGAGGACTTGTTAACTTGATTTTCAAGGCATGTGGGATCAGTATTTACCCCGCGTGGAATTTTCCTACAACAATAGCTTCCATTAAAAAATTCAGATGGCACCCTATAAAGCATTATATGAGAGGAGATGTCGTACACAAATGTTTTGGGATGATATTGGTGAAAGAAAGCTCGTGGGCCCAGAAGTTGTTAGAGAAACAATGAAAAAGGTGAAGATTATCCAGAACCATATCAAAATAGCTCAAAGTAGTCAAAATAGCTATGTTGATAACCGAAGTAAGGATTTGGAATTTCAAGAAGGTGATCACGTTCTCATAAAGTTATCTCAATGGAATGGTATTATACAATTCGGAAAGAAGGGAAAATTAAGTTCTAGGTACATCATACCTTTTGAAATTTTGGACTGAATTGGAGCCATAACTTACCATTTGGAAATGCTGCCAAGTCTCTCCAAGGTTCACAATGTGTTCCACGTGTCAATGTTAAGAATGTACATGCCAAACCCAACACATGTACTCACTTATGAAGAAGTAGAACCTGATCCTAATCTATCTTATTGTGAAGATCCTATCAAGATTCTTGATACTAGAGAACAAGTATTGAGAAATCGGATGACTCGTCTGGTAAAGGTTCTTTGGAAGAACCATAAGATAAAGGAAGCAACATGGGAGCATGAGGATCTTATGTTAAAGACATTCCCGAATACTATTAGGTAATATTTTGTGAATTTCAAGGCTGAAATTTTTTTTAAGGAGGGGAGAATGTAACACCCCAAGGTTTTGAAAATAAATATTTTATTAAATTTTATAATCTAACCATTAAACACAACTTTGCCTCCTCTATATTTTTAATTTCGAAAAATGGTCATCTAGAGTTGTGTTCAGTAAGTCATTTGGAGTCTGATAGAACAAACTTGATTTTTGGTGAAGAGTAACATACCCTAATAAATATTAATATGAATATTAGTATGAACCTTATGAATAGAAAATAATGATATTATTTTATTTTCATAAGGTAATAAGATAATGGGATCTTAATAAAATTTTCAATGTCACATAAAACTAATTATACCTCTAAGATTGTTATTTTTCTAATTAATGATGAGTTTATTTAAAAATTAAACTAATAATACTTAGAAAATTATTTCTGAAAAATGGAGTTCACATTTTATGTATACACATCGATAAATGGTAGGGGTGAATTTTTGGGATTTTTAGAAATTCTCGAATTTTTTATGAATAGTGAAATACGATAAAATACTGTATATACAAATAATCAGTTAAATACACTATTCATGACATCACAAGTGATGTAAGGCCATCTGGTTCGAACTCACATGCACTTATTACTATTAGGGTTCACATGAAACAACTCTATTTTTGTCTTGAGGGAAATAACAAAATAATGACTTAAATATTCAAAATTTACCCCTCTCCTCCACTACAAAAACCCCTCACCACTCCCTCTTCTCTTTACTCCTCTAAGCCTTGAAGCTCCTCAATGTTCTACCCAATTACCCTTCCCTAGTCTCTCCCCACATCCAAGAAGCTTCTGGTCATGCCAAAAGTCCAAAAACTGTTCCCTTAAAGAGATTCTCAAGGAGGTTATTTGAAGAGGTAAAACACCCTTCCTTTTCATTTGGTTTCATTTCAATTTATCTTCATTTTCTATCCTCTCCTCACCTCCTCTATCCAAATGACCATGATAACTCCGGTATCATCTATATACTATATTTATATCATGTGAATGGAATAACCATCATAAATATTCTTACTCCATCCCTTTTATTTTTATAAAAGAAATCAACGTCCATGAGGTTCCAATTTATACAATTCGTGGAAGACGATGATTCGTTCATCAATTTATTCTTTATCACTGTTTTGCGATGAATCAGATGGAGTGTACTGACGTTCCCAACTATAGATCTCAGGGAGGGCTGAGCTCTTCTCAATCACTAAGGTCGGGTATATCGGCCTTCATTTCGAAACACCCAACGGTTCCATATCCAATGATATGTGGACATGCTTTCCAAAGGCATGTGTTTGCTGGGTGATTTGGCCGGCGATGCTTAAGAAATCACATTGGTTAAGAGGATGGGAAGTCAGGCTCATCGTACCCTTTTGGGGGGGGGGAATTATTTTCTATTCCGGGACTCTTATAGATTTAAGATGTGTTCATATGTTCGCTAATCTTTTTTCATACCCAAACATAGTATCCACGGATTACTCCTACTTGGAAATGGTCAGATAAACGTAGGGATTCAGAATCATTTAGGCCCGAGGTTTACCATCCCTCATTGGATTAATGACTCATAGGAGTTTGGACTCATTGAGACAACACTGGTTTGAAGCCTCATAACTGGGTGCCCTGGAATTTGTTGTCATCCAGGGGGACAGGTAATGACTTGAGTGTTTGGATCGAACCCATGATATGGACTTCCTTCATATCCTTGTGAGAGGAATCAGAATCCACATAGTTTAGTAGTGCAGTTTAACGTCATGCGGGATGAAGGATCGGGGCTTATAGTCTGAGGTGGCCCAATGAGACGGTGGATGGGGCTTACACTCTGAGGCAGCCTATAGAGTTGGTGAACCGACGTAAAGGGGGTCAGAATGACCAGGTGGTGGGATTGAACCTCGTGGAGGCTTCCTTCATACCATGCCTTGACATGGATCAAAGTCCTCATAGTTCAAAGGAGGTGGTGTCGGAAAACTGATGTGAAGATGGAACAGGGATATGATGGGTAATGGGCTTGAACATCGTGGAGGCTTCCTACATACCATGTCTTGACATGGATCAAAGTCTTCATAGTTCATGATGGATCACAATGGTTTTCCATTATATTGGAATGTAGTTTAACATCATGTGGGATGGAGATCACGCCATGGTCTATGCTTACTCTATGCCCACATGAGTCGTGCTCAGTGTGAGAAACAAGAGGCAGTAGAGACCTGACCATCACATCACGAAAGGTGCATCCGTGGGAAGCAGATTGGGGCTTATGCTTGGAGCGGCCAAGAGAAGTAGATATTGGGACTTTCTCCAGGATAGAGTACCAATGGTAAAAAAAATCCCAGAGGGAGAGGGAAAGGGTAATGAAAAACCCCTATGTCTGTCTCCCCTCTTGGTCCTTGGCACTGTGGAAGTACGGAGGTGAATGGGTCCAACCTCCTGCAAGAAAGGATAGGGACTTAAAACTAGGTGGTTGCCCTGTCATTCTCAGAAGAGGGGATAATTACTCACTATTGGCATTGAAAGGAAATGCAAGCGGGTTCCCCCACTCCTGGAAAGTGGAGAGACATAAAGGGGACTCCCAGGCTCGGAACCTACACTACCGTGGGTATGTGAACCCATGAGTGTTTTGGGAACCCACTCAAGGTTCGGAACAACCCCTTTTTGCTCGCCTACCGTGGGTATGTGAACTCAAAGTAGCATGCTGATGTGCCTAGACATTTCATCATATGGATATGGTGGCTTCGGTAGGGGCCTTGGATCGGGGCTGATGAAAAGACCACTGAAGGGATCGTGAAGGATCGGGTCTGAATTGGAAAGATTTTATCTGACTCGGGGAATAGGAACACTGAAGAAGTTGGTGGGCAACATAGGTGTATGAGGAGTGGTGCCCTTCGCGTAGGGGGGTGTTATGCTGTAGGAGAAGCCATCCGCGTACCAGGGTGGTACGTGGACTGATATGCATCCTGCATACCAGGATGGTACGCGGCTTCGGGTTTGGCCCGTGTACCAGGTTTGTACGTGGCGGAGTCCGCACGAGCAATGGTGGCAAGGGGTGACGCTGGTTGGGGGTTCATCGGTTAGGGCTTCGCCCACGTAGGAGGGTGCTACACTGTGCGTCGGATCGATAAAGTGGTATAGACTTCCTGGTCTGCGGGAAGTACATCCGCGGAGGGGCCATGGCCTGCGGTCTTCGTTTTATTTTTATTTTAATTTTGTGGTTCACCAATTTTTTATGCATTTTCAGTTCCTTATTAATTTGTTTCCAGCTTCATACCTATTCTGGTTCTCAAATTGTATCTTTGCTGTTTGTGGAATCTTAAGCTCCTTCCTTCAAAATCCTTTCACATGAATCTGATTGATCCCTCTCATCTCCCCCTCATTCTTCTTTTATAGAGTGGGGATAGAGATGTATATGCGGTCATGCGGCACCTTTTGTGGAGTCCCATGACGGAAACTGGGTTTACGAATGACTTGGCCAATCTGCAACTCGCGGGGGAATTCAATGCACCTTTCCCACAAACCAAACTAGTTCATAGAGTGCATCATGGCCACACAGGGTTCCGCCTCTGTCTCGCGAACAACAGCGCACGTGGTCCAGGACGGTTGATGCGGTTCGCAGCTGTGGTGGTTCGTGACGGTGTACCGGCCAGTGCCCATCCTGCTTTGCACCCGTGGAGGATCCCCACCTTAATTCCGCGAATGGAAGCAGTCCGTGGATGGGGCAGCTTGCTGAACCGGCCAGGTACCGTCAACATTGGACCGGTACGCGGGTCGGTTTGTTCTTTTCCAATATTGAGTATTGGCCACATTTTTTTCCAATTCATTTAGGGAAATTGGGTAGAATCCTTTCTCAAGTAAAGGGGGATTCACATTCTCCTTTGTGGATATTTCAGGACCCTACAAATTCCCCCCATAGGAATGGGGTCCAATTGGAATGAAGAGGAGACTATTACGATGTAGAGTGGTCCTGAAACTTGGAGAGTGATTGGACAATGCTCTAAATTTTTCCTGAGCCCAGGGACTCAGCGAGCACTGTTCGACTTTTGCTATGGTTTTGTAAAAAACCCTACAAACTATTTGTATTTTTATTCAATAAACTAATTTTCCTTGGACCCATTTAGTCTAGACCCAACAGGTATAGTCTAACTTTTTCTTAGGTCGCTCATTCCGGGTTTTCGGCCTAACGGGATTTGTGCCTCTTTTTGTGGGTGCTTTAAAGTCCCACCGACAAGACTATCATTACTGATGTTTTATGTTGAACATCTTTGACCAATATGGTGGGAGTGAGGGCCCCAATGGGGTTTAGTTGATTAAAATATATCTCAATACCCTTCCGATGCATGTGGGGGGAACATGTTTAGATTTGAACGACATGCATGGCATGTCTCAAGGCATGGGAGTCGTATCGGTGTGCAGTGGTAGGAAAAGCACCCCCTAAGGAAGACTTGACTTTTTTAGACTATCCAGGGGTGATCAATATGTAGAGCCGCTAAAGGCATGGTATGCATAGTCATGCAGAGGTGACCTTAAGTCAATGAATGTCCATTTCTGATGGCCTAAGGACTTCATGGAAGTCCGACTTATAGAAACCACCATGGGTGGCTGGGATAATTTTGAAAACCACTAGGGTGGCTTGGAAAGGGTGTGTGACGTCTGAAAGGGTTTGGGAACATCTGTATTAATCAGGAGTGTGGACACAGGTTCCCTGTCGTACGCATTTAGTTAGCGTAGATGATGGTTGGAGCTTGGTGCAGTTTAGAGTCATGAAACTGGGACATTCTTTAAAATGGAACGACTTCTCCAGGTTCTCGGTAATCTCATTAGAGACGTTCCAGCGTATTCAGGTAGGGTTATGAAAGAGGTTGGTAAACTGTAGCTCAGAGGGTTTCCAAATCCCAGGATAGATATGGGGTCTCAGAGGCCAAGAGGCGTACAGAGAGAAGTGTTGCCTAAGGAAATTTTTCTTTTGGGAAACGGTCCAGGGGCGATCAATATGCAGACCTGCTGAGGGCATGATATGAATAGTCATGCAAAGGTTTCCTTAGGTCAATGATTGTATTCTCCTAACAGCCGAGCAACTTCAGGGAAGTTGAGATTCGGGACCACCAGGGGTGGCTTATGAGAGTTTGGATTTTTCTGAGTACATAGTATGGTTTCTGAGGAGAGGGTGCTTGGATACGGGAGAAACATCTGGGATAAATTTCCTGGGAATGGGTGGAGTAATCCCTTCTCACTCCGGTGTGAGACGGTGGTTTATGCAGGTCTATTCAATGCACCGAGGGACAGAGGAAAAACCTACTTTCCTGACTAAACCCATGACAGGTTCGACCATGTAGTTTGATGTCATGCGGCAAGGATGGAGAGCATTATTAAAGATAATATGTAGTTTAACATCATTCAGTGAGGACGGGGGGCATTTTTTTTAATCCATGAAAATTCTTATAGTTGGAGGCATTTCCCTGGATGTTTAATGCTTGGTCATTTTTGTCCACGCCAAGCGGCCAAGATATGTTACGTGCAGTTTCAATCCTTTTGCGGTAAGGACTTAGTTACAAAGGTCACTATTGATCAAAATGTAACTGGGCTTGAATATCTCGAAATTCCCAAGACGTGGAGAGGGGTTGATGGTGTAAATCATGGTTTCGGGGATTCTTGGATCAAGAGAGATGATATGGGGGCTCTGAGGCTGGTAAGCGTACAGGGCTAGGAAGAGTATCGCCTGAGGAAATCTTGCCATTGGTAGATGGGCTAGGGGATACCAGTATGTAGAGCCACTGAGGGCATGGTATTCGTAGTCATGAAAAGGTGTCCATGGGTCGATAACTTTCCAATTCTGATGGCCATGAATGATTATGAGGATTCGTGATTGTCCGATCCATCAATTCTGTCATTTGGTAAGGAAGTATTTGGACATGCCGGAGATGTTCATCCAAGGTTTCTGTTAAAACTTGAAGAGTTTACCGTGCTGATTTATCTTACGCATGGGGTGTACCTTTACATCATGCAGTTTAATGTTGTTTGGTAAGAACGAAGTACTCTAAGTTTAAATGTCATAGAGTTTGGACCATTGGGTGACTATTTCTACAATTACCCAAAAGGCAACTGAGTTAGGAGGCTCTGATATACTTTGAACAAGTGTGAGGGAATGAGAGTGTAAACTGTATCTCTGGGGTTTCCCAGATCATGAGGTATGGTATGGGGGTTCTGAGGCCGGTAAGAATACGGAGCTAGGAATACTACCACCCAATGAAATCTTGCCTTTGGTAGATGGCCCAGGGGCTATCATTATGCAGTGCCGCTGAAGGCATGGTATGCATAGTCATGCAAAGGTGTCCATGGGTCGATGACTTTCCACTTCCGATGGCCAAGGATGTTTATGAAAATCCGGGATTTCCCATAGCACAAAGTTTGGAATATGTGGATAATGGTGTCCAAGCACAAAAGAAACATCTTCACCGCAATTTCCTATCGAGTCAAAGCAGCTTATCCCTGGCTTGATGTTTGTAGATGCAGATCGTCATGCTAACCACGGGCGGATTGTAATGACCCAATGTTTTTCAATAGAAATTCCCTTCTTATAATTATGTCATAAAATAACATGAAAACACAACATAATGAACTACTAAGTGATAAGTGACCTTTAAACATATGTTTGTTACTTTTGTGTTTGGAACTTTAAAAATCCAACATAAATGGTAGTGCTCAAGATGATTTTTGGAGTCTAATGAAACAAAAATAATTTTCGATGAATAGTAACGTACCCTTAGGAATTGTAACATACCCTTATGAATATTAATATGACCCTTATGAATAGTAAATAATCCAACATAAGAGTAACCTTACCCATGTATAATTAAATAAAATTTAGACATCTTAGAAACTGCCAATTTGACCTTAGTAAACGTTTTGGAATTTTTTAAGTCATAAATAATTAATTATAACTAATTAATTAATTTAGAGAAAATGAATTTTCTTAAAATGTATTCATTATTTATAAAATCAATGTCTTATAGTTTTTAGATAATTTTTTAAGACCCTGCGTAATTTTTGAAAGCACTATAAAATCAGTTTTAATCTTAAAAACTGTTTTTAAGTAAATTATGATTTTAATTAAATATTAAATTAATAGTACATAGAAAATTATTTCTGAAAAATGGACTTCTTTTTTGGATTTTACAGGTCGAAAAATTGTTGGGGTAAATTTTTGGGATTTTTCTGAGATACTTGAATTTTTGATGAATAGTAGAATCCGATAATTTACAATAAATGCTAAATAATGGATTAATTTATTCATCGATGATGATATGCTGATGTAAACCCACTTGTTTTAGGATCACATGATAAAATTACTATTTTTGGTCATTCAATAATCATTATTCCTTGTCTTAGTGGAAATTAAGAAACTAATGAATTTTATATTAAGGAAACCCCTCTCCCCTACACTATAAAATCCACCCTTCACACCCTCATTTTCTCACACCTCTAAAGCTCTAATCCGTATCTAAACTCTTCCCAAACATCCTCCATATCCCCTATCTCACGTCCAAGAGATTCTTGTCTCATAAAAAGACCAAGCTTAGGCCCTTAAGGAGGATCTCAAGAGGAGGACTCAAGAGGTAATTTCTCCCCCTCTTCTCCTTTAATTTCCTTTCATGTTCAAGTCCATTTCTTGATCTCTCCCACATATCTTCATCAAAATGGTATTTTAACTCCATTATTATAAATCTAATGTAATTTTATGATTATAATGTTATATTATATCATCAAACCCCCTTTCCCTATTCCTTTTATTTTATTAAGGAGAACGTTGTTCATGAGGTGTTAATTTATCACCTTCAAGAACGACAAGTTTTCTTCTTCAATTTATACCTTAAGTTATGGTCATGAAACCATTTTTATGGTTGAACCAGAGTAGGTTATATTTATTACCTCCTATTTAAATCTCTATAACTAACTTATGACCATATTACTAAGTGATATGTTAAAACAAGTTCATTGTAATCGAAAAACCTCCCAAATTAACCCAAACAATCTTCATTTAATTCTTATCTAATTAATCATCCACAAGGATCTAATATAACTCATTATAAGATCATTAAAACTCCTGTAATATCATTAATGACATGTAATATCATTTCTTCATGTTTACCCATGTTCTACCCAAACTTCAATTTATGAATACAAGTGAACCACCTAAGAAAAACCATAAAAACGAACATCCCCAAACAATGTTTTTAAACTCTATAAGTTATCAAAAGGAACATAGAATGAAATAATGAAACCATAATGAACCCTATTAATGTATAAAAGGTTCTTTAATTTCTAATTAATTAATATAATGTCATTATACAGGACATTAAAGAGAAGTAAGCATTCAGATACAAGGTAAGTGGAAATCTCAAACCTAATTTTCTTATTTCGGGTTCTCCCTCTTCCACTCCATTTTTGATATGGTTACTCCTTAAAGATAATTTATTCATCATTGTCTTTACTTTTCTGGGATATAAATGTTTTTCACTGGTTTTTATGTTAAACCAAATGTTTTCCAAAAGAACTCCTCTTTTAAGAACACCCTTGTTACCTCTAACTCAAAGTGGACGGTTCTTATAACATTTATGTTATTCCCTCTTTCTTTTGGGAACCCAAAGCTTATGAATGTGTTATTATGAGATTAAACCCATTCAATTCCATGTGTTAGTTATGTACATTTTTTATATGTGTTCTATGTGGCAATCATGATGATGATAATGTTATGATGTGACGGGTGCGCCCGGAATTATATAGCGCAATATGAATGTTTCAATGTGACGGGTGCGCCTGGAATTATACAGTGCTCCAATTCATTGGGTAAAGTGATGAATCTCATGAGTAAATGTAAAATTATGTGTGAACAAGATTATATCTTGGTTCAAAAGTATTTGTGGTAGTTAACCACTAAGACATGATGTTTCATTTTTATGCATTTCCATATTTCAAGTCTTATATTTATGCTTCCTCTCATGTTCATGACCTTTTTCCCATATTATGATTATGCTCACACCATGATATATTGTTATTACATATCCTCTTACTTGGATTTTTAACTCACCCATTTTTATTTATATTCTTAGGTGGCTACATGTACTAGGGAGAGGAAAATTTCTAATAAGAAGCCAGAGAAGAAGAAATTAAATAATTGTTTATGCTTGATGTTGTATTTGTTATGTATGGTCCTAGTTTGCCCAAGACACTAAACCTTTGGATCCTCTATGTGTAATAATATTATGTTGATTATATTTAAAATGATGTAATAGTAATGTTAGAAAAGGCTCGGGTTGCTATAGTTGGTATCAGAGGCAAGGTTTAGTTATTTTGGGAATTAGGATTAGTGACCCCTATAGAAAACCTCTAGTATGAGATTATGTAAAAATATGCACACAAGATTATTTACAAAGATATCCCATATGTTATGATTTTAGTATAAATTTTTTCAATGAATAACTTATGTATTCATGACTTGTTTAATTATGTTTTGTTCTAAAATTTTCTATTTCAGAAAATGGTGGGAACCAGGAGAAATCAGGCCAACAACTCTTGCAAGGGCCAATGTAACGATTGCCCGAATGACATCCTCAATGATTTGGGAGGTGGATTTCAAAACTTCATGGTGATTCTTACCCAATTATCTCAAGTTATGAACAATAACCATAATAATGGGGAACGTCCTCCTTCACCAAAGAGGGAGAAATTGTCTATCAAATGTTTTATGCAGCAACGACCACGGATGTTTAGTGGATCTTTTGATCCACTAGTTGCGGAACAGTGGGTCAACTCCATGGGGAAGATCTTTTCTGTTCCTCACTATTCTGAGATGGATAAGGTTACTCTATTCGTTTATTGTCTAGATGGAGAAGTCGATCAATGGTGGTATTTGATTAAGAACACCAAGCCAAGGGAGGAAATTGAAGAGATGGAATGGGAAGACTTTAAGATAATGGTTCTTAATAAGTACTTCCCATGAAATCTTCTCAAGAATATGCAGAGAAAATTTATAGATCTCAAGCAAAAATAAGGAGAATCTGTCACAACCTATGAAGCGAGTTTCACAAGGCTTTCAAGGTACACTTAGGGTTTTGATATCAAAAATTATAGAAAAATTGATAGATTCTTCAGTGGATTAAAACCACACCTTCGAAAGGCTCTTGAAATTTGAGACTTTGGGAGTTCTAAAGAAGTTGTTCGGTGTGATATCAAAGTGGAGATGGAGTTTTTAGAATGGTCCATGACTATAGTGATAAGATAATAATGATGGAGTTTCAAGCTGGTGGATCTAATGACAAAGGCAGGAAGAACAATAAACGACCCACATGCCAAAAACGTTGGAAGTTGCACCAAGGAAACTGGCACAAAGGGATAGGGAAATGCTTCAAGTTTGGGAAAGAAGGACACCATTCTAAATAGTGTCGAAGAGACACAAAAAGGAAGGATAATGTAGCTTATGAAAGGATAGAACCACTCATGGTTCAATGCTACAATTGTAGGGAACTGGGGCACTATGCAATCCAGTGCACTAAACCTCGAGCTCTCGAGGGTAATCAGTGTCAACAGCCACCAAAGCCAAAGGAACAAGGGAAGGCTTATGACATCACTAATATGGAGGTGGATCATGATAATGAAGTCGTACAAGGTATACATCCTATTCACTCAAGAATAAGAAAAGTCTTATTTGATTCTGGTTCAACGCATTCCTTTATATCTTACAAGTTTTCTAGAACTATAGAATCAAAGCCCCGAAACCTTGAAGTAGATATATCTATAAAAACACTGAGTGGTGCTATCATTGAAACCCAAGTGTTTGACTCTTCTACCATTGGTGTATGTGGGAAGATTCTGTTGGAAAATCTTGTAATACTTCCCATGGTGGAATTCGACGGTATAATGGTAATGGATTGGCTCTCATTATATAGAGCACATATCAACTGTCGGGAAAAGGAAATATATTTTCATATTTCAAACCATCCCATGCTCCTCTAAAAATGCAAGGAAGATCAAGAATCTCCTTTGGAAAATCCTTCAATGGTGTGGGTGTTGATTCCCTAGGAAGAAGCATACCTCGTCCAAATGGTTGAGTCAAAGGAAAGTGCCAACATTGAGGAAATGCCCATCATGAGGGAATACCGCGATGTATTTCTCAAAGGGTTACCCAGAATTCCCTCGGATCATGAGGTAGAGTTCACAATTTAACTCATCCCCGGAGCTACTGCAATCTCGAAGTGTCCCTATAGGATGGCTCCTATAAAACTATAGGAGTTAAATAAGTATCTGCAAGAGCATCTAGACAAAGGGTTCATACGCCCTAGTGCATCACTTTAGGGTGCACCGATGCTCTTTGTGAAGAAGAAGGATGGAACAATGCGGCTATTTATCCATTATCGGGACTCAACAAGATCACCATAAGGATCAAGTATCCTCTCCCAAGGATTGATGACTTGTTCGATTAGTTAAGAGGAGCTCAATACATATCAAAGGTGGATCATAATTCTTGATATCATCAGGTAAAGGTGAAGAAGGAAGATATTCATAAGACTGCCTTCCATACAAGGTATGGGAACTATGAGTTTTTGGTGATGCCATTCAGACTTACTAATCCCCCTGAAATCTTCATTGATTTGATGAATAGAGTCTTTATACATTACCTCGACAAATTTGTGGTAGTTTTTATCGATGATATTCTCATCTACTCCAAGAGAAAGGAGGAACATGAAGAACATATAAGACGTGTGTTGGAGACATTAAGAAAGGTGATGTTTTATGCGAAGTTCAGAAAGGGTGACTTTTGGATAAAAAAAGTCAGGTTCTTGGGACATTTGATCACAAGTGAGGGAATTTTTGTTGATCTTTCAAAGACAATGGCGATTGAGGAATGCCCCAAGCCCTCTAGCGTCACTGAAATCTGTAGTTTTCTTGTATTAGCTGGGTACTACGACGTTTTGTGAGAAACTTATCACGATTGTCAAGCCCGCTAACAAAGTTAACAAGGAAAGAGGTAAAGTATGTATAGACAGAAGAATGTGAGGGAAGCTTCAAGGAGATAAAGAGAAGGCTGATTACTGCACCTGTAATCACACCACTGAAAAGGTGAGAATGTTTTGTGATATACAGTGATGCTTAAAAGAAATTCTTGGGTTGTGTATTCATGAAAAATGACAATGTGATATCCTATGCCTCATGACAGTTGAAGATCCATGAGCAGAACTACCAGACGCATGATCTAGATATGGAAGTCGTTGTTTTTGCCTTGAAAATCTGGAGACACTACCTTTATGGTGAGAAGTGTGACATATACACCGACCACAAGGGCCTAAAGTATATATTCAAACAAAAGGAGCTCAACATGCGTCAAAGTAGATGGTTGGAGCTAATCAAGGATTACAATTTCTTTAATCACTATCATCCTGGAAAGGCAAACAAGGTAGTTGATGCTCTAAGTAGAAAAGAACCTGCTACTCTATCCATGTTATGGATTGAGAAATACCCTATCTTCGTAGATATGCAAAGGATGGATTGGGAAATCATAAGGGTAGGGGATACATCCTACCTTGCCCAAATTATTGTGCTACCATCCATCCAGGAGAAGATTAAGTAAGAACAAAGGGATGATGTGGAGATACAAAAGAGGGTGAATGCAGTAAATAAAGGGAAGTTGAAAGAGTTCCATATCGACGATGATGGTGTGATTCAGTTTGGAATGCGGCTTTGTGTGCCTTCATCACTCGGGATAAAGAAGGAGATATTGGATAATGCACATAGCTCAACTTTCTCTATCCATCATGGGAGTACCAATATGTACTGTGATATCCGAGAACACTTCTAGTGGGATAACATGAAGAAGGAGATAGCGGAATATATATCAAGGTGCTTGGTATGTTAGAAAGTTAAAGTTGAGCGAAAAAAGTACAAGGGTATGATGCAGCCATTGCCTATACCCATGTGGAAATGAGAAAATGTTACTATGAACTTTGTCACGAGTCTCCCAAAGACGTCAAAGGAAAATAATGCGATATGGGTTATGGTTGACCGACTCACAAATACTATACATTTTATCGCTATTCGGGAAGACCTCTCGCTTGAACAACTTGCAATGATATATGTGAAGGAAGTGGTGAGACTGCACGATGTTCCACTCTCAATTGTCTCTGACCGTGATCTGAGTTTCACATCTAAGTTTTGGAGGAGCCTTCAACATGCTTTGAGTACTGAATTAAATTTCAGCATGGCATATCACCCCCAAACTGGTGGCCAGTCTGAAAGGACTATTCAGACGCTTGAAGATATGCTAATAGCCTACTCTCTTGAATTAAAAGGTGGTTGGGATCAGCATATAAAAATGGTTGAGTTCTCATACAACAATATTTTCCACTCAAGTATCAATATGTCTCCATATGAAGCTCTCTATGGAAAGAGATGTAGAACTCCAACCCGTTGGAATGAAGTTAGAGAAAGGAAGCTACTTGGACCCAATCTTGTTTAAGAGATGACAGAGAAGGTTCAAGTCATCCAGAAACACATCAAAGCTACTCAAAGTCGGAAAAAGAGCTATGCTGACAACCGTCTAAGGGACATGGAGTTCGACGTTGGAGATAAATTATTCCTTCAAATATCTCCATGGAAGAGAGTCATGTGATTCGGGAAGAAAGGAAAGCAAATCCCATGGTATATTAGCCCCTTTGAGATCCTTGACCGTATAGGAGTTGTGGCCTATCGTCTTGCACATCCACCAAATATGGATCATGTTCATGATGTGTTTCATGTATCACTATTGTGTATGTACATACCAGACCCCTCACATGTACTAAACTCAGAGATGATGTAGCTTGAAGATGATCTCTCCTATGAGGAGAAACCAGTAAAGATTATGGATCAAAGAGATAAGGTTCTTCACAACAAGACAAACCATCTTGTCAAATTTTTGTGGAGTAACCATACGATTAAGGAAGCAACTTGGGAACCAGAAGTGGTAATGAAGGAGAAACACCCCCACCTGTTTGTGTAAAGTGAAATTTCGGAAGAGGAATTTCTTAAGGGGGGAAGAATGTAACAACCCAATGTTTTTCAATGGAAATTCACTTCATATATTTATGTCATAAAATAAGATTAAAATACAACATAATGAACTAATAAGTGATAAGTGACCTTTAAACATAAGTTTGTCACTTCTGTGTTTGGAATTTTAAAAATCTAACATACACGGTTATGCTCAAGATGATTTTTGGAGTCTAATGAAACAAAAATAATTTTCGTTGAATAGTAGCATACCCTTAGGAATAGTAACATACCCTTATTAATAGTAATGTGACCCTTATGAATAGTAAATCATCCAACATAAGTGTAACCTTACCCATGAATAATTAAATAAAATTTATACATCTTAGAAAGTGACAATTTGACCTTAATAAACGTTTTGAAATTTTGTAAGTCATAAATAATTAGTTATAACTAATTAATTAATTTAAAGGAAAATATATTTTCTTAAAATGTATTCATTATTTATCAAATCAATGTCTTATAGTTTTCAGATAATTTTATAATACCCCACATAATTTTTGAAACCACTATAAAATCAGTTTTAATCTTAAAAACTGTTTTTTTAAGTAAATTATGATTTTAATTAAATATTAAATTAATAATATTTAGAAAATTATTTTTGAAAAAATGGACATAATTTTTGGATTATACACATTGAAAAATGGATGGGGTAAATTTTAGGGATTTTTCTGAGATACTTGAATTTTTTATGAATAGTAGAATGTGATAATTTACAATAAATGGTAAATGATGGATTAATTGAGTCATCGATGATGATATGCTGATGTAAACCCACTTGGTTTGGGATAATATGATAAAATTAATATTCTTGGTCATTCAAGACTCTCTATTCCATGTCTTAGTGAAAATTAATAAACTAATGAATTTTATATTAAGGAAACCCCTCTCCCCTGCACTATAAAAGCCACCCTTCACACCCTCATTTCCTCACACCTCTCAAGCTCTAAGAC
This sequence comes from Viscum album, assembly GCA_963277665.1. Taxonomy (NCBI): domain Eukaryota; kingdom Viridiplantae; phylum Streptophyta; class Magnoliopsida; order Santalales; family Viscaceae; genus Viscum; species Viscum album. Next base: position 1,623,612,581 of record OY728129.1, read on the forward strand.
TTCACTAAACTCTGACAAAACATCCTCCCTAGCCCCTCTCTCAGGTCCAAGAGCTTTTGGTCTCATAAAAAGACCAATCTTAGGCCCTTAAAAAGGATCTCAAGAGGAGGACTCAAGAGGTAATTTCTCTCCCTCTTCTCCTTTAATTTCCTTTCAAGTTCAAGTTCATTTCTTGATCTCTCCCCACCTATCTTCATACAAATGGTATTTTAACTCCATTAATATACATCTACTGGAATTTTATGATGATAATGAGATATTATATCATTCAATCCTCTTTCCCTCTTCCTTTTATTTTATTAAGGAGAACGTTGTTCATGAGGTGTTAATTTATCACCTTCAAGAATGAAAAGTATTCTTCAATTTATACCTTCATATCTGGTCATGAAACCATTTTTATGGTTTAAATAGAACATGTTATATGTATTATCTCCTATTTAAAGTTCTATAACTAACTTATGACCATATTACTAAGTGATAAGTTAAAACAAGTTCATTGTGATCGAAAAACCGCCCAAATTAACCCAAAAAATCTTCATTTAATTATTATCTAATGATTCATCCACATGTATCTAATATAATTCATTATAAGATAATTAAAACTCTTGTAATATCATTAATTACATGTAATTTAATTTCTGTATGTTTACCCATGTTCTACCCGAACTTCAATTTATCAATACAAGTTAACCAACCAAGAAAAACCATAAAAATGAACATCCCCGAACAATGTTTTTAAACTCTTTAAGTCATAAAAAGGAACATAAAATGACATAATGAAAGCATAATGAACCCTATTAATGTATAAAAGGTTTTTTAATTTCTAATTAATGAATATAATGTCATTATACAGGACATTAAATAGAATGAAGCATTCAGATACAAGGTAAGGGGAAATCTCGAACCCTATTTTCTTATTTCAGGTTCTCCCTCTTACACTCCATTTTTTATATGGTTACTCCTTAAAGATAATTTTTTAATAATTTTATTTACTTTTCTGGGATATAAATGTTTTTCAGTGGTTTATATGTCAAACCAAATGTTTTCCAAATGAACTCCTCTTTTAAGAACACCCCTTTTACCTCTCACTCAAAGTGGACGGTTCTTGTAACATGTATGTTATTCCCTCTTTCTTTTGGGAACCCAAAGCTTATGAATGTGTTATTATGAGATGAAACCTATTCCATTCCATGGGTTAGTTATTACCATTTTTTATATGTGTTCTATGTGTCAAGCATGATGATGATAATGTTATGATGTGACGGGTGCGCCTGGAATTATATAGCGCAATATGAATGTTTCAATGTGACGGGTGCGCCTGGAATTATATGGTGATCCAATGAATTGGGTAAAGTGATTAATCTCATGAGTAAATTTGAAATGATGTGTGAACAAGATTCTATATTGGTTCACAAGTATGTGTGGAAGTTAACCACTAAGACATGATGTTTTATTTTTATGCATTGCCACATTTCAAGTCTTATATTTATGCTTCCTCTAATGTTCATGATATTTTTCCCATATTATGATTATTATCACCCCATGATCTATTGTTCTTATCCATCCTCTTACTGGGCTTTTTAGCTCACCCCTTTTTATGAACATCCTCAGGTGGCTACATGTACTAGGGAGAGGACAAGTTCCAATAAAAAGCTAGAGAAGAATAAATTAAATAAATGTTTATGCGTGATGTTGTATTTGCTATGTATAGTCCTAGCTTTCCCAAGACACTAAACCTTTTGATCCTCTATGTGTAATAATATGATGTTGATTATCTTTAAAATTATTTAATAGTAATGTAAGAAAAGGCTCGGGTCGCTATACAGACACATAGGCTAACCAGGTAGGGATACCCTGGAAACACTTGGATGTGATAAGGGAATGAACTTGTAAACCACAACTCCATTTATTTTTGGATAAGGAGATATGATATGGGGGCTCTAGGTCTGGTAAGTGTACAGAGATAGGAAGAGTACCGCCTAAGGAAATCTTTCCTTTGGTAGACGGGTCAGGGATATCAATATGCAGAGCCGCTGAGGGCATGGTATGCATAGTCATTGAAAGGTGTCCACGGGTCGATAAATTTCCACTTCCGATGGCCATGAATGATTATGAAGATCCACAATTATCCGAGTCATGGAGTCTGATGTATAGAGAGGATTCATCCAAGTTCCCAAGGAGTATTCCTATCTCGTTTCTCCGTGTATCATGGGTGGGTTGCGACAAAGTCCGTGCAGTTTAACGTCATGCGGTGAGGAGGAAGTCCGTGCAGTTTTAACGTCGTGCGGTGAGGACAAAGGTGAACTGACGTGAAAAGGTGCTTTTGTGTAGTTTAACGTCATGTGGTAAGGACGAGGGTGAACTGATGTGAAAAGTGGACTCTGTGCAGTTTAACGTCATGCGGTAAGGACGAGGGGTATACATACATGTGTTTCCATTTATTGGCGGATGGGCTAGGACATAAGATCCTGGCATTGCTACGTATCCTGCGAGGGCAGTAATCAAGAATCACATAGTTTTTTTGGGGGAATACACCTCGTGCGGGTCTGGTCCGTACAGGGGAAAGGGGGTATATTTAGCTTCATTTGGGGTTTCTGGGCCATCATGTGGAATTGTGGCATCACTACGTATCCCATGATGATAGTAATCATGTCGTACGTAGTTATTTAGAAGATGATACACCTCGTGCAGGTCTGGTCCATATACGGGGGAAGAGGGAATTTTTTATCTCCATTCGGGGGTGGCTGGGCTAGGATTGGGGACCCTGGAATCGCTACGTTTCCTGCGAGAGCAGAAATCAAGTCTCACGTAGTTATTTTGAAGATAATACACCTCGTGAAGGTATGGTCTGTATATGGGGGAAAAGGATTTTTTTTTCGAGATGGCTGGGCCAGGATACAAAATCCTGGCGTCGCTATGTATACTGCGAGGGTATGAATCATTCCATACGTAGTTCTCTAGAAGATGATACACCCCGTGAAGGTCTGGTCCGTTTACGGGGGAAAATGGAATTTTCAATCCTTCTTATCCAGGTAGTTTAATGTAATGCGGTGAGGACGAGGAATACACCCCGTGCAGGGTTGGTCCATACACAAGGGAAAATGGAATTTTTAACTTTATTTGGGGATGATTGAGCTAGGATACAAAATCCTAGCGTCATTATGTATCCTACGAGGGAAGCAATAAATCCCTATGTAGTTCTCTAAAAGGGATACACCCCGTGCAGGGCTGATCCATACACGGGGGAAGAGGGCATATTTTTTTTATTTCATTTGGGGGTGGATGGGCCAAGAAGGGGGATCCTGGTGTCACTACGTATCCCACGATGGCAGGACTCAAGCCGTAAGTAGTTATTTGAAATCCATGAAGTTTAATGTCATGTGGTGAGGACGAAATACTCTTAGTTTAGGGTCATAGATTTTGGACTGTTGGGGCTTGGTAGTTTATCATCCTGTAGCTCGGACGATAACTGCATTTGATTATGAGAAATACTTCTTCAAAAATCTCTCATTTGTAGGAGCGGTAGTGAATTTCCCGTCCATGGAGATCAGGGCATATGCTCCGTTGGAGTAGACCTTGTGTATAACATATGGTCCCTCCCACTTGGGCTCTAGCTTTGGAGGTTTATTTCTGGGTATCATTGGGGTCTGAAGGACTAGCCCTAATTATACATCCTTGAATGACCGAAGACAAACCTTTTTATTGAAGGCTCATGCGATCTGGTTCTGTTATACCTCCAGATGGTGAAAAGTGTGAAACTGCTTCTCATCTAGCTATTCCAATTCACCTAGCCATTTTTCTGATTTCTCATCATTAGATAACTGGTCACAAATGGCAACATGGAGCGAGGGAAATTGGAGCTCAATGGGTAGGACCACTTCTGTTCCGCACACTAATGAGTACGGAGTCGCCCGAGAAGCAGTGCAGATTGTGGTTCAATAAGCCCACAATGCATACAGAAGTTTATCCGGAAATGATTTCTTGTCTTTATCAACCATTTTCTAGAGAATGTTGGATAGGGTCTTGTTGAAAGCCTCTATCTATCTGTTGGCTGCTGCATGGTAGCGGGATGAGTGGTTATCCTTGTACCATATTCTTGGTACAGTTCTTCCAATTCAGCAGAGTGGATATTGGTGTTGTTATCCATCAATATGGTATGAGGGATGCCAAATCTGGTGATGATATTGTTTTCACAAAGCTGACAATGTTTCTTGCCCCGACTTCCTTGAGGGGTACAACTTCTGCCCATTTGGAAAAGAAGTCGATTGCTATGAGGATATACTTTAGTTGTTTGGTCATGGCGGGAGGATATGGTTCCATGACATCCATTTCCCATATGGAAAATGGCCAAGAGTACTTGTCCTGATGACGTAACTCCAGGGGTTGGTGTATGAAGTTGGATTGAATTTTGCATGAGTGGAATTTTGCAGTAAAGTGCTCACAATATCATGCCACAGTGGTCCAATAGTACCCAAGCCATCAAACCTGGGGGGAGAGCTTAGACCCTAACTGTTGTTCTCCATATACTCCTTCATGCACATCAGTCATGACGACAGCGGTTTCTTCTCCATCAATGCATCTGATTAAGACTCCATCGAGGCATAATTTGTAGAGGACCTCTTACTGACTTGTGCCGCCAAATAGGACAAAGATTATTTCCCTTCTCCCTATTTTCTCTCATTCATCCTTGTATGATGGAAGTTGTCCCCTTTGAAGGTAGTTTGTAATGGGGGTCATCCAGCTGGTGGCAGGAGCATATGGCTCAGATACAGGACTGAATTCGTTGATTTCATCTGTCTTAGTCTGAACAAATGGAAAGACCATTCGACGATGATCAATACTGATAATTGTTTCATCCCTTTCCGGGTTGGCTAGGGCAATGGCCTCATTAGCTAATGCATCGGCCTGGGTATTCTGAGATCGGGGAATATAGGTCAATGTTGGTTCTATGGAGAATTATACCATTAACCATTAGATATTGTCATAAAAGGGAATCAGATCATCATTTTTTATAGCATAGTCACCATTGACTTTCTTGATGACCAGTTCCGAGTCGCCTTTTACCTTAAGGTGTTGTACTTGTGCCTAGAGTGTGATCTCCAGACCTACAATGAGGGATTTAAACTCTGCCTCATTGTTCATACATCATTATGAAAGGAGGAAGGAATATGGAAAGAATTCCTTTTCTGGGGACATGAGTATTATCCCCAATCCCACCTTGTTAAACTTGGGATCCTCCATCCTTTTCCTTGTCAGACTTCAGGATGCACTGTCGAAGTAAATTTCCCATGTTGGGAACTCCTCTTGAACTGAGAATATGTCTTCATCAGGTAACTCAACGTTCGGTGTGGTGGTCTCTGTCGAGGGGTGCTCTTCCAGGAAATATGATAACACCTGGCCTTTGATGGATTTCTGAGGCACAAACCAGATGTCAAACTATTGCAGGATGACTTCCCATTGGGATGGGCACCCTGTCAGCATTGGGCGGATGAGGATGTACTTGAGCGGGTTACTACCCGAGACCAAATGGACTTCATGATGATGCAGACAATGTCACAATTTTTGAACTGCAAATGTCAATGCCAAACAACTCTTCTAGATGTTTGAGTATATAGTTTTAGCATCGATCATGGTTCAACTGAGGTAATAGATACTATTTTCACTACTGGAGTCATTTTTCAGCGCGAGGAAGGATCCCCGTGACAACTCTAGGGCCATCACGTATAGGATGAGAGGTCTTCCTTCAACCGGGGGTATGAGCACTGGTAGTCTTAGAAGTTACTTTTTAGGCTGTCGAATGCCTCTTGGAAATCATCTGTCCATTAGTACGTAACCACCTTCTTCGTTAACCTAGTGAAGGGAAAACATTTGCCTGCCAGGTTGGCTATGAACCGCCTAATGTAGTCTAGATGTCCTTGGAATCCTCTCAACTCAGTGAGATTGGGGGGAGGTGGCAGACCAAGGATAGCCTTTGTCTTTTTAGGGTCGACTTCGATGCCACGATGGCGTACGACGAAGACAAGGAATTTCCTTGAGGTAACCCCAAAGGTGCATTTCAAGGGATTCATCTTCATGGTATGTTGTTGACGTTTGTTGAAGAAGGCTTCATGGTCTGATAGGTGACCTAAGCGCTGTCTTGATTTGACCACAAATTCATCCATGTAGCATTCGATGAATCTCCATAGGAATGGATTAAAGATACGATGCATGGCACTTTGATATGTGGTGCCAGTGTTCTTGAGACCAAAGGGAATGACCCTATAATAGAATATTCCTTGATGGGCTTTGAAGGAAGTGGCTTATTCATCTTCTCGGGCTATCTGGATTTGATTATACCCATAATAACTATCCATGAAGGAGAGATCCTCATACCCAGCCATTGCATTGATTAATAACATGGTAATTAGTACCGAGAAATCATCTTTCGGGCAATGCCGATAGAGATCTCTGAAATCGATGCAGACGCGGATTTGATAGATCTTTTTCTTGACAGGGACAACGTTGGAAAACCATATGGGGTATTGGACCTCCCGAATAAATCCTTCTTTAATTATCTTAGTGACTTCAGCCCTTATTTTGGCAGCATGTGAGGGGTGTGTCCTTCTGGCAGCCTGTTTATAGCCCCAGTGGTCTTCTGGTAGACCTAAGCGGTGCATCACATCTTCAGGATCAAGTCCTAGAATTTTGGAGTAATTCTAGGAAAAAACATCTCGATGTTGTCTCAGGAAAGAGGTATATACCTCGTTCTCCTCGAGATACATGGTTGTATTAATGAGAGAGGGCCTCAGGTCTTCCTTAGTACCCAGGTTTATTTCCCTGAGGTCATCCATAGTGGTAGAGATACCTTCCTCAAATGCGGGAGGTGCATCCATGAGATCCTCTTCATCTTCCTCTTCATTCTCATTTTCTTGATCCGGAGGGGGGATAGTTCCTGAAAAGGGCTCTTGGGGGTCTGGAGTCGAGGCATCGTGGGTGTCCCTGCTCAATTATTCGTCCCCAAATTGAGGGTTAGCGGGCGTTTCCACATTGTCATGCTCAGCCGTTATAGCTGAAGTCATGATGATAGCTAGGTGTGTGTCTGGTCTTGGACACCTTCTCTCAACATGGTCGATGGGAAGTACTTAGTCTCTGCCAAGCTACTTGAGGGGGTCATCAGGAACCATTTCTAGACCATTTGGAGTGGGAATCCAATCGTTACCATCGAGAGAAGGCTTATTTTTCTTTTGCTCATAAAACCTAGCGTCAATGTAGTGTGACTCAGAGAGCTCGAAAGGGGCCTATTCAGTAAGAAATGTCCCACTTTTTCCATTGACGCAATACTTGATACACTGGTGGTAGGATGAAGGAATGTCCATGTGCTTATGAAGCCATGGACTTCCAAGCAGGGCATTGAATGTTGGGTTTTTCCAAACCACCAGGAATTCCGAGTAGGCCACATGGTCACCAAAATGGGTTTTTATCTTGATTTGTCCCATTGGCTTATATTCACTCTTTTCGTTACTCAAAAGAGTTGTGGTAGAGGGTATCAGGTCATCCTCACTGTAGCCCAACATACAGAGTGTTTGTAGGGGAAGGAAGTTAACTCTAGAGCCATTTTTAATAAAGACTTTGCGGATCTCAACAACATTTAGTGTGTCAGACACATATATTGGTTTTATATGTCCTTGAATGATGGAATATTCATCCTGGTCGATGAAGGAAATCACCGCATTGCATTCAGTCAGGCCAGTCTCCATCCGGTAAATCTCGGCAGCAACTACCTCAGCTTGAAACTCTTGAGGGCTGAGAAAGGCTTCTATAAGTGCCTCCCTGAGATCTTCTGACAAACTCAGGGCGTCCATGATTGACAGTTTGGCTCGTACCGATACCAGCTAGTTAAGGATATCGTATTTCTTCTCTAACAGCCGACGCTTCTCTGTTGGCAGGAGATTTTTAGTAGGAAACTTGGGATCTAGAATACGTGATGAGGAGATACTAGCTGTGGGGTCATATGTTGATGATGTTCCCAAATTCTGGGGACTCGGCCCAGCCGGTTTGTTTGCGCACACTAGGCGTTTAGACACTTGTTCCTCCTCTGATGGGTACCGTAGAATGACGGGGCCAGAGTGGCCACTTGTGGAGGTGGAGGGATATTCTTTCTCCCTTTGAGTCTGTTGAAGGGCTCTCCCACGGGTTTCTGTGATATTAACGGTTTGGTCCGGGGTAAAACCATAGGGTGGGTTTTGTGCGTGACTGCACCTCCCATGGTATCCCCTGCTTCTACGATTCCTCCTCCCAGCCCCTTGTGTAAGGAACTCAGGTTTGTAGTCATACCCTTCGTCTGGGAACGATTCCATTAGATGGATAATGTTGATGGAACCAAAGATTAGCTCCTCATCCTTTGATAAGTGAACCTGGTCGGTTGTCCCTGATGGTACCGTTTGGTGGGTCGGTTCCCATGGAGCCAAGTTTGGGGGCATAAAATCCGACAGTGTCAGGGCTAACATTGGCCTCGTTGTGGACTGATCCTCTCACTCTTGTCTCCTCCCTTATCGATTATGCTGGGATGGCCGGCTCGTGTAGGGTTGTGAGGACAATATTGGTGGTTGTGCGGTATTAGGTTCTGTTGGAGGAAACACTAGATGTCGTAGATGAGCTCGTAGTATGCCCTGAGCTTGGTTGACAGTCTTCCTTGTCATCCAGTCATCAAATTTCTACCCCATTTTTCTGGTGACTTCCTACCACCCCTCCCCTTTGTCGGAGTTAGTGGTGGAAATGTATGTCACGTGTGTTGGGCGCAGTCCCAGCTCGACCTGCTCAGAGTCTACAATCCTTTTTAAAAGGTATTTGAAGATGAATCATTTTTGTATATTGTGCCCCAACATTTGATGGTAGGGAAAATAATATGGCATGTCATTACGGCTGACTTCATCAGGATTCCTTGGCTACGGGAGGCGGAACAAGTTGCAATTCATGGCGTGATGAGGTAGCTGCAGCCTTGGTCCTCTCGGAATGAGTATACTTTGTGTCTCCGTTCCTTGAACTAGTTCCACTTAGATCCTCTCTGATCGTTCCGATTGGGTGGAGGTGGCTGCTGATATACAGGGGGCCCTTGATGAATTTGTGGAGGCCTAGGCAATGGATCAGGCGTAGGGGCTAGCTTGAGCGTGACAGAGGGTGCTTCAGCTCTAACTGTTCGCTTTTCAGGAGCCTGTGAGGCTATTCTAGACTTCGGATTGATCTTCTGCAGGGATTATTCAATTCTCTGGGCAACGATAGAGAGATTTTGAATGAATGTGGTGCACTCCACTAGTACGAGCGGTCTTCGCAGCTCATCTCTAAGGTTATTGATGTATATGGCCAACATCTCATCTTGGGGCATTGGCATGTTCAGAGAGTAGGTCAGACCCTTTCATCTGGCAATGAAATCCAAGACCCTCTCGTTCTCCCTCTGTTTGCAATTCATGAGGTCGCTGACTGTTGTTTTAGGAAGTGTTGAGCTAAATTGGAATAGGAACTGTTGATGAAGGTCTTCCCAACTCTTTATAGACTGAGCTGGTAGATTCGTATACCAGACGAAGGCAGATCCTTGCAAGGTTTTCACAAAGAATCTGAGTTTCACTACTTCTTGTTGTTACGGATTTTCCATCATAGGGTCGCAATATGACGTGTAGTGCATCAAATTTTGTTCTGGATCGCCAGATCCATTGAAAATAGGAAATACAAGGCTCCCAAAATTGGGTGGAGGAGGCGTGTTTCTCACCCAATCTGGGTAGATTTTTCACCCTGGCTGTATTGGAGCGCATCAACCTTCCATTGATTCCAATCGAGCTGTCAGTGCCTCGATGGTGTTGGTGAGTCCCTAGTTTACATCCTTTTGGGCCTAGTCTTGGGCAGTTTTAGCCCTAGGCATTGCATGAGGATCCAGATCGGCCAGCACCAAGGGTGCATATGCTGTTTGTGACACCTTCGGAGGGTTCAGACGTACTCTCTCTGGTTTCGTTCTGAGTGGAGGAAAGTCTTTGTATTCACCCGAATCCAAGTTCAGGTAGTTGGACGGGCAGGGCGCCTCATTGGGCGGGGAAAACCTTGGTCTTTGAGATGCACTTTCTGGGAGTGTAAGGTAAGGATCTTCTTGGGAAGTGATTTAAATAAGATGATTCCTCTGGAGTAGCTTGGAATTGAGCCACCTCAATTATTTCATTTCTTCTTCCTATCGAGAGAATCTCTCTTCGAGCATAAGTGGCTTGTTTTTATCGAGAAGAGAAGGCTGGTTAAGGGTAACCGGTCCTCTGATCTTATCCTTGTTGGAAGCTCGCAAGGTAAGTGGATGAGGTTTAGATGGAAGGGCGGCCCTCTAGTTCCGGGTGTGCACACCTGGTGGTTCATTGTGAGTCACAGCCTGACCGGAATCATCGTCTCCTGATCCATCCTAATTTTCATCATCTCTGGTGTCACCCTTGGGGTAAACCTCTATGGCATTGATGGATTCATATCACTGGGTGGAGGATATGTCATCTTCCAAATAGAAAGAGGATCTCTCATGCCTTTTATCGGTCCTCCCCTTCCTGTCCTGGGATTTCTTTCAGACTCCATGATGAAGGGTGATGCGGAGAGTTCCTTGATGTGACCCCATGGTACTTCTCCCTCTTGAAGGGGATGATGATTCAAAAGATAGGATAGGGTAGGAACCTCCTCTTCTAAAAGTCCTCCCTAGACCAGAAAATGCTGATTCTCGTGGGGGAGGTTGTTGTTGAGGTGGTAAAAATTCCCCCAGCCCTAAGGGTTGGGGATGGCTCCATTCCTTGGACACTAAGTATGTTCCCATTTTTATTGGTCTTACGGGGGAATTTGTGGTTAAAAATTCCCCCATACCTACAGGCTGGGGTTGGCCCTGGATTGTGGCAGTGGACGTGGATATCGCTACCTGTCTAATCTTGCGCGCCCCCTTTCGGGGGTGAACTGGATCTGATGCCGAGTTCACTTGTGAATTAATCCCCCCTGGGGATGTAAGCAATGACTGCTGATTTTCCTCTCTTAGGCGAGAGGCATGCTGTATGTTGTCGGTGGCCTGATTCAAGAGTTTGTGAATGGATTATTCCCGTCAGGCCTGACGCTTCTGGGACTTGCTCAAGGCCTGTCTATACTGGGTGTGTCGTTGTTCCTAAACTGGGATACCACTCGATCGCTGTCTTGACATGATGGTGTTGCAAGATATTATGCCGAACAGGTTCTTCTGGGTGGGGAGTGGAGTGAAATGCAGAGCTCCATGCTCTCCCCATCCTCTCATATGGACTCCCGTCGGAGCGTCACCAATGAGGCGGCTCAACTGGTGCAGTGCATGGAGGCAGGCTAACTCAATGTATTCTTTACGCCTCTCAAGTTGCGGTTCCTACGCCAGAGGAAGAGCTTCCAGGTCAATTTGATGCAGGAGGTCCCCTATTGTCTTGACATGGTCTACATACCCATCATAGGGCAGGAAATGTGATTTCAGCCAGTGGAGGGTTGTCCATATATTAGATCGGATGTTGTGCCCACATTCTTCTGACAACTTTCTAGGAATATCGAATTGAGAGTTGGTTGTAGGCCAAAACATAACTAGTATATCATCTCTGGACAGTCGTTTCCTAAGGTGAAACATTTTGGCATACTCCACCACTAGTGATTCCTCTACCTGATCAGCCCAACTGAGACACTCACCGACATTGTGGTCGGAGGCAGTGGGGCCGGTAGGTATTGAATTGTCATGTGGGTGACTTCAAGGTGGTTTAGAAGATGAACGTGGCCCCGGACCATCTCCTATTTTAAGAAGGGTATTGTAGGCGACTAGCTGGGAATCTGACATGCTTGATCCCGTCCTTCTGAGTGCCTCGAAATATGAGGGATTTTCCGTGATTGATTCGGCGGGGGGGGGAGGACCTTCCTGTCGATATGATATGTCACTACAGGGAGGAACTTCACAATAACTGCCATCATGGTGAGGATGACCATCATAAATGGACGTTCGATGTGTATCCTGGGGAGGACCTTCAAGACACACTGTGACAAGGGGAGGACCATCTTGTTACTTGGGTCTATTGCGGGGAGGACCTCCGTAATGGCGGCCATGGTGGTGAGGACTACCGTCCCGACAGCCTCAATGGCGAGGAAAACAATCACAGCTACCGCAGGGAGAATTTATGTGGGGTACACCCTGGGGAGGGCCTTCATAATGTACCACAATGAGGGGAGGGCCTTCTCATTACTTGATGTATCTATGGGGAGGACCTCCGTTATCATAGTGTTGAGGACTATCACCGTGATCTGATTCCTGGCTGCGCAGAGTGTCATTGCAACATAACCCCTGGGGATTACCTTCAGGGTAGGTCACGAAATGGGGAGGACCTTCTTGTCATGAAGAGATTTCACTGTGGGGAGGGCCTCTGCAATTGTGATTACGATAGCGAGGACTAATATCATAATTTGTGGTCCCACTACATAGAGAGTGTTTGCAGTGCATACCCCGAGGATGACTTTCAGGGTGGACCGCAGCAAGTGGAGGGCCTTCTTGCTGATCAATCTTCTGGTCACGCAGAGGGCTACCGTGACTTACATCAAAAGATAAGCTCTCGTGATCGATCTTTATAATCCCCTGGGGGAGGCCCCCATGGGTGCTCCGGGGAGGACCTTCAGAGCTACTGGTAGCGACATTGCGGGGAGGACCATCGCAACTGCTACTGCCACTCCTATAATATGGTAATGGGTGGTCAGGGTTCTGAGCCTTTGATATGTTCTCAGCAGTATTGGGAACCCCAGCTTCCAATAGAGAGGAGTCATGAACATGCTATTTATTTTCTGACTTCCTTCGGCGTGTTCTGGGAACTTTCATGCGGGCAGAGGGGACCATCTGCTATTGATAATGGCCTTCACCTTTGGGTCCCTTTCTAATTGGGTCCTTTGATGCTGCCGGGATATTCTGACGAACAACTTGACTTTTAGCAGGGATATATGCCTACTCTAGAACATCCACCGTGATGGACGGGTGTCCCCCAGTTGGAACGAGTGAAGTTGCTCGATCTGGTTGCCCTTGTATCATGGAACATGGCTGACGACCCTCCTGGGTGGAAGTAGGGGTGCAGATCTACTCCGAGGCAGCTATCTTGTCTCTTAGATGAGTCGCCTCAATTAGGGAGATTTTCTCACGGGCCAGAGTCCTTGTTGTTACCGACGATGCAATTACATTCTGGAATGTCTACAATATTTGATCTGGGATCAATACCTACTCCTACATCATTTCCAAGATATGCAGAGAGACATCTTTGGCTGGAACAGCTATGAAGGCCCATTCTGGTATCGGAGTACGAATATCCTACTCCGGTCCTCTAGTGGTCAGTGGTTACTGAAAATTCTATTATGTCGGGGCAGGTGAACGAATCCGCCCATGTGCTGGGATATTCCGGTTTATCTCTCCTTTTTCCGCCACATCGGGATGGCAGACTTTACTTCCATCCACAGGGAGTTGGCCCTGCAAATGTTAGTTTCCCACTGTATCCAGTCGGTGTCCTTTTTTGGCAGGGAGACGTGTCTGCCTATTAATTTCCACCACATCTGGATGGCGGACTTTGTTGATCGCCACCATATCGGGATGGTAGGCATCCGGAGCATTTTCTAGGAACTAGTCCTGCAAGCGCTGGGTCGCCACGACGTCTAGTTGGTGGGCTTCACGATGCTGGGCAGGGAGAGGTGCCTGCCGGGTAGGTGCCTTCATGTGTGAGTGAAGGGCTTGATGGAGCTCGGCGGGGATGTGTGCCTGCTCATATGATGCCACTATGATTAGATGGCGGGCTTTGGAGGAGCGGGCAGGTGTATGTTCTTGCTTGCGATTCATCTCCGTGACTGGGTAGTGTAGCTCCTCCTCAGGGGAAAGGGTGATGACCGGCCCCTGGTTGTACCTGTATCGCCCTCTTCGGGCGGTCTGAGGGGCCGGAGCTCGAGGAGCGTGGGTTTGGATCCTTGGGGTGACCTTATTTTTAGCGTGAGGATATTGAGTCACAGCGTAACCGCGATGACACATTCCGGTGAGGGCCTTAGAGCGTAACCCCCGTTCAGCGAGGATGAAGTCCTTAGTGTCGACCTCATCCACATCCCTAAGACAAGGGAGGTATGCATTGTCTTTTTCTGGGGATAGACTGCCGAAACGGTTTGAGATGGAAATAGGATCCGTCTAGTTCTGCTTTCGTGGCTGCTGTAGGGCAGGCAACTGGCGGGTCTTGGTGGATTGGAGGGCGTGCATGGCCACCTCCACCCTCGGGAGATTACGGTTTAAGTGGTACTCTCGGATCAATACATATGAAACCCAGTGTTTATGATTTTGAGTTGGTGACAGGGTCCTTCATTGGTGGGGAAGTCTGGTCATTGCATAGCTTGAAGCACGCACCTATGAGTTTCTCCATGATGCCATTAGATCAAAGGGATTTATGAGTGGTACCTGTAAAATATTTTAACAAATACAAATAGAAAACTTGTCAAAGCAGCGTCTCATGATCCCATGCATAAATAAAGACCTTTCTCGGACCTCCTTATGAGTATAAGTGGTAACAGAGTGGGATTAGGTTAAATCTGTCATGCTTGGTTAAAGATTCACATCGGGTTCACCATTGTTTTTTTTTTTGCGACGGATCAGATGGAGTGGACCAACGCACCCGACTGTCGATCTCACGGAGGGCTGAGCTCCGCTCAATCGCTAAGGTCGGGTATATTGGTCTTTGTTTTGAAATGCCCAATGGTTCTATATCCAAAGATACATGGACCTACTTTCCAAAGGCAGGCGTTCATTGGGTGATTTGGCTGGAGATGCTTAAGAACTCACATTGGTCGAGAGGATGAGAATTTGGGCTCATCGAACCCTTTTAGGGGGGAATTATTGCATGTTCCATGACTCTCTTATATATTTAAGACTTGTTCATATGTTCAGGAATTGTTGGTTTATACCCAAGCATAGTATGCACGAATTACTCCTGGTTTTCAATGGTCATCTAAACGTAGGGATTCGAAATCATTTAGGCCCGAGGTTTACCATCCCTCATTGGATTAATGACTCTGAGGAGTTTGGACTCATTGAGATGACACTGGTTTGAAGCCTCATAACTGGGTTCCCTAGAATTTATTCTCATCTAGGGGGGACAGGTAACGACTTGAGCATTTGGATCGAACATGTGATATGGACTTCCAACGTATCCTCATGAGAGGAATCAGAATCCACGTAATTCAGTAGTGTAGTTTAACGTCATGCGGGACGAAGGATCAGGGCTTACACTCTGAGGTGGCCCAATGAGATGGTGGCTGGGGCTTACACTCTGAGGTAGCCCCTAGAGTAGGTGAACCGACGTAAAGGGGTCGGAACGACCGGGTGGTGGGATTGAACCTCGTAGAGGCTTCCTACATACCATGCCTTGACATGGATCAAAGTCCTCATAGTTCACAGGAGGTGGTGTCAGAGAACCGACGTGAAGATGGATTGGGGGTCCGATGGGTAGTGGGATAGAACCTCGTGGAGGCTTCCTACGTACCATGACTTGACATGGATCCAAGTCTTCGTAGTTCAGGATGGATCACAATGGTTTACCGCTGGATTGGAATGCAGTTTGACATCATGTGGGACAGTGATGGTGCCATGGTCAATGCTTACTCTAAGCCCACGTGATTCGTGATCAGTGTGACAAACAAAAGGTAGTAGAGACCTGACCATCATGTCATGAAAGGTGCATCCGTGGGAAGAGGAGTGGGGCTTATGAATGGATCGGCCCAGAGAAGTGGAGATTGGGACTTACTCCAAGATGGAGGCTCGATGGTGACAAAGCCCAGTGGGAGAGGGAAAGGGTAACGAAAACACCTATGTCTATCTCCCCTCTTTTTCCATGGCACTGGGGAAGTACGGAGGTGCATGGGTGCTACCTCATACAAGAAAGGCTAGGGTATTAAACCCAAGAGGTTGCCCTATCATTCTCTGAAGAGGGGATAATTACTCACCGCTAGCGTTGAAAGGAAACTCATGTGGGGTCCCCCACTCCTGGAATATGGAGAGACGGAAAGGGGACTCCCGAGCTTGAACCCTCCACTACCGTGTGTATGTGAACCCAGGAGTGTTTTCGGAACCCGCTCAAGGGCCAGAGGAACCCCTTTTCTCTCGCCTACCGTGGGTATGTGAACTCAAAGTAGCGTGCTGATGCGCCTGGATATTGTGTCATATGGATCTGGTGGCTTTGGTAGAGACCTTGGCTCGAGGCCGATGAGTAGACCACTGAAAGGATCGCGAAGGATCAGGCCAGATTGGAAGGATTTTATCTGAATCAGGGAATAGGGAAACCGATGGAGTTGGTGGGCCACATAGGTGTATGAGGAGTGGCACCCTTCGCGGAGGGGGTGCTACACAGCTGGAGAAGTCGTCCGTGTACCAGGGTGGTATGCGGACTGATAGGCATCCCGCTTACCAGGGTTATATTTGGCTTCAGGTTCATCCCGCGTACCAGGTTGGTACGCGGCGGAGTCCGTGCGAGCAATGGCGGCCAAGGGCGATGCCAGTTTGGGGTTCGTTGGTCCGGGCTTCACCCACGTAGGAGGGTGTTATGCGGTGCGTAGGATCGAAAAAGGGGCATAGACTCCCTGGTCTGCGGGAAGTACATCCGCGGAGGGGCCATGTATCACGGTCTTCTTTTTATTTTTATTTTAAGTTCACGGTTCACCAATTTTTTATGCATTTTTTCTTCCTTATTAATTCGTTTCCAGCTTCATACCTATTCTGGTTCGCGAATTGGAATGTCACTGTTTGCGAAATCCTAAGCTCCATCCATCGAAATCTTTCCACCCGAATCATATCGATCCCTCAATTATCCCCCTCGATCTCCTTTTATAGAGTGGGGAAATATATTTATCTGTGGTCATGCGACACCTTTTGCGGAGGCCCATGACCGGAAACCCGGTTTATGGATTACTTGGTCTATCTGAAACTTGTGGGGGCATTGAATGCACCTTCCCATGAACCAAACTAGTTCAGGGAGTGATTCGCAGCCGCACAGGGTTCTACCTTCGTATCTCGAATGACAGCGCACGCAGACCGGGCTATGTGACGTGGTTCGCAGCTGGGGTGGTTCATTATGGTGGACCGGCAGGCGCCCGTCCTGCTTCGCACCCGCGGAGGATCCCCGCCTTAATTCCGTGAACGACTGCGGTCCGCGGAGGTAGTAGCTTGATGAACTGGTCGTGTACCATCAATATTTTACTAGTACGCTCTCCAGTTTATCCTTTTCCAATATTAAGTATTGGCCACATTTTTGGCCAATTCCTTGAGAGAAATTGGTTAGAATCCTTTCTCATGTAAAGGGGGATTCCCATTCTCCTTTGTGGATTTTTCAGGACCCTACAATCACTAGTAAGGAAACCATATTTATGGTTGAACCAGACTATAATATATGTATTATAACATAATTAATATTCATGAACCAGAATATGTACACATAATTAAGTTATATGACAAAACTATTTCATAATAATCCAAATACCACCGAATAATCAAAGTGGTTATCATATAATGATTCATCCTCATTCCACATAACCAAATTATAGAAATGACCATTATCAATTCTTTATGTTCATAAATTATATATAATCTTAATCCTGGAGATTTATAACTACTCCACATGAACTCCATTACTTAACAACAAGTGAACCGATTATGAAAATAAAGAAAATGAACACCCCGTAATAACGAAATTCAATATAATAACTTAGAAAAAAGGGTATAAATGAACTAAATAGAATAATGATAAACTAAATACATGTCTAATAGGTTCTGAAATAAGTTATTAATAAGTATAATATCATATTCCAGGAGAATAAGTTTAAGAGCGGAACACATTTGGAGTTAAGGTAAGGGTTTTTTCACCCGAACTTCCATTTTCATTCCGGTTACTTTCATTGCCTAATTACCTCAATGAATTTATTATGTATTGTTATTTACTCCCCACATATTTTGTGTTAGTATTATATATATGTTTACAAACTAGAACCCAACCTTACAATTTGGATAGTTACAAATTTTAAAAGGAACTTTCAAAATTGTTTACAAAATACAAGCCCGATTCACGGGAATTTATAAAATTGTTATCTATTTTCAAGGGCACTATATGATATGTTTTTGGAAACAATTATCTTTATAAAATAACTCATGTTTTTATTAAAATAAAATCTTATTTCACTTCTGATTTTATAAAAATATTTTTCCAATATAACTCATCTTTTCAAAAAAAAATAGTGCATTTATCTCAAAAATTGCTTGATGATTTTATAAGAGTATTCTCATCTGATTCAACAGTCTTTTTGATTCATATGTATTGTTGGGATTAATAATTTATGATTTCATAAAACCTATTTTATTTAATGGTTTATGGCTAACTATATTGTGGATGATCTATCCTAAAACCATTCACCGTATTACTTTCAATGTTTAGAGTTGTATGTTTAATGATTGGGGAAAGTTAGTTACATTTTATATGATAGTTTCAATATGAATGTATATGTTGTTTATGTTTATCCCCACTCATATTAAGAATTCATTGGACTTATTATGTGATGGTTGGGGACCTATATATACCCTAGATGCATTGGTAGGTCTCATGAGACAAATAGACGTGGAATTGGCTGAGGCCTTTCCCAATGTGATATATAGATTTTGGCCGAGGCCTTCATCATTAGATGTTCTAGCCAAGGCCATGAAAACATGTTTCAGAATGTCTGGAATATGAACTTCCCTCATTATGAAGCTAGTGATTGAATGTGCATGTGGTTATTCAACTTCTAGAATACCCATGATTATGTTTTGTTTATGGAATTATTTACTCAGCTCATACTCCTTCCATAATGTGTTCAAGTTTATTGTTAAAGACATGTGTTTTAAATTATGCACCATGCCTTATGTTTATTCTATCATCCACTGTATTTCTTACTCTTACTGAGTGTTTGAGATCTCCCCTTTCTTATATTTCCTTTTTTCCAGGATATGAAGAAGTAAATTATGAATGACTTGCAAGCATAATCTTGGAGGCATTGATGTTTCTAATGGAGTAAATTAGTGTTTTATTTCTTTTATTGATGTAATGTTCAACTTATTTATGTATATTGTTTCCAATAATACTAAACTACATGGTCATTGGGGTTTCTTATTCCTTGTTTTTATGCTAATGTAATCAAATAAGGAACCATCTCCAAGCAACTGGGGTCGGGTCCTTACATGAATTATAAAATTTTCAATATCAATGATGAAGTGTTCATAAAAACAAGAATGTAAATATAGGGATTCCCTTTTCTCTTTAGTAAGAAAGATAGTGGAGGAATATGTAGGACACTGGGACACCCTGGGAGGGGAGGAGTGAATCAGGGTGTCAAAATTTTCTTTTGAACTGATGGATCTGTTCACACGTTGGTAGAAACTAGTTTAACATATATGATGGATATGAGAATAAATAAAATATTCACATGCAAAGAGATGACAAATCAATTTTTACTTGCTTCACCACTAAGGGCTACGTCCAAGGAGAATATGCCGACAGGTTGTCGGTCATACCAAATTCCACTAAACATCACTAGCTGTAGATTACAAAGTTTTGGGCACAGTCACTCTGTCCTAGGTTCACTACCTTTACAAAGGTTCATGAATAGATTACTGTGTCCCGTAGGTCACTCCCATTTACTCCCCCTGGCTCACTGCCTTTGTCGAGGTCCCACTCAGTTTATAGATGTGAAGGTCTCTTCATCTTCACTAATGTATACATCCTCTATTGTATCTAGATGTTCTGTTGAAGTCCAAATTTCTCCCGTAGATGAAACTCACTTTGTACTACAAGTATCAGACAATCTTCCAGCTTTCGCGCAGCTCCAAAAAGACTAGAGTTCTTCAACAACACCTGGCATGCTTCTCCCATTCCAGTGTGCAAGTTTCAAGATGGCACGCAAGTCTAGCTCTCCCACTTGCACAACACTCACTTCTTCACCTTCAAACTTGCACGACTCACTCCCTTTTACGCCCAAACCTATTTTGGTGCGCAAATATCAACTTTAGTGCTTCTTCAAATTATAGCGCGCAAGTGTCATCAACCCACTTGTGCGACACCTCCTTCACCAACTCCAAACTTGTGTGACTCAGGCCCCTTCTCGCCCAAACTGCCTTGGATGTGCAGCAAACAACTATCGCACATCTTCTACTTGCACGACCGCACAACCACTTGCTCAACCACTACACTTGCGTGACGGGAGAACTGATTTCTATAATTATCAAACTTCATCCCAAATTAGGATGGTTTGACCTCTATTTATAGGCATTTGGATACCATGCACGATGGTGCACAATTCTTCCCTCGGCATGCAGGTTTCGGTGCTCAAGTCTCTGACGCACAGGTCACTTGCGTGACCAAACAAAAAAACTTGGGCTCCCTTCTCCCTTTGCCATATTTTCATGTTCTGATTTGAAAAACAAAAGGTGCACAAGTTTCCTCTCCTTCAAGTCAAAGCCACGAAAGTCTCTTTACCAAAAACCTATTTTCTCCATTTGTTGATTTTCATGACAAAAAATTTGGCAAACACTAGAAAACGGTTCCACCTTCAATACTGTTATCTTCTTGTTCTGTATGATCACTTTGCTAGCTCACAATCTAAACTTCAACTAAGGATTGAAAACAAACACACACCATACTCGAATTTATAAACTAAACATCCATGGTTCTAACAATATCCCCCTTTGGTTTTGCTGGAAATCAGTAAATAAATTCAATAGATCACTCTCCACATGCAAACCAAAAAGGCAAGAATCATCTCATCCAACTCTCTAAGTCTACGTGAGCAATGCTCGGTGTAGAAAACAAGAGATAAAGCTTTAATTGGGTTCCCATGTTTTGTAATTCTCAATGATTCCCAAGTAATTTCCTTACAGTGTCACAGAAGCATTACATGTCTGAATTTATTCCTTTCTCCCTCATGGACAATAAACCCAAAGACAGGTAAATGATCATTGTTCAACTCAAACCACACTCCCCCTGGATATTATCTCCCCCAAAAACCTTCATCACATCCACAAACCGATTAAAAACAATTAACATAACTGGGGAGAGGGGTATTGTATAACCTCCTTATGCCCTGGGAGGTGGCTGACCACCGAGGTTGATCCGATGCTTCTCAAACACAACCACTGCCAGTGGCTTGGTCAGGATATTAGCCACTTGCTCATTACTTCCTACATGATCCATTCTAATCCTGCCTTTCTCAACTTTTTCTTTGATAAAGTGATACTTGATTTCGATGTGTTGTGTACGAGAATGATGGATCAGATTCTTCGTAAGATCAATTACACTCTTGTTATCACGGTAAATTACCATTGGTTGTTTCAACTCATCACCAATATATGTTAGTTGTTTCTTCATCCACAGATGTTTTGTGCATGAGTTTGTGGCAGAGATATACATAGCTTCAGCAGTACTAAGATAAGTACTTTCTTGTTTCCTGGTCAACTAGCCAATACATTTATTCCTGATATAGAATTCTCCACCACTGGTGGACTTTCTGTCCACTACATCGCTAGCCCAGTCAGCATCAGAAAATGCTGATAATTCATTGTTTTTTGCTGCAGTAAAGTATAAGTCACAATTGTGTGTACCTTAAATATACCTCATGATTCTTTTTACTATTTTCATATGTTCCTCCTTTGGATTACTCTAAAAGAAGACCGCTAGACAGGTTGCAAAGACAATATCTGGTCATGTCGCTGTCAGGTACAATAGGCTCCCAATTATCCTCCTGTACATAGTGGGGTCTACAGATTCCCCATCCTCATGATTACCATGTTTGGTTCCAATAGAAATTGGAGTTGATATTGGTTTGGTGTCTTGCATATTAAACTTCTTAAACAGCTCTCTTGCATATTTTCCTTGATAAATGAAAGTGTAATCCTTCCATTGAATCACCTGCAGCCCCAAGAAATATGTGAGCTCCCCAATCATAGAAATTTCAAATTCTGATTTCATGTGATTGGAAAATTCATCCACTGATTTCTTCTTGCTGCCACCAAATATAATGTCATCAATGTAGACTAAAACCATGAACTGATCATTTGGAGAATTCTTCACATATAAATTGTGGTATACTCCTCCTATTTTTAATTCCAGCTTCTTGAGATACGAGTCCAACCGGGAATACCATGCTCGTGGTGCCTGCTTCAAACCATATAGAGCTTTCTTCAGTTTACAGACCTTTGTTTCATTAGTACTAATAACAAAACCCACAGGTTGTTTGATATAGACTTCTTCTTCGAGTACACCATTCAAGAATGTTGTCTTGACATACATTTGATATAATTTATATCCTTCTGGGAGTGCCATGGCAAGGAAAAGCCTGATTGACTCCAGTCTAGACATTGGAGCAAAGGTTTATTCAACATCATCGCCTTAAATATAGGAGTATCCTTTAAATACCAGTCGTGCCTTGTTTCTAATAACACTTCCATGCTCATCAAACTTGTTCTTGAAGATCCATTTTGTACCAATCACATTGTGACCTTCAGGTCACTAGACAAGATCCCAGGTCTGATTTTTTTAATCTGATCTAACTCTTCATTCATGTCTTTAACCGATGATTCATCCTTTGCAGCTTCTTCAAATGAGGATAGCTTCACAACTGAAAGAAATATAGATTGTGTGTTATTACTCATCCTCCTTGTTTGAGTGGGTGCACTCCTGTACCCAATTATTTTAGATGGATCAATCTTAGCTCTACGATTTCTCCAGTGCGGTTTAGTTTCATTCTCTCCATCCAAACTTTATTCTTCAGATTCTTCTTATGAGTCAACATCATGATGTGACTGCTGAGTGTTTTGTAAAACTTACTCTATTTCTGTTTTTGTATTTTCTCCATGTTCACTTTCTTCCTCACTTTCTATCACATCAGCATATGATGACCTTGAATCATTTCTGGTTTTCTCTTCAATTATCTTAATATCACTGCTTTCCAAAATTCTTCCAAATCGCTTGTTGAAACACTTGTAGGCTATGTTGTTCATTGAGTATCCAAGGAAAATTCCTTCATCTGCATTGTCACCATACTTCCCTTGATTTCTTTCATTGTTCCTAATGAAGCATTTACTTCCAAAAACACGAAAGTATTTCAAAGATGGTTTCCTTCCCTGCCACAATTCATATGGTGCCTTCGTCTCACCCATATAAAGTCCTGTTCGGTTTTGTATATATACTGCAGCTTGAACATCCTCTTTCCAGTAATGTTGTGGAATATGACTCTCAATCAGAATAGTTCGTGCCATGTTGTTCACTTGTCTATTCCAACGTTCAACAACTCCATTTTGTTGTGGAGTTCTCACAACAACTACCTCATGTTGTATCTCATGCTTCTCCAGGTAATTTTCAAATTCAACGGATGTGTATTCCCCTCCATTGTCAGATCACAACACTTTGATTATTCATCCAGTATCATTCTCGTCGATTCGCCGATATGTTTTCATGCAGTCAAGCACATGTCATTTCCTGTGAATGACCATTACACATGCCATTCTACTGTAATAATCTATGAAAAGAACAAAGTACCTTTATCCATGAGTTTTGGAAACATTTATCAGCCCCCATACATCTGTATGAATTAGTTCAAGAAGATGGGATGCCCTTTTCTTCTTTGTCTGATATGAACTGCCGACCATCTTCACACGAATGCAAGAATCACAAGACTTTTCATGCTCACGCTTCAGGTTTTGAATGTCCATGACAATACTCAATCTTGATATTTTCTCTAGGTCTTGTTGATTGATGTGTCCCAGTCTCCGATGCCACAAATTGTTTTCTTCTTCAACAGTCATGTAACAAACATTTTCTTTACTATCAACCTAATACAAGTTTCCTTCTGTTCTGCATCCCTTTATAAGTCAATTTCATGTCTTTCCCTGGATAGGGCATCCTTTCTGATTAAAAGTAACTATAAGTCCTGAGTCACAGAGTTGACTCACGCTGAGTAGATTATGACATAGGCCATCTCTATAAAGTACTTCAGTCTTCTTTAGCTCTCTATTAGCTAATTCAGTACTTCAACTGCCTTTGATTTTTAGAGCTCCATCATTACCAAATAGTACTGTACCATCATCCTTCTTTTTGAAATTTGTTAACAGGCCAGAATTACCTGTCATATGAGATGAAAAACTGCTATCCAGAATCCAGGTACTATTGCTTTTTGTAGCTTTCAGGGCCACCTCTTCAAGGTTGGATTTCTCAATTTTCTTCCTTTCTTTCCATGAGACATTGGAGTGAGTATAGAGAACTGATGGCCTTTCAATTATCTCCTCCATGTTCCTTGGTTATTTATAGTTGAAATCTTATTTGATAGGAGAAAACCTATTTGAAATAGCAACACTGTCTTACTGATGAGACTTGACTTGTCTCGAACTTCGGTGTGAGGTGTCCATGTCCCTTCTCTGCTAGCAATTAATAGCCTTATGACCAAAGTTAGAACCATGAAAACTATATCCATAGAAATTTTTTCTTATAAAAGAATTAGGATATGAATTTGTTCTCCTTTGTTGAACTCATATATCTTCCCCATTAAGATAGCTTCTTGCCTCTTCGTAATAAGACATGGTATGGACTAAATATCCACAGAACTGACACTTCATTGGAGGAAATGTCTTCTCACTTCTATTTATCCTCATTCCTTCTAATGTGGGATAAAAGTATGAGGGATCCTTTTTCCACGAGGCTCGAGGATAATCTTCTTTTCTTCTTTCAGATTGAATTGGGGGTTTCTGTTTCATCACTTCAGAAGACTTTCCCACATCACCCACTTTTAGCTTGCTTTTATTTTGATCACCTTTATTTGCAGCAATTGTCGATTCTTCCTCACAACCAATTCCACTAATTCCCATGTCAGCGTGTCTTTGTTCACATAAAATCTTTTCAACTCCATTAGAGACACGTTTTGATCTATCCAACAGCTCATCATCTGAGAACCTTCCAAAATGTATTTTCTTCCATGATTATTTTGAAAATGAATCTTTTTCAAGTTTACTCCTAATAGTAAAAACTTCCTCCTCAAGACGCTCAACAGTCTTGGAATTTTCCTCTAGTCTGGAGGTGAGGTCATTGATGAACTTTTCCTTCTCTTCAATTCTCAGCTTCAGATCCACTAAATCATCATTGATTTCATGTATTTTAGACTGTACTTTCACCAATTTTTCCAGTCGTTCAATTTCAGCTTCAAGTTGATCAACATATTCAGTTGATTCTTCTACAATTGATTTCCACTTATTGAAACTCTTACATTTAATCTTAAACTTACTAACAACATCCTTAAATTTCAACTCAGTATCTGCACTAGTTTTCAACCAATTTTCTCCACCAGTATCTTCTAATTTTTCAATATTGTCCATCATGGAAGCATGGTTCCCAGTTGTAAATTCTGGTTCTTCTTCATCACAGAATTCATTATCTTCTTCTTCTTCTTCATAGAAAGAACTCTTCTTTAGTACTTTATTTCTTGATTTCAAGTCTACCCTTTTCAAAAACTTTTCTTGAGGATTCTCAATGATTTTAGAATCATTATTTTCATCATCGATCTTTCTTGAACAATGAGAGGCAATGTGACCAACTTTACCGCATCGAAAGCAAGCTAGAGGTAAATTCCCTTTGAATTTACCTTTTCCCTTCTGGAAATTATTTGCAATGAGAGAAAGAATTTGTTTTTCCTCATCATATTCACCAGTACTATCTTTTCTGATTTTCGGTTTCTAAATGGCTTTGAATGACATTTCCTTGCTTACTCGAGTCGTAGCATCTTCTAGTTTTACCCTCATTTCAAATGTCACCAGGCTGCTCAGTAGATCATCCAGAGAATGTTTGGAAAGATATATTTCCTCAAGGACTGAAACCTTTTCATTGTAAAGAGGTGTAAGTATTATTAATATTTTTTTCAAAATGTCTATATCTTTGATTTCTTCACCTAGACCCCGAATTTCTCCAACCACTTCAGTAATTCGATTGAAGAAGGAATCTGCATTCTCATCAGGATGCATCATCAGATCATCGAACCTATTGTGCAGGACTTGTAGTTTTACCTCTTTCACTTTTCTATCTCCTTCATAAATATTTTCAAGTTTACCCCACATGGACTTTGTTGAGGTGAAACACATCACTTTTAGATAGATCTGATCAGAAAGTGATGCGGTGAGAGCATTCTGTGCATTAGCATCTGCATCAAGAATTTTCCTATATGCATCAGTCATAGCCAGCCCTGTTGGATTAGTAACATGTATACCTTTCATAGTGAAAACAGAATACCCATTCCAAGGGATCTTATATAAGATCTCATTATGTTCTTCCAAATCAGAAAATTACTTCCATCAAAGAGGGGAACTCCCCTAACACTGGCTGAATTTTCCATGGAGGTGTAAAACATATCAAACAACAGTAACCTCCCTCTGATACCACTTATAGGGCCCCGGGACACCCTGAGAGGGGAGGGATGAATCAGGGTGCCAACATTTTCTTTTGAACTGACGGATCTTGTTCCCACATAGGTAAAAACTAGTTTAACCTGTATGATGGATATGAGAATAAATAAAACATTCACATGCAAAGAGATGAAACAAAACATTTTACTTGGTTCACCACTAAGGTCTATATCCAAGGAGCATATGCTGACAGGTTTTTGGTCATTCCCAATTCCACTAAAATTCAATAGTTGTGGATTAAAAATGTTCGGGCATAGTCACTCTGTCCTAGGTTCACTGCCTTTACAAAGGTTCAGGGATAGCTCACTACGTCCCTTGGGTCACTCCCGTTGACTCCCCCTAGATCACTGCCTTTGGTGATGTCCCACTCAGTTTATAGACATTAATGTATCTTCATCTTCACTAATGAATACATCTTTTATTGTATGTAGATGCTCTATTGAAGTCCAACTTTCTCCCATAGATGAAACTCACTTAGCACTGCAAGTATCACACAATCTTCCAGCTTTCGCGCAGCTCCAAAAAGACTGACATTCATCAACAACACCTGGTGTGCTTCTCCAAGCCCAGCGCGCAAGTTTCAAGATGGTGCTCAATTCCAGCTCTCCCACTTACGCGACACTCACGTCTTCACCTTAAAACTTGCGTGACTCACTCCCTTTTACGGCCACACCGATTTTGGCGTGCAACTATCAACTATCGTGCTTCTTAAAATTCTGGCGTGCAAGTGTCATCAACCCACTTGCACGACACCTGCTTCACCAACTCCAAACTTACGTGACTCATGACACTTCTCTCCCAAACTGCCTTGGATGCGCAACAAACAATTGTGGCGCAACTTCTACTTGCGCGACCGCACAACCACTTGCGTGACCACTACACCTGTGTGATGGGAGCACTGAATTTCTATAAGTCTCAAAATTCGTCCCGAATGAGGAGGGGATGACCTCTATTTATAGGCATTTGGATACCTTGCACGACGGTGCACAAGTCTTCCCTCGTCGTGCAAGTTTTGGCGTGAAATTATCTACCGCACAGGTCACTTTAGAGACCAAAAAAAAAACATGGGCTCCCTTTTCCCTTTGCCATATTTTCATGTTCTGATTTTGAAAAACAAAAGGTGCGCAAGTTTCCTCTCCTTCAAGTCAACGACGTACATGTTTATTTACCAAAAACCTCTTTTCTCCATTTGTCGATTTTCAGGCCCAAAAATTTGGCAGACACTGCAAAATGGTGCCACCTTCAATACTGTTAACTTCTTGTTCTATATGATCACATTGTTGGCACACATTCTAAACTTCCACTGAGGATTGACAATAAACACAAACCATACTCGAATTCATGCACAAATCATCCATGTTTCCAACAGAATATTCTTATAAGAACACAATTAAGGCGAGAAACACTATCTAATAAGTAACTAATAACCTTTGTCTATAATGTTCAATCACTTTTATCCTTTTAATGGGTTAAGAGGTTTTATAAAATTTCACATTGACTGGGTTCCCATTACATTTATGTTAGTAAAAAGTATATTTCTATGATATATTTTTGAATCTAGTATATTAATATTGAATATATAAAAATTCAACTTGGTCTAACGAATTCACTTGTAATGATTATGGACATAATGAATGGGTTTTCCATCAATTTATAGATAAAGTTTTTGAAATATTTGTTCATAAAATTTTTTTATTCGTGGTCCCACACCAAGAATAGATTTTATCATCATATCACTCGAGATAATTTAAGGGAACATTAAATCTATATCAAGATATCCAAAGTTTCATTCTTCATATGTGAAGATCAATTACTCAATAACATCATATATGAAGATGATATTTTGTCATTTCTAATAAAGTTCAAGCATTTATTTCATAAAGAGTTCTAATGAAAATCATTAAGGAATTGATTTTTCTTAATCTCATATTGTATTATTAGATATTTCAATTTTATTTTTGGATGTTTACTCTTATGACAGCTATAGTTATGAAAACAGGTATTTCATATTCTAATAGAAATTTTGGATATATTTCAGTATATTTTTTTAAAAATATTTATTTCTTATATTCATTTTATATTATATGATTTAAAAGGTTAGGTGATTTATTCTAAATGGGATGGTAACAAATATATTCTATTAAATTTATAAATAAGGTTTTTACTTATTGAATTTTTTAACAAATCATCTAGGATTTTTTTAACCATCATGAAAATAAAATCATGGTAAAAAATATTTTGTTTTGTTTTATTTGATGATAATTCTTGAGATAAAATTATTAATGCTATGAAGTTTAGTTGTGAATCTTGTGTTATCTTCTTAATTATCTCCAATAAAATCAAAGTGAGAAATATATGAAAATTGTTTCCTTGATAAGTGAGTATGTGGTATAAATTAATTAAATTAATATTTTATATAATGTTATTAATCATAAATATTTTTCTATTTCAACACCTCCTAATTATTGTGTTATTGAATAGATAAATTTTAATTTTATATAATTTATTATACCATGTTTTGTGAATATAGTTTTACCTCACATTTTTATATTTAATAACATAAAAGTATCTTTTCATCCCAAATTTATGTGAGTAAATTTTTTATGATGCAATCTCTATATCTTAAACACCATGTAAAATCATTGTAAATCTTATCCAAATGATGATAAAATAATACTTCCAAATTATACTGTGACTTATAAATCTTATAGAGATTTCAATAAATATTGAAAGATTGTTGACGAATATATTCATGTATAGTTGGATGAATGTGATCCATTTTTCTCATAGAAAAACTCACATTTATAACCATGATGATTCTATGAATAATGTAAGAATTGATACTCAAACTGATACTATAAATGATGTCAATGTGGATGATTTTTATGTATAACTAGAACCGAAATGTTAGAACATAAATAAACATAGAGTTTTATACCTAGATATCCTAAAACCTTAAAAGACCATCCATTACTAATATTTTTCATTTATATAATGTTTTCATAAATATAGGATGTGTTAGGAAAATATATGAGTTTTTTATTTATATGATCTTTATCACATAGAGAATAATATGAGAGGAATTTTTATTTTCATTAATAAAAATAATTTTTTATGGAATGTAATATTCTAAACTGTTTAAGAAAACATAATTTAATTATATTTTCCTTACTCAAATCTATTTTGATGAATTGATTTTTGTTACTGACTATAAATTGGTTAATGAATTTTCAAAAATCATCCAATATGAATATTAAATGAGTATAATGGGTGAGAGTTAATTCTTTATTATGTTTTAAATCATTCATAATGACTTGAAGAATATGATAAATAAATGTAAATAAATACAAGAATTATAAACCATTAATACAGTCAACCATATTCAACTCATATGAATTTTAATATTAGTATTGATAAAATGATGTTAGGAAACTAATGGAAAATATGTTATATTGATTAATAATTATGATAATTTTATATATATCATCCAGTATTCCAAACATCATGTTTATATTTCATTATATGTTATTTTAGTAAAATAAAATTTAATATTAATTTAAATATGAATAAAATTATTATTATAAGAAAAAGTTTTTTTATCCCTTCATTTTTCATTGTAAAAATTCATAGATTTAATTTGGGGTTATAATTTGATGTTTAATGTTTGAGATATAAAATGTACCTGAAGAGTACTTCAGGACCCTTCCTCTTTTAAGGATGATCCTCAGTTTATTTTTCTACTATAAAAAATATATTTTAACCTTATATACTATGAAGTATTTTTTTTGGGTCAAAGTTATTATGTAAAAGTGGTATTAGTGACAGGCAATTTAAAGGATTTTGGATTTAATCATGAATATATAATAAAAGAAATTTTGAAGAAATTTTATTTTAATGATCACACATAAAAAGGTGATATTTATATTCAATTATTCATATAAAATTTTCATTAGTATAAAATTTCCTTAATCCTATTCTGTATAATTATATTGATTTTATGGTGGGTGAGTTTTTTATTTAAAATTTAATATGGTTATTTTTTTATTTATTTTTATTATGTTTTATAACGACCAATCTATTTTCTAAAAGATTTTATCTTCTTTCTTATATATTAGATTAAAAAGTTTACGTAATATATTTTACATAATGGGATGTATAAATTTATTATATATAATATTTATCCTTTAATATGTAATAATTTTATTTTGATATGTAATATTTACTTCTTAAAATATAATATATTATAAATTTTTGATAAATAATTTATTTTAAATTTTATGTCCATATTATTTTATATATCACTGTCATTTTGGGTGATTAATAGCCTTTCTATTTTAATATTGTTTTCAAAAAATTTATCACATGGATTATGATAATTGAAATTTTATTTTATGCCTCCAAAAGTTTCTCCAGATGGATGTGAATTTATTTTTTTATTCAAAAATGAATATGAAGGTTTTTTAAAAACTAGTCAGATAATTCAATATTAATGCATCATTATAGGTTATAATTATAAAAATTGAATTCAAAAAAGGATAAATTTAACAAAATTTCTTTTATATTTAACGAACATACAATGAAATTTCATTATGCGCATGGATGGAATTTCTGTATATTCAAAAAAATTGAGGTAATATCATTAGTCATTTAGAATCCATGTTCCTTATATATTCGACTAAAAATATTGATAATGAGTTATAAAAGGGTTTAAAATATAAAAATAAGATTCAATTAATAATTATTCCAACAATAATAGAGAAAAATGCTATAGAGTTTTAATATTTTCCTTTCCAATATATGTATTGGATATATCAATTATTAAATGACAATAAAAACAACTTTCCATGGTAAATGATGAGATACATAATCTATTTTAGTCTGCGAATCTAGATATTGAATTTTTTCCTTATGAAATTATACATTAAATTCGATTTGAGGAAAATAAAATTTATTTTAATGAGTTGTAATATGTTTGGTTTCATCAACATAATTCCACAGGGGATGGAGTGTTAAAGAAAATTATATATATTTGGAATTATCTATAAATAGATTAGTTGCTATTATGGATGGTTTTTTAGTGGATGGATAATGAAAATATGTAAAATAAAATGAATAAGTACCTAAAATTATTGAAGATGGTTTTAATGTAAGTATATAGGAAACAATATTTGATTATGGTTACATTGATTCCCTTGTTTCGCATAAGGATATATGATATAGGGAGGAAGTAAATTAAAATATTTCATAATATTTTAATGGTTTTCAATTTATGTTCAAATAAAGAGCTATAAATTGAGATTATTCTAATGAAAGTGAGTTTTTATAGATAATTATATAGATAGTGATAAAATTGACATATCTCATGAATATTTCCATGATGAAATAACTAATAATGATGTTTCATTACCATAATTAAATGAATCTACAAATGAAAATGTATGTATAAATATTCATGGATTTAAGAATTCAAAATTTCATAATGATATTTAATTTTTATACAATGAATAATATGGTTTCATATAAGGAAATTAAATTTCCAACCTTAAATGAAGATAAAAATGTTTTTGATAAAAAAAAAATAAATTTTCTAATAGTAATTATTTAGAATTTTATCATCCCAAGATAAAAATAGTTATTTGAAACATAGTTTAATTGAAATTTGATAATATTTTAAAATATGCGAAAAATTATATTCCCAAAAAACATTTTATTGAATTAAAATATAACGTGGTCTCCAGAAAATATGTTAATGAAATAAAAGGGGTATTGCAAATTTAAACCTAAATGATAAAAATTATCTTCCTATTCAGAGCAATGTGGCTAAATATATGAATAATCAGATTCAGAGTTCGATGAACATCGCCGAAAATTTTTTATGGAGGAAAATTTTTTAATAATAATTTTGATCATGGTTTAATAAATTATATTGAATAAATATTCAATTATCATAATAAATTATAATGGTGAATAGATTCTGTTCAGATAAATTTTTCAATGTAAATTAAGGTAGAATTCAAATATATTAAAGAGAAACATGAATCTCTAAATTTTGATATTTACATAGATATTCTATATAATGGAATTGTTGAAAATAGTGAGATACTGTAACTCTATTTAAATTTCATGAGGTCATGAAAAAGCTGATCATTAAACCCAAACATGTATGGGATGGAGTACTCCAATGTAAAAATACATTTATAACAATGCGATATATTGTAGAGTTTGTGATGTTTCAATAAAAATTAAATTAGAAACTACATCATGATCATGATGACATAATATATATAAAATATTTCAGAAATTATTTTTCCATAATTCTTATGAATATATTTTAAACATTAAAAAGTCTTATAAAAAATAATAGAGAATCATGGTATGAAATGACTATAAAATAGTGAGAAAGAAATTTGAATATTGATTTCTAGTTTCTAGAAGATAATCAAAATATGATTATATATAATCATGATAATAATTATTCTTCATGCCCTTTTTAATATGAATTGTAATATGAATATAAGATAAAAAAGTTAAAGTGGAAGGAAAAATAAAAGACATTTTCACTTGTAAATACCCTTCTGTTAAGATAGTTACTCATATTGGTATATCTCAAATATCTAAAGACACAAATCTTATCATGAAACAAATTTCTCAATTTATTTTAATTTTAAATTAAAATATATCATAATTTAGAGTGATAGTAATGAATATATAATCAAAGATGAACCCATTTTACAATATTTCCATACTTTTAGGAAATCAAATAGATGAGGTCATATAAATAATTAATAATTGATTAGAATACAATATTTCAAAATTTTATCTAGATTTTTTAGAAGATTTTATATGGAAGAGACAGAGAATTATTATATATATTATCTATGATATTTATTTTAAACTATACGTTATTATATCAAAGAATAATGTTTTCAATGCTTATTAGAATTTAGGGAAATTTTATATTAGATGATAGGAATTAAGCTTAAAGTTATTAAACATGAAAATATAGATATAATTGTATCTAAATTACAAAAACGTTTTTGGAACTCTCAAATAATATCATGAGGTAGCCTTGGATTCCCCTAATTATCAATGGAAAAGAGTGGTGATAGAATCCAGACACCCTTTAAAAACTCATGATGACATAAAAACCATGTTTTCAAATTATTATTAAAACATTGAACCTACTTCATCTTAGGATAGGAAGATTTTTGTCATGGAATATGAGTACACCTTTTAAATAATGAATCAAGTATCTTAAATTAATGTTGAAATTTTGAGAATTATAAAAAGTAATACAAACATTTCTCTATGTGTTGGATCTTTAAGGAAACATTCTGGTCCATCCTTATCTAAGCCTCAACCTTTCTCCCATCATATGGTGCCTTCCGGATGGAAGATGAACCATCTATTGCACATACACAACTAGATTCCAAGGCTATATTATTAATTGTTGGAATAATAAATAATATTTATTTTTTATTTATCAATTTTATTTAGCTATTAATTTTAGTTGTCTTTTCTAAATATATTTTACTATTAGATTCCTATTTTTTTATTGTAATACAATAACTATTTTAATTTCAATATGAAATAATAATGTTTTATACACACTCATAAAATATGTTTTTGATATCATAAAAATGGTTAGAAGAAATAATTTCGGTTGAAATTGTTTAGAATGGGTATATTTTGTTATTGTTATATTCATATTGAAAAATGCTTACATAGTAAAATTTTATATTATCAGTTTTGTTGGTTTATGGCCCTGAAAATGGTGGATATTGTTAAACATTTATAATATACTATCATACTCTTATACTATTTATGATTTGATTATCAAAATATATCTTTTATTTTTTTATAATCAATTTAATTTTTGTGAAACATTTATAATTTATTAATAATTTCTAAAATTACCCAATAGAGAATTATTATTTTGAGTTTAACCTATTTTGTTTTTGAAAATTTACTCCCTATAAAATCATGTGAAATAGTTATTAAACTGTATATATTATATGGAAGATATATGATAATATTTTTTTATATATTTTTTTATATTATAAAAAATTATGAATCCAAGAAAAATTTCACAAAATTTGTACAGTTACACATGGATAATAAAAACATTACTATTTAGTTGAAGTTTGAGAAAAACCTTACATTTCATGTATTCTCATAGCATGAAATATTATGAATTAGTTTGAGATCATAACTTTTGATTGAAATATATTATAAATTTAAGGAGTGCTCATGGTTTTTAATGATTATATCTTATATAATAAAGATAACTATTGTTATCATGTTTTATAATAATAATATATTACATATTCATTCTATGTTGAAGAAATTATTACATGTGGTTTAATATTTCAAATTTAAGATATTTATCAGAAAGAAGCTATAGTTTCTATTTTATAGTGTAATATTTAAAAACTGTGAATTAGTTAATTTTTCAAATTATAACTTTTATGATCCGTTTTATAGAGTTTATTTCAAGAATTTATTTTCAGAAATAAGGAATTAAATGTCTAAAAGGTTTCCATTTTACAGGGTTAAGATCATAATTTTTTTTTGAATAAATTAGTTTTTCTATATTTCAATATATTCTATATCAAAAGAATATCATGTACATGATAATATAGATAAGGTAATTATATAAAATTGAATAAAATGTCATGTTGTTTTGAAAGATTATGAAATTTACACAAACAACTACAGTAGTGTTCATTGGGAATTTCTAATGTCATCAAACATGTACTATAATTCCAATTGAGATTTAATATTGAAAATTAAAAGGATAATGAAGATACAAAAACTGTTTGTGTGTATTTTATTGGATTCACTATGACAAAATGGATATATAACATCAAGGATATATCCAAAGGGTAGGATATTAGTTGATATAGCCACCATATAGCCAAGATAAAATAATCCATGCATCAATATGCCACCGATATCCATGGCCACCTAATCTTGTGGATCTAGGTTTACTATTCACAATATCGGAAGGAAATTTTCCCAAGGGTAGGGAATTAGAGCATGAAAATATATAGAGTCTTATATAGTTATGGCTATAGGATAACTCAATCAGATTCCTATGGCCACATTTCAATATAACTATTTCTATAGATGTCCTATTTATAATGTCCAATTGCATGTGGATATAATTCATTGCACCCAGAAATTATATCCATGGGCTTAAATACTCATTATTATAAACTACATATATCCATGACTATATACAATTATGGATATAATTCATATCACCTAGGATCTATTGTAAAGATAAATTATTAACATTGGTATATTTTTTTGTACTATAAATCCTTATAAATAATTTACTAACAAAAATTAATTATATTTATAAATTCTTATGTATATTTATATAATTTCTATATATGATTAATAACTGTATATTTAATGCTATAAGCTATGTTCAATTATAAATGAATCATAGAAGTTTAAATTTTAGTGGAAATAGTATTTTCCTTAGACCCTATAGCTAAAGTCAAGGAGCATGTAGCTATAGGGGCCATGTGGACTAGAATCCATGTTGGTCCCATTATAACCATATATAAAACCCATGTGTATAGTAATTTTTGCTTTATCTGTTCAAATATTTTCCATGATCTTGATTCCCTTAGATCTAACATTTATCCATAGGAATAAGATAAATATTAATGGGCATTAGGAAATATGGATATTAATATTTTTTTGTAAAATCATGATATGACATTATATTCTTTTAGAAATTTACTTTACATCCACACATGATCTGTATAAAATATTCCATCATATGATGAAGTATTTTATTAGTTTTATTCTATATTAAATTGATTTTTTATATTATCTATTTGTGGTATGTGTGGTTGTTAGGATTAGGATATGTCTTATGAGGGAGAAACCTATAAACTTCCTTATAGATTGTACATCATGTGTCAACTGGTTTAACTCAGATATGAAATTGGAATGAAATTGATCTTATGAAAAATCATTATAAGTGAATTGGGTTTTGGTATATTATATTAAGAGAAATTAATTATATCCCCAAAACACTATAGAAATAAACAATGCCATACAATTTATTTTCTATAATTTTACATTTCATATAATAATGAAAATATAAAATACTTAATAATTGTTTTAACATAAATGATTTAAAAATTAAATCCTACTAAAAGTTTTATATTAAATAAATCAATTAACCATCTCCCATAAGAAATTGTAACAAAAACTATAGGGAAATAGGAACAACACTACCATTAATTTCAAATGTGTTCTTAGTGTTCAAGGTTCTAAGTACTAGAAGAACATCCTAACAAGTTAATTCTTTTTTCTTCATATAGACTATGATATTAGAAAATAATTATTTTCAAAATGATTCTTGAATCCTAAGAAACATCATTGTCTGGAATAAATCTATTGAATTGGTTTTTTATAGTACACTTTCAATAAGGGAAAAAATATATTGGACTACATTAGCAATATGGATAAGCTATAAGAAGTAAAAAATGACTAGGGATTAATGTATGTTGTTGTTGAAAATTAATTGGGTGAGGTTATTGAACATGATGGAATGAAATTATTACATAATGAAATAAAATACTATATTTTAAATATGCTCATGCACTCATTGTAAAAATATATGAATTATATCATTGTTCAATAGGGATATGATTGTGTAGAGATCCATGGTGATTCATTCCAAAATTCATTATCTATTCCCATTGTCCCTAGAGGACTACTTTTCCCAACTATTATACGGAAGGTAGTTATGAAAAAATATCATTCTTAATGATTTATTTTGTATCATGAAATCATCATGATGCATTTAAATGTTGTCAATAATTTTTTTGGCTTGAAATATAGAAGGATTTCATTATATTTGTTTCATAATTCTTTATCTTTCAACTGGTGAAGGTAGATCCCCAAAGAATAGTGATAAAAATAATACTAATTATATTATTGGGATTCAAGTGGGATGATATCACAATGGTTTTCATGACTGGTATACCATGAACCTTGAATGGTTGGAATACAGTATGCGTAGTTATTGACCTTTTGACAAGGTTGTCTCACATTCTACTATTTAAAGTGCACACATCAGTTGATGATGATAAATTGATATATTTATTGGGTTCATGAAATTTCTAGGAATAATAGATAATATTTTATCTTATAGAGAAGTTAAATTTAATTATATCTTCTATGAAGGACTACAATTGGCATTTGGATCACAATTAATGTTGAACAAAATATTTTCCCCATAGACTAGTGGTATGTCCATGTGGATCATATTTATTCTGGAAGATATTATTTTAGAATGTGTTCTTGATTAGATTGGATTATGATAGAGACACATCTCCTTAATTTAATTATTCTATAAAACCTTCCATAAATATTATATTCACAGGGATTCCTTTGAGGATTTATATAGAAAACCATATCATTTTTTCATATCCTAGAAAGTGATATATGAATCTATTATAATGGGACACATATAAACTAAGGAGATGAATAATCCTGAGAAATAAATTCATTATTTTCTTAGAAATACTTAATTTAACTAAAATTAATACATTGATTACCACTAAAAACTTTTATAATTACATTTTGGTTATTATTTCTTTCTTCTAGTCTTCATAAATTTGGATCACCAAAGAAAGTGAAAATAGGGGAAGCTGACCATAAGTTATTTTTTCAATTTCAAATTACAAGGAAAATTTACAGATGATTATTATTAGTTAAACATAATACCAATATTTATTTAGATGCATGTAACATTTCATGTATTTTATATATGGATTATTATTTCAAAAAATTGAAATGTGATATCATATGATGAAGTTCATATTGAGGTTGATGCATCTTATACCATGCTTCCATTATCCATTTTTCTATGTTGGTACAAGGTTTTATATGGTAAAATAATTCCTAGGCTTTCAATATGTTTGTATCATAGGCAAACATAGCAGTAAACTTGGTAATGAGATGCTGAAATTAATGTATAGTTGTTATATTTATTCCCATAAGAAGCTTGTACAAGAAATATTGGGAAAGATAATCTGGATGGTGTTGAAGTTATAATGAACTAAACCATATATAGAGGTTAGTATATTATATTTCCTGCTATTTTAGTTTATTTCAAGGTTATTTTTAGTTATATGGGTATTAAAAAAATTGTGATTATTTAGAGGTAAAACATTGTTTGGGTGAGGTGTATTGTGCGCTGAGTAACTGGTACATTTGTATCAGGTACCTAGTTGGGAACCTTGGACATATGAGGTTTAATCATATACCACCAGGCTCCACATTTCCTATTATTGTTTAATTCTATTTTTTATTTTGAATTATTTTAAAAAAAATCCATTATTTCAAATTTTTTAACATTAATGTTACTCCTTAGTTTATTACAGTTTAGTAGTTCTACAAATTAACTCCATTTTATGCTTCCTCATAATACAATCCCTTTATCACATCAGTCTATCCCATCATATTCATTCTCTATAATTGATTATGAAGTTACATTGGACCATTGGAATTCTCACAAACTATTCAAGATATCATGTAATTCTAATCATTGTTCATCAAGTCATGGGAAATATCAGATTTAATCTTAAATATTAGTAATATAGGTCATGATAAATAAATAAAAACCAAAAATTTCTATATATTCTATATTATGTAGAGGATCTAAATGGAATAATATAATATATACATAGGGGTTTTCTTGGTATAATTTATTTCATTATATAACTACATTACTGGCCAAATTTCAATCCCTTCTAAGTTGGTTTTTTGATAATGTTTTCAGCATTATTTTTATTGGGACCAAAAGTAGAGTATTTATAACATATTTTTACGTATACCTTTTACGAGTTTTTTACTTATATATAATTTTCCATTATAGTATCTGGGATGAATGAACTGATGTAATAAGGAATAATCTAAAGTAATAGAGAATCTTTCCTAAATATTTTATAGAAAAAGAGTATAATTATTCATTTATAAGTATTAAGTATCTTTTAATTATTCCATTTAATATATTTTGAATGTTATTTTTATTTTATTTTTGAACACTTATTGATTGAATTTATGTCGAATATGTTTGATTAGAGTGATTATATATCATTGTTTTTTTGTCCATTATTATTTAAAATTAGTTCATAGTGTTATTAATTTCCTTTATTACTGGGAACATCCTGATTTATAATATTTAATTTCTTCATATTTTCCTTATTACAAATACATATAACAAGGGATATTATATTGAGTAGGTACCCAAATGAGGAGGTATAGGATACACAATTTGTATATGTTTTTAAAAAAATCCTCTTATACCATTTTGGGATCTAGAAATGGGATTGTGACACTATAACTTATTATACCCATTCCCATATTACATAGGTTAATCTATTAGATTTTCAAAATTGGATAGTCCAAATTTATTTTTTTATGAGGATTTTAATTGGGATCTTGATTTATGATTCGAACATCTACTCATATGTGTGGGTCAATATGTGTACACGTGTGATATATTTATAGCTACATGTATTTATTCTCATAGGGGATAGACCGAGATATCATCTCAGATCCCAAGAATTGGATCATATTAAATATTCATGTTTCGAACCTCTATTTCTGGGGGTTTAAAATCTAATGTAAATGTATATTCTTACAAATTTCTTATTTTATATAACTATTAATCTAATTTTTTATGCTTTTTATATTATGATCAAAATTATGATTGTTTGATAGTGGTGGGGTGGAGACCCCGGATTAACTTTTCACACTCACAACCAAGACAAGACCCTATAAGATTATTTGAATACTCTTCTATACATGATTAAATTTTGTTAAAGGCCTCCAATAACAATATTTAATTACATATATGGACAATAGAACATATATTTGTGGTTATTAGGTTGTTAGTACATGGACTGTATGAATAGATATGGGTTTTATGTATTAATATTTTTAAGATGATTCATACCTTGAAAACATATTTTGGTACCATGGAATTAGTTTGGTTTACAAACTTAGGAATATATGCATTTTTTTCTTATTATCACATACATTGTAAATATTTGGTAACATTCAAACTTTATTATTAGTTATTCAAGTTCTTATTATGTTTTCTATTTTTACATTGACATAAACGCTATCATACATTCATTAACAATCATTTTTAAACATTATTTTATTGGGACGCAAATAGAATATTCCAAATATTGTCTTTCACCTAAAATAATTGCCACATTATAAAAATAAAGATACCTACACCCATAGTAGTGTTATCTAACCCCAATATTTACTCCATCCATGTGAAATTGGGCGGTGTGATTAAAGTTTTTCTAAGATGTGCCTTCAGTTTCTTTTGGTTATTTTGGTAAAAAAGCTACATGAAATCATACCATCCTAGATATTATGTTTTTTCTTCAAAATTAATGGTTGTGTACATATCAATCTATTCTTAACCTTATCAAGTTTTTTATTTCATATAAATCTAAAACATTACATGTAATGATTTAATGTAAATTAAACATGTGATTCCTTTTGATGTATGTGAATATTGTTAGATTTTAATTCTTGTTAGAAACACATGTCATTTTTGGTTTAATGAATTAAATAATTATAAGGTTTGAACATAATAATTTTGTGGAAGGAACTTTAATTCAAAAAATAATAATTATATGAATCTATACATATAAAATTAATACACAAAAATATGATATATTAAATATCCTTTTGGAATATTATTTGTTATATTACATTATCACTAAACACATTTCAACACATCGATCATTCATGTTGGTGGGTTATTCCAAAATTTTATTCTCATATATTGTATCATGTAAAATATTCATGTAGTGATATGAAAAAAAGTATGAGGTGCCTCATTTTTTCATTTTATATATGCTACACATAGTTAATACATTGTATGGTTGGATTCTGAAGGTATATTATTATATTTATCCACATTATAGATTTTAAATATAGATGTGTTCACAAAAATAGATGACCCACATGAAATACAACTATCATGATAGCCGATATAAAAACATTTATTGAGGGTAATAGCAAAGTATACTGATTTTAGGGTAAAATGTATATTTTTAAAAAATAATTTATATGATGAATTTAAATGGGGTCAAAATTTTAATGAAATAATATTAAATAATATAAAATATTATATAATAAAAAAATATGATACCCATTTGAAAAATTATTCTTTTGTTGATAAAATTTCTTAATTTTTATGAAATATGACATTGATATCAATTATTGAGAAGGAAAAAATAATGGGTACAATTTCATAATTTACTCTATATCCTTAAGAGTAATTATTAAAATAAGATATAAAAAACTATATATGTAATATTAAGACAATACTATGTAATATAATAGTGAATTAGTTCGACATATGGATCTATAAATTCCTACAATAATCAAATATGGATTTACATAATGTTTCAAAAGACTTATTTATATGTAATATGACTAAATTCATTTCAGTATCCACAAATATATTAAACATATATATAAATTATAATTACTTAGAGAGATCAATGTACTAAATTTTAATGTATTGTAATTAATTAATTCATTCTATAATTGTATTAGGTAGGTTTTTGACACTATAAGTGAGTTTAAAAATTGTTTACCCTATTTTCTAAAACTGTTAAAGATAAATGAACTTGAAATGATATGTCTAGATTCCCAGGCATATTGGAAAATATAAGAATGTAAGTTTTCAAAACCTAATAAGAAATGGTAGTTTTAATTTCAAAAAATATTTTATCCTGAATCTAGTAAAGGATAATGAAACATAAATAAGTTGTTCAAAATATAGGGTAGTATATCTTAGGATTTAATTTGTCAGTATACCTTATTGTGTATATATATATATATATATATATTATTAAAGAATGTTTTGTTCCCACAATAATGGAGTAAACACTTATAATACCAAAACAATATGACAATTATTATATTTTTGTTAAATATTATCACTAATGGGAATACATGTTACTTTATATAACATCATAATTTCTATATCATATAATGATTTTTAAAATGTAATATTGT
Source organism: Viscum album (assembly GCA_963277665.1). Classification (NCBI taxonomy): domain Eukaryota; kingdom Viridiplantae; phylum Streptophyta; class Magnoliopsida; order Santalales; family Viscaceae; genus Viscum; species Viscum album. The sequence continues at coordinate 1,623,655,170 of OY728129.1, forward strand.
TTCTAAGAGGCATGGTAGACTATGATGGTAATTAGAGAAGTTCAATTTTAATAAAATAAAATAGTATAGAAATTAATTATATGTTAATATCATTTAATATTATAAAATATTTTATTCTATATCGGTAAAGGAAAATATAAAAAATTACAGTTAGTTTCCTTATATTTGTGAATTTTAAATTACACACTAACTGCTTTTAGGTGCTGTTAGTAGTGATAGAATAATATAAATTGTTATTTTTTGATACCAAAATTTATCTAAATTAACATTTTAAGGAAATTTTATATGATAATAGAATAAATATGTTATTAAATTTTTAAAATTTGATGTTATGGAGTAAAAAATAATCAATTTTTTTTCAAATAGTCAAACATAAGGAATTTGATACTTAAGTCTCACAATTATTCAAATACAAATTAAAATTTTTGTTACACACTATTGTAGCTTATTAAGTGTTGATACCATATTGAAAAATAGAGTTGTTCAAGGAAATACTTTGTGATTTAATGATTTTAACAAAACCTGAAAATATAAGTGAATCGGAGACCTATTTAGTTTTTTATCATATGTGATATGAATAGAAGTGTGCTTGTTATTTGTTTTTTGTATTTAATAAATGTTTTCGGAATATACAATGTATCATGTTATATAGAATAAAATATCATTTTTATCATTCATTAATGTTGATTGTATTTATTTTGTGAAGTGAAATGATAATTCTCATATGCTACAAATGATGTTTTTTATGTTGGATAGATATAAAAATGTAGCATGTATACTAAAATACACCATGACTTTGGAATTATAAGGAATTGTGTTTCATATAAATTACTCATAGCTATGGTTGGAAAGATACATAGGAAGAGAACATGCATACATAGATTCCATTCATGGGTAGGCCTTTTGGAAAAGCTAACAAGGATTTCATTGGGAATTTTTTGATCATGACACCAATCGAGGCTTAACCATGGTGGTATTTTTCTATCATATGAAAATTATTATATTTAAGCCCTTGATTGGGATAGACTAAGGATGTCTATGGACAAATAAAAATATGGTGTATTTGATACTCTTATCTATTTGGATTAAGGAAATGTGAGTGGACCCTTGCATAGATGAATAAAATAGGATGTATTCAGATACAAATCAGGTAGAAGAGGTGAGGAAAAGGGATGTGTAAGACGTTTTTAGAATGGGAGTGTACTTGAGAAAAATTTCAATACTACTCATTCTATAATATAATAGGAAATTAAATCTATCAAACACATGTATCATCATACCTATATGCAACACAGGTAGCATTTAAATGTATGCAATAACATATGACACAATTTTGCAAGACGTAATGTTACCATGAGACCAGAATTATCATGTATGGGAAACACAATTTCATTGATTGTTTCTTCTTAGTTCAGAATTGATAAGCTTGAAGAATGTATATTAGTTATTGAACGGCCTAATATCATGAGTTATCATGTCCTGAATTTTTTATTTTGTGTAGTGGTTCTTTATTTTTTTATAGAATTTATCTATAAATAAATATTATGTAATACATTATATAAATACATGTAAGTTAAAAGTTTAGTATAAATCACACAATTGGGTTTATCTCTTGTATATTGGAGCTGTGGTGATTTCGTACTGAGTATTATGTACTCACTTCATGTATGTGCACTCTGGTTGATAGGTAGTATCATGGAATGTTTTATAACTATATTCAAGAATTAGTAGATCTCCAATTCATATTTTCGGTTGTACGATGTAATTATTTCTATATAATATTTTTCACATGCTATAGAAAATGATTTCGAGTAATCCCGCTTGACAATTAGCCATGTGTGTCAAATAATGTTTTTTTACCATTGATTTTTTTAGTTTTTTTAACTTTATAAAATTGAATTCATTACATTCATATTGAATTAGATTTATTTTCATGGGATTATATAATGGGAAGTGTTAATATATCATTCATCATTGTTATTATTCCCCAAATCCAGTCACTGGCCACTATTAATTGAGAGGTGAAACAGGGGTTATGGGGTGGTTTTTCCTAGTAGTTTAAGGGTATTTGGGTCAGGGTCACCACAAACTATCACAAGTAAAATCCCATATATTACATATTAAATTAAAAAAACCCAATGTTAATATGGTGTTGCGTTATTAATCACATGATAAAATATTTCCAACTCCATGATTTTTACTTAAACCAATCATTTATATATTTTTCATTCCCTCAATATGTCAATAAATTTATAATGATTTCGTTTTATTTAAATTTTTTAGTGTCATATAAATATTCAAGATCACTTGTTATCAACCTTATTATCGTTTTCTTCACTCATTAATCAAGGATCATTTAATCATTGTTATTATTGATCCTTATGTACATGCATTTTTTCTATAGGATTAAAATAAAAAATATACATATACATCCAATGAGAATATAAAATAAGTTATAATATTGAAAATAGTAATTCAATGGTTAATTATTAATTAGTATTGATGTGAAAATTAAAATTGGTAAATGATGAGGAAACACTATTAAGTATAAGGCTTGATTTTTAATAAAAAAATACATAAATATTCATAACTTATTCCACTACAATAATGGTATCACCCATCATTACTCATTTTCATTTTAATTAATTTTATAAAAATCAAAACAATGAAAATAGTGAAATTTTATTCCTCTATTAAAAGTTATTTTTTATTTTTTCATCTTATAAGGTTAACATTATAAATAATAAGATGAACCATAAAATAGAAATCTTGATTAATTTATAAAATATTCTCCCACATCCAACATAACTTCTTCATACTCTCCCCATACAAATATTATATTTCCTAATCATATACTATGAAATAATATATTCCATCATTCTTATCTTGATGATAATCATGTAAAAAACTAAGATACATGTAGGTATAATTTCATTATAATAATTCTCCTTTATAAGGGTTTCCATCGTTTCCAATTATAAAAATTATTTCATAGTTAACAATATAGTAAAAGATAATATAAATAGATTATAACAATAATATTCAATTTTTTAAAGATCATTCTTATTATCTATAATTTATTTTTTACATTCTTCTATAAGAATTAGCCTACAAAACAATAATAAACAATTGAAAGTGCTAGGTATACCATTTTATAGCTAAAAAAGATATACTAATTGAATTTATACTCCTCAAACTATCCTAAAATGAACTTATAAAAACAACTTCCTTTTATTTAACAAAAAACATTGGTTGCCTCAAGAAAGTTCATTGTTTTGTGAATTTTAGGTATATATTGTCTCGCTATCTAATATGAAATGATATCAAAAATATTTTTCCTGGTCTGGATAAATTAATTTTTAAATTTTATTCTCCTATAAAAATATGGGTCTTCTTTATTTCTCTAAAATTATCATTAGTATTTTGTAATGTGAAACTTTCTCCAATTATATTAGTCCAATAAACTAACTATATGTTAATCATTAATAATTATAAATTAATTTACAAACTAAATAAAATTTTAAATCCTATTTTATTTTCTATATAATGGAATCTTTTAAATCATCATCAATCCTCTTGATTAATACTCTATTATCTTTACTTAACGTATATTTCTAACTTTTATTCATACAGTTTCTTTCATTAAACTTATCAATGGAAATAACATTCTCATTTTTCATTACAGTTTCCACACAACAAAACACATATTCATCATCAAAATTATTCTTTAACTAATGAATAAAAATCATAAAATCTCAACACAAACTCAAAAATATATATCTACACATTGAACATCAATAAAGGCCTATATGTTTCAAAAAATGACCATCAAGTATAATGAGTGTTTATTTAACAATTACACTTATAAAAAATATTATTTTAAGGTAAAAGATATCCACATTTATTAAAATATTTATAATAAAAACTCATGGATATATCGATTTTTCCTTCCAAAAAATAAGGGAGAAGATTTACTCTGAATCTCAACTAATCCCAAGAATGTAAACTTCATATATGACCTGATTTCCACCCATTAACCAAAATCACATAATGCATTTCCGAACTCACAAGATCCAATATTAATATTTGAATTTACATTAGGATGTTTGATGTTGTTGTTGAATATATTTCCAAATTATTTTGAAAATAATTTTAGTCAATATCTGATTAATTATAAGGAAGTTAGATGTTTACTTCCATTATAAGTTTAAAAGAAATTCTTTCACATTTGGAAAATCAAGTGAGTATTTCCATGATTTATGGGTATAGAATAATAATAATTCAACTATGGGGAATATATGGAAAATGTAAATATATTTAATTATTATCGAGTTTATATTCATGCGAATGAAATTTTACAAATGTTGGTTTACTATCTACAGAGTTACATGGATGTTGAAAAATTGAGGGAAATGATTATAGATATTAACTTGTATTGAAAAATCTACAGATATGGATTAAAATTGATTTTAAATGGTAAAAGGTATTAAAGGAACTCAGCATACTGATTTTGGAAACTATCCTAGTGTTATATAGTATGTTGGATATGGGAATAAGTATTTAGAATCAATTAGATAAAAGTTTTAGAGAAAACATTTTAGGATGAAATATGGAGGTATTATAGTTTTTGAGATTACACAATGTTAAGTACCTACAAGATTCCAATTGATTTAGAAAATAATAAAATATTATTGAAATTTGTATAATTATTTATAGGATTATATTCAATAATTTTAATGTGATTTGGTGTGATTTTGAATGTTTAAGAAAATTTTAAGTGGCTCAACACTAATTTGAAGAAATATAAAAAACATGTACTTAGGCTTGAAAATTGTGAAAGTATGGACATCTTCATATGAGAAATCAACCTTAATAAATGAGTCATTCTAAAGAAAAATCTATATGTGTAGAAGTCAATTTTCGCTCAGTGCATGATTCAACTCTTCATAAATATTAGTTTTCCATGATATGCCTGAATCATTTCCATAGGAATGCCATACCTATGAGTCATTATATAGTGTGAATGAGTCATTACTATCTGTGATGAGTTATTTCAAGGAATATATTAGTTATCAGACCCAAAAAATCTACAAACTAGTTATCAGAATTATTGTATGAATTAGTTTCCATTGAACACGTGTCAATGGAAACTGGGTATGAGTCATTTGGACATGCATACAAGTAATTCAAGAAATTGGAATATATTAGAATTCAGTTGTGTAAAATATGAGATTCGATATTTTATAAATTCTACGATAAAATGAATTTTGATGATGAATGAAATTGCATTTATGTTATAAGTCTCATTAATATTTTAAAATCCGTGATTCTAGAATTATTTTTGGAATACCAATAGGATGATCAATATTTATGATAATTTGAAAAATATTAGCTATAATTTCCTTACCTGGGTTCCATATATCATTTCCCTAATCATGTTGGTTACATGACCTCATGTGTGCGTCCTTGTATGCCAGAGGCTGAAAGCATGCAATGATGGTCTAATATGCATCTTTGGGTGAATATACCAAACTCATCAAAGTGGTGTTGGAACAAAAAATGATAAAAAATACAAATGATAACAAAACATAACCATTATTATACTATAACGAATACTTTTCCCTTGGATTGTGACAGATCATGATTGGTGTGGTAGTAAACCTCCTCTATGACTCCTAGAAAGCATTCTCAAATTTCCCAAACAATTAAAACATGATCCCCTACTCGGTCAATCTTTATTGTGATGGTTACAGGAGGGAATGTTCCTTGATTAAAATTCGATAATAACCCTCTAAACACAAAATAATTGTGGTTATCAAAGACAGTCTTGAGGTACTCCAACGAAACCAATGTCTTCACCTTCTCTGGTTCCACTAACAGTAATTTCTCTAGGATGATGTGACCCATGAAATATACCTGATAGATCTAGAGTTGACACTTAGACACCTTGATGTAGAGCAGATTATCTCCGTGTATACATAAGACAATGTCATGATATTGGGAATGGTCTTTATGACTATTGGATTACACCGTGATTTCATTGAAAAATACAACAATAGACTGATATAGGTATGAGTGGAAGATTTGATATATCATGGCAATAAATTCTTTAGGAGAAATCATTCACCCGAACCGAATCACAAAAAACTCATACATGATATACATTCATCTGAAAGCAGTTTGCGGTATATCATATAATACAAATCTCAACTGATTATACCATGATCTTAACTCAAGCTTGGAGAAATGACAAGATCCTCTCAACTGAACAAATAGATCATCGATTCATATAATAGAATACCAGTTATTCAATGTAACGTCCAAAAGATTAATCTATGGAAATTACCATTTTATAGTTATTTCATATAGTATAATCACATGAAATAACAACACAATACCACATCATTCATAAATTAACTACTAAATAAAATTTGACCATTAACCATAATATTTCAAATTGTTTTATTAGAATTTTGAAAATCTAACATACATGGTTGCAATCATTAAGATTCTTAGAGTCTAATAGGAAAAACATAATTTTATGGTGAACAGTAACTAACGATTATGAATAGTAATGTTACTCCTATGTATAGTAATATGACCCTTATGAATAGTAAACCTGCCAAGTGAATATGTAACCTTACTAATTAAAGTATAAATAATATTTATACATCTTATAAGTGACAATATGATATAATTATATAATAGTGTTAGTATATTTCCAATTCATAAATATTTAAATAAAATTTCAAGAATAATACAATAATTTCAAATAAGTGACAATATGGATGTTAGGATCTTATTGTGGAGATTAATTAAATCTTGATTTCATGTTGTTTAGTTTGGTAATTTTTCTTCCAGGACCCTAGAAATTACGATCCTTGGCTTTTAATATGATGTTTAAATATGCCTCAAATCATCTAATGATATGTGTTGAAGGTTGGTGTCCCCATAGTTTCTATCATAGGATCATCTAATTATTTTTCTTGATTAGACCTAGAGGATATTATTAAAAACTTATGGTTAAAAGTAAGTACCGAAAAACATCCCTAAATTTTGGTTGGCACAGAGTATGTGTTGTATAGAGAAAATAAATCCCTATATGGATACGACAAGTGTATGTGGTTCTAGAACAGATTTAACTATGAGTAAAAAAAACTTTGAAAAGGTGTTCTGAGCTTGGCTCCGGGTAACCTGGTAAATGAAAGTAGGCCTTACTTTGTACCTAGTTCGACAATGGAGGGATATGCGTTGGTGAATTCCGAAGATCAATACGAACCATTTTTAAGGGAAAAAAAGAGCCCATAAGAATATATGTTACGAAAAAATCAAGGATAACCTAGATTTAGATCTAGGGAATCACACGTTAGGATATACATTTTACATTATAAGTTTATCCTATTTTGTTTAAAGTCTTCGTTTATCCATATTAGCTATGCAATTAAGCCCCCTAGCTGCACATTCTTTTCTTAGTTAATGGCGGGAAATAAAATAATGTATTCCAATAATAATTGTGATTTTTTTGAGAAAAATAAGCTCAAGGGATCATTATTGAAAATTGAGAATAAGGGGTGCTTACATTAGTTGAAAAGAGGGCATTTTAAATTTGTCTCTAACAAGGGTTGGCAACATATACGAAGGAAGGGTAGTAGAGAATATGAGTCAGGCCTATGTTATTCCTTTATTTGAAAGTCCATCTGCATGTTTATTGGCTTCCCAAAATTTTTTCATGATGATATCATTCATTGAGGATAGATTTTCAAGACAGTTCACCGATCTTTTCGTTAGCTTTCTTGAGAGATATATTATCCTCGTCCTTGTGGCTTGCACAATTGTGCTTGAATCATATTGAACCATAAATTAGGCAATCCTCGATGATTAACTAGAGAGAAAACTCCTGTAAATCTCTTTATTTCTACTTCCAATGTAGTTTTATTGTCACTTAGGCCATAAAGACATTCTATAAGGTAACATTGGTGGTACCTCAAAATAACACCGAAGCCAGATGGTCTCGGGTTCACCTTTGAGGCACCGTCAGTGTTATATTTGAGCCATCCAAAGAAGGGCAGGAACCAGAATGTTTCAATAGTGCCGACGGGTTTGGGATAGTTACCAGTGATGTTCAACAACATAAGAATAATGAGATATGCAACTAAGTTGACGCAATATTCCTTGAGGAAAAAAATGACATTCCGCATAGCCGAAATGATAGAATCCAGAGCCAGCCTTGGATTGGGGTGAGTATTGTTGTGGATTGCAGCATTTAGGCTATTCCAGAGCACATGTAGTAGCTCTGCGCATACCACTTTAAGGAGTACATTAACTTTTTAGAGAGAGAAATATCCAGAATCACTTGCATGGGGGAGGACAACGAGATCGCCAAGGGCTGCTGCAGCTCAAAAATATTGAAGGCTGCTACCCAAAGAGATAAGGCTGTTTTACAACTCAAGAACAGATGGATGATATCCTCATGATGCTGGTGGAAAAGAGAGAACCTGGAACAGAGAGAGAATCCTACTCTTTGGAGGTTCACCTCAACCGGAACCTTATTCCGCGATAAACTCTGTAGAAAAGTGAACCTATAAATAATAAGCCCTGATTTGTTAAATCTACTGATCCATATCTATTCTCCATGCATCATGTATTTATAAAAAGTATTGGAGTCAAGTTGTACATTCAGGGATTGGTCCAAATGAGGATATCATCTTGATGAATGAAATCACAGGGCATAACAATATCAGCAACCTCGTCATCGAGTAGATCAACTCTTTCAAGTTGTTCTTTGATTGAAATTTTCTGATCAATGTCAATATAAAAGGGATTGACCAGATTGATCAAAGGTTCGCCAATCTAGTTTGGGTGCCAACAATTAAGGGTTGAGTGAGCACTATCAATCCAATGGGACTAACTATAGATTTTTCTGAAAATCGTTCCCAGTCTAGGCCAGATGGAAGACCCCATATAAAGACATTTTCCTGCAATTAGATTGTGGACAAATCTGGATCAGAGAAAGTGAAATGGGGAAATGTTCTTGTTGACTAACCTACATAGGAAGTGTTCCTTGAGGGACTGGTTAAATAGATACAAAATTTTGATTCTGAGGCCTCCAAGAACATGGGGCAGGCAACATTGCTTCCAAGGGACTGTAATAATCTTTCTTCCAAACACATTTCCACTCCAAACAATGTTTCTCATTATGGAAATAATAGATTTGATAACCGCAGCAGGCCATAAGTACACCATGAATGAGTAAACCATCTCTGAAATCACATCATGTTTGACCAGGGATATGCAACCTGCCGATGAAAGAGACTTCCCCTTCCTTGTTGTGAGAGTTTTTCAAAGTTGGATGACGATTTTTGGAGAAATACTAGGCTCTTGGTTTTCCCAAAAACATTGGGACCACGAGATAGATAAAGGGATTAGGTACTTAATTTATGTTGATTCCATTCATCATGGATCTTTTTCTTGTATTCGAAATGGGTTTCCCAAAGTAGATAGATGACTTTCTCCAGCTGAGTTTCTACCCAGAGACTTGTGTATAGTTGGAGAGAGAATTTTTGATGTTGATGATATTCCTTCTATCCCCATGTGTGAAAATGATAATATCGTCAACAAAAAAAGAGACGCGAGGGGGAAGAAAAACCTCTAGTTGTGTTGATTGTATTCATTTTTCCGGACTCCACCATATGAAGGAAAAGTCTGCTAAGGTTGTTTTTTGTGATGGAAGAGAGAATAGCTGAGAGGGGATCACCCTTATTGACCCCCCTCGTACACTGAATGTACCCTTCCAGAGCTCCGTTGATAAGAATATAAATTCTGGCATATTCAAGGAGGGATTTTATCCATTTTACAAATTGAGAGATGAAGCCAAAGTTCAGAATAACATTACTAATAAAAGTCCAATCAATAGTATAAAAGGCCCTCTTGATATCCAATTTGAGAGAAATTTAGCCTCCTCAGGTGGTCTTTAGAAGGAGATTGACACACTCTAAGGCTCTGAGTAAACTGTCTTGAATGTTTCTTCCTTTCACAAAGATAAATTGATTCCATGAAATAATTTTGTCTGCAATATGAGAGATCCTAATGTGAGAATATTTGTAATAATTTTATGCAGGGTATTAACAATCGCTACTGGTCTAAATTGGGTGATGTCACTGGAATTTTTCCAATTTAGGAATAAGGGATATAAAATGGAATTAGAAATATGTGGATAAGTCCCATCGGTGAAGAAATTACTAACAAGCTTTATGATGTCATACTGTACTATTTCCCAGTAGGTTTGAAAGTGATTATTTGTGAAACCATCCAGACCAGGTGAGCTGTCCTTCTTGAGGTCGAAAACAGCTTCTCTGATTTCCATACCAAGTGGCAAAAAGGTGAGCAGAGAGTTTTCTTCTGATGTGACCAGCTTCAGAAGGATCCCCTCTTTGAGCATCTTGTTCCGTGGGGTTCCATTGAAAAGGTTCATGTAAAAGGATAAAATGTGACTTACAAGCTCTGGACATTCATCAATGATTTTGCCCCCATCTTCGAGGAGAAGGGATAGAGGTCTACATCTCCGAGTCCTTTTCAATGCATTAAAGAATTTTACATTTCGGTCCCCATATGTAAGCCATTTCTCTTTATAAGTATCCTTATTGATGTTGTCACGAGTTTTGATTTGGTATTGTAACTTTGATGAAATCTCAAATTCTTGGTCAATGATGCCATCAATGTTGGATTGTGTGATTGATTGCCGGATTTCATGCAAAACACATTCAAGAGCATTAATTTCTACATCAATAGAACTGATGTTTTCTTTGCTCCACACATTGACTTTAGCCTTAAGAATATTGAGCTAGGGGATACATGATAAGGGGTAATCATGGATGCTCATTCTCCAGGAATCTTGAACAATATTTGAACATTCATGGAGAACTGCCCTTGCATTATTGAATCTTAATGGAAGAGGAGGCCTCTCTTCAGTTCCAAAAAAACGAACCAGTATAGGGTGGTGGTAGGAGGTTTGCCTAGCCAGTGTAATATAGGTGATTTTCATCCATTTTTTTCAGAGAGGCATCATTTACAAATTCCCTATCGATTTTTCTAGACCTCATACCATTAAGATGATTCATGTACCAGGTAAATATCTCCCCTATGAAGTTAATTTCTGTAAGATTTTCTACATCAACACAGGTTCTGAATTCCCTTGAAGAGATAGAGCTAAACACATGTCCTCGCTTCTCATCCACATGAATAATTGCATTAAAGTTTCTAATGATTGACCACAGATCTAAAATTGACATAGAGAGATTAACTATTGTCATCCATAGAGATCTCCAGCCCAGATATCTATTAGAATCATGAAAAATGTGGAAAACATTTTTTGTCCCACTGTGTCGAAGCTACATGTGATAGCTAGATTGTCTTCATGAGTGATGAATGGGTTTTCGACCCTGTTGTGATCCAGTATCCAAATTTTGTCAAAACTAGAAGTGTGTTAAGAAGTTCTCAGCTTGTGATATCCCCTACTACTAAGGAAAGTGAAGTGATTAGATTCTACACATTTTGGATCATACATGTCAATGATATCAGGTTTATACCTACCTACACGCATCCTAGGGAAACTTCTTGTGTCAGGGTTGGATATTCCCTAACAGTTCCAAAAGAGATACTTCATTTTCAAAACATCATGGGGTTAATACCCCCATTGTTTTTATCCAAAAATCATTGTGATTGTCTTGATGCCTCTGCCTTGGAATTTGGTGTAGCTTTGAGATCCATTGGGTCACAAATAATTCGGGAGTTGCTCATGCTCACCTCCCTCATAGGCGTGTCAGATGGAGTTTCCCTACTATATCCATCCATTGTATTTTCCAGAACCTTAGCAAAGGAAGTTTGTGAGTTCTCAATGCCACCTTTATTCTCTGAGTTCTGCTCATGATTTAGAGCAGTAACATTGGAAGTGAGTGAGGAAATGTGGATGTTGTGCCTTGTCTCATCCTCTAACACACCTGGAAGCAGGAGAGATAATTGATCCATTGTTTTATCCATTTTGATAGCCTCTACAATGTCTGAAAAAATGAGCTCCATATCAAATTCTTTAGCATGAGAAAAAAGTGTTGTATGCAAAATATCTAATGCCAGGGCAAGAGGGAGAGCATCGTCCTGAGGCCCTCGATCTTCATCTGATACCATGGGGTAAGAATCATTTTTTTCTTCTTCCTCCACAAGAGCATCCCAGGAGGAGTGTGTGGGTATTCCTTTAGAGACATTAAGACCTTCCAAGGAGCCGACCTCAATTTTCCTTATGTAGGTCACTTGCTTAAATTTGGTATCTCTTGAGACTTCCCTCCATGAGTTAGAGTTGGCAGCCAGGAGAATGATTTTTTTGACCACTTCGCAGTCGTTGATGTCGTGACCCACCATTTTAAAGTGATCACAGAACTAAGGGAGATTCTCAAATTCAGATTTGATCTCCATTTGATGTTCCTCAACAAGAAAAGGGATCATGGCTGGATGAGGCAACACCATGATTATTTCAATGAGCACTCTTGCATAAAGTCTAATATCCCCGTTCAGTGTGCGCTGATCAATTTTTAGGGGGGTGCCAATTCCGGAGGCTATATAATTTAGATTTTTTGGATGCCAATATATCCATGGCAGTCCATGGATCCTGGTCCAATCCTGTGCAAGCGAGTGCTTCACAAAAATTTTTTGAAATTTGGGTCCCTATCCGAGAGCCTGTAAAACCTTGGCTGGAGATTGAGGTTTCCATTATGCTAGACAGCATCCCGATGTAATTGCGATTCCAGTATAACATGAAAAAGGCCTTTCCCAATTGGTATGAGTCTCCATCTAGAAAAATTCCAGCATTGGGCAATGTGTTGCTTCAAATCAGAATACGACCAGGGTTTAGCCCCTTTTTCATAGGATATCTAACCAAGCACTGATAATTTACATAGCTCACACCGTTGTTGAAGTGTAATAGGGTCCTCAAATATTGTAATCGAGCCATAACTCGCCTTCTTGAGAAGTGGTGGATTCTTGGCTGTGGAATTAGGGCAGACAAGCGCCTCTGCAAATGAAAGTGGTTTCTGAGTATTATTGTATGTTGAGCCCAGTACATTTTTAGTATTTAGAGTTTTGAAAGTCCATTCCCATTCTGGGTTGAAAGACTCCATGATCACTCTAGACATTAGCAGGAAGTCATAAAAACACCTACCTATAATAATTGTGATAGATAATGTTAATATTTCCCTAATGACATGAAAAATATGTTCGGGATGGGTGCACAAAACATCACGAAAGTACTTGATCAACTTCCACAAGTTATGAATAATAAAATGAATCATGTGTAACTCACTCCCGCTCTACGTAAAGATCAGGTATCCATCTAATCCTTTATGCGGAAAAGGTCTCTCATGTTTAGTGGATCTTATGATACCCTCCTTAAGTAACACCGGATTAACTCCATTGAAATGATATTCTCTATCCTCTATTGCTTAGAAGATGATAAAGTCTTGATGAAGGACTATTATTTTGATTAGAAAGCTGATCAATGGTGGAAACTGATCAATAATACAATGTCCTAGAACAAAATTGATTCAATGTATTGGGATGAATTCATGGAAATGTTTTTCAATAAATATTTTCCTCGAACCCACAATCACAAGATGGAAGGAGAGTTCATCAAAATTATGTAGATGGAAGATGAGTCTATCAGGTAATATAAAGAAAATAAAAATAGCTATAAAGATCTAGAATTTCCATGATTTTTTTAAATATATAGTAATTTTAAGAGTCTGTGAAAATTGACGGCGCGTGATTCCCAGGCCCGGTGTGCCCGGAAAGAATTTCTGGTCTTTTTTCGATACGTTCAGTAAACTTGCGAGCAGATTTTTTGTATATTTTTAAACCAGTGTTCGGAATTAAAATACGAGGGAACCGATGAACTCACATGCCAGTATTATCTTAAGGAGACCTTCAACTCGACTGCATTAGTTTGAAGGTAAAAGTTAGATATTGGGTTTTTTCATGGAATAATAAAATAAAATAAAAATGTAAAACTTTTTTATTTTGGTTGAAACCTCCCATGTGGATGTTATAAAGGTGGGGACTATCTGAACTAAAGCCTCCCAGATGGGTTATGGTGGTGGGGACCACCTGAGGCTAAAACCCACAAATTTTAAATTCAAAGGCGGGGACCACCCAACCCTTGAACATCCCACTTAAATGTGAGGAAGTCTCTTGATCTTCCCCCACATTAATTGTGCCACACCCAATATTTATTATGCAAATTAAATGATGCCAACATAATTGTGCCAACAATTAAAATGTTAAATGATATTTTATGTTGGCACCTCATCCTTTGAGTGAGGATTTTTGGGTTGGCAAAGGAGAGGGGAGAACATGTGGAAGGGCTTCTCCAACAAAGAATGGCAATGAAGAACTCTTCTCCTTTGACGAAACATTCTCCAAACTCCGTCGAAGGATCTCTAACGAAGAACCAGCCAACGATCGCTGAAATGCCGATGTCACCGACGTCCGTCTATTCCCAACAACTTCATCTCTTTCCTCGCGACCACTGTCGACAAATCTCCGAGGCAAGGTTTTAGTTGTGTATAATTATATATTTCAATGTTCTTCCCTTTTAAAATAAAGAAAGCAGATCAACTCTCTAACTACTTGATCCGTATGTGATTTCTTTGGCGGGTATGGGAATAATCATTCTGCGAGGTTGTAGAGTTTGATGTTCTTCATTCAGGGTTTATGTCGAGCCACCTGATACCGCTCTAATGCGGAGGGTGTGGGCCAAACAAACATGGCCCGACCCCTCTACCGTTCTTCATGAATGTTGTGTTCTTCACAATGGAGGAGGGCAGAAAACAACCTCGGTGGGGCATGAGAATAGTGGCCGACACCACCGCCAGCCATGATGAAGGCGCCAACCCTGCGGTGTCGCTCTGTGGCCCCTGCCGCCCGTGACCTCCGCCTCCTCTCGGCCTCACACCGTCTGCGCCCACCGCTGTCCTCAGTAACCGTTGTCCTACGACCTCGCGTCATATGCGGCCACCACCGTTGAAAGAACCCGGATCTGTTTTCATGTATGTTTTTTCTTTTTTTCTGGAGTTTTTGAGAAAAATGAATTTTCTGGAGATTTCAGAAGTACACGCCGTGTAATTTCTGAGTACACGTCGTGTACTCTTTCCCCGGTTCGAAGTCGTGTGCTGGTCGTGTCCGGGCCACACACACGGTGTGTAATTCTGAGGTGGAGGCCGGTTATTTTAGAGTACGGAAAATTCAAAGTACACATCCTGTACTCAAAAAGTTCACGCCGTGTACTTTATTTTTTTTCATTAAACGGACCAGGGTCGCGTCTAACCCCCTTATTTTTATTCTTCTTCAGTTTTCAACCGTTCGGAAGCGACCGTACGGACGGATCTTCGACGGACGACCGCCCCACCGTCCATTCTCCGATTCGAGCATGGTCAGTTGTGTTGGAACCGTAGCGGTGAGTTCTTCCTTCTTCTTTAGCCTTGTTTCTTGATTCCTCCTCGTTTCCATGTTATCGTGGGATGAACGTTTTGTGCGTTTTCTCAGATCTACGTTGTTCTAAGAGGAATATGTCGTCGAGGTTCGCGTATATCGATCTCCTCGGTTCGAGGTAGGTGGTTTGTGCATTTTTGTTGAAAGTTGATGTGTATTATGTGAAAATTCCACCTATACCCTTGAACGAGAAATTGCGTGTTTTCCTGTTTTTCCCCTGCTATTTGTCTGCTTTGCTTGATTTCTTTAGTAGAGGTTATTAGTTTTGAGTAGTGTAATTTATTTTGTGCTCATGTTGCTTTGCCATGCTTTCTCTGCCTATTTGGCGTTTTACCAGTTGTCATTCCTAGTTGTAGGATTTCTGGATCTGTTGCTTTACTATTGCTGTTGAGCCTTAGTTATTAGACAAGTAGTTTTTGTGATTTACTTGGACGATACACGTGCGCTGATCATGTTTTACCCTTCACTCAGGACTGTGAGAACCTAGAGTATTAGACCAAAGGGAGAATTGACGGAAGGGCTTCTCCAGAGTGTCTTTTAATTACGACGTGAGACTATAGGGGGAATTGACGTTGAGTGCTTCCCCAGAGATTTTGTAGATCCACGATGCGGGCCACAAGGGGAATAGACGTTGAGTGCTTCCCCAGAGAGCCTTTAGCACGATACGAGACTACATGGGGAATTGACGGTGAGTGCTTCCCTAGAGAGGCTGCTTAATTACGTAGCTAAACTAGAGGGGTGTGACTGTGTGTGCCTCCCAGAGGGTTGCTAGTACTTAGAGGTTGAACCACAGGGGTTAGACTGTGAGAGCTACCCAGAGGGTTACCTGTTTTCTTCTTGTTGTTGACTACTTACTTGTGTACTTTACTTGTTAGAACTGTGGATTGCAGTTGCTTGTGCTTTTCTATTTATTGCTTCTTGTTTATTTACTGCCATGTATTTATTGACTGTTAGGCACAAATCTTTGGGTGGTTGCCTACTGGGATTGTATCTCACACCCTGTTTGGGTCATGCTTTTGGGCCCAAGCAGACTATGTTGCTGCAGGTATAGATAGGGCAAGCGCCCTTCTACTTCGGGATCTTGATTGCATCAAGAGCTGGGGAGCATGGGACCGAGTCGTGGCTCGCGATGCTAAGGAGATGACTTTGTTTTCTTTTGCACTTGGGTTCAGTTGTATTTCAGCACGCTGTTGTGTTTGCTGTTTTCCTTAGATACTTGTACCTGCTGCATCATTGTCATCATAGTTATATATATATACATTGCTTCCGCTGTTTGGGTTTTATTGTTATGCATGTTGTTTACTGCTTCCGCTATTTATTGTTGTTTTCTTACCTTGTATACCTTACTGAATGAGGGCATAGTTTCCCCACCGACTCACCAAGGCCCTCGCTACAAGTCGGCAGCCTCTAGCATTCGAGGAAACGCGCTTGAGGTCATGTGCCGAACCGGGTGCGGGGAACCAGTGGAGGGGCTCCGAACTTGGGACGTTACAAAGTGGTATCAGAGGAGTTCTTTTCTCTTGCCTTACTGTTTGGAGACTTTAGCCAGGGATAGGACGGATCTGGTACTTGGCATTAAGCTGTGCTCGGGAGTAGCTAACCTGTGTACAGGGAAAGGCCATACTACCTCGTTAATTGCAGTTTTCTGGTTATGAGATTTTATAGTTGATCTAATTTCACCGAGAGTGATTCACATGACTTGTGCAGTTATTGTTTTGATATTTTGGTTTTATTTCTATCTCAACCCGATGAGATGAGGGTATTTCATCTCATGCATCATATAGGCACTTGTAGAAATCAATGTCATGCATTCTTTCCATGCCATCTAGGGTGCATTAGCGATTGCATGCTGTTGTGATAGACTTTGTGTAGATTATGCATGCTGTTGTGATAGTTGCATGATAGATTCTATGCTGCTATGTTAGAAAACTGTTGTTTTGTTTCTTGCTTAAAATGAACGCCAAATTTTTGTTCTTGAGGTTATGGGCCCTCCTGGATCGGAATTTGGCATCTCTTCCCTTGTTTTTAGTGTTTTTGTAATTCTGTGTAGTTTCTGAGCTACTGCCCAGAAAAAACCAGAATACACGGCATGTACCTTTTGGATACACGCCGTGTAGTTTTCAGGCCATGTCACTGACCGTGTGAGCAGAACACGGTGTCGTGGGATTAACTTCGGGAACACACCGTGTACGATTGGTACACACCATGTGAGTTTGGAGCTGTGTACCTGGTTGTGTCACTAACAACACGGGCCGGGGAAGCTCGGGTAGAACGCGCCGTGTCCGTAGGGAACATGCCGTGTAGTCCTGTCTAGGTACTCGGCCGTGTCACGAACAACACGGTCCGGCATTACCTTCTTTTCCACACGCTGTGTTTGTTTAGAACACGCCGTGTAGTCTTGCCCAGGTACCCTGCCGTGTTGCGAACAACACGGGATAGTGTCAACTTTCCTATGCACGTCGTGTTTGTTCAGAGCACGCCGTGTAAGGTTCATCCGTGTAGACGGCCATGTGTTTCACAAACACGGGCCGCCGAAGCCTTGTCTAGTATACACCGTGTGTGTTAAGAACACGCCGTGTAGTCTTGGGTTAAGTCAGACCGTGTGAGTTAGCCGTGTAAGGAGACTCGGGCTGGGGGATAGTTTTCATGTACACACCATGTGTGGTTGTTAACACGCTGTGTAGTTTGAGGTGTACACGACTTATAGGGTAGGAGTACACGCCCATGTCGGTGGTTTAAGAAGACACACCGTGTAGTTTTATACATGCCATGTAGTCGTGTTTTGCAAACTTGTGTGTTTTTCCCCTATTTATGTTTTGTACTATTGTGTTCTCTATCCTTGTTTTCTTGATATAAGGTGTGCTTTTGATCTTTTAGAACTATGCCTCTTAGACATCCTCCGGTCGTATGTCTGTCATCGAGCAGTGATCAGACGCCAGATAGGGCTGATCAAGGACTTTCTGTTCATCCCCCAGCCGAGCCAGCCTTGGCACCGGTTGTCGTACCAGTTGCAGGCGCTGATGCGCAGTTCAGGAAAGGTTTCATGAGGATGATGCAGGCCTTCCAAGGAGCACTGACTCCTACCTCTTCTATGGAAGACTTGATGCGGGTTTTCTAGTATCAGCATCCTCCCACATTCTCAGGGGAGGGAGGACCTCAGGATGCAGAGTCATGGATGGAAGTCGTGCTGACTATCTTTGAGCATCTGGAGACGCCTCCAGAGAGGCGGGTCAAGCTCGCCACCTACATGCTCCGAGACTCCGCCAAGAGGTGGTGGGACGTGATCTCACATGCGGGTCAGCAGCAGGCTATGACTTGGGAGGAGTTCCAGCACGTGTTCTATGAATAATTCTACCCGGAGACCCTGAGGGCCGATCGAGCCTAAGAATTCATGAGCTTAGAGCAAGGTACTCTATCTTTTATGGAGTATTCCTCTCGTTTCACTGAGCTACAGCATTTTATACTCCTTCGGGATGGGAGTGGGGTGTTCTTGGTAAGGAAGTTAGAGGATGGACTCAGGCGGGAGATCCACTTGCAGGTGAACATCTTCCAGCTAACATCCATTAATTCCATCGTCAACCAGGCACTGATTGTGGAACGCAATCTGAGAGACTCTGGAGCTGCGAGCCAGGGTGGTTCTGCTTCCAGAGCTAGCTTTATTTCAGGTTACAGCAAGAAGCACCGTAGGGAGCCTACACGCAGTGATTCGAGGAAGAAAGACGCATCATCAGGCAGCCAGGGGACATGTTATCAGTGTGGCCGGACAGGGCACACGAGGCCGCAGTGCTAGAGGGACCCAGTGGAGTGCCGATCTTGCGGCAAGATGGGTCACCTTCAACGTTTCTGCCAGGTTTTCTCACCAGCAGCTGGTGACCGGGGTTCTTCCATGACTCCTCATTCAGGAGAAGCATCGCCAGCTTCTCACCAGTCAAGGAACTGGAGTTCTTCCGACTGTTCGGGCCGAGGGGGAGGTCGAGGCCGTGGCGGTCTGCCACCAGTTCCTCCGCACCAGCAGGGCGGTTCAGCTCAGAGTGGTCAGCCAGGGGCGCAGGGTCGCGGCTTGGGCCAGTCTTTCACCGTGGAGAAGACTTATCAGGAGCTGAATCCCGTCCCTTCTACTATTCGAGGTATAATTTTACTAGCCTCAGTTTTATCTTCATCCCTTTTCGATACTGGTGCTACGCATAGCTTTATCTCTGTTGCTGTTGTGGAGAGCCTTGGACTCTGCATCTTTTCTCTTGCTGACTCATTGACACTATACACACCCTTGGGGATGAGGAAATCTAGTGTACGCCAATGTAGAGAGTGAACTATCGAGGTTGCAGGGTATCGCTTCTTATGGGATCTCTATGTCCTAGAGATGACATGATATGATGTCATTCTCGGCATAGACTGGTTGATTCCCTTCCAGGCAGTCATTGACTGTTATCGCTGCAGAGTCAGTTTCATTTCACCAGAAGGTGAATCTTTCCTTCATAGAGGCGAATGGGACGTTCGGGTGAGTCGGGAGGGACTCGAGCATCTTGGGCTAGGAGGGGTGACAACCCAGATTGCTAGTCTTTATCTGGATGATCTGGTGACTCCACAGTTGGACTTTCCTCCAATGGTGGATCGCTCCAGGGATGTATTTCCAGAGGACTTTTCAGATTTGCCTCTGGAGCGTGAGGTAGACTTCTCTATTGAGCTCGTGCTAGGAGCAACACCGGTTTCCATTCCTCCATATAAGATGACCACATCTAAGTTACAGGAGCTCAAGAAGCAGTTGGAGGAGCTACATGCTAAGGGTTTCATTCGACCCAGTACTTCTCATTGGGGTTCACCTGTTCTGTTTGCGAAGAAGGAAGACGGTACCCTTCGGCTTTGTGTGGATTATCAGAAGCTGAACCAGTTGACGGTCAAGAACCGATATCCCTTGCTGTTGATTGATGACCTTTTCGATCATCTTCGAGGAGCCCGTGTGTTCTCAAATATCGACTTGAGTTCTGGTTATCATCAGTTGTGTGTTAGATCATCAGATATACCTCTGACAGCCTTCAGGAGCAGGTGTGGTCTATACGAGTATACAGTAATGCTGTTCGGTCTCACGAACACACCTGCAGTTTTCATGGCACTGATGAACCGAGTGTTCCATCCTTACTTGGACTCTTTCGTCGTGGTCTTTGTGGATGATATCTTGGTGTACTCTCACACACGACACGACCATGCCACACATCTTGAGATCGTTCTGAGTACACTGAGAGAGCATTGACTTTATGCTAAACTCTCAAAGTTCCACTTCTGGATGGATCAGATTCACTTCTTCAGTCACGTCATCTCAGAGGCATGAGTATCTGTGGACCCAGAGAAAGTGAGAGTTGTAGTTTCCTGGGAGTAGCCGAAGAACATTTTTGAGGTACGGAGCTTCCTAGGGCTGGCTGGATACTACAGACGCTTCATTCAGGGCTTTTCTCGTCTAGCAGCACCTTTGACAGGTCTGACCAAAAAGGGGGAGAAGTTCTTATGGTAAGATTCTTGTGAGTCAGCCTTTCAGGAGCTGAAAGGGAGGTTGACATCAGCACCGATACTAGTCTTGCTAGAGCCAGGCAAGAGATACACTATTTATTATGATGCTTTGGGTATCGGGCTAGGAGCTGTGCTTATGTAGGGAGATGGAGTCGTTGCGTACGAGTCTCGGTAGTTGAGGCCACATGAGAGGAACTATCCTACGCACGATCTGGAGTTGGCAGCTATTGTTTATGCCTTGCGCTGTTGGAGACACTATCTTTTGGGATATCACTTTGTGGTTTTCACTGACCACAAGAGACTCAAGTATATCTTCACTCAGCATGATCTGAATTTGAGGCAGCGTAGGTGGGTCGAGTATCTTCAGTCCTTTAATTTCAAGCTTGCCTATACGCCGGGAAAGGGCAACGTCGTGGCTGATGCGTTGAGCAGGAGAACTCAAATTCAGGCAGTTCAGGAGGCCAATAGTGAGTGGCAACTGATGGCTCTATTCTCTGAAATGCATCTGGAAGTGCATGACAGACGGGTACATACTTTTCTATCTTCTGTAGATGTTACCTCCATGCTACTTGATCGGGTACAGATGTGGTAGCTATCAGACAGAGAAGGCTTAGTCCTGCGGGAGAGTGTGTCAGGAGAGGACCCTCTTCGGGATGGACAGTGGGTGAGGATGAGATCTTGTATTTCCAAGGATGCGTATGGGTGCCAGCAGACATACGTGAGGAGCTAATGTAGGATTTCCATTCCTCTATTTGGGCAGTTCATCCTGGCGTCACCAAGATGTATCGGGACCTTCATCGCCAATACTAGTGGCCAGGTATGAAGAAGGATGTCGTTGGTTTTGTTATGAGATCTTCTACTTTTCAGCAGGTGAAAGTAGAGCATCAGCGACTAGCGGGGATTTTACAGCAGTTACCCATTCTGGAGTGGAAGTGGAACGATGTTGCAATGGACTTCGTGACTGGGTTTTCGAGGTCACCTCGAGGGAACGATGTTGTTTAGGTTGTCGTCGATAGACTTACGAAGGTTGATCACTTCTTTCCGATTAAGGAAACCTTCAGTGTCAATGATCTGGGACAACATTACATCAGATATATTGTTCTTCTGCATGGAGTTCCATGCTCTATTGTTTCATAAAGAGATGCGCGCTTTACCTCTCGGTTCTGGCAGGTACTTCAAAAGGCCTTGGGTACACAGGTACTTTTGAGTACAGCATACCATCCCCAGAATGATGGCCAGTCCGAGTTCACGATCCAGGTGCTTGAGGATATGCTCCGGGCTTGCATCCTAGACCTTGGCGGTTCTTGGGAGAAGCATATTACTTTGGTGGAGTTTGCCTACAATAACAGTTTCTAGGAGACCATTCAGATGGCGCCATACGAGGATTTGTACAGTAGTCCATGCCAATCACCCTTATGCTGGCTGGAGGCAGGAGAGGCAGCTTTGCTGGGACCTCGTCTTGTTTAGGAGACTTCTGAGCAGATAGAGCTGATTCGGAAGAGGATGGCTACAGCGCAGTATCGACAGAATTCTTATGCTGATTAGCGGAGAGGACCTATGGAGTTCGAGGTCGGTGATTAGGTTTTCCTACGTGTCACACCGAGGTTGGGACACAAGAGGATTCAGAGACAGGGTAAACTTTCACCGCGGTACGTCGGGCCATTTGAGGTCTTGGAGAGAGTGGGGTCGGTCGCCTATCGGTTGCAGCTACCTCAGAGGTATCGGGCCATGCACGACGTCTTCCACGTATCTCAGCTCCGACACTACTTTTCAGACCCGTCTCACGTCTTTCAGCCTGAGGAAGTCGAGCTTGAAGTGGATGCGTCGTTCGAGGAGCATCCTATCCGGATTATCGATCATAGTACGAAGGTTCTCCACGGGTGGTCTGTTCCTCTGGTACGAGTGCTATGGAATCACGGGCGAGTACAAGACGAGACCTGGGAGAGGGAGACTGATGTACGATCGCAGTGGCCGGAGCTGTTCAGGTATTCTCCTTCTCCGCCTCGTTAGGGAAATTCGGGGACAAATTTATTTAAGGGGGGAAGTTTGTAAGAACCCGGATCTCTTTTTAGGTATATTTTTCCTTTTTTCTGCAGTTTTTGAGAAAAATTAATTTTCTAGAAATTTCAGAAGCACACGTCGTGTAATTTCTGAGTACACGCCCTATACTCTTTCCCCAGCTCGAAGCCGTGTGCTGGGCGTGTCTGGGCTACACACACGGTGTGTAAGGCCGAGGTGGAGGCCAGTTATTTCGAAGTACAGAAAATTAAAAGTACACGTCGTGCACTCAAAAAGTACATGCCGTGTAATTTCTTTTTTTCATTAAACGGACCGGGGTCGCGTCTAACCCCCATATTTGTCTTCTTCTTCAGTTTTTGACCGTCTGTAAGCGACCGTACGACCAGATCCTCGATGGACAACCACCCCACCGTACGTTCTTCGATTCGAGCATGGTCAGTTGCGTTGGAACTGCAGCGGTGAGTTCTTTGTTCTTCTTTAGACTTGTTTCTTGATTCCTCCTCATTTCGAAGTTATCGTGGGATGAACGTTTTGTGCGTTTTCTCAGATCTATGTTGTTCTAAGAGGAATCTGTCATTGAGGTTCGCGTATATATATATCTCCTCGGTTCGAGGTAGTTGGTTTGTGCCTTTCTGTTGAAAGTCGATGGGTATTATGTGCAAATTCCACCAATACCCTTGAACGTGGTATTGCGTGTTTTCCTATTTTTCTTCTACTATTTTCCTGCTTTACTTGATTTCTTTAGTAGAGGTTATTAATTGTGAGTAGTGTAACTTATTTTGTGCTCAGGTTTCTTTGCCATGCTTGCTCTGCCTGTTTGGCGTTTAGCCCGTTTCCATGCCTAGTTGTAGGATTTTTGGATCTATTGCTTTAATATTGCTGTTGAGACTTAGTTGTTAGCCAAGTAGTTTTTGAGGTTTACTTGGATGATACACGCACGCTGAGCATGTTTTACCCTTCACTCAGGACTGTGAGAACCTAGAGTAGTAGACCAAAGGGAGAATTGACGGAAGGGCTTCTCCAGAGTGACTTTTAATTACGACGTGAGACTATAGGGGGAATTGACATTGAGTGCTTCCCCAGAGAGTCTGTAGATCCACGATACGGGCCACAGGGGGAATAGACGTTGAGTTCTTCCCCAGAGAGCCTTTAGCACGATATAAGACTACAGGGGGAATTGACGGTGAGTGCTTCCCCAGAGAGTCTTCTTAATTATGTAGATGAACCAGAGGGGTGAGACTGTGTGTGCCTCCCAGAGGGTTGCTAGTACTTAGAGGTTGAACCATAGGGGTTAGACTGTAAGAGCTACCCAGAGGGTTACCTATTTTCGTCTTGGTGTTGACTTCTTACTTGTGTACTTTACTTGTTAGAACTGTGGATTGTAGCTGCTTGTGCTTTTCTGTTTATTGCTTCTTGTTTATTTACTGCCATGTATTCATTGACTGTTAGGAACAAATCATTGGGTGGTTGCCTACTGGGATTGTATCTCACACCCTGTTTGGGCCATGATTTTGGGCCCAAGAAGACTATGTTGCTGGAGGTATAGATAAGGGAAAGCGCCCTTCCACTTCGGGATCTTGATTGCATCAGGAGCTGGGGAGCATGGGACCGAGCGGTGACTCGCGATGCTGAGGAGCTTACTTTTTTTTCTTTTGCACTTGGGTTCAGTTGTATTTCATCACGTTGTTGTGTTTGCTGTTTTCCTTAGATACTTGTACCTACTGCATCATTGTCATCATAGTTATATATATATACATTGCTTCCACTGTTTGGGTTCTGTTGTTATGCATGTTGTTTACTACTTCCGCTGTTTATTGTTGTTTTCTTACCTTTTATACCTTACTGAATGAGGGAATAGTTTCCCCACTGACTCACCAAGGCTCTTGCTGCTAGTCGGCAGTCTCTGGCATTCGGGGAAATGCGCTTGAGGTCACACTAGTGCAGAAATCGTTTTTTACGTCGGTTATATATAACCGACGTAAAAATGTGGCGAGTAGATTTTTCACGTCGGTTATTTTAATAACCGACGTTACAAATCACGCCTGTTGGGTTTTTACGTCGGTTATCAAATAACCGACGTAAAAAACCAATGCGCGGGGGTTTTTTTATGTCAGTTATTTTGTAACCGACGTAAAAAACCCAATATCGACGCGTTTTTTACGTCGGTTATCAAATAACCGACGTAAAAAACCAAAGCGCGATGTGTTTTACGTCGGTTATTTTATAACCGACGTAAAAAACCCCCAGGGGCTTTGCTTTTTTACGTCGGTTATTTGATAACCGACGTAAAAAACAAAAGCGCGGGAGCCTTTTTACATCGGTTTTAAGATAACCAACGTAAAAAAGCTAAAAAAATAGTTTATAACGTCGGTTATTATATAACCGACGTCATACAGCATTTAAAAAATTTAAAGCCTGTGTTCTGTCATTTACGATTTTTTCGATTGACAGTCGCCGGCTCGTCTCTCTCTCGCGCGGTAAACCCTAATCGGCTCGTCGATCGCCTGTATTACACTCATTTTGGATTCATTGTTTATCTTCTTCACTGCTCTTGGATCTATCATCTCAACTCGCGACATTCAAGTAAGTCTTCCACGAATTTATTTCGTTCGTTTTTGTTTCGATTCTTGATGTGCTTTTCGTTCGTTTTTGAATCTCGTGGAATTTTTTTTATTGCAAATGGTTATTATGTTCATTCAACTCGCAACATTCAACTCGCAAATGATTATTAAAACATTGTGGATTAGCTTCAGCAAAATCTGAAAAATAATGGGTGGTACTGTAACGTTCCATTCTTCCAGCAACATTATCATTTCCTACTTAGCTGGAATGTGTCTTTCTGGATGAAGATTGGTAGTACTTATTTTCTTAAAATCATATTTTCAATATGATTGTCCAGAAAATTATTTTCATGAATGAAATTGGACCAGGTACAATCGGTAATACCTATCCTTAAAATTTCATTCAACATTCTTACATCATAATATTTTTTCAAAAAATTATGATTTTTAGAACTCCTAGATCAGAAAACCATCATCTGTTTTCATCTGCATTCATAAAAATATCAATTCATACCTATTACAATCAAATATTTCATTCTGGACTCATGGTGAGTCTGATAATACATTTCTTCTTTCATTCATCTCCTAAAAATGATGGACCTTTTCATGCAAAGTGTATCTGATTTCTTGAATACGATGGTATGTCCGATTTTCAACAAAACCAAGTGAGGTGATTTCTTTTATTATTAATAATTCAAAAAAAATTATAATACCTAAATATTATTATCATCCTTTACATATTTTTCATTATAAAAAAGGTAAAGGGTACTTTCTTTTCATTCTCAAGTTAAATTATATTTTTTATAAAGGTCTTTTCTATCTAGGTAGAAATAATTTAATGATAATTAGATTGAATTAGGTATATTATCTTATCTTACCATCCAAACACATTTTTATGTATTATTAATTATTATGTTTTTTAAAAACAATTATGGCCCCATTTCATTTTTTTAGTTAATTGATCTACGAAAGTGTTATAAATGATTTGATGATCACGATTCACCCATATATATGGTTAGTCATTATGTGACATTTGGGTCCATAAGATCCTTCTAATGCATTCGACAATGCATTATATATCATAGATAAATATGGGATACAGATGGTTATACCTTGTCCAATGTGTTATGTGATGTGCCTAGTAAGAAATATTATAATAAATTATAGGAAATCTGATTAACATATCTCAATATGAGGTGAATGAAACTATGTTTTCCCTTGACATATGTTATGACTTATATGATTATGTTTGTGCCACACTCTTATGTTATTCCACATACCAATGTTGTGATCTTGTGAATAAGGTTTTTTAAATCATGTTCCCACTATCATATAAATCATGTCTTATGTTATGCTAAAATTGTTATACTTGGACTCAGGTTTTATGATCTATGATTATATAGAACTGTTTCACTTATCTTTTTGATCATGTTCTTTGTGTATGCTCTTATACCCCCATGGATATCTTTTTATGATATTAGATATTATATTTATATATATATCATGTTTACCCATAATGAGTATCATAAATCAAAACTTTTATTATTTTCATTCCCTAAGTTATAAAAATAAGTATTATGTAGGATGATTCAAAAATTTAATCTGTGAGAGGAGTTGATTTATGTGTGAAACCTAGGCCAAACACATATGTATTTTTTTATTGGTATTACATATATATATTTCGACATATACTTTTTTTTACATTACAATGAGATTAAGATTACTTTTTCTAAAGAAATATTAATGTCCTTAGATTATATATCGGATCAAAAGGATATAGTAATTCTAATATATAATCAGAATGATCAGATAATATGAAAATATTATTAAACATAAAACAAATGGTCTATATTCATATTTTTAACATGACACTTACGATGTATAGCTATTTGGTGTTGGGTACATATGAAAACTACTACTACATTCAAGATTTGTTTTATATTTTAAATTGTTTTACATTCAAATTATGATTTTTTTCATATAAACATGTTTTGTCATATCTTAAAAATATATATTTTTTGTTGATATTTGTTATAGGTAATAATGAGTCGAAGTTGGATTACGGCACATTGAATGAGCAATGAATTTGAGGAAGGTGTTGATGCCTTTTTGGAATTTGCAAAACGAAATGTTCCAAGTAGTGACATTTTTTCTGTCCATGCCTGAAATGTTTGAATATGAAGAAGTTGAAAAGTAGAGAGATAAAAGATCATCTAATATGCCATGGTTTTAATCCGAGTTACAGCCCTTGGATTTGGCATGGTGAAACTGGACGGAATGTCACTGATGATGATGATTCGCAAGATGGTAACTCCTATGGAATTGAAGAAATGATTCGCGATATTGTAGCAGAACAAATTGAGATAGAACCGACAATTGCACATCTATATGGTGATGCTGAAAAACCATTATATCCCAGTTGTACAGATTTTACGGTTCTGTCGGTGGTGTTAAGATTGATTAACCTAAAGGCAAAGCATGGATGGAGTGACAGAAGTTTTACAGAGCTGCTACAATTGATGAAATACATTCTTCCAAAAGATAACGATCTTCCAGATTCACATTACAATGCCAAGAAAATATTATGCCTGATGGGATTAGGATACAAGAAAATACATGACTGTCCGAATGACTGCATTATATATAGGAAGGAATATAAATTTCTGTCAGAGTGTCCAAAATGTGGGACATCACGATATAAGGTGAAAGAAAAATCACAGGGTGATGTAGAGATTACAAAGCTCCCTTCAAGGGTATTTTGGTATCTTCCTATAATTAATCATTTCAAACGTTTATTTGCTAATTCACATGATGCAAAAAGGTTAAGATGGCATGTTTAAGAGCGGGTATGTGATGGAAAAATACGTCATCCAGCTGATTGTCCACAATGGAAGAAAATTGATGCGCAGTATTCTACATTTGGAAATGAAATATGAAATCTTAGACTAGGGTTGTGCACAGATAGAATGAATCCATACCGAACACTCAGTAGCACACATAGTTCATGGCCTGTTTTATTGGTAATTTACAACCTCTCTCTTGAAGTTTGTATGAAGCGCAAATATTTCATGTTGAGTACAATGATCTCTGGTCCAAAGCAACCCGGTAATGATATTGATGTTTACTTGTCACCGTTGATTGATGATTTGAAACTGTTATGGGTTGATGGTATTAGGGTGTATGATTATTATAAAATGGAATATTTTCAATTGCATGCAGTGCTTCTGTTCACTATAAATGACTTCCCAATGTATGGAAATTTGTCTGGATACAGTGTTAAAGGGCATAAAGCATGTCCAATTTGCGAACAACAGACGTCCTATTGTCAATTGCATCATGGGAGGAA
This sequence comes from Viscum album, assembly GCA_963277665.1. NCBI lineage: Eukaryota > Viridiplantae > Streptophyta > Magnoliopsida > Santalales > Viscaceae > Viscum > Viscum album. Next base: position 1,623,684,129 of record OY728129.1, read on the forward strand.
AACAGTCTACATGGGTCATCGAAAGTTTTTGCCTATGGAACACCCTTATAGAAGACTAAAAAAGGCATTTAATGGCTCACAAGAATTTGATACTGCTCCAATACCTTTATCCCATGATCTGTATTTTGAGAGGGTGAAAAACCTTGACGTGACATTGGGAAAGACACAAAAATCTGGTAATGATAGACATATTTGGAAGAAAAGGTCAATATTTTTTGAGCTACCATATTGGAGGTATCATGAAGTTAAACATAATATTGATGTCATGAACGTGGAGAAGAATATCTGTGATTCTTTGATTGGAACATTGTTAGACATTAAAGGAAATACTAAAGATGGGTTGAATGCAAGATTAGACTTACTATAAATGGGAATATGTTTGGAGTTAGCTCCCACTCCTAAAGGAAGACGAACATTTCTTCCCCCGGCTTGTCATACATTATCGAAGAGGGAGAAAATTAGCTTATGTCAGTGTCTTCATGATACCAAAGTGCCTCAAGGTTATTCTTCTAATGTAAAAAATTTTGTCTCAATGAAGGACTTGAAGTTGATAGGTATGAAATCACATGATTGTCACGTCATGATGCAACAAATTCTACCAGTTGCATTGCGTGGAATATTGCCCATTCGTGTCAGAAAGACTATAATGAAGTTGTGTTATTTTTTCAATTCAATTTGTAACAAGGCGGTTGATGTGAATGCTTTGAACATTTTGGAAAAGGATGCAATTTTAATACTTTGTCAATTGGAAATGTATTTTCCTCCATCTTTTTTTGATATAATGGTTCATTTAATGATTCATCTGGTTCGAGAAATAATGCTTTGTGGACCTGTATATCTTCGTTGGATGTATCCTTTTGAAAGGTATATGAAAATATTAAAGGAGTATGTTAAAAATCTATATCGACCTTAAGCCTCCATTATTGAAAAGTATATTTCTGAGGAGGTAGAAGAGTTTTGTACGAGCTACTTGGCTGCGGCGCAACACATAGGTTTGCCTCCATCTCGCCATGAACGAGTTAATAATGAGGGAAATGGGATTCGCGGCTTGAAAGTCAAATCATTGTCATCTGAACAGATGAAGAAGTTAGAATCATACATCTTGAAGAACATAGCTGATGCTCAACCATATATCACATTGCACATTAATGAGTTGAAACAATGTCATCCAAAGAAGAAAGAAATGTGGATTTTGAATGAGCACAACAAAACTTTTTTGTCATGGATTAAAAAGACTTTGCTTGGTAGATCAGATGTATCAGAGACATTAAAATGGATAGTGGGTGGTCCATGTTTAAATGTGATAACATGGTCTGGTTATGACATTAATGGTTATACATTTCATACAAAAGCTCAGGACAACAGAAGTGCAGTTCAGAATAGTGGTGTATTGGTGTTTGCAGAAGCAATCCATTTTTCGAGTGCTAAGGACAAAAACCCAATTTCTGCATCAAATGCATATTATAGAGTGATTGAAGACATATGGGAGGTTGATTACTTTAAAATTAAAGTTCCCATTTTTAACTGTAAATGGTTTAACGGTAACAACAGTGTCAGACACGATGAATTTGGAATGACACTTGTTAATCTGAATAGATTGGAAGACACAGCTGATTCTTTTATAATGGCAACACATGCAAAAAAAAATTTTATGTAGTATATCAATCAGATATGCAGTGGGCTGTTGTTTTACAAGGAAAAAAACAATATGTTGGTGAGGATGAACTTGATGAATATGCTGATTTATGTGAGATCCCTACTTCAATGGAAATATTAACAGAACATAATGACGATCATGTTGAAGACATAGTTTGTGCCATAAGGAACGATCACGACGAAGGAATTTGGGGAAACAATCCATCTGTACATTCCTAAAATTACAGGTAACATATGTTTATTTCTTTCTTACATTTATTTTTTCCATAAATGTTAGATATTGTAAGTTTTTTATTTATTAAAACATGTTTTAAAATAAAATAAGTATATGTTATTGTTTGTTTTAAGTTTTTTTAGTTTACTTTATCATGTTTATTGTTGTACCCCTCTCTCTTGGATTTTAATGATCACAATAACTCTCATCGTGTTCTAACTTGTTTTCAAGTGTTTTGATGCTAGGAAAAAGGTTGCCTAGGAGTTGGCCCAAGAAGGATGATAGTGGAATCTCTGAGTCTACCGGCCAACCGGTGGATTCCCACCGGCCAGCCGGTGGTCTCTGGCAGAAGCATTGCTTTCTGACAGAGCCACCGGTCAGCCGGTGTTAGCGCACTGGCCAGCCGGTATGGGCACCGGCCAACCGGTTCTTGCCCACTGGCCAGCCGGAGGACCCAGGCAGTAGGCTTGCCCACTGCCTGGTAACACCAGCCAACCGGTGGATGACCAGCGGCCCGCCGGTGGTCTCTGGAAGAAGCATTTCTTTCTGCTAGAGCCACCGGTCCGCCGGTGTTAGCGCACCGGCCAGCCGGTATGGGCACCGACCAACCGGTTCTTGCCCACCGGCCAGCCGGAGGACCCAGGTTTACCATTTTTTTCATTTTTTACCATCTTGACCATCTTGAAAATCTTTACCATTATTGCCATCTTTACCATTGTTTAACATGATTACCATATTACCAATGTTTACTATTATGTAACCTAGTACACTTTTCTATTTTCTGATTACAGTAGTATTAAAATATTTGAATTTGTATATTTGTGAACTGACGTTTGTTTTTTTGATTTGAAGGATAATGACAGATCATTCAGATGATCAACCACATGATTCTGGGGAGGAGCATATTGCTGGTCATACCTCTGGGGATGAACATTCACATGCTCCTATTACGACAAAGAGTTCAAAGGTTGGTAAACGTGGTTGCACGCGTTTACCAAAATTATCACTTGCCCATACGCAGGATCAGAGGATAGTAGTTGAGTTTGATGATGATGATATTCCTAGAGGTCTGAATGCCAAAGATTTTAAGAGTTTTGTTGCAACTCAGGCTAAGACCAAAGTAAGCATTCTGTATGATGATTGGAGAGGTGTGGATAAAGCGATTATCTCTCAGTTGTGGGTGACGATTTTGGTAAGATCTTTTGTCATTGTTTGACCATTCTTTTAATGTTTCTGGTATATATAATATGTTTAACGTCTTCTTTATCAGATGGCATTTGATATTCCTGACACTGGAGGAGTCAGGAAGAAATGCTTATCGTTGGCTTCCAGGAGATGGAGGGATTTCAAATCAACCCTCACATCTGATTTCATTTATGGTCATAGGAGTCATGACAATCCATGTCGTATATATCCTTTTATAGATGAAGACACATGGAGACAGTTTTTTGAAAGTAGAAAAAAAGAGTCATTTCTGGTAAGGGCAATGTAAACTTTTATATACCTTCTTATATAAATGATTTTATTAATGTTTTGTTAATGATTTCTTATTCTTAAATTACAGAAAACAAGTAAATCTTATCAGGAGATCCAATCTAAAAATGTATACCCTCATAGTTTATCTCGGGGAGGGTATACATTATTGGAAGAAAAAATGATAGCGGAAAAATTTCAACATCTAAGAGCTGAGTCTTCAAGCTCTGGAGAGGTGGCCCCTCCATCCCCTCCATCTAGACATGAAAAATGGAAGAGAGCTCGGAAGGGAAAAAAAGGGAAATATCTTTCGGAAGAATCGAGAATCGTAGCTGAGAGGATTGTAAGATATCTATTTAATTTATTTAAGTTAACTTTTTTCTTCATATAAGTTTCAATCATTACAGAAATGTTCAATTAATTAATACAAGACTCTCTTGAAGAGCAAAGTTCCGAGGGGACATTTACAGCTACTGGGAGGGAAGATATTTTATTTGCAGCATTGGGAAGGCCCGAACATCCTAGTCGTGTAAGAGGATATCCGATAGGTGTATCGGTAAGAAAAGTGTTTCCACGTTCTTCAACTTCTAACATTGAGGGGGTTTATAAAAAAATAGAATCCTTGGAGGCTGATGTTCAAAATATTAATGCGACGATAGAAGTCAAGATTAGAGATTCGGTGCAGTCTATGTTTGCAGAAATGCAAAGACAATTTCAGACTGCTGCTCCCACTCCTCCACCTCCCCTTGTAGACCCCATTATTTATCCTCCACCTCCTCCAGTAGATGCCACTCCCCCACCTCATCCTGTGGACCCCATTTTTTATCCTACGCCTCCGCCGCAGCTTCCTACATATTGTGAGTTGTATGTTGATAATTCTCAACATCATATAGTAGCATACGGGTTGGTATATTGTATAGGAGATACAGTTCATCATCAAAAATTAGAGGTAGAGAATCAGAGGGTCACTGTACAGGATATTATAGATAGATCAGATAGGGTACCAATACCTAAAGATGAGGTGGCGACAGTTGGATAGAGTATCGTCCATTTTTTAGTTTGGCCATCCAGACTTCTTTGACTCATTACCATAGAGGTATGAATGTTATATCTTTTATTTTATTTTTTTATTAAAGTTGTTTTATCATTTGAAAACTACTATAATTCTCAATTTTTTTTCACAGGAATACTTCAAAGGTAAAGAAATACTGTATAGACAACAACAAAGACAACAAGATATGACATCAGATACAGATTCCATTGGTCTTGACAGATTGTCAAGATATTCACATTTGTTGTTGGGTTTTTATGAGTTTCCAATGGAATCTCATGTTTGTGGACATGAAATAACTGTGGGGATTACAAAATCTGATATCATGGAGCTTGTTACTGGAGATAAGTTGGGCATCAACGTGGTGCAAATTTTTTCCATGTAAGTCTTAACACCTTTTCCCTGCGTTATATTTATTAAAAATCTATACTTATATATGTTTTGTATTAGGTATCTTTATAAAATTTGTGAGAGGAATGAACTGACAGAAGTATATGGATTCATGGACCAGCAATTGATTTCCCCTGAAGCATGTGCATTGACTGAGGAACAAAGAATGGTTTATATTGCGGAAAGATTTGAAAAGAATATAATCCAACAATGTTGGATGATGCCTTTTTGTGAGAGGTATGAAACACATTTCTCTCAAATAGTTAATTATCATTTAACATAAAAAACCACTAACATTAAATTTCCTTTTATCAGTAATCATTGGATGATAGGGATTTTTTGCCCAAGGGAGAAAGCTCTTTATTGGATATGCTCTGTTCATGGTGATGTGCGGGCAAGTTTTAAGAATATATTGGAAACATAAGTTTCAATTTCTCAATAGTTTTATATATTATAATAAATTTTAAATTTACCCCATTCGTATTATTTTCTAACAGTGCATGGGCCTACATTTGAAAAAACACAAAGAAAAGAAATGCAAAGATCAAATATGTAAAGGTGAAGGTAAATTTCCATTTATAATTTGTACTTTTTGATTTATTACATAAAAATAATATATTGAATTTACACTCATTCAAAACAGAATTGTCATGAACAACAAGGCCTCATAGAATGCAGATATTATATGTTAAGATTTATGTATGAAATAATAACAACTGGGACAGTTGTGAATTTTGACCTGGTACGATTTCCTCTTAAACATTGCCATCATATTTCAATTTGATTTATTCATTATACACGTAAACTATCTTCTTTTTCATTTGTAGCTTTTTGATGACCCTCAACCCTATACTGCTGAAGACATCAAAAACGTACAAGTGGAGCGGTCAAATTATTTTACAGGTTTGATTGAATTTTAGTTGTTTGTAATGTAAAATGTAATTTTGAATATTGTCGTTTAATTGTCTATTTGGTAGTTGTTTAGGTTTGATTTAGTTTTTTTTGAAGTTGACAGTGTAAGTTTTGAATGTTATATAAGTGAATGTTTAATTTTGCTCTACTTCTTGTTTTGGTCTACTTTTGATGGTTCTTCTGGTATGGATTTGGGTCTGTGGGGGAGGGGTTCACAGGGTGTGGGGGTGTGTTCAGTGGGGTTGGGGGTGTCCAGCGGTCTGGGAGGGCTGTCCGGTGGGGTGGGGGGACAGTCTTGGGGGGTGGCAGGGATGTCCAGGGGTGTGGGAAGCCGGTCCAGGGGTGTGGGAGTGCTGTCCAGTGGTGGGGGGTTGTCCATGGGTGTGGTGGGGGCTGTCAAGTGGGGTGAGGGGGTGAGGAGGTGCTGTTCAGGCAGGTGGGGGTTGTCGAGGGGTGTTTGGGGGTGTCCAGGGGTCGGGGGGCAGTCCAGGAGTGTGGTGGGGGCTCCAATGGGGTGGGGGAGGGCTGTCCAAGGGGTATACATGAGGGTGGGAGCTCCAATGGGGAGGGGGGGGGGCTGTCCAGGGGGTATACATGAGGGTGAGGGCTCCAACGGGGTGGGGGAGGGCTGTCCAGGGGGTATATATGAGGGTGAGGGCTCCAACGGGGTGAACGAGGGCTGTCCATGGGGTATAAATGAGGGTGGAAGCTGTCTAGTGGGTAAGTTTTATATGTTATCTATTTACATGCTTATTTTTTATGTACTTATGTTTTTGTGGTATGATTTCTTGATTTATTTTCTGGTTGATTCTGGTGGAGAGAAGATCACTGAATTCTGTTTAAAAAAAATTGGGTTTATCACGTCGATTATTTAATAACTGACGTGATAAAATTCCTGGAAAATAGTTTATCACGTCGGTTATTGAATAACCGACGTTATAAAAGGCCTGTAAAATAGTTTATCACGTCGGTTATTAAATAACCGACGTGATAAAAGGCCTAGAAAATGGTTTATCACGTCGGTTATTTAATAACCGACGTGATAAAAGGCCTAGAGAATGGTTTATCACGTCGGTTATTCAATAACCGACGTGATAAAGGGCCTGGAGAATGGTTTAGCACGTCGGTTATTGAATAACGGACGTGCTAAACGGCCTGGACAAGGGTTTATCACGTCGGTTATTGACTAACCGACGTGATAAACCCCCTCACACTGGTTTATCACGTCAGTTAGTCAATAACCGACGTGATAAACCCCCCTCCCCCAGTTTTTCACGTCGGTTTTATATGAACCGATGTGATAAACCATGCTCAGCCCGGTTTATCACGTCGGTTCTTATAGAACGGACGTGATAAACCACCCTCACCCCAGTTTATCACGTCGTTTCTTCGATAAACGATGTGATAAACCATTCTCCAGGCCTTTTATCACGTCGGTTCTAAAATAACCGACGTGATAAACCATTCTCCAGGCCCTTTATCACGTCGGTTCTAAAATAACCGACACGATAAACATCGCGATTTCATGCTTTTTGATGTCGGTTTTTAAATAACCGACGTCAAAAACCGTATTTATAACGTCGCACGTATTAGCGTCGGATAGAAACCGACGTAAAAAATTAAAAATAACCGACGTAAAAAACGTTTTCTTCACTAGTGTCATGTGGCGAACCGGGTGTGGGGCACCAGTAGAGGGGCTCCGAACTCGGGACGTTACAGCCGTCCGTGACCACCGTCGCTCGCGACTTCACCGCCCACAGCCTCCGCCGCCTCGTGGCCCTCCATGCCTCACCGCGGCCTTCTCCACCTCACAACCTTCCACCCCACCCCGTGGCCTCACCGTCTGCGGCCTCCACTGCCTTGCGTCCCTCCGTGGCGCCCCGCCGCCTCGCTGCCACGGGGACCTCCGCACCGCCCTGCTGCCTCGCCGCACCGCGACCCTCCGCATCACCCTCGTGGCCGCACGTCACCCTCGCATCGTACCACGGGCCGCCAACCATCGCGGGCCGGGACGCACCATGGGTCGGGCCGACCCAAACCGAGTTGTCCCAGGCCGGGTTGGTCCGACCGGGTCGGACAGTATACGAACCCACTTCGACCCATTTACGCTCTATTGGCCATAACATACGCACCGTGCGTCCGTTTGACGAACCGTCAGCAGTGCTGGAAACCTTGGATCGATATGATCCCTTTGGTATAACCCACTAGTGTTTTGGATAATGTTTGTGTATGGTTGGGTTGAATCGAGCACGAATCCAACCGGGCCCTCGGGACTAAAAGGCTAATAACTCACATACCAGGCGTCTGATTGATCCACCATCCATTGCGTTGAGGCCCATATGACATGGTGGTCCTTTGTGATACTTATTCATGGGACTTCGTGGTAGTTGGAGTGTCGACCAGTGTCTTGAGGAGCGGACCCTCCTGGAGATGAGCAAGCCTAGTGCTGGAACCCAGTAGTAGGCTATGACGTGAAGAATGAATAACTATCCTGTGCGGGTTAGCACCTAGTGATCCTGTGTGGGTCAGCACCGAGGGATATTTTGTGGGTCAGCACCGAGCGATCTGGTGTGGGTCATCACCGAGCAATCCTGTGTGGTTCAGCACCTAGTGATCCTCTGTGGGTCAGCACTGAGCGATCCTGTGTGGGTCAGCAGTAGATCCTCTTAAAAGAGTAAGATGAATCAGTTGTTACATATAATCATCTCTACTTAAGTTATACCTGGTGTGGGCTGAGTTTGTTCTTGTGTGGTACATTCCTTCATGGTAATACCTTGGTGGTATTCATCTGTGTGGCGTACCTGTGTGGTACATACCTTCGTGGTATTCCTGTTTTTGTGGAACAGTTGAGCGCTGGGCTTTTGGGTCGGACCCTATGTTTCCTCTTGAATGAGATGGGTATACATGATAACTAAGCTATATGTATGGGAGAATACCTAAGTAGGTTTGATAGTTGATTTCATGATTTGTGGTTTATCCTTTGTGGATTTTTTGAGACCTTGAGGGTATCAGGATCCCTACTAAATATCGTTATAATCAACCATGCATAGGCTATGCCCGCACATCGTTGTGTCTGGTGCAGACGACGGATGACGCTGACTGAGGACGAGAGTACCAGGACTGGAGTTAGCACAGAGGTGGACCATAGACGTGGTGTATCACAGTGAAAATCATTCGAGAGATGTACCTAACCTTTAGGTAGGATCCTTGGCGGGTGATCACAGGAGCTATTCCAGTATACTTGTACTTTCAGTTTTTTATAATTTCCAGTTGGTCTTGTTTTCTAGACCCTTTTTCTTACCTCACTCACTTTGTTTACTTTTCAGTTTACTTGATTTCATATCTTATTGTGTGCTTGGTTACGTGTGTTTATAGGTTATAAAGGCAACACCTTCCCAATTTTAGGGAATACGCCTTCAGTGTTAGTCGCCAACCCCTAGACTATGGAAGGTGGGTTTGGGGAAGTCACGGCACGGGCCCCGGGGGACGAGTCCTGACAAATTGGTATCAAAGGAGTCAGTTCTATTATAGAACATAAGACTCCGATCATTGTTTTTAATAGAAATAGTGTTAAGTGTAGTGAGTGTGGTTATCAGTTTAGGGAATCCAGTGGTGGTGCGGCAGCCGATGTATCCATACACCAGGACCCAGACTTTTGATTTCTAACTCGGTGCCTGAAAAAACTGATTGCATCTATGTTGTGAAGATTTTTATTTGTGATCTATTTGAGTCAGCTCACCAGGTATAACTTTTTGACCGTGAGGCACCTATTTCTTTTCAAGATGCCTCCACATAGATAGCTAGCTAGGGTTCCAGATGTAGTACGAACTAATATCCCACTGAGCGACAAGGCCTCAGTGATGGGCCCTCTTCCAATAGAGGCATAAGTGGAGGAACCAACGGTACCATTACTTGTTGGGCCACTGATGCCACATTCTCTAGTAGTAGAGGGTGCACGCCGCTTGAGTGAATTGCTTGAGTTCCAGTGCCAGAGGCCACCCATGTTCAAGGGAGAGATGGACCCACAGGTGGCTGAGGATTGGATGGAGGCCATGGTGAGAGTCTTCCGACTAGTAGGGACACCAGCCGATCTCATGGTGATTCCTACCACCAGCCTTCTACAGGAAGCAGCAAGCAGATGGTGGAGCTTGATGATCCAGTCTCACGACGAGGTGACGCTTCTCGTGGCAGACTTCGAGATCCTGTTTCTGACAGAGTTTGTCCCAGCGACTCTTCACACAGTTCGCATACATGAGCTTCTTCATCTGTAGGAGGGTATCATGACTGTAGCTCAGTACTCAGCGAGGTTCACTAACCTCTCATTCTACTCCACAGATATTTTGCCGGAGCCATTCTTTAGGGCTTGGACCTTTGAGCAGGGACTCAAACGGGAGATCAGGGCTTTGATAATTTCTCTTAGAATCCCGATATAGGTGGGGGTGTTAGAGAGAGCCCTCTTAGTGGAGTGTTTCCTTGCTGAGAAGTCACCAGCAGAGAGACCCACCACTAGTCATCACATAGCAAAGTCTTTTGCAGCTGGCAGAAGACAATTTTCATAGAGGTCCAAGAGGACCAGACCTACAGGTGGATGACCGAAGGATTCAGGTTTGGTTGTGTGGGGCACCCAAGGTAGAGCCAGTCATGCCATGAGTAGGCAGTGTTACGCATGCAGCGGGAAGGGTCACATGGCTAATGGCTGTCTGACCCACCATATGGATGATCAGCATACATTCTAAGGACCGCATAAGTAGAGACAGAGGTTCGACCAAGGAGGTCCACAGGGATCAGGAGAAGGTGGAAGAGGAGCTGCCCATGTAGCTGGCGGTGGGCGATGATTCAAGATGTTACCGCCACCACCACCAGGAGGTCCACCCCGACCACAGAGAGCAGGAAAACAGGGGCGAGCTCAGCTCCAGGTAGCTGAGGGCTACGATCACGGTTCTTCATAGATGATACGAGGTACGATCTGTGTCCACTCCACCTTAGATTCCATACTTATAGACACATGTTCTAGTAATTCTTTTATTGCCACTGCCCTTTTTCAGATCTTGGATATTCTGACAGAGCTGCTGGCTTGATCCTTACGGCTAGAGACACATACGAGAGCGGATTCGATGATTACGCACTGGTGCTGGCAATGTGAGCTTACTCTTGGACATGAGATCTTTGGAAGGGATCTCCTAGTAGAGGCATCAAGGCCTTACAACATAATATTGGGTAAGGACTGGTAATCTAAAGTCCATGCTCAAATTGTCTGTATTATGTGCAATGTGCAGTGTGTCTGCATGGATTGGACCAGGTTTACCTTCACCAGCGAGAAGAGAGCCTTTTTAGCATAGGATGGACTTCCCCGAAGGAGAGTGAAATTGATCACTCATCAGTTGGATAGCCTTAACCTTGAAGCGGTTGATGTAGAGAGTCTGAGTTATCTTGTAGTGGTGGACCATTATGTGGATGTCTCCCCTGATGATGTTTAGGGTCTACCTCCTCACAGAGAGGTGGAATTTTACATTGAATTGTTCCCTGGGATGGCACTGATATCTACACCAGTATATTGGATGGCTCCCGTGGAGCATCGTGAGCTGCGGGTATAGCTGGAGGACTTACAGGGGAAAGGGATCATCTGTCCTAGTGTTTCCCCTTAGGCAACCCCTATTTTGTTTTCCAAGAAGTAGGATGGGAGATTGAGACTTTGTGTTGACTATCGGTGCCTAAAACAGGTGACCGTGAAGAACAAGTACCCACTTATGAGGATTGAAGACCTCTTTGTTCAGCTAAAGGGAGCACGGTGGTTCTCGATGACAGAACTCAGATTATGCTATCTCCTACTGAGAGTACATGACGAGGTTGTGAAGAAGATGACTTTCAGATGTCGGTACGACCATTATGAGTTCTTGGTTATTCCATTTGATATATCCAACACTCCAGGAGTGTTCATGGGACACGTGAATATGATCTTTCAGTCATACCCTGATCGCTTTGTAGTATTCTTCATTGACGACATTCTGATGTACTCGACTACTGAGGAGGAGCATGCCTATAATTTGCAGGTAGTAATGGACACACTCCGAGAGAACCAGCTTTATTGTAATCTCTCGAAGTGCCAGTTCTGGATCCGAGAGGTTCACATTCTAGGACATGTAATATCAGAGGCTGGAGTTGCAGTAGATCCAGCGATGATTGAGGCAGTAAATGCTTGGGATCCACCCAGGAGTGTGACAGAGGTATGAAGTTTCTTGGGTTTGGCTGGATTCTACTAGAGGTTTGTGCCAGATTTCTCTAGAGTTGCAGCACCTATATCAGCATTGACGAAGAATGGGGAACCCTTTTTGTGGTTATAGAGATGTCAGTATAGTTTTCAGGAGTTGAGACATAGGCCGACTAGTGCCCCCATCTTGAGGCTTCTAGATGATTTCATAGGGTACTTCCACTAAGACACTTCAGGTACCGGGCTCAGATGTTTCCTGATGCAGGAGAATGCAGTGATCACATATGGTTCTTTACAGATGAGACAATATGAGAAGAACTATGCTACCCATGACCTATAGATATAAGCAGTGGTCTTCTCCTTGAATATGTGGTGACACTATCTAATGGGAGTGCATTTTACAATCTACTTGGATCACAAGTGTATCAAGTATATCTTCACTTAGAAGGACATGAACCTAAGACAACGACATTGGATTGAGTTCCTCTATGACTATGAATTCAAGATTGTCTATACTCTTAGGAAGGGGAATGTTGTAGCCGATGCACTCAGTAAGAGTTTGGATATATTACAACTAGGTGAGGTGACAAAGTGGTTGGACGCTTTGTAGATATCCTTTGTGGATCGGGATGGAGAAATTTTTCATCAGTCTCTTACAGTCACTACCCCACTTCTTCAGCAAGTTAGGGAGGCGCAGTGTGGGGACACAGACTATGAGACTTGAAATGATCATATATCCATAGGACAATCACCTGATTATTTTTTTGAAGGTGGGGGGCATGTCATCCTCTTCATAGGACGTACCATGATAATAGTGTCACTTTGGGAGGAGGTGTTGAGGGTGTTCCACACATCTCCTCTAGTGGTACATCCAGGAGTGGTGAAGATGTACTAGGATCTCCAACGACAGCACAGGTGGCCAGGAATGACGAAAGTAGTTGTAGAGTTTGTCTCTCGGTGCCTCACTTGTCAACAAGTGAAGGAGGAATGTTAGGTATGAGCAGGCTTGGTTCTATCTTTAAAGGTTCTAGAGTGGAAGTGGGATGGGATATCCATGGACTTTGTGACATGACTTCCATGTACATCCAGGGGTTATGACTCGATTTTGGTGATTTTCAACCGACTCACCAAGTCGGACCACTTCCTACCGATCAGAGAGTAGGGTTCAGTAGAGAGCTTGGGACGCCTCTATGTGCAGGAGATTGTGTAGCTACATGGAGTACCCACGATGATTGTCTCCAATCATGATTCATGTTTTACTTCCTAGCTATGGAAGGGGTTGGAGGATGCTTTCGGGATGCAGCTTCATTTTAGAACCACATTCCATCCTCAAATAGATGGTCAAACTAAGAAAACCATTCAGAACCTAGAGGATATGATGAATGCTTGCGTCCTCGACATCAGTTGCAACTGAGAGGATCACTTGTCTTTGGTGGAGTTTACATACAGCAACTGCTATCACTCCACCATTGGGATGACACCTTTTGAGGCATTGTACGGGAGACCACGTAGTTCATTTTTTTGCTGGACATACCCATGGGAGTCAGCACTAGTGGGACCAGAGATGGTACTGGATACTATAGAGAGGTTCAGATCTTTCAGGAGTGGATGGAGACTACACAGAGCAGGAAGAAGTCTTATATCGACATGAGACGGAGACCTCTAGAGTTTGAGGATGGAGACCATGTCTTTCTACAGGTCTCACCCCGGCGAGGTTTATGGAGATTTGGCTGAGGCGGAAAGTTATCTCCAAGGTCCTTCAAACCTTTTCAGGTCCTCTGCAGAGTTGGCGAGGTGTCTTACCACTTAGCTCATCCCCCTCAGTTGCAACGGGTGCACGACATCTTCCACTTATCTCAGTTGAGGAGATATTTGGATGACCCATCCCACATCATTGACCACGATGAGCTGGACATCGACAATGGGGAGACGTTTTTGGAGGTTCCAATTGAGATTCTGGATTGACTAGAGCAGGTCCTTCGTGGGCAGTCGATACATTTGGTGCGCATTTGCTGGTAGCATGGGAACCTCCAGGAGAGAACATGGGAGCGGGAAGCTCATATTTGTGATCAGTACCCCCACTTGTTTTCCTAGTTTTATGATATGGATTTCAGGGACGCAAAGCCCTGAGGTGGGGAGAATGTAAAGACATGAAATTTCCACGATTTGTTTCTTAAAATATATGTGAATTTTTTGAGTCTGAAAAAATTCACGGCGTGTGATTCCGAGGCCTGGTGTGCCTGCAATGAATTTCTGAATATTTTTTTGGGTACGTTCAGTAAACATGTGAGCAGGTTTTTTGTAACTTTTGAACTGGTGATCGGAATTGAAATCTGAGGGCACCGATGAACTCACATCGCCGATATTAGATTAATGAGACCTTCTCCTCGACCTCAGTAGGTCAAGGGTGAAAGTTAGATTTTGGGTTTTTCATGGAAGAATAAAATAAAATAAAAAAGGGTAACATTTTTATTTTTGTTGAAACCTCCCATGTGGATGTTATAAATGTGGGTACCACCTAAACTAAAGCCTCCCACATGAGTTATGGTGGTGGGGACCATCCAAGACAAAACCCCCCAAATTTTGAATTCAATGGCGGGGTCCACCTGACCCTTGAACCTCCCACTTAAATGTGGGGAAGTCTCTTGAACTTTTCCCACTTTAATTGTGCCACACCTAATATTTATTATGCCAATTAAATGATGCCAACTTAATGGTGCCAACAATTAATATATTAAATGATATTTTATGTTGGCACATCATCCTTTGAGTGAGGATTTTTGGGTTGGACAAGGAGAGGGGAGAACTAGTGGAAGAGATTCTCCAACGAAGAACGCCAACAAAAAACTCTTCTCCTTTGTCGAATCTTTATCCAAACTCCGTCGAAAGTTCTCCAAAGACGAACGAGCCGATGATCGAGGAAACACCGACATCACTGACATCCGTCTATACCCAACGAATTCATATCTTTCCTTGAAACCTCTGTTGAAAAATCTCCCCGGTAGGGGTTTAGCTATGTATGATTATATATTCCGATGTTCATCCCTACTAAAACAAATAATGTGGACCAACACTCTAACTAGTTGATATGCAGATGATTTCTTTTATAGGTTTGGGAATAATCATTGTGGGAGGATGAAGAGTCTGACGTTCTTATTTCAAGGTTTATGTTGAGCCTCTTGATACCTCTCTAACATAGAGGGTGCGGGCCAAACAAACATGGCCTTACCCATTCTTCATTCTTCATGAATTTTGTGTTATTCTTGATGGAGGAGGGTGACAACCAACCTTGGTGGGGCACGTGAATGGTAGCCAACGCCACTTCCAGCCGTGATAGAGGCGACGAGGCCGCTCCGTGGCCGCCGCCTCCCATGGCCTCCACCACCCTATGGCCCCGCGCCATCTGCACCCACTGCTATCCACAGCCACCACTGCCAGAGGCCTCCGCCTCCCCGCAGCCCTTCGTACCTCCCCACGACCTTTGCCGCCATGCGGCCCTCCGCGCTGCCCGGTGGCCTCTCCGTCTGTGGCCTCTGCTTCCAGGTGGCCCTCTATACCGCCCCACACCCATGCTGCACGCGGCCTCTGCTGCCATGCGGCCTTTCGTGCCGCCCCACGGCCACCTACGCCGCCCTAGCAGCCCCCCGCATCCTCGCGCCTCCCTCGCGGTCCTACGGCCCCCGCACCGCACTGTGGGTCTTCGACCAGGTCGGACCACCCAGCGTAGGCTGGGCCACACCACTGGCTAGGCCGGGCCCTGTGGGTTGGGCCGGGTTGAACCAAATCGGGTCGGCCCAGGCGGGGTCAGGTGAGTCGGTCCGACCGGGTAGGACAGGACCTGGACCCAATTCGACCCATTTACGCTCTTTTGGCCATAACTTGGGCATCAGAAGTCCATTTGACGAACCTTCAGTGGTGCTGGAAACCTTGGAGCAAGATGTTCCCTATGTTATACCACACTTGTGTTTTGGATAAGGATTTAGTAAGGTTGGGTTGGATCGAGAACGAATCGAACAAGGCCCTTGGGACTAAAAGGCTAATAACTCACAGACCGAGCGTCCGATTGACGAACTGTCTGTTACGTTGTGACCCCTATGACATGATGGTACTTTATGATACTACTTCGTGGGACTTTATCGATGTTGGAGTATAGACCAGTGGCTTGAGGAGTGGACCCTCCCGGAGATGAGCAATCCTAGTGTGGGAACCCAATAGCTAGCTGTGATGTGAAGAATGAATATTGATCCTGTGTGGGTTAGCACCTAGCGATCCTGTGTGTGTAAGAACCAAGCAATCCTGTGTGGGTCAGCACCAAGAGATCCTGTGTGGGTCCGCGCTGAGCGAACCTGTGTGGGTCAGCACCTAGTGATCCTATGTGGGTCTGCAACGAGCGATCCTGTGTGGATCAACAGCAGAGCCTCTTGACAGAGTAATATGAATTAGTAGTTACATCTAATCATCTCTACTTATGTTATACCTAGTGTGATCTGAGATATTAACTATGTGGTACTTTCATTTATGCTAATACCTTGGTGGTATTTTTTTTGTGTGGCGTACCTGTGTTGTAGCACCTGAGATTTTATGAGAAATATTTTGTTTTTATGTTATATGCATCACCAAAGGAATCTTTCACTACACACAACACTGTCTTGGCATGCGTTACACGTAGGAGCAACCTTCCTCGATAGCTTACGTTGTACGCAATACAGAGTTTCACTAAACAACGATATGTTATTAAAATATTATGTAAACTAGCCGTTATGAATACTAATACCCACTTTTTGAAATTTTATAAATTTTATCATTCAAAATGGACTTAATTTTTCGATTCAGAATATCGAAATTAGCCTAGGGTGAATTTTTGGTATTTTTCTGAAAACATTAAATTTTTTGATGAATAGTGAAAACACTAGGTTAGTATTTAAAAACTGACTTTTTATTTAGATAATTATTTATTTTATTTAAATTTATATTAGGTCAAAATTGATACATAATACATATATAAGTTCAATGTAATTCATCGGAGTCATTTTATAACAATTTTAGATATATAAAAATTTTATTGAACTTTTCACCGTCTTTTACCCAACTCTTAGGAAAATTTAAAAATTTACATAAAACTTAATTTTACCTCTTATGTGAGTGGAATTTCAAAAATTCGAGAGACATGGTTCATATCAAGGAACAAAATGTGGTTCAATAAGATAAAAATAATTTTTGGTGAATAGTAACTTTTTACTTTTTTTACCACGCTTACAAGTGAATAGAGTAATTAAGGGTAAAAATGATATTATAATTATCCTAAAACATGTAATAATTCTATTGGATAAGTTTTATTCAACCAAAAAAACATTAGGAATAAAATATTACCCTTTAGGTCCACTTGGATTAGATTAGGACAGTTATTATTATTTTATTTAAAGAAGAGTTAAAAGAGTTAAAATCAAACTTTAATAACTAATTTTTTTTAATATAGAGTTATACATAAGATAAATTCGACTATAAATATTAATTAGAAATATAAAAATATTTCCTACATAATGGTATTTTATTTATAATTTTTAGACATTAAATAATTTAATTTAATTATGAAACAATCATGATGTAGTAATTACCTTATTAATGAAATATTAACATAATTGATGTTATAAATACCCAAATAAATGTAATTTGAGACTTTTTATAAATTACACTAGTTTTTAGGTTAATATGACATGTTAGTATTGATTTAATTAACTTTTTTAGATCTAATCATGCTTTTATTATTTTCACAAAAATCAATTACCAAATAGTATCTAAATTGACAAAAAATAGTTTTTAAAAAACATATTATATTATTAATTGTTATTTTCTTCCTAAAAATCATAGGTTTGTCCAAATGACTTATATAATGTTATATATATTAATAATTAACCACTTGGGGTTCGTGGGACTTGTTATAATATGTTTATTAACCATATAGTGTAAGAAAACAAGAAGACACGGTAAAAGTTAAATTATTTAACTTATAGTTAAATCTAAATGATAAGGTTAAAATAGTAACCTGAAATTGTCTAAAACCTATTGGTTGAGAGTATTTCGACCCATCCCCACCTTATATTCTAAATAAATTAATTTTGAGCTATTAAAAACCGAATATGACTTTATTATAAAATAATATTTTAAGTTTTTCCTAAGGTGCCCCTCTCCTCCCTTATAAAAGGGAACCTCCTACCTCACCTCTTTACACAATTTAGAGCCTTCAAGATCTGCCATACCCTGACCATTTACCTCTCAACATCCCTAGAAAGAAAATAGGGGTTCTGTTATTCAACAAAGACAAACTTTAGTGCCCTTATAAAAGGTTTAGAAGGGGCGCGTCAAAGAAGAGGTAATATCCTTTACCAATTCTTTCAAATTCATTTCTTCTTATTCTTATTCTTATTTTGTTATTCCATAATAAAGTAATAACATCAGCATCATTAATATTATGATATGTTATTATAAATATGAAACAACCCTATTTCACCGTCTATCCATCCTACGAAAAACAAAATCACCGCGCGCGCGTACGTACGGAATACCGTCTCCACGCTGTGGTGTAATCTGTTCTTCCAATACCACCTTACATGGATGGGTATAATGGCGTAAATAATAACTATATATGGTTATTATGAAATGATACTAATTCTGAGATATTCTATCATTCACTTCAATACAATTCCACAAACATGGGAATGATATCATCGCTCGTGCGTACGTACGGCCTATCGTCTCCACGATGTGATGTGACTCGTTCTACATGATCTTCATTGAATAATGATTATATAAATGAATTGAATGAATAAATATGATATATATTATACTAATACCATTATATAAATGATGTATATATAACCTAAAAATAATAATAATAATTTATTCGACAAAACACACATAAGAACATAAAGCAATGAACACCCGAATAACAAGTAGCAATGAAATATTACTAATAAGAAGATAAGAATATGACCATATATGATATCATAATAGTGAATATTATTCTTTAATAATTCAATGAATTTATTTAAATCATTATATAGGAGGTTCAGATACGTACGAAGCATATTAGACCTAAGCTAAGGGAAAATCTCACAATCTCATTTTTATCCAAGATTGTTTATACTTTAGAATTTACTGGGGAATATTTATCATCCACATACATGTTTCCTCAATATGTAATATTATTTCTATCCTACAAAAATTGTTTAAATCCAATTTTACTCATTGGAGATTTTTTAGTAAAAGATATGAAAGGAATCGTTTGTCGTATTTAGTACGAGTTACTTTTTGACTTTTCCGGCCAATGTACGAGAAAAATGTTTATTTTAACTTATACGACATGAATGGATTTTTATGATTTCATAGAACATTATTTCCTTGAAGATTACATTAAAAGTTTTCATGTTTATTTTTAATCAACTTCTTTTAGTTAAAAATTTTATGACATGTTAAGAAATGAAAAAATGTTTTTGAAGTAGAAAGGATATTTTTCTCAAGAATGGAGTTCAAGCGTTTTATCAAAATTATTTTCCATATAAAATAATATAGGGTTCTATTTCTATCGTTATTTTTACATTGATTTGATTATGTTATGATTGAATTATTTTTATGATATCCTTTTATCTTATATGGATTATATTATGATGGTATGATGTTTAAGAATCCCATTTTTATTACATGGGTTATGCTATGATGTATGATTAATGATCCTGTGGCACACATAAGAATGGTATCATTATGAGATGGTTGGGACCTATATCTCCCTCCAATGCATTGGGTACAAATTTATATCTCATGAGATAGACATGGCTAGAATGACAGGTTAATCCAGTTCAGTGATACAAGACTAAAATGAGGAGTGAACTCGGTTCAGAAATGGACTTTGTCCGCTAGGATAGTCTGGGAAATGAGTCTTGACTACTAAGAAATGATTCTCTATGATTATGTGTGTATTCCACAAAGTTTCATGTATTATGTTATGATTATTGGGATTACATTTCACTACCATGATTTATCCCATGTTATGATATTATGATCTCTTTTGCAGGTTAATATTTTCAAAATGTTACATTCTTATGAATATGATATGATTGATATTTCCTTTGTTTACCCTTAATGAGAATTTGAGCTCACCCTTTTGTATGTTTTATTTTCCCCAGGTCAGGAAGAAGGGTATTAAGTTAGATATTCCAAAATGGACTCTAGATATGATAAAATAAAAGGGAGACAATGTAGATGATTTATGAACCAATTGTTTATGTTTCCCAGTTTCTAAAGACACAATACCTATACGGTCCTTTCATGGTGTTGTTATATGTTGTGATATGTGTGCTTCAATTTTGAAGTAATAACAATGTATGTAATGTAGGGATCTTTATAGTTGGTATTAGAGGAAAGGTATAGTCAACCTTTGGAAACTAGGATGCAAAATCCTTAGTAAGAACCGTAAGGATATGTCTAAGCATAGAACACAATCTTAGTGTTTTAGAAATTTCCATGAGTAACCTATGATAAGACCTAATGTGTGAAATTTTATTACTGATTATGTCATTTTCTTGTTATAGTTAGTGTTTCTCACACTATTCTTGTTGGTTTTACCCAATGGATGGAACCTAAAGGAACCGTGTTAATGCAGAATGAGATGGGAAATGCAATGATTGTCCCCCCTGAGCAACCAAATGTTATGGGAGCTAGAATGAAAAATATTGCAGCCATTCTCTCACAAATTTATCAAGATATGAATCATGCAGGACTTCCAAACGAGCAAAGGAAGGAGCAACATTATGTTGAATCCTTCATGACGTAGCTTCCACCCTCATTCAGTGGGTCTACTAATCCATTAGTGGCTGAATAATGGATCAGTACCACTGAAAAGATATTTTAAGTTCTATAATGTTCTGAACATGATAAAGTCATCCTAGCAGTATATCGTTTTGAAGGTGAAGTTGATCAATGGTGGAATCTTATCAAGAATACAAGGCCCCAAGATGAAATTGAATCCATGGAATGGGATGAGTTTAAGAACATATTTTTCAATAAGTACTTCCCTCGTATTCTTCGAACAAAGATGGAGAAGGAGTTTCTTGAACTAAAGCAAATGGATGATGAATCTGTTGGTACCTATGAAGAAACTTTTACAAGACTTTCAAGGTACACTTCTAGAATTATTATCCAAACTGAGAGTAAGATTGATCGATTTTTAGTGGCTTATAACCAAGTCTTAGAAGGGCATTATCCATAAGGGACTTCAATAGCTATGAGGAAATTGTTCAATGTGCTCTCAAGGTTGAGATGGAGATTTGAGTAACCCATCAGTCATTTGGGTTTGATAAAAAGGGGAAAATGGAATTCAATGGGAAATATAATGACCACACAGAAAAGAATATGAGTTTTCCCTTGTGCTCAAAGTGTGGAAAGAAACATGTAGGTAATTGTTTTAAAGTGACAAGTAAATGTTTCAAATGTGTAAAAGAGGTTCATCGGGATTTGGAATGTCACAATGATGGAAAAAATATGTCTAGTGATGCAAACAAAGAAAAGGCTACACAGAATGAACCTCAAACACTTCAATGTTACAAGTACAAGGAAATGGGGAATTATTCTAATCAATTCCCTAATCCAAGGGTTGTTGATGATGATCGATGTCAACAAACTCTTAAGGCCAAAGACAATGGAATGTCACATGCAATTTCTATCGGCGATGTGGAGTTTGATACCGAAGTGGTTAAAGGTACACTTTCCATCCACTCTAAAGTAGAAAATGTTTTATTTTATTCTGGATTCACCCACTCTTTTATTTATGAATAATTTTCTATGGGTATCTCCATATTACCTCAACAATTAGATGTTGAGTAAGTTGTGACCACCCCTAATGGCACAACAGTTTCTTCAAAAGTTTACAATTATTTTCCTATTGAAGTTTGTGGGAAAGTGCTTCCTAAAAATATTGTGATCCTTCCTATAGTGGAATTTGATGTGATCCTTGGCATGGATTGGATTTATTTATATGGATCTCATATCGATTTCCAAAGAAGGGAATTCACATTTCATATTCCCGATCAATCAATGATCATCTATCGATGCTAGGATAAATATAACCTTCCAGTGTAAATTTATTCAATCTTATGGGTCTTCATTCCAATAAATGAAGGTTATTTATCTCAAATTGTTGGAGAGAAACTCATGATTAAGAATACACATTGTACGAGAGTTTGATGATTTCTTTCTATAGGAATTTCAAGGTCTTCCAGCAAATCGTGAAGTTGAGTTTTCAATAGAACTCATACCAGGTGCTATTCCCATTTCAAAGACACCTTATAGAATGGCCCCAATTGAGTTGCAGGAATTGAAGAAGAAACTCCTGGAGAATCTTGATAAGGGATTCATATGCCCTATTGCATCACCTTGGGGAGCACCTTTCATTAAGAAGAAATATGGATCAATGAGACTCTGCATAGATTATCAAGAACTTAACAATATCACTATCAAGAACAAATATCCTCTGCCACGCATTGATGACTTATTTGACAAACTACGTGAAGCTCAATACTTTTCCAAGATTGATCTTCATTCAGGGTATCATCAATTAAGAGTAAAAATGGAGGATATACCAAAGATGGCTTTCCGTACAAGGTATGGACACTATGAATTTATAGTGATGCCATTTGGTCTTACTAATGCCCCTGATATCTTCATGGATCTAATGAATAGAGTCTTTAGAGACTATATTGGTCATTTTGTGGTAGTCTTTATAGATGACAATCTTGTCTATTAAAAGAGCAAGGAAGAACATGATGATCACTTGATAATTGTATTAAAGAACCTAAGAAAGGAGAATCTTTATGCCAAATTTTCCAAGTGTGAATTTTGGCTTCAAAAAGTTACATTTTTGGGTCACATAATCTCAAAAGAGGGAATATCTATGGATCCAACAAAAATAGAGGTTATCGAAAGATGGTCAAGACCAACAACAATAACTGAGATTTGAAGTTTTCTTGTTTTGTCTGGATATTATTGACATTTTATGAAAGAATTTTCAGGATTATCTAATCCACTCACTAGGTTGACTCAAAAAGGAGTTAAGTTCGTTTGGATGGAGGATTGTGAAGAGAATTTCAAGGAGTTAAAAAAAAGATTATCCAGTGCACCTGTGCTCACACTAACTTATAGTGGATAAAGGTTTGTGATCTATAATGATGTATCCAAGAAGGGATTGGGGTGTGTTCTCATGCAAAACGATATGGTGATAGCTTATGCCTCACGATAATTGAAAATACCTGAGAAAAATTACCCAACTCATGATTTGGAGTTAGTTGCGGTAATCATTGAATTAAATATTTGGAGGCATTATCTTTATGGTGAAAGGTGTGATATTTATACTGATCATAAAAGTTTGAAGTATATTTTCACACAAAAGGAGCTAAATATGAACCAAAGAAGATGGTTGGAGCTAATTAAGGATTATGACTGCTCAATTAATTAACACCTTGGGAAAGAAAACAAGGTGGCAGACACATTAAGTCTACAAGACCATGCTAGCTTATCCATGATGAGGATCACAAAAGATCCAATATTTATGGATTTATAAAGGATGGATCTTGGAATTATAATGGAAGGGGAAAAATTTTATCTTTCTCAAATGAATGTTCAACTATCTATACATGTGAAGATTAAAGAGGCACAGAAATAAGATGTAGAGTTACAAAAGAAGGTGTGAAATGTTCCTGAATTCCACATTGATTGTGATGAAATAATATGGTTCAAGAATTGGGTTTGTGTTCCTCCCATCAAAGAATTAAAGAAGGAAATATTGGATGAAGCTCATAGTTCTTAATTCTGTATTCACCCTGGAAGCACGAATATGTATAGGGACTTGAAAGAGTAATTTTGGTGGGATGTCATGAAAAGATATGTTTCTAAATATGTCTCTCGTTGCTTGGTTTTTCAACAAGTTAAAGCTAAGAGACAGAATTCTAAGGGGATGTTACAACCATTACCCATACTAGAATGGAAATGGGAAAACATCACTATGGACTTTGTCACTGGACTTCCTAAAAAATCTAATGGAAATAATGCTATCTGGGTTATAGTTGATCGTCTTACGAAGTCGGCACACTTCATTGCTATTAGAGAATATTTTTCTCTTGATCAGATTGCTAGGATATATGTAATGGAAGTGGTAAGAGTTCATGGAGTACCACTTTCCATTATATCTGATCGGGATCCGAGGTTTACATCAAAGTTTTGGCGAAGCCTTCAGCATACTCTAGATACAGAGTTGAGTTTCAGCACATCTTATCATCCTCAGACAGACGGTCAGTCTAAGAGGACAATTCAAACTCTAAAAGACATGTTGAGAGATTTCTCTATGGATTTCAAAGGTGGTTGGGATCAACACCTCCATTTGGTGGAATTTTATTATAATAATATCTTTCAGTCCAATATTCAGATGGATTTTTATGAAGCTCTCTATGTATAGAAATAAAGAAGTCCAACTTGCTGGGATGAAGTTGGGGAAAGAAAGCTATTAGAACCTGATCTTGTTAATGAGAAGGCAAACAAGGTCAGATCTATTCAACAACACATAATATTATATCAGAGTCGATGAAAAAGTTATGCCGACAACCTAAGAAAAGACTTAGACTTTGAAGTTGGTGATAATGTGTTCTTAAGAATATTTACCTGGAAGAGAGTAATGAGATTTGGAATGAAGGGAAAGCTAAGCCCTATGTATATTGGTCCTTTTGGAATACAGGATTGTGTTGGGAAGGTGGCTTACCGATTGGAGCTTCCACTGAATCTCTCTCAAGTTCATGATGTGTTCCATATATCTCTCCTAAGAAAGTACTTTCCCCAATCCTTCACATGTACTTAGCTCAAAAGTTGTACCGCTGGAGCAAAATCTTTCTTATGAAGAACAACCGATAGAGATTCTGGATCGTAGTGAAAAAGTCCTACAGAACAAGACCACTCGGTTGGTGAAAGTTTTATGGATGAACCACTAATTAGAAGAAGCTACATGGGAACTTGAATATATTATGTGGGAGAGGTATCCTCATCTGTTTGTTACAAAGTGATGAATTTCGAGGGCGAAATACATTTTAAGGGGGGGGGGTAGAATGTAACACCCGAGATTTTATGAGAAATATTTTGTTTTTATGTTATATTCATCACCAAAGGAATCTTTCACTACACACAACACTGTCTTATCTTGCGTTACACGCAGGAGAAACCTTCCTCGATAGGTTGCATTGTACGCAATACCGAGTTTCACTAAACAATGATATGTTATTAAAATATTATATAAACTAGATGTTATGAATAGTATTACCCACTTTTTGAAATTTTATAAACTTTATCTTTCAAAATGGACTTCATTTTTGGATTCGGAATATTGAAATTAGCCTAGGTTGAATTTTTTGTATTTTTCTGAAAACATTCAATTTTTGATGAATAGTGAAAACGTTGGGTTACTATTTAAAAACTGAAATTTTATTTAAATAATTATTTATTTTATTTAAATTTATTTCAGGTAAAATTTGATACATAATACCTATATATGTTCTATGTAATTCATTGTAGTCATTTTATAATAATTTTAGATATATAAAAATTTTATTGATCTTTTCATTGTCTTTTACCCACCTCCTAGGAGAATTTGAAAATTTACATAAAACATAATTTTACTACTTCTGTGAGTGGAATTTTGAAAATTTGAGAGACACAGTTAATATCAAGGAGTAAAATGTTGTTCAATAAGATAAAAATAATTTTTGGTCAATAGTAACTTTTTACTTTTTTTACCACTGTTAAAAGTAAATAGGGTAATTAAGGGTAAAAATGATATTATCATTACTGTAACACATGTCCTAATTATATTGGATAAGTTTAATTCAACCAAAAACAACCTTAGAAATAAAATATTACCCTTTAGGTCACTTGGATTAGATTAGGACACTTATTATTATTTTATTTAAAGAAGAGTTAAAGGAGGTAAAATCAATGTTTAATAACTAAAATATTTTTAATATAGGGTTATACTTAAGATAAATTCAACTATAAAAATTAATTATAAATATAAAACTATTTCCTATATAATTTTATTTGATTTATAATTTTTAGACATTAAATAATTTAATTTATTTATGACACAATAATGATGCAGTAATTACCTTATTAATGAAATATTAACATAATTGATGTTATAAATACACAAAAAAATTTAATTTGAGTCTTCTTATAAATTCCACTAATTTTTTAGGTTAATATTACATGTTAGTATTGATTTAATTATCTTTTTTCGAACTAACCATGCTGTTATGATTTTCAAAAAAATCAATTACAAAATAGTGTCAAAATTGACATAAAATAGTTTTTAAAAAAAATATTAAATTATTAATTGTTATTTTATTCCTAAAAATCTAAGGGTCGAAAACATTAATTAGATAAGGTTATATATATTAATAATGAACCACTTGGGGTTCGTTTGACTTGTTATAGTAAGTTTATTAACCATATAGTGTAAGAAAACAAGAAGACACGGTAAACGTTAAATTATTTAACATAGAGGTAAATCTAAATGATAAGGTTAAAATAGTAACCTAAATTTGTCTAAAACCTATTGGTTGAGAGGATTTAGACCCATCCCCACCTTATCTTCTAAATAAATCAATTTGGATATATTAAAAACCGAATATGACTTTATTATAAAATAATAATTTAAGTTTTTCCTAAGGTGCCCCTCTCCTCCCTTATAAAAGGGCACCTCCTCCCTCTCATCTTTACACAATTTAGAGCCTTCAAGCTCGGAAAAACCCTAAAAAGTTCCCTTCTCAACATCACTAGAAACATAAAAGGGGTTCTTGTCTTCTTCAAATACCAAATTTAGTGCTTTTATAGGAGGTTTAGAAGAGGCACGTCAAAGAAGAGGTAATATCTGTTACCAATTCTTTCAAATTCATTTCTTCTTATACTTCTTCTTCTTTTGTTGTTTAATAATAAAGTAATAAAATCTGTATCACTCATATACTGATATGTTATTATAAATATGAAACAACCCTATTTCACCTACTATCCATCCTACGAAAAACAAAATCACCGTGTGTGCGTACGTACAGAATACCGTCTCTATGTTGTGGTGTAATCTGTTTTTCCAACACCACCTTACATGGATGGGTATAATGGTGTAATAAATAACTATATATGTTTTTTTATGACATGATACTAATTCTGAGATATTCTATCATTCGCTTCAATACAATTACACAAACATTGGAACGATATCATCGCTCGTGCGTACGTACGACCTACCGTCTCTACGATGTGATGGGACTCGTTCTACATGATCTTCATTGAATAATGATTATATAAATGAATTTAATGAATAAATATGATATATATTATACTAATAACATTATGTAAATGATTTATCTATAACCTAAAAATAATAATAAGAATTTATTCGACAAAACACGCATAAGAACATAAGGCAATGAACACCTGAATAACAACTAGCAATAAAATATTATTAATAAGAAGATAAGAATATGACCATATATGATATCATAATAATGAATATTATTCTTTAATAAGACAATGACATTATTTAAATAATTATACTTGAGGTTCAGATACGTACGAAGCATATCAGCCCTAAGGTAAGGGAAAGTCTCTCAATCTCATTTTTATCCGATATTGTTTATACTTTAGAATTTACTGGGGAATATTTATCATCCACATCCATGTTTCCTCAATATGTAATATTATTTCTATCCTACTACAATTGTTTAAATCCAATTTTACTCATTGGTGAAATTTTAGTAAAAGATATGAAAGGAAACTTTTTTCGTTTTTAGTACAAGGTACTTTTTGACTTTTCCGGCCAAAGTACGAGAAAAAAGTTTTTTTTAACTTATATGGCATGAATGGATTTTTATGATTTCATAGAAACTTATTTCCATGAAGTTTCCATTAAGAGTTTTCAAGTTTATTTTTAATCAACTTCTTTTAGTTTAAAATTGTATAACATGTTAAGAAAGGAAAAATGTTTTTGATGTAGAAAGGATATTTTCCTCAAGAATGGAGTTCAAGCATTTTATCAAAATTATTTTCCATATAAGATAATATAGGGTTCTATATCTATCCCTATTTTTATATTTATTTGATTATTTTATGATGAAATTATTTTTATGATGTCCTTTTATATTATATGGATTATGTTATGATGGCATGATGTTTAAGAATCCCATTTTTATTACTTGGGTTATACTATATTGTATGATTAATGATCTTGTGGGACAAATAATAATGGTATCATTATGAGATGGGTGGGACCTATATCTCCCTCCAATGCATTGGGTAAAGATTTATATCTCATTATATTGACATGTCTAGAACAACAGGTTAATCTGGTTCAGTGATACAGAACTGAAACGAGGAGTGAACTCGGTTCAGAAATGGACTTTGTCCACTAGGATAGTCTTGGAAATGAGTCTTGACTAATAAGAAAATATTCTCTATGATTATGTGTGTATGCCACAAAGTTTCATTTTATATGTTTTGATTATTGGGATTACATTTCACTACCATGATTTATCCCATGTTATGATACTATGATCTCTTTTGCAGGTTAAAATTTTCAAAATGTTATGTTCTTATGAATATGATATGATTGATATTTCCTTTGTTTACCCTTACTAATCATTTGAGCTCACCCTTTTGTATGTTTTCTTTTCCACAGGTCAGGAAGAAGGGTATTAAGTAAGATATGCCAAAAAGGAATCTATATATGATAAAATAAATGGGAGACAGTGTAGATGATTTACGAACAAGTTGTTTATGTTTCCCAGTTTCTAAAGACAATATACCTATACGGTCTGTTCATGGTTTTGTTATATGTTGTAATAAGTGTGCTTCAATTTTGATGTAATAACAATGTATGTAATGTATGGGTCGTTATATGTGTGGTACTTAACTTCATGGTATTACTTCCTTTGTGGAACAGTTGAGCTTTAGGCTTTTGGGTTGGATCCTATGTTTCCTTTTGATTGAGATGGGTATACTTGATAACTTAGGTATATGTACGGGTAAATACCTAAGTAGGGTTGATCATTGATTTCATGCTTTTTTGTTGATCCTTTTTTGATTTTGTGATACCTTGAGGGTTTCGGGGTCCCTTATGAGTATTTTTATACTCACCCCTTCACGGGCTATGCCCCCACTTCATTGTGTCTGAGGTAGACGACAGACAACTCTGACTGGGGATGAGAGTACTAGGACTGGAGGTAGCTCAGAGGTGGACCATAGATGATGTGTACCACAAAGATGACCGTTCAAGATCTGTACCTACCCTTTAGGTAGTATCCTTGTTAGGTGATCACATGATCTATTCCAGTTTACTTGTACTTTCAGTTTCTTGTACATTCCAGTTGGGCTTGTATTCTAGCCCCTTTTTCTTACTGTATTCACTCGGTTTCATTTTATGTTTACTAGAGTTAGTATCATGTTGTGTGCTTGGTTACTTGTGTTTATAGGTTATAAAGGCATTTCCTTCCCAGTTTAAGGTAATATGCCTTCGGTGCTAGTCGCCAACCCCTAGCCTATAGAAGGAAAGCTTGGGGTAGTCACGGCACAGGCCTCGAGGGAAGGTTCGTGACAAAATCCATGTAAGAAACACTTCTGTCTTTTTCATGAACACCTAAATTAAGTTTTATATCTTATTTAGCAGACTAAATATGGGCCTATGAATATCATTGGTGATTCCTAACTTTGATAGTTATGAAGATATTGTCTATTGTTACCACAAAGATGAATTGGAGATTGGATAATCTCAATGGTCTTGCGGTCCCAGTAAAAAAAAGAATGTATAGTCTAATATGAGTGATCATCAAATAAATCCCATGATGGAATGAAGATTTATCACCCCATTTGTTAAAATTGTGGGAATGAGCATATTTGGATCTATCTAAAGGGAACTAGGAATTGCTTCAAATGTGGAGGAATGAGACATTTGGCTATGAACTACCGAAGGGATATGAGGAATTCCACTAACATGGATGAATAAGGGAATTCTCAAATCAACACTCATGCTATAGTTTAGTGTTAAAAAATCATGGCACATGGGCATTATATTAATAATTACCCTACTCCAAGGGTTATCGGAGGTAGTCAACAACAACCTCTAAGGAAACTAGTATGGTATTATGAAATAAATACTATTGAGGTGGAGCCAGACAAAGATGTGGTGATCAGTACACTAGTTATTAATTCAAGAATATTATACATAGTATTGGATCCTAGTTCTGTGCATTCTTTCATAACGTTCAAGTTTAGTATAACTATTCAAACACCTCCTCAAAATTTGGAGGTTTATTTATCTATGATAATAATGAATGGGGAAATCATTGCATCCAAGGTTTATAAAACCTACCTAGTAAATTATTGTGGAATGACCCTCATAGAAAATATTGTCAAACGTCCTCTAGTGGTGATTTATGCTATTTTGGGCATGGAATGGCTATATTTATAAAAATCCAACATTAAATGTCAGGAAAGGGGTTTCACCCTTCAAATCCCAAAGTATCCTCTAATCCTATAGAATTGTAAGGAAGAAGATGAATCTACTTATGAATCATCATATCAAGTTTGGATAATGTTACCTTTTGAGAAAGCATATCATGCTGAAATAATTGAGAAAAAGGAGATGATACTTCTTGAAGAGATTCCCATCAATATGGATTACACTAATGTATTTCATGATGAATTTCCTGATCTCCCTTATGATCAAGAGGTTGAGTTCAAAATTGAACATAATCATGGATCACTACATATATCAAAGAAATCAGTAGTATGGCCACCATAGCGGTGGAAGAGATAAAAAGGTAGTAACATGAGAATATAGAGAAGGGTTTTATACAATTGAGTGATTCACCTGGTGGTGAACCAGTCAAATTCAATAATAATATTTATGGATCAATGTGCCTCTACATATATTATCATAAAATAAATAAAATAATGATAAAGAAAAAGTATCTCCTTCCATGGAGAGATAACTTGTTTGATCAGCTTCAGGGGGATGTTATTTCTCTAAGGTGGACCTTTGGTTAGGATATCACCAATTAATGGAGAGACAGGAATATATTCCCAAAACTGCCTTTCAAATGAGGGATGTAAACTATGAGTTTATAGTGATGTAATTTGGACTCACTAATGCTCTAGAATTATTCATGTATTTAATGAATATATTATTTAGAGAATACCCCGACATATTTTTGGTTTTCTTTTTCGATGATATTCTGATATACTCTAAGCGTGAGGAGGAACATGTGGAGTATTTTAATATTTTGTTGAATACATTGAAATGGGAGATAATATATGAAAAGTATAGTAAATGTGAGTACTGGATAGAGGAATTAACATTCTTGAGCCATGTTATTACTAGAAGTGGAATATATGTGGACCATTCCATGAAAACGTCAATCAAAGATTGGACCATGCTAAAATATGTAACAAATATCTGAAGATTTTTTTGTCTAGGTAGGTATTATTGACGATTTTAAGTACTTATTATGATTTTATAACACAATTACCATGATTCATTAATGGGAGTGAAGTTTATATGGACTCAATAATGTGAGGAAATCATTAAAGAGCACAAAATGAGGCTTATCACTATGCTTGTACTCACACTCCCAATAAGTGGAGAACACATTATGGTGTATAGTGATTAATCAAAGAAGTTATTAGGTTTTGTGGTGATGAAAATTTATATTGTGATAGAATACGCCACAAGGAAGATGAAAATACATTAGAAAAGCTATGCCACACATGATCTGAAGTTGGCGGTCGTGATCCTTACATTGAAAATCTGACCGCATTATCTTTATGGGGAGAAGTGTGAGATATATACTAATCAAAAGAGTCTGAAATATATATACTCACATATAATGAGATTAATATGAAACATATAATATGTTTAGAGATCATAAAGGATAGTGAATTCTCAATCCTCTACAATCCCGATTAGGAAAATAAGGTGGCAGATGCTCAAAGAAGAAAGGATCCTACATCTTTTGCAATGATGTGAATTGAAAAGGATACAATCATTATATATTTGTATAGGATAGACATGAGAATATTTAAGGGAAGAATATCATCAATACTTTTTGAAATGATTTATCAACCATCAATCATAGAGGAAACAAGGATTCACAAAGAATGGATGTGGAAATTCTAAAAATGGTTGAAGCTATAAAAAATGGGAAATCCTCTGAGTTCAAGATTGATGAGGAAGGATTTTTATGATTTCAGTCATGATTATGTGTACCATACTATAAAAAGATAAATAAGGATATTATGAATTATTCACATAGATCAACCTTATCTATTAACCCAGGGAGCACAAAGATGTATCGACATCTACGAGAAAATTATTGGTTGGTCAATATGAAGTGGGAGATTGATGAGTATATATCAATGTTCCATGTTTTTCAACAAGTTAAGGATTAAAGAGAAAGTATAAGGGGATGATGAAACCACTACCCATGCCATCATGGAAGTGGGAAAACATCATCATAGAATTTTTCACTATATGTCTAAGGAAATCGAGAGTAAACAATACAATATTGGTCCTAGTGGATTGTCTTAAAGGAAGCTCACATTATTGAAATTTTATAGGACTTATCAATGGTTCAACATGTACAAATATATATCAAAGAGGTGGTAAGGATTCATGAATTACCAATATAATTTGTATCTGATAGAGATTTACGATTCAGTAATATGTTTTGGGAAAGTCTCCAACATGATCAATTAACTGAACTAAACATCAGTACTGCATATCATACTCTAACTAATGTCCATTTTGAAAGAAATAATCAGACACTGGAAGACATTTTGAGATCTTGTTCTATGGACTTCAAAGGATTATGGTATTATCATCTTCCAATATCTGAATTCTCCTACTATAATAGTTTCCACCCCAACATCTGAATAAATCTATATGAAGCCCATTATGGGAAAAGGTGTAGAACAATTGCATGATTAGATGAGGTCAATGAGCATATGTTTCTAGGACATAAAATGGTTGAATAAATAGTGGATAAGGTGAAAACCATTCAACAGTAAATCACGACTATCCAAAGTTGACAGAAGAGTTATACAGACAATCATCGATGAGACCTTGAGTTTAATGTGGGAAATATTGTATTCCTCCAGATATCTCCATGGAAATACGTCATGAGTCTAGGGAAGAAAGGAAAGCTAAGTCCCAAGTATATTTTCCCCTTTATGATTCTTGATCATATAGGAGCTGTGACATATTGACTAGAACATCAACAGAACAATTCAAAAGTACACAATGAATTCCATGAATCCCTCTTAGTGAAGTAAATACCAGATCTATCAAACGTACTATCATCATAGGTGGTATAGTTATTAAATGATAAATATTATGAATATCATCCAGTAATGATCTTGGATTGTAGAGATAAAGTTCTATATAAGAAGACTACTCACCTTCTCAATGTACTATAAAGGAACCATATGTAAGAATAAGAATGAAAATAACCAGAGGAAATGATGAAGGAAAAGTACCCACACCTATTTTAAACATAAAACATTAAATGAAATTTCAAGGGAGAAATATCATAAGGGGGATGAATGCAACGACCCGACGTTTAATCAATAGAAATTCTGTTTTTATAATTACATCATATAGTATAATCACATGAAATCACAACACAATCCCACATGATGCTTAAATGAACTACTAAATACTAAGTTAACATTAAGCATAATATCTCTAGTTCTGTGATTTGAATTATGAAAATATGAAATACATGGTTGCAATAAGTAAGATGTTTGGAGTCAGATAGAACAAACATAAATTTTGGTGAATAATAACTAACTCCAATGAATAGTAATAGTACCCTTATGAATAGTAATATGACCCTTATGAATAGTAAATAAGCCAAGTGAATATGTTACCTTACCAATGAAAGTATAAATAATATTTTTCCATATTATAAGTGCCAATATGATATTATTATATCATAATTTTTGGTATTTTCAGAAGTCATAAATATTTAATTTAAATTTTATGAATAATTTAATAATCTAAAATAAATTTTATTCTCATAAAATGTATTCATAAAATAATTCATTGATATATAACTATTAAGGATAATTTTATGAGACCATAGTTAATTATTCAATGGGTTACATAATTAGTTATAATTTTAAATTGTGAATTTTTCGAGTAAAAGATGATTTTATTTAATAATTAAATATCTCATATTTAGAAAAAAAAATCATAAAATGGATTTTATTTTTGTTAGTGACACATCAATAAATAGTTCGGGATAATTTTTTAGATTTTTTTGAAATACATGATTTTTTTGAATTGTAAAATACGATAATTTACCAAATAATATTAATACAGGATTTATTGAGTCATGGATGATGTTCTACGGAGTTAATCACCTTGGGTTCAAACTCAGATTAACATAATACTATTTTTTGTCACAAGAATCTTTATTACTTCTTGTAAGGTAAAAAAAATGAAATTATGAATAAAATATTGAGAAACCCCTCCTCTCATCTAATATAAAAACCACCCCTCATCCCCTCTTCTCATAACACTTCTGAAGACTTTTATTTCTCTAAATTCTACTCAAATATCCTTGCAATACCCCCCATGTATATATGCCCTTGGTATAATCAAAATACCAAAACCATTTCTCTAAGGAGGTTCTCAAAGAGGAAAAATCCAAGAGGTAAATCCCTCTTCCCTTTTCATTTAACTTCCTTCCATTTTATTTTCATTTATTATTATATCTAAACATAGTTTATCTAATTATAATGGTATCCCCGATACCACAAATATAATGAAATTTTTTATGTTCGTGGAATAATCAAACTTCAATTATTTTCCCCTCTTTTTGTTCAATAAATAATAACAACGTCTGAGATGTGTTAATTTATAACATTTATAGGTGATAAGTTTATAATTTATGTTACCAAAATTAATTGTAGTCATGAATCTATTTTTTTGGTTGAACCATATTATTATGTATGTAATTTATCCTATGAAATTTTCTGTAACCATTTTGTACAAATGATGTTATTTTAAAAAACAAAATGAATTTTTTGCAACAAAAATACCACTAATTAAACCAAACAATTATCGTTAATGTTTTATATAATGTTTTATCCTCACTCTTAATAACTAATTAAATTTTATAACATATTAATCTTACACATGTTCTATAATAACATATAACTTCAATTCTATACAACCATTCTCATCTTACATGACTATCTGTACATGTATCTATGTAAACCGATCATGACAACCAAGGAAACAAACGCTCCCAAACATTGAAATTGAACCACTTAAACCATCGAAAATGCCTTTAATGAACATGATAAGGTCAAATAAATTTATTAAATGTAAAATAGGTTGTTGAATTATTAATTAATTTATTAATATAATTTTATTACTGAGGATATTTAGATTACGTAAAGAACACCTTCAGACTAAAGTTAAGCGATTTTACCTTAACTTTCATTATTCCTTTAGGCTGGACTATCTATTTTAAACGAAATTAAGTTATATTTCTTTTTATGTAAATACTATAAATAATATTTATATGTTACAAAATCCGGCAACAATATCCACCCATCATTATATTTCAGGGATATACATATTTTTAAATGGTTCCCTTTTAAATTCATCCCGATAAGCAAGCCCATTTTAAGGGAACTTCATGAATTCATACCCAATATCAAGTGAACTCTATAATATGCTTTAAGACAACACTATTTATATAACATCCAATTTTTTTATTATGATACCCTTCTTTCTTCACTTCTTGTAATACCCCAATATTCCATGGTAGGCTTCTCTTTGAATAATAGAGTAGCGTGTGTTGTACGCAACACTGATTTCTGACACACCACAACAAATCAAACCAGCTGTTACGAAATTAAGTTATATTTCTTTTTATGTAAATATTATAAATAATATTTAAATGTTACAAAATCTGGAAACAATATCCACCCATCATTATATTTCAGGGATATACATATTTTTAAATGGTTCCCTTATAAATTCATCCCGATAAGCAAGCCCATTTTAAGGGAACTTCCCGAATTCATACCCAATATCAAGTGAACTCTGTAATATGCTTTAAGACAACACTATTTATATAACATCGAATTTTTTATTATGATACTATTATTTTTTCACTTCTTGTAATACCCAAATATTCCATGGTAGGCTTCTCTTTGAATAATAGAGTAGCGTGTGTTGTACGCAACATTGAGTTCTGACACACCACAACAAATCAAACCAGCTATTACGAAATTAAGTTATATTTATTTTTATGTAAATTTTATAAATAATATTTAAATGTTACAAAATCCAGCAACAATATCCACCCATCATTATATTTCAGGGATATACATATTTTTAAATGGTTCCCTTCTAAATTCATCCTGGTAAGCAAGCCCATTTTAAGGGAACTTCCCGAATTCATACCCAATTTCAAGTGAACTCTGTAATATGCTTTAAGAAAACACTATTTATATAACATACAAATTTTTTATTATGATACCCTTCTTTTTTCACTTCTTGTAATACCCCAATATTCCATGGTAGGCTTCTCTTTGAATAATAGAGTAGTGTGTGTTGTACGCAACATTGAGTTCTGACACACCACAACAAATCAAACCAGCTGTTATGAATAGTATTAACCACTTTTTGAAATTTTATAAATTTAATCTTTAAAAATAGACTTCATTTTT
Organism: Viscum album; assembly: GCA_963277665.1. Lineage (NCBI taxonomy): Eukaryota > Viridiplantae > Streptophyta > Magnoliopsida > Santalales > Viscaceae > Viscum > Viscum album. The sequence continues at coordinate 1,623,720,858 of OY728129.1, forward strand.
GGATTCATAATATCAAAGTTAGCTTAGGGTTAATTTTTGGTATATTTTTAAAAAACTTTCAATTTTGGATGAATAGTAAGAAACACTGATTTATAGTTTAAACCCGAAGTTTTAGTTAAATAATTATTTCTTTTATTTAAATTTATTTTAGGTAAATATAGATATATAATACCTATATATGTTAAATGTAATTCATTTGAGTTAGTTTATAATAATTTTAGATATATAAATATTTTATTAAACTTTTCACCGTCTTTTACCCACCTCCTAGGAGCATGTTCAAATTCACAGAAAACATAATTTTACGACTTCTGTGAGTGGAATTTCAAAAATCCAAGAAACCCAGTTGATATCAATAAAAAATATGGTTGAATAAGATGGAAATTATTTTTGGTCAATAGTAACTTTTTACTTTTATTTACCACGGTTAAAAGTTAATAGGGTAATTAAGGGTAAAAATGATATTATTATTATACTAATACATGTACTAATTCTATTAGATAAGTTTAATTATACAAAAAAACATTAGGAATAAAATATGAACCTCTTTGGTCCACTTGTATTAGATTAGGACACTTATTATTATTTTATTTAAAGAACAATTAAAAGAGTTAAAATCAATGTGTAGTAACTAAAACATTTTTAATATAGGGTTAATCATAAGACAAATTCTACTATAAATATTCATTATAAATATGAAAAGATTTCATACATAATAGTATTTTATTTATATTTTTTAGACCTTAAATAATTTAATTTATTTATGACACAATGATAATGCAGTAATTACCTAAAAAATGAAATATTAAAATAATTTATATTATAAATATCAAAATAAAGGTTATTTGAGTCTTTTTATTAATTACAATAATTTTATATGTTAATATGATATGTTATTTTTGGTTATATTAATTGTTTTCTAAGTAATAATGCTGTTACAAATTTAGTAAAAACAAAATACCAAATAGTGTCAAAATTGACATAAAAGAGTTTTTAAAACAAATATTATATTATTAATTAATATTATATTACTAAAAATATAATGTTTACCAAAGGACTTATATAATGATATTTATAACATTAATGAGCCACTTGGGGATCACTTGGAAGTATATAGTAGGTTTATTAACCATATAATATAAAAATACAAAGAGACATGGTAAATGTCAAACTATTTAACTAATAGTTAAATATAAATGACAATGTTAATATAGTGACCCAAACCTATTTAAAACCTATTGGTTTAGTGATGTTTGACCCATAACCACCTTATAATTTAAATAATTAATTTTTTATCCATTAGAAACCGAAAATGATTTTATTATAAAATAATATTTCTAGCTTTTCCTAAGGTGCCCCTCACCCCTCTTATAAAAGGGAACTCTCCCATATCTCTAATTCACACCATCAAGTCCATTTGGAATGGAAAAAACCTACCCAAATACCCTCTCAACTATCCTACCTTTATTTTAGTGGCCTTACTTTAGTCATAAATCCACCCTAAAGATCCCTTTTGATCAAATCAAAAGGAAGAACCCGAAGAAGAGGTAAATATCTGACCACCTCTTTCAAGTTCCTTTATTCTTCCACTTCCTCTTTCTTTGTTGTTTCCATTATAAAATAATAAATCCAGTATCTTCTATATAATGTGATGTTATTATAAATATGGTACACCCATATTCATTATTCTATCCATCCTTTTAATGACATGTCACCATACGTGTGTATGTACGGCTTTCCGTCTCCATGTCGTGGTATAATTGTCATTCAATACATTATTATTTGGATGAGTATAATAATGATGTGTAATTGAATTAAATAATAAATATAACATGATAATTATTCTGTATATATGATATAACTTCCAATTATATATTATTTTAAAATCAAAATAATGATATTGTCGCTCGTGCGTACGTACTGATTACTATTTCCAAGAACGCGATGAGATTCATTCCCCATCGTATCCATTAAAGAATAATTTTTATTTTATGATTAAAAATAATATCTAAAGACTTGATATTATTCTAGATATGAATAATGTAACAGCCTGAAATTTTCAATAAATCTTGTTCCCTAATTTCATGTGTTATTTTATTTTATTTTTATACTCAACAAAAATGTTTTATTTGATAAACATGATTATAATTAAAATGAGACCCGTGGGTTTTGACTGTTATATGAACATCGGTCAATATGACCACTGTGAACAAAATGTTTTGATTATTGTCTCTAAATATAAGTAATCTTGGTTAATTATTATAGAAAGAAGATTTGATGGCCTCACCTAGTAGTCTTGGACCGATCGAAGCCCATCTAACAGAGCTTGGGAAGGAGGTAGCACCATTGGGCTTTGCTCTGGACCAAATCCAAGCCGAACTTCATCATGTGAAGCTAGAACGGAATCGTCTTCGCGAGAAGTTCAAACTGATAGAAATTACTACTCGGGCAATGTTGACTGAGCCGCCCCAAGATTCTATCACCCTAGCACACCTTACTCTTAGGTCCTATGCTGGTATTATAAGGGGCTATGTAACGAGACCGTAACTGCCTTGTGTAATCCTTGTTTTAAATAAAAATTGGGATTTCTTATTATGATGATGTTTATGAATTTTTAAATGACCGGATAAATATTGTATGCATATTTTTGATGAATTTTAGAAAAATGATATTTTAAAAATGTTTATGTAAACCTTAAACAATTAAAAATGTGTAATTATTTTCAAAAGATGGTCTTCTACAATTATGTTCAGTACGAAATTTGGAGTCTAATAAGATCAACTTGATTTTTAATGAATAGTAAATTATGAATAGTGATTTTATGAATAGGATTAGTAATGTCACCAAATGGATTAGTAATTTCGCTTAAAGAAAGTTTTAATATAATTCAGACACCTAGATTAAGTAATGTGATTCAATAAAATGGGTAAATAACGGTTTCATAAATTATTAGTCAAGTATTAGTTTTTTCGGATGAATAGTGTTTTTTAATTAAAAATTTAATTAAAAATAATTAGAAAATTATTTTTATAAAAAGGACTTTATTTTTGAACTCAGAGCATCGATATTATGTTAAGGTAATTTTTGGGGATTTTTCTGAAAAAAATGAATTTTCGATGAATAGTGTTTTTATTTAAAAATTAAATAAAAAATATTTAGAAAAATATTTTTATAAAATGCATTTCATTTTTGAAATCAGAGCATTGATATTTGGTTAAGGTGAAATTTTGGGATTATTCTGAGAAAGTTGAATTTTCAGTGAATAGTAAAAATACAGTTTTACGGTTTCGGTATGTTTAATGACATCATAACTATGTCACGATGATGTCATGAGATCTTTTAAGGGTTGTCAGGCCAAGGGTGATGAATTATTGTTTTGGGGGCCCCATGTGGCCTAACTCCATGATAAATGCCAAGGGAGAGCACATGGGTTTGAGAAAAGCACATTTGAGGTGTCCCTTGGCCATTAATGCCTTGTCCCCTCACTTTCCCTATAAATACCAAGCCATCCTCTCATCCATTCGACTCCCCACTCTTCCCCAACAAAGTTCCGGTCTCATTACCTCCCTAGGAGTCCTCCCAAGGTGCCCCCAAGCCCTCAAGGCCCCAACCTTTGAGGTTTAAAAGTTACATTTTAAGGTAAGGGATCTGACCTCTCTCTTTCTTTTCAAGTAATCTCTTTTATGTCATTCCTTTTATGATCCATATTCTTATGTTGGAGGATGATCTTTTATATTAATCCTACTGCCCATTTCATGTTCATATGATGAGAGACCCCCCTTCCTCTCATCAAATCGTTTTAAGAATGTTTAAGTGGCGCCGTTAGGCTGCCGAATTTTTAAGGGATTCTTTCACCTTCCTCGTTTTCAAGTTCTATTTTCATCCAAGTCTTTCATGTTCATTTTTATTATGTTGGGGTATGATCTCTAAATTTATAATACTGATATTTTATGGTCATATGATGAGAGACCCTATTTGACCTCTTCAATTCATTTTTGTTGAAATTTAAGTGGCGCTGTTAGGCTGCCGAATTTTTAAGGGATTCTTTCACCCTTCTCGTTTTTCAAGTTCTACTTTCATGTCAAGTCTTTCAAGTTCCTTTTTGTTATGTTGGGGTATGATATCTATATCTATAATAATGGAATATTATGTTCATATTATGAGAGACCCCATTTGATCTCTTCAATTCAGTATTTTGAAGTTTTAAGTGGTGCCGTTAGGCTGCCGAATTTTTAAGTGATTCTTCCACCCTTCTCATTTTTCAAGTTCGATTTTCATGTAAAATATTTCAAGTTCCTTTTTATTATGTTGGGGTATGATCTATATATCTATCATACTGATATATTATGATCATATGATGAGAGACCCTATTTTTTTGTTCAATTCATTTTTGTTGAAGTTTAAGTGACGTCATTAGGCTGCCGAATTTTCATAAGAGAAATCAAATTTCTGTCTTCCTTCCATGTTTTTCATTTCAAATGGTATGTCCTTGAAATTGCATCACCATGTTCATATATACATCTTATTATGTCCCTATACTGTTATATGGGTCAATTATGATTGATCGACCCATGTCCCCTCTCTTTTCAAAGTTTTCTAAAACCGTGTAACATAGCCGTTATGCTGCAGAATTTTCGTCTCAAAATGCCTCTCTTTTCTCAAAATTATTTTATGTTATAAAGTGAATACTCAAATATCCTACTTCTACAAGGGTATTCACATATATATAAAAATGTTCTATTTTAAATTATGGGATTTACATACATGATACCCGCTTTCCGTTTCCGTGGGTTTAAAGTAACTTAAAGATCATGTCTTTAAAGCAGTTTTTAAAACGTTATGATTATGAAATGAAACCCATTTATTTTATGCTATATGGGTTATTTATGAAATTTTTGATGATGATATATGTGGCTCAAATGATAATAAAGGCAAATTTAAGGGTGCGCCCTGATAGCGCTCCAATGCATTGGGTAAAGACTTAATCTCTAGAGATGACCATTTTAACGACGCCTTGGTGAATAACCTTGGTAATTTTTAACGACACCTTGGGGATGGACCTTGGTGAAACGAAACGATTGTCAATATTAAATGTTGCAGCCACATCTTCAAGTTATGAAAAAATGTTATTTTTATTATGAAATGCCTCATGATTTCTTTCTCATGCCTTAAAGTTCTTTTCATGTCATTATTGAAGTATCTCAAGTTCTCATGTAAAATGTTTCTCATGTTTCCCTTATTGGGCCTTCTGCTCACCCTTTCTTTTGATTTATTTCCCCAGGTTATGAGATGCAGTAATGAACCTAGGATAAACTTAAGGATAAGTCTTTAAAGTGTTTATGAAGAGTGTTTTTTTGATCTTTTCATGTATTATGTTCCTGGTTTCCAAGACACTAAACCTTAAAGATCCTTAGTTTTGTGTAATGAAATGAAAGTTTATGTTATAAAAAGACGGGATGCTATAGTTGGTATCAAAGGATGGTTTAGTTATTTGTGGAAATTAGGATATAAAAACTTTAGGAAGAACCCTATAGAAAAGTTTAAATATAGGAAAACTTCCTGGTATTTTGGTAAGTATTGAGTAAGTGGTTTATCAAGCAAATACATCCCTGTCTGGGTACGAGAAGGTAGAGGTGGCTCTGGCACAGATGTACGTAGGGGTAAAACCTGAAAACACCGCTTTGAGCTAGACTCGAACGGGAACTGGTACACGACAACGGGCCTTGCTGCACTCTTGGTTACGACACTCCCGGGGGATATGCTTTGGTAAATTCATAAGCTTAGTATGAACCATTGTTAAAGGAACAAAGATTCACGTAAGAATATATTATCATGGATAACCTAGATTGGAACCTAGGGGATCACAAGTTAGGGTATACTTTTCTTCTACAAGTTATCCTTATATGATTTAAGCTCTTTTTCATGATTATTGGTTAAGTATTTAAGCCCCTCATTATGATTTCTCTTCTTAGTTAATGGTGGGAAATGGAAGAACATGTCCCAACAACCAATGTGATAGGAAATGCGATGATTGTCGTATTAATATGATAGGGATGATTAGGGGATTAAAATATGATTATTATTTTGGAAGACGTTCACTATTTTGGGGACCCTATATGATCGAGGTAAATAGATTACTACGGTATTTTCATTGAGGAGTAAGGTTGACTTATATTTTGAAGAATCGATGCATTTAAGGTGGACTTATATTAATTTAGGTTACTTATGGGAATAATTAACCTATCTTGGGTAAAATATGTTTAGGTTAGATACTTTTATTATAAGATATTAGGAGTGGTTGATGTTGTTTGGAGATGAACAATGAAGTTTATTTTGGAAGACTATGTTATCAAATCCTTCTTGTATTTGGGTTTTAATATTATTTTGGTTTATTTTGAGGAATCTTAAGGACCATTATGTATGAAATAGAATATGATGAACTTTGGGTAGTACCATGGAACTTTGAAGATTTAAAAGTAGTTTCCATTCCTATGGGATTCTTTTTGGAGAGTTGTTTTACCTTACCCTTTCTATTTTTGGGATAATTTTTAAAGATAAAAGAAATATATAGTTGATATTTTTTGGATTATGTGATTCTCTAGAAGATGATTCTTGTGTTTTGATGAGACCAAGTAGTTTTGAATGCTCATCGTTTGGAGAAAAGATTAGTAGAAACTTATTAATGTATGAAACTCTACATGAAGGTAGATATATTTCCTTATGTTTTTGTTCTATGTTGTAAATGAATTCCTCAAAGTTATGAAAAGGAACGTAAAACAAAAATGTTGTTGGTTTACGTTTCCTACTAGGTAATCAAAGACCGCTTACACACATCATAATTTTGGGATTTTCTGGTGGTTAACTTCCACCTAATCATGTTTTCTATCACTCTCCTTTAGGATTTGACCCTTTGTTTTCTCCTCCATGTCCATGTTTCCCACAAGGAATCCTAGTATGAGTAAACTCGGGTGGCCTTTGTACTTCCTTTTCTTTCTTTTAAAGTAATGGTGTTACTGACTCTTTTTACGATGTGGGACTTTCAATGAAATTTCAAAACCCAATTTTAAAAATAGCGAGGACGCAATTTCTTAAGGGGGGAAGATTGTAACGGCACGAAATTTTGAATAAATATTGTTCCCTAATTTCATGTGTTATTTTATTTTATTTTTATGCTCAACAAAAATGTTTTATTTGATAAACATGATTATAAATAAAATGAGACCCACGGGTTTTGACTATTATATGAACATCGGTCAATATGACCGCTGTGAACAAAATGTTTTGATTATTGTCTCTAAATATAAGTAATCTTGGTTAATTATTATAGAAAGAAGATTTGATGGCCTCACCTAGTAGTCTTGGACCGATCGAAGCCCATCTAACAGATCTTGGGAAGGAGGTAGCACCATTGGGCTTTGCTCTGGACCAAATCCAAGCCGAACTTCATCATGTGAAGCTAGAACCGAATCGTCTTCGCGAGAAGTTCAAACTGATAGAAATTACTACTCGGGCAATGTTGACTGAGCCGCCCCAAGATTCTATCACCCTAGAACACCTTACTCTTAGGTCCTATGCTGGTATTATAAGGGGCTATGTAACGAGACCGTAACTGCCTTGTGTAATCCTTGTTTTAAATAAAAATTGGGATTTCTTATTATGATGATGTTTATGAATTTTTAAATGACCGGATATATATAGTATGCATATTTTTGATGAATTTTAGAAAAAACATATTTTAAAAATGTTTATGTAAACCTTAAACAATTAAAAATGTGTAATGATTTTCAAAAGATGGTCTTCTACAATTATGTTCAGTACGAAATTTGGAGTCTAATAAGATCAACATGATTTTTAATGAATAGTAAATTATGAATAGTGATTTTATGATTAGGATTAGTAATGTGACCAAATGGATTAGTAATTTCGCTCAAAGAAAGTTTTAATATAATTCAGACACCAAGATTAAGTAATGTGATTCAATAAAATGGGTAAATAACAGTTTCATAAATTATTAGTCAAGTATTAGTTTTTTCGGATGAATAGTGTTTTTTAATTAAAAATTTAATTAAAAATAATTAAAAAATTATTTTTATAAAAAGGACTTTATTTTTAAACTCAGACCATCAATATTATGTTAAGGTAAGTTTTGGGGATTTTTTTGAAAAAAATGAATTTTCGATGAATAATGTTTTTATTTAAAAATTAAATTAAAAATATTTAGAAAAATATTTTTATAAAATGCATTTCATTTTTGAAATCAGAGCATTGATATTTGGTTAAGGTGAAATTTTGGGATTATTCTGAGAAAGTTGAATTTTCAGTGAATAGTAAAAATACAGTTTTAGGGTTTCGGTATGTTTAATGACATCATAACTATGTCATGATGATGTCATGAGATATTTTAAGGGTTTGCCGGCCAAGGGTGATGAATTATTGTTTTGGGGGCCCCATGTGGCCTAACTCCATGATAAATGCCAAGGGAGAGCACATGGGTTTGAGAAAAGCACATGTGAGGTGTCCCTTGGCCATTAATGCCTTGTCCCCTCACTTTCCCTATAAATACCAAGCCCTCCTCTCATCCATTCGACTCCCCACTCTTCCCCAACGAATTTCTGTTCTCATTACCTCCCAAGGAGTCCTTCCAAGGTGCCCCCAAGCCCTCAAGGTCCCAACCTTTGAGGTTTAAAAGTTACATTTTAAGGTTAGGGATCCGACCTCTCTCTTTCTTTTCAAGTAATCTCTTTTATGTCATTCCTTTTATGCTCCATATTCTTATGTTGGAGTATGCTCTTTTATATTCATCCTACTGACCATTTCATGTTCATATGATGAGAGACCCCCCTTGCTCTCATCAAATCGTTTTAAGAATGTTTAAGTGGCGCCGTTAGGCTGCCGAATTTTTAAGGGATTCTTTCACCTTCCTCGTTTTCAAGTTCTATTTTCATCCAAGTCTTTCATGTTCCTTTTTATTATGTTGGGGTATGGTCTCTAAATTTATCATACTGATATTTTATGGTCATATGATGAGAGACCCTATTTGACCTCTTCAATTCATTTTTGTTGAAATTTAAGCGGCGCCGTTAGGCTGCCGAATTTTTAAGGGATTCTTTCACCCTTCTCGTTTTTCAAGTTCTACTTTAATGTCAAGTCTTTCAAGTTCCTTTTTGTTATGTTGGGGTATGATCTCTATATCTATAATACTGGAATATTATGTTCATATTATGAGAGCCCCCATTTTATCTCTTCAATTCAGTATTTTGAAGTTTTAAGTGGCGCCGTTAGGCTGCCGAATTTTTAAGTGATTCTTCCACCCTTCTCATTTTTCATGTTCGATTTTCATGTCAAATATTTCAAGTTCCTTTTTATTATGTTGGGGTATGATCTCTATATCTATCATAATGATCTCTTATGATCATATGATGAGATACCCTATTTTATTTGTTCAATTCATTTTTGTTGAAGTTTAAGTGACGTCGTTAGGCTGCCGAATTTTCATAAGAGAAATCAAATTTCTGTCTTCCTTCCATGTTTTTCATTTCAAATGGTATGTCATTGAAATTGCATCACCATTTCAATATATACTTCTTATTCTGTCCCTATACTGTTTTATGGGTCAATTATGATTGTTCGACCCATGTCCCCTCTCTTTTCAAAGTTTTCTAAAACCGTGTAACATAGCCGTTATGTTGCAGAATTTTCGTCTCAAAATGCCTCTCGTTTCTCAAAATTAATTTATGTTATAAAGAGAATACTCAAAGATCCTACTTCTACAGGGGTATTCACATATATATAAAAATGTTCTATTTTAAATTCTGGGATTTACATATATGATACCCGCTTTCCCTTTCCGTGGGTTTAAAGTAACTTAAAGATCATGTCTTTAAAGCAGTTTTTAAAACGTTATGATTATGAAATGAAACCCATTAATTTTATGCTATATGGGTTATTTATGAAATTTTTGATGATGATATATGTGGATCACATGATAATAACGTCAAATTTAAGGGTGCGCCCTGATAGCACTCCAATGCATTGGGTAAAGACTTAATCTCTAGAGATGACCATTTTAACGACGCCTTGGTGAATAACCTTGGTAATTTTCAACGACACCTTGGGGATGGACCTTGGTGAAACGAAACGATTGTCAATATTAAATGTTGTAGCCACATCTTCAAGTTATGAAAAAATGTTATTTTTATTATGAAATGCCTCATGATTTCTTTCTCATGCCTTAAAGTTCTTTTCATGTCCTTATTGAAGTATCTCAAGTTCTCATGTAAAATGTTTCTCTTGTTTCCCTTATTGGGCCTTCTGCTCACCCTTTCTTTTGATGTATTTCCCCAGGTTATGAGATGCAGTAATGAACCTAGGATAAACTTAAGGAGAAGTCTTTCAAGTGTTTAGGAAGAGTGTTTTTTTGATCTTTTCATGTATTATGTTCCTGGTTTCCAAGACACTAAACCTTAAAGATCCTTAGTTTTGTGTAATGAAATGAAAGTTTATGTTATAAAACGACGGGATGCTATAAATAAGATACATCCCATACATAAAAAATATGACTCACATAATAAATAATATAAAGGAAAACGAATCCGTTAATACCCGAAGCAACGATAATACTAAGATATTATTAACAATGCAAAGTTAAAAGATCATATATGATATCATATTAATGTATATGATTATTGTATAATTTAATAACAATTATTTAACCATTATAATGAAGGTTAACCTCCCCTCAACCAAGGAAAAGTACAAGGTAATGGTTAATTGCACAATCTCTGTATTATCCGAGCTTGTTTTTACATAAGTATAAACTGGGACCTCTTTATCATCCACATCAATGTTTCTTAAAAATGTATTTCAAAACATTCTTAATATTTTATAGAATATGGGTTAAATTCATTTATACCTTTTTTTGAATTTTTATAAGATGTTTATACAGTAATCTTTTCGTCGTTTTCCAAACAATGTCCTTTATAACCTTTTCAACCAAATTAAAGTAAGAATGTCCTTTTTAACTTATACAGTTGGTGAGGCTATTTTCCATCATTATGACATCATCAAAGCGTCCCTTACAATATTATAAGAATATTTCCAAAAATAAATGATTTCTTTTAAATGTTTTCAAAATAGAGAGGCATTTCTTTCAAATAGTTTCATTTCATCTATGTCAACATCCTTTGATGGATTTTCAACATGTTTGAAGTTGATTTATTATGATACAAATCTTTCATATTTTAATGAAGGTTTTGTGATATGTTTGACTGTGGATGTGTTATTTCATACCATTCATGGTTTATGGATCAAGTATTTTCCTTTTTTATGCTAGTTTCAATACAAATGTTTTTATTATGTTTAAACCTTTTCATATGAGGAATTCATTGGACTTAGTATGTGATGGGTGGAGCCCGCTATAGCTCCTCAATTCAATGGTAGGTCTCATGAGACAAACTAGTTTCTTAGAACAAGGCCTTGACAAAATCTTATTTGTAGTCTTGGAACAAGGCATTGACTATGTTGTTATGAAAGTATGGATTTCTGCATTCCATCATTATGAAAGTGGTCCTTGATATTGCATTTGATTATTCGACTAGTAGAATATACATGTGAGTAAGTAAATGGAATTATTTGGATTAATATTTTCCATATTATGATGAAGTTTATATTGAAAAGGCTTTTGTTTTAGTTTCATACATTTCCTTAAATTCTTATGTTTATTTATGAAAGTTTCTGCTATATTTTTGTAACACCCCAAGCTTCCATGGTATGCTTCTCTTTGAATAATACAGTAGCGTGTGTTGTACGCAACTTCAAGTTCTAACACACACCACAACCAATCCAACTAGACGTTATGAATAGTAATACCCACTTCTTGAAATTTTATAAATTTTATATTTCAAAATCGACTTCATTTTTGGATTCAGAATATCGAAATTAGCTTAGGGTGAATTTTTGGTATTTTTCTGAAAACAATCAATTTTTGAGGGATAGTGCAAAAACACTGAGTTATAGTTTAAAACCGAATTTTTATATAAATAATTATTTATTTTATTTAAATTTAATTAATATCAAAATTGATACATAGTACCAATATGAGTTCATTTTAATTCATTGGAGTAAGTTTAGAATCATTTTAGATATATAAAAAGTTTATGAAACTTTTCACAGTCTTTTACCCACCTCCTAGGAGAATTTGGAAATTCTCATAAAACTTAATTTTACCACTTCAATGAGTGGAATTTATAAAATCAGAGAGACACGGTTAATATCAAGGAGTAAAATGTGGTTCAATAAGATAAAAATAATTTTTGGTGAATAGTAACTTTTAAATTTGATTTACCATGGTTAAAAGTAAATTGGGTAATTAAGGGTAAAAATGATTTTAATATTACCCTAACACATGTCATAATTCTATTGGACAAGTGTATCTTGACCAAAAACAACCTTAGGAATAAAATATTTTCATTTAGGTCCACTTGGATTAGATCAGGACATTTATTATTATTTAATTCAAAGAGGAGTTAAAAGAGTTAAAATCAAAGTTTAATAACTAAAACATTTTTAATATAGAGTTATACATAAGATAAATTCGATTATAAATATTAATTATTATGGTAAAAATATTTCCTACATAATTATATTTTATTTATAATTTTTAGACACTAAATAATTTAATTTATTTATGACACAATGGTGATGTAGTAATTACCTAATTAATGAAATATTAAAATAATTGATATTATAAATATCAAAATAAATGCAATTTGAGACTTTTTATGAATTAAAATAATTTTCTAGGTTAATATGACATATTATTATTGGTTATATAATTTTTTTTCGAAGTAATAATGCTGTTATAAAATTATCAAAAACAAAATACCCAATAGTATCAAAATTGACATAAAAGAGTTTTTAAAACAAATAATATATTATTAATTAATATTATATTCCTAAAAATCTAAGGTTTAGCCAAAGGACTTATATAATGATAGGTGTATCATTAATAGACCACTTTGTGGTCTCTTAGAATTATATAGTATGTTTATTAACTATATAATATAAAAATAGAAATGGACATGGTAAATGTCAAACTATTTAACTAAGAGTTAAATCTAAAAGATAAGGTTACTATAGTGACCCAAACCTGTCTAAAATCTATTGGTTGGGTGGTTTTCGACCCATCCCCACCTTATACATTTAATAATCCACTTTGGATCCATTAGAATCCGATTATAAATTTATTATAAATTAATACTTTAAGTTTTTTCTAAAGAGCCCCTCCTCCCCCTTTTAAAAGGACACCACTTCTAACCAATTCCTCACAACTCTCAAGACATTTGGATCAGCCATCCTCTGTCCAAATATCCTCCAAACTTCCCTGAATTTATCCTAGAGGCCTTAGTTTAATCAAAAGGACAACCTAAGGATCGTTGTTGATCAAATCAAAAGGAAGAACCCGAAGAAGAGGTAACGTTTTCACCACCCTCTTTCAAGTTCCGTTCTTCTTCAACTTCTTATTTATTTGTTATTTCCATTATAAATTAATAACTCCAGTATCTTCTATATACTGTGATGTTATTATAAATAGGGTACAACCATATTCAGTATTCGATCCATCCTTTTAATGACATGTCACCATACGTGTGTACGTACGACCTACCGTCTCCACGTCATGGTGTTATTGTTATTCAATACATTATTATTTGGATGGGTATAATAATGATGTGTAATTCATGTAAATAATAGATATAGAATTATAATGATTCTTTATATATGATATACCATCCAATTATATATTATTTTAATATCAAAACAATGATATTGTCGCTCGTGCGTACGTATGGACTACCGTCTCCACGAACACGATGAGATTCATTCCCCATAATATCCATTTGAGAATAATTTTCATTTGATGATTAAAAATAATTTTTTAAGGACTTGATATCATTCTGGATATGAATAAGATAAAACATATCCCAAACAAACACAGCTTATGTAAGAAAACATATAAGTTAACACCCGAAACAACAATAATACTATTAACAAAGCAATGTTAAAAGAGCATATATGATATCATATTAATGTATATGATTATTGTATAATTTAATAACAATTTGTTCACCATTATACAGGAGTTTAACCTATCCCCAACCAAGAAAAAGTACAAGGTAAGGGTTTATTTCACAATCCCTTCATTATCCGAGGTTGTTTATACGTAATTATCTACTGGGACTTTTTTATCATCCACATCCATGTTTCTTAAAAATGTATTTCAAAGCATTATTAAAATTTTACAGACTATGGGTTAAAGTCATTTATACCCTTGTTGACTTTTTATAAGAATTTTATAAAGGAATCTTTCTGTCGTTTTCCAAACAAGGTCCTTTATAACCTTTTCGACAGAATTAAGGTAAGAATGTATTTTTTAAACTTATACGGTGGGTGCGGCTATTTTCCGATGTTATAAAATATTCTAAGCTTCCCTTAAAAGCTTATAAGAATATTTTCAAAATAAAAGTTTTATTTTATAATTATGTGAATTTTAAATGATTTCAAAAAAGAGATATTTCTATTAAATATTTTTGATTTCATCTATGTCAACATCCTTTAATGAATTTTAAGCTTATTTGAAGTTTATTTATTATGATACAAGAATTTCATATTATATTGAAGGTTTTGTGATATGTTTGACTGTGGATGTGTTATTTTTATACCATTCATGGTTTATAGAGAAAGTATTGACATTTCGTATGCTAGTTTTAATACGAATGTTTATGTTATGTTTAAACCTGTTCATATGAGGAATGCATTAGACTTAATAAGTAAAGGGTGGAGCCTGCTATAGCTCATCGATGCATCGGTAGGTCTCATGAGACAAACTAGTGTCTTGGCACGAGGCCTTGAAAAAATCTTATTTGTTGTCTTGGCACGAGGCCTTGGCTATGTGGTTATGATAGTTTGGAATTATGCATTCCATCATTATGAAAGTAGTATTGATATTTCATGTGATTATTCGACTAGTAGAATATCCATGTGAATAAGAAAATGGAATTATTTCATTTTATCTTTTCCATATTATGCTGAAGTTCATGTTTAAAAGGATTTTGTTTTAGTTATACATTGCCTTAAATGTTTATGCTTATTTATGAAAGTTTCTGCTATATTGTTATCCTTACTGAGCATCTGAGTTCACCCCTTTAAATGTTTTATTTTTTCCAGGATGTGAAGAAGTAATTTATGAATGACCTGCAGGGATGGTATGAGGGGATATGAAGACAAGATGTTGTTGTAATAGTTTTCACTTTATAATGTAATGTAAACTTTATGAATATATGTAGTTATTCCAAGGATACTAAACTAATCAGTCTTTCGAGACATGATCTTTTGTGATCATGCCAATATTCTGTAATAATGAACTGACTTTGGGTAACTGGGGTCGGGGCGTTACAGTTGGTATCAGAGGAAGTTTAGTACAATCCTTGGAATCTAGATTTAGATAAACTCTGATTAGAGCACATAGACCTAAGATGAACTTTGAGGATTAGTATAGAAGAACTTCCTAGATTTTTGGTATTGTAGAGATTTTGTGAGTTTTTCGAGCAATACACCCATGTCAGGATACGAGCAGGTAGAGGCAGATCTGGAACAAATGTACTTAGGGGTAAAACCCGAAAACACTGCTACGAGCTAGACTCGAACGAGAACTGGTGCACGACAATGGGCCTTGCTGCACTCTTGGTTACGACACTCACAGGGGACATGCTTAGGATAGTTCTCATTTTCTTTACAAACCATTATAAATGGTTTATGAGTATATACTTCCTCAAACAAAACATTTTTATGGTTATGGATTATATCCATAAATAGTCCAATTTATGTTAAGTGTTTTACAAGTATAGAATTATGTATTTTGATTCATAAACTGATCTAGTTTATGCCATTGTTTAGAAATGGTGCCTAGTGGAAGGAATGGAAATCGTATCAATGCACACACTCCATATAGGTATTGAACTCCTGCTCAAGATAATTATAGTGGAGCTGCTGATGCAACTGGTGCTGATCAGCTAATCGTCATACTGGGACAACACACTTAGGTTATGAATAATAACCTTACCCGTATGAAGCACCCTGATCCACAACATGGAGGATCAATGTTATATTGCTTAATGAGGCAACAAACACCAACATTAAATGGGAGTACAAATCCCTTAGTAGCTGATCAATGGATAAATTCCCCAGAGAAAATATTTCAGGCTTTGGGGAGTAGTGAAAGGGAAAAAGTTATCATGGCAGTTTATCGCCCCACTGGAGATGCTGATCAATGGTGGTCCTTGATTCAAAACACAAAGGATGACTATAAAGTATCAAATATGGAATGGAGAGAGTTCAAATAGATTTTCTTAGAAAAATACTTTCCTTGTGACCATTGAGAAGATATGGAAATGCAATTTATGAGTCTGAGACAAAAGGAGGATGAGAATGTCGCAAAGTATGAGGCTAACTTTACAAGTTTAGAAAGGAATGATGGAGATTATATACGTAACCCAAGAAGTAATATTGATCATTTATTTTATGGGTTAAACCCATTTCATTGTTGGGCATTAGTCTCACTAAACTCTTCGTTGTACGAAGATATTGTCTCATGTGATATCAAGACAGAAAAGGAATTCTCTAAGTCTTATGACTTTAAATAAAAGCAAGAGAAGAAGAGATCTGCTAATCAATATGGGAATGGAAATAAGGGGAATAAAGGAAAAGTTGAATATCCATACTGCTTTAAATGATGGAAGAAACACCCTGGTACTTGCTTAAAAGGAATGAGAGTATGTTACAAGTATGGTTAAAAAGTCCACCAAGCTCGTGATTGCAAGGGGAAGAAGGAAGCTACCGATGTCCAATGCTACAATTGCAAGGAGATGGGACATTATGAAAATGAATGTTCTAAGAGTCAGGGGAACATACCTCAGAAAAGGCCAAGGGATCAAGGCCAAGCTTATGCTATCACTACTGCTGAAGTAGATGCTCCGAAAGATGTAGTGGAAGGTAATTTAATTATTTCCTCAAGTATAGAAAATACATTATTTGATTATGGATCATCGCATTGTTTCATATCTTCCCCAGTTTGCTAAGAAAATTAGATATTTCCAATTTTATCTAACAAGGGAGTTTTCAGTTAAAACTCCTAAGGGAAGTATCATTGAAAAAAAGTTTTGTGAATCAGTCCCCATTAGAGCACATAAATGTTCTTTATCCGCTGATCTCATCGTCATACCTATGATTGAGTTTTGTATAATCCTCAGTATGGACTGGATTTCAGACCATGATGTGAAGATTTATTGTAAGAAGAAGGAGGTTACGATTTTTGATGACGATGATAAGGAACACCTTTTCTTTAGAGAAGAATCGTAACCACCTAATTCTTATCTAGATCCACCCCCAGTAGCTCAACTAAATTCAATTATTGGGGATGAAGAGAATGAGATTACTATGGGTGAGGAAAGTACTGTTCAAATAGAGGATGTACCTATTGTGAAAGAATATATAGATGTGTTTTCGAAAGATTTACCTAGACATCCTCCAGAACAAGATGTTGAGTTTTCCATTGATTTAATTCCTAGATCAAGGCCTATATAGAAGACCCCTTATAGAATGGACACTATGGAATTAGTTGAACTTAAGAAAAAACTAGATGAATTGATTAATAAAGGATTTATTCTCCCTAGTGTTTCTCCATGGGGATCCCCTGTTCTTTTTGTTAAAAATAAAGATGGATCCATGAGGTCATGTATCAACTACAAGGAAATCAATGATATAACAATAAAGAACAAGTATCCCCTACCTCACATTGATGATTTATTTGACCAACTGCATGGAGCTCAATACTTTTCAAAGATTGACCTTCGATCTGGATATCATCAGTTGTCTGTGAAGAAGGAAGACATTATGAAGACAACATTTCGAACCAGGTACGGGCATTATGAGTTTAGAGTAATGGATTTTGGGCTGACTAATGCACCCTCTGTATTCATGGATCTAATGAATAGAGTTTTCAAGGAATATCTAGATGATTTTGTAGTGTTATTTATTAATGATATCTTGATATACTCCAAAATCTATGAAGATCATGAAAATCACTTGCGCATTATCCTGAAGACTCTGAGAAGACATGAATTATATGGAAAGTTTAGCAAATGTGAATTCTAGATTTAGGAGATTTATTTTCTTGGCCATATTATCTCTAAAGATGGAATCTCTGTTGATCCTTCTAAGACCAATGCAATCCAAGAATGTCCTGCACCAACGAGTATAACTGAGGTACACCGTTTTATTGGTTTAGTAGGTTATTATCGACATTTCGTCCAGAATTTTTCCCGGTTGGCTAACCAATTAAAAAAGTCACACGTAAAGGGGTTAAATTTGTTTGGAAAAAAAAGTGTGAAGAATGTTTTGAATAACTGAAGATAATATTAGTCAATGCCCCTATTTTGACTCTACTATCGAGGAATTATGGGTTCGTTATTTATAGTGATGCATCGAAGAAAGGACTTGGTTGTGTCCTTATGCAGAATGATTGGGTTGTTGCCTATGCATCACGACAGTATAAATTCATGAGAAAAACTATCCCACTCATGATCTCGAGTTAGAAACTGTGATCTTTGCTTTTAAGATATGGGGAAACTACCTCTATGGTGAAAAATGTGAGATTTATACTGATCACAAGAGTTTGAAGGATATTTTCTCACAAAAAGAACTCAACATGAGGCAAAGGAGATGGCTTTAATTACTCAAGGATTATAATTTCACGATACACTACCACCTGGAGAAGGCAAAAAAAGTAGCAGATGCTTTGAACAGAAAAGATCATGGAGTTTTGAACAATATGAGAATTGAAGGGGATCTAATTTTCATGGATCTAGTGAAGATGGAATGGAAATAACCATTGAAGTTGAAACATCAATGCTTTTTCAAATGGTTTCCAAACAATCTTTACTAAAAAGGATTAAGAGTTCTTAGAACGATGATGAATAATTTCAAAAGAAGATTAAAGCTATGAATGATGGGTGATTGAGAGACTTTGTGTATGAAGATAGAATTTTGAAATTTGGGAAGAGACTTTGTGTTCCCGATATACCTGATCTAAAAAGGTAATTTCTGGATGATGCTCATAGTTCCAATTTCTCTATACACCCTGGGAACACCAAAATGTATAGAGATTTCAAGGAACATTTTTGGTGGGACAACATGAAGAAGGAGATTGCTGATTTTGTGTCAAGATGTATGGTTTGTAAACAAGTGAAAGCTGGAAGACAACAGCCTAGTGGAGTATTGCAACCTCTTCCCATACTAGAGTAAAAATGGGACAATATTACGATGGACTTTGTCATGGGGCTACTAGAGACTCCAAGAAGGAACAATGCAATACGGGTTATTGTTGATCGTCTTACCAAGTCAGCACATTTTCTTGCTATAAGATAAGATCTACCACTGAAACGTCTTTCAATACTATATATTAATGAGGTTGTGAGACTTCATGGAGTACCCCTATTGATTGTTTCTGATCATGATACCCATTTTACTTCAATATTCTGGAAGAGTCTTTAGAAGGCCTTGGATACTAAGCTTCATTTGAGCAATGCCTACCACCCTCAAACAAATGGACACTCCGAACGGACTATCCAAACCTTAGAAGACATGTTGAGATCTTGCTCACATGACTTTCAGGGTATGTGGGATCAATATTTACCTCTGGTAGAATTTTCCTATAATAACAGCTTCCATTCAAGTATTCAGATGGCACCATATGAAGCATTATACGGAAAGAGATGTCGCACACCAACCTATTGGGATGATGTTGGGGAACGAAAACATGTAGGCCCAGAACTGGTGGAGGAAACGATGGAAAAGGTAAAGGAAATCCAAAACCACATCAAAGCAGCTCAAAGTAGGCAAAAGAGATATGCCGATAACAGAAGAAAGGATTTGGAATTTCAGGTAGGAGATCATGTTTTCTTGAAGGTATCTCCATGGAAGGGAGTTATACGTTTTAGCTAGAAAGATAAATTGAGTCCCAAGTACATAGGACCTTTTGAAATTCTAGAACGAATTGGGGCTGTATCTTACCATTTGGCAATGCCACCAAGTCTCTCCGAAGTTCACGATGTGTTCCACGTATCACTGTTGAGAAAATACATGCCTGACCCAACACATGTAATCAACTATAAGGAATTAGAACTGGAACCAGATTTATCTTATTTCAAAGAGCCCATCAGGATTCTTGATACAAGAGAACAAGTGCTGAGAAACCAGACGACTCGTCTGGTAAAAGTTTTATGGAGAAACCATAAGATGGAAGATGCAACGTGGGAACATGAGGAACTTATGATGAAGAACCACCCGAGTCTTTTTAAGCAATAATATTCTATAAATATCGAGGAGTAAATTATTTGAATGAGGGGAGAATGTAACACCCAAAGCTTCTATGGTATGCTTCTCTTTGAATAATACATTAGCATGTGTTGTACGCAACTTCGAGTTCTAACGCACACCACAACGAATCAAACTAGCCGTTATGAATAGTAATACCCATTTTTTGAAATTTTATAAATTTTATATTTCAAAATGGACTTCATTTTTGGATTTAGAATATCGAAATTAGCTTAGGGTGAATTTTTGGTATTTTTCTGAAAACAAATAATTTTTGATGAATAGTGAAAAAACACTAAGTTATAGTTTAAAACTGAATTTTTATTTAAATAATTATTTATTTTATTTAAATTTAATTAAGGTCAAAATGGATACATAGTACCTATATGAGTTCAATGTAATTCATTGGAGTTAGTTTAGAATCATTTTAGATATATAAAATTTTTATGGAACTTTTCACCGTCTTTTACCCACCTCCTAGGAGAATTTGGAAATTCTCACAAAACTAAATTTTACCGCTTCTGTGAGTGGAATTTCAAAAATCTGAGAGACACAGTTAATATCAAGACGTAAAATGTTGTTCAATAAGATAAAAATTATTTTTTGTTGAATAGTAACTTTTTACTTTTATTTACCACGGTTAAAAGTAAATAGGGTAATTAAGGATAAAAATGATATTAATATTACCCTAACACATGTCCTAAATCTATTGGAAAATTGTATATTGACCAAAAAAAACCTTATGAATAAAATATTATCATTTAGGTCCACTTGGATTATATTAGGACATTTATTATTATTTAATTCAAAGAAGAGTTAAAAGAGTTAAAATCAAAGTTTAATAAATAAAACATTTTTAATGTAGGCTTATACATAAGATAAATTCGATTATAATTATTCATTATAAAGATAAAAATATTTCCTACATAATACTATTTTATTTATAATTTTTAGACACTAAAAAAGTTAATTTATTTATGACACAATGGTGATGCAGTAATTACCTAATTAATGAAATATTAAAATAATTAATATTATAAATATAAAAATAAATGGAATTTGAGACTTTTTATGAATTACACTAATTTTATAGGTTAATATGACGTATTAGGATTGGTTAAATAAATTTTTTTCGAAGTAATAATTCTATTATGAAATTACCAAAAACAAAATACCCAATAGTGTCAAAATTGACATAAAAGAGTTTTTTAAAACAAATAATATATTATTAATTAATATTCTATTCCTAAAAATCTGAGGTTCAGCCAAAGGACTTATATAATGATAGTTTTATCATTAATGGACCACTTGGGGGTCTTTTGGTAGTATATAGTATTTTTATTAACTATATAATATAAAAATACAAAGGGACATGGTAAATGTCAAACTATTTAACTTAGAGTTAAATCTAAAAGATATAGTTATTATAATGACCCAAACCTCTCTAAAATCTATTGGTTGGGTGGTTTGCGACCCATCCCTGACTTAGAAATTGAATAATCCAATCTGTATCCATTAGAAACCGAATTTGAATTTATTATAAATTAATAATTCAAGTTTTTCCTAAAGAGCCCATCCTCCCCCTTTTAAAAGGACACCGCTTCTAACCAATTCCTCACACCTCCCAAGCCTTTTGTATTGGCCAAACTATGCCCAAATATCCTCCCAACTTCCCTCACTTCAACCTAGAGGCCTTAGTTTGATCTGAATGCCAACCTATGGAGCCCTTTTGATCAAATCAAAAGGAAGAACCCCGAAGAAGAGGTATCGTTTTCACCACCCTCTTTCAAGTTCCCTTCTTCTTCAACTTCTTCTTTATTTGTTATTTCCATTATAAAATAATAACTCTAGTATCTTCTATATACTATGATGATATTATAAATATTGTACAACCATATTCAGTATTATATCCATCCTTTGAAGGACATGTCACCATACTTGTGTACGTACGACCTACCGTCTCCACGTCGCGGTGTAATTGTTATTCAATACATTATTATTTGGATGGGTATAATAATGATGTGTAATTCATGTAAATAATATATATAAAATTATAATTATTCTGTATATATGATATAACATCCGATTATATATTATTTTAATATCAAAAAAATGATATTGTTGCTCGTGCGTACGTACGGACTACCGTCTCCACGAACGTGATGAGATTAATTCCCCATTATATCCATTCAAGAATAATTCTCATTTGATGATTAAAAATAATGTATAATGACTTTATATCTTTATGGATATGAATAATATACAACATTTCCATAACAAACATGGCTTATGTAACAAAACATATAAGTTAACACCCGAAATGACGATAATACTATTTACAAATCAATGTTAAAAGATCATATATAATATCATATTAATGTATATGATTATTGTATAATTTAATAACAATTATTTCACCATTATAAAGGAGGTTAACCTACTCCCAACCAAGGAAATGTACAAGGTAAGAGTTTATTTCACAATCTCTTCATTCTCGGAGGTTGTTTATATGTAATTATCTACTGGGACCTCTGTATCATCCACATCCATGTTTCTTAAAAATGTATTTCAAATCATTCTTACTATTTTACAGACTATGGGTTAAAATCATTTATACACTTGTTGACCTTTTATAAGATGTTTATAAAGAATCTTTCTGTCATTTTCCAAACAAGGTCCTTTTTAAACTTTTCGGCAGAATTAAGGTAAGAATGTCTTTTTAAACTTATAGGGAAGGTGTGGCTATTTTCCACCGTTATAAAATCTTTGAAGCTTCCCTTACAATCTTATAAGAATATTTTCAAATTAAAAGTTTTATTTTCTAATTATGTGAATTTTAAATGATTTCAAAAAAGAGATATTTCTATCGAATAGTTTTGATTTCATCTATGTCAACATCCTTTAATGGATTTTAAGATCATTTGATGATTATTTATTATGATACAAAACTTCCATATTGTATTGAAGGTTTTGTGATATGTTTGACTGTGGATGTGTTATTTTTATACCATTCTTGGTTTATGGAGAAAGTATTGACATTTCGTATGCTAGTTTTAATATGAATGTTTATGTTATGTTTAAACCTGTTCATATGAGGAATGAACTGGACTTAATAAGTGATGGGTGGAGCCCGCTATAGCTCCTCGATGCATCTGTAGGTCTCATGAGACAAACTAGTGTCTTAGCACAAGGCCTTGACAAAATTTTATTTGTAGTCTTGGCACGAGGTCTTGGCTACGTGGTTATGATAGTCTCACATTATGCATTCTATCATTATGAAAGTGGTTATTGATATTTCATGTGATTATTCGACTACTAGAATATCCATGTGAATAAGTAAATGGAATTATTTTATTTTATCTTTTCCATATTATTCTGAATTTAAATTTTAAAAGGCTTTTGTTTTAGTTATACATTTCCTTAAATGTTTATGCTTATTTATGAAAGTTTCCACTATATTGTCATCCTTACTGAGCATTTGTGCTCACCTCTATCAATGTTTTATTTTTTCCAGGATGTGAAGAAGTAATTTATGAATGACCTGTAGGGATAGTATGAGGGGATATGAAGACAAGGTTTTGTTGTATTAGTTTTCACTTTATGATGTAATGTAAACTTTATGACTGTATCTAGTTATTCCAAGGCTACTAAACTAATCATACTTTTGAGACTTGATCTTTTGTGATCATGAAAATATTATGTAATAATCCACCGACTCTGGGTAAATCGGGTCAGGGTGTTAAAATTATTATCCTTATTGAGCATCTGAGCTCACCCCTTTCTATGTTTTATTTTCCCTTGGATGCAACGAAGTATATTATGAATGATCAGCAGGGATAGTCTATGGGATCTCAGTGTTTTCTATGGAAAAAATGTTGTTGTAGTTATCCATTTTATGATGTAATGTAAATATTATGAATGTATCTAGTACTTCCAAGGCTACTCAACTAATTAGTCTTTCGATACTTGATCTTTTGTGGTCATGCCAATGTTATGTAATAATGCACCGACTCTGGGTAATTAGGGTCGGGGCGTTCTAGTTTTTATCAGAGGATGTTTAGTACAAACCTTGGAATCTAGATTTAGATAAACTCTGATTAGAGCACATAGCCCTAAGATAGACTTTTAGGATTAGTATAGAAGAACTTACTAGAATTTTGTAATTGTAGAGATTTTATGAGTTTTCTAGGCAATATATCACTGTCTGGATATGAGCAGGTAGACGTGGCTCTGGGACAGATTTACCTTGGTGTAAAACCCGAAAACACCGCATTGAGCTAGACTCGAACAGGAACTGGTGCACGACAACGGGCCTTGCTGCACTATTTATTACAACACTCTCGGGGGATATACTTAGGATAATTCTCATTTTTTACAAATCATTATAAAGGGTTTATGAGTATATACTTCCTCAAAGAGTTTTTTTATGATTATGGATTATATCCATAAATTGTTCAACTTATGTTATGTGTTTTACAAGTTTGGATTTATGTACTGCGATTCATAAACTAATCTAGTTTTTTCCATTATTTAGAAATGTTGCTTAGTGTAAGGAATGGAAACCATATCAATGCACACACTCCATTCAGGGATTTGCCTCCTACTCAAGATAATTATAGTGGACCTGGTGATGAAATTGGTGCTGATCATCTAATCACCATACTGGGACAACTCACTCAGGTTTTGAATAATATCCTTACCCGTATGGATCACCCTGATCCGCAGCATGGAGGATAAATGTTATATTTCTTCATGAGGCAACAACCACCAACATTCAATGGGGGTAAAAATCCACTAGTAGCTGATCAATGGATAAATTTCTTAAAGAAAATATTTCACGCCTTTGGGAGTAGTGAAAGGGAAAAGGTTATCATGACAATTTACTAACTCACTAGAGATGCTGATCAATGGTGGTCATTGATTTGAAATAAAAAGGAAGATGATGAAGTATCAAATATGGAATGGAGGGAGTATAAAGAAATTTTCGTAGAAAAATACTTTTCTCATGACCATCGAGCAGATATGGAAAGACAATTTTGGAGTATGAGGCATAAGGAGGATGAGAATGTCGCAAAGTATGAAGCTAACATTACAATGTAAGCGAGGCATGTAGAAGATTATATACATATCCCAAGAAGCATGAATGATCGTTTCATTGATGGGTTAAAATAATTTCATCGTCGAGCATTAGTCTCATAATCCTTCTCATCATATGAAGATATTGTCTCATGTGCTATCAAGACAGAAAAATAATTCTCTATGTCTTACGACTTAAAGCAAAGAAAGAGAAATAGAGAACTGCTGAACACTCTAGAAATGGAAATAAGGGGAAGAAGGGAAAAGTTGAATATCTATCCTGTAGTAAATGTGGGAAGAAACACCCTGGTATTTTCCTGAAGTGAATGAGATTCTGTTACAAGTGTGTTGAAAAAGGCCACAAAGCTCATTATTGCAAGGGGAAGAAAGAGGTTTTCGATGTTGAATGATACAATTGTAGAGAAAGGGGGAATTATGAGAATGAATGTTCTAAGCAGCAGGGGAACTTACCTCAGAAAAGGCCAAGGGATCAATTCCAAGCTTATTCTATCACTACATCTGAGGTTGAATCCCCGAAAGACGTGGTGGTAGGTAATTTAATGGTTTCCTCAAGTATAGAAAATTATTTATTTGATTATAGATCATCGCATTGTTTCATATCTTCCCATTTTTCTAAGAAAATTAGATATTTCAAATTTTATTTAGCAAGTGATTTTTCAGTCAAAACTATTAAGGTAAGTATCATTGCAACTAAGTTTTGTGAATCAGTCCCCATTAGGGCATATAAATGTTGTTTATCTACTGATCTCATCTTTATACCCATGATTGAATTTGATATAATTCTCAATATGGATTGGATTTTAAACCATGATGTGAAAATTTATTATAAGAAGAAGGAGGTTACAATTTCTGATGATGATAATGAGTACCTTATCTTTAGAGTAGAAATATCACCACCTAATTCTTATCTAGATCCACCCCTCAGTAGATCTACTAAATTAAATTATTTGGGAGGATGAGAATGAAATAATTACAGGAGAGGAAAATAATGTTCTAATAGAGAACATGGCTATTGTGAAAGAATATGTTGATGTGTTTCTAGAGGATTTACATGGACATCAACCAGAGTGATAAATTTAGTTTAACATTAATTTAATTCATGGTTCAAGGCCCATATCAAAGACCCCTTATAAAATGTCCACTTTAGAATTAGTGGAACTAAAGAAACAACTATAGGAATTGAGTAATAAAGGATTTATTCATCCTAGTGTTTCTCCATGGGGAGCCCCTGTCCTTTTTGTTAAGATGAAAAATGGATCTATGAGGTTGTGCATTGACTACAAGGAGATCAATGACATAACAATAAAGAACTAGTATCCCCTACCTCGCATTGATGATTTATTCAGCCAACATCATGGAGCTCAATACTTTTCAAAGATTGACCTTCGATCTGGATATCATCAGTTGTGTGTGAAGAAGTAATACATTCCGAGAACAGCATTTCGAACTAGGTACGAGCATTACAAGTTTACAGTAATGCCTTTTGGATTGACTAATGCACCATTTGTCTTCATGGATCTAATTAATAGAGTTTTAAAAGAATATCTTAATGACTTTGTAGTGGTATTTATTGATGATATCTTGGTATACTCCAAAATCAACAAAAATCATGAAAATCACTTGCGCATTATACTCAAGACTCTTAGAAGACATGAATTTTATGGGATGTTTAGGAAATGTGAATTCTAGCTTCAAGATATTTCTTTTCTTGGCCATATTATCTCTAATTATGGAATCTATGTTGACCCTTCTAAGACCAAGGCAATACAATAATGGCTAGTATCAAAGAGTATAACTGAGGTACGCAATTTTATTGGTTTAGCAGGTTATTATCGGCATTTCGTCCAAAATTTTTCCCGATTGGCTAACCCATTAACCATGCTCACACGTAAAGGGGATAAATTTGTTTGAAAAAAATATTGAAAAAATGTTTTGAATATCTGAATAGAGGACTAGTAAATGATCCTATATTGAATCTACCATCGGGGAATGACGAGTTTGTTATTTATAGTGATGCTTCAAAGAAAGGACATGGTTGTATCCTTATGCAGAATGATATGGTTATTTCCTATGCATCACGACAACTAAAAATTAAAGAGAAAATCTATCCTACTCATGATCTTGAGTTAGCAGCTGTAATCATTGATTTGAATATTTGGATACACTGTCTCTATGGTGAAAAATGTGAGATATATACCGATCACAAGAGTTTGAAGTATATTTTCACACAGAAAGAACTCAACATGAGGCAAAGGAGATGGATTGAATTACTCAAAGATTATGATTGCACTATACACTACCACATGGGGAAGGAAAAGAAGGTGGTAGATTTTTTGTGTAGAAAGGATCATGGAGTTTTGAACAAGATGAGAGGTGAAAAGGATCTTATATACATGAAGATGAAATTTGAGTATGAAGATGAAATTTTGAAATTTAGGAAGAGACTTTTTGTTCCCAATATACCTGATCTAAAAAGGGAATTCTTAGATGATGATCATAGTTCCAATTTCTCTATACACTATGGGAGCAACATAATGTATAGGGATTTGAAGTAACATTTTTGGTGGGACAACATGAAGAGGGAGATTGCTAATTCTATGTCAAGATGTATGGTTTTTCCATAAGTGAAAGCTGGAAGGCAACAACCTAGTGGAGTCATGAAACCTCTTCCCATACCTGAGTGGAAATGGGATGATATCACGATGTACTTTGTCATGGGGATACCAAAGACTCCTATAAGGAACTATGAAATATTGGTCATTATTGATTGCCTTACCAAGTCAGAAAATTTTCTTGCTATAAGATAAGATTTACCAATTGAACGTTTAGCAATACTATGTATTAATGAATTTGTAAGACTTCATGGAGTACCACAATCGATTGTTTCTGATCATGATCCCCGTTTTACATCAAGATTCTGGAAAATTCTTTAGAAATCCCTGGATACTGAACCTCATTTGAGCACTACCTACCACCCCCAAACTGTTGGACAATCAGAACAGACTATTCAAAACTTAGAGGACATGTTGAGATCTTACTCACATGACATTCAAGATACGTGGGATCAATATTTAACTCTTTTATAATTTTCCTATAACAATGGCTTCCATTCAAGTATTCAGATGGCACCATATGAAGCATTATATGGAAAGAGATGTCGCACACCAACCTGTTGGGATGATGTTGGTGAAAGAAAACTCGTAGGCCTAGAACTTGTAGAGGAAATGATAGAAAAGGTGAATGTAATACAAAACCACATCAAGGCAGCTCAAGGTAGATAGAAGATCTATGATGATAAACGAATGAAGGATTTGGAATTTTAGTTAGGAGATCATGTTTTCTTGAAGGTATCTCCCTGTAAAGGTGTTATACGTTTCGATAAGAAGGGTAAATTGAGTCCCAGGTACATTAGACCTTTCAAAATTCTAGAATAAATTGGGGATGTAGATTACCATTTGGAAATGTCGCCATGTATCTCCAAAGTTCATGATGTGTTCCACATATCACTATTGATAAAATACATGCCTGACCCAATTCATGTACTTACCTATGAGGAATTAGAACTGGAACCCGATCTGTCTTATTGTGAAGAGCATGTCAAGGTTCTTGATACAAGAGAACAAGTACTGAGAAACTGGATGACTCGTCTAGTAAAAGTTCTATGGACAAACCATAAGATGGAAGAGGCAACATAGGAACCCAAGGAACATATGATGAAGAGCCACCTGAGTCTTTTTATATAGTAATATTATGGAAATTTTGAGGATGAAATTATTTGAAATATGAGAGAATGTAACACCCCAAGCATCCATGGTACACTTCTCTTTGAAGAATATAGTAGTGTATGTTGTACGCAACTTCGAGTTCTAACACACCACAACCAATCAAACTAGCCATTATTAATATTAATAACAACCTTTTGAATTTTTTTAAATTTTATCTTTCAAAATGGACTTCATTTTTCGATTCGGAATATTTAAATTAGCTTAGGGTGAATTTTTGGTATTTTTCTGAAAAATTTCAATTTTTGATGAATAGTGAAAAACACTGAGTTATAGTTTAAAACTAAATTTTTAGTTAAATAATTAGATATTTTATTTAAAATTATTTTACACCAAAATAGATACATAATACCTATATAAGTTCAATGTAATTCATTTGAGTTAGTTCATAATAATTTTAGATATATTAAAATTTTATTGAACATTTCACCGTCTTTTACCCACCTCCTAGGAGCATTTGAAAATTCACATAAAACATAATTTTACCACTTCTGTGAGTGGAATTTCAAAAATATGAGAGCAACAGTTGATATCAGTATGAAAAATGTTGTTCAATACGACGAAAATAATTTTTGGTAATAGTAACTTTTTACTTTTATTTACCACGGTTAAAAGTAAATTGGGAAATTAAGGGTAAAAATGATATTATTATTACCCTAACACATGTCCTAATTGTATTGGATAATGTAATTATACCAAAAACAACATTATTAATGAAATATGATCATCTTTGGTCCACCTGGATTAATTTAGGACACTTATTATTATTTTATTTAAAGAAGAGTTAAAAGAGTCAAAATCAAAGTTTAATAACTAAAACATTTTTAATATAGGGTTAAACATAAGATAAATTAGACTATAAATATTCATTAGAAATATAAAACAATTTCCTACATAGTGGTATTTTATTTATATTTTTTGAAATTAAATAATTTAATTTATTTATGACACAATGATGATGCAGTAATAACCTAATTAATGAAATATTAAAATAATTTATATTATAAATATCCAAATAAATGTAATTTGAGTCTTTTTAAGAATTAAACTAATTTTATAGGTTATTAGGATATGTTAGGGTGGTTTATATGATTTTTTTCTAAGTAATAATGCTATTATAAATTTAGAAAAAAAAAACCCAATAGTGTGAAAATTGACAAAAAAGAGTTTTTAAAACAGATATTATATTATTAATTGATTTTATATACCTAAAAATATAAGGATCATCAAAAGGACATATATAATGATAGTTGTATCATTAATGAGATAGTTTGGGTTCTCTTGGATGTATATAGTTCATTTATTAACCATATAATATAAAAATATTAAGAGACACGGTAAATCTCAAACTATTTAACTAAGAGGTAAATCTAAATGATAAAGTTAATATAGTGACCCAAACCTATCTAAAACCTATTGATTTAGTGGGTTTCGACCCATCCCCACCTTATCATTTAAATAATTCATTTTGGAGCCATTATAAATCGAAAATAATTTTATTATAAAGTAATATTTCTATCTTTTCATAAGGTGCCCCTCACCCCTCTTATAAAAGGGCACTCCCCCTTCTCTCTAATTCACATCTTAAAAGCAATTTGGCTCGGCCAGACCCTGCCCAAATACCATCTCAACTATCTTACCTTCATCCTAGAGGCCTTAATTTAGTCATAAAGCCAACCTATGGAGCTCTTTTGATCAAATCAAAAGGAAGAACCCGAAGAAGAGGTAAATATCTCACCACCTCTTTCAAGTTCCTTTCTTATTCCACTTCCTATTTCTTTGTTGTTTGCATTATAAAATAAAAACTCAAGTATAATATGTATACTATGATTTTTTATAAATATGGTACAACCATATTCATTAATCTATCCATATTCTTAATGTTATGTCACCATACATGCATACGTACGACTTATCGTCTCCACATCGTGGTGTAATTGTTATTCAATACATTATTATTTGGATGTCTATAATAATGATTTGTAATTTATGTAAATAATAAATATAACATGATAGTTATTCTGTATATATGATATAAAATCCAATTATATATTATTTTAATATCAAAATAATGATATTGTTGCTTGTGCGTATGTACGGATTACTGTATCCACGAACGCAATGAGATTCATTCCCCATCACATACATTCAAGACTAATTTTCAATTGATGATTAAAAATAATATTTAAATACTCTATATCGTTCTGGATATGAAAAAGATACATCCCATCCATAAAAAATGTGACTCACATACCAAAGAATATAAAGGAAAACGAATCCATTAAGACTCGAAACAACGATAATACTAAGATATTATTAACAAAGCAATGTTAAAAGATCATATATGATATCATATTAATGTATATGATTCTTTTATAATTTAATAACAATTATTTCACCATTATAAAAGATGTTAAACTACCCTCGACCAAGGAAATGTACAAGGTAAGGGTTAATTTCACAATCTCTTTATTATCCTAGGTTGTTTTTATGTAAGTATCTAATAGGACCTCTTTATCATCCACATCCATGTTTCTTAAAAATGCATTTCAAAACATTATTACTATTTTATAGACTATGGGAAAAATTAATTTATACCATTTTTTGACTTTTTATAAGATGTTTATAAATTAATCATTCTATCGTTTTCCAAACAAGGTCCTTTATAACCTTTTCGACAAAATTAAGGTTAGAATGTCTTTTTTAACTTATACGATGGGTGAGGCTACTTTCATATATTATGGAATCATCAAAGCTTCCCTTAAAATTGTATAAGAAGATTTAAAAAATAATTTTTTTCTTTTTAATGGTTTCAAAATAGAAATATCATTTCTTTCAAATGGTTTCATTTCATCTATGTCAACATCCTTTGATAGATTTTCAACTTGATTGAAGTTGATTTATTATGATAAAAATCATTCATATTATATTAATGGTTTTGTGATATTTTTGATTGTGGATGTGTTATTTCATACCATTCATGGTTTATGGATAAATTATTGACATTTTGTATGCTAGTTTCAATAAAAATGTATATTTTATGTTTAAACCTTTTCATATGAGGAATGCATTGGACTTAGTATGTGACGGGTGGAGCCTACTATAGCTCCTAAACGAATCATAAGGTCTCAAGGGACAAACTATTGTATTGGCATAAGGCCTTGAAAAAAATCTTATTTGTATTCTAAGCACAAGGCCTTGACTATATGGTTATTAAAGTCTGGCATTATGCATTCCATCATAATGAAAGTGTCTATTGATATTTCATGTGATTATTCGACTAGTAGAATATCCATGTGAGTATGTAAATAGAATTATTTTGATTTATATTTTCCATATTATGATGGAGTTTATGTTGAGAAGGATTTTTTTTATTTTCATACATTGCCTTAAATGATTATGATCATTTATGAAGGTTTCTGCTCTATTTTTATCCTTTCTGAGCATCTGTGCTCACCCCTTTCTATGTTTTATTTTTTCCAGGATGCGAAGAAGTATATTGTGATTGACCTGTAGGGATAGTCTATGGGATCTCAATATTTTCTATCGAAACAATGTTGTTGTAGTTTTCCATTTTATGATATAATGTAATCCTTATGAATGTATCTAGTACTTCCAAGTCTACTAAAATAATCATTCTTTCAAAACATGATCTTTTGTGATCATGCCAATGTTATGTAATAAATAACCGACTCTAGGTAACTGGGGTTGGGGCGTTACCCTTCGAGTTTTATATAAAATATTATTTCCATTTCTCTTTTAATTTCTCTTTTGTATTTTCCTTAAAATTGCACTAAAATTTATTAATGCTAAAATTCATTAAATACTGATCTTACATGTTGTCCCTTATATTTGGAATCACTTAGCATGATGTATTATTATTTTCCATTATAAATTTCCATGTATGTTTTAATTCATTTCTTTAATGGACAGTTATATGATACACCAATTTATTATGGCTAATGATATGATTAGGATACCAATTTCTTTCAATGGGTACCCTTATTTTTATATATGGTTGATTATGAATGATTTATTATGTTGGAAACATGTTCATGAATATGTTATGGTGGATATTACTAGATAGTAAACCAATGAATTGGGTAATGTTAAGTATCATGAGGCATTATGGGAAAAAATCTTTCCTGTTAGCCTTGACATGTGCTCCATGTGCAATGGACGTAGCGGTTAGTCATAACTCATTCTCTTCTATGTGCAGCGAGCCTTGAATTCTGATAAAGTCATTTTTTTATGTTTCTACCACATTACTATTATTACATCATTATATGATCCCATGGTTTATATATTATTATTCCATATGTTCATTCATGTTCCTTGCATTTTTTTATTTCATTATGTCATGCCTTCTAACCCATGTGATAGGATTTATTCTTATGATTATTCTTTTACTATGATTTCAAGACCATGAAATT
The DNA here is from genome assembly GCA_963277665.1 of Viscum album. Taxonomy (NCBI): domain Eukaryota; kingdom Viridiplantae; phylum Streptophyta; class Magnoliopsida; order Santalales; family Viscaceae; genus Viscum; species Viscum album. The sequence continues at coordinate 1,623,754,597 of OY728129.1, forward strand.
TTTCATTTCCTCCCTAGGTTATCTTATGAAGATGTTTGAGCACAATAGTAGTTAGAAGATCAATGTAGAGATTAATTAAAAGTTACTTTTTGATGCTTAATTACGTACCTAGTATTTAATGAAACTGTAATTCAAGTTCCTTGATATGTAATATGATATTTAAATCTTCCTAAAATCATGTAATGATATGTATAAAAGGATGGAGTTTCTATAGTTACTATCATTTGATTCACCTATGGTATTCAACAGACAAGCACAAAATCTGGTTATCCTTCTTACAAAAATTATAGAACATCAATGAGAAAATTTCTGACTGATAAATCCATTATCCATAAACTATTATTAAAGATCAATGAACTATTGAATCTATGTTGGATCAATTATATAATGTGGAATAGAAACATGGTCAACTCTAAGAATGATCTCAATTGTATACTCAACAACACTCACAAGTGTATGCCTTGAGAACTCCTCATAATATACATCTTGGAACTAGTCCACTATAGGTGGAAAGACATTATACATTGAACCCCCATAATCTAGAAAGACAATTGAAACATGGGTGTGGAAATCCACAAATTATTAATGAACTAGCCATATATGAAATTCCTGGTTATTCCAATATCCAAATGAACATAAATATTACCCTCTATATATTTAAATATCACTCTCTTACAATAAAAATCAATTAGGAATCGGTATTCTTCAAACCATTCCTTAACCAAAATATATTATAAGCCTAAAATATCATGTATGTTAGGATTCCGTATAAAATGATACTTCCCAACCCTGAGAAAACTACCCTTGTATAATTAGATGTATCTCAACCTTACTCAAATTTTTTTACTAATAATCAATAACCCAATCATAAACTAAACTATCAGACTCTAACTGTTTATAGGATGATATGATATAGAAGAATTGGAGGCTCCTTTATCAAATAAGTATCTTTCAAATGTGTATGATTCAAGAATTGTACCTTTATCTATCTACGGTACAACATCACATTCAAAACATTCATGCTGAACATTATAGAACATTCTCACCCTTGTCCCCAGTGCTGCATAAAATATCCCCTAAGATGCACTAATTAACTAATACATATTCACATTCCCAAGAGTACCATTTCCACTACATCCATAACCATGACTAATAGAGCTCTATCTTCTTGGATGATATTTTCCAAAATACAACCTTAAAGTGTTATGTCATGACTTGGATCATTTATAATTATCCATATGCAATGTGTTTCTATAATACCTATGCAAGTGACTCATAATAGTTCAATATCAGCACTCCACTAGTGGTCAAGGACACTATATATAAGTGTTTCCCAACCCACCACACTAGTGGAAATAAATTTTCTTTCTACTTGGAGTAATCAAATATTCTCCTAGGAATATCTATTTTCCATCTCCCTGGTTGACATTATCAATGAAAGTATTCATACTCTTGGAAATCGTAACTCCTGATCAACTAGTAGAAACTACCTACATTTTAGTAGATGCCTCCTTCAGATTCCTCAATGAAATGAGTTTCTGATTTTCCACTTCAAAAACACATTTCATCCAGATGATATTATCAGGGGACATAATCTCACTTTTAAAACCATCATGAAAACATTATACTTTTGTTTCCTTATATACTTCAAATCATGAATAAAAAACATAAAATTATTGAGGTAAATAGTTTAGTATGTAATAGAAAGACTCCCCTAATTAGAAATCAAAATCTCATATTACCCATCCTGCATGAGCTTTTCAAGATAAAATCTCTCCATGAATTTCTCTTGAATATCCTTCTACTACATATTATCTATCAATACATCCTAATATTGAATTTACCAATAAATATTATCTTGACCACAAAAAATATATGCATCCATTTTGACTATCATCTCTACAAGAGTCTCTAAATGGTCAAAGATCATTTGGATAAACTCAATAGAAAACTCATCCTCCTTAGTTACATCATCTCTGGTAAATGGTGGAGGGAAATGGCACTACAAATTACATATAAATTCATGCATGTTTAGAACGACATTCCCTAGGACCATTTCTATAATATTCTAAGTCAAGAAAAGTTCTTTAGGAATTGCTCCCAAACATCCTCATTATGAAATATCAGTTCCAATCATTCCCCTATTGAGACAAAATTTTCATCCATATCCTCATTTCATCTAATAAACAAGATTATTTTTGATTTCATATATTTATAATGATAAAAAAACATTTTGTAAAACATGACACACAATTATAATATTTAAAAATAGGTTTTATCAGAAATATTTAAGATGTAATCCCCCATACTTTTTTAAATGGTCAAAACTGAATCCCCAAAAATCCCCTCAACCATCCCATACTTGGGTCATGGCTAACATTTCATAAAACACATCCATATCATAATTTATTTAATAGAAAAAATTATTCCAATTTATAATTATAGAATATATCATCATTTACAATTATCAATTTAATATTATGCAACATTTTATTTTTAAATTAAACAAATAATAAAAAAAATCATTTCAACAACATAAAAATTACTTCTATTCCATGGGTTCATAAAATTATGCATTTAACATAATTCAATAGTTCCTAAAATGATTCATATATACCCAACTCTAGCAGAATACCAATCCACAATTATAATCTATTAAAACAATAACATCACCTAAAATGTGCATCACATGATGTGAAATAAAATACATCTGTAATCAAAAAAATTAAAAATAGAAATCCCAACCTGGTTAAATGGTTTTACCCCATATGTGGGTTAGCTACTCCCATGTATGATCCCATAACCAAATCCCTACTCATCTTAGTCTTTTATTTACCTTTCCCAAATAGTAATACAACTAAAAAAACAAAACTCCATTGATTCCACTTTTTAATATCCTATCATGGTTGCTACATTTGAGTACCTTGAGTTGATTGATTACATGACCTCAAGTGTGCCTCCCCATACATCAATAAATTTCTAACTCGTAGTGGGAGTCTAATATTTAATTTGGTGATACTATAACCTCTTTATCAAAAAATAATTGGAACCAAAATAGATAATAAATATAAAAATTAAAATAAAAAATAGCTAGAATAATAAAAAAACTAATATAGTCTAGTATCACATGATGAACTATAATAGGAATACAATATCCAATCCAAATCAATAGACATGTCATGCCATATGTGTGTCGAGTGGGAAATGAAAAAACAAAAATAAATACATTGAGGGAAAACTAGTGGGTCCGACCATCATATCTAGTTCCCATATCTATGATCCATCCCAACTCATCTGTTATACATAGGGCTCCTACCCTTATCATGTTCCACAAACCTGACATTTATTATGGTACCTATCAAGCAGTCTAGGTAGGGTGTGAGTACCAGTCAGTAGGCCTCCACCAACATCTTATAAAATAATATCAAATATTTAAAATTGAATATAACAATATAAATAACAAAATAAAATATTAAAATAAATATTTTTCACGTTAAATTATTTTTTACACAACAAAATAAATCCCCATGTTCATGATGACACCTGAACCATCAATAATTTCATTAGACCGTGTCTGAGGTTAATCCATACATAATACATATAAAATTCAATTTCATCCAGGTATTCAATTACTCATTTTATCTAAATTTATATACCAAGTAATGGGGGCCTAGATTCGTATTATATCACCCCTTCAGTTTTTGGTGCAGCTGTTCATGTCCCATAACATAGTGATCTCTTAAAAACATATATATAATGGGGTCTAGAGTGGTAGTCTGGAACCTCATGGGGATTTAGAGATTCAATCCATGTCCCACAATTGAATTACAAATATTGTATCATAGGGTTTCACATTCACATCCATTTATCAACCATCTATAATTTAAAAATAATCATTTCAATCATATTATAAAACCCCATGTGTTGATATCAATTTTATATCCCATTAATCAATCACATTTATAATTACATGATTCATAAATTCCATAATGATGATTTTCACCAATATCATATTATCATTATTCCATGATTTATATAAACCCAACAACTTATTAACAAAAAAATTAACTCAATTCAATATGATATTACCAAAAGTGCCATATGAAATTCCACAATTTCATACAAGAAATTCTAATCAGGACAATTGGAAATGTAAATTAGACTATATACCTCTAGATAGTTAAAAACTTATCTCCCAACTATGACCCTTAATTTATTTAGAATAGTCTAATTAACAAAAAATAACAGATCTATGATCAAATCCATGGATAAAGATCAACCCCAAAATCTATAATAGTTAAAAGGTTCCATTGATTTATTAGGAGAATGTAGAATGGAAGGAAAAAAAGAAAAAAAAGATTACAAGGTATATAACACCAATATACAATCTTTGGAGATTAATTAATCAATTGAAATTCACTAAGAGTTTCCAAAGGGTCGAGAGGAGGAAGGATGTGTGATGGTATAATAAAATCAACCACACATCCCACTTAAAAACATAACTATGGAAAATACATGGTGTGAAATTACATTATAATCCATGTTGTTATTTTTAGTGTATTTAGCTTTAAACCCCATCATATCATGTTATAATTTATCTCAATTAATTATTACAAGTCCTGTAAAGAATTAAATGGTGTGTAATATTTTTGAGTCATAAACCAGTTCACTGCGTGAAAATTTAATTACATATTTCCTGAAAACATTACAAGTTGTGTAACCCATTAATATGTCATGTAAATTTTCTAAAGACTATTTTTATCCCAAAGAAATTAATTCATCTTTAATGACCTTATCCGCCTCTGATTTAATCCAATACAATTCAAAAACTATCTCAAACCCTTTAACTGATTGAAAAGTTAAAAGGAAACAGACATGGTAAAAGGAAAATATAAAAAATACTCTATGTTCTTAAAACTATTATTGATAAAGTTGAGGATATGGTTGAGTAATTATTTGATTACTAAATCAATATAACTGATATATATATATATATATTTATTTATATATGATAATAAGGTCTTTAGGTTCCTTTTCCCATTATATAGAATATCTGATGAATGTAAGTTATGAGAATAACTTAATACGATCAATGTAAATTATAGACATTGAATATATTATATCATCATATTTGAATAATATTGTTAATATATGAATGACTATATAAAACCAAATTCTTTTTTAATAAATGATATCGAACATATCATATGAATATGAAAAATTAGATGAATTTATTTATCACTTCTAATCTGGCCAACTAGTAATTATTGAAAGACATGGTTGGTCCCACCAGGAAAATCGATATGTGATTAACTAGTACAAAATAAGACGATTCTTAAATGATTATCTAGACAAAATGGATGAAGGGAATGATGTGAAATAGTTAATTTTTTTTAAAATTAAATTAAATCCTAAAAATGCAGAATAAATAGAAAACAGATGAGTCTGATTTCAATTTGATTATTTATCATTTTAACAGTCAATATTTAGTATTAAAATACAATGAGCATGATCATTCATGGTTATTAAATTTAATTATAGTTTCTTTTCCCAAAAAAAATCAATTACATGATTAAAATATTAATCCCTTGGTTCAGTGATTAATGACTCAAAAACCGTTAAAGTTCTTTACCCTAAAGAAAGCAGTAACGATCTCACCTAATGGTCATGGATTTTTCTTCACTAACTCCATTATAATTATCCATTGGTTTTGTTCTTTGGTATGATTCAAATAATATAGTTAATATCAAATTTAACTTCTTAATGTAATTATAAAACAAAATTAATAATAAAATCAATATTTTAGAATTTAAATCATAATAACCCAGAATTTTATTAAAACCCATAAAAAAGAACACTACCCACTTATGACCATGTTCATCGTGTGCATTTTGAGAAGAAACTAAATCCCTATAGTGGATTCTAAATGGATAACTAAGGGGGAAATGTAGTTACACTAAAAAATATTTGAAAATAGATATAGAAAAAAAAAATATTCTATGGATATCCAAAAGGAAGAGCGTAAGGACCTCCCCCCTGAATTTCCAACCTCAAACACTGTGTGTTTCCATCATATTTATAGAAAATAACACTAAAAGGAATGTACCCAAAATTAGATGGCATGTAGCCTATTCAAATGGACTTGTATTTGGTTTCTCCTCTAGTAGTTCAGTTGTGCACCTCTTCTTGACTTTGAACATGTTGAAAGTTGGTTTGAGGGGGCACACAAAATGTAGTTCCATCCCACATTGCCTGTAGCATCTATTTCAACCACTGACCACTTCTTTAATAAAATAAGTGACATGTAAAGTGTTAATAGACTACATGTTATAGATGGCCAAATACATGGGAATTTATGTGGATGGTTGAACCATGTTTGGGAAAGGTTAAATAGTGTGTATTTATAAAGTACATGTTGGGTATGTGTGAACATCTATTCTGGTCACTCATGATTTGTGAAATTGAATGGAATGACATGAAATCTCAACAAGAACCCCTAAATAAATCATTTTATACATAAAACCGTATATATCTAGTAAAAATATTATTTTATACTCAATAATTGGTATCAAAATGAATACAAAAATAAAGAACATCTAACTCCTCCACACATTGTCACTTGCATTCCCTCAAGGAAAATCTTATCATCAAACTAATAGTATCAAAAATAAAAAAAGGGATGAATTAAACTAATTATACTTATAAATAATATATCTATAATATATCATTTTAAAATGAACAAAACATATTTCATTTACAGAGATATTTGAATCATGTCTCGTTTATAATTCCATTGAACTCTTCAGTCATATTTTATTCACATTGATCAAATTTTTATAATTACACAATCTAATTGATGATTTACCTCATCATAAAATAATATAATCATCACTCAAGATAATTTAATCAAATTTAAGATTAATCTAAAGTATATAAACTTTTTCCACATGAATTAAATTATTATCATTCTCCATATAGAATTCAAATCACAATAATCATGATGTATTTTAATAAGCTTTAAATGATTATCAGTCTAATGGTATGTATGGAATGGTGTGAAATATAATCTCAAAGGAATAAAAATGTAGGATAAATTCTCAAATAGAAAAGAATGATATTCATAATCAAGGCTCAATGAAAATTCATCCCCAATCAAGGACATTTATTGGTCCCCATAACCATTATATTCCCTTGCTAAAATGGGTTCGTAAACCATCAATATGTGTAATGTATTAATTTTGTTCCCTCTTGAATTTTTTTCATATTTTTTAGAGGGACCGCTAATAATACAACCATACTTCCAAAAATGAAAAGAGGCATACTCCCCCACACATAATTTCATGGGTTTTTACCAAAATATTCCCTGAATCTCTCAACTCCCTCTTATAATATCAATTGAATAATCTTGAAAAGTTATAAAATAATTAGTGTAGGATGGATATAGGATTCTAATGTGGATTCATTTCATGGAATTTTAACTTTTATATGTTTTTCACAATGGTCAGATGTAGGTAAGGTCTCAAGGTCATAAGGGATGAAATTTCAATACAATTCCACTATAATTTTAATGTGAATAAAAAATAATCATTTTTTATAGAGACATAATCACACATTCTTTTAGTTCTTCATATCCTAATAATCTCTCAATAAAGAGGCTATATGAAAGAATATGTCCAAGGGATTAGAATATATCACATTAATGACAAATATAAAGTCTTAATAAGGTCATGAAAGAAATAAAAATTATCATTCTAATAAATGAAAATGGCTAAGAATTTAAATAAAAAATGAAACATTATATGGAAATATTTTAAAATACATTAAAAATAATATTATCATGTAAATTTTAAAATTTAAATTTATATCTTTCTTATAAATATTTATAAGGAATAAAATTATGAATTTTAAAATATATAATCTATTATTGATGTCTCCAAAATCAGTTTATGTTCAAATAATAGTGTAGTCAGAGGCCCTCCCCCACACATAATATTGCCAATGGTCTTCCAAGTTCAACACTAAGTAAGAGAAGATGATGTGAAAAAACAAAAGTGGGATATAATGAGGGGAAGTAGTGAAATATGTAATAAAAAATAAAATTATGGAAAAAATTTCTAAAATAACACTCTGTACATGAAAAGATGAAATAGGTGAAAAGTAGTCAGAAACAAGATGCCCTTAAAGTGGCTGAGTACCTCTGCCTGTCGATGAAATATAAAAATAATTCCACACGCACATAGACCATAACATTTGAATCATGTGATGAAACATATATATATTATTAAAATTTTCCAAAAAAGTCAATGAGTCCCCTCATAAGAGGCACTGTCTAAAATTGGTGGACATAGAAGAGTATGATCTGCTGTAGTGGAATCTGTTGGCACTGCCTCTATAATATATGTTATGGGATTGAATAGAATATCCTGGATGGAATCAGGAGTTGTTTAATCTGGTATTGTAGTATAGAGGAGAAATGAATTTGAATCTAGTTCTATGAACTAAAGAGGCATTGTCCAAGGATAAAGACAAGGTGAATGTGAAGTATCTAGATGATGTAGAAGGCCCATGTTCTAATGAATGAGGTGTAATGTGCCCAAAATTTGTGATTGTGTTTGAGAAAAGGAAGCATGGTGTAACTCTATAACATCCTAGTGTATGGATTTGGGGATATATTCTGAGGGATGTGGGTGTATGTGGGGATAGGGATGAGCCAGAAGAAGAAGGTATAGAAGAGGAATATGGAAGAGAGGAAGAATGAAGGTCCATAGGTGGAGAAGGGATGTCTGTAGGAAGAGGTGGTGGAACTAAATCAGTAGAACTGATGGGGGAAGGTGGGTCATCAATCACCACAAAAGGTGTTGAGTCATCCTTCATGAGAATAATGGCATCTCTCTAATTCCCAACCATCTTCATGTAGATAATCATGAAAAAACACGATACGATGAGGGAATCCTAAGAGACCATGAGAGAGATATAGATCAAACACCCCCAAGAAGTCTATAAACATGGGGTAATAGAAGCCACCATTTAGGTTTTCATAGTTTACATGGATCATTGAGTGAAAATAGATAGCATTGAGATAGGGTATGTCAAGGAAATCATTCCAAACAATGCACATTAGAAACTCTATATCACATCGGGACACGACTCCCATGTCCTTGTGGCGAGGGAAAAGAATTCTGTAAAAACCCTTGTGAATGAAATGTAGAGGGTGGTAAATGAAGATAGTTCTATACCAAGAAGGGGTGGTGTACTTCTGGTCAAGAACAATAAGTTCACACAACATGGAAATTATTTCAGAGCATTTGTGGTGGGTATGGTTGGAAACATGGGGTGGGGTGGCTGGATGGTGATAAAAATCGTTCCCTAATCCAAAATCTAAATTGATAAGTAAAAAATGGAAACCAACTATCCTGAATCTAACTAGATTATCTGTATTTGTTTTGAGTATAGAGGTAGGTAGACCCATCAAACTCAATAGTGTAAAGGAAATCCAAAAACTAAATCATGGAATATAGGAGTCCTAACCTGTAGCATGTCTAGAACATGCATGTGGTAATGTAGCTCCTCAATATCCTCCTAGACACCAATACATAGGGGATCGATAGTATATAATAATCAGTAGCTCAATTAGATCATGCAATGTAAATGATGCAACAATATGTCCTATGTAGGATTTCCCATAGGAAAAACCATGAAAGGGTGCGACTGAAGTCGAACTACTGCCAAAACGACATGAGGTGGATTCTTAGTTGCAGATGTTAAAGGGATGATAGAGAAGGTCATTGTTGGAGGAGAGGGTTCTATAGTGGGTTTTTAGGTTGTTCTAGCTATATAAGGAGGTCTGGTGGCATTTGATAGTGTCATTCTAGAAGTAGTAGCTACTGTTGTAGACCCCTCAGTAGATGTGGATAGATCGATTGTTGTGGTGGGAGAATTAGTGGAAAAAAAGTATGGTGCCATGGTTTTTTTGGATTGGAAACTTTTGATGGGGTGGGTGATGGTATACATGTATTCATTATATCCAAGGCTAGTTACAAAAAAAAATAGAATATATGGTGCTGGTGTTGTCAGCCATGGAAATCGGATCTGACGATGTCCCTCTCCATCAATAGAGGATGGTAAGTGCTTTTTACTGGGGAAATATTTGAAAACCATTATCTATAATTGAATAGAATTAACGAACTAAATAATATAAATGTGATTTAAAACAAAAAATGGGAAAATATCTAAAAATTAAACTACACTTATTATAGATAAATAGTACATGACATGTAGTATCATTTTGTTTTGAACATGTGTACTGTATATATAGAAGCATATTGGTCATGTGTTCGAGAAATATTCGGTACAAATAATGTAATAATGAGTAAAAATTGTGTTTGAGAACCTTGTCTACTGGTCGTGTAAGTTCCCATACACGGACTCAGACAATGGGGCTTGGGAACCAGCACATAGGGTTTAACAAACATACAAGAGGTGTATGTGTACACGTGGTGTTTTATGTGAGGTTTAAGTACATGGGTTTATCCTAAAGTCCAAAAGGAGGAACTGTACATGGTGTGATCCAAAAGTATATGTGTTGTGATTTTAATTTTTTTAATGGAGCTTGTGTTTCAATGTACATTAGGTACAAGGTGTGTGTTCTTATTTTGAGCTCATGTACTGCACGTTTGGATGAATACCTCCACTGATCCAGAAGTTTACCTAAATTCAGGGAATGTGATTTAATGAGGATCTTAGACACACATACCTCGGTCGAGTAAAAAAATGAGGATGAAAATCAGGCCAGAATTTCACCAAAATGGAGATTGGGGGGAGGGAGGCTGAACGGCGTACATGGTAAGCTTCATGAATGAAAACAGACGAGGGTGGTTGGACATGGGGTGTGCCTAGTTTGGGATCCCCAATCTTCATATGAGGGAAAATTGGTGTCTAGTATGACACAAACATCGTGTAACACTTGTTTTGAATTTATATTCTTAATATTAAAAAATATAATTATTATAATAAACTATATAATAATTATAAATTATAATTTGAAAAATAAGTTTAAAAATAAATTATTTAAAAATGAAAAATAAAACTATACACATATTGTATCATAGAAATACACACTGATTGTTCTAAATTTTGAAAAATGGATCTAAAAACTTCTATCTTTTTCTTGGGGCTTGATTTAAACTAATGATCAGCTGATCCAAACACAAAACCTCAACCACAAGAGTGAAGGATGTAGTGCTGCAAGGCTTTATTAACATTATATATTTGATTTATAGTTATTGAAATACATGGGGAAAAGATAATTTCATTGTTCATGGTTTCAATTATAATGGATTGAGAGGAATTATGGGGATTAACCTATTTCAAAACTAGATCTTTTGGACCCTGGGCTATGTCACGGCCAATAAAACTACATTAAATTCTATTGATTTATAATTTTCGAAAAATATTTTGAGGTATTAATGAAAAAATTATCCACAAGAAGTCTACTAAAATAATGTCCATGTGGTTTTATTAATGTGAAAAATGATGGAACTAATCCTATTGACCATACTCGAACCCAGGTCTTTTGGATCTGTGGTTTTGCACCATGCTAACCTATTCAGCCCCACCATAGTTTATCTTTTTTTTTGAAATGGTTTTTCTTTATTTTCAAAACATTTTACACGTTGTTTAATTAAAAAATTGGTTAAGAATAATGATCCATGAACCAATAAAGGGTGAGGGATGATTCAAATTGGTGATTAAGTAGTTATGTACTAGCAACCTTAACATCATCATAGGCCTCATCCATATTTATTAATATAATTAATATGTACTTATACCCAAATGTTTTATTATAATATACAATAATTATAAAATTACACACCATGTATGTGAGAACACATGACATGTATGATAATTTTGTTCTTATGTCTATTATGGATGAGTGAAATATTTTTATATAGCATGTTTAATGTTAGTAAAAACCACGTGTTTATTAAAAATACAAAATAAATAAACTGAGGAAAGTAGATTGGATGGGTTTCCTCCCAACTAACAACTTTTTTTATATCATTGGATCGATGTGAGTTATGGGTACTTACCCATTGTTCTAAGGTGGTTGTGGATTCCACTGCATGAACCATCACATATTTCTAGAACCATTACCTTTTATACATTATTTATAAACATCATGTGGTCAAGGTGGAAGCTTTTAGAAGACCTGCTCTGTGGCCAGTAGATTCCAATGGTGGAACTATTTAATTGTTTGATAAGGTACCTCCTCCACCTTCGGAGCTTCATGCTCTATAATAATGAAGACCTAAAAATAATCACAATAATCTTTTAGTGCAGGTAAATGATCAGTTGAGGGTTCATAAAGAATGAATTGATCAAATTTAGTACTATCCGGATGTGACTTGGATCCATATTCAAAATTCATGGTTTGAAACTAATTTTTAGAAATTACATGTGGATTACACATGAGGTCCACATCATATCATGCTTCCTCTATTGACACAAGGTCAGAAGACCCAACCTTAGACCCAACCAGGGTATCCATATGGTTGATTATATATGAAATTTTCTAGGCTAGATTACCAAGACATACAAAACATTCTGTTTGGTCCAACTGGAGTCTGGTAAAGTGTTTCATAATAAATATTAATATTTTAACATTACCCGAATTTATTTTTAGAATTGAGGGAGTAATTGGTTGGGAAAAAATGTACATTGATTTTAATTATTTTGGAATCCATAATACAATTAGGGATAAAACTTTTATGGGTACTCATACATAAATAAAAGATCATACAGATAAATATCCTCTCCATATTTCTCATACCAATTTCCAATAGAAGATAAATCTATAGAGAAATAGAACCAAGGGTACTAATAAAAAGAAACTATAAATGGAAAATAAAATATAAAACTTAGGGTAAAATAACAATAACACAAGATGCGCCATTTCATTCTATAGTTCCTCAGAAACAGTGCCAAAATTTGATATAATAACTATTATAAGGTGAGGTCAAATTGGAATGATTTATTTAATCCATTATGATCAAACTATCTTGAATTTTGCAGTAGTTAGGGTGGATCCCCATGTGAAAACAATGAATCAATTAACCATAATAAGGAGGACGTGTCTTTTTCAATTATCCAGATATAATTGATAAAGGGAATGTAATGCCCCGACCCCTCTAAAACAGAGCCGGTGCATTACTATATACATTGGAATGGATAGAAGGAATGAAATCCCGAAGGAACGATCAGTTTATTAGTCTTGAAAAACTATATACATAGATGTAATTATAATTACATTGGGAAAGGTAACAAAGTACAGTAAATAACAAAAACAAATAAACTGAATCCTAGGAAACTCAATAAGTGATCTCCTGTTCATAACCTATTGAATGTAAACAAGTGAAAGGGGTGAGCTCAAATTCTCAGTAAGGGTTATAAATGGCGTAAGCATGAATCAATAATAATTGAATTGTAAACAATTTGACATAATCAATATGGCATGGTGAATAAATGAAAAACTCACGCCATTACCAAACTGAGAATGAAACAACATGCATAGATTTTGCCAAAGTAAAAACCTCATATATTGTAATAAATGATAATGAATAAAGATAAGTATTATTAATTGGAGATTATGTATCTGACACATGATACCATAATATCATTAAAGAAAAATTAGTTCTATGGGTATAAACCCGTCTGATTTTTGGAAACAAACTCAAAGGGTTTGTCACCAATTGATTTGTCTCATGAGACCTACCAATGCATAGAGGGTCTATAGCAGGACCCATATGCCACTGAATGTAAAAATAATTACTTTTACATATATTCAACATAAGATCAATATGTATTTACATTATCCATATAGAATAGAGGATACATATTTATCAATATTTTCACAGACAAAAACACATTCAAAATAAATACTGTATGTAAAATGGTATATGACTTTGAAAATAATCATATCCATGATATGATAATATGTAAATTTAAATGGAATATAATTTCAATTTAAAAGTTATCTCAAATGGGTAGTAGGTACACAACATAAGAAAGATTAGGTTCACAATACTAAGCAAGTCAAAATGAAGTGAAAATAGAGACAAAGCTCGTTACTATGTTGAAATCAATTGAGTCGTATAACCAAAAGTTAATAACCAAAAAATGATTCACATAATACCATGAATATAAATAGAATCATGATAATATATATCATATTTCATTACAAATATACTACATATAATAAATTAGAGGTGAACAATGGAAATCCCAGAGAATTGAAAGTGAGACGAGAAAACCCCTTGCAAACCTTTCAGCATGGAAACAAGTGTTCTTGAAAGGGATTAATGAGATGTAAAGGGGTATCCCATTATATATAGATAATAATGGAATTATGGGGAAGGTGAAATAACATACCACATCATTAGGTATTAAAAATAAAAGATCACAACATAGGGGAGATTCTTGATCAAAAGTGAGAAAGAGGATCCCTTACCTAATGCCTAAAGGAGTTCTTGATTGTTCTTAACCACCTGAATATCAAATTTATCTTCATTAATTAATAATTCAAGAACTTCCTAAACATTTAATTTATATGGTATAACCTTAAAGTTCATTAATGTAATTTTTTAGGGGTTTAAGTGATTCAATTTTATTGTTTTGGGAGCATTTTCTTACTTGGTTTTCATGATCCGTATAATTGTATTCCTGAATGGAAGTTCGTTTAAAATGTGGATAAACATAAATAATTGTTAATATATAATATTACTGACATTAAATATATATAAATTATCTTATAATGATTCTGTATTTATACAATTAGGATGAATCTTTCGATGAGTTAATGATAAATGCTTGGATTTGGCTTGGCAGTTTTGTGCAAAATGAAAATGTTTTGTATTATTATTCCATATTATGAGTGAGTAATGATTAAAACACATTAAAAAAGATAAAATACATATATAATGATCTGGTTCATCTATTTAAAAGGTTTCATGAGCAGTCTTGAAGATATTAATGCAAATTGAACACTCATCTTCCTTGAGTGTGATAAATTTACACATCTTAGACAGTGTTTGCATTTATAGTACACAAAGAAAGTAGACAAAGATATTTTTAAGAAATGTTACATTAGAATAATGAAAATCTAGTACATTTAAATTATTATAATTATCATGGAATTTTTACAAGAGTAGGTGAGAAGAGAGAACAAAATAATGGAACTTGTGAAAGAAATTAAAAGAAAATGGAAGAGAGGTTCACCTCTTGAGTACTATTCTTTGAGAAACTCTTTAAGGCCATTGGTATTGGCCTTTTGGTGATACAAGAAGGTCAAGGACGTGGGGTAGGAGGTTAAGGAGACATGTGAGCAGAATTTAGGAAAGGATTGAAGCTTGAGTGGCGTAGGAAGAAGAGGGGGTGAGGAGTGGTTTATATAGTGGAGGAGAGAGGGTATTTCTCTATATTATATTCATTAATTTATTATTTCTCCACAAGACATTGAATAGTGAGTCTTCCATGTCCAAGAATAGTAATTTTATCATTTGAATCAGAATCAATTGGGCTTACCTCATCCCAACATCATACATGATTCCAAAATTAGTGTATTTAGCTTATTTTGTAAATTAAGGTATTTTCCTATTCATCATATATTCTAGTATTTCAGAAAAATCACAAAAGTCCACCCTAACCCTTATTTAAAGTGTCGAATCTAAAAATGATGTTCATTTTTCAAAAATAATTTTATAAATATGATTAATAAAATAATTAATTAAAATCATTTTTTAATCGAAATATATAAACACTTAAATTATTCATCTTCATTTTTAAGGTGTCTAAATTTATTTATACATTCATGGGTGCGAATACCATTCATAAGAGTCGTATTACTATTAATAAGGGTAAGTTACTATTCATAAGGGTATGTTTCTATTCATAAGGGTATGTTTCTATTCACTAAAAATTATGTTAATTCTATCAGACTCTAAATATAATCCTTAACACAATTGTGTATTCCACATTTTCAAAATTCAAAACACACAAGGGGAAATTTAAGATCAATGCCTAGGATATGACTATCTTCTAAATAACCAAGTGTTGTTTCAAAGAAACTCAGTGCTTTATGAAATATAGGCTATAAATCAAATTTATTTAAGAGAATCATACCATAAAATGATTGGGGTACTACAAGAAAAGTCATAAAAAAGTGAACCAGTTTGTAAAAAATAATTTACAACAAAAAAATCAAAATAAAAAACAAAAAGATGTGTCAGTGTTGAAATTTTATTAGTTTACATTATATTGGTCATTTTTTAGTATTAAAAATAAAAATGAACATGATTTACTATAGGGATTCAATTTAATATTGTTTCTTGGTCTGATAACAAACAATTAAGTGATTAAACTTTTAGTGCATTGGTCCTATGATTAATTACATAAAACATGTTAATGATAATTATCACAAAATATACAACAATGGTCTCACCTAATGGTCATGGATTCAACCACTCCAACTCCTTTATAATTCTCCACCAATGTTGTTCTTGGTCTAATTCAACACCAAATGATAATATGGAATTCAACTTGTAAAAGTAATTATAAAACCAAATCCATAATAAAATAAACAGTTTCTAATTTAAATCACAAAAAAAATCTTATTACAACCACAACACAATATCACTACCCGCTAATGACCATGGTCACATTGTCCACATTGAGGAGAAACTATATCCCTACCATGAATATAAGATTAAGAATAAATGGGGAAATGAAATTACCTTAAAATAGAATATAAAATTAAAATATAAAAACACATATTTGATATGGGGGAGATCTGAATAGAAGAGCGGAAACACCTCCCCCTGCATGTAAAATCTCAAAAATGGAGGGTTTCCCTCTTTTCTATAGAAAAAAGTACAACACAGTGTGTAACCTAATGTACACAGTGTGTAGTCATGTCAACGTGACCTAGAATTTCTTTCTCTATGAGTTGGAGATCAGTGGACTTCTCCATGACATTGAACGTGTTGGATGTCAGTTGGTGGGGGTACATGACATGTTGTGCCACCCAACTTGGAAAGTAGCATCTATTTTATCCACTAACCAATTTTGTAAAGGTATAAATGGTGTACAGAGCTATAAAAAATTATATGTTATAAATGTCTTGCTTGATATGAATGTACTCGACTGACTGAACTATTTTTTTGAAAGGGTACACAAAATGTATTTATAATGTGCATGTCATGAATATGTAAAGATTTGTTCTGGTCACTCCCTATTTTTGAATTTGACTAGAATCTCTTGAAAGATCAATGAAAACTGTGAAATAAATCATTTTTTATAATAAAATATGTATCCAGTTAAAACATGTTTTTATACTCAATAATATGTATGAAAAGGTTCACCCAAATTGGGAACATCAATAATGATAAAAATTCTTCTAGAAAACTATGTATATTTTCATAGAAATACTTCTATAGAGGATTTCTAAGAACAAACTACCCCTAGGATGTGTGTAGGGGAGTGAGGAAGAGAGTTTGATAGGAATTTATGGTATTAAAAGGCAACTTAAGTATTAATAAAATTTTATAGTATATTCCCTTTTAAAAATGATAATTAGTGGAATTTTTATAAATACCCATATCTATTTAATAATGGGATGTAAATCTCAAACCAGGCCCATGAAAAACTGATAAAAATGTATTGGTGGTAACATAATTTTGATTCAAACCTCTTCCATTAAAAAGGTAAGATGTTTTAAACAAGTTAGTCCATTAACTCTATGGTTACACACTATTACATGTTTAGTTTTCACCATGGTAACTTGTTTATACAAAGGTATTTTATCCATTAATATTAAAATTAAATTGATCCTTATCAGATAATTTCTACCCAAGTGATTTAAATATGTGAAAATATTTTTCCAATAAAAATTATATGTATAGGGGGATTATTAATAACACAAGCGCATATAACACGTAGAACCCTATTTCCAAATTATGCAGAGAAACAATGTTTTTTTCTCTTTAGTGGTCAATACAATTAACATATATGGGAAATTGATCTGTATATGTTACATAGATTATATTTTTAAACAAATATAAATCACAAGACCAAATTATGTATTTTACATAATTTTTAATCTTTTTATATATCATTATTTATTATAAAATTTCCTTAATGTCAATTTTGACAATATTCATATAATTTAACTATAAATGCATCAATAAAAATATAATTTGACTATATATCATTCAATATTACCTATCATGTCATATTTATCTACAAATTTTTAGAACTCAAGAATTAATTAATGTTATATAACATTTCTTAATTTTAAAATATATATTTTTAATTTCCTTTTATTTAAATAATTACTACATTGGTGCTGCATAAGCAATAATGTTAATTATCTTAATACTAAAAAAATTAAAATTTATTACAGTGATTGATAAATAAATTTATTTCATATGAAAATATAGAAAAAAACATGTATTGTTTTTACCACAGTCAAAAATAATTATAGTTGTTATATTAACGATATTGATATTTTTGGATTTTTATTACATAAAGCATTATAAAGGTCTTAATAATTTCCATATAGCTATAAAAAGACATATATTATATTTTATGAGTATTACATACAAAATATTATTGGAAACATGGTATTATATGCATGATTTGGAGTATGATTTGTGTTTGTTGTCAATCCTCAGTGGAAGTTCAGAATGTGTACCAGCAAAGAGATCATCCAGTTCAAGTAAACTTGCGTGCCATATGTTTTTCAAGATCAGAACATTGGAAAATGGTAATAAGGGCCGTACAAGTTTTGGGCTGGTCGCGCAAGTGACCTGCGAGCTGTGAAGATACTTGCACACAAATTCCTAGGAGGACTGGAAACTTGTGCGCCTATTGTTTTTCAAGATCATAACTTCAAAATATGGAAAAGTAAATAAGGCCGCGTAAGTATTTGTGTGGTCGCGCAAGTGAGTAGCGCGACAGAGGCTAGGGAGGATGAGCTGCACGCCGGAACCTCCGCGCCGAGGGAAGACTTGCACGCCGCCGCGCAGGGGGTCCAGTTTGCCTATAAATAGAGGAACCCTCCTCATTTTTAACGAAGTTCAAGACTTAGAGATTTTTGGAGCTCTCATCGTGCAAGTGGTTAAGTCACGCAAGTGGTTGTTTGGTCGCACAAGTAGAGGTTGTACGCCGACTTTTGGCTACGTGTCCAAAGTGGTTTGGGATTTAGAGGCGCTGAGTCGCGCATGTTTGGATTTCAAAGAGGCAGTGTCATGAAAGTTGTTTGGAGTCACCTGTGCTCCGTGTTTGTACTACGCAAGTGACTTGCATGCCATTCCTGAAACTTCCACACCAGAGGTTGGAGAAGCGCGCCGTGGTTGTTAAAGTACATCTGTCCTTTCGAAGCTGCCTGAAAGCTGGAGGATCATCCGGTACCCTCATCACAAAGTGAGATTCGTCTTTAGGTGAGAGTTGGACTTCAACAGAGCATCTATATACAACATAGGATGCATTCTTATGCAATTATGAGGAGACCTTCACGTCTATAAACTGAGTGTGACTTCACCAAGGGCAGTGAGCCAGGGGGAGTCAACGGGAGTGACCCGAGTGAAGTAGTGAGCTATCCCTGATCCTTTGTAAAGGTAGTGATCCTGGGACAGAGTGACTGTGCCCTAACCTTTGTAATCCATAGCTAGTGAAGATTAGTGGAATTTGGTATGTCCGACAACTTGTTGGCGTATGCTCCTTGGACGTAGCCCTTAGTGGTGAACCAAGTAAAAAGTGTTGTGTTATCTCTGTGCATGTGAATGTTTGCTTTCTGATCATATTCATCATACATGTTCAACAAGTTCCTACCAACATGGAAACAAGATCCATCACATTAAATGAAGAAGTTGTCACCCTGATTCACCCCTCCCCTCTCAGGGTGTACCTGGGTCATTCAAATATATTCATAATAAAAAAATAATTTGTATGTCAAATTTACTTTTTAATCCTTACCACATTTTTTACCCATAATTAAACCATTTTTCTAATATCATGGTAACATATAATTACTATGGTTTTTTTTCATAATGTCCAAAAATAAAAGGGAAATATTTACCAATTTGTTACCATATAAATACATGTATTTGATCTATTTTACATTATTAAAAAAATATAAGTACATGGATTTAATTTAATATTAAATCAGAAAAACATGAGGAAAAACATGTTTTCATAAAAAAATTACTTTTTAAGTATTTGAATATTTTATATTAACTGTATTACTAGAAATCATTATTATATGTGTTTCAATTAATATATAGATAAATAATCAATCAATTACTTCAAAATATTTCATTTTTTGTGATATTTTAATTGTTAAAATTTGACGAACTTTTGAACATAAAATAGTTTTCTAGAAACATGTTGTACGCATAAAAATAATATTATTCCAAAATCATGGAAGTTATTTATTAAAAAGAAATTAATTATATTATTCCAAAAAATAATTTATTTTGTTTCTCTTCAATTAAAAATCCTATATATAATTGGACATTTATATTACATGTTTAATGAAAAACAAACAACAGTAAATTAATATTTTAAAATAATTACGCTAACATAATTTTCATATTCAAATTTAAAAATTGATGGTAAATTTTTAAATTAATATTTTAAAATATTACATAAATTAATGATAATATTTTTTTAGAGCTTGGAGATTAATATACATGGACGTTACACCATTTTAGATGAAAATTCATCACATTAAAAAAGAATATCCCTGATGTTTTAATAGTTTAGTGTATTTAGAAACATATAAACAAAATCTCTTATCTTGGTGAAACAACTTCACAGTTTCCAATAAATATATTCCCATTGTGTACGTCTACATGACCTTTATTCATAAAATTGCTAAGTAAAAAATAAGAAAGGGTGAGTTCTGATACTCACTAAGGGTAAATAAAGGATATGCATAGAAAACACAAGGGAATATGGTTAAGATAACATGAGAATAATGTTTTAATATCAAACCCTACATATTGAAGATGATAATATTATATCATGTCATCAGTATTGGATGTTCATAAGACATGAATCATAATGATTTCAAAGAGAATAATCCATGAGATAAAAACATAGGCATAAGACAAATAATTGTGGAATACATACCATCTTATAATAATGTGAACATGTGTAAATATAAAGAGGTTCAGAAATGGTGTTAAGGATATGAAAACAAGACCTTGTATAAACATTTGACATGCATCTAGGTCTATTTAAACATGGTGAAATTTTAATATGGTTAACTCCAAAAATATTGAACATATAATAAGGTCCACACATAAAAATATGGACATGAAAAAAATTCAATTAATAACATTATGAAAATCTAATCAACTTCACACATAACATTTTTATCACGTAATAAGGTTCACTCATAACATTATGAACATGTAATTTGGCGCATACATAAACATATGGATAGAAAGAAGGTCCATGCCAATGATTTTTAACATTTAATCATGTTCACACATAACATTGTAAACATGTTATAATGTTGACCCATTTTATTGGGAATATGTAATCAGGTTCAAACATATGCGGATATACCTCCTGGTTTGGACACACTACCATCAGAAATGATACAGCTTTCTCTATAGTGGATCATTTTATACATTCGTTCCATAGTTGATCAAGTATATCCACTTGTAATTATCATTATATTTTGATATATAAATCCTTACACAATTAATTATAGGGATACATAGTCTCCACAAACAACATAATAAATTCATATATATGTGTGTAACAAAATAATAAAGCATTTATTTTATAATGAACCTTAAAAAGAGTTTGTTTTCATAATCATTATATCATAAAAAATTAATTTAAATGGGTATCATAATCATTTCATCATATTATAACCTATGGAGAATATACATGGGTTATAATAATTTCATCATTGAATTAAAAATGAAAATGAATGGGTTTCATAGGCATTTTTTCATTGTATGACACCTTGAAGAGATAGGTTTCACAAACAAAATTAATTCTAAAAAAATAATTAATGGAAAATAATGATTATAGTGCACTTAGGCTGTATAACTAGTAAATGATAAACTATATATTAATATTTTATCATATATGTATAAGTGTTTTTGAATTATATAAGGAAAATAACCTTTCATATAAAATCACTTTTTATGGTAGAAAATATATTCAAAACCATATTATTTTAAATCAATTATGAAAACTTGTCAAATATGATTTAGAAATAATTTAAAACATTTCATGAGTAAAATATCCTTTTCACATTGAAATAACTATTTAAATATGAATACATTTGAAAATATTGTTCTTAGAGAATAAACATTAAAACTTATAAATAAATATTTGAAAATAATTTTTAATACCTTTTAAAACACTTTTTTTAAATACTTTTCATTGAAAATGAGATTACAATAAAACATAAAAAATGGTTACAATACATGATGATATCATGATCAACCATAGGATAATAAAAATCATGAGAAATATTTATATATATATCGTAATATTTCATACATTGAATCATATTCGTAAACAATCTGAATAAACAAGGACATTGTAGAAATATACTCTTACCACATTCGTAACATTGCATGATAACCCAGAAAAGAGAATAATATTAAATGAGACATAAAATATCATGAAAATAATGATATTCATATTGGAATATGTAAATAGGAATTATATCCACCTTGTAAAATAATATAGGTTAAAAACAAAACACATGTCCCAATAAAGAAAAAACAAGATTAAATTACCTTAATAATTTTGAAACTTTAGAATCATAAACACAAAGAAATAGACATCATCATATTGATTTTTTAATACCCCTAAATTTAGTGATAAAGATCATAGACTATGTTCATGAGAAGTATATAAACCACCCAAAAGTGATGAGTGTTGAATATGGAATAATTCGAATAGAAATAAGATTGAGACTAGAAATTCCTTAACTAGATGTGTGACTTTTGAGTCATGAGATCTGTGATAGAATAACGTCAATTAAAACATTATATATCATAAAATAAATTATATTAATGATATAACATAACATAGAAAATTATATACACCCCCAAAAATAGTATTTTTTTAAATATAATATATATATCACAGAAAAAAATATGAAATGATAAATCCCTTACCTTATGTCTTGAAATACATTTTACACATTCAATCCTCTACTTCATTGGGTAAATATATTTGGTTTCCCCAACAGATAATTATTAGTTGTATTCATACATAATGTGTGGCCTCTAGGATGAAGAAATGGATTTTGGGAGTTTATTGGGGTATGGGTTGTTCGATCCAATGTTTATTGAGAGGTGTGGTGAGAGAAGAAGTAGATGATTCATTTTATAAAGGGGAAAAGGAGACATTAGGTATTCTTGAAATGATTTTAGTACTCCATAATTTTTACTTTTCCTCCAAGTGATTAAAATGGACAACTATAGATCCTTATATGTTGAGTGGTCAAAATATATCTATCCCATAATTTTTAGTTATATTTAGGGTAATTTTTCACATTATATTTTATGTTTATATAATAAGAAATAATAGTTTTACCTTAATAACTATAAATAATTTCATTTATAGTCACTATTCTTTTGGGTCAAAAAGTAATTTTACCTTAATAGACATTATAAATTATTTTGATTCTATAAATTAATCCATTTTTAAAAATTATAATCATAGAGTGGCATAAATTAATTGAAAATTTATCCTACATATGGGATATGATAATAAGTTTTTAATTTCAGAACCATCTCAAGCGTTTTCTATGTTTTTTGTATCTATAATAAATTATAAAATATACTAATGAACTAAAATATATCTATATATGTACAATTTAACTGACAATACTTTAGAACTAATTCCAAATATAACTTTTAATATAAATAAATTAGATGGAAAAGCTGTTTTCAAATAAAATTTATTATTTTTCACTATTCATCAAAACAGAAAACATTTTAATAAATACAACAAATCAAACCAAAGTAACTTTTGATATTATTCTTTTAAAAATTATTTTTTAATATAAAAATTATAAAAGTGTTATAGAATTTATTTAAAATTGGTTCTCAAATAAAAGACGATAGAATTACCTTTAAAAAAAATAAAACTATTTATTCATAAAATTTGTTTTATCCTTACCTAAGTCCAATTAGATATCTTGGACGAGTGCTAAAAAAATTTATTGAATTTATAATATATAAATTTTATTATAAAAATTCATCAATTTTGTTTTAAATTTTTTGAGATAATTTTTTTTTTCTTATGCAAAGAAATATTTTTCTAATATAATGAATTTATATATTTTTAAATAATCATTACTTTAATTTCTATGTAATTGATAAAAATATATTTCATTTTATATAGATGTTTAAATAATAATTTTAAATTTTAAATTATCATATTCATAACTCCCATTCTAATGGCAATGTTGTAACTAAAATAATATTTTAATAAAATTATTTATATTATATTGCTGATCGGTCAAATTTGACATTGCATGTTAAAAAAGATATCAAACTAACTCAAAATTATGTTTAGTAGAATCCAAACAGAGTTTTGTTTGTATTGTAAGATAATTTAAAAGTTTTTTTAGTGCAAGATGAATTTTTTGTTTGATGAAACCCAATTCAAAAATAGTGATATCATATAAGATAAGAAATATTCAGTGTTGAGTGGAATGCATAATATTGAAAAGATAAAATAAATATTTTTTAAAAATAATAATACATTGGGGTGTTACATTATACCCCCCTTAAAATTAATTTCTTATTCAAAATTATCTTGGGTCATCAATTTATTAAGATATTATATTTTCTTTTATAGAAACCCAAATAAAAAAAACTTGATTACTTATACTTCATTAAAAAAGGATTGATGGAATCATAATGGTTAACCAAAGTTACACATAACTAGGTTTCGACATTTGAGAACATAGGATGAAGACGAAGATTGGTCTTGGATGAAAATAGTAAATAATAATAGATATTGATAATGATCATTGATAACAATAAATTGAATGGTTAATAGAAATTATTAAGCCTTAAAACTATAAAAATGTGATGATTTATAAGACCATAAACTCAACTAAAAATGAACATATTATGATTAATCCTTTCTAATATCAATTTCTTAGAGTTAAGGAATTATTTTACTATCTATTAACAATAGAAAATATTATTATGTGGCATTGGTGGGTGGGGGGTGGGGGGTAGGGGTTTGGGGTAGTGGTCATGGGGTCATATCCCCACCCTATTATCATTCCTTATTTGCACAATAGTAAAACATTTAAATATTATTACTTGATTTAATTATTGTTAATTATTAAAATATCACCATTTGGTTGGTCCTTTCTTGATTTCCACACCATCTATTACTCCATGAATTGAAGGTGAATTTTTCAATGCAGAAGTACTAACGGATATGATGGTGGAATGTAAATTCATTCCATGTGTATTTAGCAAAAATCACCACAAAATGGTTAGGACACGTTGTCCAAAATGAATAAATACTATTATAGTGAGATAATAAATTAATATATAAAACATTATCCTAATTTTTAACTTAATCCTTTTCTAAATGGTTAACTATATAACCCTTTCAAAATATAATTCACCCATTATTCCCTAAATATGAAATTATCTTATACAAAAATAATTTTCATTGGTAACGTGGGACCATACTTATACTGATATAATTTCAAAATATGATTTTATTATTCTAGAATCCATGTTGAGGTAGATAATAACAAGAAACATCACTATTAGACCAAAAATAATATTTTTATAGGGGTTATTCATATAAAATAAAACACATAATTCTGAACAACTTGGGGAAAGATATTTGTGCCCTGATTATCACGATTCACATAATCCATTGTGATTGAATAATATTTCATTTTGGGATTTACACTTAGAGAATGTTTTGGATTATCATCAAGGTTATCCCTTGTTTTAAGGATCTAATTTCAATAATTTCCAATCTCTATGAACTTGAACCCCTAATTTGTGGGTGGTTCATTATATTGAGTTATCTCTCTAGTCAAATCACTTCTATATTATTTTACTCAATGGACAAAAATCCTACACATGGAACACATTCATGTTACATTTAGGTAGTTACCTAAGTGATTTTTCCCACAAATTTTGGATGCTGGAGTTTGAACCATTTTCTTCCCAACCGTGTGGCATATCAATGAAATTTTCACAGAACCCCTATTTTTTTTTTCTAATAACTGAAACTAAGAGGATTTCCACCTTCTATTTACATATTTATAGAACATAAAATGATTTTTTCATGTCAAAAAATTCCCTTATGTCTAATTCCCATGTTTGATTCTGTTTTAAGCCACCAACGAATCAGTAAACCTTATATTCATGTTGAATTATAATCCTATAAGAGTACCTTACAAGACTTTTAAAATTTTCTTTATATACTGCTACAGATTTATCATCCATCCGGTTAATCTCAAGGAATTATTACTCTAATTATATATGATGAATATGAGAAAATTACTTATTAAAAATATTCTTTTATTCTCATCCCACATTATGTATTCTACTTATTATTTTTTACTCATATTATTAACAAGATTATGCTACTCATCCACCTCGCCTTCTCAACAGTATAAATAAAGTGTGACATTTTTATGTTCTGAACACTAGAGAATGGAAAATATATTTTTAGTGGTACTAATACACTACCCAACAACTTATTTGTTAACATAATGAGTGAAACAAGGTTTTAATTTCCTCATAAAGGATTCAAGAGAACGTTGTTCACTCCTTTTCTTGTTTGGATGTTCACCATGATTCTGAGATTGAGAAATTTGTGGGATCATTGGAATGATGTTTTTCATTCCATCTCCTAAAACCTTTGATTTAATATAAGGAAAATAATTTCATTTTTCATATCATTTATTGTTAAAATAGTTCCTCTGAGTTCTATACATTTACTAAAACCAAAAACAATTTGTGATAAATAGTATTCATAGTGGAAAATCACACCATCATGAAACGTTACTTATATGAAGTAAAAAACACAACACATTATTTTCAATATGTGACACCATAAGGTTATTCCTAGTTATTTATATTCATCATCTATTTCAATACATCATGATGGTTTGTAAATAATTTTTGGATTTACAAATCTGATCCACTTGGAGTGTCATCCCAGGTGTGCAACAAATCTCATTTTTACACACTAGTTCATGAGTCTTGATCAATACAATGTTTTGAGGGCTGTTAACTCCATGTACATATACAATAAATCCATATCCAAATATTGTATCTAGACATGGATGCATTTCAAGGGAATCACTCACTCTATCCTTTACCAAAATTTTAGTAGATTTTCTGATAGATTAAATCATTCATAGTCTTATCCTTCAAGACATCATAAGACATAACCATAGAAATATACCTAGGTATCTCACTAATTTTTTCTTATCCTTGTTTCTAAATTTTCAATAAACTATTACATTCATGCCAGCTATAGTGAAACACTCTTATCATACATGGATATTATATCAAATTAGATGAAAATTATGATCATTTAAAAAATAGACATTCATGTACCATAATAGTTTAGTTTCATTGGATACATCGAAACATCATATTAAATATTGAAAAAAGATATTCAATGCTTTCCTTAAGTATCATTCAATTTAATACTCCTACATAATACCATTTCCTATAACTTAAGGAAAGGAAACATAAGAAAGGGTGAGATTAAATGCTTAGTAATTTTAAATAAAATAGATATGTAAGCATAAAATGAGATTAAGTGTAAGAGAATGTGAGAATATAATTTTGAGATCATAAACTACATATCAAAATTCATAATATTAAGTCATGGAATAAGGAGTGGAAGTTCTAAAGACATAAATAATAAAATAATAAAATATTATAAACCATTAATGAAATAAATAGGCATAAGACATTGAATTATTGAATATACATTAAGTTACATCAATTATTACTATGTAAATAGAAATATTTTTCCTCAATATATTACATACATTAAATAATGTCCTCGCATAAACATATGGGCATGCATATAGGTCCACCCGTAACTTTTTGAACATATAATAAGGCTTACTTGTAATATTTTGAGCATGTAATCGGGTTCGTGAATAATGTTAAGGAAATGTAACTAGTTCCATGAATATAATTATGAACATGTAATCAGGTTCATCTATAACATTGTGAACATGTAATATGGTTCACCCATAGCATTGGTAAAGGGTAATTAGGACCACACAAAAACATGTAGACATGAATCCAGGTCTATGAATAACATTATGAACATGTAATCTGGTTCACACATAACATTTTGAGAATTTAATAAGTTTCACTCATATCATGGTAAACATGTAATCAGGTTCATGCATAGGTGGTTATTCATTCTGGGTGGGACAGACCCCCAATCCTAGTGATATCCCTTTCTTTATAGTAAATTAGGTTACAAATTCATTATAGGGAGGATCAAACCCATCGAATTGTTCCCATTATTATCTCAAGATAAATAAAACATCACCCAATGTATTAGAGGGATATATAGGTCCCACCCATCACATAATTATATCATATTTATGTGTACCAAAATATCTAAGAAAATTAATTATATCAATAATGATAAAAATAGAAGGGTTTTAAGAAAATCATATCATAACTTATAAAATGAAATGGGTATCAAAAACATGTCATCATATTATAAAATATGGAGATGAGAAAGGATTAAAAATCATTTCATCATATAATAACCTCTTAAATGAAATGAGTTTCATAAGGTTTTTCTCATGGTATAACATGTTGAAATGAAATGAGATTCATAAACAAATTGAAATAGAAAATAAAAACAATTTAAAAAATGATAAATTGAATGGTTTCATTAAGTAATATCCCTAGTAAATTATAAACGCTATCTAATTATTTCATATTATATAGAGAAGTATTTAGGACGATAACATGGATCATTTTTGAAGAAAAAACCCATTCATTGAAAATAAAATTTTAAGGCATAAAACATTTTCCAAACCATTTTATTTTATAACCACTATGGAAAAAAACAAAATAATATATAAATGAAATTTGAACATTTATTTTCAAAAATATCATTTCTTCTTTGAATAAAAAATTTTAAATCATAAATCATTAAAAATCTCTTTTCTTTTAGAATAACCCTGAAATATTTCGAACGAATCATCATAAATAATTTTAAATGCTTTTTAAATCATATAATTTGTTTTGAAATCCATTTCCTAGAAAATAATATTAAACTATAATTTAGGAATATTTTTGAAAAAATTTATAGAAAACATGGGTTTTTAGAGAAATACATTTCTGACTCAATAGAGAAATATGGTTAGGTTTTCTTAAAAACACTTTTATTATTCTCTAAAGAACCCAAGAGTTAAAAATGGTAACAATTACTACAGATATTAAAAATATTTAGTGGAAGATAAATTTCTTTAATTATATATAGACATGTCAAAATATTTCACCAATATAATGATAATCATAAACATTATTGATAAATGATGATATTGTAATAATAAAATCTTACCACTTTGGTATCTTCAAATAATAATCCCTAAATTAGAATAACATTACATGGGGCTTACAATATCACAAAAGGAAATAGATTAATGATGAAAATTTTCAATGGAAATTATATATAACTCATAAAAAATATAGATGCATAACAAAACATGTGTCTCAATGAAGGAAAGTTGAGACAAAATTACCTCACAGATTTTATAATTTATGATTCATAAAACCCATGAAGGAGATATCGTCAAATAAAGATGTAAATATGCATAAAATTATAGATAAAAATATAAGAATAAATTCATCAATAGTATATACACCATAAAAAATAATTGAGTCTTGAATATGGAATAAGTATCACTCATATATGTGTGAGACTAAAAATCTCTGTACTGCATGAGTTACTTTTGAATCATCAACTCCGTGAATGAATAACATCACTTGAATATTTATATATCATGAAATAAAGTATATTAATTATATAACATTTCATAGGGAAGTTTATAAAACACACCATAATATTATGTGGGGAATCTATAATATATCACCTATAAATAAATGTGAAATAGGACAACCACTTCCATAAGTCTTGACTTTCTTTGTAAAAGTTCAAACCTCCACTTATTTAGGTGAATCCTTTTCATTTTCACCAAAGGGATACCTTATTTGGTTTTTCCCCATATTTTTCCCTCTACGATGATAGTAGTGATGTTATGAGTCTCTTTTTCAATGTTTTGTATTAGCCAAATCGGTGTGAGAGGTGTGATGAGAGGAGGAGGAGAGGAGGCCTTTTATAAGTGGGGAAAAGGACACATTGCATATTATTGAAAATATTTGAGTTATCCCAATTGATTAATTGTCTCAAAATGTTACAAATTGATCACTATAAATCCCTAAAGGTGGAATGGTCAAAATATTGTTATAAAATAATTTTATCTAGTTTTAGGGTCATTTTTATAGCTTATAATCTAAATTTAATCATTAAGTAATCCATTTTTACCTTAATAACTATAATTATTTTTAATTACATTTATTAATATTTTAGGACAAAAAAATATTTTTAAATTAATATATATTATAAATTAATGTCCTAATAAATATGGAATCCACATTTCAAAATTCAAATCCAAAATGTGGATGAAAACAATTGACAATTATCCACACAGATAGGACGGAACAACATGTGTTTAAAGTGAACAAATGTTCAAATGTTTAATAATATTTCTATATCTAAATTCAATATAAAAACATCCCAAAGACCTAAATTATTTTAATTTATTTAAAATTTAAATAATTATAATATAAAAACAATTAAAAAAATAACTTAACTATATAAATAAATTAGATGAAAATTTTATTTACAATTAAACTTCAATATTAATCTCTAATCATCAAAACATTAATCTTCTTAAAAAAAATATCAAAATACTACCCAATGTAAATATTTATAATGTGGGTTATAATTTTTCATTTATTTATTTATATAGAAATATATTAAAGTGATAAAAAATAATAATTAAATAGGGTTATCCATTAAAAGGTGATAGAATTACCCTTTAAAAAAATACAACTTTTTATTCATAAAATTTAATTAAATATTATCTTATAATTCTAAATATATTTCATGAGTGAAAAAATTTATTCATTATGTAATATATATAAATTTATTATTAACATCCATTAGAAATTATTTATTTTTACTTATTTAGATAAAATGGTGTTTGTATAAAAAAAAATTTCCAATAAAATGAATTTTGTTATTTTAAAATAGTTATTTCTTTTATTTCAATCTAATGGATAACTTAATGATTCATTATATATATATATATATTACATCATATTTTTACATTTTATTTAATATTATTCAAAACATTCATTCAAATGGCATGTTAGTAACTATAATAATATTTTAACAACAATATTAATATTATAATATAGTTCTGTAAAACTCAAAATTGATTGCAATACAAGATATCAAATGAAATATTAATTGTGTGTAACACAAGACAAACATGGTGCTACAAGAAAATTATTCCAAATATAGTGATTTCATATAACAGAAGCTATATTCCTCATTTCATGGAATGTATAATAATTAAATGATTAAATTAATTCAAAAAAATTATTTTATGAAAATATCGGGGTGTTACAATTTTCTCCCAAAACAAAAAGAAATGTTTTTTATGAAAAATTGTTTTTTGTAAAACTATGACTTACATAGAATTGAGTAAGTATTTCCTAATCATCTATCAAGGAATTTATATTAATTATTACATATGTCTATATTTCATTACATATTTAATATTATTCTTACCCTCTAATTTAATGTCTTTTTTATAAGGAGCATATTTAAATAAAAATATTTGTTGGTTATTTTATTCATCGCGTTAAATATCATAAATGGTATCAACATTGTTTTCTTTTTAAAACCCTGACACTGTTTCTTCCACCCCCAAACTTCACCCTAAAAAAAGTTAAACAACTTCATCCTCAGAGTTTGAACATGATCTATATAATCAATTTTTCCTGATTTCAAAATACCTTTATTGAAATACCAGATTTCAAAAAGTTATAATAAAAATAAAATAAAAAATGAATGTCAAAAGTTAACTAATTTTCCATGAATGAGAACATAAGTGGATAGTTAAAATATTGGCATAGAGAAAATTGGTAATATTAATATAATCATCGAGTGCGACAGATAAAATTACACATTATAAAGGGAATATTCATGTAAAATTTAACAAGAACAAAACCATAAAAATAATATTATTTTAATAAAAAAATAATAATAAAAAAATTATGGCAATAAAATAATATTTTTTAAGATCCTTTTCATTGAAATAAAGAATTGTTTTACCATATAGACTAAGAAAATAGAGATATATAATTAATAAATAAATATAATTTTATCCTTAAGTTGCTTCCCATATAATCTGACCATTTGCATCAAATAATTAGTTTTAAGATGAATTTTATTTCTCCTAAAATTCAAAAATTATATTATAATAGATGAAATAGTCAACAAAACTGATAAAAAGATATTTATCAAATCAGTAGACATTAACTAGTAATAGTAAGTTTACCACATTGTAAGATAATTCCAAAAATGAATAATTATTCATATGATGAAGTACAACATTAATATATAAATCTAGAAAAATAACACCCAAAGTTCAACATAGATCATTTCATATAATCATAAATTTATTAAAAATATTCCCAAAAAATGATGGATCCCAATTTATATAATGGTTTTATCACATATTGAGGAAAGATATATTTTACATTTATCTCCAATTCAAATCATCCACATTTAATATATCATATGAAAATGTATATCCACTAATTATATATGACTATAATTTTCATAAATAACTTGAATCACTATATGGACATTTTAAATTGAAATATGCTTCCAAAAAGTAATACAATACTTAGATGATTCATAATTCTTAATATGAGAACATCATTTATAAAAACATGTCAACAATATAATTATCAAATCCCAATACATAAATACATCAATCCATTCACCTTAATGATTGGTACAACACAGGTCTATCATTTGTCTTTGAAAAAACATAATCTCTTAATAAATTATTATTATTTCATTCAATTTATAGGCTTATCCCCATCATTTTTTACTATTGTTATGTAATATATATCATAAAAAATTATTATTCCTTTCCCTGATCCAAATATAGTGAAAAAACATTTAAAACATTTTATTACAAAATATTTAATAAAATATTGAATTAATTACAACCTAATGATCATGAGGCTTAGTTTATTTTGAAGAATATGTACATAAAACATTAAAAGAAACTAAAATATAAAATATGTTTTTATTATCCTTAGTGAGATAATAAATCTATTTGAGCCCTATATGATGCAAAAGATAATGTAGGAAATACATAAAGGAATGTGGTGTGCTAAAAATCATTGTAAAGGAATAATCATGAAAATGAAACCTAATTTGGGAGTGAAAGGTATTACACGTTATAATAAATTTGATGGATTGTAGGTAATCACATGAAAGAATAATATAATGAAAATGGTATCCAAAAATCATAGAAATATAGTAATGTGATTTAACATATTATATGTTATAAACATGTGTTATGGATAACTTATTAGACAATATCAAATAGTGGACAATATACCACTAGGGATTAGGTTTACACCCTAATACTATACATAAAATATCATGAGATATAATATTTACCCCCTACAAAAGAGTTATGTTTGGGTGAACCCACCATAACATTTATATATTTATGTTTTCTACAAAAATGGAAATAAATCATTAGGTATACACATTATAAATATACTTAGAATGCAATTGGTTGCATAATCATTACAAGATAATAATTAATGAATATTTCATAAAGATTTCATTTGATAAATGAACATATTGAATCTATAAATCCATAAACAGAATGGAGAATGGGATATATATATATATATGAGAGATATATATTCATAATTCATAATCCATTCATAAAATAAATGGATATCATCATTGATAAAAATGTTTTTAAAATATAACATAGATTATTTCTTAAAGAAAAAATCCCTACTCAATTTGAAATCACTTTTTTATAGTCAAAAAATTTCAAAAACCATAGAAAAAAAGTCATTAAAATGAAACATTGAACTTTTAATAGAACCATCAAAAAATTATATGGTAATTTTGTAGTGAAAATTTGTTCATACTCTATATGTTATTTCATTCATTTCACAATTTTATAAAAATTGTCAAAATTACCTTGATCAGAAAATGAATGAATGATTCCTTTCAAACAATTTTATAAAAAGATAAAACATAGGATTTTTTTTTCACAAAAAATTTCATAATATTAAAAATATTCATTAAAATGTTTTAAGGAAAATATATTCATTGAAGAATAAATGCTTGATCAAAAAAAAGATTCAATATTGGTATTACTTACAAACAACATTGTAAACCATACTTTAATAAATAAAGGAGGAATGGAAATGATGGATAGAGGATAATAAAATGAGATGTGGTTAATAAAAATAATATTACATCATTTCCCACAAAATAACCATAAACACAAAAAATATATAATGGATAAGAGATTGAAACCAAAACCCTTTAACTATGTTTTACAACATTCGATTCAAATCTTATTGGTTGAAGTAAAATTAATTTTTTCATAAAATATCTTGAATTATGAATGATTATTTATATAATATATATAGTTGGTAGTATATATACCAAATAAAACTAATTGTGGGGTGACATTAAAATATACCTCAGTGAAAAACAAATTTATATGGAATCCCTTACCTCAAGTTCAACTAATCGTGTGCATAATTTTCCTTCATAAATAATTATATTACATTAATTTTTAAAATTTTCCCAAAATATTCATGTTTATTATTAATTTTATTTTATTTATTAACATTTTATATTTATCTTCTAAATCAATTATGTTTATATTATACATTTTTATGATATATAGTTTATATGCCTAAAATGGATTCATTATTAGGAGTATGATAAAAGAAGTCATTTCTGGATAATAAACATAACAAAAATAAACCTATTATGACGATTTATATAATCCAATTATACTTTTAAATCCAGCAGATAAAGATGGTTATGAAAAATGAATTAATTTATAATCATGGAGACCTTGGGCCAGGCATACTCATGAGTAATGTTTTCCATTTTCAACGATCATGGTGAAAAAAGTTAAATACTAATTTTTATTTATATAAGAATATTTATATCAGAAATACTTTATTATTAATTTAAATAAACATATATAAACCATTCATGGGATATAGAGATAAAAAATTATATTACATGGTGGTGGTAGTATTCCACACATATTCACGAATGACGTTATCAATTTTTTGTGACTGGAACAATATGTAAATGAATTATGAATTTAATTCTCATAATGAAAAAAATTAATTTATATAATATATATAAATTAAATCCATTATCATAATTATATATAATAAGTGATTAAGGGGAAAAATTTTATTGGATCATGAGGCGGTAATCAGCTGTACACAAAAATGATGGTTTCACATCCCATTTATTTGAGGGGAAGAGGGATGTTGTATATAAAATTATCATAATAAAAAATAATTATAATTGAGATAATTTTGATATTTTATTAACCATGTTAATTAAAATTTGGATGATATGGAACAAATGTCTTTTTAACTAATAATAAAAGTGAAGATGAAGTTCCCCTTTATAAGTGAAAATGCGAGGAATATATTAAAATCAAAAAAACTATTCAATAATAGGGTGTTACTCTCAAAACAGGCATCACAAAAATTAATAAATAATGTATTGAAGGGAATTTAATGTTGATACATAGATCCTATATAAAATATAAAAATCTTAATCCTATCACAACTATTCTCACTTACTTTTATCATTTTAGTTTTCACTAAAGTGAATAGTTTTTACAATGATAATTTATCCAATATGCCAAAAAATAAAATAAAACCTATGAAATTACATAGACCCACTAATTTAAATTGTAATTGCAATTATTCAGTTATTATTCCTATATTTGTGTAAGAAGTTTAATATTAGTTCATATTATTTGAAAACCCCTGTTTTTTTCATGACCGTGGTAATGATGTTTTTACTCATTGTGTGAAAATAAAGTTACAAGAAAACGAATATTGATCAAAAAATGGAAAATATATGATATTATAAATAAAATAAAAACTAATTTAATAAATATATCATATTTATTAATGTTTAGTTATCTAATGAAACATTATTTGTCAGAAAATATATTTATTTTCAATTTTGACACAATTCATTTAGTTTCACTTTAATAACATCAAGATAATGATGTAATTTGACTAAATAACTTTCAAACATCCATAAAACATTATATGTTTCTAAAACAAATAGTATAAAGCAATTAATTTGAATTACATTACTTTTAATAATTGTAACATAATCTTTTTTATTTTCCTTCTAATTAAATAATTACGGTGTCGGCTTTGAAAATGTATTTTACATAATTATTTTATAATATTAAAATATAAAAAAATTAATATGTAAAAATAAAAATTATTTTTCAAATTAAAATTTATAAAATAAAATATATTATTTTTATCAATATCATAATATAATGTAGTTATTAAGAGTCAAAAAGTTACATTTTTTTGATTTCCCATACATAAAGTATTATAAAGGCCACAATCATGGAAATATGGGGAAAAGGCCACAAGTGAGAATATGGAATGATGTTGGATGGAATATACTCATCATATAAAAATATCAAATGTTTAATTGTTACTTTTTAGTCACATTCAAATTGTTTTACCCTTAATTGACCAATTTTACCTTTATCATTGTAACAAATATTTACATTGGTTACTATTCATAATCATAAAAATAAATCTATTTTAAAAATTTGGAGATACTGATTTTAGATATTTAATACAATTTCGAAGATAAAATACATTAATTTGTCAAAATATAGTTTAAAATTAAATAGGAAAAATGAGATGAAAGACAATTCATCAAAAATGAATTTTTTAAGTAATATATGATATTATATTAACTCTATGACTGGAAATCATTATTATATGAATTAAAATTTATATAAATATATTTATATATATAATATTTATTTATTTTCAAATAATAATTCTTTTTTATGTGTTACATTAATTAATTAAATTGTACAAACTATATGCACTTAAAACATTTTTATGAAAAAAAGCATTTTCAAGTATAATAACAAAGTCATACCCGAATTGTAAAAATTAATGATTAAAATTAAATTAATTAAATAATTATAAATAAGAAAATATAGATGTAACTTTAATACCAAATACAAAATAAAATTGTACTTTTAAATTATCAAATTTATCAAAAATAAATGATAGTATATGGAATATCAGTAATTATCTATTTTCATTAAAAAATTAATCATCTCTGAGAAATCCTAAAATTTCACCCTAAGTTAATTTATAATTTTTGATTTTAAAAATGATTTTAATTTTATAAAATAATATTTAATAAAGATCTAAACATTGATTTTAATATTTTATCAAAAAAATATGTAAAAATAATTTATGAATAAAATATATTTTTTAATAAATTGTTGTCTTTACTAAAAATTGAGTTATTTTTTACAATGATTCTATCAATTATGTTATTTTGAGTATGATTTTTATATATATTTCATATAGGTTTCAATAAAATTAATGCTTTGAAGATTAATGGCTAGGTTATAATGTTCATATATTAATAATAATATCTAGGGTTTGTTTATGGATGATGTTATGTGTCGTACTAGATACCAAAAAAAGATTTCACTTTAAAAATATCATGGTGTTAAATTTTATCTATATCCAATATACATAATAGGATATTAACCTAGAAAAGTGAATTTCTGGATTAAACACAATAATGTTCTGGTGCACAATATAGAGGCCTAACTGCACACTTGGTTTGATACTCCAAATGAATATAAATTAATGGATCATATTCTATTTATAATAATATTTGAGGGATTTAATTCCATGTTACATTTTGATATATGAATAATAATATTTTTATGACTCAATTTAAAGTAAAATATTATTTATCAAGAATGATAATGGATGAACCTGCATGGTAAAGGCTAAATTAAAATTGATATAGACATAAAAAATACAATTACATGATAATAAGATAGTAACACTTATTAAGTTTTCTTATTTTATTTATAGTAACATAATTATAATGTTGGAGCTAA
The DNA here is from genome assembly GCA_963277665.1 of Viscum album. Classification (NCBI taxonomy): domain Eukaryota; kingdom Viridiplantae; phylum Streptophyta; class Magnoliopsida; order Santalales; family Viscaceae; genus Viscum; species Viscum album. The sequence goes on from OY728129.1 coordinate 1,623,792,983, forward strand.
CCATGTATGGTTACTATTTTTGTTTTAGTAATGGTTGTGTCTAGAATGTGTGAATACAATAAAAGGTGTTTTGGACAACTCGATGATGGTCATAATGAGAAACCCAATGGGATAAAAGATAGTGTTGGAAATATTGTGGTTATTCTTGGATAGATAATTAATGTTATGATTATTAACATGAAAAAAAAACAACTTGAATCAATAATGCTTATAAGTATTATATTCAATGGATTTTGGATAAATACCATAGTATATGAAAGAATCTATTTCTAACATTTCATGAATGTGGTAGGAAGCACACATGATATATCATAAAAGGAATGGGAATATGGTTCAATTATAGAATGGTTAGTCACAAGGATAATTATTTAATAATTAATTCAAAAGGACCAATGAATGCTAATAATTTATAAAATAATATACTATACATACATTAATGCTTTATGACCATGTACATTGTGAATTATGTGAACTAGTGCCCAAATCATGGTATACCAAGGATAATGAGAAACAAAAACCTAAAAATCTATGAGAACAAGGGGAAGCCTATATAATTACCAATACTTATATGGATAGTGATATTGAAGTGGTAAACTCACCCTCCACTCTATATGTGTGGATACCTTACCAGATTTTGGTATATCCTCCCTTTTATAATTAAAATTTTATAAAAACATTAAATCACTCCATTAACGATTTAATAGTCAAGGAGAACATCTATATTTATTTTTATTATATCCAAATATGATTTTATTGGAATTATATCCGTGTTAATTTTTTTAATTATTCCTTTAAAAAAATATAAATTTGATTTTGACTTTTATTATATCCCTCTACATGGATCCCAAATCATTTATGAGAATAAGGAAACCAATATTCATAATAATATCTTACTCATAAATCAGTGAAACATTGCCTATAAACTATCCAGGAAAACAAATTATATTATATTAGGCATCATTACCAATCTTGTGTGATATTTAGTTCAAACTATTATAGAAAAATAAATATTATAGGTAAACATATTCTAAAGAAATTGAAATGTTTCCCAGGATTGTAAGATCAAAATATCAATACATATTATATCCTTAGTCATCACTATTGTTAATATTCATTTAGAAATTGAAATTTTTATTTTATAATTAAAATTTCAAGGAATAATTTATTAAAGATGGAAGATAATGTAATTCCCTGGTTTGTAGGAAGAATATTCATTTCAAAATCCAAATGATTAAACTATGTTTTTTTCAATTTTTTTAAAGTAATTGAAATTGAATAAGAAAAAATTCATACAAGATATTATGTAAACTAATATCAAATTATTCATTTGTAAGTAGAACAATAAAATATAATCATATAAAACAATGAATTTCACACGGTATATAATTACTCACCATGGATAAAATTCATAACCTTAAGGTTCTTAAATAAATATGGGACAATAGATAAAAATGAATAATATCATCCTGGATAAGAAATCCCCTAGATCATTAAAGCATGTTCAATTTTCTCATATCGATTGTTCAATGTTCTATTTCTCTACTAATGTATATTTAGGCACTCAAGTCATATACTTATCGATGGTACAAATTTTAGAGTCGATTATTTTTTATTTTGAGTAGGGGCGGTTTGTAGAGAATAACTAAATTGAATAATTGATGATTTTTTTTATCAATTTGAGAAATATTGGGGTGAGTTCATTATTGGCCATTTAAGATCATGATATCCTTGATATTTTCTTTATATTTTATTAAATTAACACCCACTTTACAATAAAATTTTGATCAGAATACCCAAGTGTTAATGATTTAATGCTATACTTAACTTTAATAGGGTTATAATATCAACTAAATTTTTTATGGTATTGTATTTATGGTTCAACAAATCCATATAATCCACTTGTTAAAAAAACATTTCATTAATCAATGACATTTTATGTTCAATATACAAAATGTTAAAGTAAAGAATAATCAACATGCAAAGTCCCTCGATAACATAATATCCCCAAATCATGGAACACCCCAATGGTATATTTACTCATCTATTGAAGTGGATATTAATCTGGATTATGATATTTGGGATGATGAGTTAAAAATATATTAAAAATAATTGGACCAGATAATAGTAGTGCACCAAACACACACACGAACATGAAGATAATTAATGAAAATAGACTTTTGATTAAAATAGAAATCAAAATAACAGAATGGTTTGACACATTATTTATACAATTTAAAAAAGATTAAAATTAAAAAAAATTATGGGGGATGAAAATTATAAATTATGACAAAGAAACATTCTTTGATATTTTATTGCAATGAAAACAAACGTTCACATACATAGCTGAAATCTAACGTAAACAAATATGAAAATATTAGTGAAGGAGAGGTATATCTTGTTACAAAAAGATAAATAGCAGTCCTCTAAATCCCATGTAAAGAATCAAGTAATTCCAAAACTCCTCATCTAGTACTAAAATTCCATCTCCATGCAATGCGAAGAGGGGAATGTATTTATAGCCCAAAGAGGTGGACTGTTTGCATTCCAAAACAGCCCCTCCACATGGATCGACTGTTTGGACATCCAGATAGCTAAATCATTTGATATAGTCTTCTTAATAGTTTTATATATTGATATTTACTACCATAACTGAAAATGTGTCCAATATTTTCCTTTTTATCTGATGTTATGGCTATTTTACTAAAACATTTCATTCTATCCATTTTGCTGTCGAGTATTTCGATGGTATAAATGTAGAGCATATTTGGCTAGGAATATTCCATCAAAATCAAAAGATTATTCATAAAAGTAATACACCTATATATTTTCTTTAACATTGCATAATTTCATTTCAGGTTGATGTCTATATCAAGAGAAAAGTCATTGATTATGAGCTGATTTTAAACCATGGAATGAATGTTGGTCCAGTCATAAAAACATAGGTTGAGCATCTTATTATAGGATTTGGGCTTCAAATTTTAATCCATTATTATTTGTGATAATAAAGAACATATCATGGAGTATAATAAAATTTTTTACTTCTCAATTTTACCCTAAAATTCCAATATAATGGAAGGTATAGTTTTTTCATAGATACATTGGGCCTTCTTGTGTGGACTATATGACCCTTTAAATGGATGAATTAGCCAAATCTTCATTCTAATGATATGTTTTAAATTGAATAAAGAGCCCTAAAAGAAAAAAATCATATATTTTGGATTATTAGTATGAGTGTTATAATTAAAGCAATAATCTAACATTAATCTGGATTAATTTAAATAAGGGTCAGAAATTACATTTAATATTAAAACATTATTATTTTACACCTATTATGAAATTTTCATCGAAAATAAGTGAAGGTAGTAAATAATAATTTATGAATAAAATATTAATATCAAATCCCCTATGCATACTCTTCTGAATGTCCTCATGTCCAACAAATATAAAAAATTAATAAAATCATTCTCACTCGCCCACAAATATTAAAATTTTATTTTCCCCAATGTGGAGATGTTTATACCATTTCACTCATTTGTATTGAATTCCACAACAAATTGTTAAGGAAATAATGTTTCAAAAACAATTAGTTTTTCAAAATCATATTTATAAATGGAAAATGTTTGAATTCAGGACTCACTCTCAATATAAAAAATATTTATTTATAGAGGTTCACTCATTCACCATTGAAAATTGAAAATCATATAGTGTAAAAGAGCTCCCATCTTCCATTCCCTATCACAAATTGAACAAGAATCGGGTGTTATTTCTATGAGTTTTTCTGTGGCTATAGTATTATTTTAATTTAATTTTCAAAAGAATTGAAATGAAGCATAAAACACCTACATGGGTAAAATAACGAATAATTTTTTTGAAATGAAACATTGGTGGAAATGGAAAAAAAATATTTAAAAGGGTACACATTTATTAATCAAGAAACAAAATAGGAATAAAATTTTAAGTGGATGAGAAGTTAAAATATGTACAAGACAGAAAACATCTATTAATGACACAAAACTATATAATGCAAGTGTTTTTTTCATTATTGATTTTTTTCAAATTTTATACATTGAAAAAATCTTATACTAATATCTCTAGCCATTTTTGATCTCCTAATAAAACTAACTGTAATAGTTATAACAAATTAAATGTTTTAGGAAGATTGGTTTTTGACTTGTCCAAGAAACAACCCATTTTTTCATATTTTAATGTGTTTATTTATTTATTTTTTGAACACTTTTCAATAATATGTACAATATTTCTTAAATAAAAATATATTCCCCAAAATAATCCAATTGTAACCTTTACCCCATAGTAAAATGGATGATTTCCATCAAGTATATGACTACACAGTGTAAATAAAAGAAACGGCACCCAAAATGATGTCCATTCACCCTAAATATAAATTTTAATAAATTATGAAATGTAATTCCTTGTAGATGTTGGGTGGAACATGGTATTAGACTTGTGATGTGCCTATCATAGAAATTTTATTCATATTAATGAAGGGTATTTCAAATGGAGGATTGTTAGAAGGGTAATGGGAGGGTATGGAGATATAGTGATTCTAATGTGGTTTATAAAATGAATATATCATATTAATTCACACTAATATAGGAAATTCAATTAAAATGTTCAAAAACTCAAGACTCATAATCAGGGGTAAAAAAACTAAAAATATAAATATTTCTATAGGTAACTGTTACATGAAATTTAATGTTTTTCTTCATGGTTGGGAAAAATAAATTTCCATATAAAAATTTGAGCATTAAAAAAATTTTGACACAAGATTCCTTATAAAACTTTAGGATAAAAATGAAACTTTTTGGGATGAAAACATCTCTTTTGACTCTCCTAAATAAATATACAAAAGTTAAAAAGTGTATGTTAGTGATAATGAATCTTTTTTGAATAATATTTAGGTTTTTTAGTTTTTACTATTTTTTTAAATACACACCCACAAAAAAGAGAAAATGAAAAATAAAGGGTTTGAAGAAGAATTTGGTAAAAAATATAAGAGAGAGGAATAACGAGAAATAGGTAGAGATAGTAAGATATAAATAGATATAGAGATAGAAAGAGAATGTCAAATAGAAATAGGTTCCACATGGTTTGGGTTTGGTGGGTGACCATCTCCTTCTAACGGTGGATCAACTGCAGAAGTTAGGGATACTGTGGAAGTCAATGTGGTTCCTAACATGTGTATTCTCTCTTGGAGATTCTTTAATTGATGTCCATTAATTGTGATTTTTTTTGAAATGGGGTGTTGGAATTACACGTCACCAAATGGGTAAACATTTTTAATAATAAAGGACCTTCCCAATGAGAATTTAACTTACCTAGGTGAATATGAAATCGAGAACTGAAAAAAATACTATTTCAACTTCCTGGAATACATTTAATAGGATATGTTTTTCCATGGAGTGACATTTAAATTCCTTTATATTTATTGGAATTATCATAAATATCTAGTATAAGCTCATCTAATTCATTCATCTACAAGAATCTCTCTTCACATGATATTTCACAATCTAAATTACATGTTTTCACTAACCAAAAAGAATTATGTTGTATGTCATCTAGTAAATGACATGCTTTACCAAAAACTATCCTAAATGGGGACATCTCTAAAGGTGTATTTATGGGTAGTTCAATATGCCCAAAGCGCATCACCAAGGCTTTCAGGATAGAATTTTCTAGTGGGTTTTATAATTCTCTCAAGAACTCTTAACTTATCTATTAGTATGTTCATCCATGCCATTTGTTTGTGGGTGATATGCAGTTGTAGTTTTATGTACCATCATATTCATTTTCAAAATATATTACATTTTCTGAATACATAAATTAGTTTCTATGTCACTTATCATGGCAAGTGGTGTTCCAAACCATTGGAAAATGTGGGTTATTAAGAACTCAATAAAGTATGTGAATCATCCTTAATAGTGGTTTTGTCCTTGACCCACCTAGAATAAAAATCACCATCTATAATAATATATGATAATCAATTGAATGTTTGAAATAGTCCAATGAAATTGATTCCCCAAACATCAAATATCTCATAGAAAATTATAGGCTTTTCGGTAACTTCATATTCTTTTAAAATTGTGAAATTTTTTGTCTAGTGGGACATGATTTACAAAACTCATGTGATTCTTTAAAGATTGAACACCAGAATAATTTTTAGACCAGGACCTTTCAAGAGGTCCTTTGTTGACCAAAGTGTTCACCACGAGGCATTGAGTGACAAAATTCTAAGGATGATGAATTCATACCTTCATCGACACATATCCTAATTACCATGTCAACCCTAGTTTTCCAAAGTTTATTATCTTCCAAAAAAATTGAAATACTTTTCATATTTTCTTTTTCTTATATTGAAAAAATTTCAGGAAAAATACGTATAACCAAGTAGTTTATAGTTGGGGAATACCATGGTGACAATGGAGTGAGAAATCAAAGCTTATTAATACATAATTTAAGTTCATCAATTTATGAATTAGAATAATACGAAAATATACTCAAGTGATTATCTAATGATTTTACTTTCAGGGTCAATATTTAAACAAAATTTCAAATAGTTTGATAATAAAGATCCATATTATTATCACAATTTTGAATCTTATTTCTTTAGTATGAACTTTAGAGAATAATGGTCTCTAAAGATGATGATTTGGGAACCTAAGATATTGGGATGCAATTTATGTACATAAAAAAACACCATTAAAAGTTCCTTTTTTAGTGATTATGTAGTGAGATTAAGTTTCACCCAATGTTTATTAGGCATAATAGATGACATGAGGAATCCTTTCTCTTCATTAACCATGAACAACCCCAATGGACCTATCAAAAGTGTCACACATCAATTCAAAGGTGAATGACCAATATAGGGGATAGATTATTGGGAAACATGTAAGAATTGTTTTGAGTTCAATGAAGTATATCTTACAAGACTCATAAAAATGGAATGCATCATCGTTTTTGATTAGTCATGTGAGTGAAATAGAAATCCTACTGAAGTTAAGGATGAATCGACAACAGAAATCGACATGACCACTGAATGAAAAGATGTTCTGAAATATTTTGGTTTTTGAAATAGATTAGATCACCTCAATTTTGGAATTATCTACATGAATACAATATTGTGAAATTATTTTCCCTAGAAAAATCCTATTAGTAACCATGAAGTTAGAGTTTTCATAATTTAGAACAAGGTTATAATTTACACACTTTTTAAGGACTAGAGAGAGTTAATAAAAGAAGGAATCAAATGACTCACCATAAATGGTAAATTCATCCACAAATACAACCATAAAATTCTAAATGAATTCCTAAATGATACTCATAATACACATCTCGAATATTTTAGTAGCATTGAAAAGTAAAAAAGGCATTCTCTTATATGAATATATTCCAAAGGAGTAATTAAATATCATATTTTCCTTGTCCTAAGGTGAAATTATGATTCGGAAGTAGTCATTGTATCCATCATGATTGAAATTGTGTGACATTCTAGCTAATCTTTCTGAAATTTGATCAAGGAATTTAAGAGGGTAGTTATTTTTCATGTTTTTGCATTCAATTTATGATAATCGATGCACACATGCCATTTTTTTCACATGAGTTGTGACCACCTCTATGTGTTCATTTCTGACATTGGTTATCCAACCCTTCTTAGGTACCTCTAAATTAGACAAACCCCATCACTATCAGAAATTGGGTACATAATACCAGCATGGATATGATTGGTATTATATTTCCTAACTACATCAAGGTTGAGTCGATTGAGTCTTCTATGTTCTTTTCTGATTAGATTGGTGATTCCTAAAGATGGATATGATTCATGAAAATTGTAGGGATGATTCCTGGTATGTCATATATGTTTCAAAAAATGGTTTTTTTGTTTTCCTCTAACACCTGACAATGTTTGGACTCCTCAGTTTCAGTATGTATGGAAGACATAATGACTAGATAACAGTGATCATGGAAAAGAAATTCATATTTCAGGTGTGTAGGATGAGGTTTCAGATTAGTCTCGTCATTTATTAATGGGATAGACAACATATGAATGGAGTAATTTCTTTCAATTGCATTTGATAAACTTCCCTTAATGTTGTCAAAATAGGAACAATAGATATCATAGTTGATTTGTGATTCTAGAGTGTTCTCAAGAACTTCTTTATTGATGGAGTCTATAAATGAAATGTCAACATCAACTTCCACATTAATTTCATGCTTAACCATGACGAATATGCCTCATGATCCACTATCATTAGAACATGAATAACATGATGGAATAGGGTTCAATTGACACTCAAAAGTGTTCTCAAAAGCATGGACTAGGAAGGTAGAGTGATCCTCTAATGGGTATCACATGGCATGGATGGTATTGAACCTGACCAGTTAGTCACTAAATTCCATGTATGGGATTCTTACTTGGAAATGAATTTAGTTATTACTTTTAGGAGGAAAGTTCTTCCAAGAATTATAGGAGATTGAGAAGAATTATTCTCAGCTTCCATGTCAAGGACATATAAATCTGTTAGAAAGATAAGATCATTAACATGGATAAAATAATCATCAATTATTCATTTAATAATGGTTGTGCTTAAATTGTATAACTATTTTATAACAACATTGGGGGGTCAAAGGGACCTATAACAATGTTGGATAATATGGATTTGGGAAATAATTTATCGAGGCTCTTAGGTCCATGAGTGCATCATAGAAGTTGCAACTCCCTATAATTTATGGAATAGTAAATATCCCTGGGTCTTGGAACTTCATGGTTATGAACTACTAGGTTGAAATATTCTCAATTACCTTATGTTTTCTTCTATGGGTGACCAATTCCTTAAGAATATTTGAAAACATTGGGATTTTTTGATGGCATCTATGAGGTGTATGTTCACATTAACACGTCTAAACCTGCCAAGCATTTCAGGATCAGGTTCAAAAGACTTATTTGGCTTAGATACAACTTGATGAAAAGGAATTGGGTTCCATAGAGGGGTGGAAAGAGGCAAGGTAATTCCTTCTGGTTCCTTTTATTGTTCCTATTTTATTTCATTTTTCATATAAAACATTTAAAGTGGAGTTATAGGACTCATCCTAAGGAATGGAAATTTTCTTTCCTAATCTAAGTGAAATTACACAGTCATTACACTAGGATTTGGGTAATGGTTAATGTGGTATTCGGGAGGAATTCGGTTTTTATTGATGGCTTAAGTGGGATGAATGTTGGAAAATTTGTGTTTCAATATTTTTGAGACTATAATAAGTGATGGAGGAAAGTTATTTTACTACACTTTCCCAAGGCTTAATTGAAGAAGTAGCTTATCCTGAATTGTTATTTACTTGATTCTGGTTCTTTAGAATGCGTTTGTATTTGTTTTGGAATTTGGAAGGCTCCTTATGATTTTGAAATCCGGGAGGAGAAATATGAGGATTTATCCATTGATGTTTAGGAAGAACTGGATATGTTTGTTTCTAGTTATCCCACCTTGACCATATTGGAATTTGTTTTAACTTTTTGTAGAGAAATAAAAGGGATGAGAAATATGATTTCCATACCATAAGAATGTGTTATAGGTAGAAGAGAATGGTTTAGTGTGGGGTTGGTTGATGCATCTAATGAACTGAACTGATTATTGTGGGTTGATGTTCCTCTAATCATATGATGCATTGAGCTCCACTGGTCAAGATGAATCAGATTGATCTTCTTGAACTTGTATACATGTGTTAATTGTATGAAATAATGAGCTATAGATTCCACAATTCATGATAGGTCAAGGGAACATAGATTGTGAAGAAGTTGAGGTTGGAGATTTGGAAGCCATAACTAATTTTCTCACAAGACCTGTAAGTTCAATCATCCACTCCGTCATTATGTTGGGCTCTATGGATTTATTCTATTGGACTTTTTGACTTGATATGTTTCCGTAATATTGAATTTATTCATGTTTTCATCCATATTACTTAGGAGATCATGTGAAGCTGTCAGAAGTTTATAAAAAATAGAAGCCCCCACTTTTGGCATCAATGAGAGTTCTCTCTATATCCAATTACCCCTCCAAGACATATTTGATAAAGAGTTGTTCATGGAATTGATATTATGGGAATGTTTCCATAATAATCTTGAACATCTCCCTACACTCATGAATTGATTCATTAAGGAATTGACATATAAAACTTATTTCATTGCAGAAGGAATTAGTATGAGATAAATGGATGAATTTGTTTTTGAAGAGTCTCTTTATGTCATTCCATGTTGTTGTGGAACTAGGAGGGAGGTAGTAAAGCCATGACATAGAGGATTCAATAAAGGAGAAAGGGGATTCTTGAAGTTCGATTTACTCTTTAGAATCCTCTTGAGGATTTATGGTATAACACACCACTTAGAACAATTTGAGTTGAAGATGTGGATCATCACCAACTAGCCCATGGAAATAAGGTAGAAGATGAATCAAACCCTATTTGATTTCAAAACCATCCTCAATATTTTGATATTGAATACAAAGGGGTTAATAATTCATATTAGGTCAGTGAGTTCTTTTAATGTTTGTTCCCTAGGATTGGACATTTCTAGATCAATTGGTTGGTAATGGACGGTTCAACAGTGATTTAATTATTCTTAATGTTCCTTAAAATTTGGAGAATATTTCTCTGATTTTTGGGTTAAACAAATATGCTAGATTGTTTGGGAGGCTACAAGGCATTCAAAGAAACTATGGAAGGATAATAAATGTGGGTTTTTATTAGTGGATTTTTTCATTTATCATTTTTATAAAAATACAAGTTTTCATTTTGTTTTTATAAAAAAAATTTGATAATGTTTTTTTACCATAATAAAAAAATACAAACAACTTAACACCCCGTCTATGAAAATGGTTCCATTTGTAGCAAAAATGATTATCTATAATCGACTATTCAAGGGTCTGGTGCTCTGCTAATGTGTATAGAGGAACTTTGTTTGATTCCCCAAAAATGGATCCATTTGAAGCATGTTCAATTGTCGCTGATTGGAATTTCAATGGTCTAGTGTTTTGCTAATGTGTATAGAGGCACTGGGTTCGAATAATCAGTGATGGTACATATTTTATAAACTATTGGTCCTGATAAATTTGTATTGTGAGTGGGGGGAGGGTTGTTTGAAGAAATTAAGTAAATTGATTGATTGATGTTTTTTGGATTAGATATTTGATAATAATTGGGTTGAGTTTGTTATAGTGGATTTAATATAATGATATCCTTGAGATTTTCTTTATATTAAATTAAATAAACACACACTTCACAAGATAATTCTAATCGGAATATGCATGTGTTAAGGCTTTAATCAATGTATTTAGATAACTAGGGTTCTAATATCAATTAAAACTTGTTTATAGTAGTGTATTTATGTTTCCAATAATCTATGGAATCCATATGTTTAAAGAACATGACATTAATCCATGAAATATTAATTTCAACATAAATTATGATAACCTAAATAATACACAATGAGAAAAGGCCCTCAATCACATAATATCCCCAAATCCTGACTTTCTCCAATTGTAGATTTACTCTTACATTATGATAGATATTAATCTAGTTTATGATATTTTGGTTGATGAGTTAAAAATGAATGAAACAGAATGGGATATGATAAGAGTAGTACAGTGAACAAACACACACAAATGAGGAGAGTATTAATGAAAATAGACATTAGACAGAAATAAAAAGAAAAAAATGGAATGGTTTGAAACATGATTTAATATATATTAAGAATATTAATATTAAAAAACATATAGTGGATGAAAATCAGAAATATTGATCAAGAAATATGATTTAATATTTAAGTGAAATCAAAGAAAACGTAAATGAATATAATTGAAAAAAAACAAACAATAAATAAAAGTGGTGGAGAGGTATCTATGGTTGAAACAGGAAAATTCAATTCCTCCCAAGTCTTTGGAAAGGCTATATTCATGGAAAAAACCACATTAAGTGATGAAATTCCAACCCAATACAAGGAGAAGAGGGTAATGTATTTATACCTGAAAGAGGATCACTTTTTTCATTCCAAAAATTCCCCTCCACATAGCTCAATTATTTGGACATCCATATAGCAAAATCTCAAGATGGAATCTTTCTAAGGTTGTATATATTTAGGTGGATAGTCAGACTTAAAACCTTTTCCACCAATGGAATTTTTTAGCCCATGTTATGGATATTTTACAAATCAATTTCATTCTATCCATTTTTATTGAGTTTTTCCTTGTTCCAAATAGGAATTAATTTTAGGATAGGAATTTGACTTCAAATTCGTACAAATTCTTCTACAATTCCATCCACCTATATTTTTTATTTCACATTTTAAAATATCCACTTGATTTAAAGTCTATATCAAGAGAAATTTTATAGATTGTCTGCTAATTTTGAAATCTAGACTGAATGTTGGGATGGACATAAAAATAACATGTTGGGCCTCTTTTTCTCATAGTTATTCCTTAAATTTTTTATCCATGGTTTTTTGGATAATCACAATATAATTATAGAGTATAATAAAATTTGGTCTTCTGGATTGAGCCACTAAATTCAAGCATCCTTTTTGGTTTAGTTTCCCACAAATTTATTGGGCCTTCTTGTGTGGACCATATGAACCTTTAAATGGAAGCATTGGCCCAATATCCATTCTAATGATATGTTTGAAATTGAATAAGGTAATATAAAAAGAAATAATCACACAATTTTGATTAGTATGATGATAGTTACTATTTAAACATTAAACTAACTTGAATATGGAATAATTTAAACAATTTTCAAAAATTATATTTAATATTAAAACAATATTATTACATGCCAATTATCCACCTTTCATAGAAAATCAGTAAAGGGAGAAAATAAAAAGTTTTTAATAAATTAATAACATCAATCATCATAATTCTCAGGTTTTTAAAGTTCTATCAAAACCTATAATGAGGAAGATCATTATTAAATGGGAAAGCATCCTAAAAATTCTATAACTTGAAATAAGAACTATGCATGTTTAGTAACATTAGAATAAAAAATTGATTTAGTAAGTCTATAGATATATAAACAAAATTTGTTCTTTACACATATGGTCATTGAAAATATGGTAATTGGTCATATATCAATTGGGAATATTGAAATCATGAAATTTTAAAATATTACAACTCATAATGAAATAAAATATGATTTTAAAATATTTTAAATAAATAGTGATTTATGTGTTACATATAAATATTATTATTATTATTAAGATATGGTATGAATAATATATGAATCAAAATTAATCAATTTCATATTAACAGATTAGTAATATTAAAATTTAGCAAATGAATAATTTATTTTAATGGTTTTTGAAGCGTTTTTTGTATAAAATTAAAATTTCTCTTTTTCAAATATATTTTCCATTATGTGTTGAATATTTTATCCTAATACATTAAATTATGAACATAATAAAATAGTATTATACCTGAACTAATATATTAACATAAATAAAATTTCATATTAATTTGAAATAATAACAACATCACATAATGTCTAAAAATGTCATTTTTTATTAAAATAATATTATCATTATATTTTTTAATTCTATTATTAATATAAATATATATCATTTAAATTTTAATTATATTATATAAATATAATTTGAAATTTATAATGGACATATTATCTTAGGGAGAAAGTTTGGTATTTTTCTAAAACATTTGATTTTAAGTTGAAAATGCAATATATTATTTAAACTAATTTTGAAAATATATTCCATTATTGTAATATAATAAATAATTAGAAATTTAAGAAAATGTATTATTGAATGAATATTTATTATTTAATTTATATCATTTTTATTATAGTTTATAAACCTATATTTTATATTTTAAAACAGAAGAAAAATATTTCTCCAAATATATTTTAATTAATTACACATTGTTTATATTAAAATTAATTTTTAAAATATTCAAAAATAAAATCAAATAGAATGATTTTAATATTTTTAATATTAATGATCAAATTATGTGATGTGATAAATTTTATTTTCAAGTGCTGAAATAAACTTCCAAGTTAGATATTAGTTACCATGGAAAAAATTAGTTTTAAATGAATAATACTTTTAAAAATGTTGTGTACTTTTATATTAAATTAATTTACTACTAAATAAAAAAATAATATGAATTTATCATATATATATAAATTAATTTATAGGTTTATTAATGTCTAATTTTATTAAAAACACTTAAAAATTAAAATATCATTGTCTACATAAAATGGTTTTCTACACATTTTATGTTTAAATTTAAAATTTAATTTAATACTATTTAGAAGAATAATTCTGTTAATAGATAAAAAATTCAAACATATCACTTTTTAATTTGGTAAGATATTTCATTTAATATTTTTTTATAAAATTACTACCCTGATTTGTTTTTAACAAATATTAATAAGGGTAAAATATTTGAATAAAGTTTCAAAATATTTAATAAATAAGGATCAATTAAAACATCTCAATATACTTTCATGGTATAATGTTAAACCAACATATATCACCTACTATATATTAATCTAATTCAACAAACTCACCAAACTGAACTTGCACCCATGTTTTTCCATTCTCACCTCTTACCCAACTCTAGTTTTTCAAGTCAATGCCCCTCTTTATAAAAAGATAAACGGGTCTCACTACATCTTATTATATCATCCCTCTCTATCCCAAACAAATTGATCATAAATTTAGATTTCATATCTATCCCTATATCCCCTGTAATGTGTATCTACGGTTCTAAGGATTCATATATTTGATTAAATATATACTTATCAATGTTAGGGTTCTACACCTCCTACTTTTGATTAAATAAATTTTCAAAATACCTTTTGAAATACATGTTATTATAAATAAATAATTTTAGAATAAATCCATTATAATAAACATTTGGCACTATTATATAAGATACTACCCTTCTCTCATGGTAATCAAATTTCATTGTCCCTTATGTATAGTTGTCAGGTATCAAAAATCACTTAATTTTTTCACTTTTCTTTCCAATTCATTTTATTTTATTGTATTTTAACTCCTATTTAAACATTATTATTCATGAAAATTTTTATAATAATTCCCTTAATACCAATTTTATTTCTTATGAATGAAAAAAAACTTCTCACTCATTAAACCCATTTTATAATCCTTTTGTATACTCATTATGCTTTTGAAATCATTCCATGATTTTCCATGTTCATGTTAAAAATAAAAAACTCTAATATTATTTTGGTATATCCATTCAAATGAAGTTGATAAAAGGTTATGGATTTGAAAAAATTATAAAGTAGGTTAATAATATTCCAATGGAGCTTCGGGTGTATTTTACTATGTAGGGAATCAAGGTAAGGGTTTCTAACTAAATCTGCCTTCATAGAGGCATGATTTGATATTATGTACTAATAATCATTAGTATAGTGTAACTACGACCACCAAACATATTATATATTATATTATTTCAAATCTTGGATTCTTCATTTCCATTAATTCACTTTTTTGCGTTGGACTAGAATTGATATCATCCATAAAATATAATTGTTTTTCCTAATTAAATATTTGTTTTGAGAAATAATGTTTCACTTTATAATTTAATATTAATATCTTATAGAATAACCTATATTAATATTTGGAGATCATGTTTGATTCAAATATAAATTAGTAATGAATTCAATTACCTCTATAAAATCAAACATTTTTTGATAAATTTTCCAAAAAATCAATGATTGTTTCCCCTAATTCTCTGTATTTTTCCATTGACAAAAATGATTTTCATTTGTAAATGGGGATACAAATATATTTTCACCCATGTGAAATTATTATATATATTATCAATTAAAAAAAATATTTTTTGGAGAGTGTATTATTATTTCGGTTTCAAAACGGTTATTTAAAGATGTTCAAAAGTTTTTTTATCCTTTCAATATCAAAGTTTTTATCTTCCACTACACATTATTTTTATAACCATTATGTCTTTTCAAAGAATTTTTATTAATGATTATTTTTTATATTAATGTTTTGAATATTATTAACATCCCATTCTAAAAAAAGTAAATTCAATGTGTCTATATGTTATTATATTATTCTAAATACAAAAAAATTTCTCTAAAATATATATTTTGATTTCACCCACATTTTCTCTATATCTTGAAAAACTCTATTTTATTGGAAATTATTTTCAGAAAATATCATTCAAGGATATTGAATTTTATGGAAATTATCATCTAAATTCTTAAGTTACATTTTGGTGATATCATATTGATATATTGGGAAGACCACTTTTCGTTCCCATGGATTTTATTTTTATATTAAGGATTGAAATTATATGAATCACATCTGTATTTTTAGTGATTTGTGGGTTCTTAAATATCACTCAAATGAATTGGAAAAAATTTTGTATGATATGATAAAATTAAATGTTGTCTTATTGATGTGTTGGCAGAATTGTTCACAATTGTTTTGTGTGAAATAGATGATGGAAGCTATGTTCACACATATTTGGGAAAACTATTCAAGAAGATTTTTTCAAAATATTGTCATCAAAATATGATATCAGATACTTTATTCACAATAATTTATATTCTTATATTTTTTCCACTTATAAAAAATGTCCCATATTTCCAATCACAATAAAATATTTATGATATTAAATTTTTATAAGGTTTTCATCATTCTTATATTATAATTTAATGATTTTTTATTAATTTTATATTTATCTAAAACTATAGTTTTATGTTTTTTATTTTGTCAAATTTATCTTTTACATGATCGTTAATTCTAAATAGCGTTTTATGATTTTCACTTCTCTCAAGTGGATCATTTTATATGATAATTATCCATTTCTCACCATTTCCAATTTTTTGTATGACCATACATGTATGACTTGTTATCAAATTTTTCTTAATATCAGTCCATATTATTCCTTATTATGTTTCAAGTCCCTAGGTTATTAAGATGAATATAGATCACGAGATTCCAGGAATATGTTCTAGAAGATAAATGTTATAAATAAATGCATATAAGTATAGTATAATAATATATTTATATAGTTAATCTCCATGATACTAAACCCTTGGTCCTTGGGTTATACATATATTTGTGATATGTAATTTATACCATATAAAAATGATGTAAAATAATGTCTTGATGAGCCTAGATCTCTATAATTATGAATTTGTTTCATTATGTGATGGGTGGGACTGAAACTATATATCCTAAAAATACAAGGGATAAATCATTATTTATATTAAGATTATTATATTCTATATGAACTTGATTTTTTACTCACTATGTTAAACTAGGAATTGTTTATATTAAGACATGTTCACAATTTTATTTGTGGATCTAGTTTTATGTATATAATTAATTTAAGGGACATAATTACATGTCCTCAATATACTGAGTAGACTATTTTTATTTAAACATGTTAACAATGATATAATTTCTAATTTTTTCTTTTGCCTCATTTTTATATTGTACACTAAATTTAGGATCCATATCTCATGATAATGGATTAATGATTATACACATGACTTATTTTGGGATATAAGACTCATGGAATTACATGAGATTTATGTCATTGATTAATTATGTATAATTTTCATATGTTATGATCATCTTATTATACCCATTTAGTGATATTATATTCACATTATATCATTGACTTATATCTCAAATAATAATAGTTATTAAGAAATTGTGTACCCCCATTCATATATCTACACAACATATAGTTAACAAATAATTATATTATGTATAACAAACCTAGAAAGATAATATATTTGAAGCATTATATGTAATATGTTGAAGAAATTTATTAAAAATAATTTATTTATATATTACATCTCCATAGAATCTAAAAAATTAAAATCCAAGGTTTTCTATTATTATGATATTTATTGAATATTCAATTGAAAGGATTTAATATTTATTAAATAATTTCTTGAGTCACTATAGTTGGTATCAATGTTTTGTATAGTTATTTTTTATTAGTATTAGATTACTCAGTGACACCCTCTTAGAGAAGATTATGTATTGGAAAAAATACTAATGGATTAGAAATTTAAATATTATATGGTTTCATAGAAATTAAATCCTAGTTTTCATTAAAAAATGTGGGAGAAATATCTAGTGTAGATAACCCTTAGGGGAATAACCTTCAAAATCACAATTCGGTATTTAGTTGATACTTACATACTTTTCAAAACTGATTCCTAAATACTCTTCTGGAATGAAACTCCTGGGGGTGTCATTTTTTTAATAAACATTATATTTATAAAACATTATAATAAAATAGAGGATAAAACCAACGAAATATTATGATAAACCTAAGTGTAATAGGATATACATAATGTTTCATGGGTTGATAGGAAGGTGCTGTAACATAGGATATCTTAGGAAATATTTTAATTATTTTTTTATTTCTCAATCTAATTAATATTTACTAAAGATAAAACAATGATTTTTAGTATTAGTGAATTTTCTGAAATAGGTGGAATCATTTTGAAAATGAATGTGAAGAAAAATAATAGGTCCATCCTCATTGGAATCAAAATTCGAAGGGGACTGGAATACCAAAAAGATGTGGAAACGTTTTATCAACTCTCTCAAGATATGGATAATGGTGTGAATGATATTGAAAATCTAAACTAAATAGCACGGAGAAATATGCTAATGAGTATTTTATATGAAAATTAACACCGTCTATTTATGGATCTTCTAATCCACTAATTTTTAATAAATTTATTAATGAAATGAAAAATATAATTTTAAATCACAATTTCTCTGATCATGAGAGATTTCTATTAGAAATAAATTTTTTATACGGAGAAGCTTTTCAATGGTGGAATATTATCAAGAACATGAGGAATGAGGAATAATTAAACTCAATGTAATTAGAGTTGTTTAATAATGTACATTTCAATAATTACTTTATACAGAATATTTTTAAAAAATATTAGATGAAAATTCTTGAATTTAATTATAGGGGTGAGGAGTCCTTAAGTTCCAATAAATAACACATTATAGGAAATTCATGGTATTCTTATTGTTTTATCATGGGACTAGATTTTATTAATGATAACTTCTATAGTGTATTAAATCCAGCTTCTCAAGAGTAATTATCTATAATAGACCCTGGAATCATCAAATATATTATAGTATATCTAATAAAAAATAGACATGGAATCTAAATACTCATATTCTAAATGTTTTTAGATTAAATGGGAAGATGTAGTTTCAACAAAACTCCACTGGAATGACTAATGGAGGGAAGATGTTTCTGTAACCAATATTCCAAAAAATTTGGAAGAAGTACACAGTTAATTTATTCAAATGACCATGAATATGATTCCTATATGAGAGTCCATGTCATCAATATTTTGAATATTTAGAGGAGAAGAAAATACCATCCAATTCAAGAGAGGGTAATAAAACTCAATCTAATGTACTAGGAAAACATTAGTGCATAATATTTAAGGCGATTGGGAATTATAAAAATCAGTACCCAAATCTAATGGATAATGAGATCAATATGACTCTATATATTTTTATGTTAAAGGAAAAAGTGAAATCCTATTAAATCATTGCTACTAATTTTGGTATTGAAAATGAACTGGAGTATGATTCACTGAACATCCACTCACTAAATATGAGTTTAATAATCACTTCTTTTTCAAGTCCACCATTTTTATAATGTTTTTTATCAAAACATAAAATATCCACCCCCATTGAATAAATTTTAATTTATAAATACAAATCATTTAGTAGTGAAATAATTTCATATCATTAATATAACTCCCCTAAAATAAAATATTTTAGTAATTTTCATCCTTATAATGTTTTAATTCTCCATATTGTATAATATTGGGAGATATTGGCCATGGATTGGACATCTTACTTAGGCTACATAAACATTCAATGAAGGGATATATCATTGGATTATCTGAATCAACTAATAATATTCAATATGTGTGATGATAAATAACAAATTTCAATCGAAATTACTTAAATTATATAGGCTTTAATACTTATTCATATGCGGTATTTACCTCAAATGGTTAGGTATAATTCCAATATTGGATATGTAGAGGTATTATCTATTTAGTGAAAGTGGTGATATATACTAGCATAAAATAATAATGTAAAAATATATAAAAAATAGATTATTTGTTTCTAGAGATATGGTTGGAGTTGATCAAATATTTTTATCGTCCAATACCTTACCACTATGGGAAGGTAAATAAGGTGGCAGATGTGCCATGTCTAATATACCTTGATAGTTTTTCCATGATAAATATTTAATGAGATTCAATATTTTGGGACCTGTAGAGTATGGATCTTGAAAACCTTATACATGAAGAGAAATATTATCATATATATATTTTAGTGTTAAACCATTTATCTATGTAAATATTATGTAGGTGTAGGGGGGTGTATAACTATAGAATATGGAGAGAATTTTTCATCATCATCCTTGATTTTTAGGGAATGATAAGGTTCAAGAAGATAGTATGTGTCTCACAAATAATGGAATTTAGGAATAAATATTGGATAAAGATAATAGTTAGTCATTCTCTATTAATCCTATAATTATATATATATACACATATCTCAAATAATATTTCTCGTGGGACATTATGAAAAGTCATATTTCATCATATGTATATCAATGTGTAGTATGTTATAATGTAAACGATATGTGATAGAAGGATAAGGGGATGTTACATATATTTATCTAACTTAATGTAAAAAGGAAAAAAGACCATAGATTTTAACATAAGACTCCACAAAACATCTATTTTCTATATTTCTATTAGGGTTGTTTTCAATATTCGTATGAATTCAGCACATTTCATTCTAATTAGATATGATTTATTACTAAATAAAAATGTCAGGATATATATTAATAAAGTGGAAAGGATTCATTTAGTACCACAATCTATTTTATCTAATCTGGATTGAAGGTTTACGTAGAGGTTGTGGATCTGTCTTCAATAAGATTTGAATAAAGGGTTAATCTTTAATGATATGTTTCATCCATAAATGGATGGCCATTCTAGGAGAACCATTCAAACCATTGAAGATATATTAGGATATTTTAATATAGATTTAAATTTTGATAGGGATTGACACCACTCTTTGGTCTCGTTTTCATATAGAAATATCCTTCCATGAGCATTCATATAGATCATTATAAATCCTTTTGTGGAAGAAAGTGAAGAAGTACACTATATTAGAATAAAGTTGAAGAAGGAATGATATGGGGAAATGAGCTAGATAAAGAAATTCAGGATGAGGTTATTGTTATTATATTGCATATTAGGGTATCTTAGAGTCGACATAAAAGTTATATTGACAATTATTTGTGAGATAAACAATTAGAGGTAAGTGATGTGATTTTTTATGAATTTCATTATGGAATGTGGTTTTGATATTTAGAAATAATCACTTGTTGATCCCTAGATATATCATTACCTTCAATATTCATGATCGTATTTGGATGAATTCTGGTCAATTGTAAGTTAAAATACATTATTCCCAAGTTAAGGATGTGTTCTATGTATTAATTTTGAACAATTACATACTTGATACTTCACAAGAACCACCAGTTTATGATCTCTCTTATAAGGAAAAACTGGTGGAGATTCTAGATCAAATAGACAAATGGTTGTAGAATATGAAAACTCACCTAGTCAAGGATTTATGGTGGAATCATAAATTTTAGGGAACTATGTAGGAAACTAAGGATTTGATGAGGATGACATGTCCATAGTTATTTATTTTTAAGTGATAGAATATTGAAAGTGTAATTTAAATAATGGGGTAGAATATAATATCATGGAATTTTAGAATAAATTTGATCTTTAAAAATAAAATTTTACAACAGTATTTGAAATAAATGACCCTGACCATATGTGAATAATGATTAAAAATTATAAATTAAAGAATTATATATTATATTTACGTGATATATAATTTTTGAAAATATTTTCTTATTCACATATTAAATAATACTAATCCCAAAGAACTATTTTCAAAATATATATTCTTATAAGCACTCTATTTTTATATATATATTTTAATTAAAAACTATTAAATTTATTACATGTTTTAGAAATTATAGTATTCAGTTATAAAAATTGGATTAATTCATTATTAATTCGATATATCTTAAAATACATGTATTCAAAGGTAAAAAAGTGATGTTTTAAAAAACATGTTTTCTTAGTTAAATGTGTTTTTATTTTAAAAAGATAAATTAATAAATTTTAAGTAATTTATTTAATTAAATTTATATATAATATATTCAATAATATATTTTATCATTCATTTAATGGTTTTATATGATATAGATTAGATTAAATATAGTTTTATGCCTAAAAACTATCCAAAAAATGGTTTTTAGGGGTTTTGTACACAAATATTAAAATTAATTTTGTCTACATCTAAGAATTTAATCATCAAAATGGATTCCATAGTTTGAATAATTAAAATTTTTATTATGTTACATGGTAAAATTAATTTTTAACCATATGAATGGAAACCATTATACAAGTATCATTAGCACAGTAAAGTCTAAACGGGTTAATGATGAGGCATAATAAATATATAATGATAAAAATAACCTAAAACAGGTCAATTATATTTACCACAACCATAGTATACCATATTTAATGGTTACATTATCACATTGTAACTAGATTCAAGAAACCACATCCCAATGTATAGAATAGTCTGTTAGTCTTCATAACCTACATATATACATGAGAATCACATTACATTTTAAAAACATAAACTAAAAAAGTGTTTTATTTATAAAATACATTATTCCCTTTACAACACCCATGTACATCAATCAAAAACCAACTTCTACTATCATGGGGATAATAATAAAAAATAATAATAAGATAATCTATTTTTGACAATAAGGGTATGTATAAGGCCAAAGATGTTATGAATAAATAAGACTAATAAATATTAATATTTTAATAACTCAAACACATGGAATTTAAATAATAACTTCATCATAATATGGAAGGAATAAAGGATGATAAAATAAATCCATATAAATAATCATATGATCATGAAACTTATATATATATTATAACTAATAAAATAATCACTTGAACTTTAAAATTGATCTTTTAATGATGGAGTTAATAATGTTGGACATCATAAAAATACTATTAAGCCACATCATACGTATTTTCAAAAAAATTGGTCAAAACCCTTTTAATTTGGCCAACATATTTGTCTCATGAGACCTACTGATTCATTAAGGGAAATTTTAATTCTAGGGCCCACCCATTACATAATAATTCTAATTCATTTCTCATATGAAATGGGTTAAACATGATCAATATATTCTTTAATATAGAAAATATATCATATAAAATTTTAATGCATACCCAAATTTAAAAACATTATCATAAAACATCTAGATTATTATAGTTATTAAAAATAAAATTTTAGAATAACATTCAATCTGAGTATAAACTATCTAAATAAACTATAAATAATATAGAAATAAAACATATCCCTATTGTATCATAAGTATAATAAATTGTTTATCTCATTAATGAATATTAATAAAAAATATCACAAAATACATTCTTGAGGAAAACAGTCCTTTCTATCTTGTAAATTATTTTTAAAAATTAAAATTTCATAAAACACATTCCAAATAATTATCCTTAAATTAACCTTTTATAGTTGTACAAAAATCTTTAAAACATTTTGTGTTTATGAAATTTTAAAATTATATAGATGTTGTATAAGTTAAAAACATTCTATCCACATTGTTTTAAAAAGTGTAAAACTCCCCTCTTTTTAAAAATAAAAAAATGATTCTTTCCAATTTTTTTTCTCAAAATGATTTAAATTTGAAAAAAATAATATTATAATTATTTTTTATAATGTTAAAATCATTTTTGAAAACATTTAAAAAAAATAAGGATTTGGATGAAAAAAGGATTTTCAACTAAAGAGATAAATAAATTTGAATTTTTATAAATTAATATTCATAATAATTTATATAATAAAGAGAGGAAAATGTTACTATTATTTTAAAGTTTAATTAATAATAATATTACAAGAAAATATATTTTGTTTATGGTATAAATATCGAATAAATTTTCTAAGGGAGACATAAACATTAATAATATTAAACAATGATGTGATTATGAAGTAACCCTTTAGCACTTTGGTTGAGAATGATTCTAATGTACCATAAAATAAATTTAATCATATAAAAATTAAATAATATTTTCATAAATGTATTCCTGATATAAAATATCAATTTATTTGTATACACAGCATAAATTCTATATAAGTGGTTGATATGAAATACATCTCACAAAAGTATAAGTTATCTGAGAAACCCTTACGTCAAGCTCTACATCCTTAATATGTGTCTAAACCTCCATTATAATAAATATATGATTATTAATCATTAATTTATGAACCATTATCATATACATCATACCATTTATTATTTCTTTATATAATATTAATACCCATTTATCAATAATTGATTGTTAAAAAAACGTTATGGTGGTGATAATTGCTACATTTCTCATGTATGTTTTGGTTCAGTAGTATCAGTCCTATTACATTGATCATTATTAAATAATTTATATGAGGGTAACCATTATATAAATATATTATATATTCATTATATACATTTTTTTATAATTATCTATAAAATATATACATTGAAAACTCATTGTACTTTTCTTAAAGATAGTTCTTCATATATACACTTGAATGTTATACACAATTTATCTTAAAAGTTGGAATTAAATTAAGCTAAATAATATATAATTTTTTATAGATATGTTATGACTTTATATTAATTATATATATTGAATAAATTTATACTTATTATTTTTCATGTAAATAACTTGTGAAAAATTGGACACATCACTTTGTGAGGTGTTAGTCCATCAAGCCCACACGAGTCGGTAATTCATCGTACACAGAAGAAATGTTATTATTTTCCAATGGGATATAAGGTAATAATTTATTTGAGATATTATAAAATAATATGGTTTCTAATTCTATAAATTCCCAAAAAAATATTTTAAATCTATATTTTTGTCCATCCATGAAAGGTGGTGAAGTAAAATTAATTACATCATCTCGTAAGGTGATAGTCCATCGTACACATGGTTGACAATTTTGTTTCCCATTTAATGGAAGGGGATATGTATATAGTGTATTAAATTAAAAAATAGAATATAATTTTATGGATGAATCATTTTTTCTTATATTATCATGATAGATTTATATTTTATGTATTAAGAAGATTATATAAACTAAAGATGCTTGTTTAAGATCATTACATCTTCATCTGACAACTTCATTAGGTTTGAACCGAAATCCTTCTTAGGATGAAATTATTATCAAACAAAAGTACAATAATAATATTTGATAGAAATATGTATTTAATTTGGGATGTTATTTTCTATAAAAATAGTTTTTGGGAGTGTGAAGAGTACAGTTTAGGAGGTGGTCTATTATAAGTGGTGGACAGGACACAAATGGAAAATTTGAAATTAATAAAGTGAACCCACAATTTAAAAAAGAAATAATAAAAGAATATTATTAATTATCAATACATATAGGTTAGTAGTTTAAAATCATGACAGAAAATAGTAATTGGATAAGATGGTTGGTCAGTTTAACTCTATTCAATTATGTTTAATCCTCTAGTAAACCTATCTTCTCCAAAATCATGGTAATTAATTTTTAATAGTTCTCAATATTAAGAATGGAAAAAAATTAAGTTTGAATATTGTCTAAAAAATTAATAATGAAGATTAAAATTACAAAATAAATTTCATAAAATTCAACTCACGTAATTCAGAGAATTTAATTTCAAATTAAATTTTAAATTTTATAAGAAAACTACTTTATGAAGGAAAACATTCAAAATCTCAAAAAGATTTTATTTTAAAATTATAAATGGAGTTGATTACAATGAAAAAATAGAAAATAATTATTATATAATTGAATATAATTGAAATTAAAATTAATATAGAATTTAATTTAACTATTTAAAAATTTTAAAATTAAATTATATTATCTATAAAAAATGAATTTTTACTAGTCATAAAATATTTAATCTTTTTATAAAATTCTCAAAAAAAATCACTCTAGAATAATTTTTACATTATGATTTCATAATAAAGGTTAATTTGCTAAAATATAAATTCCTTTTAAATTATTTATTTAAATATTGACTAAACCACCTTTTAGAAAAATATAGTTTTTATTACTTGTTTACTTTTCTCTCGAATGGGTGTTATTTTGTTTCTAATCAAAAGAAAGTCGTTGAACTAATTTTTTTCATGTGTAAAAATTATAATTTTCATATTTTAGTTAATAATAGTCATAAAAACTAAATTAATATCTTCTATATAAAAATACTCTAAATTAAAATTCATTTAAATTCATGGTTACTTCATCCACTTGACATCAAATAGATTGAATTTTTTATATATAAATTCTTTATAATGTCACTTGGTGTAACATTATCATAGGAATATGGTGTTGAATTTTTTTATGTTATTGGAAATCCTATTGATTTAATGAAATATTGGGTTCTTACATTCTACCAACCTAAAATAAATTTCATCTTCAAAATTTAATCTTTATCTCAGAAATCATGGGTTTGAAAATTGGAAATATCTATGTTAGAAACCCAAATCTTAAAAAGGGTCAATAAAAAATTCATTTGATAAGATTCAAAAGTAATTATGAAGGTAATCTAGAATAATAAATTACTAGGCTAACATGTTGGAAAAATATTGACTGGTTATGAATACATGGACACGGTAGAAATGTGTAAATAATTATGGAGATTGATTGAGATCATAAATAATAATAAAGTGTATGATCTGTAAAATTTAATGACAACAAATCCATAAACATGTGCTGATTAAAAGTGAAATTTTATTCATTATAATTTAAGGTACTATGATATCATTTTTTATTAAATATAAATTTTCAAGTTTATTGTAACGCCATTAAATTATTAATTTTATATGTAAGAAAATATTCTTAATTGATATCTTTATATATCATAGTCATAGTTTTAACATTTTGGTTGTTCTTTTATCCTTTGTGAATTTCATTCTTTCTCCATGAAATGAGTACCCATAAATAATTTTTTTTATTTAAGCTCTAAAATTATCAATTAATGGATTATAAAAATAAAGAATATTCATTCTTATTATCTATAGAAATCATCCTAGAAACAAATGATTACTGTGAGTCATTAAATAATACATTAATTTCTAAAACATAAGAAATAACCCAATAGTCCAAAGTATTCTGGTTCACAAATTGCTAACATTACGACTCTTCCAAGACATGTCTATCCAAATTAGAAGTCCCAAAATTTATAAGGAAGGTCATTATATTTGAAAAATGAAATTATTATTAGATTAATCTAACAACATAATGTATATATTGATATCACATAAAACATTTATTAATATCTTAATCATATTAAAACATTATTAAAAACATGAATTTTTCTAAATTACTTAAATCAAACTAAATATTGTTTAAAATAATCAATAAATCATATTACTTTATAAACTCCATCAACAAAAACATAAAACACTATGTCAACAAGTCAATAATTAGTTTCAAGGTCATCAGTACTTTCCAATTTATTTTATCCATATTAATATTTTTCCATAATAGATAATTTTATATCAACCTCAATAAACTATATTAATTACTACCATCCATAAATAATGTGTTTTATAAAAAGATAAACTTTACACTTTATGAATTTTCAAGTTCATCAACATCATTCAACATATGTATTATAATCCTTATAGAAAAACTATTGTAGTACAATCCTTATATGATTTATAATTATTATAAAGAGACTATAATAGATAACATTATTCAAAAAATACTTATTTATTACATATTCAAAATCACATAAATCATTCCACTTTCTCTATAGTTATATAACAATCATTTCATTGACCCCTTAGTATATTATTCGTTATATTCATCTAAGTCTAGGGACATTAATTGATGTTGTATCGTGTCTCCTTGTATTTTAAGAATTGATCATTGGAAACTTGTTTTTTTCTCTTGAAATAAAGAGCATGGTGGTATTTATATCCATATTTATATCTAATTACATTTACTATTAGTAATAGACTATGTTTTTTATTCCTTACGCATCACATGTCAAGAAATCCTTCTTTGCCTTCTCCTCGTTATCTGTTTTTTTCACATCCATCTTGATTTTCACATTCTTACCTTTGAATCCCTTAGATTATTAGAATTATTTCATTGTCTTGAAAGAAAATGATACAATATACTCATATGATGACAATTTTTTAGAGAATATCACCCTTAAAAATATTATCTTAATACCATTATAGATTTATTTTATATTTATCTTTGGAATATGTTCATAGTTTTTAGGGATTTCCAACCTTGTAAATTTTTTATTTATACATAGCTACATTTTCCCTTCCTTTTATCATAGAAAAGTTAATTTTCACTCCAATTCCACTCATTTCTTTCGAGGAAAATACTTTTCTAATAGAAGTTATTTATAATTATTTTCTTCCATTCTTGTTATTTCCTCATAATCATTATCTTATGAACAAATGGCCACTATTAATCTGCATCTTCTGATAGATAGAAAATTGTTAAAAAACATTATCCCTTTCATTACATCATAGTGTGATAGATATATTCCCTAAATAACATATCCATTAAATATGTAAAAATGGATTTTTAGTCCCATTAAAGGATGTGGATTTTTGATCTATGAAGTAGTTTGAAATTTCCAAACAGTGTGTTGGATTAGTAGGCCACTCGGTATGAGAAAGGTCATCACTCATAATCGGATTTATCTTCCACAATGTAGTTATAATTTGATTATTACAAGTTTTATATCATAATTAAGCTTCAATATCATTATTACGATATAAATCACTATTGTTGACCTCACCTATTTTGATAATCTCAATCATGTATTCATATGTGTTGAAAATCCCAATTATGTTTTCATTCTCTATGATATTTTTAAGTATCATTGATCTATACTTTAATTCTTTCAAATCTGTGATCAAACTAATAAAATAGTCTTTGGAATATTTTAATCCTCATTTATCCATGTTCATACAAGTTATAAATTGATTCTAACACAATTGGATGTGTTCTGCATAAAACAGATAAGTAATCTGACTATAGCTACTGATAAAGAGCTACCGGTACCCAGTCTACCGATAGACTTAGTCTACTGACAGACAGAGTCACCAATATACATAACACAGAGCTACCGATGTGCTTATAAATGTAAGCTACTGACATACAGACAGCTACCGATACAAACATAGAGCTACTGGTGTAAGTATAAATAGCTACCGATGGAATAAGAGTCACTGATGGATGAAGCTACTGACAGACTCACAGCTACCGACGCATGGAGCTACCGACGCATAGAGCTACCGACGCATGGAGCTACCGACGCATGGAGCTACCGACGCATGGAGCTACCGACGCATGGAGCTACCGACGCATGGAGCTACCGATAAACAAAGTCACCGATACAAGCATATACCAACCGACGCATAGAGCCACCGATAGAGTCAGAAACTAATGAAATTGAGCTACCGATGTCCAAGATACCGATGCTGATTACCTACCGATCACTCAACTCACTGTTTGAATTTCTTTATTTCCTATATTTAATCTATCCAACGGTCATATCGTGTACATTTTAATGATTTGTCAAATATCTGATAAAAGTTGTCGGATGTCAGGAACCCGTACCTCGTACCTGCAGAAAGGAAATCATTTCTGTCTCCTGTTGCCCGTGATATAAATACGAGAAGACTACGCTGCCCAACCAAGTAGAGTGTGGTGGATGGAATATACCAGAAACACACGAATGAGAAGAATCAAGAAGAGAAAAACTAGTTCCATCAAGAACACAGAGAAGCTCATAGACAATCAAGCATACTCGAGAAGTGTTCTATGCATATAAGAAGAACGCTGAAGAACTTCAACCACTACATTTTCACTGTCTATGAACCTGGAGCATACGACACTCTGTTTCTAAAACAGAAACGAGAAGAGGACTCAGATTCACTTCTGATTGAATCCAAAGGAGTCCAGAGCTACACTGAAATCACCAGAACCATTTCTAAACTCTACATCTCTTGTTCTGTGATTTATTATTATACTTTTCGAGCAGTGTGTTTTATCTGCTGTATCTAATACATACACTATCTCTTGTGTTTAAACTGAAGGATTTGAAAATCCTTACCATATTCTTTCATTCCTTCTTTCCCACGAATAACAGTGGTAGAGGTCGTGTGTGACCTGGACAGCTGGTTACTGTTGTATTGTTTCCCACGAATAACAGTGGTAGAGGTCTTGGACCTGGACAGTTGTAAACTGTTGAACCCGATCCAGGGTGTGGATCATTTTTATATAAACTTTTGAGAGGACTAAGTCTCAGCTTGAGACTGAACCTCTTGGTTACATTTGTTGTACCATCTCTTTCAAAGTTTTATTCCGCTGCTAATCACTTTAAAACCAATACTGTTTTTAAATTCACTTTGATAATTAAATTAGCAAGTGTTTATGTTAAGTGTAGATTAGTAAGTTAGTTTCAAAAGATAATCACACACTCATGTATTGATTAACTGGGAATTAATCAATCCCTTGAGAATCTAACATAACATCTACTTTAATATAAATTCACTACAGTTTAATTTATTATTTTATTTGGGGGTCTTTAAGACAGTGTTTTTAAATACAAAAATTTTAATTGGTACTCAATTCACCCCCCTCTTGAGTAAACCACTCCGACCAACACTTGGTATCAGAGGGTCAAAAATACTCTCTAAAAGTGCTCTGCTTTTGAACTGTGATTTTAGTTGTATTTTAATGTTCTTAAAATTTCTGTTATATCTAAATTTTTAACTCTTTAAAATTTTCTCATCATGGACAATAGACTTGAGGGTGATACTACTAACCGGACACCTTTCTTCAATGGAACTAATTATGCTGAGTGGAAACTGAAAATGAAAATTCATCTAGAAAGCATAGGTTTTGATATTTGGACTGCTATTGAATCAGAATACAAAATTCCCACTACTGCTAGATCTACTTGGGATGAACCTATAAAGACTGCTTACAATAACAACTGTAAATCCTTGAATGCCTTGTACTGTGCTCTAGGAGATGAAGAGTTTAATATAATTTCTTCTTGTAAAACTGCATATGAAATTTGGGATACCTTAGCTGTTTCTCATGAAGGAACAACGAATGTTAAAGAAATGAGATTGAACACTTATACTATCAAGTATGATAATTTTAAAATGAATCCTGACGAACCCATTTCTGACATGTATCTCAGGTTCAATGAAATTGTCAATACAATGATCTCGCTGAGAAAGGATGTCTCATCAAAGGAACAAATTATGAGAATTTTGAGATGTCTACCTGATAGATGGAGAGGCACATCTGTCTCAATCAGAGAATCATGTGACATTGCTGCTCTACCTGTCAAGGAACTAATTGGAAAGCTGATGATGTATGAAGAAGAGCATAAAGTGAATAAGGAAGAAGAAAATGGACCTCCAAGAAAATTTATCGCTTTCAAATCTTCATCTTCAAAGAATAAGGACAAAGAAAAGCTTCAAGCTGTAGTTGAAAGTTCAAGCTGTGAAGACAGTGAAAGTGATTCTGACAGTGATGCTGAGATGGCTCACATTGCTAGAAGATTTAAGAAATTTTATAGGAAAAAGAAGTTCTTCAGAAAAAAAAATTATAAGGGTAAGTATGATCACCAAGGTAAATGGAAAAAGGATTGGAAGAAGAATGACAAATCAGATGATGTTGTTTGCTATGAGTGCAAGAGAAAAGGACACATTAAAGCCGACTGTCCAAAGCTGAAGTATAAAAAGAAATATGAATATAAGGACAATAAGTTTAAGAAAGCCATGAAGGCTACTTGGAGTGCTTCTGAGGATAGCTCTACTGAATCTGAAAGCTCTGAAACTGAACACAAAAATAAGGCAAACATGTGCTTTATGACAAACACTTCTCAGGTAACTGCTGAAACTCCTGCATTAAATTATTATTACTCTGGAGATAATGCAGAATATGATTCTGATTCTGGAACAATGTCTAAAAATGAATTGTTTGAGTACTGTGATATGCTGGAAGAGACATTTAATGAACATAAGGATAAGTACAAGTCATTAAAGAAACAGAATGCTCTTACCACTACAGTTAAAACCGAACTCACTATTGAAAAAGAGAAAAATGCTCAACTGTTAAAAGAAAACACTGAACTGAAACTATCCAATGAGCAACTCAAGAAAGACTTAGAGAAGTTCACCAATGGTAAAAATACACTAACACAGATGCTAGGAAAGTAAATAGCACCTAAATATACTACTGGTATAGGATACCAACTTGGACAAAGGATAATTGCCAAAAATAGATTCATTTCTAAATCTGAACAGAATGAAGGTAATTCTGGAACATCATATGCTTCAACCAGTTATATACATAGCTATGGATCTAATAAAGTTAATCTTTCAAAGAATTTCAATTCTACAAATTATATGTGACCCATTAGACATATATGGGTACCTAAAGTGTTATTGGCTAACCTGTCTGGACCCAAGAAAATCTGGGTACCAAAATCATTTCCCATCTGAATCTGTTTTGTAGGGAACTTCCTTAAAGAGCTCCTGTAAAGAGACCTGGTATTTGGACAGTGGATGTTCAAGACATATGTCAGGAGACTTCTCTTGTTTTAAGAGTTTAATAAAAGTTGATGGAGGCTTTGTCACATTTGGTGATAATTCAAGAGGAAGAATCATCTTCCTAGGCCAGATTGGTAACACTGTATCAATTCTGATTTCTAAAGTTTTATTTGTTGATGGCCTTAAATACAATTTATTAAGTATTTCTCAGTTATGTGATGATGGTTTTCATGTTAAATTTGAAAATGATTCCTGCAAAGTTTTTAATTCTAAGAATGTTTTGGTATTTTCTGCCTTAAGAAATGAAAATGTTTATGCTGTTAATCTGAATTCTTTAGCTAAGAAGAATATTACTTTTTTGAATGCTTTTCATAAAGAATCTTGGCTATGGCATAGAAGATTGGGACATTTCAACATTCACTCACTTAGAAAACTCTCTAGAAAAAACCTAGTTAGAGACCTACCAAAATTGGAATTCCCAAATGATAGAGTGTGTAACCCCTGTCAAAAGGGAAAACAACACAAAGTTTCTTTTAAATCAAAGAAAGAAGTTTCGACTTCTCAACCACTTGAATTGGTTCACATGGATTTGTTTGGACCATCAAGAGTTTCTAGTTTAAATGGGAAGCACTATGTTTATGTTCTTGTAGATGAATTTTCTAGATATACTTGGGTATATTTTCTAGCTCACAAAAGTGAAGCCTGTTCTTCTTTTGTTAAATACTCTAAATCTGTAGAGAACCTTAGTGGACTTAAGATTAAAACTTTGAGAAGTGATCATGGTCGTGAGTTTGAAAATCAAGATTTTGAATCTTATTGCTCACACAATGGCTATACTCATAACTTTTCTGCCCCTAGAACACCCCAACAGAATGGTGTAGTAGAAAAACGAAACCGAACCCTTCAAGAAATTGCTAGAACCATGCTCAATGAATATGACCTGCCTATTTATTTTTGGGCTGAAGCTGTAAATACAGCTTTTTATGTCATTAATAGAGTCTTAATTAGACCTGTTCTTAAGAAAACCCCTTATGAATTGTGGAACAATAGAAAGCCTAAGGTTAATTACTTTAAAGTTTTTGGTTGCAAAGTATTTATTCTGAATACTAAAGATAATCTGGATAAGTTTGCTTCCAAAAGTGATGAAGGAATTTTTCTGGGTTACTCTATTTCAAGTAAAGCCTATAGAGTATCCAATAAGAAAACTAAATGTGTGGAATAATCTGTTCACATCAGGTATGATGAAACTGATCCACATGAGTCTAAAACCTCTCTTGAAAATATTGAAGAAGACTTATCTGTTCCGGACATTAATGATAAATCTAAAGAACCTGTTATCATAACATCCTGTTCTGGACTTTTTCCAGAATCTGCTTCTGTTGAACCCGAACCTATAGATGAACCTGAAATTTCTAGTCCAACCTTTACCAGATCAACGAGGATTCTAAAGAATCATCCCTTAGAAGCTGTTGTTGGTAATCTTGATAGAGGAACACAAACTAGAGCTTCTCTAAGAAACCAGGTTGAACATCAAGCATTTCTTTCACAGCTAGAACCCAAAAATATCAATGATGCTATCAATGATGAATTCTGGGTAATAGCTATGCATGAAGAATTAAATAAGTTTGAAAGAAACAAAGTCTGGGAATTAGTTGACAGACCTAAGGACACTTTGACAATAGGCACAAAATGGGTTTTTAGAAATAAAGTAGATGAATCTGGAAATATAGTTAGAAACAAAGCTAGACTAGTTGCACAAGGATATAGTCAAGAAGAAGGTATATACTATGAGGAAACTTTTGCACCTGTAGCTAGACTAGAAGCCATTAGGATCTTACTTGCATATGCTGCACAGATGGATTTCAAGTTATATCAAATGGATGTGAAAAGTGCATTTTTAAATGGTTTTATAATTGAAGATGTTTTTGTAGAACAACCACCTGGATTTACTAACCCCCATTTTCCAAATCAAGTTTTTAAACTTTCTAAAGCTTTGTATGGTTTAAAACAAGCTCCAAGAGCTTGGTATGATAGACTTAGCAATTTCCTTATCTCAAATGGTTTTACTAAAGGGATTGCTGATCCAACTCTTTTCATTAAAAGAATTTCTAAAGATGTTTTAGTTGTACAAATATATGTTGATGATATTATTTTTGGATCTTCTAAACACTCTTTATGTACTGATTTTTCAAAAAGTATGCAAAATGAATTTGAAATGAGCGTAATGGGAGAACTTAAGTACTTTCTTGGATTTCAAGTATTTCAAAATGAAAATGGTATTATTTTGAATCAAAGTAAATATACAAAGGATCTTTTAAAACGTTTTGGTCTGGATAGTATCAAGGAAAGTGAAACTCCTATGAGTACTACCTGTAAATTGGACGCAGATGAAACTTGGAAACCGGTTGATCAAACAAATTACAGAGGTATGATTGGTAGTTTACTTTATCTTACTGCTAGTCGACCTGATATTATGTTTAGTGTGTGTATGTGTGCTAGATTTCAAGCTAATCCAAAAGAATCTCATTTGCTTGCTATTAAAAGAATTTTTAAATATCTCAAACACACGGTTAACTTAGGTTTGTTTTACCCAAAAGGACAATCCTTTGAGTTAATGAGTTATTCAGATGCTGACTTTGCTGGTTGTAAGTTAGATAGAAAAATCACATCAGGAACGTGTCATTTGCTTGGAAAATCTTTAGTTTCTTAGTGTTGTAAGAAACAGAACTCAGTTGCATTATCTACTGCCAAAGCAGAATATATAGCTGCTGGTAGTTGCTGTGCACAAATTCTGTGGATGAAACACACTCATTTGGACTATGGATATGTTTTTAAACTTGTTTCAATCAACTGTGATAACACCAGTGCAATAAACATCTCTAAGAATCATGTATCTCACTCTAGAACCAAACACATAGATGTAAGACACCATTTCCTAAGATATCACTATCAAAAAGGTGATATTTCTCTTGAATTTATTGGCACTGAACATCAATTGGCTGATATTTTCACTAAACCTTTAAGTTCGGATAGGCTAAGATACATAAGACACGAATTGGGAATGTTTAATCACAACGGATGTGAAAATCTTCACCGATGTGAATATCCTCACTGATGTGAAATTCTCACCGATGTACAATTCTCACCGATTTTTTTTTCTTTCTCACTGATGATTAACTCACACCGATGCAATGTTTTTTTTTAAAAAAAAACATCTGTCTGCCTCCAAGAATATGAATCGCTTTATTCTATTTTATCTTACTCTATTTTAGTCGTTTATTTGGAATTCCTAAATGATAAAACTAAGCCTAAGACACTTCCTACCTCACCGAGCTCAAAATCTCTCACCTTTGAACCTTAGCTCCCAAATCGGCCAAGAACCCTAAACCCGCAATGGAAAAAACTAAGCTTCCTACCATCAGAGATGAATGTGTAGAACCAAAAGCTAAGAAGCAGAAGACACAGCATAAAGCCAGTGTTAGTGAAGTCAGAACTAGATCGGGAAAGCGACCAGTGAATCCTCACTTGCAGAATAGAGACATAGTAATCGAGAAGGAACTGTGCGTGGAATGGCTACTGCCTAGCAAATCGTTAGTACTCGAGATTCTGGAGGACCATAAATGGGTGGATTGTTTCTCGAATAACAATGGCCCATACTACCCGAAGTTGGTAAAACAGTTCTACGAGTTTGTAAGCTTTGAGAAGTCTGAAAATGAGAATCGGGTAAGCTCTTTTTTAAATGGAAAAGATATGTCTTTTTCTTCAGTAGAGTGGGCTGAGTGTTTAAAAGTACCACATGAAGGTGTCTCTGGGTACGTATCAAGAGCAATGCCACCTAGCAGTGACATCTTTGATTATGAAACCGCCTTAAAAGAGCTGACCGGTAATGGGAATCAAAGGCAAGTGGTTGCTGCTGAAATGGATGGAGAGAATCGACTGCTCTTCAAGTTTGTTCAGCATGTGTTGATACCGAGGCGAGGAGATTTTTCAAATATGAGATATCAAGATATCCATCTTCTTCATTTGCTAAGACATGGTGTGAAAATCAATCTGTGAAGATTGTTAATGCTTCAAATGGAAGACATGATTAGCCCAAAGTCAAAGACTAATGCTTTATTCTTTGCCAAGCTGATTTCAGTAATGATAAAAGTGAAAGGAATAGCTGAGTCTCAGGATGAGGCAGTTGTAGTCAGGAATAATTTATGCATCACCTCGACTGTTTGTAAGTACATGAAAATTAACTGGAACCCATGGAAGGGATAATGGGTCAGTGATGATCAGAAGATATATGATAGGTTTAATCCTGTGGATCATCCCTCAAGACCAAAGGATAAGAGAGATCCGAGTCTGAGACCTGATGAAGAGGAACCTGTTTATAGTAATGAAACAGAAGAAGAAGAAGAAACTCCCATGGATGTTGGAGGAGATCCAGACTTGCCCCCAAGTCCTGTTGCAGAATTGATTTATTCTAGGAAAGGAAAGGTAGAGGAAATTTTGTCTACGTATGAGGAAGACCAGTCTGTGCCTCACCAAGAAGAAGAGGAAAAGAAGAATGTATCTGAATCGTCTGTTTCTGGTAGTTTAAGTATGATTCCTTTGATTGGAAGCTCAGCTATGCTGACTGCTGAAGTAGAAAGAGATACAGAAGAAGCTGTACCTGTATCAGAAGATCTTCTAGATGCTGCACCGATGGAACTTGTAGTAGAAGATTCTGATGAAGAGAATCCAGCAATAAATGCTGTTGTGATACATGAGAATGCACCCATTAAGGGGGAGCATCAATCTGTTCTTGGAAATGTTACAGTAGCTGTTGAGTTTGGAGACTGGGTAGAAGACCCAGGGTTTATAGTCTGTGGATTGGATTATCCGAATTCTGATAATGAGATGTCTGTGAATAGACCGAAGACCAATTATGATCTTGCTTCTGAGTTGGATTATCCGGATTCCGATAATGTGGTCAGATTTTATGATCTGAATAAGCTGTAAGAGGACCTCAAATCCAGTTTTGTTGAAGAAGTGAAGTTAATGGAAACCTTCCTTTCATCCTCAATTCAATCAGTAATGACTGATTCTGTAGAACGTTTGGCCTCAGTAAAGGGATCTTCTGCAGTTATCCCTAATGATTTTGTCTCTAAATCTGATCTTGAATCCATGAAGAATGAGCTGAAAGAATCATTCAATGTATCAGTTGCTGAGATGAAGAAAAGAAGTGATGAATAAATGAAAATGTTTGAGAGATCCTTCGAGCTCTCTC
The DNA here is from genome assembly GCA_963277665.1 of Viscum album. Taxonomy (NCBI): domain Eukaryota; kingdom Viridiplantae; phylum Streptophyta; class Magnoliopsida; order Santalales; family Viscaceae; genus Viscum; species Viscum album. Next base: position 1,623,831,036 of record OY728129.1, read on the forward strand.
TGGCTTGTAATTTATCTTCTTTTGTGTCTGAGCTTATGGAAGAAGTGAAAGTGTGATAGACTCAGTCTTCTAGAATCGAAGCAGATCTTGAAGCTCTCAAGACATCAGTTGCTGCTTTGGATTCCTATATGAGCTCCAAGTCTCAAGCTGACAAGGACCTAGCTTATGTGAAGAGTGTAGTAAGCCAGTTTGTCTCGGTGTTTGAAAGTTTCAAAACCTCAGTGAAGGATCACGTTCAATTACAGGACTCTCATGTTCAAAGCCTAATCAGTGGTTTGTCTAAGAGTTTCAAAGAAACTGTTTCCTTCTCTCTTGGCCCTCTCACATCCAAACTATTTATTGACCTGAATCTAGTTCGAGCAATGTTGAAGGAGGATATTGGTTCTATTTCAACTAGTGGCTTTGTGGACTCATCAGAGTTGAGCCGAGTGGTGATTTCTACAAGAGATTCTGCTAGAGAAATAATGAAGATTGTTCAAGATTATATGAGAGAAGCCTCTACCTCTCAAGATGCCATAAAGAGCAAAGTGGACTACTACTTCACCCGAATTTTCACCAAGCATCAACTCGATCACCACTTCAAGCTGATGTTGGAAAACATGAAGCTACCTCCAGTAACTCAAGCTTTTAGAGAACAAGTGAGCAAACTAAGACAATTGACTCCTGCCTTGGAGAAATTCATGGAGAACAAAGATGATTTCATCTCTGCTATGGAAAGAGGAGGAGGAATTATTTTGGATTTTAGAAATCTGTTGCTTCCCTTCTTGCATGTTGATGCCAGACCAGTCATCGTACCTCCTGCTTTGCCTACTTCTGCCTCAGCTGCTTCCACAGTCCAGCTGACTCCTGCTCAAGCTATTCGAAGCCTCACACCAATGATCACCCAAAGATCTTCAACCTACAGGCCTGACTCTGTGTCAGTGGCTCAGCCTCCTTTGATCTTTTCTGGCATTCCAAAACCTTCACCTGCATCCTCACCACCCGAGCCTTCTTCTAATCCCAAAGGAAAATCTCACGTTGAAGATGTGGATTGATCCAGTGGCCATGATTTTTGATAGGAATTCATTTGTATTCTGTTTCTGTACTTTCTGACTGCTCTAATACATAAGAACTCCTTTTACTTCTCATGTTTTATTTGTCTCCTATATATATATATATGCTTTCCCACTTTTTGATTATCACAAAGGGGGAGAACAATACGAGAAAGAAATATTTTCAATGGAGCAAAATAATGAATAAGGGGAGAAACATTACCTTCTTTTCAATTTTATCTCAGATATTATTGTGTTTCTTTTTACCTTCGGTACCTTATGATTGTTACCTCTGATAACTTATGTCTATATCATACTATTTCTATTATCTCTGATGCTGTTTTCTCTGAGAAAATTAAATTCAACATTATACTCTTTACTATTATATTTTCACTATGTTAAATGCCCATATCATAAATTGTGATTATCAAAAAGGAGGAGATTGTTGACCTCACCTGTTTTGATAATCTCAATCATGTATTCATATGTGTTGAAAATCCCAATTATGTTTTCATTCTCTATGATATTTTTAAGTATCATTGATCTAAACTTTAATTCTTTCAAATCTGTGATCAAACCAATAAAATAGTCTTTGGAATATGTTAATCCTCATTTATCCATGTTCATACAAGTTATAAATTGATTCTAACACAATCAGATGTGTTCTGCATAAAACAGATAAGTAATCTGACTATAGCTACTGATAAAGAGCTACCGGTACCCAGTCTACCGATAGACTTAGTCTACCGACAGACAGAGTCACCGATATACTTAACACAGAGCTACTGATGTGCTTATAAATGTAAGCTACTGACTTACAGACAGCTACCAATACAAACATAGAGCTACCAGTGTAAGTATAAATAGCTACCGATGGAATAAGAGTCACCGATGGACGAAGCTACTGACAGACTCACAGCTACCGACACATGGAGCTACCGACGCATGGAGCTACCGACGCATGGAGCTACCGACGCATGGAGCTACCGACGCATGGAGCTACCGACGCATGGAGCTACCGACGCATGGAGCTACCGACGCATGGAGCTACCGACGCATGGAGCTACCGACGCATGGAGCTACCGACACATGGAGCTACCGATAAACAAAGTCACCGATACAAGCATATACCAACCGACGCATAGAGCCACCGATAGAGTCAGCAACTAATGAAATTGAGCTACCGATGTCCAAGATACCGATGTTTATTACCTACCGATCACTCGACTCAATGGTTGAATTTCTTTATTTCCTATATTTAATCTATCCAACGGTCATATCGTGTACATTTTAATGATTTGTCAAATATCTGATAAAAGTTGTCGGATTTCAGGACCCTGTACCTCGTACCTGCAGAAAGGAAATCTTTTCTACCTCCTGTTGCCCGTGATATAAATACGAGAAGACTACGCTGCCCAACCATGTAGAGTGTGGTGGATGGAATATACCAGAAACACACGAACGAGAAGAATGAAGAAGAGAAAAACTAGTTCCATCAAGAACACCAAGAATCTCATAGACAATCAAGCATACTCGAGAAGTGTTCTGTGCATATAAGAAGAACACTGAAGAACTTCAACCACTACATTTTCACTGTCTATGAACCTGGAGCATACGACACTCTGTTTCTCAAACAGAAACGAGAAGAGGACTCAGATTCACTTCTGATCGAATCCAAAGGAGTCCAGAGCTACACTGAAATCACCAGAACCATTTCTAAACTCTACATCTCTTGTTCTGTGATTTATTATTATACTTTTCGAGCAGTGTGTGTTATCTTCTGTATCTAACACATACACTGTCTCCTGTGCTTAAACTGAAGGAGTTTAAAATCCTTACCAAATTCTTGCATTCCTTCTTTCCCACGAATAACAGTGGTAGAGGTCGTGTGTGACCTGGACAGCTGGTTGCTGTTGTATTTTTTCCCACGAATAACAGTGGTAGAGGTCTTGGACCTGGACAGTTGTAAACTGTTAAACCCCGATCCAGGGTGTGGATCATTTTTATATAAACTTTTGAGAGGACTAAGTCTCGGCTTGAGACTGAACCTCTTGGTTACATTTGTTGTGCCATCTCTTTCATAGTTTTATTCCGCTGCTAATCACTTTAAAACCAATACTGTTTTTAAAGTCACTTTGATAATTAAATTAGCAAGTGTTTATGTTAAGTGTAGATTAGTAAGTTAGTTTCAAAAGATAATCACACACTCCTGTATTGATTAACTGGGAATTAATCAATCCCTTGAGAATCTAACAGAACCTCTACTTTAATATAAATTCACTACAGTTTAATTTATTATTTTATTTGGGGGTCTTTAAGACAGTGTTTTTAAATATATAAATTTTAATTGGTACTCAATTCACCCCCCTCTTGAGTAAACCACTCCAACCAATAGTTGGTATCAGAGGATCGAAAATACTCTCTAAAAGTACTCTGCTTTTGAACTGTGATTTTAGTTGTATTTTAAAGTTCTTAAAATTTCTGTTATATCTAAATTTTTATCTCTTTAATATTTTCTCATCATGGACAATAGACTTGAGGGTGATGCTACTAACCGGCCACCTTTCTTCAATGGAACTAATTATGATCAGTGGAAACTGAAAATGAAAATTCATCTAAAAAGCATAGGTTTTGATATTTGGACTGCTATTGAATCAGAATACAAAATTCCTACTACTGCTAGATCTACTTGGGATGAACCTATAAAGACTGCTTACAATAACAACTGTAAAGCTATGAATGCCTTGTACTGTGCTCTAGGAGATGAAGAGTTTAATAGAATTTCTTCTTGTAAAACTGCATATGAAATTTGGGATACCATAGCTGTTTCTCATGAAGGAACAACGAATGTTAAATAAATGAGATTGAACACATATACTATCAAGTATGATAATTTTAAAATGAAGCCTAATGAACCCATTTCTGACATGTATCTCAGGTTCAATGAAATTTTCAATACAATGATCTCGCTGGGAAAGGATGTCTCATCGAAGGAACAAATTATGAGAATTTTGAGATGTCTACCTGATAGATGGAGAGGCACATCTGTCTCAATCAGAGAATCATGTGACATTTCTGCTCTACCTGTCAAGGAACTAATTGGAAAGCTGATGATGTATGAATAAGAGCTTAAAGTGAATAAGGAAGAAGAAAATGGACCTCCAAGAAAGTCTGTCACTTTCAAATCTTCAACTTCAAATAATAAGGACAAAGAAAAGCTTCAAGCTGTAGTTGAAAGTTCAAGCTGTGAAGACAGTGAAAGTGATTCTGACAGTGATGCTGAGATGGCTCACATTTCTAGAAGATTTAAGAAATTTTATAGGAAAAAGAAGTTCTTCAGAAAAACAAATTATAAGGGTATGTATGATCACCAAGGTAAATGGAAAAAGGATTGGAAGAAGAATGACAAATCAGATGATGTTTTCTGCTATGAGTGCAAGAGAAAAGGACACATTAAAGCCGAGGGGTCCTTTGGGCCAAAAAAATGGGCTTTCAAGCCTTGTATTCAGGCCACTTGACCTTGGGCCTTCGGGCTATGTAATGGGTCACCCTCTACCCAGTCTAAAGAGGTCTTTGCTTTAAATAATAAATTGAGGCTTCGACCCCAACCTTTAAAAAAATACATTAAAAAAGTGTAGTATGTTATCTTATTCATAGAATTATCCTTAAAGGATGTGATGAGGTCATAACCTTGGAAGAGTATTTTCCAAAATCTAGTTCCCAATGTTTCTACAAAATATTATCTAATACCAGAAATTAGGACCTCGACCCTAGTAGCCCTGGTACAACATTTTGATAATTATATTATCACTAGATTATAAAAATTGCATCCCAAGGCATTGAATTTATTATTAGTATCTAAAAAATAGAAACCTACATTAAATTCTTATTAAATTATAAAACATATAATACAAAATGTGTTTTCTTTTATAATACCATTATTCCATTTATAATATCCTTATATATAAATATTGAAACACATATTAGTATCGAAGAGAATATAAAACATAAGAATATAGTGATATGATATTATCATTAAGGGTATGTGTATATTATAACATATCAACAATAAAGAAGAATAAACATTATGGAATGGTAAAAACATTAAATATAAAATTTAAAGAATAAATTGATCATAATATGGAATGAATAAAGGATAACAAAATAAATCAATATAAATAATCATAATAGGTTGAAACATATCGATTGATATTATACAAAATTAAATTATCACATGAGAATTAATAAATAATCTCATAAAGATGGATTTCATATTTTTGATCATCATAAATTTACTCTCAATACATTTCATAAGATAGTTTAAAAATATTAAAAAACCCCCCATTTAATTTGTCCATATCATTTTTCACATGAGATCAAATGTTGCATCAATAGAAAATGTAATTATGTGCCCCACCAATAAATTTACAAGTAAAATTCATTTATCATATTAATAGTGGAATATATAATCAATATAAACTTGTGTAATGAATAAATAATATATGAAATGTTAATATATACCCCAATCAATAAAGACAATCACAATCCATATAGAGTATTATGGTAAATGGTAATAAATTTTTACATACACAGTCAAATTGATCATAAAAAGCTAATAAAAGAATACAGATTATATCAATACCACATATAGGTAGTGAATCAAATGTACAATAATGGTTTTATGTAAATGATGAATAAATATACTATAAAATATTTTTTATAAACACTCTTGAATAAAATAACTTATTTACTTTTGAAAATCAAATTTTAAAACAAAATGTTAAAAATCATGTTGAATTTTCATTTCCATGAAAATAACGTAGAAAAAATTTAACATAATATTTGAAAAAAGTATTTTTTTATTGCACCATAATCTTCCATACATGCCATATAAATTGAAAAACATTCTGTTCACACTTCTGTAGAAAAGGTAAAAAGAACCTCATTTGGAAAATGATAAGAATATTCATTTAAAAACATTTTCATAAAAGGTATTAATGGTTATAATATTAATTAATAAATCAATTTGATAATTTTAAAAACATTTTTGAATAATTTTCAAAAAACAAGGATTTAGATAAGAAACTATTATTGATTGATGAGAGAAATAAAGTCCACTTTTTTGAAGATATTTTACAAATCATATAGAGTTCCAAAAATAATAAAATATTAATATTAACTAAATTTTTCATCAATAAATTGTATAGAGTAATTTATTTTCATTTAATGTATTAAAAATCAAATAATTCCTCCAAAAGATACTAAAACACATATAATCCCAAATATTGATAATATTTTGTAATTAACCCTTACTACATTACTGAATTCAAAATAATTTAGTCAATAAATGAAATAAAATAAAATACATTAGTAAATATCTTTAATATAACTAGATTCATGATATAATATTTCAAATTGGATGTAAATACACTACACAAAATAAATATGTTATGGATATGGAACAAAAGTAAAAGTGAGACCAGATGCCCATATATCAGGTTTGACATCCTTCATATGTGTAAAAACCTCATGTATAATAAATATATGTTAATTATACTTATATTTATGGATAATTCACATATATCTCATTTAATTTAAGATTTAATTAGTGTCATTAATCACCGGTATATTAATAATTATATTTTAGAATCACCATTTTGGGTGATAATTTCTTTCTTTATCATATGTGTTTTAGTTAGATAATTTTAGTCCTTTTACATATACCATAGTTAAGAATATACATAATTTTACCCCTGAAATAAATATCATATATAAACATTATATATGTATTTTGATTTATCTATAAATTTTAGAGATATGAAATATACAACACCATTCATGGAGGCGATAGTGCATATGTACGCATGAATGTTGTCTCTTTTTTCTCATTGGATGTAATGATAGGAAGAAAAATAATATATCATAGATTCTAGAATCATTATTATTTATTATATATCAATTATATTAATTAAATTTATCCTCATATCCTTCAATATAATGTTTTAGTGAAAGACCAGTCACATCGATTTTCACTCGGTTAGTTCGTAATACACCCAAGCTGGGTAATCATATCCACATCGAAATGAAATATAAGAAGGTATATGCGATATCATCATTACATATTTATAATTATGTTAAAAATATAACATATTTTCACTTAATATATTATTATTACGATCCATGAAAAATGGAAATGTTAAAAGAACCACACATTAGTTTTTGAGGAAGTAGTTCGACGTACACACACATGAAATGTTATTAATTTCCAATGGGATGAAATTTCATAATATTGATGTAATATTAAAATTAAATAGGTATATTAATGTAATTAATGTCATAAATATAACTTAAATACTTCATTATATCCAATAATGTGAGGAAGTGATGGAAAATAAGTTACATCAGTTCATGAGGCGGTAGTCCACCATACATAAGGTCGATAGTTTCATTTCTTATTTGATGGAAGAAGATACTGATATAGGATATGAAATTAACATAATATTATATATTTATATTAATTATATTTTATCTATTATGTTATAATTATAGAAAGCTTTTTCAATTAGGTTGAGGAATAAATAAAATAAAAACAATCAATTAACAACATTACCTCTTCTATGAACAAAGTCATCAGGTGGTAACAAAAATCCAACTTGATTTTTCTTTATGTTTACTAGTAGAATGATTTGGATCCTTAAAATTATACCTTTATATTTCAATCAACTCAATCAATTTGAAATTATTTTTGTTCTAACCAAACATTAAAACAAGGTATTGTACCAATATGATAAAGATATGGAATGAATAATATATTATTTATAATTAATAGATAAACCTTGAAATTATTTTATAAATTTGAAAACCATATAATTTTTTTAAATTAGTTATTCGTATCTACACCCTCATTGTTAATTGATTACTTATAGAAGTATTATATATTACAATTTATTTAAGATCGATGATATATGTTCTACAATCTATTAAAGAGATAGAAATTTTTAAATAGAAATATATATCATGTTCTTGGGGTGTTACATCCTTTTAAAATAATTGTTTTGTGTGACATATATGGTATTAAAAATGATACTATTATTTGAAAGTATTTGTGTGTTACAACTATATCGTATTGGTTATGTGGATTCATACGCCAATATATATTATATTCAAAATTGGGTTTCATTGGAGAGATGGTCCCTGTATAAGGAAATTATTGTATTTTATTATTTTTAAATATTTCATTTGTTCTACACCCTAAACTATAAAAGGGAACATCATATAATCTCTAATAAATTAAATTTGATCCCTTAATCTCATCCAAACCCCACATAAATACCGTCCAAAAATTACTCCCAAAATCCTAGAGTTTTTTTAAACATAAAATTTCCCCTTAATGGGGGATTAATGATTAATCAAGATGAGGATTCTCAAAAAAACTATGTATATGGTCTTTTCATTATTTTTCAAGATTTTATCTTCTTAAACCCCCATGAAAGGGTTAATTATAATTTTGAAATGATTTAATATGTATATTTATATTAATATGATGTTTTTATGTTAATGGTATATCGATTTAATAACTTCTTCCATTCTATTTGATTATAATAATGTTGCTCATCGATACTTGTGGTCTACCACCTCTAAAAATTCATATGATTATTTTTTAAATTCCCATTTAAAGAGAGTGTAATTTGAATTGATTTAATGAATATATATGATGATTATGTTATAATCATAATCATGGAAAGGGGATTTATTATGTACTTTAATTTCATTCTATCTATCTTAAAAAGAAAACATCATATGTTCTTACGTACCGACTATAACATCCCAAAAGTGATTTAATTAAATTTTCATCACCACTACTTATGAATGGTTATAAAATTATATATAATCATTAAATATGATACATATGATATTATTATGATTTTGGAAATAAAGAAACTCTGAACAATGTGTATGGATTGGAACTGTCGAATCAGAAAATGTGTTGAAAAGATGTTATCTTTCACCCAAATGTTCATTTTAATGATTTATTGTTCAAAAAACGTTAATTAAAAATATTAAGTGAATGATATATAATAAAATGAATATTAATATAGTTATATAATATATGTAATCAATATATATTTTAATATACATGTTGTTCAAATGTGTATGAAGTAAAACAATCCTAGTAGTAATGGTTCTTTATCTCATTATTATTTCATTGATTTTTTTTTCATGTTATACACCAATTTATGTTAATATAAATTACATACTATCCATTTTATATATTATATAATGAATTTATCCATATTCATTGTATTTAATGATCGATTTTATTTTAATTTAGTGAAATGATTATGATTAAAATGTTACTACAGAAGAAAGGGTTTATATTGCATTATCATATCTTTTTGGCATTATCAATTTCAAATTTCAACTAAGGTAAATTATATGATCCTAATAATTGAAACACCATATATATTCTTATATGATGATTATTGCTAGAATTATCATGTAATGGTACCATTATTTATTCTTTATTACATAAATGATTGATAAAATGGTTTTTCCCAAATTCCTATCATCTTTCCTCATACGTCATCCAAATTTTTAATCCATGTTAATAATCTTAAAAAGGTTTTTTAGAAGCTCTTATCTATACACAAATCATTTATAAAGTTAATTTTTACTATCATTTAATTTTTTTATAATTTTTTTAAATTCATACTTTCAAATTTTCTACAACTTTCCCACTTTTTAATTTTTACATGCATGTTAAAAGATATTTTACTTTTCAAATATATTACATGAATCAATTTTTCCACTATCAGGATTGTTGTGTTCATTGAATATTAATTTAAAATATTCAATTATTTATTTCAAATAAATATAATTCTCAATATTCAGTTAACTGTTTTATTTTTTGATGAAACTATAATAAAATAATATTTTCACTATTTTTGTGGAAATGTTTAGTTCATATATATAGGTATTTCTAATCAATGTTATCAACTGATAAGGATTATTATTACGGATTGGATAATTAAATCTTCTTATATCACCCATTATCTTTATTTTCAAGTCTTATGTTGTAAAATTATTATTTTTTGATTCTATGAAACCCATTTCATTTATATGGATTAACAATTTGGTGAATAAAACTTTATGAAACCCAATTCAGTTCCAAGGGTTATTCTATGATGAATTTGAGAATTTATTTATGATATTATGGAACAATTATGTATCATATTAAATATTTTATGGTTGGTCCCATTAATACATATCACTTAAATGCATTGGGTAAGTCTCTATATCTCATAAAATAATAAATCTATCCATGAACCAGATTTATTGTGAACAATATTATCAATGGACCTCATTATATTATAATGTTTTTGAAATTGTATTCATGGAACAAGTTTTAAGTCTATAATTTTATACAGATACTTGATTACATGTCCTTAATATGGTGGGTTCAGTTGTTGATATTTTAAAATTTTCAAGTTGATATAATTTTAATTTTTATGATTATTCCACATTCCTATGTTATATTATAATTTTAGGATCCAGGGATCATTATTTTGGCTTCATGATATTAGGCATGGAATATGTTAGGTTAAAATATTTATTCCACCACTCATGATTTCTGATATTGAATAATTTGGAAATATTTTTTATATTATGAACATGTTCTCATTCACTTTGGTATATCATATTATCACTAAAGATCAGGAATTTATATATCTCAAGTTTACCCATACTGACAATATAATCCCACCATTTCATCAATTTCTACATTACCTTTGTTGCGAATAATGATATTAATAATTACAATCCTATATGGATACAACATGTGAAAAATGTTATGATATATTTTGATGATCATTTATGAAAATAAGTTGTTTATGTATCTAGTCTCTAAATACACTAAACCTTTATGATCCACATGCTTGTACAATTATGAGATGTATTACTAATTTCACTAAAATGATTTAATATTTATGTATGAAATGTATGAAATATTATAAAATTGATTTTAAATGTGTGTAAGACACAAAACCAAAGATTATCATTTTGTTAGGGAGTCATATAAAATTTCCCAAAAAAATCCAATAACGGTGATGGAAACATAAAAGAGAAATAATGAATGAATGAGTAATTGTTTTGTGTGATGAAATTATCTAGGATACCTAAAGGGGTTTTCAAACTCCTTGTAATTAACATGTTTTGTATTTTTGTTATATAATTTGTTTTATCCTCTATATGTTACGTGACACAAACAATATATATTACAATAGTTTTAAATATATTGGTGTTAAAACACAAATGAATAATTGATATAGTTTTAATATTTTATTGATGTTATGATGAAAAGAGTATTGAAATCAATGGTTCGAATTTAATGATGTATATCAATCCTACATTCGTGTAATTAAAGGATTTTTATATTTATTTCTATTTTTTAGAAGATGAATTATTTTTTAACAATGGTTTATAATCAATAATGTGTGATGATATAAGTGGTTTTTATGGATCAAATTAGAAAACCCCTTTGAAAAATGATTCAAGGGTAATTTTTTGATCAATGATAAAGTGTTCATTTAGATGTTTCATATAAAATTGGGGATGTTTTTTTGTCCCCCAAAATTGGTATTTGTTAAATAATAACTTCAAAATTTTAAAGATAAATAATACATCAACAAAAGATACTATATCTAGAATCTATAGTTTATTTTTTAAAAATTCGTTCAGAAACGAAATAAGTTTTATATCCTAATGTAAAGGAGTTTGTGTTTTTAAATCATAATGTATTATTCTATTCAAATTTCAATGTGAATTATCCTTAATATCATAAAATCGAATTAGGGTATTCTAGTAGTGATAAATTTAAATGTTTCTTTTAATTATAATAATTGTGTCATTTTCACATAAAAAAATTGGTTCGAGCTGTTCTCATAGGAAATAATATAATTAGTTATATTTATTATAACAAATGAGGATAAATTTTGATGGAATGTGTTTCAAAAATAATTATGATGTATATAGAAAAGTAAAAATTATAAAACAGAGATTATTATCATAATAAAATTTGATGATCTTATGTTAATGGGGTTTTATTTGTTCAAGGAGTTCAACATTTTGAATATGATTCCAAATATAAGAATTATTATAAATTAATCCCTTAATATAAATTACTCACTAAAGACTTTGCGTGAGGATATAATCAGATGGTCACATAGATATATGGAAGGAATTATATATAAATATAATTTAACAAAAATTCAAATGATGATTCAAGTATTGTGATATTTGTGGTTGTTAACCATATATGATATGGCAAACATGGTATTGTGTAGGGTTTTGATGTGTACTCTTAAAATATCATTAAGAGTATAAATTGTATCGTTATTTCCCATTATCAAAAAATATATATATATAATTATTGAAATGTAATTCTAATATAATTCTCAATTTGTGAATGTTAGATATCCCTAACAAACATTTATAATGTAATATTATAGTAAATATCATTTATGTTTAACATTTGTAGGATTTTTTTACATACCAGATATGTTTATGTTGCAAAAAAGGTGTTTGTGTACACAAGATGACCCAATAATTATAACACATAGAGTGTTATTAAAAATATCATTATTATACTAGAGATACATGGATCATATTTGTATTCAACTTTACCTAGGATTATTGAGAGTCCTGGCATGAAAATCATCACAGTACAATACATTTCTTATGAAATCCATAAGGATTACATAATGGGGGGGGGGGGGGGGTAGGTTATGTTGTAGATATTTTTTTATAATATATATTAATAAAAACATATTTCTCATATAAAATGATTAAAATAAAATATAGTTTTATAGTTCATGTTGTTACTTGTAAAGAAATTCAGGTGAAATTTGAAATTTGATCTTGATGTTGGGGTTACTTTTATAATTGACAATCATATATTAATTCAAACATTCACATAATCTCATGTGGTTGTTTTTTATAAAGTAAAAGGAGAATGAGATATCATTTGTGATCTAAAAATGTTTGAGATATTTAGCTTGGAGTTCATATATTGGGAAGGGGTTTATACTCTAATACATGGTTACCACATCGTTATGTAAAATAGCATAGAGTATCATGGAAACCCAAATTTGGTTTTTTTCTCTTTGGGAATTAGTATTTGGCTTATACATGGTTATATTAAACAAATATATGTAGTTTTAATTTCTTCTCAAATGGTTAGGAATGATAGGAATATATTTTGAGAAATTGTATGAACAAAATGTGTGTACAACTTGTTCCTCGAGAGTGTACAATTCAAATAGTTGGTGTATAATTTTGAAAAAAATGAGGTAACCATTTCACTATATGTATTACACTATCTTTTTTTAATTTTCACCCCGATGATTTTATATGTCTTCCAATATTCCACACGTCTCACATCGTTGGACCAGATGTCATCATTTTACCATCTTATTTTCAATACCACTTGATTTGGAATTTGAATTTGGATGATTATATAGAATATTAATGTGAGTTTCTATCTATATGTATTCATTCTCCGTTAACATAGTAGTTTTTTATTTTTTAGTCATCCATCATATGGATTTATTTATTATTTATACTATATAATGGAATAAATAACCTTAAATGATAGATATTTGTTTAACATGTTTCCAGACATCATATGTAATAATCCCAAAATATCATTATACTTTTTTTCATGACTTGTAAATCACTAAATAAATTTACTTAGGGTTTGGATAATATTAATGAATTTTGATATTATTTTGATCATGATAGATAAGGATTTTTCCTGTGATAGTTATAGGAGTATTCTATGGAATACTTGAGTTTTTTGGGATGTAGTTTCTATGACTAGAAATTTCTCTGTGATTTTTTGGAAATTGTTAATATTTAATTTCATTTTAAAATTTAATTATTAATTATTATAGTTAAATTTAATGGGATTTGTGTCTAGAGATAGTTACATTGGAGATAAAATGAGGCATGGGTAATCATGGTCAATGCATAGGAACCTCATCCCAGTTGGTGGGGACTCCTTAAGTGCATCCATGTGGAGGATAATATTCAAGTACAATTATAGTACTCTAGTGGGTACTGTAGCAGGAACTATAGTGGGAAATGTAGTGGGAACTGTATTAGGAACTATAGTATCCAGGAATATTCCCTTGTTTGGGCCTTCAGGCCTCCGATTTGGTCCCCAAGTCCTTTTATGCCTTGGGACCACCCAGGCCTTCGGAATAGTAAGGCCTTCAAGCCACCTCCTGCCCTTCGAGCCACCTTCAGTACAGATGAAAACCATAAAACCTACAAAGAACAAGATTCATAAGGAGGATGAGCAAGGATCTTTCACCATAACAGAAGCTAAACAGATTTCTATAATGAGAGGGTACAGATCCTTCAATCGGGACAAGCTTGTGCATTCACAAGAAATCCTAGCTGAACATCCATGTAAAGGTGGAGAGCTGATATAATAATGAAGATGATGGGAAGGAGTAGTTCCATGTAGTTAGTTTGGGTTGTATGTAATGTTTGAAGCATACAGGCAATGAATTCCTCTAATGCCTACGGGCTATTTAATACTTATGCCTATAGGATTTATAAGGGGTTCTACCTCACCCCTTGAAAGGAGGATTATCAAAATCAATAAAAAATGAGGCCTTTGGTCCATTGGAGATAATCATGGTTAATGATTCCCCAATATTTATTATGAGGAATAATTTTTTATAAAGATGTTGGGATTTGAAATTCTTCTTACAAACACACACATGTTTATATATTAATTTCTATTTATATATTGTGATATTTGGTCTCATAACCTAAGAGTAATCAACCATTGTTTTAGATTAAATAAATTATTTAATTAAGTTCCAATAAAATGAACAATGTTATAATATACATATTGTATCCTTGTAGAAAAGCATGATGTTTCAGCTTCCAAAGGGAGAGGTAAAGATAAAAATATATTATGATGACAGATGAGGACCATAGGGGTTACTAATGAGATTATAATGAACATAGATTAACATGGTATTGGTTCCCATAGATCCCATTATCTCGTTTTGTCTAATTAATGGAAATGTTTGGCTCATGAATAAGCCTTATAAGAACATGCAACTACCATTTATCCTTTAATCTTGTTGAATTGAGAGTTTAGTGAGTCTTACTACAATACATGTATGGTGACTGTGTTATGATTATGGTCTATGGATAGCTTCATTTTACAGAACCGAAATAGTTAGATTATAAAGGAAAAGGAAATTAGGTCATTTTTATAAAGATATGTCATTATAACATTTTTATATGAGACAAGAGGGGCCATGGTATAAATATAGTGATAATGAGGGGTTTTATGACCACTGAGTGATGTAAATGTATAGAGATATGAGGACGAGACAAATGAGCCCATGTAGGTTTTTAATCTATGGAGTGACATAAGGGACCTTTTTTGGGTTCCCTGATCTATCTTATTATCCCATGGGAGGGTCAGTAGATATAAATATGTTATTTATACATTAGGGTTAACCTTAGAGGTGAAGAGTAGACATTGGGTGTACATTGATTGCAATGTGGGTTTATAAATCACCCATTGTATGATATGAATAATGTTTTCTAAGGAGGATCACGCGCACCCTAGGGTTCATGGGATCTATTTTTGTTTCCCTCTTCAAAGAGTATGCACCTTAGTTTCATGATGATAAGTTATATGTTTCTTCAATGGATGTGTCACACCTCTGTATTTCCTTATGAAATTAAATATATTTACCAAAATTGTGTTACCATAACATTGTGTTTATTTAATATGATTTATGTTTTCCATTTTGGAGTGTCTTACCTCTACTTTTCTTATAATATGATATATGATTCCAGACATGTCAATTCTACTATCGAGTTTATAGATGATAAAAAAATGTTTCTTTGTGAGGGGGATCTTTCAACCATGTTTTGGATGATATGATAAATATTCCTTGGTGGATATAGTCATAATTATTCTTTTTAAAATATTTGATATGATTTATGAATGGTTTTGGGTACCCACTAATCTTCAGATGATTGAATAACATGCCGAGGGATACTATGACACAAGCCAAAAAAATTATGTTTGATCAGATGAAGAACCTTCGATCCATAGGATCAATGGTGAATATATTATCGGTCTTACATGGTTATTTTTGTATTTCTTGACCATTTCAATTTTCTATACACTATATACAAGATCTATATTGTAGACCCCAATGGCGGTTCCATACTATTTTGAAATCTCCTCTAATTTGGTAGCCATGAAACATGGGAACTATTGAAAACCATATTGTTTATCAGTTCAGGTAGTGTAGAAGAACAATGTTTCATGATGATATGGGATATCCCAAATAGAGACTCAATATGGGGATATTAAGAAGATCTAGGATAGTAAAAAATCTTATTCTCTATTTTTATTTTTTTTACGTGTATATATTATCAGCATAATGATCAATTTGTTTTGATGTATGAATTTATGCTTACACATTTTCCATATAACATCATTGATAATTATTTATAATATTTATTATGATTATTTTTTATATATTATGTTTGGATATTTTTTTTATACACAGATATGAGGGTGTAGTTTCACCATTGTAATCCCATAGCCCTTTCTACTAGTCAGTAGCCTTCGGAATACAAGGAGATATTCCTGAGGCCATGTGAAACCCATGGCAGAGACACTAGTATTTATTCCATGTATAGAGGGTTGTTACATAGTGTTATTAGGGTATATTATTATTCATATTACTATATAGGGATAACAGATAGAGATTTGGTATGTGTGATAGAATTTGATAGATGTTATATTGGTGTATCATTATCACATTTCCTAGTGTAAATTCAAGGTTACCTAAAATTTAGAATTATTTTTATCGGCTATTTATGTTATTATAGAGGTCAATATTAAATATGATTTTTTCATGAGATTGTTATTATGGATTTGGATCTTGGACCAATGGAAAGTGTTGTGTCTACATGAAACATTTTGGAACATAATATTCACATGAAATTCATGTTATCAAATGAGACTAATATATGTGATGATAAAGAGTTTTGTATATTAAAGTTTCAAAGAACAATATAATTTTTGTTTGACTTTACATATTCATTTTGGAATTATACTAAAATGAACCATAGTATACTTTATCAGATGATAAATCGTGTGCATCTTAAAAATGGATTCTTCTTGTTAGTGAATTTATTATCCATATGTTTAATGGGTGTGTAGTGAACCATATTAGGATGGTAATTACATTTGATGCCTTCATGAAGAAAAAAGTGTGTATATATGACACTAGTTTTAAAAGAAAATGATGTTTGATAAATTAATGTAACAAAAACAACCTATATGGTGTTTTCCCACATATAACCTAGATGGAAATCTAAATAACCCAACCATATGATAATGGATTACCCAACATGGGTCATCTAAGGGAAAATTCATTTTATGGTGATGGAAGAGATAATTATTCTCAAGGGGTATTCTTGTATGTGAAAACCCGAGGAGTATTGGTTCCCTAGAGTTGGGGCTGGGTTTGGAGATTGATTCATATAATATACATACATATATATATATATATGAGAAAACTGGAATTGATGTTTTTGTAAGTATGAATCCATAAATAATTACCCAAATTATAGTCACAGTAGGTAATTCACATTTTCGTTTTGAGGATCATTTCAGGTTTCTCTTTTTATAAAATTGTTTTATATTACTAAAATAGAAATCCTATATATTAAAAAGTGGACACAACTACATAGTATGTATTTTTTTCATAAAAAAATGTAGCCAGAAGGTCCAACAGATAGGCAGGAGCCTCCTCCCAACAAAGTATTATATAAGAAAACTACACAGTACAGAACAACTCAAAAGAGGGGAGCCTTACAAATCCTTGTGTGAAAAACACCATTATAGTCATTCCTAACCAGACTATCACTGTATTTGGGTAGAACAAAAGACCATCTAGAACTAACCTCCATGATAACCCTTTTGGAGAGGGCATCAACAACCTGGTTTGCTTCACAATAACCATGAAAGGTATCAAGGCACAACCTTTCAGCAAGCTTCAGACAAGAGATCCAAGAAGACAATATCCTCCATGGAACATTTCAGGACCGATCCTTCAAAATCTGGACAACAACTGAAGAATCTGATTCTAGCCATGCTCTACACCAGCCATAACGAACCGCGTACCTGATGGCCTTAATCATCACCCACATTTCCACCTCAATTACATGAGCATGCCCAACATAGTGGAAGAAGCAGCCTTTAACGAATCCACGATGGGTTCTGAAGACTCCACCACACCCGGCAGGGCTCGGGGCAGCAGAAGCTGCCCCATCAACATTCAACTTTAACCAGTCAAATATAGGAGGAATCCACTAAATATACTTCAACATTCTTGGGTTCTTTTCCATGCCACTAATACCAAGAGATCTCAAAAGAAGAAATTCATAAATATCATTATTCATAGAGAATGTTTGATTCATTGAAGAATGTTGAATGATTCGATGAACATAACTTAATTAATTGGAATGATATAATGTGGATCACCATTTATATAATCTATTTAGGAATAACCCATTTCTCATGAGATATAATGGGTATCAACCCTTTATATATGATACATTCAGCTCATACATTAACAATTAATTATTCTAAAGTATTGTATTATGATCAAAATAGATTATTCTTGCCTATTGGCATCAAGAAAACATTGAGATAATCTTCTAAACCTACATGAAAATGCTTTCAGATGTTGAAATACCATGTCCTTATAAAAACCCCATTTTAAAATCTAAAATACCTATAATTAAAAGTATGAGTATTTAATTTGGAAAAAACATGAATTATAATAAGGAAATCAATATATCAAAAAATTATTATAATGGTGGGAAAATTCATTGTCACCATTTATGTTAATAAAGAACATTGCTTTTGTCTTCTAAAAATAAAGTAAAAATATTTCGTAAAAGTACTTCTTTTTAAAAAATTTATGGAATGTCATTAAAGATATAAAATTTACATTATAATTGATTTATTTTAATATAAATACATCTATATAATAATTTTTTAAATTTCAACATTGATGAAAAAGTGTTTTAGGGGACACTCTAAAAGATGGTTTTTTCTAAAAGAGTGTCCTTTAACATTTGGCCGACATATAATGTGTGTTAATTGTATACTGAAATAAAAATTCTTTGACTTATTTTAATCATGGTAACCTTTTGGGTTTATTATTCATTTTTGTTTGAAATATTACAATGTTATATATAATTACATAATCAATTATATTCCCATTTAATTATTTAATAATATTCAACTCATACGTACAAAATGACTTTGGTAGGTTAATAATGGTAATAGAGTTCATTATTTCATAGTCTCCATAATAATAAATTTATATAATTATCATTTTTAAACATAATTTATTATTTAATACTATCCATGAAACATTATTATGAAATATGTACTATGTAGAAATGAAAAATATGGTATTTCGTACAAACACATGAATAATATTTCCATTTTGAAATATCATTATGAAATGAAGTTAAGTATTATCATATATTTACATAAATATATTAATAAAATTATTAAAATTATTATTTAATTATATAAAATTATATAGGCCATCTCTTTGATGTAGTGATGAAAAATGAATCACGATATTTAGTGGAGGTGATGGTCCAGACGTACACATGAACGTCATTATCATTTCCATTGTAATCAATGGTAAGTAACTAAATGTTATTTTATCATTAAAAAATAATAAATGTTTAATTAGTATCATATATATATATATAATTAATCAATCACTTATGTCACGACCCACCCTCGGGGTCCGAGCCGTGACTACCCCAAGCCCGCCTTCCATAGGCCAGGGGCTGGCGACTAGCACCAAGGCGTAAATCCCGGTAAAAAGGGAAGGCATTGCCTTTGAAAAGAAAACACACACCACAGAGTAAACAAGCGGAAGGTAATCACTGAGCAAGCAGAGAACAACTGAAAGTGCGGAAAAGTAAATGGGCCAAAATACAAACCCAAACTGAAAGTAAAGTACAACTCGAAAAGGGAAAAACAGCAACTGTAAAGTAAAGGCCGCTACTCCGAGCTGTCCACCGGAAATCCCACCTGAAGGGTGGGTACAGATAGCTCCTCTGCTCCACGGGTCCCACCGTCCGCTCCGTACTCGTCCCGCCCAGTGGTCCACCTCCGGGTACCGTCCCGCTCCGCGAACCTCAGCTAAGGTCAACGCTGTCCGTCGTCTGCAACCAACACAACGTAGTGCGGGCGAAGCCCGTGCAGGGGTGAGTATAAGCTACTCAGTAGGGACCCCGAGACCCCTGAAGGTCTCTCAAAATCCACAAAGGATAAATCACGAAGCAAAGTACAATCACGAAGTAACAACCAACACTGCTTAGGTATATGCCCATACATATACCTAAGTCATCAATTCAAATACGCTCCAACCTCCGAGATCAAGTATAACTCAGTCCACGCAGGAAAGTATACGTATTCCACAAAGGAAAGTAACAGGATTCAGCTCACACAGGTATACTTCTTCAAGGACGATAAAGATGATCACTGATCCATCTAAGTCGTCGGACCCACGAAGGATCGATAGGTAACTAACCCCCGCAGAAGACCCACACAGGATCGGGCTCACACAGAACCTGTAGGCGCTGGCTCACACAGAACCGCTGAGCGCAAGGACCCACACAGGATCGGGCTCACACAGAACCTGAAGCACTGATCCACGTAGGATCGCTGAGTGCTGTAGTCGTCGTCGTCGAATCCACACAGGATCTCTGTACTGTCGTCGTCGAATCCACACAGGATCTCTGTACTGTCGTCGTCGCAGTAGAACAGTCGCAACCAGCACTAGGGTTCCCGCACACAGCAAGCTCGTACGGAGGGTCCGCTCCACGAGCCGAGAGGCTGATACATCAACTGTCACGAAGACCGAAGTTGATGTATCCAAAAGTTCCGTATCGTCAACAGGAACTCAACGCAACAGACGGCGCGTCGATCGGACGCCTGGTCCGAGAGTTATTGGCATTTTTGTCTCCGGGGCCCGGTTGGTTTTTAAGGCAAAACCAACCCGACCGTACTCCACCTGCGTCCAAACCTCGGGCGGAGTATGCCAAAAGATCCGTCTCACTAAGAGGAACACTACGCGACTGACGGCGCGTCAATCAGACGTCCGTAGCTCAAGATATGAGCGTTTCCGCTCCGAAGGCCCGGTTGGTTTCGTGAACGAACCAACCCGGCCGAACTCAAAGTAAACCGAAACCTTGAGTGCGATATACCGAAACGACCGTCTCGATCCAAGGATCGCGTTGCCGCAGACGGTTCGTCATTCGGAGGTCCGAGGCTCAAGTTATGAGCCAAAAACCGAATCTGGTCCGAAACGGGGGGGTCCGGGTCCGGAACGACCCGGCCCGACCCCCCCCCCCCCCCTTGGGTGGCGCGGCGGCCGGCGGCGGCGGCGGCGGGCCACGTGGCGGCGGCGGGCCGCGTGGCGGCGGCGGCCGCGTGGCGCGGCGGCGGCGGGCCACGTGGCGGCGGCGGGCCGCGTGGCGGCGGCGGCGGGCCGCGCTGGCGGCGGCGGACCGCGCTGGCGGCGGTGGCCGCGACTCACGCGGGGGGCTAAGCCCCCGCCCTTCCGAAGGCGGCGCGGCTTTGCCGCGCCGTTTGAGACAAAACGGCCCCCGCAAATGGGGGCCGGTTGAGTAAAACCGGGGGGGCTTTGCCCCCCCCTCCTTAAAAGAACCGCCCCCTCATTAAGAGGGGGGGTCTTGATGGACCGGCCGGGGGTTTAAACCCCCGGTTTTTATGACATCCGGCCGGCCTGCTGGCCGGCCGGTTTTTACCATCGGGACCGGAATTTCCGGTCCCGCCCTTGACTTCCGACGCCGGCGGCCCGGCCGCCGGTCTTTCCTTCCGCCGCGGCCCGGAACCGGTCGCGGTCTCCTCGTCTCACCGCGGCCCGGAACCGGCCGCGGTGTTCGTCGTCCGGCGCGGTGCGACGGCACCGCGCCCCTTTCGCCGTGCCAAGAATCCTCCCAACGCGGCGTGTCGGCGTCGCGGTCTTGAAGTCTCTCCTCGGCGAAGCGCGACGGTATTGCGGAAATCATAAGCATGTTCATCCGCGTGGTGCGACGGCACCACGCCTCTTGCTTCCACCCGCATGAATCAACATGAACGAAGGAGGGGGTTTCGGCCGTGTTCGTGCGGTCCGACTCCCCTCGCGTTAACAAATAACATAACTAAAAAGTCTCACGTTTAGTCATGCTAAAATCCACGATTCAGGAATGGAATAAAATAATTAATAAAAACATCCCCTACCTCGGGTTTGAGATTCAAAGAAATCCTCTACGTTCCGCGGAAGACGGCGTCGCGGAATTCAGGCGTCGCGGTCGTCGTTCGTCAAATCCGTTGACGAAGATTTACGTCCGATGCGACACGTTGTTGGCGGATCTTCGTTTGCCGACGAAGAAGGTCCGAAGAGGAAGCAGAGGTCCGAAGATACTAGGTCTCTGAGTCGATGATCCTTGACGAAGTGTTGTCGTTCTTCGTCGAGGATGAAGACGTTCTTCGTTCTTCGTCAGAGCTTGAAGATGAGAAGGCTCTCCAAAGGCAAAAAAAGAACCCTAAATAAAATAAGACTACCTCTTATTTTATTAACACAACACAAAAGAATTTCAAAATTTGAAATTCAAAAAGGGCTTTAACTTCCTTAATTAAATAAGGGTAACGTAGGCCAATTAATTGGGGGTTAAGAACGTTGAGAGAAAAAGAAAAGTCTTAGGGTTTCGTGTGGGCCCCACCACACTTAATCCTCCCAAGGGAGGTTAAGTGGGTGTGGGTCCCACTTCCAACCCCCTTAGGTAGGTTTTCTTTAATAAGTTAAAAATAAAATTTGTTTTACACAATTTTATTTAACTTAATTGAAAAACCCCAAAACGTATCTTTCAACCCGCAACAAACGCAACTCCCGAAAAGGTCTCATTAAGCGAATATCGGCGCTGCGAGTTCATCGGTGCCCTCGGATTTTAATTCCGAGCACCGGATCAAAAGTTAGGAATTCCCGCTCGTTCGTTCACTGAACGTACCCGAGCCAAACTTCGGAAATTAATTCCGGGCACTCCGGGCCTCGGAATCAGGTGCCGTCTGAAATCGCGCTCTAGTAAAAATCCAAAGAAAATTAAGAAAAAAATTCCCTTGAATTTTACGGTCTTTACATTACTCCCACCTCAGGGCTTTACGTCCCCGTAAAGATACAACAAAAACTAGGGGAACAAAAGAGGGTACTGAGCACGCATCTGAGCCTCCCGCTCCCAAGTGCTCTCCTGGAGATTCCCGTGCTGCCATCTGATGCGCACAAGAGGAATCGATCGCCCACGTAGGACCCGCTCCTGTCGATCCTCTATCTCCACCGGGACCTCCGTAAAAGTCGCCCCATCGTCAACGTCAAGCTCCCCATGGTCAATGATGTGCGTCGGGTCGTGCACGTATCTCCTCAGCTGGGATACGTGGAAGACGTCGTGCACCCGGTGCAACTGAGGTGGTAGAGCCAGGCGATAAGCCACCTCGCCAATCCTGCTGAGAATCTGAAAAGGTCCGATGAAGCGCGGAGATAACTTGCCGCCTCGGCCAAATCTCCGAATACCACGTCGAGGTGAGATCCGCAAGAAGACGTGGTCGCCATCCTCGAACTCCAGTGGTCTCCGCCTCCTGTCAGCATATGACTTCTGCCGGCTCTGAGCTGTCCTCATCCGCTCCTGGATGACCTGGACCTTCTCTGTCGTGGCCTGGACCATTTCCGGTCCCACCAGTGCTGACTCCCCAGGGTCTGTCCAGCACAAAGGAGATCTACAAGGTCGGCCGTACAACGCCTCGTACGGTGCCATCCCGATGGTGGAGTGGTAGCTGTTGTTGTATGCGAACTCCACCAAGGGGAGGTGGTCCTCCCAGCTACGACCAAAGTCGAGGACACATGCGCGGAGCATGTCCTCGAGAGTCTGAATGGTCCTCTCCGTCTGACCATCCGTCTGCGGGTGAAAGGCTGTGCTAAGACGTAGCTGCGTCCCGAACGCCTCCTGTAACCCCTTCCAAAGCCGGGAAGTAAAGCGGGCATCTCGATCGGAAACGATAGATGATGGCACGCCGTGGAGCCGCACAATCTCCTGAACGTAGAGACGTCCCAAGCTCTCCACCGAGCCCTGCTCTCTGATGGGTAAGAAGTGTGCCGACTTGGTGAGTCGGTCAACAATCACCCAGATGGAGTCGTGACCTCTGGAAGTGCGTGGAAGTCCAGTCACGAAGTCCATAGATATGCCATCCCACTTCCACTCCGGAACCTCCAAGGGCTGTACCAAGCCTGCTGGTACCTGATGCTCAGCCTTCACCTGCTGACAGGTAAGGCATCGAGAAACGAACTCTGCTACAGCTTTCTTCATGCCCGGCCACCAGTGCTGTCGTCTGAGGTCCTGGTACATCTTTGCCACTCCTGGATGTACCGCTAAAGGAGAAGTGTGAAACTCCCTCAGCACTTCCTCTCGCAAGGCGACTGGTACCATGGTACGTCCTCTGAAAAGGATGTCGTGCTCTGCTCCAAGGGAGAAACCATCAGGTGTCTGTCCCGAGGATATCTGTGCACGCCGTGTCTCACAGTCAGCGTCCCCATGCTGTGCCTCCCTGACTCGCTGCAGTAGTGGAGGAGTGACTGTGAGAGACTGTAGAAAGGCTGCTCCATCTCTATCCACGAAGGATATCTGCAAAGAGGCTAGCTGCTCTGTCGCCTCCTCAAGTAGTTGAATGCCCGTCCTCCTGCTGAGGGCATCAGTTACTACGTTCCCCTTCCCAGGAGTATAGACTATCTCAAAGTCATAGTCCTGGAGGAACTCGAGCCATCGTCGCTGTCTCAGGTTCAGGTCCTTCTGCGAGAAGATATACCTGAGGCTCTGATGATCGGAAAAGACCGTAAAGCGCTCGCCCATCAGATAGTGTCGCCATGTCTTCAGAGCGAAGACCACTGCTGCTAACTCCAGGTCATGGTTAGCGTAGTTCTGCTCATGCGGTCTCAACTGTCGTGATCCATAGGCGATCACTGCCCGCTCCTGCATCAGAACACATCCGAGTCCGGTCCCTGATGCATCGCAGTAGACCACGTACCCTACTCCCTCCTCAGGCAACCTCAAGATAGGTGCGCTAGTCAATCTCTGCCTCAGCTCCTCGAAGCTCTGCTGACAACTGTCTGACCACACGAAGGGTTTCCCCTTCTTCGTCAACGCTGTGAGTGATGCCGCAACTCTGGAGAAGTTCGGCACAAATCTCCGATAGTATCCAGCTAGTCCCAAGAAACTCCGAACCTCAGTCACGCTCCTGGGTGGCTCCCATGCTAACACAGCCTCAATCTTCGCGGGATCCACTGCAACTCCCGCCTCAGAGATTACGTGTCCCAAAAAGTGGACCTCACGTATCCAGAACTGGCACTTCGAGAGCTTACCATAAAGCTGGTGCTCTCGGAGTGTATCAAGAACAACTCGCAAGTGATAGGCGTGCTCCTCCTCTGTCGTAGAGTAAATCAGAATGTCGTCGATGAAAACCACGACAAACCGATCGAGGTATGGCTGAAAGATCCTGTTCATGAGAGCCATGAACACTGCTGGAGCATTGGTTACACCGAAAGGCATAACCAAGAACTCATAGTGGCCATACCGACATCTGAAGGCCGTCTTCTGCACATCCTCGTCTCTGACTCTGAGCTGATGATAGCCTGACCGGAGGTCTATCTTCGAGAACCACCGTGCTCCCTTGAGCTGATCAAAGAGGTCATCAATCCTCGGTAGCGGATACTTGTTCCTCACTGTCACCTGGTTCAGGCGACGATAGTCAACACAAAGTCGCAAGCTCCCGTCCGCCTTCTTGGCGAACAAAATCGGGGAAGCCCAGGGTGAAACACTGGGTCGGATGAATCCCTTGCCCTGCAAGTCCTCCAACTGTACCCGTAGCTCTCTAAGCTCGGCGGGGGCCATCCGATATGCTGGAGTGGATATCGGGGCTGTCCCGGGGTACAGGTCAATATAAAAGTCTACCTCTCTGCGAGGAGGTAGCCCTGGAACATCGTCGGGAAAAACGTCCGCATACTGATCCACCACTGCAGGAAAACCAGGACTCCGCACGTCAACTGCTCCAAGGATAAGGCTAGCCAACTGATGAGTGATGGGCTGTCCTCTCCTCCGCGGAAGTCCATCCTGTGCTGCTAAGGCTCCCTTCTCGCCGGTGAAGGTGAACCTGCTCCCGTCGGTGCGTACACATCGCACCTTGCGCCTAAAACAGTCAATCTGTGCATGGACCGTAGACAGCCAATCCATGCCCAAGATGACGTCGTAAGGCCTCGACGCTGCTACAAGAAGATCCCAGCCGAAGCTCTCGCCTCCTAGAGTAAGCTCACACTGCCGGCACCAGTGCGTAATCGTCGAGTCTGCTCCCGTAGGAGTCTCTAGCCGTAAGGATCGAGCCAACGGCTCAGTCGGAATCTCCGAGCTCCGAACAAGGGCAGCGGCTATGAAAGAGTGACTCGCTCCTGTGTCTATAAGAACTGCAGCAAGGGTGGAATAGACACAGATAGTACCTCGAATCATCTCGGGTGCGCCGTGGTCGTAGGCCTCTGCTGCCTGGAGCTGTGCCTGTCGCTGCCCGCCATCTCCCTGTGGTCGGGGTGGACCTCCTGGTGGTGGTGGTGGTAGAGCCTCAAAGCGTCGGCCACCACCAGCTGCTCGTCCAGCTCCTCTGCCTCGTCCGCCTCCTCCCTGCGGACCGCCACGGTCGACCCTCTGCCTCTGCCTCGGTGGTCCATCAACTGACTGCTGCTCCTCGGCACGGCGGGTCGGGCAGTCGCGAGCCATGTGGCCCTGCCCGCCGCACGAGTAGCACTGCCTGCCTCTCGGAAGACTGGCTCCGCGCTGTGTGCCCCGCACTGCTGAGCCAGTGCCCTGAGATCGTCGGCCTGAAGGTCTGGTCTGCCTGGACCCCTGAGTCATCCGTCGACTGCCTGCTGCAGATGACTCTGCCACGTGCCGCCCTGCGGTGGGTCGCTGTGCTGGTGTAGACTCAGCAAGGAAGCTCTCGATCAGAAGAGCCCGCTCCAGTACTCCTGTCTGAGTCGGTATGCTGAGGGAGATCAGCGATGCCCTGATCTCGTGTCTCAAACCCTGCTCGAAGGTCCGGGCCCGGAAGAATGGATCCCGTACCATGTCGGTCGAGTAGCGCGAGAGATCGGTAAACCTCGCCGAGTACTGGGCGACCGTCATGCTGCCCTGCCGCAGCTGTAGAAGCTCCTGGATGCGCACCGCTCGAAGGGTGGCCGGGACGAACTCAGAGCGGAAGAGGCTCTCGAAGTCCGTCCAGAGTAGAGATGCCTCGTCGTGCACCTGGAGCATCAAGCTCCACCATCGTCCTGCTGCTGCGTGTAGTAGGCTCGCAGCGAGGATCACCATGAGGTCTGCTGGTGTCCTCACTAGCCTAAACACTCGAACCACTGCCTCCAGCCAGTCCTCTGCTGCCTGGGGATCCGTCTCCCCGCGAAACCTGGGCGGTCGCTGTCGCTGAAACTCATGCAGTGCGCTGAGGCGACGTGCATCGTCAGCGGCTGCTGCTGGAAGCATCGGGGGCTCGGCGGGTAAAGCTACCGCCGGTGCCACTACTGGAAAAGGGCCCTGCACCGAAGCCTCGTCGCTCGGTGGGCTGTCGTCTCGCTCGACCATCGGAACCCTAGCTGGCTGCCGTCGTGGGGCCATCCTGAAAAGGAAACAGGTGCGCCACGGTTAGAACAGTATACCTGGTGAGCTGATATAAGTAATCACAAAGAAAACTTTGAATCACACACGCAATCAATGTTTTCGTGCATTAAGTCGGAAATCAGACGTCAGGGTCCTGGTGTGTGGATACGTCGGCCGCCGCACCAACACTGGACTCCCTGGACTGATAACCACACTCAATACGCTAAACATTATTGCTTCACATAGAAAAGATCAGAGTTCGCGGTAGAACCGAACTCCTCTGATACCAATTTGTCACGACCCACCCTCGGGGTCCGAGCCGTGACTACCCCAAGCCCGCCTTCCATAGGCCAGGGGCTGGCGACTAGCACCAAGGCGTAAATCCCGGTAAAAAGGGAAGGCATTGCCTTTGAAAAGAAAACACACACCACAGAGTAAACAAGCGGAAGGTAATCACTGAGCAAGCAGAGAACAACTGAAAGTGCGGAAAAGTAAATGGGCCAAAATACAAACCCAAACTGAAAGTAAAGTACAACTCGAAAAGGGAAAAACAGCAACTGTAAAGTAAAGGCCGCTACTCCGAGCTGTCCACCGGAAATCCCACCTGAAGGGTGGGTACAGATAGCTCCTCTGCTCCACGGGTCCCACCGTCCGCTCCGTACTCGTCCCGCCCAGTGGTCCACCTCCGGGTACCGTCCCGCTCCGCGAACCTCAGCTAAGGTCAACGCTGTCCGTCGTCTGCAACCAACACAACGTAGTGCGGGCGAAGCCCGTGCAGGGGTGAGTATAAGCTACTCAGTAGGGACCCCGAGACCCCTGAAGGTCTCTCAAAATCCACAAAGGATAAATCACGAAGCAAAGTACAATCACGAAGTAACAACCAACACTGCTTAGGTATATGCCCATACATATACCTAAGTCATCAATTCAAATACGCTCCAACCTCCGAGATCAAGTATAACTCAGTCCACGCAGGAAAGTATACGTATTCCACAAAGGAAAGTAACAGGATTCAGCTCACACAGGTATACTTCTTCAAGGACGATAAAGATGATCACTGATCCATCTAAGTCGTCGGACCCACGATGGATCGATAGGTAACTAACCCCCGCAGAAGACCCACACAGGATCGGGCTCACACAGAACCTGTAGGCGCTGGCTCACACAGAACCGCTGAGCGCAAGGACCCACACAGGATCGGGCTCACACAGAACCTGAAGCACTGATCCACGTAGGATCGCTGAGTGCT
Organism: Viscum album; assembly: GCA_963277665.1. Taxonomy (NCBI): domain Eukaryota; kingdom Viridiplantae; phylum Streptophyta; class Magnoliopsida; order Santalales; family Viscaceae; genus Viscum; species Viscum album. The sequence continues at coordinate 1,623,860,151 of OY728129.1, forward strand.
GTAGTCGTCGTCGTCGAATCCACACAGGATCTCTGTACTGTCGTCGTCGAATCCACACAGGATCTCTGTACTGTCGTCGTCGCAGTAGAACAGTCGCAACCAGCACTAGGGTTCCCGCACACAGCAAGCTCGTACGGAGGGTCCGCTCCACGAGCCGAGAGGCTGATACATCAACTGTCACGAAGACCGAAGTTGATGTATCCAAAAGTTCCGTATCGTCAACAGGAACTCAACGCAACAGACGGCGCGTCGATCGGACGCCTGGTCCGAGAGTTATTGGCATTTTTGTCTCCGGGGCCCGGTTGGTTTTTAAGGCAAAACCAACCCGACCGTACTCCACCTGCGTCCAAACCTCGGGCGGAGTATGCCAAAAGATCCGTCTCACTAAGAGGAACACTACGCGACTGACGGCGCGTCAATCAGACGTCCGTAGCTCAAGATATGAGCGTTTCCGCTCCGAAGGCCCGGTTGGTTTCGTGAACGAACCAACCCGGCCGAACTCAAAGTAAACCGAAACCTTGAGTGCGATATACCGAAACGACCGTCTCGATCCAAGGATCGCGTTGCCGCAGACGGTTCGTCATTCGGAGGTCCGAGGCTCAAGTTATGAGCCAAAAACCGAATCTGGTCCGAAACGGGGGGGTCCGGGTCCGGAACGACCCGGCCCGACCCCCCCCCCCCCCCTTGGGTGGCGCGGCGGCCGGCGGCGGCGGCCGGCGGCGGCGGACGGCGGCGGCGGGCCACGTGGCGGCGGCGGGCCGCGTGGCGGCGGCGGCCGCGTGGCGCGGCGGCGGCGGGCCACGTGGCGGCGGCGGGCCGCGTGGCGGCGGCGGCGGGCCGCGCTGGCGGCGGCGGACCGCGCTGGCGGCGGTGGCCGCGACTCACGCGGGGGGCTAAGCCCCCGCCCTTCCGAAGGCGGCGCGGCTTTGCCGCGCCGTTTGAGACAAAACGGCCCCCGCAAATGGGGGCCGGTTGAGTAAAACCGGGGGGGCTTTGCCCCCCCCTCCTTAAAAGAACCGCCCCCTCATTAAGAGGGGGGGTCTTGATGGACCGGATCAAAAGTTAGGAATTCCCGCTCGTTCGTTCACTGAACGTACCCGAGCCAAACTTCGGAAATTAATTCCGGGCACTCCGGGCCTCGGAATCAGGTGCCGTCTGAAATCGCGCTCTAGTAAAAATCCAAAGAAAATTAAGAAAAAAATTCCCTTGAATTTTACGGTCTTTACAACTTAAACATCCATGAGAGGTGGTGATGGAAATCTAATTACATCGGACCAAGAGGCAGTAGTTCTGCATACACATAAATGATGGATCCCATTCCCATTTGATGGAGGTTGGAGATAGATAAAGGATATTCCAATATAATTATAACATATACATACAATATTAATATGGACAATATTATATTATCATTGCTGAATAATATTTGAAATGGGTGGAATAAGAAATTAAAAAAAACATTCAGTCATGGTCCCTTCCACTTATTCAGACAAAAACCATTTATTAACACATTATGACCTATTATATTGGTATATTACCCTAAAAAAGTCCTCTATAACAACAATTTGGATGAATTTAAGAGATTTGGGTGCGTATTGGCTGAACTAAAAGTATTTTTTTGTATGAAAAATGAGAAGAAAAGGTTCTTTATTATAAGAATGGGGAGATGAACTCATGAACTTTTTTGAAATTTTAATTTAATATATATTTATTTTTATATCGAAATGGATCCTAATTATTATTCTGTAATTATATGAATATTAGGAGTAAAAATACAATAATTTAAAAAATTAACAAGTTTAGATCATATTTTTTCCATTATATGTATCATTTGACCCTTTATTAATCCTTTTCACGATTATAGGATATCAATGTTATTTACTATTAAGGAGTAAATAATGTTACTAAAAAATTGAAATACAACCCATAAATGGACCAAAATTGAAGTCAAAACCTAGTTACCAACCAATTTTATGAAGATAATATTTCTATTATAAATTAATTATATAATAAAATAATATTTATAAAATATAAACATTAATGTCAATTTCAGAAATATAAAATTATTATTAATTTTAAAATGAAAGTGAACAATTCAATTTTAATTGAATGAATCCAAATATCTCAAATATTTTATTTTATCTAAAATATAGTTTTTTGCTAAAAATGACTTAAATAATATTATTTCTATTGTTTTAATAGTGATTTTATATTTTTTCTATTTCCACAATCATTGTGTCAGCATTGCTGACACCTTTACAATAATTATTTCAATACTACAAATTAAAAATAAAATTAAATGATAAAAAAATAACTTATATTTCCAATTCATATTTTTAAGTAATCATATCCTCTTTTTTTCCATTGAAAAAAATTATAGATAAGAAAACATAAAGAATGAAATTTTTTACATTTCATTATATAATATAAAAAAAAGTTCAAAATGATCTAAAAATACATATAAAAATCCATATATTATACGTTTGTATGATATTGGATGAGATATACTAATCCAAAATAATTAAGAAAAGTGTTAGGGACATTTTTTTTGTTTTATTTTTTTCTTTTTAACCATCATTACCCAATTTACCATTTACTATGGTAATAAGAAATACAAAGATTAGAATTCATAATTTCTAAAAATAAATCAAAATATTTTAAAAAAATTGACACATTGAATCAATAATATTAAATCAATTTTTTAATATAAAAAGTCCACTGGAAAATTTTAATTTTAAAATTAAACTCACAAAATGTGACGAAAAAAATTTATCAGGGAAAAAAACATTTTTATAATTACATTTTATAGCAAATTAAATCATAATAATGATTCATATAATTTTATTAATATTATTAATAATATAGTATAACAAATTTTACTGTGAAATCATCTTAAAAAAGAATCTTTGTGAATTCATGAAACCAAAATACATATTTTAATGAAAATTAGAATTTCTCACAATTTAATGTAAAATAATATTTTTAAAAAATTCTATAACAATAACCATTAGTTAATTTTAAGATACATATTTCTTAAATGAATTTTATTTTATCAAATAAATTTTATAAAAGAATAATAAAAAAACTTGATATATTCTTATGAAATGAAATAAAATTAATTTTTTTAGAAAAAATAGTTTTTAATAATAAAATGACTGTACTATTTTTTCATTATATACTATAAATAAATAAATAAAATTTCATTGGTAACTAACATTAAATAATTTTAAAAAATTGGTTAATCTAATTAGTACTCAAAATTTAAAAAGATAGGTTGTAAGGGTTATATTTAAATAATAATATTTCATGTTTCGTTAATATTTGGTGTGGGGTATTTTTAACACTATTGGAGAAAGTTGTTCTATTAAAATATTTGGATATTACAGTTTTGAAAAATAATTTTCCTTGGAATTTTTTAGATGGGATTATTTACGTTTCTCAATGATATATAACCTATATTATACCATGTTTGTGTTCTAGGTGGGTGATCCTAGTTCCATTAAGATGTGACTTAGGATACTGGGTGTTCCATTATTTCGATTTCATAGTATAAAAAGTTCTTGTTGTTGTTAAGAAGAGTGTTGATATGTTTGGGAAACATGAGATAAATTAATTACAAGGATTATTAGTTCGTATTTAAATTAAATCATGGTATATGATTATACAGTGAATTTCCTCCAAAGTAGGTGCCTTCAAATCTGTGGTCTAGAAATGGAGATTTCATGGGCTATCTTTATGAAACACACTTATGCTTATTTTGAATCAACTATTGTATTGAAGGGTAGGATTAGTAAAAAACATAGATTAAATTATTTTTTGATTTGTTCTCAGGTATAGTTTAGATTATGATCCTATATGTTAGGATCTTGGGTGGATATAATACCAATAGCTTATTTTGTTTTAGTGATTTCCCCAGAGTAGTCGAGTGATCATGATTTTGGCATTAACAGGGTAGAAATGTCAGTATGATTAAAGGGAAAGAACCTAAATTGTTTTTTGTCTAGATGATTTTAAATTGTGATGATAATTTCTAGTAATTTTAAAATGTGATGTAACACCCCAAAAATTATTTTAAAAATATAATATTCTCAATCAGTTTCTAAACACACACCTTTTATAATTACATGAAAAGTGTTTTAAAATAAAAATAAAAATAATTAAATATGATCTTAATAACCATTTTTGTAAATTGGTAGATAAAAATAGTAATAAAAAAAACTGAAAAATAATATTAAAATTTAGAGATAATGAAAATTAATTTATTTATTCATAATAAATATGTACATAATTTTCATTAATTACATTTTTTACTTGAAAAATATTTTAGCTAAAAAATTATTACATTTTCACACAACATTATAATTATTTATACCATATTTTGAAATTTTCTTTAAGTTAATTAATATGATTTTTAAGTCACCATGTTAATATTTTTAGAGGAATTATTTCTTGGCATTCTCTAAAAACATGAAATTTTAATAAATACTGAAAAATAATAATTTTTGTAAAACAATCATTTATTTTTATTGTATCAACGAATTTTGAAGTCCCATTACTCATTAAATTTTAAATTAATGTAGAATAAGTCTTTATTAATTATAAATAATTTATTAAATTTCATAGGAATCATCAGTATACGTAATTTGGGTAAAATATAATTTTTTGGATTTAAAAAAATATTTCGAAATTGTTTTCATACGCACATTGTAAATTTATATTATTATGTAAAATTATCTCTATTGATTAAAGTATTTAATGAATGGTATATAATATATATTCAATAAAATATTTTAACATTAGTTTTTACAGTTTTTACAATGTAAATATGGTAATAATATTCAGTTTTATGTTTTGTAGGAACCTGCAATTGTGTACTGAACACTTTACCCTTAAATATGAGAGAAGTGTGAATACTATGAAAAAAGTATTTATATATTTACTATAATTTTTTCATAGGAAATTTCCTTGATGAATGAGGGACTGTGATTTCTTTTATAAGGGATATTACTTTTCTCATTAATATACTAATTTTACTTGGTTAAAGTATTTGGGAGTATGAATTTAGACCATAAAATGGTATTCCATGGCTAACATACAAATGCATATAAACCCATGATCATGTGGGGGTCTTCACAACCTTGTTGACGGAGAAATAATTTCTAGTTAGAATAGGAATTGGGTGGTTCATAGGAATGTTTATAATTAAGAGTAGGAGAGTTGTGCCATAGCATTTTAGCATAGCAAAATAGTGGGCTTGGACGGGTCGCTGCTTGTGATAGTCAAGAGAAACCCCTAAATCTCGATTCTAGTAACTAATGGATCCATGATAGTATATTAATTATAAGGTTACTACCTTGGAAAGGGATGTGGGACAAAACATTTGTAATTCATATAGTTCCTCTATAAAATATAATGATAAAACCTTCTTCATGTGATAAAGCTAATAAAATCCACCTAATCCTGCCCTCGCATCATCTTTGACCTTTCACTCGCCCACTCCACCTAGAAGCCCTGGGTTGAAGCCTAATAAACCAATATCAACAATATAACATGATGTTCATTAGTCCATCCTTCTAAGATGATCAAATCAAGAAGATGGAGACATGATCAATGTTCTGGATCCATGAATGTGAATTTAAGAATCATTCATGACTTCTTTCAAGGATAACATAAGTCATCAGATAACGTAAATCACATGAACCACTTCAATCCATCGCAAGACACATCAATGATGAAGTTATAAATGAATGATACTTGTGAAAAGCTATTATGAAATCACTATCATTAAATAAAAAGTGTAACTTCCCATCAATAGTGGGTTCCATCATCACATTTTTTATTTTCATTCATGTAGCCTTCAATTATCCATAACATTATATATTACAATATCATGTAATCCCACTATGTTAATCAGGTGAGTCCATATTCATTTTTATTCTTTCTATTTATATAATGGATAGTTATGGAAATGATATTAATGGCTTGTAATCATGAAATATTTAGAAAATATAGACTTTTTATGAAACCGATTATGAAATTTTAAGAGGGAATAACTAGATGAATAATGTATCTGGTGATCAATGAATGTCGATCATGAGAATATATCCACTGCATTATGCTTGTGAACATTCAACCTTAGTGTGAAATGTTTCTAGAATCTTAGTTATCCCCTTCCTATATAAACCCTTCCACCCCACAAAAAACACAATGGTGACGGATAATAAGGTGAGAATATAGAGGTGATGAAAGTAAGGGAAAACGAAGATGGAAATCATCATCTACCTCCCCCAGAGAACATAATCATGTGATCATGATAACCCATTGTGTAATCCCTTGATGATAATGATATTTGATTATGGACTAAATATTATGAATCACCATTAGCTGAATCCAGGTAGTTTGAAAGTGTTTGTTTGATCGTGTGATTCCCTGCTTGTTTTGTAACCCCCCCATGAGTACTCTTATGGGTCCTCGATTATAAAAATAAAACACTTTGGACATGTCCCCCATATTCCATGAAACATTATTCATACATTTGAATCCATTATGCAAACCCAACTCATGATAGAAGAACTCTTCACATGATCCCTTATAGATTATGTGATGGGATTATGATATAAAATTAATTTAATGCTATCATGGGGGGGCTGTTTAAAATAATGTACATGTGTGGCTCGAACGTGAGCTTCTTTTCCATAGGTAGTTAATAGGAAAAACCCATGGTCTTGTGAGACCATTTTCCTTCCACATAGTGTAATCCCTCATAAATTGAGGGTATCCCTGATAATGATAGAATACATATACCCATGTATAGCACCACTCCATGCAATCCATAAGGTGTGTGACCATAATATAAAACCAAGCCCTGTGGATTTTGACTCCTATATCAATGTAATTTAGGGATGTATAAAATTACATTGTGTAAAATGGATCACATTAGTAGTAAGACATCATGTGACCCATAAACTAGTTCCCAATTGACATATATGTGTCTATAGACATGACTACAATAGCATTAAATTCCATAGGAGACCCTATTACATGAAATATGGACCCCTGTGGGTAAGAACCCTTATCACGAGAACACTCCATGGAATGTGTCATTGATAATTATATGAACATGTTGACATTTCCCCTCTTACCATTAATCCCTCAGACATGGATTGTTTGCAATTTTGGAGAACATGGACATTTTCACAATACCCCATTATGTGACTGTAACACCCGAGACTTTTATGAGAAATATTTTGTTTTTATGTTATATAAATCATCAAAGGAATATTTCACTACACACAAAACTAGCTTGGCTTGCTTTACACGCAATTGTGGCCTTCCTCGATAGCTTGTGTTGTACGCAATACCGAGTTTCACTAAACAACGATATGCTGTTAAAATATTATTAAAACTAGCCGTTATGAATAGTAATAACCACTTTTTGAAATTTTGTAAACTTTATTTTTCAAAATGGACTTCATTTTTGGATTTGGAATATCGAAATTAGCTTAGGTGAAATTTTGGTACTTTTCGGATAACTTTCATATTCCGATGAATAGTGAAAATTACTAAATTTTAATTAAAAACAACTTTTTTAATCGAAATAATTAATAGTGATAAATTATTAATTTGAGTGGTTTTAAAGTACATTTAGAATATATTTTTACAATTTAATACAATGTTGGTCATTGGATGTAATTTCACATTTAAACCAGACATAAACAAGTGTCAATCTTTTAATAGTTATTATCTCTTAAAAACACGCTATTTGTTTTGACGATGGGAATTAATTTTTAAATTAATTAATGTAATTGATATGTTTTGAATTTGATAAAATAGAAATCATTTTTGAATTCATAATATAAAATATAGCTTAGGCCTAATTTTTGGTATTTTTCTGGAAACTTTCATTTTTTGATGAATAGTGAAACCACTAAGTGGTAGTTAAAAAAACTGAATTTTTCATAAAACATAATTTTACCACTTCTGTGAGTGGAATTTCGAAAATTTGAGAGACACGGTTGATGTCAGTAAGTAAAATGTGGTTCAATGAGATGAAAATAATTTTTTGGTGAATAGTAACTTTTTACTTTTATTTACCACGGTTAAAAGTAAATAAGGTAATTAAGGGTAAAAATGATATTATTATTACCCTAACACATGTCCTAATTCTATTGGATAAGTGTAATTCGACCAAAAACAACCTTAGGAATAAAATATGACCATTTAGGTCCACTTGGATTAGATTAGGACATTTATTATTAATTTATTTAAAGAAGGGTTAAAATAGTTAAAATCAAAGTTTAATAAGTAAATCATTTTTAATATGGGGTTATACATAAGATAAATTAGACTATAAATATTCATTAGAAATCTAAAACACTTTCCTACATAATGGTATTTTATTTGTAATTTTTAGACATTAAATAATTTAATTTATTTATGACACAACGATGATGTAGTAATTATCTTATTAATGAAAGATTGACATAATTGATGTTATAAATACGCAAATAAAAGTAATTTGAGACTTTTTATGAATTAAAATAATTTTCTAGGTAAATATGACATGTTATTATTTATTTAATTAACTTTTTTTGAACTAATCATTCTGTTATGAGTTTCACAAAAATCAATTACTAAATAGTGTCAAAATTGACATAAAATAGTTTTTAAAACAAATATTATAATATTAACTGTTATTTTATTCCTAAAAATCTAAGCTTCGGCCAAATGACTTAGATAAGGTTATATATATTAATAATAAACAACTTGGGGTTCGTTTGGCTTGTTATAGTAAGTTTATTAACCTTATAGTGTAAGAACACAAGAAGACACAGTAAAAGTAAAATTATTTAACTTAATGTTAAATATAAATGATAAGGCTAAAATAGGAACCTAAACTTGTCTAAATTAGATTGGATGTGAGTATTTCGACCCATACCCACCTTAGCTTAGAACTATATCAATTTGGAGCTATTAAAAACCGAATTTGACTTTATAATAAAATAATATTTTTAGTTATTCCAAAGGTGCCCCTCTCCTCCCTTATAAAAGGGCACCTCCTACCCCTCTTCCTCACACCAATTTGAGCCTTCAAGCTCGGCCAACCCATGACCATTTCAGTTACCCACTTCCTTAGAAACCTACTCGAGGTACTGGTCTTATAAAAATACCAACTCTAGTGCCTTAAGAGAAAGTTTAAAGGAGGCACTTCGAGAAAGAGGTAATACCTTCTACCATTTTCTTCAGGTTCCATTCTTCTTATACTCCCTCTTCTTTAGTTGTTTCATTATGAGGTAATAAAATAAGTATCCCTCATATACTGATATGTTATTATAAATATGAAACAATCCTATTTCACCTCTTATCCATCATACGGAAAACGAAATCACCGCGCGTGCGTACGTACGGAATGTCGTCTCCATGCCGTGGTGTAATCTGTTTTCCACCATTACCTTACTTGGATGGATATAATGGTGTAAATAATAACTATATTTGATTATTTTAAAGTGATATTGATTCTTAAATAGTATACATATACTTCAATACAATTCCACGATCATGGGAACGATATCATCGCTCGTGCATACGTACGGCCTACTGTCTCCACGATGTGATGCGACTCGTTCTATATGATATTTATTGAATAATGATTAGGTAAATGAATTGAATGAATTAATATGATATATATTACACTAATAACATTCTGTAAATGATGTATCTATATCCTATAAAGAGGAATAAGAATTTATTCGACAAAACACGCATAAGAACAAAAAGTAATAAACACACGAATAACAAGTAGTAATGAAATATTACTAATAAGAAGCTAAGAATATGACCATATATGATATCATAACAATGAATATTAGTCTTTAATAAGTCAATGAAATTATTTAAATCATTATACAGGAGGTTCGGACACATACAAAGCATATCGGACCTAAGGTAAGGGAAAATATCACAATCTCATTTTATCCGAGATTGTTTATACTTTGGTATTTAATGGGGTTTATTTTATCATCCACATCCATGTTTCCTCAATATTTAATATTGTTTCCATCCACCTACAATTGTTTAAATCCAATTTTACCTTTCGATGAGTTTTTAGTAAAGGATATGAAAGGAATCTTTTGTCGTTTTTCGTACGAGGTACTTTTTGACTTTTCCGACAAAAGTACGAGAAGAATGTTTTTTTAACTTATACGGAATGAATGGATTTTTAAAACATTATTTCCAAGAATCTTAATTTACATGTTTTCATGTTTATTTTTAATCAACTTCTTTTAGTTTAAATTGTATGACATGTTAAGAAATGAAAAATGTTTTTGAAGTAGAAATGATATTTTCCTCAAGAATAGAGTTCAAGTGTTTTATCAAAATTATTTTCCATCTAAGATAATATAGGGTTCTGTTTCTATCCCTATTATTATATTCATTTGATTATGTTGAGATGGAATTATTTTTATGAATTCATTTATCTTATATGAATTTTTTTATGATTTCACGATGTTTAAGAATCCCATTTTTATTACATGGGTTATGCAATGATGTATGATTTATGATTTTGGGGCACACATAAGAATGGTATCATTATGAGATGGGTAGGACCTATATCTCCCTACAATGCATTGGGTAAAGATTTTATATCTCATGAGATAGACATGGCTGGAATGGTAGGTTAAACCAGTTCAGTGAAACAGGACTGAAACGAGGAGTGAACTCGGTTAAGAAATGGACTTTGTCCACTAAGATAGTCTTGGCAATGAGTCATGAATAATACGAAATGATTATCTATGATTATGTGTATGCCAAAAAGTTTCATGTTTTATGTTATGATTATTGAGATTACATTTCACTACTATGATTTATCCCATGTTATGAAATTATGATCTCTTTTGCAGGTTTAGATTTCCAAAAGTTATGTTCTTATGTATATGATGTGATTGATATTTCTTTTGTTCACCCTTACTGAGCATTTGAGCTCACCCTTTTGTATGTTTTCTTTCCCCAGGTCAGGAAGAAGGTTATTAAGTAGGATATGCCAAAAGGGACTCTAGATATGATGAAATAAATGGGAGGCAAAGTAGATGATTTATGAACCAGTTGTTTATGTTTCCTAGTTTCTAAAGACTCTATACCTATACGGTCCTTTCCTGATTTTGTTATATGTTGTAATAAGTGTGCTTCAATTTTGAAGTAATAACAATGTATGTAAAGTATGGGTCATTATAGTTGGTATCAGAGGAAAGGTATAGTCAACCTTTGGAAACTAGGATGTGAAAGCCTTAGTAAGAACCCTAAGGATAAGTCTAAGCATAGAACACAATATTAGTGTTTTAGAAATGTCCATGAATAACCTAGGATAATACCTTAAGTGTGATATTTTATTCTTGATTATGTGGTTTTCCTATTATAATTAGTGTTTCTCACACTATTCTTCTTAGTTTTAGTCAATGGCTGGAACCCGAAGGAACCGTGTTAATGAGGAATGCGACGGGCAATGAAATTATTGTCCCCCTAAGAAACCAAACGTTATGAGAGTTGGAATGAAAAATATTGTAGCCATTCTCACACAACTTTCTCAAGCTATGAATCATGAAGGACTTCCAAACAAGCAAAGGAAGGAGCAACATTCTGTTGAATCATTCATGAGGCAGCGTCCACCTTCATTCAGCGGGTCTACTGAACCATTAATTTCTGAACAATGGATTAGAACCACTAAAAAGATATTTTCGTATCTTCAATGTTCTGAACATGATAAATTCATCTTAGCAGTGTATCTCTTGGAAGGTGATGCTGATCAATGGTGGAATATTATCATGAATACGAGGAAAAGATATGAAATTGAGTCCATGGAATGGGACGAGTTCAAGAACTTATTTTTTAATAATTACTTCCCTCGTATTCTCCGTACAAATATGGAGAAGGAGTTTCTTGAACTAAAGAAAAAGGATGATGAATCTGTTGGTACCTATGAAGCAAATTTTACAAGACTTTCAAGGTACGCTTTTAGTATTATTATCCAACCTGAGAGTAAGATCGATCGATTCTTTAGTGGCTTAAAACCAAGTCTTCGAAGGGCCTTATCCATAAGGGACTTCAATAGCTACGAGGAAATCGTTCGATGGGATCTCAAAGTTGAGATGGATATTGGAGTAACCCATCAGTCATATGGGTTTGATAAGAAGAGGAAAATGTAATTCAAAGGAAAATCTAAAGAGCACACTGAAAAGAAGATGAGTTTACCCTTATGCTCAAAGTGTGGAAAGAAACATGGAGGATGTTGTCTTAAAGGGACAAGTAAATGTTTCAAATGTGGAAAGGAAGGTCATCGGGCATTTGAATGCCGCAATGATGGGAAGAAGATGTCTAATGATGAAAACAAAGGAAGGGATACATAGAATGAACCTACTACATTTCAATGTTTCAAGTGCAAGGAGATGTGGCATTATGCCAATCAATGCCCAAATCCAAGGGTTGATGATGATGGTCGACGTCAACAAACTCTTATGGATAAAGACAAAGGAAAGTCACATGCAATTTCTATCAGCGATGTGGAGTATGATAACGATGTGGTGAAAGGTACACTTACCATCCACTCTAAAGTAGAAAATGTTTTATTTGATTCTGGATCCAACCACTCATTTATTTCTGAATAATTTTCTAAGGATATCACCGTATTACCTTAACAATTAGATGTTGAGTTAGCTGTGACAACCCCTAATGGCACAATTGTCGCATCAAAAGTTTATAATTCTTCTCCGATTGAAGTTTGTGGGAAAGTGCTTCCTGAAAATCGTGTGATCCTTCCTATAGTGGAATTTGATGTTATTCTTGGCATGGATTGGCTTTCTTTATATGGATCTCATATCAATTTCCAAAGAAGGGAAGTCACATTTCATATTCCAGATCAATCACTGATCGTCTATCGATGCAAGGATGAACATAACCTTCCAGTAGAAATTTCTTCCATCTTATGGGTCTTGATTCCACTAAATGAAGGTTATTTATCTCAAATGGTTGTTAAGGAACTCACGATTAAGTATATACCCATTGTACTAGAGTTTGATGATGTCTTTCCAGAGTAATTGTTGGGTCTTCCACCAAATCGTGAAGTTGAGTTTTCAATAGAACTCGTACTTTACCTATTTCAAAGACACCTTATAGAATGGCCCCAATTGAGTTACAGGAATTGAAGAAACAACTCCAAGATAATCTTAATATGGGATTCATATGCCCTAGTGCATCACCTTGGGAAGCACATGTTCTGTTTGTTAGAAGAAAGATGGATCAATGAGACTCTGCATTGATTATAGAGAACTTAACAAGATCACTATTAAGAACAAATATCCTCTCCCACGCATTGATGACTTATTTGAACAACTACATGGAGCTCAATACTTTTCCAAGATTGATCTTTTTTCAGGGTATCATCAATTAAGGGTCAAAAGGGAGGATATACCAAAGACAGCTTTCCGTACAAGGTATGGACACTATGAATTTATAGTGATGCCATTTGGTATTACTAATGCCCCTGCTATCTTCATGGATCTAATGAATAGATTCTTTAGAGACTATCTTGATCAGTTTGTGGTAGTCTTTATAGACGATATTATGGTATATTCAAAGATCAAGGCAGAACATGAAGATCACTTGAAAATTATATTGAATACCCTAAGAAAGGAGAAGATTTATGCCAAATTTACCAAGTGTGAATTTTGGCTTCAAAGAGTTTAATTTTTGGGTCACATAATCTCAAAATAGGGGATATCTGTGGATCCAGCAAAAACAGAGGTTATCAAAAGATGGTCGAGACCAACAACAGTAACTGAGATCCGAAGTTTTCTTGGTTTGGCTGGATATTATCAATGTTTTGTGAAATATTTTTCACGATTTTCTAATCCACTCACCAAGTTGAATAAAAAAGGAGTTAAGTTTGTTTGGACGGAAGAATGTGAAGAGAATTTCAAGGAGTTGAAAAGAGGGTTATCCAGTACACCTGTGCTCACACTGCCTTGTAGTGGAGAACAGTTTGTGATCTATAGTGATGCATCCAAGAAGGGATTGGGGTGTTTCCTTATGCAAAATGATATGGTGATAGCTTATGCATCACGATAGTTTAAAATCCATGAGCAAAATTACCCAACTCATGATTTAGAGTTAGCTGCGGTAATATTTGAATTAAATATTTGGAGGCATTATCTTTATGGAGAAAGGTGTGACATTTATACTGATTATAAAAGTTTAAAGTATATTTTCACACAAAAGGAGCTGAATATGCACCAAAGAAGATGGTTGGAGCTGATTAAGGATTACGAATGATCAATTAATTACCACCCTGGGAAAACAAACAAGGTGGAAGATGCATTAAGTCGACAAGATCATGCTAGCTTATCCATGATGAGGATCACAAATGATCCAATATTTATGGATTTACAAAGGATGGATCTTGGAATTATAATGAAAGGGGGAAAATCGTATCTTTCTCAAATGAATGTTCAACCATCCATACATGTGAAGATTAAAGAGGCACAGAAAGAAGATGTAGAGTTACAAAATAAGGTGAGAAATATTCCCGAATTCAACCTTGATTGTGATGGGATAATAAAGTTCAGGAATCGGGTTTGTGTTCCTCCCATCTCAGAATTAAAGAAGGAGATGCTGGATGAGGCTAATAGTTCTTCATTATTTATTCATCCTGGAAGCACGAAGATGTATAGGGACCTGAAAGAGTACTTCTGATGGGATGGCATGAAAAGATATGTTGCTGAATATGTCTCTCGATGCTTGGTTTGTTATCAAGTTAAAGCTGAGAGACAGAAGTCTAAGGGGATGTTACAACCATTACCCATACCCGAATGGAAATGGGAAAACATCACTATGGACTTTGTCAAGGGCTTCCTAAAATATAAAAAGGCAATAATGCTATCTGGGTCATAGTTTATTGTCTTACAAACTCTACACACTGCATTTCTATTATAGAGGATTTCTCTCTAGATCATCTTACCATGATATATGTAAAGGAAGTAGTAAGATTGCATGGAGTACCACTTTCTATTATATCTGATCAGGATCCGAGGTTTACCTCAAAGTTCTGGCGAATTCTTCAGCATACTCTGGATACAAAGTTGAGTCTCAACACTGCTTATCATCCTCAGTCTGACGATCAGTATGAGAGAACAATTCAAACTCTAGAAGATATGTTGAGAGCTAGCTCTATGGATTTCAAAGGTGGTTGGGATCAACACCTACCTTTGGTGGAATTTTCTTATAATAATATCTTTCACTCTAGTATTCAGATATCTCCTTATGAAGCTCTCTATGTAAAGAAATATAGGACTCCAACTTGCTGGGATGAAGTTGGGGAAAGAAAGCTATTAGGACCTGATATTGTTGATGAGATGGCAGAAAAGGCCAGATCTATTCAACAACACATAATAGAAGATCAGAGTCGACAGAAAAGTTATGCTGACAATCGAAGAAAATACCTAGAGTTTGAAGTGGGTGATAAAGTGTTCTTACGAATATCTCCCTGGAAGAGGGTCATGAGATTTGGAAAGAAGGGGAAGTTGAGCCCTAGATATATCGGTCCTTTCGAAATATTGGATTGTGTTGGAAAGGTATCTTACCGATTGGCACTTCCACCGAATCTCTCTCAAGTTCATGATGTGTTCCATGTATCTCTCCTGAGAAAGTACATACCTGATCCTTCACATGTACTCAGCTCATAAGTTGTACCGCTGGAGCAAGATCTTTCTTATGAAGAACAGCCGATAGAGATTCTGGATCGTAGCGAAAAAGTACTACGAAACTAGACCACTCGCTTGGTGAAAGTTTTATGGAGGAACCACCAATTAGAAGAAGCTACATGGGAGCTTGAGGATATGATGAGGGAGAGGTATCCTCATCTGTTTGTTACAAGTGACGAATTTTGAGGGCAAAATTCATTTTAAGGGGGGTAAAATGTAACACAAGAGACTTTTATGAGAAATATTTTGTTTTTATTTTATATAAATCATCAAAGGAATATTTCACTACACACAACACTAGCTTTCTTTCTTTACATGCAACCACGGCCTTCCTCGATAGCTTGCGTCGTAGGCAATACCGAGTTTCACTAAACAACGATATGCTATTAAAATTTTATTAAATCTAGCTGTTATGAATAGTAATAACCACTTTTTGAAATTTTTTAAATTTTATTTTTCAAAATGGAATTCATTTTTGGATTCAGAATATCAAAATTAGCTTAGGGTTAAATTTTGGTACTTTTCAGATAACTTTCATATTCTGATGAATAGTGAAAATTACTAAATTTTAATTAAAAACAACATTTTTAATCGAAATAATTAATAGTGATAAATTATTAATTTGAGTGGTTTTAAAGTATATTTAGAATATAGTTTTACAATTTAATACAATGTTGGTCATTGGATGTAATTTCACATTTAAACCAGACATAAACAAGTGTCAATCTTTTTATAGTTATTATCTCTTAAAACCATGATATTTGTTTTGACGACGGGAATTAATTTTTTAATTAATTAATGTAACTGATATTTTTTGAATCTGATAAAATAGAAATCATTTTTTAATTCATAATATCAAATATAGCTTAGGCCTAATTTTTGGTATTTTTCTAGAAACATTCATTTTTTGATGAATAGTAAAACCACTAAGTGGTAGTTAAAAAAACTGAATTTTTCATAAGACGTAATTTTACCACTTCTGTGAGTGGAATTTCGAAAATTCGAGAGACACGGTTGATGTCAGTAAGTAAAATGTAGTTCAATGAGATGAAGATAATTTTTTGATGAATAGTAACTTTTTACTTTTATTTAACAAGGTTAAAAGTAAATAGGGTAATTAAAGGTAAAAATGATATTATTATTACCCTAACACATGTCCTAATTCTATTGGATAAGTGTAATTATACCAAAAACATCCTTATAAATAATATACATTTAGTCCCACTTGGATTAGATTAGGTCATTTATTATTAATTTATTTAAAGAAGGGTTAAAATAGTTAAAATCAAAGTTTAATAAGTAAATTATTTTTAATATGGGGTTATACATAAGATAACTTCGACTATAAATATTCATTAGAAAGATAAAAACATTTTCTACATAAAGGTAGTTTATTTGTAATTTTTAGATATTAAATAATTTAATTTATTTATGAAACAACGATGATGTAGTAATTATCTTATTAATGAAATATTGACATAATTGATGTTATAAATACCCAAATAAATATAATTTGAGCCTTTTTATGAAATACACTAATTTTATAGGTTAATATGACATGTTAGTATTTATTTAATTAACTTTTTTCGAACTAATCATTCTGTTATGATTTTCACAAAAATCAATTACTAAATAGTGTCAAAATTGACATTAAATAGTTTTTAAAACAAATATTATATTATCAATTGTTATTATATTCCTAAAAATCTAAGGTTCGGCCAAATTACTTATATAAGGTTATATATATAAATAATAAACAACTTGGGGTTCGTTTGGCTTGTTATACTAAGTTTATTAACCTTATAGTGTAAGAACACAAGAAGACACGGTAAAAGAAAAATTATTTAACTTAATGTTAAATCTAAATGATAAGGTTAAAATAGGAACCTAAACTTGTCTAAATTCAATTGGATGAGAGGATTTCTACCCATACCCACCTTAGCTTATAACTATATCAATTTGGAGCGATTAAAAACCGAATTTGACTTTATAATAAAATAATATTTTTAGTTATTCCAAAGGTGCCCCTCTCATCCCTTATAAAAGGGCACCTCCTCCCTCTCTTCCTCACACCAATTTGAGCCTTCAAGATCGGCCAACCCCTGCCCATTTAACTTCCCCACTTCCTTAGAAACCTACTAGAGGTAGTGGTCTTATCAAAATACCAACTCTAGTGCCTTAAGAGAAAGTTTAAAGGAGGCACTTCGAGAAAGAGGTAATACCTTCTACCGTTTTCTTCAAGTTCCATTCTTCTTCTACTCCATCTTCTTTAGTTGTTTCATTATGAGGTAAGAACATCAGTATCCCTCATATGCGGATATGTTATTATAAATATTAAACAAACCTATTTCACCTCTTATCCATCCTACGGAAAATGAAATCACCGCGCGTGTGTACGTACGGAATACCGTCTCCACGCCGTGATGTAATCTGTTTTCCACCACCACCTTACTTGGATGGGTATAATGGTGTAAAGAATAACTATATATGATTATTGTAAAGTGATATTGATTATGAAATAGTATACATACACTTCAATACAATTCCACGATCATGGGAATGATATTATCGCTCGTGCGTACGTACGGCCTACCATCTCCACGATGTGATGCGACTCGTTCTATATGATCTTCATTGAATAATGATTATATAAATTCATTTAATGAATGAATATGATATATATTACACTAATACCATTCTGTAAATGATGTATCTATATCCTATAAAGAGGAATAAGAATTTATTCGACAAAACACGCAAAAGAACAAAAAGTAATAAACACACGAATAACAAGTAGTAATGAAATATTACTAATAAGAAGCTAAGAATGTGACCATATATGATATCATAACAATGAATATGATTCTGTAATAAGTCAATGACATTATTTAAATAATTATACAGGATGTTCGGACATATACATAGCATATCAGACCTAAGGTAAGGGAAAATATCACAATCTCATTTTATCCGAGATTGTTTATACTTTGGTATTTACTGGGGTGTATTTTATCATCCACATCCATGTTCCCTCAATATGTAATATTGTTTCCATCCAACTAAAATTTTTTAAATCCAATTTTCCCTTCGGTGAGTTTTTAGTAAAGGATATGAAAGGAATCTTTTGTCGTTTTTCGTACGACGTACTTTTTGACTTTTCCGACAAAAGTACGAGAAGAATGTTTTTTTAACTAATACGGCACGAATGGATTTTTAAAAAATTATTTCCAAGAAGCCTAATTTACAAGTTTTCATGTTTATTTTTAATCAACTTCTTTTAGTTTAAATTGTGTGACATGTTAAGAAAGGAAAAATGTTTTTGGAGTAGAAAGGATATTTTCCTCCAGAATGGAGTTCAAGTGTTTTATCAAAATTATTTTCCATATAAGATAATATAGGGTTCTGTTTATATCCCTATTATTAAATTGATTTGATTATGTTGTGATGGAATTATTTTTATGAATTCATTTATCTTATATGAATTGTTTTATGATGTCACGATGTTTAAGAATCCCATTTTTATTACATGGGTTATGCAATGATGTATGATTTATGATTTTGTGGCACACATAAGAATGGTATCATTATGAGATGGGTGGGACCTATATCTCCCTACAATGCATTGGGTAAATATTTTATATCTTATGAGATAGACATGGCTGGAACGGTAGGTTAAACCGATTCAGTGAAACAGGACTGAAACGAGGAGTGAACTCGTTTCAGAATGGACTTTGTCTACTAAGATAGTCTTGGAAATGAGTCTTGACTGATAAGAAATGATTCTATATGATTATGTGTATGCCACAAAGTTTCATGTTTTAAGTTATGATTATTGAGATTACATTTCACTATTATGATTTATCCCATGTTATGAAATTATGATCTCTTTTGCGGGTTAAGATTTCCAAAAGTTATGTTCTTATGTATATGATGTGATTGATATTTCTTTTGTTCACCCTTACTGAGCATTTGAGCTCACCCTTTTGTATGTTTTCTTTCCCTAGGTCAGGAAGAATGTTATTATGTAGGATATGCTAAAAGGGACTCTAGATATGCTGAAATAAATGGGAGGCAAAGTAGATGCTTTATGAACTAGTTGTTTATGTTTCCCTATTTCTAAAGACTCTATACCTATATGGTCCTTTCCTAATTTTTTTATATATTGTAATAAGTGTGCTTCAATTCTAAATTAATAAAAATGTATGTAAAGTATGAGTCATTATAGTGACTCTCTTAGGATCATGTGATCAAATGAATCACTGATCTCAAGTTTCCCTAACGAAAACCAAGAAATTATAGAATTTTCACAAGATTAAACATTGACTTGTCAGTATTTTCATGTGTAATCCCTATGGAAATTCCATTTTATCATGAAAAGAAAGAATAGAAATTTCATATTGATCATATGATAGTATACTGGATAAGAAAGTTGATCCTACAAGGACATCCTGTAAATTTCACTTTGATCATGTGAGTACATCATGGAGAATTCACATTGATTTTTTTAAGACATCCTCAACATGTAAATATTATCATGTGATGAAATGTTAGACAATCTAGTTGATCGTACAAAGAAATCATGTATAAGTAAATTCAATAATGTGAAGACATCCCATACATGTAATATTGATCATGAAAACATCAATAGACGGTTCGTAATTGATTATGAAAAGAATATTTGGACATGTAAGTTATACACCCTTGGACATGTATTAAATTTCATATAAACATCGTGAACATGTTGAGAATAAAATCAAATACTGTCTCATAGACTATCAGAAATTTCCAGAAGACAATCAAAACATGTCCAGTAAATAATCAAGATACGTCATGAAGAAATTTTAGACATGTCAAGCAGACATGTCATCTTCATCAAGAAGACACAGCTAGACATACACCCTGTGAACCCCTATTCAAGAACATTTTTCCTAATACCCCTATTATAAGGGTACTGTCATTAATGTGTTAGGTATACACACTCATGTGATACTATATGTGTTATGCTCATGGGTGGTCCCCCCATGTCATACCCAAAATATCCAAGAAACCATTCATGGTCTTCATCAATCTTTATCTTTCAATATATAGAGAATTAAAATTAAATATTATATTCAACAATATTATATATCCCAATCCATATTAAACCATCAGGATAAAAATAAATTATTTTAGTATAATAACCAATGTGAACACATCAGTGGGTTAGAAGGTAAATGAACTATAATTACTCTAATTCCTATCCAAATATGATATGTAGGAAGCCTTCCTAAGGCATGAGATCATTATTGAACACCCCATAGAGGCTTCCCAGTACATAATTCTCATACCCATATGCAGTGATTTTTATCATTTTTGGTCCCTTAATTATCATAGTGATCATGGATTATATGGGATTGAACATTATCTATTATTATAGAATTCATAGTATAAAGTTTCCCCCATCCAGTGAAACCATAATGTGGAAGTCTCATTCAGGGAATCAATATAATTTCCCCCATACAATGGCATCAATCTTAATGTATGTCCTGAGGGAATTCTCATTTTGGTAAGCCTTATTGAAATAACCATATTGGGCCTTAGTTTTCTATCAATGCTCATCTGTATTTTTATAGAAGATCAAACTATGATGACTCTAATTATTTTTATAAATATAATACATAGGAATCATTCCAATGGATTTATCTCTATACTCAGTGCCTATGTACACTCATATATTTCGTTTTCATAAGAAATTAAACTACAATGTTTAAAAACACTTCTTGATTTTGATAACTATTATCACATGATACCTAGGATGACTCATTAAGGTTCAATCCCATATAAAAGATACAAAATTCCTCATAGTATGGTAATAAACATCATAGAACCTCAATATGTTAACAAACTAAATCATCATAATTGAATACGAGAATAATGGAGAACCTATGACACAAAAATTTGTTCTCATCAACATGTGGATTTAATATAATCATTGTCACTAGTGTAACCACTCCTATAACAAGTCCGTGTATCATGAACATATACTAAATCAATTAGAGAGTCCTAGAATAGGCAATAATTCCCACTAAAAGGTTTTGATGAGTATGTACTCCCATAATCTTGACCAACGCTAGTTCAAAATAATCATTGTCTTTGAAACCAAAATCGACCAACCACCTTTGGAAGGTAGGAATGGGACTTTTCATGGATATGGGAACCTTTGGGATTATATTTTTGGGAAAAATATGGTAAAACCCACTGAAAAAAATAGTGAAACCATACTCAATCACCCCCAACATAGCGTCGAGTGAATCTATTTTTTGAATTTGTGGGAAAAATGGAGAAACTAATGTGAAAATTCTTAATCCATGTCATCCCTTTCATGTTTTTAAGGAATAGAATTAAAAATTCTTATTGTGACATATTTTTCCAAATATTTCATGAATAAAAATGGCGAACTTGATAAAACAATTTCAACAATGCTGAACCTATCATAAAATAATTAAGCACATTTTCAACAATTCACATTGAAATTAATTGATCGACCATGAACTATTATACATGATTTGTTACTAATAACGTATCTTGTTTATTTTTTCGGGACTATTTAATTATTTGCAATGTAAATGGGATAATCAAATATTCCAATGGATTCTGAGACTACTAGAAAATCTGGTAATTCCTGGTAAACACTTGAAGTTATTGTGAACAAATAGTTGAATCACCCATCAGGTTCATTTTCTACCATGGAATATTTCTCCTTAAAGCCCTGAAATACATTGTAACCAACAAAAAACATCTAGTTCTCATTGGAAAATATAATTTTTGAGAGTACCAAATCAAATGATCCATCCCAAATTTGGAATTACCTCTTGAAATAGAATATAGTACTACTCAGATGTTATCTTTCTAAAAATAGGTTGTAGAAGATAAAGTATCCCTTATTTCCACATTCATACTCTTTAGGAGAACATACCTTGAGCATAAAAAAAACATACCTCACCATGTCAACTCAAACAAAAATAATATTACTATGAGGGAAACTATCCATTATTCTCATCATTATTGATATATGAATATAATTTCTCAAGGATCTACAGAGGATGTTTTGAACAACACTAAATATCCAAATTGGGTAATCCAACAAGATATCCCACTAGGGTATCCAAATAATTCAACTCAAGCCTAGAATTGTATCCCCATTACCACCAATATTATTGAACCCAATATAATTATCATATTAGTATCCTAGAAATAATTCCATATCCTTACAAGCTTTGAGACTCTATCTTTAACACAGCTGGCCTTGGGGAATATGGAACCCTAGGGGGAACCCCAATCAACTGGGATGGGGCAGTTTTATCATATTTCACCCTATAATAATCTTCAACCTCTGTAACAACCTAGAAAATAGAACTTTGGGGGTCAACCCAACAAAGGTACTATAGGCCCAAACCCACCAAATGGTACTATAGGCACTGACCAACTAAATGGTATTGAGTATTTTAACCTAGAAAATGGTATAGTAAGAATCTCCTCACCAAAGAAATAATGGGAACTGACCCATCAAGCAAGGTAATCTCATAAAGAGGATCACCCTCTAGTTTATGTTTCGATAAATATGATATCTGCCAAATATAAAGATTTTTTATCACATACAAAATATTAAACTGCTAGAAATTATAATCATACTATCAAATAGTTATCTAAGTCGCACCAATTTGGCCTTCCTTCTACCTTCTCCATAAGAAAAGAAGGCATATATTTTATCTTTCATGCATCTACAAAAGGTCTTAGAAACATTATTGTGGTTTTAGAGTGTGATGTAGATGGTTCAAATGGTCAGTGGAAATAGTATATTTAATTAATAGGGTCTACTTTGAGACTCTCTTTATAATCCAATCACTTGACCATGTATAGAGGAATGGGTTTTCTCATGGATCCTCAAAGTTATCCCCTTATAGATGAAAAAGAAATTTTATTGGAGAATCTAGTCACTCAAATAAAATTAGAGAACATGGTTATTTGAGAAATAATTATTTTAAAACTCATGGGATATATTCCCCAAAAATATTTAACAACAACTTCCTATAGAATCTTGCCTTACAGTGATGTTCGCTAGCCCACCAATCTAGGTGAATTTTCATATTTTTCAACCCCTCATCATGTAATATTGAGAAATTTCTCTACCTCACCCATCCCACAATGACACAATCATTTTCATTTTTTCAGGGCACATATACCACATATTAAGGTATTTATATATTTTCCATACCTTAACTGGGGGTACCGAGACACCAAAAACCATCTATATTCCCTTTCCAATGTGGGTATAGGTTTTATCTAGGAGAAGAAGTGTGATATTTCATCCATTGATGATAAAAGGAATAATTTATATTTCTTTAAATAAAAACTTGTACATAGGGGTATTAATTATACCATAGAGAATTGTTTAATAGAACTTATAATAATAAGGATGCGAAGTAAGGAATGGTTGATGGGCTATAAAAATATTTACCCCTACTACCCAAATATTGAAAACACAATAGGGATCTTCTTTTTGATTAATGATGGATTATAGGCATTGGTAATTGATTTATTGATATAGATAGAGGATCTCAAAAATCATGCAATAAACATAATAATAATACAACATCCATTAGAAAAGTTTAGCTTCTGAATGTTTACAACATGATACGCCAAATCCACATGAAATTAAATTGTGTGATACATTCTGGTTGGATGATATTAGAGTGCATGATAAATCCTAGTTTAATTCCATTAAAATACATGATGTTTCCTTACAATGTGATGTTAAACTATATAAAAATATCCATGTTTTGTGATATTAAACTTCATGATACACCCTAGTCAGATTATAGTTAATTTCCAGATACCTTAGAGTCACATGACAATAAAATACATTATAACATCCTAGCGACATGATGTTAAAAAACCATTTGATGGAACTATCAACATTTCATGAATGATTTAAATACTCAATTGATGAGAAGTTTTCATCATCTATTGTAATGGGGACCACCCCTGAAATCTCATGGAGTATAATTGATGAAAATTACATGATACCCATAAATCAGATTGAGGTAGAAGACATAATCAGAGATTTCGAGGATCCTCCTATCCCTGGTGATAAAATAAGATAAACTAATTTGATCCAAAATATCTATGTGAAGAATCTTGTAGTACAAGATGGAAATTCCTATTCCCACAGTCACTCTTAACATGACAACAATATATATTCTCCATGGATTACCCACCTTGTCTAAAAATGTCCTTGTAGACCCTATGGTGGATGATTAAGAGGATATCATTATATTCATCACTCTTAATTTTGATGAAGTCATATTCACCACCGTTGATGATTCTGGGAATGTAAATAGAGGAATTGAATATCTTTTGTTTCCGACATTGATTATTTACCACAAAAATCTTGTGTAACAATAGGTCATTATTACACTTCAAATGCATCATAGATATGTGTTTCTAGGAATTATTGACAAATTATTATGTTCAACCCTAATGTGCCCACACATCACTTAGGCTTACTTGATGACCATTTTGGATCCAATAAAACATCCATGATAATACACCCATATCATGAAACTATGCATTGACATCAAGAGATTAAACTAAATATCATCAATAGTCATAGTCATATCACCTAAAATCGAAATACGCCAATGGTCCTAGTCATATGACCTAAAACAAGAAACCCATGGAACAAGTAGTATGAGTTAAAACTACAAGACCCCAAGGGTCCAAGTAATATTAACTAAAACTATAAGATTTTATATTTTCTTACTGCTTGATTTTAAACATCCTGAAAACTGTTTCAAAATATATGAGTCACTACATAGGAGGTTTATTAGTGTGAATGAAAAAGGAAGTTCCCAATCCCTATGTGTGATTATGATCAACATACATAATCTCACCACTCCAGAACTGTGTGTGGATTATTTCCTACAATCGCAATATATATAGTGATTCCTAGACCTTAAACATTGGATCCATCCACAATATATAGATACCATGTTTACATTCCACATGACACTAAACAACATGTAGAGGTATTTGTCACATGACCCTAAACATCATGAAACATATCATTATTGTTGAAAGACATTAATGTATATCAATATTTCTTCAGAACATGAAGTTAAAATGTAGCCATATCATGTGTCTCAATAATAGAATGACCTAGCAAACTATCACACAGATCATTGTGTCATAAACTTGGGATACCTCTCATTATATGATTTTCTAAATGTTTGGGAATCATATATGGGTCTTCACATCAGGTAAAATACTTCAATGATACATGAAATTACACTAAATGGTTTTAAAAAACTATTTATGACTTGATTATCATTCTAATGAGATATGTTGTGATTCCTAGATCCCATAACTATTATCAAACACTGAAAGAAAAAAATCCTCAGTAGTATATTGTAATCTATTATGTGTGGGGAAAAACCTTTTTCCATTCCTTATTTCTCACATATATCATACCTCATGTGGGCTTAAGAAATTATGTAATGGATTCCCCACATGATCAAGATGTATTAATTAATGTTTTCTTTAGCATGGACCAAGATGCGATTACAAAATGGAACATCGTAAGTCCTTACCAAATGATGTTAAACTGTAATGTTGATATCTCATGCCTGACATAAAAGTATGAATTAGGAGGACCCTATATAGAAAGGACAACTATCCTTAGTGTTGGTATCACTCCAAACATTCTTCCTCATATGGACCTGACCTGCTTAGAGAGTTTCCAATTAAGGAACAACATATTGATGCTTTCGGAAATTACATGATATACAGTGAAGGCCTAATCTCAAATACTTGGTCCTTACATAATATCAACATGAAAAAATCCACCCTCTACATATGGTTTTGACCAGATTAAAGATTTTCCTATTTTAGAACTACCCACGGTATGATTCCTACCATCATATGACAAATTTGACACCCTGATCTCTAATTTTGGGTTCAGCTGCAATTTAAAAATATTCATCATCACCGTTCATAGGTCATAATTTCAATAGAAATATTAATACAAGAACCATGTAGTACTTTATTTTAGCCATTACAAGAATCATAGTGACACCTAGATATAAAATCCAATGGAAATCAGTAATATCATTGTGAAAAATGCCACCAAAACATATGGGTTACACCTATATTGAGAGTTTCCATATCAAGAACTACATATATCTTGGTTCAAGTCATCTCAATATGTGTAGGGACACTAGAATCTCTAATACTATGTCTAGTCATAATAGAATAAAGTCACCTCCCTATGTATGATACAAAACTACATAGGGAGATATTATATAAGAACTATGTGGGGATTTATTCCTGCCATCATAGGTTATGTAGTGATTCATAAATCATTAATCCTAGGAATATAAAAAACATAGTGATTGCTAAAAATGAAACCATCTTACATATGGGAAGGGCATATGAAAGGAACTATCTATGAACTATGTGTAACTTGATTCATTCCATCCTACGATACATAGGGATGCAAACATTTTCCATTCCATACATATTAATTGGTTTCCAATACCCCCAATCATGTTCCTCAATGATATTTAGACCCATGTAGAGGTCATAAAACAAACAAAATTTTGGACCACCTCATGTCCTCAGAAAATATTACTCATGTGAAGCTTAATCAATTTCCTAGTTATACCTTGATTCTCATCCAAAGAGCGGCTCCTGTGAGCTTAGAGAACCTAGAATATCACGTTGGATGACATGAAAAAACATGTATCAAATATAGAACCATATCTAATTTACAGAACGTTAAACTGAATAAATACATCCTCGTCACAAGATGGTAATGTCACGACCCTTCCTCGGGACCCGTGCTGTGACTACCCCAAGCCCGCCTCCCATAGGCCAGGGGCTGGTGACTAGCACCAAGGCGTAAATCCTGAAAAAAGGGGAAGTCATTGCCTTTATAAAGTAAACACTAAGTAAAACTGGGTACAATAGTAGTGCGGAAAAGTAAGTGGGCCAGAATACAAACCCAAACTGAAAGTAAAGTACAACTGGAAAGAAAGTACAACAACTGAATGTAAAGCAGCAATGTCGAGCCGTCCACTTGAAGTCCCACCTGAAGGGTGGGTACAGATAGCCACCTCATCTCCTTGGGTCCAGCCATCCGCTCCGTGTATGTCCCGCCCAGTGGTCCACCTCCAGGTACTGACCTGCTCCACAAGCCCCGACCACGATCAGCGCTGTCCGTCGTCTGTATCCAACACAACGTAGTGTGCACATAGCCCATGCAGTGGTGAGTATACTCTACTCGGTAGGGACCCCGAGACCCCGAAGGTCTCCCAGAATCCACAAAGGATAATCCACAAAGTAAAGATACAAACACGAAGTAACATCCAACAATACTTAGGTTTATTCCAATACATATACCTAAGTCATCAATTCCAGTTCAGCTCCAACATCCGAGCCCAAGTTCGATCACATCCACACAGGACAGTACAACCCAATCCACATAGGAAAGCACAACCCAATCCACAAAAGAAATCAAGTCAATCATATCTAAGATATTGATCGAAAGTCATGAATCAGCTCACACAGGTATACTTAATCGTAAGGTGATAGAGATGATTAGATGTAGCCACTGATTCATCTAAGCTGGGACCCACGTAGGATACTAAACCAGCTAAGCTATCAGACCCACATAGGATACATACCAGCTACTCTACCAGACCCATATAGGATAGCAAGAATATAGTCAAACACTGCCAGACCCATGTAGGATACAAGAACAGTAGTCATCGCCATTGAACCCATGGAGGATTTCAGTACGGTCTTCAACGCTGCCGAACCCACGGAGGATTTCAATGCAGTCTTCATCGCCGTCGAACCCACGAAGGATTTCATTATGATCTTCATCGCTGCCGAACCCACAGAGGATTTCAGTGCAGTCTTCATCGCCGTCGAACCCACAGAGGATTTTAGTACGGTCTTCATCGCTGCAGAACCCATGGAGGATTTCAGTGACGTCTTTATCGACGTCGAACCCAAGGAGGATTTCAGTATGGTCTTCATCGCTGCTGAATCCACAGAGGATTTCAGTGCAGTCTTCATCGTCGTCGTAGTCACAGCCAGTTCTAGGGTTCCCGCACACAACATGCTCGTTTCTGGGAGGGTCTTCTCCACGAGCCAAAGGGGGTCGATACATCAACTGAAATGTATTCTAGATTTTATGTATCTCAAAGTTCTGTCTCGAAAAGAGGAATTCAACGTGACAAACGGCGCGTCAATCAGACACCTGGTCTGAGAGTTATTGGCATTTTCCTTCCAGGGGTCCAGTTGGTTTTTAAGTCAAAACCAACCCGACTGCACTCTAACTGCGTCCAAACCTCGAGTGGAGTAAGCCAGAAGGTCTTTCTCACTAAGAGTAATTCAACGTGACATACAGCGCGTTAATCGGATGCCCGTTCAGAGAGTTATTGGCTTTTACGTTCCAGGAGCTTGGTTGGTTTTTAAGTCAAAACCAACCCGACTGCACTCCAACTGCGTCCAAACCTCAAGAGGAGTGAGCCAAAAGGTCCGTCTCACTAAGAGTAATCCAACAAAGTCGACGACACGTCAATCGGATGTCCGGAGCTCAAGTTATAAGCGTTTCCGCTCCGTGGGCCCGGTTGGTTTCATGTTCAAACTAACCCAGCCATACCCAATGTTCTTCGAAACCATGAGTGTAATATACTGAAATGACCGTCTCGATCCAAGGATCGTATCACAACTGACAGTGCATCGATCAGAGGTACATATCACAAGATATGAGTAGATGAACGAACATGTCCGGTTTTAGGGTGTTTTGGGCCTGGACCGACCCGGACCGAGACCCCGTGGGTCGACCGGAACTGGGTCGACCCAAACCGGGTCCGGGTCCAGCCCATTAGGGCACAGCCAGGCCTGGACAGGGCGGCCTGACCCGGTGCGGCCGATCTGGCCTTGGCGGCCGGTTGGCCTGGCGCGGGCACATCCCGGTGTGGCCAGCTCGGCACTAGCCGAGTCGAGCGGAAAGGGGGGGGGGGGCTACCCCCCTTTATTGAAACCACCCCCCCCCCACGTGGGGGCCACTCCTTTTCCAGCCGGGGGGTATGACCCCCAGCTCCTTCCGAAACGGCCGGCCCGGTCCGGCCGGCTGGTGCTGCCGTCGCGGGACCCCGCGGTCCCGCCCCTCCAAGGTGTCGGCGGCCGGTGGTTCCGGCCGCCTCGCCTTGCACCACCACTTATTTGAGCCGCAACATTTTCCGACCAGTGTGGCGCGACAGTGTCGTGCCCCTCTTCCGTGACCCCGCTATGGCCGCAGCCACTTCATGGTTCTCCAGCGCGGCGCGATGGCGCCGCGGCTTTTTTCGGCCTCAACGGCGCGGCGCGACGGCACCGCGCTTCTTTGCCCGTTCTTTTTTGTTTCCGCGCGGTGCCATTGCACCGCGCTACCTTTGTTCGTGCCGCGACAAACCCATCATCAAAGGGGTAGGAGGGACGGCCGTGTTCGTGCGGTCTGGCCCCCTCCCGTTAATTCGATATCAAGCGGCTAAGAAAATGACGTTTGGATGGTAAAGAAAATTCATGAACCAAAAATCAATCCCCTACCTCGATGAAGTCATCGAACGAGGTTTGTCACAGAAAGAGACGTTGCAGAAAACGGCGTCGCGGAAGGAGTATCGTCGGCGTCGCGGTACATGGTGTCGCGGTACACGGTGTTGTGGAGAAGAGGATCGTCGGCACCAAGGCTCATGGCATCGCATCGTCGATCTCTGAGTTATCAGCGTTAATCTTCATCCTTCGACGGAGGTCGACATTATTCGTCGGTGATAGTGCGTTCTTCGCATTCTTCAAGGAGGAAGATGAAGATTCCAAGTCTTGAGAAAATCATCTCCTTTCCGAACAACGAAACAACCCTATAAAATAATTCATGTCTTATTTTATTATCACTCATGCATGCCATTAATTTGAAATTCAAAAATAAATCTCATTCAATTAATTGCCTTAATTGAAGAGCGTTTAATATCAAAATTAATTTGAGGGTTGACAAGGCATTTAAAAAGGGGTGCGGGTGAGTTACATATTAAAAGCACGAGAGGGAGGTTAAAAGGGATTTGAAGGGGTGGAGCTCATGTGGGCCCCACATCACTAATATCCTACCTAGTGGAGTTAGGATATTAGTGGGTCCCACTCCAACCACCAAGAATAGGTTTAAACTACCTAGATTAGAAATAAAATTTGTATCACAAAATTTTATTTTATTCTTTAGTTAACCCATTTAATAACAATCTCACCCGAGCAAACACAGCTATGGAAAAGGCGTTCTTAAACAATTACCGGTGCTGCGCTTTCATTGGTACCCTCAGATTTTGATTCCGAGCACCGGTTCAAAAGTTAGGAAAACCCGCTCATTCGTTCACTGAACGTACCCGATATAAACTTCGGAAATTGATTCCGGGCACACTGGGCCTCAGAATCAGGTGCCGACAGAAATGGCGTTCTTGTAAAATCCCAAAGAAAATTAGAAAAAAAATTTCCCTTGAATTTTACGGGTCTTTACATTACTCCCACCTCAGGGATTTACGTCCCCGTAAAGATACATCATAAACAAGGGAAAAAATGTGGGTAATGTGCACGCATATGAGCCTCCCTCTCCCAAGTCCTCTCCTGGAGGTTCTCGTGCTGCCATCTGATGCACACTAGAGGTATCTACCGTCCATGTAGGACCCGCTCCTGTCGATCCTCGATCTCCACCAGGACCTCCGCAAAAGTCACCCCATCGTCAATGATATGCATCGGATCATGTACATATCTCCTCAGCTGAGATACGTGGAAGACGTCGTACACCCGGTGCAACTGAGGTGGTAGAGCCAGGCGGTAAGCCACCTCGCCTATCCTGCTGAGGACCTGGAATTTTCCAATGAAGCACGGAGATAACTTGCCGCCCTAGCCAAATCTTTATAATCCATGCTGCAGTGAGACCCGCAAGAAAACGTGGTCTCCATCCTCGAACTCTAGTAGCCTCCACCTCCTGTCACCATACGACTTCTTCCACCTATGAGCTTTCCTCATCTGCTCCTGGATGACCTGGAACTTCTCTGTCATGGCCTGGACCATCTCTGGTCCCACAAGTGTTGACTCCCTAGGGTCTGTCTAGCATATAGGTGATCTGCAAGGCCGACCGTACAATGCCTCGTATGGTGCCATCCCGATGGTGGAGTGGTAGCTATTTTTGTACGCGAACTCCACCAAGGGTAGGTGGTCCTCGTAGCCGCGACCAAAGTCGATGACACATGCACGAAGCATGTCCTCGAGAGTCTGAATGTTCTTCTCTATCTGACCATTCATTTGAGGGTGAAAGGCGGTACTCAGACGTAGTTGCGTCTCAAATACCTCCTACAACCCCTTCCAAAGCCAGGAAGTAAAGCGAGCATCTCGATCGGAGAGGATAGATTATGGCACACCATGAAGCCGTACAATCTTTTGAACGTATAGGCATCCCAAGCTCCCCATTGAGCCCTGCTCTCAGATGGGTAAGAAGTGGTCCGACATGGTGAGTCGGTAGACAATCACCCAAATGGAGTCATGAACTCTGGAAGTACGTGGAAGTCCAGTCATGAAATCCATAGATATACCATCCCACTTCCACTCCGGTACCTCCAAGGGTTGTACCAAGCCCACTGGTACCTGGTGCTTTGCCTTCATCTGCTGAGAGGTGAGGCATCGAGAAACGAACTCAGCTATAACCTTCTTCATACCCGGCCACCAGTGCTGACGTCTGAGATCCTGGTACATCTTTTCCACTCCTGGATGTACCGCTAAAGGGGAAGTGTGAAACTCCCTCATCACCTCCTCCTGTAAAGCAGTTGGTACCATGGTACGTCCTCTGAAAAGGACGTCGTGCTCTCCTCCTATAGAGAATCCATCAGGTGCCTGTCCTGAGTATATATATGCACGTCGCGTCTCATAGTCAGTGTCCCCACGCTGTGCCTCTCTGACACGCTGTAGTAGTGGAGGAGTGACTGTAAGTGACTGAAGAAAGGCTGCTCCATCTCTATCCATGAAGGATATCTACAAAGCGGCTAGCTACTCCATCGTCTCCCCGAGTATCTGAATGCCCGTCCTCCTGTTGATAGCATCGACTACTATGTTCCCCTTTCTAGGAGTATAGACTATCTCAAAGTCATTATACTAGAGGAACTCGAGCCATCACCACTATCTCAGGTTCAGGTCCTCCTGTGAGAAGACGTTCCTAAGACACTGGTGGTCAGAGTAGACTGTAATGTTCTTGCCCATCAGATAGTGTCGCCCCTTCTTGAGAGCGAAGACCACTGCTGCTAACTCCAGGTCATGGGTAGTGTAGTTCTGCTCATGCTGCCTCAACTAACGTGATCTATAGGCGATCACTGCCCACTCCTGCATCAGGACACATCTGAGTCCAGTCCCTGATGCATTGTAGTAGACTACGTACCCTACTCCCTTCTCCAGTCGCCTCAAGATAGGTGTGTTGGTCAATCTCTGTCTCAGCTCCTAGAAGCTCTTATGACATCTGTCTGACCACACGAAGGGTTTCCCCTTCTTCATCAAAGCTGAGAGTGGTTACAAAACTCTAGAGAAGTCTGGCACAAACCTCTAGTATTACCCAACTATCCCCGAGAAACTTTGCACCTCCGTCACACTCTTGGGTGGCTCTCAAGCTAGCACTGCCTCGATCTTCGCAGGATCCATCGCAACTACTGCCTCAGAGATGACGTGTCTCAAGAAGTGGACCTAATGTAACCAGAACTGACACTTAGAGAGCTTTTCATAAAGCTGGTGCTCCCGGAGTGTGTCCAGTACAACCCGCAAGTGGTGGGCGTGGTCCTCATCAGTGGTCGAGTATATCAATATGTCATTGATGAAGACCACGACAAATCAATTGAGGTATGGCTGAAAGATCCTGTTCATGAGACTCATGAACATCGCTAGAGCATTGGTTACACCGAATGGCATAACCAAGAACTCATAGTGGCCATACCGACATCTGAAGGCCATCTTCTTCATGTCTTCATCTCGAACTTTGAGCTGATGATAGCCTGATCTAAGGTCTATCTTCGATAACCACCGTGATCCCTTGAGCTGATCGAAGAGGTCATCAATCCTCAGTAGCGGATACTTGTTCCTTATGGTCACCTGGTTCAGGTGACGATAGTCGACACAGAGTTGCAATATCCCGTCCGCCTTCTTGGCGAACAAAATCGGGGAAGCCTAAGGTGAAACACTGGGTCAGATGAATCCCTTTCTCGACAAGTCCTCCAGATGTACCCGTAGCTCTTGAAGCTTAGCAGGAGCCATTCGATATGCTGGAGTGGATATCGGGGCTGTATCGGGGTACATGTCAATATAAAAGTCTACCTCTCTGCGAGGAGGTAGTCCTGGAACATCGTCAGGAAAAACGTCCGCGTACTGATCCACCACTACAGGAAAACTCGGACTCCACACGTCAACCCGATCCTAGTATTAGGCTAGCCAACTGATGAGTGATGGGATGTCCTCTCCTCTGCGTGAGTCCATCCTGCGTGGCATAGTCTCCCTTCTCGCCGGTGAAGGTGAACCAGCTCCTGTCAGTGCGTATACACTGCACCTTGTGCCTAATATAGTCGATCTAAGCATGGACTGTAGATAACCAATCCATGCCCAAGATGGCGTCGTAAGGCCTCGACGCCGCTACAAGAAGATCACATCCAAAGATCTCGCCTCCTAGAGTAAGCTCACACTACTGACACTTGTGCGTAATCATCGAGTCTGCTCCCGTAAGAGTCTCTAGCCATAAGGATCGAGCAAACGACTCCGTCAGAATCTCCGAGCTCCGAACAAGGGCCGCGGAAATAAAAGAATGACTCGCTCCTGTGTCTATAAGAACTGTAGCACGGGTGGAGTAGACACAGATAGTACCTCGAATCATCTCTGGCGCGACGTGTTTGTAGGCCTCCGCTGCCTGAAACTGAGCCTATCTCTGCTCTCCAGCTCCCGGTGGTCGGGGTAGACCTTCTGGTGGTGGTGGTGGTAAAGCCTCAAAGAGTCGCCCACCACCGGCTGCTCTGCCATCTCCCCTGCCTCGTCCGCCTGCTCTCTGCGGACTGCCATGGTCGACCCTCTACCTCTGCCTGGGTGGCCCCTCAACCATCTGATGCTCCTCTGCACGGCGGGTCGGGCAGTCACGAGCCATGTGGCCCTACCCGCCGCATGCGTAGCACTGCCTGCTCCTCGAAAGGCTGGCTCTGCGCCGTGTTCCCCGCACCTCTGAGCCAGTGTCCTGAGGTTGTCTAGTTGATGGTCCGGTCCGCCTGGACCCTTGTGACATCCATCGACTACCAGCTGCAGATGACTCTGCAACGTGCCACCCTGCAGTAGGTCTCAATGCTAGTGTAGGCTCAGCAAGAAAGCTCTCTATGAGAAGAGATCACTCCAGTACTCCTGCCTGTGTCGGAATGCTGAGGGAGATCATCGATACCTTGATCTCATGCCTCAGTCCCTGCTCGAAGGTCCGGGCCTGAAAGAATGGGTCTCGTACCATGTCAGTCGAATAGCATGAGAGATCAGTAAATCTCGTCGACTACTGGGTGACCGTCATGCTGCCATGCCGCAACTGTAGTAGCTCCTGGATTCGCACCGCACAGAGGGTGGCTGGGATGAACTCCGAGTGGAAGAGGCTCTCAAAGACCGTCCAGAGGAGAGACACCTCGTTGTGCACCTGGAGCATCAAGCTCCACCATCTTCCTACTACTGCGTGCAGGAGACTCGCTGCGAGGATCACCATGAGGTCAGCTGGTGTCCCCACTAACCTAAAAACTTGCACAACCGCCTCTACCCAATCCTCGGCTGCCTGAGGGTCCGTCTCCCCATGGAACCTGGGCAGTCTCTGATGCTAAAACTCGTGTAGTACACTAAGGCGACGTGCACTCTCAGCGGCTGGGGATAGTGGCATTGGTGGCTCGGCGGGTAGTGGTACTGCCGGTGCCTCCGCTGAAAAAGGGCCCTACAGCGAGGTCTCGTCGCTCCGTGGGATGTCGTCTCACACAAAGTTTGGAACCCTAGCTGGCTGCCGTCGTGGGGCCATCCTGAAAAGAAACAGGTGCTCCAAAGTTAAACAGTATATATGGTGAGATTACATAAAGTAATCACAAAGAAAACTTTTGAAACACACATGCAATCAATATTTTCGTGCATTGAGTCGGAAATCAAAAGTCAGTGTCCTTGTGTATGGATACGTCGGCCGCCACACCACCACTAGACTCCCTAGACTGATAACCACAATAAATACCCTTAACACTATTGCTTCACATAGAAAAAAGATCAGATTCTTGAGTTCTACAGTAGAACCGAACACCTCTGATACCAATTTGTCACGACCCATCCTCGGGACCCGTGCCGTGACTACCCCAACCCTGCCTCCCATAGGCCAGGGGCTGGCGACTAGCACTAAGGCATAAATCCTGGCAAAAAGGGGAAGGAAATGCCTTTATAAAGTAAACACTAAGTAAAACTGGGTACAATAGTAGTGCGGAAAAGTAAGTGGGCCAGAATACAAACCCAAACTGAAAGTAAAGTACAACTAGAAAGAAAGTACAACAACTGAAAGTAAAGAATCAATGTCGAGTCGTCCACTGGAAGTCCCACCTGAAGGGTGGGTACATATACACAACTCAGCTCCTCGGGTCTAGCCGTCTGCTCTGTGTACGTCCCACCCAGTGGTCCACCTCCAGGTAGTGACCTGCTACACAAGCCTCAAACACGATCAACACTGTCCATCGTCTACATCCAACACAATGTAGTGCGGGCATAGCCCGTGCAGGGGTGAGTATACGCTACTCAATAGGGACCCCAAGACCCCTAAGGTCTCCCGGAATCCACAAAGGATAATTCACAAAGGAAAGATACAAACATGAAGTAACATCCAACAATACTTATGTATATGCCCATGCATATAACTAAGTCATCAATTCCAGTTCGGCTCCACCATCCGAGCCCAAGTTCGATCACGTCCACACAGGATAGTACAACCCAATCCACACAAGAAATCACAACCAAATCCACATAGGAAAGCAAGTCAATCATATCGAAGATATTGATTGAAAGAAAGGACTCAGCTCACATAGGTATACTTCATCGTAAGGTGATAGAGATGATCAGATGTAGCCACTGATTCATCTAAGCTGGGACCCACATAGGATACTAAACCAGCTAAGCTGTCAGACCCACATAGAATAAAGACCAGCTACTCTTCCAGACCCACGTAGGATAGCAAGAACAGAGTCAAACACTGCTAGACCCACATAGGATACAAGAATAGTAGTCATCGCCATCGAACCCATGGAGGATTTTAGTACGGTCTTCATCACTGCCGAACCCACGAAGGATTTCTATGCAGTCTTCATCATCGTCGAACCCTCAGAGGATTTCCGTAAGGTCTTCATCGCTGCCGAACCCATAGAGGATTTCAGTGCAGTATTCATTGCTGTCGAACCCATGGGGGATTTCAGTACGGTCTTCATCACGACTGAGCACTCGGAGGATTTCAGTGAAGTCTTCATCACCTTCGAACCCACAGAGGATTTCAGTACGGTATTCATCGCTGCCGAACCCACGAATGATTTCAGTGCAGTCTTCATCGTCGTCGCAGTGGCAGCCTGCTCTAGGGTTCCCGCACACAACATGCTCATTTCTCGAAGGGTCCACTCCACAAGCCAAAGGGGGTCGATGCATCAACTGACACATAGTCCAGAGTTGATGTATCTCAAAGTTCCGTCTCGACAAGAGGAGTTCAATGTGACAGACGACGCGTCAATCAGACACCCGGTCTGAGAGTTATTGGCTTTTTCGTTCCAGGGGCCCGGTTGGTTTTTAAGTCAAAACCAACCCGACCACCCTCTAACTGTATCCAAACCTCGAGCGGAGTAATCCAAAATTTCCGTCTCACTAAGAGGAATTCAACGTGACAGATGGCGCGTCAATCGGACGCTAGGTCTGAGAGTTATTGGCTTTTTTGTTCCAGGGGCCCGGTTGGTTTTTAAGTCAAAACCAACCCGAAAGCACTCCAACTACTTCCAAACCTTGAGTGGAGTAATCCAAAAGGTCCGTCTCACTAAGATTAATCCAACAAAGTCGATGACACATCAATCGGACGTCTGGAGGTCAAGTTATAAGCGTTTCTGCTACGAGGGCCCTGTTGGTTTCGTTTTGAAACCAACTCGGCCATACCCAAAGTTTTCCGAAACCTTGAGTGTAATATACTTAAACGACCGTCCCGATCCAAGGATCACATCACAACTGACGGTGTGTCGATCGGAGGTCCATAGCCCAAGATATGGGCAAAAAAACAAACCTGTCCGGTTTTTAGGGGGTTTTGGGCCTGGACCGACCCGGCCCGAGACCCCCTGGGTCGGCCCGAACCGGGTCGACCTGAACCGGGTCCGGGTTCGGCCCATTAGGGAACGGACCAGCCCGGCCCGGTGTGGCCTGTCCGGCCTGGGCGGCCGGTTGGCCTGGCGCGGGCACGTGCCGGTGTGGCCAGCTCCGGCCCCGCTCCGGCCGCGACCTCTTCGTGGGTCTCCGGCGCAGAGCGACGGTGCCGTAGCTTTGTTCGGCCTTGATGGAATGGCGCGACGATGCCGTGCTTCTTCGCCCGTTCTTATTTGTTTCCATCCGGTGCCGTTCCACCGTGCTACCTTTGTTCGTGCCACGACAAACCCATCATCAAAGGGGGAGGAGGGTCGGCCGTGTTCATGCGGTCCAGACCCCTCCCGTTAATTCGATATCAAGCGGCTAAGAAAATGAATTTTGGACGGTTAAGAAAATTCA
Organism: Viscum album; assembly: GCA_963277665.1. NCBI lineage: Eukaryota > Viridiplantae > Streptophyta > Magnoliopsida > Santalales > Viscaceae > Viscum > Viscum album. The sequence goes on from OY728129.1 coordinate 1,623,898,769, forward strand.
TGAACCAAAAATCAAACCCCTACCTCGATGAAGTCGCCGAACGAGGTTTGTCGCGGGAAAGAGACGTCACCAAAAACGGCGTCGCGGAAGGAGGACCGTCGGCGTCGCAGTACACGATGTCGTGGTACACAGCATTGTGGAGAAGAGGACCGTCGGTGCCACGGTTCACGAAGTCGCGTCATCGATCTCCAAGGTATTAGTGTTAATTTTTATCCTTCGATGGAGGTTATAGTTATTCGTCGGTGACGGTGTGTTCTTCGTGTTCTTCAAGGAGGAAGATGAAGATTCCAAGGCTTGAGAAAATCCTCTCCTTTCTGCACAACGAAACAACCCAATAAAATAAGTCATGTCTTATTTTATTATCACTCATTCCTGCCATTAATTTGAAATTCAAAAACAAATATCATTGAATTAATTGACTTAATTGAAGAGCTTTTAATATCAAAATTAATTTGAGGGTTGACGTGGCATTTAAAATGGGTGCAGGTGAGTTACATATTAAAATCACGAGAGGGAGGTTAAAAAGGGATTTGAAGGGGTGTGGCTTGTGTGGGCCCCACTTCACTAATATCCTACCAAGTGGAGTTAGGATATTAGTGGGTCCCACTCCAACCACCAAGCATAGGTTTAAACTACCTAGAATAGAAATAAAATTTGTAGCACAAAATTTTATTTTATTCTTTAGTTAACCCATTTAATAACAACCTCACCCGAGAAAACGCAACTCCGGAAAAGGTGTTCTTAAATAATTAACGGCACTGCGGTTTCATTGGTGCCCTCAGATTTCGATTCTGAGCATCAGTTCAATAGTTAGGAAAACCTGCTTATTCGTTCACTGAACGTACCCGAGCAAAACTTCAGAAATTGATTCAGGGCACACCGGGCCTCAGAATCAGGTGCCATCAGAAACTGCATTTTTGTAAAATCCCAAAAAAAAATTAAGAAACAAATTTCCCTGGAATTTTACGGGTCTTTACAGGTAAAATACCTGAAAATGGCATATATTCATGATATTATACATTATGACAAATGGTATATCCTAAAAGAATGAAAATTTCATTGAATATGATATTCTATCCACAAATGCATTGTAGGGATGAATTTTTTGCCTCTGTACTAGAATAATCTGTTGCAATTCATTATCCCTATATATTTTCCTAATCTTTTTAGAGGACCCCTTAGCATACCTTGATGTTATAACTCACTAAGGGATGAATATGAAGTTCCACTGTCCCCTAAATACGAGTCTAATCTAGATCAATGGATCGCTTCAAAGGAGTTGATTATAGTATGATTATTTCTCTTTAAATATTCATAAGGAAACACATGGAATCATTTCCATAAAAATTAAATATACCACTATTTAAAGAGGGTTGAGTCATATAGGCTTACTATAACTATCCATGAGTAAGATCTACCTACCAATTGTTTTACACGATATAAATATACACAAAAAGGTTTACAAAATGGAAACCCATAAATATTCCAGTGTTTGGATCAAATTTACTTCATAAATATAACTTCCCATGACTATTGATATGCAAACCCAATGATATCTCCCACAATTTTGTGTGAGTTCCTACATCCTCACTGTATGATGTTAATCTAAAATTCAGGAATCCTTTTTACGTGATATTAAATTTAATGGAAAAAAATCACATCCCATGACATTAATATTCATGATAACTATGTCCCACTAGATGACATTAAATTGTGAAGACCATCAACCATCAACATTCTTTATCAAAGGATCATAAGATCCAGAACCTGGTAAACTGTAGTACGAGGTTCTTTTATCATATTTTAAGAACATCAATCTACAAATCACCTTATATGTCGTGAGAGCCTTGTGTTGTGAAAACCCTTAATATCCCATGAAAATGAGAAGAGATCTCTCTACCTTACCATATATGATGTAACAACCTAGAATTATATAATTTAAAAATCCATTCTTATAATTATTCCATATAGTATAAATCATATAAAATCACAAAGATAACATAATAAATACTTTATAAATTATGAATGAATGAAATGAGAGGTATTTATAGAAGTTAAAGATGTTATGAAAATGGAATTGTAAATTGACCATTGGAATAGTAATTTGACCATTATTAATAGTAAATAATACAATATAATATTAATATAACCAATGAATGTTAATGATAAATTTAGGCATCTTAAATATGAAAATATGAAATAATTATGTAATAACATAAGTAAATAAATGTTTTAGAAATGATACATTATTTTTTGGGTTTGATGTGAAACTTATATGTTTATTTACAATTTTATAATTAATAAAATGATTTACAATAAAATTCATTTTCATAAAATATATTCATAAATTAATATTTTTTTATCTTATGATTATATGTTAATTTTAGGAGAACTTAATTAGTTTTTCAACGTGTTATAAAATTATTATCGTTTTAAATTTAATATTTTCCATGTAAATGATGATTTTAATTAAAAGTTAAATTTATAATATATAGATATTTATTTACATAGGATATAATTCATTTTTTAATTATATTCATAGAAAAATGGTAAGGATTACTTTCAGGGATTTTACTAAAATACTAAAAATTTTGGTGAATAGTAAAATATGATAATTTACGATAAAAGCTAAATTTAGGAATTATTGAGTCATATATGATTTGTAGCTAATGAAATCCTATAATATCAAACTATAATTCCTAATTTTAATATATCTAGTGATAATTCTCAAACTATTCATAGTCGTAGAGAAATAATAATTAACTAATGTATAAAATAATGGGAATACATGCTCTCCTCCTATAAAAATACCACCCCTTCTCCTCACACCATTAATGATTTTAGCCTTAACAAAATTCTATCCAATGCTCTTTTAAATCATCCACCATATGTCTATGAGCCCTTGGTATCAACAAAATACCCAAACCATTTCCCCAAGGAGGTTCTCAAGGAGGATAAATTCATGATGTAGAATCCTCATTCATATTCTTTTAATTTCTATTCAAATTTTATTTTTTTCTTATTTTATCCACATCAAAACGTATGCAAGGGAAAATAGAACTATAAATATTATATATATTATAATTTTATCATATTAATGGAATAATTCTTGATCATTTCTCTTCATCAATTACTTTTTACTAAAAATGAAAAAACCATCCTTGATGAGAAATTTTATCACATTGAAGGGTGAAAATGTTATAAATATACATCACGTCATTCAAGAATACACTTAGAACCATTTCAATACATAAAATTTTTAGAATATATGAATTACATACTATGTGATTTTATAGAACCAATTAATATAAAAAATATTATCTAATAAAACAAAAAATAGTAATGATCGAAAAATGCACCCAAAAAATCTAAATGATTTTCACTAACGTCTTATTTAATGATTCATCATCACCAAAAATTACCAACTTAATTATACAAACATTTAATATTTTGGGTTTTCATTAATAATATATAACTTAAATTATGTAAAACCATTCTAAATTTACATGATTTTTCATACATGTATACAAGTACACCGAGCTTGATAAACAATGAAACCAATGCTCCCAAACAATCAAAATGAATATCATAAACCATAAAAAAGGCCATAAATGATATTAAAAAAATTATAATAAATCAAAAACATTTATCAAATGTTATAAATTTATTAATTAATGTATTTGATCTTTTTATATAGGATATTAAGATCAAATGGAGAAAACCTTCAAACATATGGTAAGGGATTCTACACTAACATAAAATTGTTCTCAAGTAACTATTTCTATCTAATTACCCCCACGTAGCTCTAATATATATATATATATATACAAATTATAAATTCTATTTATATGTTCCAAAAACATGTATACTGTTAAGTACATCCTTCTTTAATGGGGAAATACATGTTTTATAATGTTTATCTTCTCAATTCTTCTTGATAAGCACGCATAATTAAAGGGAACTTCCCAATTTCATTCAAATTTTCATGTCCTATAAATAATATTTTCTAACCCCCATTATTCTTATAAAATGAATAATTTTATCATGAAATTCTATATTTTTTCTTTTTTTGGTTTTATATAATATTTTATTCCTTTTATGCTTTTAATGTTGTTTAATATTTTCCATTAACAACCCAAAGTTGTATCAATTAGAATGTTCCTTAAACACTCTTTTTACATGTTTTATCTTCAGTTTGACATAACATGTCCTTATATATACCTATTTTACATTTCTAATGTACATGAATGATTTAAATCTTCTCTTTTATGGAGACAATTAAGATAATCTATTTCTATATGCCATTTGACATGATTATGATACTTGATTATTTCCATGGGTAACCCTTATGTTTAGGTATGATTCCATATGTATGATTATTTACGTATAACATGCATTCAAGAACCTGTTATGATGTGTTAACCATGAAAACATTAAAATCCCTTGGTTAATATCTACTCTCAAGAGACATCACGTTGGGACATAGAGTGAACTAGATTCCTATATAGGGCTTTGTCCACCATGTGATATAGTCTTGGAAGTTATCATTGGCACACGTTTATGTCATGTTATATGTTATTTTCAAATTTCTATTATTCCATGATGATGTTATCCCATTTTATCCAAGTTATAATTACTTATTTTAATCCATGTTTTATTTATTTTATGTTGTCATGTTTGGTCTTCTAACTTATGTGATGTGTTTATTCATTTCCTCATTCCCTCCTTGGGAAATTTATATCATCCATTTTTTTCATGCACCCCCTAGTTATCCAATACATATGTAAGAGCTCGATGAAATTTATGTAACAAACTAATAATATTTAAATTAAAAATTAATTATTTAATATATTGTTTATAAGTTGGAACTAAGGAATGATTTAATAGATGGGTTTTATAAATATTTTTAAATAATTAAATATGTGTTGAACTAAAAAATATTATTTTACTCTATATATAGTATTTTTATCATATGAAATTAATATATATTAATATATGTATATAAATTTAGTATCAAGTATATGGGTATTATTTTTAATCATAATTGGATATTTTTGTATAGAAAATCAATATTTTATTATTCTATAACATTTAAACATTATATATTTTATAATGGAAAATGATGATATGAGATTATTCTTTAAAAATTTATTTCCTATAAAAAATCTAATTTTATTAAAATCATTTCATACTAAACAAAATATATTAAAATTTCAAATATGAAATTTGTATTGAACAAAATTTTTAGTATTAAATTATTAACAAATTCATATATTTTTATTAATAGGTTGAAACATGAAAAACTATATTTATTAAAAAATGTTTAATATAATTTTTTTGAGTTATTATAAAATTATTCCAATTCATGTTTTTAAAAATAATTAATGAAATATAATTAAAATATTATATGTGTATTTAAATTATATTTTTTTAAATTATAATTTGTTATATTGACCGTATATATGTTTAGTTTATATATACAAATATAAAGATGTATGAAATTTAAAAAAATGAATGAATGAAAAAAATGATAATCAATTTAAAAAAACAGAAAATGAAATAAAAAACAGAATAATAAATTGAGATTTGAGAACTTCAAGGTCATATAATTGGTGATTTCCGCCAAACTCCATATCAAGAGTCAAGAGTCTCATATTGAGGGAGATGATGTCAAGGGGAAGGCTAAAGCATGTGGTGTTGTCAAGATTTGAGTGAAGTCCAAATGATGATGAGCGTCGTCCTCCTTTAGGAATCCAGGACGAGGTTGCGAGTCAAGGGGCATCAGGTTCATCTTCAGAAGGTGTCAAATCCATGCATAGTGGTGATGGATTTATCAAAGCTAGATAAATATCTTGTTTTGAGTCTGATGGTCATCATGCTTTGGATCTGAGTTGCAGGGGAGGTAAGGTTGTACAACATTGATAAGTCTCAGTTTTTCTAGATCTGGTAGGTATATCTTGTTTCTTTTGTCTAGATTAGTTGATATGTAATGTTTAATGACTGAATCTTCAAGGAATCGGATCATTAAATCCATATTTGTAGATTTCTTCAATTTTTTTTTCTGAAAGTCGCTATCTACACTATGTTAGTCGTATCGAAAGAGGATGCCCCCCTCAAAATATGTCGTTATTTTAATTGTTTTAATAATCTAAATTCTGAGGATATCTTACCTGATCGAACCAATTTTAGTATATTAAATACATGTTTAATGTTTTTTTAACAATTGATATAATTTTATATTGTCATATATTTTCCAGTCTTATTGTGTGGTTTTATATTGAAGCTTCATGAATTAGCTCTAATCTAACTAAATTATACAATATACAATGTACATATCACTATTCAGATGAATAAATAATTAGTTTACATGGATTGCAATTTTATGAATCCTTTTTTCAATATTTATATTTAATATGTCACGTGAATGATGTCCTATTTGATTAACACAAATTTAAATAATAATAATTTTAATGATTAACAAAAAAATACTGGCTCTATTTAAGCCATTCGATAGAGTTCACTTATAATGGAATTTTGAAGCTGTAGAGTGGGGGAATTAGGAAGAGGGATTAATAGATAGGAAGAGGAAGTCAAAAAGGGTCACATACACAAGAAATTGTAAGGAACTATCAAATTCATGTTATTTATTTTTCTAATCTGGAACAATTTGTTATATTGAAATTATTTTTCCAAGATTTCAACATTTATTTAAATGATAAATAAATTTTTTTATTTTAAAAATTTGGTGAGGGAGTTTTGTATATTTCACATTTATTATTTTTGTTTTATGGTTTCTCGTAATGGATATGCAGCCATACATTTTTGTCAGAATAAGATAATTTTTTTAGTTTTATTGTTTTAATTAATGGTATTTATATTAATTTACTTATAAAATATGATTCATTATATTTTCTTACATTAGAATGAGATACCTAATTTAAAATTATGATTTTAATTTTCTAGTGATGCATTCAAGGGATAGTTTTATTTAATTTTCAATTTTATCAATTTACAAATTAATTAGTAAGACATAGTTAGTCTATTTATTTCAAAAATTTTATTTTAATTACATTGGAAAGAATAATGTATGGTTTTATATTTACATTTTAAAATTTGAATTTTTTTAAATCTATATCAGATTATATAACCATTGTTTCACTTGTGTATATATGTTTTAATCAAATTCCATTTCATCTTTCCAAGTGATGTTTACATTTATCGATGTTTGGATTTATAATTATAGATTCTATGTAATACATATATATATATAACAAATGTTTATCGACATGTCTATAATTTTATTGTCAATGCATACATATAATTAAACATACTTTTATGTTTTATTAAGGATGTCGAAATTTCATTTTCCATGGCCATGTGTTATACATAATACTGACATTCCATTCTTTCTTATTTCATTCATGTTTTTTTCAATTTAATATTATAGTTTAATATCTGAGATTATTATAAAAATGGATTTGTTCTTGATTTGAAATGTTTTATAACCTTATGTAGAAGATATAAACAAATTTATGATAAATTATCTATAATAATAATAATTGTATTCTAGGAAAAATGTTTTTGAATATATTTCATACCAACTCCTATGGAATAAGGTTTGTTTGTAAACTAGATCACATGAATGTTTATATATATTTATATCTATATATATATATGATTATAAATAAATGTAAGTGTATGTTAATGCAGTGACATTTCTTCATCAATAAAAAAAACAAGTGAAAATATATATAAGGAGTGAAAGTATAAAACATTTTCAGAAAATATAGAAACTTAAACATTGTAAATATTGGATGGTTAATGGGGAGTGAACCCATCCTTCACTAAGTGGGTAGGCCCAGACAACCTTCAATGTTCAAACAGCCTAAATGTTTTGTTTTTAGAGGATTTCATAGTATTTTTAGAAGAAACACTGGTTTATTTTAATGTACTCTCAAGTGTAAGTATTTTAAAAAACATACCTACTTTCACAGGCTTTATAGAAGATTAAAATTCTTATATGCCTTAAAAAGTGTTTTTTATACATTTTCAATGAACTAAGTAATTATTCAAGTTATTTTTTGAATCTCTGTACCAAAAATATCTTTCCAAGGTATTTCCAAAATATTTCATTTAAAAACATAAAAGTAATTTAAAAAAAGATAATTTCACTTACCCCTTATTGGGAAATTGAATTCTCAGCCCTTTGTTTTTAAATGTTTTTCAAAGGAATTATAGAAGTTCTAAATTGGACATCGATGCTTTCAGTGTTTTCATGCATAAAAGCGTATTAGTAAATTGTATTATTTTTGTTCAACTATAAAAAAAGTAAGGTTTTTTCTAGTCCTCTAGAACCTAGACTGGTAAAAGGTCACTTTTTTTATTATGTGTTTGTAAATTGATCATTTTTTTGAAAAACAATTCCACAACATTTTTCGAGAACTGAGTCCGGAAGAGCGGGCTCAGGGTGTTATAAATGGTATCTGAGGAATGATCTAGACAACATTGGGAATTATATGTTCTCAAGTCTAGATGTTTATCTATCCTAGTTATTCTTCATAGTTCTGAAGTCGAAAATTCAGAATTGTTTTTCGTCCGAGAAAACTAATTGAGACGCAAAATTCCTTTAAGAGGGGGAGAATGTAACACCCCGATAATATTTAAAATAAAAATTAATTATTGAATATATTATTTATACAGAATGAATAATTTAATAAAATAGTTTTATAAATATTATTAAATAATTAAATATGTGTTGGATTAAAATATAACATTTTACTTTATATATATTATATTTATCTTCATAAATTACTATATATTAATATATGTATAAAAATTGAGTTTCAAGTATATGGGCATTATTTTTAATCATAATTGGTAATTTTTTCATAGAAAATCAATATTTTATTATTTCATAACATTTAAACATAATATATGTTATAATGATAAATGATTATATGAGATTATTCTTTAAAAAAATTTATTTCAAATAAAAAAGTGACTTTTAGAAAAATCTTTTCATACTAAAAAATATATATTAAAACTTTAAATATAAAATTATTAATGAACAAAATTATGATTATTAAATTATTAATAAATGCATGTATGATTGTTATTATTTTAAAACATGAGAAATATTATGATTATAAAAATGTTTAATATCATATTTTTTTTTTGTTATTATAAAATTATGGATATTCATGTATTAAAAAATTTAATGAAATATAATTATAAAATTATATGTGTATTTAAATTCTAATTATTTTTTATAATAATAATTTGTTATATTGATAGTATATATGATTTGTTTATAAATATAAATAGAAATAGTGTAATGAAATTAAAAATATGAATGAATGAAAAAAAAGAAAATCGATTTAACAAATGGAAAATGAAATAAAAAAAATGAATAAGAAATCAAGATTTGAGGTTTTGAAGGTCGTGTAATTGGTGATTTCCGTCGAAATGCATATCTCGAGTCTAGAGTCCCGAGCCGAGGGAGAAGACGTCGAGGGAAAGGCCGAAGCATGGGGTGCCGTCAACTTTTGAGTGAAGCTCAAATGATGTCATGCATCATCCTTCATCGATAATCCAAGCTGAGGTTACGAGTTGTGTGGCGTCGGGTTCATCTTCAGAAGATGTCAAATACAAGCATAGCAGTGCTGGATTTGTCGAAGCCAAATAAATATCTTGTTTCGAGTCTAAAGGTCAGTTCACTTTGGTTCAGAGTTACAAAGGAGTTAAGGTTGTGCAACATTGATAAGTCTTAGTTTGTCCAGATCCAGTAGTTATATCTTGTTTCTTTGGTCTATATTTGCCAATATGTAAATGTTTAATGACTCAATCTTCTCGGAATCATATCATTAATTCCATGTTTGTCAATTTCTTCATTTTTTTCTCTAATTTCCCATATGTACTATTATATTCTTATAACATTATGGTGTCCCCTACAAGATGTCGTTATTTTAATTTTATTATTAATCCGAATCCTTATGATATCTTATCTTATTGAACCGATTTATGAATATTAAATACATGTTTGATTTCATCTTTAATAGTTGCTATAATTTTATATTGTCAATGATTTTCTAATCTTATTGTGTGGATGTATATTGAAGTTTAGTGAAGAAGATCTTTTATAACAAAATTATACAATATACAATGAATCTATCACTATTCAGATGAATAAATAATTAGTTTACATGGATTTTCATTTTATGAATCGTTATTGGAATATTTATATTTAATATGTTATGTACATGCTGAGATATTTGATTAACACAGATTTAAATAGTAACAATTTTATTGGTGAAAAATAAAATAATGGATCTATATAACCCATCCTTTAGAGTTCTCTTAGAATGGAATTTAGAAGCCTCAGATTGGGGGAATTAGATAGAGTTTAAGAGATAGGAAAAATAACTTGAAAAGGGTTGCCTACAAAATAAATTTATAAGGGACTCTCTATTTCATGCTATTTATTTTTTTATCTGGACCAATTTATTATATTGAAATAATTATTCCCTTATTTGAACATGTATTTGAATGATCATTAAAATGTTTTATTTCAAAATTTTGTTAAGGGAGTTTTTATTAGTTCACATTTATAATTTTTCTTTAATGGATTCTCAATGGGATATGCTGCCATAGATTTTTTTTTCAAAATATGATCTAAACTTTTTAGTTTTATGGTTTTAATTAAGGGGATTTAATTTAGTTGACTTTGAAAATATGATTTATTTTCTATTCTTAAATTAGTAAGATATACATACATTAAAATTTTGATTTTAATTTTATGGTGATGCCTATAAGGGATAGTTTTATTTAATTTTCAATTTAATTTATTTCCAAATTTTTAGTACGAGATAGTTAGTCTATAAATTTCGAAATATTTATTATAATTACATTTAAAATAATAATTTATGGATTTATATTTACACTGTAAAAATTTAATTTAGTTTTTCAATCTATTTCAGATTATAAAACCATTGTTTCACTTGTGTATATATGTTTTAATAAAATTCCATATCAATATTTCCAAGTGATATTTACATTTATAGATGTCTAGATTTATAATTATAAACACCATGTAATATATATATATATATAAAATATGTTTATAGATATGTCTATAATTTTATTGACATTGCGTACAAATAATTAAACATGGTTTAATGTTATATTAAAGACGTCAAAATTTCATTTAGCCATGGCCATATGTTATAAAAAATATCGACATTCCATGCTTTCTTATTTCATTCATGTTTTTATTCAATTTAATTTTATGGTTTACTATCTGAGATTATTATAAACATGGATTTCATCATGATTTGAAATGTTTTATAACTTTATATTGAAGATATAAACATTTTTATGATAATTTATCTATAAGAATAATAAGTGTATTCTGTGAAAGAAAATATTGAATATATTACATGCCCTGTCCTAAGACATAAGGTTTTTTTGTAAACATGGTCACATTAAAGTTAATATAAATATATATATATATTATTATATATACATTTAATGGTATGTTAATGTAGTGACTTGTTTTCATCAATAAAAAATCTCCAGTGAAAATATATATATGTAATGCAAGTCTAATTTTTTTTCATCAGAAAACCCAGAAAATTAAACATTGTAAATAAGGATAGTTAATGGGGGTGTGAAACCATAATTTTCTAAGTGGGTAGGGAAAGACATCCTTTAATGTTTAAATAGCTGAAATTTTTTGTTTTCTGAGGCTTTCACAGTATATTCATAAGAAACACTGGTTTATTTTAAATTACTCCCAAGCGTAATTATTTTCAAAAAGGTACATACTTTCACAGGCTTTAGAGAATATTCAAAATCATAGATATATCCAAATGTGTTGATTTATATGTTTTAAAAGCAGTAATTATTTATCAAAGGTATTTATGAATCTATTTACCAAGAATATATTTCAAAGGTATTTCCCGAATCTTTCATTTCAAAACAAAAAAGTATTTTTGAAAACTATTATTCACAAAACCCCTTACTGGGAAATTGAATGCTCATACATTTGTTTTTAAATGTTTTCGCAGGAATCATAGATGTTCTAAATTGGACTTTGATTATTTTGGTGTTAGCTCACATGGAATCATAGTAAGAAATTGTTTTATTTTTGTTCAACTATGATAAATGTAAGGTTTGTCTAATCCTCCAGAACCAAGATTGGTAAAAGTTCCTTTTTTATTTAGTGTAGTGTAATTGTTCAGTTTTTTTAAAAACAATTACATAGCTTTTTTCATTCACCTAGACAAGACGAGTGGGCCCATGGCATTAGAATGTACGATATCATTTTGGAGATTAAATAAAAGATGTTTTTAGTTTGATTTAATGTTTTCTAATTATGTAACTAATATTCCAATGACACTAGACTTTATGATCCTTTGTGATATTCGATGGTTAATAGTTCTTAAATTCATGTGATAATACATTCAAAAGGCTAAGATATCTATAGATAGAATCAAAAAAATGGCTAGTTGTTAATGGATATTGTGACAAGGAAACATTAGTATAAAACCTATGGATAATTATATCATCATGGATAACCAAGATTAAAACATAAGGTGTCACAAGATAGGATGTACATCTCATTAAGAAGTTTATCCTTTTAAGATATATGTTTTATATCTTAAATGATTATTATCTAAGTATTAAAGCCCCCTACCTGCACATTATTCTTTTTTGTTTATGGATGGAAATAGAAGAACATGTTACTATAATCAATGTGAAAGGAAATTTGATGATTGCCCTAATTATATTTCAAATATAATAGGAACAAGTAATAAAATATCATGATAGTTATTTCTCAGCTATCTAATGTTATTACTAATGACATGAATCATGTCAAATACCCTCCTCATCGAAATAAATATCATATTTTGGTTGAATCATTTATCATAAAAAGGATGCCCATGTATAGTGGATCTTATGATACCCCCTCTGAAAAGAATGTATTAACTCCATTGAGATGCAATTATATATCCCCTAGTTCTCAGATGAATTGAATATTGTGTTATTGTCTATTAGTTCGATAAAAAACTTTATCGGTGGTGGATATTGACCAAGTAAATGAATTCCAAATATGAAATTACCTCCATTGAATGGAATGATTTGAAGAAAATATTTGTCAATAAAAATGTTCCTCGCATCCTCTATCATAAGATAAAATGGTAGTTATTTGGACTGAATGAAAATGAATAAGTGTTTATTGGATCGTATAATTCAAACATCACAAGGCTTGAATGATAAAATAGTAGATTTTTCATGAACCCTGAAAAAAATTTGGATCTCTTTTTTAGAAGACTAATGTTGAGTAGAATAAAAGTGTTAGGGATTTGAGACATCGATAGTTCGAGGAGATTGTTAATTATTCCCTTATGGATGAAACAGAGGTCAGAGACTCTCAATGGTCTAATGGGGCCAATGAATAATAGAGGAATATTGAGTTTAATATGGGCAGAGCGATAGATAAATCCCATGATGGGATGAAGACCCAACATCCAACATGTCCAATGTGTGTGAAGAATCATCCTAAAAACTACTTAAATAGAACTGGGAGAAGCATCAATGTGGAGGAGAGGGGGTTATGGATAATAAATACCAAAAGTATATCAAGAATCTTTCTAATTAATAAGAATAAATGATGGTTGAAATCAACATTAATCATGCACTGCAATGTTCCAACTAAAAGTAACTTGTGCATTACACAAGTGATTTCCCATAGCGAAGGCTTTTTTGTGGAAATAAATAACAACCACATCCAAGGCAAAAAGGAAGGGAATATCCTATAACTAAATTTGATGTGGAACATGAAAATGATGTGGTAACATGTATTGTTGATATTCTTTCATGAATAGAGAATATATTATTTGGTTCATTCTCTATGAATTCATTAATAAATTGGAAGTTCAGTAGAACTATTTAAACCCCACCTAGAAATAAGTATGTTGAGTTATTTGTGAAATTTGAAAATGGGTAAATTATTGAATCAATTGTTTATAACTCATCCATGGTTAAGTTTTTTGAACTGAACATCACATAAAGTCATTTATTCATTCCTTTAGTATAGTTTTCTGTAATATTGGGCATGGATTGGCTATCTATATACAAGACCATAATTAACTTTCGTGAAAAAGGAGATAACTCTTCAATTCACGAGGCATCCTTTAATTCCATACAGTTGTAAATAAGATGATGAATCTTCATTAAACTCATCAACTAAATTTTGGATGTTATTAACTATTGAGTAGTCATAACTATCTAAAATGATTGATACAAATGAGATATTGTTTCTTGAAGACATGACCATTGAGAGGGAATGCATTTATGTATTCCCTGAGGAATTTATATTTATTCCTCTTGATTAAAAGTTTAAGTTCCCAATTAAACTTATTCCTAGATCTATGCCTATATTAAATTCACTGTATACTGTGGCCACAGTTAATCCAGATGAACTGAATAAACAGTTAGATGAGAACCTAGATAAGGGTTTTCTTATCCAAGTGATTCAACATGGGGTGTGACCATATTATTCATCATGAAGAAGGATTAATCAATGCCCATATGTATGGATTATCTTGATCTCAATAAAGTCATGATAATGAAAAATTATCCCCTCCCATGGATATATGACTTGTTCGATCATCTCCAAGGATCATGTTATTTCCTTAAGGTGGTGCTTTGGTCAGGATATCACCAATTAAAGGTGATAAAGGAAGATATTCACAATACTTCCTTTGAACAAGGTACATAAACTATGATTTCATAGTTATTATATTAGGACAAACCAATTACCCAACAATTTTCATGGAATTAATTTATAGAGTCTTTATATATTTCATAGACAAACTTGTGGTAGTCTTTATTCATGAAATTATGATATACACAATTTTCAAAGAGAAACACAATGAGAATTTAAAAAATATTATAAGTACTTTGTGAATGGAAAAAATCTATTAAATTTATAGTAAATATGAGTTCTTGGAGGAGTAAGTGTAATTCTTGTGCAATGTTCTCACCATAAAATATATATCTTTGGATAATTTTAAGATAAAGTTAGTTAAAGATAGGCCCATATCAAAATTTATAACTAATATTCATAGTCTCCTTGGTCTATCTCAGTAATACTCAAAAATTGTGAATTAAATATCCTGAATTTCAAACCTAATAATGAAGTTCACTCTAAAATGATTTATGTTTTTCTAGATTGGGTAATGTAAATAGAACTTCAAAGAGGTGAAAAAGAGTCTTATCACTGCACCGGTTCTTACCCTACTAACAAGTGGTGATCTCTTTGTGGTGTTAAACGATGATTTAAAAATTTCTTTTCCTACTTACTAATTCAAAATGATTATGTGATAGCCTACACCTCAATGTAGTCAAAACTCCATGAGAAAAACTATGCAACACCTGAACTAGAGTTAGTGATTGTGAAATTTTCATTGAAAATATGGTTTCATTATCACTATAAAGAGATGTGTAAGATATATACTGATCATAAGAGCCTCCAAACATATTCACATAGAATGATTTTAATATAAACTAGTGAATATGGTTAGATATCATGAAGGATTGCAACTATTAATCCACTACCATCATCGAAAATAAAATATGGTCAAAGATTCTCTAAGTAGGAAGGATCATGCAACATTATCAATGTGGAGAAATGATATTGATAAAATCTTCTTATATTTTTAAAGGATGGAAATATGAATCATTGATAAAGGAAAATCAGGAATAATTTTTCAAATGAAATCTCATCCATCCCTCATAAATAAAATAGAGGATTGTCAATGAAATGTAGTTGAAATTCAGAAGAATGTAGAATTAACGAGAAAGTGGAAATCCTCATTATTCCAAATGGATAAGGAAGGAGTCCTGAGATTTTTGTAAAGACTATGTTTACCATCCAATGTAAATATAGTGATAGATATTTTGAGTATTCTGCATAAGACAAAGTACTATATTAACCTAAGGATTATAATGAAGTATTGAGATATCTAAGAACTCTATTGGTGGGTCAATATGATGAATGAGTATACTGAATAGACATAAAAGTGTTGGGTATGTAAATAAGTGATGGATGAAATAATTATTATAACATGATAATGAAACCATTACCAAATCCAACATGGAAAATTGAAAAAATCACAAATGAATTTTTTACTAGAATTTTAAAGACATCTAGAGGAAACAATGATATATGGGTTGTTTTGGATCATCTTACAAAGAAAGATCCCTTTACCAAAATTTGAGTGTACTTCCCAATAGATCAATTTGAATGGATATACAACAATGAATATGTAAGGCTACATGGTGCTCCAATATTGATTGTATCTAATCAGGATCCAAAGTTCACTTCCAGGTTCTGGAAAAGTGATCATTCTCTAAGCACAAACTTAAAGTATAGTATGACCTATCATAATCAATCTAATAGACATTATGGGAGAAATATTCATCAATTAGAAAACATGTTGAGAGCATGTTATATGGACTTAAATATTTGATTGGACCCACATATACCTCTACTCGAAATATATTACAATAGTAGTTTCCACTCATGAATAAAAAAGGATCCATATAATTCCTTTTATGTAAAAAGATGCAGATCATCGACATGATGGGATGATGTTGGTGAACGTACGCTGCTTAGAACTAAACTGTTTGATGAAATGGTGGAGAATATGAAAACTATTCTACAATACATCAAGGCATACCAAATTCAACAAAAAGACTATGCAGACAATAACCGACGAGACCTTTAGTTTATGTTTTGAGACATGGTATTTCTCTAAATATTTCCATCGAAGAGGGTCATGATATTTTTAAAGAAGGGAAATCTATGACCTAGATACATAGTCCCATTTGAAATTATAGATAGTGTTAGAGTTGGGTTCTATTGAATAGAACATCCATCGACTATGTCTCAAGTACATGATTTATTCCATGTAACCATATTAAGGAAGTACATACCAGATCCCTCACAAGTACTGAATTCTGAGGTGGTATAGTTGGATAATGATCTCAATTATGAGGAGTAGCCTGGGAAGATCTTGGATTATAGTGATAAAGATAAAATCCAAAAGACTACTCACTATATCAATGTACTATGGTGGAACCATAACCATGAAAAGGCAACAGGGGAACTAAAGGATGCGATGATGGAAAAGTACACTTAGTTTTTTTCACCATAGTTTGTAAAACGAAATTTTGATGGAGAAATTTCAGAAGAGGGAAGAAAGTAAAAACCCAGAATTACATTAATGGAATTTCACATCATATAATTATGATATATAGTATAAATCCCATAAAATCACATAGAGAACACAATAAAAACTTTATAAATGAACAATAAATTAAATAATTACTATTTCTCGATGTTAAGGAACATATACCAATGAAATAGTATCTTATCCTTTAGAATAGTAATATGATCTTTAGGACTAGTAAATTGGCCAATAGAATAGTAAACCAACCAATTAAAGCATAATAAAAATTTATTTATCTTCAAAATGATTATATGACATCATTAAAACGTAGTGTATATAAATAAATATTTTGGAAATGACAAATTAGGGTTTCGTTTTTTTGTGAAACATAAATATTTGTTTAAAATTTTATAATTAATATAGTTTTTTAAAAAGTAAATTTATTTTCATAATATAGATTCATAAATTAATATTTTGTTTTATTATAATTATAATATAACATTATGGGACATGAATTTATTTTTAAAGTGTAATAAAATCAGTTATAATATTAAAATTAGCATTATCTAAGTAAATGATGAATTTATTTAAAAATTAAATATATAATTTATTGATAATTTATTTATTAAAATTGAGTAAATTTTTGTATTCTACATTTCAAAAAAGGGTTAGGTTGAATTTTCATTTTTATTTGTGAATAATAAAATATTTTTATTTACGATAAAATTGAATTCATTAATTATTGAGTCAAAGATGATGTAGGGATTATGGAAGACCATAAACCCAAATTCAAAATTATATTTAGTCATAATTCTAAAAATATTCATAGTCTTGAGGAATAATAAATAAATGATCAATAAAATAATGAGAAACACACATCCCCTCCCCTATAAATATCACCCCTCCCCACCCATTTAACTCATATCAATAAAGCCTTTTAAATTGTCCGAATTATTCCTAATACTATTACCAATCCAATAAATCTCTTCTATAATCCATTGGCATCAATACAGTACTATAACCTTTTCCCTAAGGATATTCTCAAGGAGGAGAAACTCGAGAGGTAACATTCTCTTTCATTTTCAATTATGTTCTTTTCAAATTTCATTATTTTCATATTCCCTCATCACCTCCCCTTATCCATGTTACATGAAAACCTCAATGTCTAATATATAATAGAACTGTATCTTGTTACTAGATTATTGTATCTTCATTTCTTCTCCCCTCTCATTCTATACTAAAAATGAAAACATCATTCATGATGTGTTAATTTATCGCATTCAAGGGAGATTGAGTTTTCAATTTCCATTACCTCATTTGATACTCCTCATAAAACCATTTTTATTATTAAAAAAAAATATGTTAATTAAATCCTATTTAAATGTATAGAACCATTATATATATATAATATTAATTAGTAAAACTATTTAAATTGTGATGATCAAAAATACCACCAAAATAATCTAAATGATTTTCATTTTCGTATGATTTAACGAATCATCCTCAAACCAAATAATCAAATGACTTATAAAAAGATTTAATATTGCATATGATCATTAATAACACATAACATCAATTCTATTAAACAATTCTAATTTACATCATTTTTTGTACATGTATACATGTAAAATAATTATGAATACTAAAGAAACCAACACTCTTGAATGATGGAAATGATGATCATAACCTATCAAAAAATACCACAAATAAAATTAATGAAACTAAAATAAAGAAAATAAATTCAGATGTGGTTCATAATTAATTAATTAATAGATTTAATCTATTTATTCAGGACATTAAAATGAATTGTTGAACACCTTCGGAAATAAGGTAAGGGATTGCCACTCCCTGACCATTGAAATTCCATTATTTATTATATTATTGATCAGGGATATTTTTTTCCAGGATTGGGTTGAGACCTATTTTTAATATTGAATTTTTATTTTTTGAAATGATATTTTTGTGATTAGTAGGATGCGGTGCATGGTTTCATCATGATTAAGGGAAACTGTATGAATTAGCTTAGGTAACCATGCAACCTATGTTGGGTATCTAGTAGTTAGGTGCACAAGTTTTGGACAATTTAAATAACCATTCACAAATCATGTGGTTTCATTCAGTAAATGGATAATGGTGTTCAACATGGTTGTACCACATTTTGGTAACCATAAGGCCAGCCCATGAAAGTTTCCCATTTCTTCAAGCAAAGGGTGAAAAATTTGGAGAAAGGTTTATTAAATTTTTCAGCCAAACGAAGAGATCGACTTAGTTATTTAAAATCATTAAATCCATATTCTTCCCTCCCCTCCTCTTATCCCACATTTGACACTCCCCATGGGTCATTTTTTACATGATAGGGTTTCCAAACACCTCTCCCCTAGGTTATCCCTTTTCTATAGATCCATCTCCATGATCCTAAGGTTATTTTATTGGGGTTTAGGCCATTTTTAGATTTTTATTCTCTTATCCACTATTATTTAAATTGTGTATCTTTGGTGGTCTCATCTCTTAGAGGAACCCTAGGATTTGTGTTTGATGATTTAGGATGATTTCATGTATTTTTGGCTTTGTGAATTCTGTATTGAGCTTGGAGCTCCCTTCTCCCAATGTTTTGTCTCATTCACACTTTGTTGTGGTAGGTGTTTCTATCCATTTTCTTTCAATCTCACTCCATTACATTCTTGTGAATTTTTAAATAAATAATATATGTATTTCTTTTTATTTTGGGGTGTTTTTATTTCTTTAAATATTATTTTCATATTGGAAAAATTGGTGGAAGTGGTTGAAAGTGGGTTTTCTTCAAATATTTTATATATTTTTTTACATAAGGTGTTTGTTAAAATTTAAATTGTTCCTTTAAAGTGAAATTATGCATTTTGAACAGTCACCATGATTTTGTTATGATAACATTTTTGTATTGTGAATTTGGAACTGTGTGTGTGAATTAATGACTTTTATAATAAGACACTCATGTGTGTAGTTTCTCTAAAAAATGGTTTGTGGTTACATCATGGATGATTGTGGTGGATAATTGGATGTGGAAACATTCATGTGTTTTTGAGATGAAAAAATGGATTCTCTAAAAAATGACAATGGTCTTAGATAAATTTCATGAACCTAAATACCTAGATTTTACAACAATTATCTCTCCTCATCATTTTAATGTTTAAACATATTATGCTCTAAAAGTTTTCAATTTATTTCCCAACTAGAATAAAATTTGTTTTGAAATGGTATTTGAATGTTTGACCCATGTGGAACTTTGAGAAATAGTTGGCTTCTAAATGGTATGAAATCATGTTTCATGTCTTTGGTTATTTTGGTGTACTTTTTTCTTTCTTTTTAAATGGTGTTGGAAGTGGAATTTGTTTTTTAAGATAAATGCCCATTTAGAATTTTGATCATAAATGTGATGTTCAATGTTGTTTTGGAAATACTTTAGAAATTTGCTTTAATATATTGTTATGGATAGTTTCGATATCACGATTGACAATTTATGTTGTTTTGGAAATGGAAGTTGGTTATGAAATTACAAATTCCTAGTTAGAATCTTAGCATGTTTTGATAAATTATTTGAAACAACATAATATGTGATTTCATGGATGGAAGATCTGAATATATTTTTGTGTTACATACACCCCTATATAGGATTTTCCAATTGTGGATTGTCACCTAGGTGGTGTCAGTGTTTGGGGATGGAAAGTGTGGTGATGGTAGGTAAGGTGAGTCACATGTGAGAGGGCCTCCTACTAACAGAGTTTGGTATTAACATGGGTTACATGGGATTCTTATAGAGGGTCAATTTATGGGTTCTTTTTTACCCTGATTAGGTAGGTTTTAATCCTGTAGACATTATAGGAAAATATGGGATGTACCACTGGATTGGATAGTTTAGGGCGGTCAATTTGTTATTAACTATGGATCCAGCCAATATCTTGGCAGGTGAATCCAAATTGAGTATGTCTTTGGATTTCCATAAGTATTTTTATGAAATTCACACGGTTAATAAATTTATTTTATTGTTTATATTTCATTTCAATTTTTTCATTGTTTATAATGCTTTTTTAGTTTTAGGTCCTCTTGGTATTTCTTTGGTTGGACATTGGTTTGGGTTGTGGTTTTTAAAATTGTAAATATTATTTGGAAATATTGATGTGGTGTGTGACTTGGTTTAAAAGGGAAATGTAGTGAGTATATATTTAAAATTGAGAAAAAGCTATTTTTATAAAAATTTATTTCAAAATAGTGTCAATGAACTGTTTTCATGAATAGAAATTCATGGATTCTATGGTGGTTAATTAATGAGTATTAATATCACATTCTACATTTACCATTCAGTGTAGATAGACTCAAGATATTTTTTATGTTCGTGTTCTTGGTTCATGTGGCCATTGTTGGAGTAATTTGGTATTGTGGTTGGTGGTGATAAAGCGGTCATGTGGAGATCATGGTAACATGATTTAGTTTTATTTTTGTATTCTATTTCAAATTATTTGTTCATCATTTTTTCTCTGAGGATGTATTTATATATTTATTAAGATTTAGTATCTATTGTTCTTTCACTTGTTATGTTTTTTTTATATAATCATGGTTCATTTTGGGAAAAATCATTCCCATGGTGATCACATTGAAGAAAAACAGTACTTATCAACCTGTGGGGGTCAGGAATACCCTTCAAGCCATGTCACGAACAAGGTCGAATGTCTGGTTGGATAAAGCTATAGTATGGTTCATTAAACAATGGTATTTGAGGAGGCCCTTTGTTATTTCAGGCATCTGGTAGAATGGATATTAGTATTACTTAGACTCTGACATAGGTATGGGAAGGGTATTATAAATTATCTCTCATTCTGATCCTCGAGTCCCCAATGGTAGTCTATGATTTTGGCCTTTTAATTTTATTTGGATTGAGGAATTAAAATGGAAGTGATCTGGTTTCATTTTGTGATCTCACATGGTGTAGTGACATTTTGGGAGTAAACAAGGATGGTTTAAGGTCCTCTTATTGTAAATTTCTTACTTAGGGAATTTCCCAATTCCATGTCACCAAGTTAAGCATAGACACTAGTTCCTCATTCTGGTGGATTGGTGTTCATCTCGGTTTTTTGGTTCTGGTTTGTGAATGTGATCTTATAACATCAAAATGGTTATGAAAATTGAAATAATTTAATTCTAGTGCATTTGAACTGAAACGATGAATTGAAAATTTTATAAAATCTTGGGGTTGATGATAACATGGTGAGGTATACCGTTGGTTTTCCTTCTTACTATTCACATATGTGTGGGTACAAATAGAAGTGGAAATTTTTACTTGGTCCTGAATAATGTAAAAAGTTATTGGATGATCACATATTTGGTGATTCATTATATTCCATGTGTGGGTATTTGAAATTAATTGTTTTCATTAGGTTTTATGTGATGGGTTTTGACTGTAAAATGATTTTGTTTTGGTTTTTCATTGAAAAGTTGATTTCCTTAATGAAAAATGGATTATGATTTTTTTAATGTGTCATAGGAAGAAGTATTTTTTGAAATAAAAATAAAATGGTTATTTTGGAAATGATAATTTGTGAGTGTTGTTTTTTCTTTTGTCGTGTAATTTAATTTTTTTCTTGAGATGGGTTTCTTGTTTTATTTTGGTTAGATGTTGATTTTTTGTTTTGTATTCATTTTATTGATCAGAGTATTACATCCAGAATATTATCCAACATTTCCAATGAGTCTTTCCCAGTTTTTGGATCTACTCGAGTGTTGTCTGTCTATTAATGTTATCGAAGTCTATAAGAGGTAGTGAAATAGATTGAGGAGGTTGAATGTGTGTTCAGGTCATTGGGAACTCCTAAAGCAGTTAGAGTTCGTACTATCATGGGTTTGTTCAATGGTCCACCTTTGGATCAGTGGGGAATTATTTTACCTACATCATTAGAAGATGGGATTTATTGGTAAGTCTTTAAGGAAATTTTTTTCTAGTTCATACCTGACAAGTTAAAGAGGAGGAATGTGGTAGAGCAGCAAGATTTTTAGAAGGGCCTGAGTTTAGTGATATCTTATATTAAAAACATGAAAGATTTGGTTCCATTCCATCCTGAGGTGGCGTTAGAAGATCAACAAAAGATCCTATTTTTTGGGGTCCTCATCCTTAGATCATAAAAAGTATACTCTCATATGGTGAATTCTAGTTTGTTAAGTTGGTAGATGAGGTTTTTTTATATCAGTTGGTTTTTAGGGTATAGTAAGTGGTGGTTGGATATTTGGAAATGTCCCCCATTCAAGAAAAATGAATTTTCTAAAGGAAATTATTTAGGAAACTTCTCATTTATCAGTACTAGATCCTATATTTTTGGAGCATTCTCTCATGTTCTTCCAGTGTGGTCTGTTTCGTCATTTAATGTCATCTTTTCACAATCATTCAAGGGTGTTCCATCGTTGTGGCTACCAGGATCATCTTGGGAAGTTTTTTAAGAATTTTTATGTGAATAATTCTTACTAATAGGACTACAGTGCTTGGGAATGAGCAACGGGCTACGTCAGTTATCATTGATATCTCTATAGGCCACATAGTGAAGATCACACAAACTTAGTAATTATCGAGGGTGTAAATGACCTTGTCCCATCATTTTCCTCATGTGTTGGAATGTAGAATGATTATGTACTTTGTTATAGATTTCTATTTAGTGTGGGCCTATCTTGTTTCTATAACAATATCGGTGAAATTATTTTATTATCTTCATATGGTTATGTTTATTTGAATTATTATCTTAAAATGGTAAGGATTTAATGAATCATTTTTTATTTTTAGTCGTGATTTCATAGAGAAAAATATTTTTGTGAAAATTTCTAGTTGAAGATTGTGTTTGGATTCATTGTTTGGTTCAGGATTCTTCTATGGGTTTACCAATGTGTTGGTGTTCTGGATGGTGTAAGAAATTTTCACTTCTGTTTATGTTGTCTCACTAGTAATAAAAGGTTTTTAGTTAGATATTTTATGAGTTCTCCTTCCTGTTTTTCCTTATGTTGGGTTTCTTGTGTCATTTTCATCATGGTGAATGTTTCAATATTGTCCATGTTAGATGATTTATTATGGTGGGGAGAACCCTCTCATGTTCTCACATTTATCATCATATTGTTGTTTTCTCTTGATTGATAATGGGTGACATGTGGAGAGGGAGGTCACCCCAAGGATTATAGTTTATTTTGGTTTTGATCAAGAATGTATATCAGTTTTTTTATCTTTTAGCTAGGGTAAAATGTTATTTTGGTGAGGATCAATGTAAAACCCCAATCCTTCAAATTATTTAATGTTATTATTTTCTAGACCAGCGATCTTTTGGATGAGGTTTTGATTTGGATATGGTTTTAATTTTATTGATTTTTGTTGAGAAATGATGTTTTTGGGCTCAGTATAATGGGATAACCGATTTAATCACTATTAAGGGAAACTATACAGTTTGGCCCGGTTATCAAATAATCCTATGTTGGGTATCCACTATTAAGGCATACAGGTTGAAGATAGTTTGGGAAATAGTATGAAAACCATGATGTTTTGGTTTTATAAATGGAATGAGTCATTCAAAATCATTGGCACATGGGTTGGAAACTGTGTGTCCGGTCCGTTCACGGTTACCCTTTTATCTAGTAAAGTGTGCAATATTGGTGCATAGATTAGTAAATTTTCTGCCCAAACTATTCAATTAACCCATATTTAAAATACTAAAATACATATTCTACCTCCCCTTCCTTTTATCCAAAATCAATCCCTATCCCTTGGTCCATTTTTAGTGTATGAGAGGGTTCTCAATCCCCTCTGCCCTTGGATATTCTCCCTATATGGATCCTTCTCTAAACTCTTAAGGTGTGTTTTTATGGGTTTTTCCATTTTATCATCATTCTATTCTCCTATCATTGTTTCTTTCTGTTTTTGGGTGGGTTCCTCTATTGGCTGATCCCTAGGGTTAGGGTTGGTTTGGTTTGTTTTATTTCATCGATTTTAAGGTGTGTGTATCATGTCTTAGGCTTGGATCTCCCGTCACATGAAGTATCATCACATTTTCACTCTGTTGGGGTATATGTTTCCATCCATTTCCTTTCTATATCACACCATTTGATGATTATGAATTTTTAAATAAATTATAAATGTGCTTCACATTAGAGTGGTGTGTTTTATTTTCATGGTGTAATGTTCAAATGTTGTAATAAATTTGTTGATGTGGTTTAATGTGGTATTATTCAAATATTTTATATATTTATTCACATTCGGTAATTTTTTAAATGTCAATTGTTCCTTTGATGTGAAATTTTGTGTTTTATTTTTTTAACAGTGATCATGTTGTGAAAAAATTGATTCATTTTTATGTTTCCATTGTGTGTGTAAATTGATAACTTTTATTATATGACTCTCAAGTGTAGTTTTTCATTGAATATATGGTTTTGTATGACATCATAGAATCATTTTTTCAACAATTGGTTGTGTGCACATCCTTGTGTTCTTATGATGAACACATGATGGGCACACAAATAATAATGGAATTAGATAATTTTTTCATCTTAAAAACACAGATTTCAATACACTTATCTCTCCTCCTTCTTTTATTGATTGAATTTTTGATTCCTTACTAATGTTACATTGATTTCCCAAAATGTAATAAATTTGGTTTCTAAATTGTATTGGAATGTATGTCTGTTATGGACCATTGATAAATTTTTAGCTTCAAAAAGGTTTGAAAGACAGTTTGGTGACTTTTGATATTTTGGTGAATTTAAATCATGGTTTTGAAATAGTATTGGTATTGGAATTGGTTTACGAACCTAGAGGACTATTTGGAATTATGATGATAAATATAGTGTTAAATGTTGTTTGGTAAATGGTTTTGAGAATTTTTGTAATATATTGGAATTTATAAGGTCAATTTGGAATTTTATGTTGTTTTGAAAATGAATTATGGGTTTAAATGTATAAATGACTAGTTGGAATCTTATCATTCTTTTGGAAATGATTTGAAAAATTAGATGATGTCATGGTAGGTCTAGAACATATGAATGACTTTTTGTGATACGAGAAATCCTTTGTATGATTTCTCAATAGTGGGTTATTACATGTGTGGTGTTTGTGTTTGGGGTAGAAATGTGTTGTGGTGACATGTAAAGTGAGTGATGTGTGCAAGGGCCTCCTACTTACACAGTTTACTATTACCATGGGTTTCCATGGACTCTTTTAGAGGTTTTAGTGATTGATTCTTATTAACCACTGATTATAATTGTTGAACCCCCTAGACTTTATAGGGATAGGTGGGATGTTCCACTAGAATGGACATTTTAGGTCAAGGAGATGGTTATTGATTATAGAGCTTCACCATACACATACAATTGATTCTAATTCATGTACATCATAGGATCACTCTAGGGATGTCATGGAAATTTCCATCGTTACTATCGATATT
Organism: Viscum album; assembly: GCA_963277665.1. Lineage (NCBI taxonomy): Eukaryota > Viridiplantae > Streptophyta > Magnoliopsida > Santalales > Viscaceae > Viscum > Viscum album. The sequence goes on from OY728129.1 coordinate 1,623,925,443, forward strand.
TTATTTTTTATATTCCATTGAAATTTTCTTATTGTTAAAACTACTTATTTATTTTAATCACAACTTGGTATTTCATTAGCCCGACTATTGTTTGGGTTTTGGGTTTTAAAGTGGTTAATCTGATTTTAAAATAGAGACATTGTGTTTGAGTTGTTTTGAAAATAGAATGATGTGATTGTTTATTTAAAATTTAGAAAAATATATTTTTAAATAACTATTTCAAACTAGTGTTAATGGGATGTTTTTAGGAAAGGAAATGCTTGGATTATATGTAGGTTTACTAATGATATATTCTGATCTTAACCTGTATGAACTCTTCAATATTGGTAGACCCAACCGGTTTTGAAGGTTCATGTTCCAAGTTTTTATGCTCAATATTAGAGCAGTTTAGTCTTGTCGTTGGTGGTGACTAAGAGGTCAATGTGAGATTATGGTAGCATGGTAAAATTTTAGTTTCATATTCGGTTTTAGATTTATATTTTTTTCAAAATTATTTTCAACTAAAAATACTTATATATGTGTTGATATTTAGTTATTTCAATTTCTTCCACTTCTTCAGTTTAATTAACTGATCCTAGTTTTTTGGGTAAAAATAGTTCCCATGGTGATTACATTGTTGAGTATCACAATTTTCTAGCCCATGGGGATTGGGAATGACCTTCAGTTCGTGTCTTGGACTTGGTTAGAAGTCTGTTTGGATGGAACTTTGGACTGGTTCATGAGAGGGATTCTACCCAAATGACTATTGTTTCCCTAGGTTACTCTTACTATCTCTTTACCAAAATTTAACTGTTATTTTTTTAAAATATTCCTTCTACATTGGGCGTATATGTTCCATAAACTAGTATGCAGATCATAAAATACTTATTTAATGGGGAAATACATGTTTTATAATGGTTATCTTATCAATTCATGCCGATAAGAAAGACCGATTAAAGGGAACTTCCTTATTTCTTACCCAACTTCATGTACCATCCATAATATGTATTAATCCCATAATATTATTCAAAAATTAAATTTTTATCTTGAAAATATATCTCTATTAATTTCTGATTTTATAAAAATATTATGCATTATCTACAATAAATTATCTTTTATATTTTCTTTAAACTTATCTAAAATGATTCATTTTTATTGTTTGAGAAACACTCTTTTTCACATGTTTTAACTTTATTTTGACAACACTTATTAATAACTATTCATATTTTCCTTTAGGAATGTCCATTTATGATTTAAATCTATTCATTCATGGAAACCATTATGATATTCCCATTTGATATTCATTTTTACATGATTATGATACCAATTTCATTCCATGGGTAACCCTTATGGTTATTTTTTATTCTTTATCCATGATTCATTATATGACACACATAATCATGAACATGTTATGATGGGTGTTCCAAGATATCACTCTAATTCATTGGGTAATGTTTAGTCTCATTAGATTCGATGTTGTGAAAGAGTGTGAACCTGATTCCTTTATGGGACTTTTTCCACCATTTGATATAGTCTTGGAAGTTAGTCCTGACTCAAATTTATGTCATGTTATATGTTTTTTACACATTCCATTGATTCCAATATTTTATGTTCCCATGTTATACATGTTATAATTCTATATTTTAATTCATGATCTTTTTTTTGGTTATAATGTTATGTCTTATAACCCATATGATATATTTATCTATATTCTTTGTCCCTCATTGAGAATTTTATCTCATCCCTTTTGTTCATCTATTCCATAGGTTATCCTATGAAGATATAAGATATCAATGAATGTTAGGATATAATTATATAGATTAAATAAAATATGTTTTTATTTTGGTTTCGTTTTTTAAAATAATGGTTCTAAAATTCCTATGACCCTAGACTTCAGGATCCTTGGTTGTATTTGATGGTAAATTATTATTAAAATCATGTTATAATATATTTAAAAGTATAGGGTCTCAATAAAAGATGTGGATATTTATATATAATTTTACATACCAACCATAGTAATTTTGACACTATAAGAATGGATTTCTAATCCTTATGATCCCTGAAGTCATTATAGTAGAACTGGGAACCATAGGATATTCCAAGTTATCCCCGACATGATTTTAACATATCATTAATCATGACATGAGAACTCCAATATGTGATTTAAAACATTTTAATCTCCCCCTAAAAATTATGTTGGATTACACTTGTCCCTTGGTATCCTGAATATGATATTTTCTAAATTTCCATTCATACCAAGTCTACGTGTATGATGAACATAAATTATATTCAATTTTTTCAAAGTTGTATGACCTTTAAATTTATATTTGGATGTTACAAATCACAATTCCCTAAAATAATATGGAATGAGTCATAAAACATTTCAAGATGAAAATCCACAATGGGTAGGCTGAGAAAAATTCATGTAATCACTCTTTAAAATCATCAAATATAGAGTTTATAAAAAATTCATGTCTTTTATATATGCGGTATAATGATCAAAGGGGACACTTTTTGGCCGTTTTAAAATTTGAGATATAATCATTTGGACCCCTAGTCAATGAAAATTTAAGAGTAATGAATTATCACATCTTTTCTCCCTGATAACACATTCACTTGGAAGTGACGTTACTTTTAGGTTTCTAGAAAAAATCTTGAATGTTATTCCTTCCATAAAGAAAACATCATGTTATAAAAGTTTGAACTAACACAATGATTTCATCGAGTTGATATACTTCTCTTGTAAACCCATGTACCTTGGACTTCATTGTCATTGGTTCATCCCCATATAACACTGGTAATAGGGACTGGATAATCAAAATTGATTATTTGGACCCAGAAATCCCTCGTTAAATCATGGAGTTATTTTTTAACGTCATGGAAGATTATAGACTCACACCATTACAAATTACTGACCTAAACTCATCAGTTCCAACGACTAATTAAATCATATATCCATTGACAATGATTAATAATCTCTATAACTAGATTATTGAAGTAGATTCAATATCTTGAATGTTATGTCACATTATTTTTTACCCCTTTTAAATAATTAAATACCACAGTCTATTATTAAACCATATCATGTCCCACACCACATGACTCAAAATGACATGTCATATGGCCCGATCCTCTCATAAAAAAACTAACCAAGGGTTCCATTACCACCCTTGTATATCTTTTTTTCCATATCCAACTTCATAATTAAAATGATATATTTCTAAAAACCAATTCATATCCTTTGATAAAGTTTTGGGAAACTTCAACTTTACAACGAATATAAGGCTTAAGAGCCCGTGAATAATGTCTTATGACCTAAAAACTTGATGCATCTCCTCTATACATGTAAGACATTATAATACTCATGCGCCATGGTGAAAAAATTCTGGAACACATCACCGTAGGGTGTTTTGGGTATTCTATTATCAGTCTTCCCCATTCTACTTTATATTCATGACAACACCATTCTAGAACATTGGACTACAGGGTGTTTTGTGTCATCCCTATGAAGATTTCCTTATTCTATATTCATTAGTTTAAAATTACGGAAACATGATTTACACATCCCATATGTTTACTATTTATGTGGTCTCAACATCCATCCCATGTAATCAAGTCTTGGAAACCATAATTTGTATTTTTTTAGTGTTTTACGGCAATACTACATGACGATAAGGTACCTAGAAGACGTCCTCACCACATGATGTCAAACATACTAGAATACTTCGTTACCTCATTATGTTAAAATAAATGAAGATATAATTACCATGTGATGTAAAAATGTGTGGATAACATTATATCACAAAGGGGGAATTACTAGAAAAATATGGTCCAATATAGAAGACCCTAAACAAAAGCACAAGAATAGTATAATTTGAAAAATTCTTCAATAGCCAATCAAAATGGACACAATATTCACCAGGTGGAAAACATGAAAATGGAAGCCTCATAAATATTTGAGTCTCTAGTCACTACATATGAAATCCATGTGATCGATGAAATATTGGGTATTTCAACATCACAGAACCATTCTTGTCAAAAATCTACTAAATGCCTTCCTCAACGAAATCCATGTCCATAACCCACAAATCATTCCCCATATAATGATTAGGGAAAATTATTACTAAAAATGGAATATACAACTCTATTAGGGACCATTATCTATCCCTAGTATAAATACTTCTATTCTCTCTAGGTCCATTAATCTGGGAATTTATTTTACTAAAACTCAATTTCTTGAGACCCACTTAAAGGTACTTATTACTATGATGTGTTAGAACTACATGACACATGGTAAAACTAGTAGATCCATAAATGTCATAGAGCATCCTATATAGTGTTGTATAGAAAAGAGAATCCAAACAAGATTCATGCAACATCTCCACCAGTGGATTGGTCCATACCCATTATTTATTTATGAAACTATTACTTTTCACTTTTTATATATGAGCTATATCTATAAAAGTAAATTCATCATAGTGTCCTTCATCTGTGAACGTATATAACCTATACAAGAGCATTATGTTAATAGGTTAATATATTAGAACTATATCTTGGTTTTTTCCCATTCCCACGTGATATATTGCGATGTATATGCCTCTTATCTTGGATCCAACTACGTTTTCCATTCAACCAAATATATTTTCCATCCTAGAGTTTGTACACATCCATATAAAAGGATACATGTGCCCCAAATAATCCAATAGATCTCAATAATAATCCCATCATATATTCAAAATTTAAGACAATGTGATCTATGTTAACGTTAGAAACATGTTATTTCCATCTTGAAATAATCTAATTTTATGGGTGGATGGATTTTGTACGCACCTATAAATTTTCACCAAATAATTTTCCAGTGATGATTTGTAAAGTGTTAAGACTATTCATAAATTTCAATATATTTTCCAAAAAGGACTCGAAGGTTTCATCCTTGAAGAATAAGGGAATGTGTTTTATTTTATATGGTCTCACACTTTGGCCCTTATTATACTAATTTGTATAGATAATATATTTGGGTAAATCCCTTCAGCCAAAAAATTATCAAGCCAAGCCTAGATAACCAAGCCATGTCAAAACTGTATCACATGTGAGGATACTCAAACAATATTAGAGAGAAATATAAAAAATACGTCATAGGAAAAAGGCAGTGCTAAGGAAATAGAATACATAAGAGGAGAAGATCCGCTCTACAGGGTGGAAGCACAACAAAATAGTGGCCTAGAATGGGTTAGTGCAGGTTATAGTAGGGAGTGGACCTTGATACTCACTTTTTAATGACTGATAGATCCATGATATTTTATTAAAAGTAGATATTAAACTTTTAAAATAGATCTTTGATGAAACATCTAACAGACATAATTTTTCTCCCTAAAAATATATGCACAAAACATCTATTGTGTGACAAAGCTGTTCAAAGACGTCCAATCAATCCTTTGTGTCATATTCAACCTAAATCTTGATTGTATCACTCAAGACACCACTGATTTATTCCCATGAAGCCCCACGTTGATCCCATCACTAAACATACATTCTTCCAATCATTTTATTATGATTAATTCAATATGAAGAAAACATTATTAACATCCTAAATAAATTCCTGTTACATTGTTTTCCATGATTTATTTATTTTTAGGAAAACAATATCCATAATATGATTTCAATCAGGGAAGTCATTTGAATCCATTAAAATACACAACAATGATCTTGAAATAATTAGATGTTACCATTGTTTGGCTATTCAAACATAAATGTCTATACATAAAATAGAATGTAACTCCCCATTGTGAGAGACTTCTATAATCAGTATTTTTCATTTTATCATGTGTATCCTTTAAGACGCTATCCAGTGATATACTAAAAGATCATGTGGAGCCACTAAGGAAATCATGAAAATCCATCATTGATTATCATAAAATCTACAGCATGAAATATTATCAATCACAAGTTATTCACATCTTGTATATATTCAATGTTCAAATAACAGATCATCTGCATGAAACTTGTCATGAAATAAAGATATGTCATCATGAGATGTATCATGGATCTTGTAATCATGTGATGATGATCATGTGAAGCGGCCCACTACCTTAATCCTGAGATTATGGAACCCTCACCATCTAAATAGGCTAGATTATTTATTAAAATCCTCTAACATTAACCATTCCTAAAAAAATAAATACAATGGGGGGGGGGGAAGAATGAGAGATGATAATGGATAAGTGAATTATTTAAAAAAAGTATAGAGAGAATTAGATACCTCATTCATAGAACTGCTTCATGTGATCTTGAAAACCCATAATGTTATCCCTTGAATATTATATGATCACATGATGAACTGAATATCATGTGACACTTTCAAGAAAAAATAGGTTCATACTATGAATTCCCGGGATCATGTGATTCCCTACTATTTCCAAAACCCCTCAATGAAATGTCCTGTGTGTCCTCAGCCATGAAAAGAAATTATTGTGGATATGTTCCCCATATTCCATATAGACCTGTCCATATATACAGCTACAATATGAAACATGTATCCATGTTCACAGAACCCCTTAAAAAACCATTCGATATTATTTCATTAAATGATGATATAAACATCACGGAATGCTCTCTTGTGGGTATCCTTTTCACAATGTACATTTGTGGCTTGGATGCGTGCTATATATACATGTTGAGTAAATTGGTAGAGCGCTCAATCTTGTGAGGCCTATATTTGGTTGTGGGTGTATTCTCTAACACATACCAGAGGTCAAAGTAGATGATAGTGAACATACACTCATGGACATTCAACCCTCCATGCAAACCCTAGGGTTCATGGACATTAAATAAACACCAGGAATGTGGGATGATAATCTATAGGGAATGTAATTTTATGGATGATCAAGACCCCATTGTTGAAATGAGATAACATGTTTTGTTAAACATGTTTGATTTCATATTGCTAGTGCCCCTTGAAATATATGTGGCCCTATACATGTCTACTATTGCATTAAATTACATTGCAGTCCCTGATCCACACAATATGCGCACCAGTGGACAGGAACACATTTCATGTGAAAACACCTTAGAAAAAAGCCTTAACATTGATATGATCTTGTTTACAATCTGTCCTCCCAACATGAAACCCATTGGATATTCCCTCTTTCTCGTGTATATGAACATAGAACGATTTGAAATCACCATCACAGGAATCTCTAAAGATCACAGAATTACATGACTCAATTATATCATGTTGAAATTATGAATACGTTGACATGTCAGTATAGTCGTGAGATAGTCCACTGACATTTCAGCAATGTCCTGCAACACCCCATGTATAATTCAGTTTGATCATGCAAATATATCCCATAGAAGCCACTTTGATCATGAGAAGAAATCCATGAACATTTATTTGATCCTATGATAACTTATTATACAATTTAATTTGATCATGGAAATAATTCCTAGATATTCCACGTTTCTCATGAGAAGACGTCCTGGAAAAGAAATATGAATCATGAGAAGATATCTTGGAAGAGATATTTGATCTAGTGAAGAAATCCTAGATAAGTTAGTTAGATCAGGATAAGACATCCCTGACAAGTCATGTTGATTATGTGAAATTCCCTGGACATCACAAATTATATTTTTTGAAGAATATTGAACATGTTATTCAAACACCCTTGGATATGTATTCAATGTCAAACTGAAAACTTAAATATTCCAGATAGACAATCAAGGCATGTCTAGTAGATAATCAAGACATATTGGGGTGAAAGTTAAGATATGCCAAGGAGGCATGAAAACATCATCTAAAAGACACACGTGGACTTACACAACACGATCAACTCTCTACGAACCTTCAGAATAATATCTGCTCTATAAGGTGAGTTCCCTTAATAGGGTATGGTTATCTATTCATGCGAACCTATTTGTTTTATTCTCTATGATGGGAAATCTGTGTCATACCAAACATATCAAATAGTTAATTTGTTATCATTTTCTCATGTTATATGTTAGAATATATATAATTAATATGAAGCATGGGATTCCACCCATGTGAAAGTCTCTAACATTTCTAATTGTCTGGGAAAGTAATAATTTCAATAAGGGCAATCATCCACCAAACACATCAACGGTTAGGCAACTACAAGACAATAAAAACTCTAATTACTATTAGAACTTGTTTTTTAGGATTCATTTATATGTATTGAGATCTATATAAAACATCCCATAAATTATTTTCAGTACAAAATTCTCATGCCCATATACAGTGTGTCTGATCTCTTGTTATCCCCCATATCACACATCGATAATGACTCATGTAGGCTTAGGGATTTTCAATTATCATATCCCTAGTAGAAAAAATTTCCCCTATCTAGGGAAACCATTGTGTGTAAGACCAATTTAGTGAAACAATATGATTACACTTATAAAATCAAATCCATCTCATTATATGTCCCGAGGTAATTCCCCTATTGATAAACCCTACAAAAATAACAGTCACATGCCTTAATTATATATCACCTCTCATAATTAGTTTTAGGGATTATTGAAATAAGGTTAATCTTATTCATTTTAAAAATAGGATATATAATAAACCTTTATAGTTATTGATATATATACCCAATTCCTATGTTTTCTCATATATGGCCTTTCTACATAATTTAAAAGTACACAGTTTAAATGAACTATGTGGGTATTTATTCCTTTTCTCATAGGATATGTAGGAACCTTTGATGAGGTTCAATCACATCACTAAGACACCAAATACCTCCCCAAAAATAGATGAACTCCATAATTCATAAACATAGATATAAACTAATATATCATAAATGAATAGGATAATAATGGCGAACCTATTAACACACAAAGTAGTTCCCATAAACACACGGTTTAAATTAGGTCATTGGCATAGGGGTAAGTCGTCCCATATCAGTGTCTCAGAATGATTTCATGAACATATAATAAATCTATAAAAGATTCTGAAAATAAGTAATAATTCCCCCCTATAGGGTGGGATAAGCCCAACATCTCTGCCTCTCGACCAATGTGGCATCCTAATCGCCAAAGTCTTAGAATCCACATTTCACTACCAGTCATTAGAATATAGACTCATGTATTTTTAGGGATGTGGGAACCATTAGGGGTTTAAAATAGGGTAAAATATAGTAAATGTGATGAAAATGGATGTGAAAACACACTTTATCACCCAAATCAATGCATTTGGTGAAACCATGTTCTCTATTTGTTATTAAATATGCTTAAAGTTGAATTTTTTTAAAACCGATTTTCATTTAATTTTTTTCATTTATATAACATAAATTTTTTACATAGATATAAATAGAATTTAATAAAATTGATTAAATATTTTGAATCCTAATAATTAATAGAATTTAGTAGTTCTAATATACTTTCTGGTCATTATGAATTTTTTTAAAAAGAAAATATCAATACCATAGTTAAGATTAAGATGTGTTTTCTAGCTGTTAAATTATGATATAAATGGGGAAATTCCATATAAACTTATCTAATTGATAATTTTTAAAGGGGTGTAAAATTTTATATTATCATAACATTGAATTAATCTATATTTTTGTCTATTTAAAACTGAAGTGAACTAATATTATAGAAATTTGTTATGCAATTCTATGTGTATCCCAACCGTCACATATAAAGGGAACCTCTTCCCCTACTTTATTACAACAATGTGACCCTTCTAGAATGTGAATTCCATACCCAAAACCATAATATATTACTTCAATTATTCATAGATTATATCTTTTTAATTTAAGACAAATCATTAAAGGAATAAGTTTTAAGGCCAAGGAGGACAATCAAATAAGTTGTAGAAGTCATAAGTGACCTCTTTAAATTTTAATTTTGCATCTGTATTTTATAAACCGATTTTATCCATAAAACATGATTAATATAGTATCATAAATATAATTCAATGTTAATAGTATTATAGAAGAAAAATTTACTCCTTATTCAGAATCAAATGGGAAATGAATCCATCACTTGTGCATATAATTGTACTATAACCTCTACGTAGTGTTGTGATTTATTTTCCATAAAAATTAGTCTGGGATGGTTATTATGATTGATTTAATATTTATTTATTATATGTTTGAATATATTATTCCATTTATAACTTGTCAATATATAAATGATTATTTATTATGCTCAGTCTAATTATTTTTTATAAATGATATATGGTAATTTTATACTATTCGGTATACTATGATATGAGTGTATAATCTCCTCATGTTAACACATTAAACCCTTAATAATCATTGTTAGACATTGAATATAGTAAGTCAAATTTGAATTTATGTGATAAACATAGGATAAATAATGTTATGTGGTCTTGAGATGGTGGGGCATTACATCGTGTTCCTAAAAAGAGATTGACCGAAGAATGTGTGGTTGGTCATAAATATTATATATGATATTTTTTTCTAGTTGGGAGAGGGAAATGTTATATGATCATAGAAAAAGGTGAATAAATTGTGATTCACTCATCAACATGATAACAATATACCTATAGACTCGATAATGTCTGAGATTTCTGTATGGGATTGGAATACATTATGTTCCATGGACACTTCATGTCTTATATAGTGTGGACATATGAGAGGGCACATTAACATATGATGTGACTGGTGGAAAAATGTATGGAGATACATTTTTTTGATGAGTATCACACCAGATCCCTAAGTTTCTTTAGTATCATTGATTCTTTTCCAATGTCCAGTCTATGTTTGCCTTTATGGGTTTGGAGATTCATATATGTTCCAAAATCAATAAAAGAATGGGTGGAAGATGTTAATTGTCCCCAAAGAAGTATAAGGTAATACCATAGGTAGTCACTAATATATAAAATTATATTCATATATATTATTCTTTAAAATAAATGATAAAAACCCAGTGATCCAATCAATGATCCAAATAGCTACAGACCCGTCGAATCTTCTTTACCTTTCATCATATATATATGATACACAAAACAATTAAAAAAATATATAAATATAAATGATAAAAGTGAAATAAAATTTATTATTTTTATATTCATATAATAGTTAAACAAATGTGTCAAATACACAAGGAATTATAAAAACATAAACAAACAAAATTAAATAATAAATAACTGATTGCACTATTTAATTATTTATTCAAAACTGACTATTAATGTTGAAAACCATGTTTTACAAATACTGAAGAACTGGAGAATTATATTGATATACAAATGATTTAAATAGATGAAAAATTATTCAAGTAATTTTATCTTATATTTTCATATCAATATGAATATATTTTCTCATTTTCCACCCTTATATAGAAGATATTTCATTTTAATAATCCTATTAATGTTATTCATTTTTTCCCTCATACTGAGTAAAATAATGATCCGATGTATATGGAATTGATTGCTATATATAAATAATTAAATGATGAGAATTATATCATGATTTCATGTTAATCATTATGTTGTTTCTTGGTATTTTCCCATTTTATGTAATTTATCAATTAACAAAAAATTGAAAGGAAAAACTCAAATTTTTATCCAAATGTTCTATTTAGTTATTAAATCAACATGATGACGATTCATAGAGATTTTTAATATCTCAAAAATTATATCTCAATGGATTAATATCTAGTATAGATCATTTGTTATGTTTTAACTAATTCCAAAATAATATTTCGATCATCAAAATAATGTTAGAAATGTTAAATCAGACATTAATCCAAAAAAATTATTTTTAGAATTAGATTGACATATTAATGATTAAAATAGATAAAAATAGATTCAATTAATAATATCCGAAATTTAAACATCAATTCAATGTATTTCTCTCATTTTGTGACCCCCTGAGAAATGATATGTAATTTTTATAAAATTATACACCATTAGTCTTTGTTTTCATCATTCCGAGCAACATGAGTATCCTATTGTTGAGGTATTTATTCTAATTTAACAAAAAAATATCAGTGATCATTATAAAATTATTTCATGTTAGTATAATCGTTTTTAATGGTACTGAACCCTTTATGTGATTTTATACCTAACTCAAAATATAAGGTAGAAACAACACATTTATTTATACATAGAAATTTATGGATCATGTATTTTTTTTGATTTTTACATATTGCGATTGTTATAGAGTTCATTTTCATATGAATTAATTTAAATATAATATCATTTGGTCATTTTTAACCCTAAACACATGATGTTCCCATTATTAAAAAAAAATATTTTCAATTCATAGATTATTTCGTAACATTAAATCTGAGAACCAAATTGATATACAGTTAATTCTAATAGATCAAAAATGATTTGATTGATTTTATCCAATATTTCCACATCAATAAAAAGTTGTTTCTATTTTTTTACCCTGTGAAAGATTTTTTTTTATTTTTTTATAAAACAATACAGTGTTACATATATTTCCCATCATACTATTGGATATGAGCATCTGATGAACATGTAATTTATTCTTATAGATAAAATATAAAATTTCAATCATTGTACATATATTTAATGGAAATATGAGTGTTTAGATTTTTATTGTCCACTTCTATATGATTTTTATGTAACTATTAAGTAGAGGGAAAATTAATAATTTTGATAATATTGAGAAATTTGGGTATCAATTCAATTTATAGAATATTTCATCAAATTTTGAACGACATAAATCATTTTCCTAATATCTCATCAAAATTGGAACTTGTTTAGTCAGTTTTGATAGCTACACACATGATTTTATGATTATAACCAACATGTTTATAATAGAAAATCATATCTTAAGCCATAATGAATAATTCAAGAATCAGATATATGCGTGGTTTATCCCAACATATCATAAATTATTTGAAGAATGGTATTCTAGATTTTCACAACAATCCTTATTCGTTTTCTCATTTTGAACCCCTTTTGTGAGATATCTATTTTTAATAAACTATATAATGTTATACATTTTTTCAATCATATCGATAAATAAGAGCATCTGATGGATGTGTGGTTAAATCCTATATTCAAAAAATGACATTGCGAAAACTTTTTCAATATTTCATGTCATTCCATGTGTATTCTAAAGATTTTGAGACCTTTTATGTGATTTTTAACATAACTCCAAATATAATGGAAAAACATGTCACATTTGATCATAATGAGAAATTAAGATAACTATTTTAAATATTAAAGATTCCAAAAAGTTATAAAGGGTTATAGATCATTTTAAAAATATTCAAGGTCAATAAATGGTCATTTGGATGGTTTAGACCCCAAAAGACATGATTTTCCCATTATTTAAAATATGTAAATAATTTAAAATCATAACATAAGAAAGATAGATCAATACGGGCATTAAATTTACATCTGTTATATCCCAATAAATCAAAAGATATTTTCGTATTTTCCTCCTAGATTTTCAGATCTATTTAAATCTATATTATTATTTTTAATCCAATAAGGATAGATATTTTATTTTAATAATACTATTCTCAATTATTTAATATTTTCCATCATACCAAGTGATACAACATTTTATTGATTTATATTTGATTCATGCTTATAAAATAGGTATCACATATCATTGTCCAATGATTTAATGAAAGTGATATTTGTTATTTCTTGGTATATATACTTTTTATATGATTTTTTACTAAACTCAAAATCTGAGAGACTATTTCACATTCAATCATAATGATAAATTCCAGTACAAGACAATATAATTGTGATTATAATAGATTTAAAATGACAAATGTATAATTAATTAAATATTTAATGTTAAAAGGATCCCTTTTAGACAGTTTTTACCACAACAAGCATGATTCCCCCATTATTAAAAAAGTGATAACAATTTCCAACAATAGTGTAAGTCATAATAATAAATCCATTCATTATATTTAACTGAATATGACTATAATAGATAAAAAATTATTTGAGGAATGTTCGATAAGATTTTCCCATCAATCTGACATTTTTTCTTCATTTTCCCACTAATGGAAAATATTAAATTATAGTAAACCTTTAAAATGTTACCCATCATTTTCCATCATACTGATTGACACAAGCATCTAAGGAATGTGAAATTTGTTAATACATATTATGAAAACGCAGTGATCATTTTCCCATGATTTCATGTAAATATAAATGTTTTTTCTAGATATTTACCCTAATTTAAATGATATGTCACTTAACTTTAAATCTGAGGAAAGAAAACACTTTTAATGGTATTGATATATTCAGGTATCAGAAAAAAAATTATAATTATTCTTTTATATTTTAAATTTTATAAATAAAATTTCCCTAATATTTCATATTTATCACATATTTATTGGTTAGTTTTAACCCATACACAGATGAAATTATCATTATTATTGAATTTTTAACAATATCAAATAAATTCATAATACTTACTGACCATTTTAAAAAAATACTCAACATGTGGTTCATTATAATATATCATAACTGATTTGTGGAATATTATCCTTGTATTCCAAAAAAATCAATTTCATCATATCATTTATAAACCCATGGAGAGATATATATCATTTTATTAAAACTATATAGTGTTACCCAATATTTTCCATCATACCAAGTCATATAATCATTTTATATATACACTATTTATTCCTACATATAAACAATAACTGAGCGATTTTTCCAAAACTATTTAATTTCAATCCATATTTGTTTTCTTTTTTATTTACACCATTTACATGATTCATCCCATAACTAGAAAATTGATGGATAAATACCACATTTGATCGTACTAGGAATTCATATATCTAATTAACCTTCCAATGATTACTATATATTCTCACTGATTTAATGATCATTTTAATATGTTTATTTATAAAATATAATATTTTTAGTTTTCTTCTAACAACAAAAAATTAATTAACCATTGTTATTAAAGATTTACTAAATGCATATTACACCATAATTCATACAAATCATCATGGTAATCAGATAGATATGTGGTTGATTCCAATAGGTCAATAATGTTTCAAATAATGTTCTCCTAACATTACATATCCTACTGTTGTTTTTTGATCATTTTAGACCCCATGATAGAAGATTATTAATTTTTATAATGAAATTTAATGTTACCACATATTTTCCATATTAATAGTGATGTTTTCATCTCATTGAATTAGTTTTTATTCACGTAGATAAAAGATTAATCAGTGATAATTCTCCCATGATTTTATGTCAATACTAGTTTTTTACTTTTTATTAAACCATTTTACATTTTTATCTAACACCAAATCCAAATGATAAATGATAATTTTGATTATACTAAATAATTATGGTATCAGACCATGATGATGATGATTCATGTATATTTTAAATTAATTGAAGAACCTTTTCCAAAACGTTCATTTCAATAAAATCATATTTGGTTATTTTTGACTTCTACATTGATGATTATCCAATAATTTTAAGAATGATAACAATTCCAAATCATACATCATGATATATCACTAAATTTGATTTTATTATTGATGTGTGATTATTTATCATAGATAAAGATAATTCAAGGAAGTTTTTCCTAGGTTTTCACATCAATCATAATGTTTTTATAATTTTTGACCCTTTAGTGGAAGAAATATAATTTTAATAAAATTACCCTATGATACCCAAACTTTTCCATTATACTATGTTACATGAATATCTAAGAGATATAGTGTTTAATCCAATAAATATAAAAAGATTCAGTGATAATTTTACCATGATTTAAGTTCAATCCGTGTGTGATCACATAGTATTTACCCATTTTATGCAATTATTCACATTGCTCCAAATATGATGGTAAAATGAAACTATTACCCATACCAATAAATTTTGTTATCTGACCGATGTGATGATGATTCTAAAATATTATAAATGACATAAAGATCATTTTACCAAAATTTCATATATAACTTATTTTCTCATTTTCATATATTCTCAAATAAATCATACTATTCTTCCAAATATTTTACTCTAAAACTAGAAACAATATATTTTTATGTATTTGAAGATGTTTGAAATGAACATTAAATTTTACTACCTATTGTATGTATCTAATTGAAACATGGTTGATATATAAAAATAAAAATTAATGAAAATATTATTTTTCATTGATTTCTCATCAATATAAATGTATTTCTTTTTATTATAATAACTACTTGGACGAATGTCATTTTAATAATAATGTAAATGTGATTTTTGACATTACTAAAAATATAAAAATAAAAAGAGACAGTAAATTTGAATGGGAAACATGATATATAAAAGGAAGGACACCTTCTCAATCTGATGCATCATGTTGGACCATGGTTTCAACCTACATCTATTGTCTCAGGTGAGAACACAACAAATTATGAAGAAAATAATATTTAATGTAATAATAAACTAAATATTAAAAATGTATACCTACATCGTAGGATACCCTACACTATCACCCTTGTTTATATAATACTATTATTCTCTAACTTCATATAATAACAATTCATCATCCTCCTCATAATCCCATATTCATGCCTCCAAATCATTCACATATCATGTCATAATATCAATAAAGGTAGAAAAAAACTCACCACGTGAAACTGAATAATGATTAATTTTCAATCCATATGTTGTATTTTTTCCATAACCATCGTGAACAATAATGCAATAAAAAATCTCATCCATCAACATTACAAGTTGTCACTGATACTCTAGAGTCTTTTCTTACTCATCATAAAATTGAGAATGTTTCATTTATATATATAGATATTTTTAATTATTGATAATTATTTAATGAACTTACTAAAATAGTTTCAATTGTATGATCATTTGGATCATGATTCATCATCAATACTAACATTTTATCGAACATTGCATCTATTTCCCATAACAGTATACCTATAATATATAACAATAGAATACAAACACATATTAAAAAATAAATATTGTCATGAAATTATAAATATGTCATGTAAATACTAGGATATGTGATGAGTCTCAAGATTTTAAGGTAGTCCCAGTAGCATAGAATTCCAATAATGATGCAATGTAACATTTATAATAAATTAAATAACATTTGAAACTTATTAAACCCTATAAATTCTTCAAAATATGTTGTACAATATAAACATTCTCACTATGATTGGTTCATTGTACCAATATAAAACTAATTTAGCCCACAGATATGGGAGAACACATCTTGAGACTCTATCCAGTCTATCTGGGGAAATGATATTTGGTTCTTCATTCTCTCACTATCCACATAAATAATATAATATTTCTATGTTTTAGGACATATTACATTACATAGTATCTTATCCTCAGTGGGGATGAATCATATATTATTCTATTTAAGAAAAATACTATCACAGATATAAGTGTTCATTAATCATTGTTAGGAAAATAAAAGGATCCTCTTACCCGGACTTCCCTCTATATACGATCTTCTGAATTCTAATGTAATTAATCATATTCATGTGTTGTCATTATAAACAATTGTGGGTGGTGTATTATAAGACCCAAAATGTCAATAAATACAGGGGTACCCTCCCTTATGGGATTATATTTCTTGTCAAATTATATATGAAGGGTCTTGTTGGAATTCGATGATGATGTCCAATGACTCGGGCCACTACTATGATTTGAAGAATAGGTCTAGTTTGATATTGTGGAAAACAATTAATACATAATTTGATAGATGATCATATATATGTTTAACACAAAATTAATATATAATAACTCTTTTATATTCATACATACCTTAACACATAAATGCATATGCCACACCAAAATGTGTTGATCATGTACACATTCCCATTGCATGTGTATTGTCATTGAAATCATTTATTGTTATACAAAAGTAGACTATATATAAACTAAATAGAAAGAAAAATAAAAAAAATTATGTTTTTATAGAGTAAATTAGTAAATAAATAGGCTTCAAATGAAGGAGTGTGAAAAGTCATACCTCAAAGTAATGGAAAAAGTCATGACTTTCTCCTTCTGTTGTCTCAATAACCAATTTAATACATTATTTATGTTTAACAGTATTGTTTAAATAGAATTATTTATAAAAAAATAAACCATTCAGGGTTTCATCTAATTATATTAAAAACTCTCCCCACATTAACATTTTCATAGAAACTATCCAATATGGATTGGATGGAAAGGTAATGAATGAATCATGCTTCACTTTTGATATGAAAATCATTATTTATTTAAAAACTAAGTCATCTATATATAACATACATTTCTTGTTCCCAATTTAAACTAAAATTGGTTAGAAATTTTTCATCGTACTATACTTATATTCTAGTTACATATTTTTATCTATATGAAATCTGTTAAGAAATTATGAAATGATGAAAAATGTGTAGATAGATTCTAATATTCAATAGAATTGCATATCTTATATTTTATCACATTAATATGGTTTCTGAAAATATAAATTACTTTTTTAAATTATCAATATCAATAGGTTAAAATCACAAAAAAATTAAATATTATACGTAAAGATACATATACTATAACAATGATTAAATTTATCGAGTATATAATATGATGAATAGATGATATTTTCCCAACTAAATGTTTTCATTTTCAAATACAGTTCATTATATATCTAGAACATCATGAATTTGTGATGTATTACATAATATTTTTAATCATTCTTAATATATTGTACAAAACAATCATACACTATTTCGTAAAATAAAATTAGTTATTGATCCTTCTAGATGATCTCAACTATGTAAAAAAATTCAAACTATACAGAAAAAACCCATATGGACAAATCAACATAAATTTTACTAGAGTAGTATCAATTAAATAATTAGGTAAATGTACCATCAAATGAACTATAACAATGAAATAAGAGGTTGGAAATAGTTCATCCAAATTGCAATGAATATGTAAAATCTTATAAAAAAAATAAAATCACTCATTAATTGATTTCATTAATAAATATGTTTAAAGCATTAATCATCTAAATCAATAAATTAGTATTGGTTGATAAAGAATCATGTTTTGTGAGTGGTATGAACTATTGATGTAGTATGTGAATTTCCTCACTTTTCAAACCATACAATGTATTTCTCATCACATTCAGATTGTTGGAAATATTAGAATAGTAAACTTTAATAACATTTAGCATCATCAAATTGAGAATAAATGTCTCTTTCAAATTTTACTCATCATATATAGGGTATGAGGCATGTATTCCTTGTTGTGATCACCCAACTATAAATTTGATTTTTTTCCATATACCCACTTCTTTTAAATAACATCACACATTGAAATCGTCCTCTTATTTTCCACTAATACACAAAATGAACCACAATATACTATCAAAAATAAGTCATTCAATGTGAATAAATTTGTAGTTATGAATTTTTATATTTGTTTCCCAATAAGGGAGTTTAATAAAAAAAAATTCTTCTTCTGACAATGACTATGTTGTGTACCAAGAACATAAATATTGTGTGATATATGATCCAAAAAATATTGAAATTAATATACTAGTGGAATGATTTAATTCTCAATCTATGATTATATTTCAACTCATGTTGTGATATTTTATTGTTGTGTTAAATTATCTTAAAATATAAAATACCACCCTATACTTTATAAAAGCATTCCATGGGTTAATATATATGTGATAAATGCATAAAAATCATTTAAAAGGTTTAGTCCATGTAAAATTTCTCTATTTAATACATAAATGGAATAAAAAAACCACTTTCATAATCCATCATGATAATTTTTCGTATTCTAGGATGTCATTGATTTTACATAAAAATTTATCTTGAAATTTATTCATTCCATTAATATTATAATCATAATTCATAACACCATAAACCAAAAATTAATTCAAATCATCAATACAATTACAATGTGAAATTTAATATTTCCACAAGTATTTTTAGGCCCATCTATAAAAGTTGAAATTAAATGAAATATTTTTTTTGAAAAGAAATCACATAAGAATATTTATAACCAACCACAATGCATCGAATCTGCCTGCATCCAAGACCAATCAGAAATTATGAACATATTTAAAAATTTTGGGATTACTCGGATGGAAATAATTCCTTAAATTATAGTCTTCTAGGTGTGTTAGCATATCACATTCAATATTTCATTCCATATAAAAAATCATTAATTTATAAACAATAAATGAAATAAATAATCCCTAACAACTTCTCAGTTCTTGTTTCATGTTTACAATACATATCCACTTTCTCTTTATTCACTTAATTTTTACATGAATCTCTTCAATCTCCCCTATATATAATTAATTGAACAAAATGCTAGATACAATTTTTACATAGTTTTTACATTAAAGTTTTTTTTTAAAAAATCTAATGAATTTATTTAAAAAATCTTGGGGATAAATTTTTTGACATCATTAACAAAGTTGTTTTCTTTGTATCATATATTATATATGTTATTTTCTTCTTATATATATATATATATATATATATATATTCTTTTATTCTTGTATTTTTTAGTTATATTATATTAACTTTAAAAAAAATTATCCACATGTACTCCACTCAAGATAAAGAAAAATATGATCTTGATTTTGTTCATAAGTTGAAGAAGAGACTAAGGAATCTAAGAAAGGAGGAAAATACAGTTGGTGTTGGATCAAATAAAGGATAAAAACATGGAGTTCATGGAAATGATCAGGGGATATGATGTTTTATAGAGCATGGTTGACCCTCATTAGTATGAGTAAAATAAATTATCTATTTACCCCTAATCATAATAAATAAGTCTGAGTCAAATTCATTGATAACTCAAATTATATACAATTAATTTTCATTCATCTTGATTTCATATAAAGATTCAAATAATCAATTGGGTTACTTCTTAAACATTTTTAACACATTCTAGTTGAAAAAGACATTATTTTTGTAACACCCCAGGTAAATAAAGAATATTAAATTTTTATATTTATCCATATTTATGAATAAAATATTAATATTAGTTTAAAGGCGACGATATGCTCGATGACGTATCCAATACACAACAACGAGTTTCTTGGGAATCTTACATTGCACTCTAATAATAAAATAATATTATTTTAAATGGTAGTTAATGCCTAGCCGTTGTAAAGGCACAATTGAACAGAACTAACTAAAAAAATGATTATATATGTTTGTCAAATATTTTTACTCTTTACAATAAATGTTAAAGGATTATAAATGCGAATGAATCCAATTTTTAAGCATAAACATTCTAATATTCTTTAAAAGGTTGATTAACCGCCTTTCGATGGAGAACCTCTTTTAAATACACTTTTTAACAATTTTATGTGTTATATTTGACAAAATAAAATTCTTCTTCAGAATCGGGACATCAAAATTTACTTTGTGTGAATTTTTGGTATTTTTCCGATAAAGTTCATTTTTTAATGAATAGTGAAAAATGTTGTATTTTAATTAAAAACCTATTTTTAATCTAATTTATTTATATGATTATATTATCTTTTAAATTGGTTTTGAAGTGAAATTAGAATATATTTTTACCATTTAACCCAATGTTGGTCATTGGAATCAATTTCACTTTGAAATTGGACTTAAACTAGTGTCAATATTTTGATATATATTGTTTCATAAAAACACGCTATTTGTCATGACAGTGGGAATTAATTATTAAATTAATTAATTTTAATTATATGATTTTAATTTTTTAAAATATACATCATTTTTGAATTTGGAATATCAAATATAGCTTAGGGTAAATTTTTGGTAATTTTCTAAAAAACTTCAATTTTTGATGAATAGTGAAACCACTAAGTGGTAGTTAAAGAAACTGATTTTTCATTTAAATGAAACTTTACCACTTCTGTGTTTATATTTTCAAAAATCCGACATACATGGTTGTCATTAAGAAGTAAAATGTGGTTCAATGGAATTAAAATAATTTTTTGGTGAATAGTAACTTTTAAGCTTTTAATCGCAATTAGAGGTAATTAGTGTAGTTTAAGGTAAAAATAATGTTTTAATAATATGAGATGATCTTGAAACATGTCCTACCCTTATTGGATGTGTCATGGCCGACCAAGAAAATCAATGGGTCAACTTGGGGACCCCATGGAGCCACTTTGGTTGGGAAATGACATAAATAACTTTTTATTTAATGTAAGAGTAAAAATGACACAAACATGAGTTGTTTTACTAAAACAATTTTTACATGGGGTTATACATGTTTTATGTTTTATTATAAATATTCATTGGAAATATAAAAATATTTCCTACATCATGATATTTTTTTATAATTTTTAGACATTAAATAAATAAAATTATTTATGACATCATAATGATGCAGCGATTACCTCATTATTTAACGATTTAAATAAAATGGAAATATAATGTAAAATCTAAGACCTACAAATGTCCAAAACCTATTGGATCAGTGGATTTCAAACCCTTATCACCTTATCTACAAAACACATCAATGTGGGACCATTAAAATCCGGAAATCATTCTAAAATAAAGATTTCTTTACTTTCCAAGAGTGCCCCTCCTCTCCACTTATAAAAGGCCCCCACCTCTACCTCCTTACCCACACCTCTCAAGCCTTTGGCTCGGACAACCCCTGACCATTTAATCTCTCCACATCCCTCTATTCATCATTGAAGGCTCACTTTTGTCAGAATCCTTTCCAAGGAAGCCTTTGAGCTCAAATCAAAAAGAGTTACCCGATTTAAAGGTAGTGTCTTCTCTTGTGTTCTTTTGTTTTATTTTTCTTCTCCAACACCCTAAAATATTTTCATTCATTTATTTTGCAACAACACCATTATAATCAATATACTAGGATGTTGTTATAATAAATAATCGTGCTACACTTACACACACTTTCATCTAATGGTTAATGAACATACTGTTTCGGTGGATGTAGAATTTCTACCTCACGAAACGATGAGTGTTCAACACTCATATAACACCTTAAAAGGTGGACATTAAGATGACAATATATTTATATATGATATAAAATATGTTTATGTTTTACTTAAGATTCTGTATTTTCCATTTGTGGCATACCTTTATGGTTTCCATTGTGGGTAAACACGATAATTTCATTTTAGGAAGTGCGGACTACCACCCCCTCAAAGTGATTTGATTCGTTAATGCCATGTGTGGGATGTATAAAAGATGGATTTAAAGTTATTATATATGATTTTACACTAGAATTATAATGTAACTTTATATCATTATGATTTTCTTTCCATTAAAGTATGAGATAGAAATGAAAGCAGCGTTCATGCGTACGTATGGCTTACCATCTCCATGAACGGTGCATTTCATTTCTTACCTCTAAATGATTATGTAATATTATAAATACGTGTATATTATGGATATATATGATATATATGATATCCAAATCTTGAATATAATTCTGGATATAATGAACATTTGACCACACGAACAACATGTAATTGTAAGAAGTCCACTTTCGACTTAAGAACCAAATGTTGACAAAACAAACATTATTAACTTAAATGATTACATAATGTTTATAACATGGTAATAAGTGATATAAAATTTATAATGAACTTGAAAAAGGTTTTTAATCATGTATAAATTAACTCAAGTTTATTATTCAGGATGTTAAAGAATGATCAAGTCAAGTCGGATCCGAGGTAAGGGATCCTACCCCTCTCTTTCTTTTTAAGTACACTCTTTTATGCCATTTCTTTAAAGCTCATCTTTATTATGATTGGGATGTTCTTTTATGTTAATATTACTTTAAATATTATGTTAATATCATGAGATACCCTATTTGATCTCATCAATCCATTTTTGATGTTTTAAGTGGCGCCGTTAGGCGCTCGAGTTTTCGTAGGGGATTTTTCATCTCACTTTTATTCCCATGACATTTACGCTACGTTTGCCAATATTTCCTTTGAGTGGTGTATGTACTACCCATTATTATACACTTTGTGTATTATAATTTCATTTATGGGTATTTAAATCTTCACTGTATGAACCTTCTTTCATGGGGTGTACGTTTCGAAAGTTACCCAACTCGGTAAGGGGACCTTTCACCCTCCTCTTTTTCAAAGACTTCTTTTGTTATGTCTTTTAATTCACATACTATTATGATGGGATATGTTCTTCTATATCCTTATTTATGTAAATTTTATGTCCAAGTGATGAGATACCATTTTCTCTCTCATCAACTCATTTTCTGAATTTTAAAGTGACGACGTTAGGCTGTCAGATTTCTATAAGGGAACTTCTTAACCCACTTTCAATTCTTTGGGTTAAACCTCTACTTCTGGATTTTATTATGCCAAGAATATTTGTGGAATCTCTATGTTGTAATTTCCACAAACCTTTTTGTGGATATATTATTTCTACACATAATCATATCATTGATTAATTCTTACGAACTTGTATGGGAAATCATAACTCAATCTCATTTCATTGAGTTAAATATCTATGCCATTGGTTTTTTTCCAAGATTATGTGTGAATGACCTCTGAATGTTTCACACTTAATATCCACTTATATTGGGTGTATTTATATTTCTCTCACATTATTATGTGATATATTTATCCTTAATTTAAGGATACCATCTTTATAATAGATTTCTTCTCAATTTACATTTCCATTGAGACTTCATTGTTGTTATGCACCAATTCACTCTTATATGGTGTGCATACTATCCTTTGACATATTATATCATGAATCCCTTTATTCTCATGATATTATAAAGGTCAGATTACATGTTATTCCACAATTTTTTGTATTCAAGAGTCTCTCATTTTGTTAAAAAATCTTTAACAAAAATATCATTTTAAATGTTTTAAAGATTCCTTATTCTAAATCTTTTTCTTTAATGTCAATGTTTTTAGAATGGTCTTCAGTATTTATTTATATAGACATTAATGTTTTAAAATTATAATTCCATTAAAAGCTTCAAAGTGGTATGGGACACTTTGATTCAAAAATCTCCATTAAATGGTTTTTGAAAATGGATTGCTTAATTCAATATCTTGGAATTACTTATTGTGATTGAAAATGAAATGTTGTTATCGAAATGATTATATATTCAGTATTTTATGTGTAATGATGGTACTTGGACATTTTACGGGTGGTTACGTGATAAACCATATGACGGGTGGTGCCGTGAATACCAGGACGGGTGGTTACGTTATAAAATCCAATGCATTGGGTATGGAAGTCGTCCATATGGATATTCCATTAAGTATGTATGGAAGTTGGCCGAATGGCTATTCAATTAAGTGATATGTGTGGAAGTCGACCGTATGGTTATTCCACTTAAGTATGTTTATGTCCCAAGTTACCTTTATATGTTATGTGTTATTTATATGGGTTTTATGGTAATATTTTGGTTACAAAAGGGTATGTAATGATATTTTATTCAGTAAATAGTTTTAACAACTTCATAAAGGTGAAGGTATTACTTTGACAAAGTATACATGGTTTACTTGTTGTTTTAAAAACTAATAGTTTTCATTCTTTGTGTATCCCTTACTGAGCTTTTTATGCTCACCCCAAGTTTTTTTGAAATGTTTTTCTGAGGACTTAATGTGGAATTAGGTCAAGGATGGGATCAAGGGAAAGTCATTCTATCTAAAACATGGAACTAGACATGTTTCTTTTTAAGAGTTTTTATTTTATGGAAACTTAGTAGAAGTGTCTACTTTGTAATTTTTTGAGATGTAATAGTTATGTCCTAATTCTCTAAAACTATAAACCTGAAAAGATCCTCAATGTGAATTATTCATTTAATTAAATATTAAGTAAGGTTTAAGGCCGGGGCCTTATAATTGGTATCAAAGGTCGGTTTAGAAAACATTAGGGATTAGGAGTTTTTGTTAGACACATGGTTAGTCCCTATATCTATTATTTCAGTTAAATCCTTATTTATAACTTTTTTTAGGACAAGTAAAGTCACTTACGAATGGAAGGAGAAGGATCTCAAATGACATTATTATCTCTTCATGATGACATGCTTGTAATAATTATTGAAAAGTCATGTTCGGATGACTATGAAACTTTTTCTAGCATACAACTCACTTTCAAGAAGTTGTTGGAGATATCAAACACCTCCTCTATACCTCGTTATCATCGTGGATAATTGTTTGTTTTTAGACAAATACTATTTTCACAATATTCTCATATTTTCAAGAAAGGTAAATATTATCAAGGTATTTTCAAATATTTTACCATATCACAAGAATTTGAAGCATATTATGATTTTAAAAATGGTGCTGAGGAAGGAGACCCTTGCGCAACATTTTTATATTTGCTTTTAAAATATAGTCTCTCAGCACATACTTATGGTATTTTAAAAGTACCAATAATAGAATGTTTCAACTCAAATTCTGTCTGACTATTTTATAGAAATCATGTTTTATCAGATGTTTTGGAATTATATGTCATACATGATTATTTTCCAAAACTGTTTTTCTATGAACACCCATATGAACCATGTTGTACAAGGTGTATTTGTATTGAGGAAGCAAATGATTTTAAAGGATATCTAAATCATTGTTGTAATGCATGAGACGTCTACCTACGTGAACAAGATGACGATGAAACAGAGTGGACACCATGATCAAGGTATGCTGTTATTCATTTTGGGAATTTTTTTATTTTATCTTATGGTGGTGAAATAAGACTTCAAGAATTTAGATGTTGAGATCATATTGAATTTGGATGAAAATGAGAGGTATAAATAAACTATTGAGGTTAAAACATGTTAGGGTTATTTTTGGAGTTTTATAAAAAGGACAACACGCAGACTGTGTGAGAACCTGTCACGTTGGTCAAAGCTGCGGGAATCGAACCCACAACCAAAGTGCAACTGGTATTTATCACCTACCATTGGACTACGTGAAGTCCCTGGTTAGTTTGACTGATTCTTTTTAGTTAGATGATTTTATGAATTAATAGTAAGGTGATTTTGGGTTATCTATGGAAATTTATAACCAATCATGGAGGATATGTGATTAGGGTAATTACTTTTCAATATGAGAATTTAAGAGCAACTGATGTTATTTGGAGATAAAATTTAATTTGTACCTTGGAAGACTATGTGACTAAATCCTTCAAATATTTGGGTTTCAATCTTAGTTAGGTTTACTTTGAAGAATTTTATGGACAAATTGTTTATCAAATGGTCCTCGTTGAACTTTGGGTTTTGTTGGACAAATTTTGGAGATTAAGAATAGATTTTCTTTTTATAAATGGTTACCCTTTTCTGGATTATCTGATCTTGTACTAACCATTTTGGTTTTGGTTTTGGTTAAAGTCTAAAGACATGGGAAGTATATAGTTCTCTTTTGTGGATTAGGTGATTCTCTAGAAGTTGGTTATAATGAACAAGTCTTCCTAAATACTCGTCTTTGGGAGAAAATATGAGTTTGTGTAAGAAATCTATTAAAATTTGAAAGTCAAAATGATAAGTAATTATGTTTTCTTATGAATAAATTCCTCAATAAAAAAATTTTTTCTATTAACTTTTTCTACTGGGGTATCAAATACCATTTAACCCATCACATGTTTGTGATTATCTTGTGGTTAACTTTCTCGTAAACATGTTTTCTATCACTCTCCATCAGAACATGACCCTATGTTTTCTCCTCCATGTCCAAGTTTTCCTACATGGAATCCTAGTATGGGTTAACTCGGGTGACCTCTGTAATTCTCATTATTTATTCTAAAATGATTGTTTTACCAAATCTTGTTCCAATGTGGGACTTTCAAGGATGTTTCCGAGCCCAATTTTAAAATTGAGAGGATGCAATTCCCAAAAGGGGGGAAGGATGTAACACCCCAGGTAAATAAAGAATATGAAATTTTTATATTTATCCATATTTGTGAATAAAATATTAATATTACTTTAAAGTGGATGCTATGGTCGATGTCGTACCCAATACACAACAACGAGTTTCTTGGGAATCTTACGTTGCACTCTAATAATAAAATAATATTATTTTAAATGGTAGTTAACGCCTAGCCGTTGTAATGGCGGGAATGAACATAACTAACTAAAAAAATGATTATATATGTTTGTTAAATATTTTTACTCTTTACAATAAATGTTAGAGGATTAAAAATGTGAATGAATCCAATTTCTAAGCATAAACATTCTAATATTCTTTAAAAGGTCGATTAACTTCCTTTCGATGGAAAACCTCTTTTAAATCCACTTTTTAACAATTTTATGTGTTATATTTGACAAAATAAAATTCTTCTTTATAATTGGGACATCAAAATTTACTTTGTGTGAATTTTTGGTATTTTTCCGATAAAGTTCATTTTTTAATGAATAGTGAAAAATGTTGTATTTTAATTCAAAACCTCTTTTTAATCTAATTTATTTATATGATTAGATTATCTTTTGAATTTGTTTTGAAGTGAAATTATAATATATTTTTACCATTTAATCCAATGGTGGTCATTGGAATCAATTTCACTTTGAAATTGGACTTAAACTAGTGTCAATCTTTTGATATATATTGTTTCATAACATCACGCTATTTGTCATGATAGTGGGAATTAATTATTAAATTAATTAATGTAACTTATATGATTTGAATTTTGTAAAATAGACATCATTTTTGAATTCTGAATATCAAATATAGCTTAGGGTGAAGTTTTGGTAATTTTCTGAAAAACTTCAATTTTTGATGAATAGTGAAACTACTAAGTGGTAGTTAAAGAAACTGATTTTTCGTTTAAATGAAACTTTACAACATCTGTGATTTGACTTTAAAAAATCCTACATACATGGTTTTAATTAAGAAGTAATATGCGATTCAATGGAATTAAAATAATTTTTGGTGAATAGTAACTTTTAAGTTTTTAATCGCGATTAGAGGCAATTAGTGTAGTTTAAGGTAAAAATAATGTTTTAATAATATGAGATGAGCTTGAAACATGTCCTACCCTTTTTTTATGTGTCATGGTCGACCAAGAAAATCCATGGGTCAACTTGGGGACCCCATGGAGAAACTTTGGTTGGGAAATGACATAAATAACTTTTTATTTAATGTAAAAGTAAAAATGACACAAACATGAGTTGTTTTACTAAAACAATTTTTACATGGAGTTATACAAGTCAGATGTTTTACTATAAATAGTAATTGGAAATATAAAAATATTTCCTACATCATGATATTTTTTTATAATTTTTATACATTAAATAAATAAAATTACTTATGACATCATAATGATGCAGCGATTACCTCATTATTTAACGATTTAAATAAAATGGAAATATAATATAACATATAAGACCTACACATGTCCAAAACTTATTTTATGGGTGGATTTCTAACCCTTATCACCTTATCCTCTAAAAAATCAATTTGGGACCATTAAAATCCGAAAATCATTCTAAAATAAAGTAAGCTTTCCTTACTTTCAAAGAGTGCCCCTCCTCTCCTCTTATAAAAGCCCCCACCTCAACCTCCTTACCCACACCTCTCAAGCATTTGGCTCGGCCAACCCCTGCCCATTTAATCTCTCCAAATACCTCTATTCATCATTGAAGCCTCACTTTGGGCATAATCCTTTCCAAGGGAGCCTTTGATCTCAAAATAAAAGAGTTACCTGATTTAAAGGTAGTGTCTTCCCTTGTGTTCTTTTGTTTTATTTTGCTTCTCCAACACCCTAAAATCTTTTAATTAATTTATTTTGCAACACAAAAAGTATACTAAATATACTAGGATGTTGTTATAAGAAGGAATCGAGCTAAACTTACACACACCTTTATCTAATGGTTAATGAACATACTGTTTCGGTGGATGGTGAATTTCTGCCTCACGAAACGATGGTTGTTCAACACTCATATAACACCTTTAAATGTGGCCATTAAGATGACACTATATTTATATATGATATATAATATGTTTATGTGTTACTTAAGCTTCTGAATTTTCCATTTGTGTCATACCTTTATGGTTTCCATTGTGGGTAAACACAATAATTTCATTTTAGGAAGTGCGGACTACCGCCCCCTCAAAGTGATTTGATTCGTTAATGCCATATGTGGGATTTATAAAGGATGGATTTAAAGTTATTATATATGATTTTATACTGGAATTATAATATATCTTTATATCATTATTATTTTCTTTCCATTAAAGTATGATATAGAAATGAAAGTAGCGTTCATGCGTATGTACGGCATACCGTCTCTATGAACGGTGCATTTCATTTCTTACCTCAAAATGATTATGTAATATTATAAATACATGTATATTCTGGATATATATGATATATATGATATCTAAATCATGAATATCATTCTAGATACAATGAACCTTTGACCACACGAACAACATGTAATTGTAAGAAGTCCACTTTCGACTTAAGAACCAAATGTCGAAAAAACAAACATTATTAACTTAAATGATTACATAATGTTTATAACATGGTAATAAGTGATATAAAAGTTATAAAGAACTTGAAAAAGGTTCTTAATCAAGTAGAAATTAAATCAAGTTTATTATTCAGGATCTTAAATAACGATCGAGTCAAGTCGGACCCGAGGTAAGGGATCCTACCCCACTCTTTCTTTTTAAGTACACTCTTTTTTGTCATTTCTTTTAAGCTCATCTTTCTTATGATTGGGATGTTATTTTATGTTAATATTAATTTAAATATTATGTTAATATAATGAGATACCCTATTTTATCTCATCAATCCATTTTTTAAGTTTTAAGTGGCGCCATTAGGTGGACGAGTTTTCTTAGGAGATTTTTCATCTCACTTTTATTCCCATGACATTTATGCTATGCTTGCCACTATTTACATTGAGTGGTGTATGTACTGCCCATTATAATACACTTTTTTAGTATAATTTCATTTATGGGTATTTACATATTCATTGTATAACCCTTATTCCATGGGGTGTACATTTCGAAAGTTACCCAACTTGGTAAGGGGGCCATTCACCCTCCACTTTTTAAAAGACTTATTTTGTTATGTCTTTTAATTCACATACTATTATGATGGTATATGTTCTTCTATATCCTTATTTATGTAAATTATATTTCCAAGTGATGAGATACCATTTTTTCTCTAATCAACTCATTTATGAATTTTAAAGTGACAACGTTAGGCTGTCGGATTTCTGTAAGGGAACTTCTTAACCCACTTTCAATTCTTTGGGTTAAACCTCTACTTCTTGATTTTATTATTCCAAGATTATGTGTGGAATCTCTATGTTGTAATTTCCACAAACCTTTTTGTGGATATATTATTTCTACACATAATCATCTCATTGATAAATTCTTACGAACTTGTATGGGAAATCATAACTCAATCTAATTTCATTGAGTTAAATATCTATGACATTGGTTTTTGTTTTTCCATGATTATGTGTGAATGACCTCTGAATGTTTCACACTTAATATCCACTTATATTGGGTGTATTTATATTTCTTTCACATAATTATGTGATAGATTTATCCTTAATTTAAGGATACCATCTTTATAATGGATTTCTTCTCAATTTACATTTCCATTGAGACTTCATTGTTCTTATGCACCAATTCACTCTTATATGGTGTCTGTACTGTCCTTTGACATATTATATCATGAATCCATTTATTGTCATGATATTATAAATCTCGGATTACATGTTATTCCATAATGTTTTGTATTCAAGAGTCTCTAATTTTGTTAAAAACTCTTTAACAAAAATATCGTTTTAAATGTTATAAAGATTAATTATTCTAAATCTTTATCTTTAATGTCCATGTTTTCAGAATAGTTTTCAGTATTTATTTATATGGGCATTAATGTTTTAAAATTATAATTCCATTAAATGTTTCAAAGTGTAATGGGACACTTTGATTCAAAAACATATTTTAAACGGTTTTTGAAAATGGATTGCTTAATTCAATATCTTGGAAATACTTATTATGATTGAAAATGAAATGTTGTTATTGAAATGTTTATATTTTCAATATTTTATGTGTAATGATGGTACTTGGACATTTTACGGGTGGTTATGTGATAAACCATATGACGGGTGGTGTCGTGAATACCAGGACGAGTGGTTATGTTATAACCTCCAATGCATTGGGTATGGAAGTCGGCCATATGGCTATTCCATTAAGTATGTATGGAAGTTGGCCGAATGGCTATTCCATTAAGTGATATGTGTGGAAGTCGACCATATAGTTATTCCACTTAAGTATGTTTATGTCCCAAGTTACCTTTATATGTTATGTGTTCTTTATACAGGTTTTATGGTAATATTTTGGTTACAAAAGGGTATGTAATGATGTTTTATTCAGTGAAGAGTTTTTACTAATTCATAAAGGTGAAGGTATTACTTTGATAAAGTATACATGCTTTACTTGTTGTTTTAAAAACTAACATTTTTCATTCTTTGTGTATCCCTTACTGAGCTTTTTATGCTCTCCCCAAGTTTTTTTGAAATGTTTTTCACAGGACATAATGTGGAATTGGGTCAAAGATATGATCAATGGAATGTCATGCTATCTAAAACTTGGAACTAGACATGTTTCTTTTTAAGAGTTTTTATATTATGGAAACTTAGTAGAAGTGTCTAATTTATAATTTTTTCAGATGTAATAGTTATGTCTTAATTCTCTAAAACTCTAAACCTGAAAAGATCCTCAATGTGAATTATTCATTTAATTCAACATTAAGTAAGGTTTAAGGTCAGGGCCTTATAATTTTTGTAATAATACTTTGATAATTTCAATTTCAATATAATGATACATCCCATTAGTGGATCCAAATTCTTCATCTACACTCTCTTCCACCATAGAGTTATTTGGTAGGGTAGTTATAAAGTCGTTTCATTCCCCCTTGAAAATTAATTGACATTCAATTTAGCATTCTAAATTGTACTAAATTTAGCGGGGAATCATTATTTAATGAGTGAGATCAGTTCATGTAATTTATTATGAAGTGTTTTCAATATTTTATGGATATTTTCTACTTATAAAAACATCCTATAAATTTATCTCATTAATAAACAAGTCAATATTTTCTTCTATTTCAAGAGGTGAATTTATGAATAATTATTTTTGTCTGATATATGACACCTTATATAAAATGAAAAGAAATATATTCTAATATAAATAGAAAAAAGTTAAAAATATTGGAGTAAAAAGTGTATATAACCATGGATATAATAAAGAAAAATTTTGATCCCATATGAATAATTTGTAAATGTTGGTGGCTATGCAGAAACCCTATGGTATTTGTGTAAAATATGATAATTACATTGATCTCAATTTTTAAAATAATTTTCATGTTTTTAAGAAAAAAATATAACCAGGGATTCGAATAAAGATATATGTTGTTTAAACAATATATAGGTACCCCAATTTAATTTAAAATAAATATCTTTTATGACACTTATTCCACCTTTGTTACGACCACTTGATATTAATCAATGAACATAAAGTTGATTCAAAATATTCGAGGACCTCCATGAGTATTAACCTATTCTAGGTTGTCCAAATTAAAAATCAATATATGGAGAGGTTATTTCAAATTATACTAGAATTTAAAGTGGTCCACAAAAGTGAAGAAGTTATTATTGTAACCATTTTAAGTTGAAAAATCATGGCGGAAAGTACCGAATATAAGTGAAAATATATTTAATAAAATAGGAATAAATAAAGAGGAATAATTAATAAATAGAAGAGTAAAATAAAAAAAGTGAATATGAAATTAAAGAGGAATCCATACTATAATAGAAAAGAAATTTTCCATTTATCTAGAAGATGAATTGAAAATAAATTATATATATTTTCATGAATATATAGTTTAACATCCAATTTGTTTAATATATAGAAAATAAACCCAAATATTTTATGTTATTTGAGAGAGTTAGTATCTAAATAAATTGAATATTTGGATATAGGAAAATTTATACTCATGGGATTTCTTTCATCCATTATTTTTATGAGTTCATTGATAAAAAACCTTAGATATGTATTTTTTCTATTCTAATTAACAATAGATCTTCTGAGTTTGTAAAATAATAGTGAGATCTGGGTTTTAGTGCAAAAATCCCAACTTATAATACTTTAAAAACATTGTATATAGAGGATATAAGTCCCATAAGAATCCCTTTTCAATTGTTGGATTAAATGATGAAATCTATATGATGTATGATTGAAGGAAACTGTGGCTAGTGTGGATAGATTTTATTTTCAAATTGGTTTTCTTATGAATCACATAAATTAAGTGGAGACACTTGTTATTTTTGGAAGTCCATTAATAGATATTGGAAGATCCTTAGTTTATAATCAATGTTTAGAGTACTCTATAAGTGATGGAGAAGATAAAATTAAAATTTATATCAAATTGGAATAAGGTTGTTTAATTTAAGATGAAGTTTAATTAAATGGGAAAAAGTCACATGAGTCTGAAGATGCTTGGACCATTAAATTAGGGAGTGAAGTAGCTACAACCCTGTCGGAATAAAAACTTGAAAATAAGTGAGGGTATGTTTTCGATTGATATGAAGATGATTGATGAATTACAATAACAAACCAGTTTTAAGAGGACCATTATATTTTGATCATCTAGATCTATTTTTTAAATTTTTAGTATTGGCTATGAACAAATGGATAATCCTAATGAAAAAAATAATCATTGCTCATTTTTTATCCATATCATGTAATCAATTTATAATATTCTATCACTAAAGTAGATAAAAGGTAAGGTCGAGCGAATAAACCTAAAACAAATAACTTTCAGGAGGCAACCAATGTTTTTTATCCCTTTCTAGGAATATGTTTTTAACTAATTTCATATGAATTATTGAATAATTTAGGAATTATGTTAATAAATTTAGTTTTTTTATTCTTATAATTCCCATTTAATTTTTAATCATTAAATTATATAAACCTTGTTATTTCACTTGGGAGTTTACTTTTATAGTTCAACCATGTTAATGAAGACACCAATATGATAAAACATGGGGTGATTAATTTAAGGGGATTAATATTTTGATTTCTAATTTACCATTCCTCTCCCCGCCTTTACATTTTTGACTATTGTTTTTAAAAATTATTATATTCATGCACCACATTAGATTCAGGGTTCAAATTTTGATTTAGGATATATATTACACTTATAATACTAAAGATATGATGGTCTATATTTACCTATTATGATATTTAATTAGTAATATGGGGTGATTTATTGATTTTATATAATCAAGGAAGAATCAATTTAATAAATAATTATTTTTTTGGGATAGTTGATTTATGTAGAGAATGATCATTTCCCTTGTTTTGTGCACTTATTTTCTAAAATTTACATGGATTAGTTTTTTTATTCCATGAGCGATTGACACTTAACATATGGTATCATTCCATAGATGGTTCTAGAATAATCTTTCACATTGTTTATTATATATTTATTAAGTGGTATGTGAGATGGTTTTCCTTATATAATGTGAATTGCATCTTATCAAAACCATGACCAAATAATGTCCCATTAATATTATTCAGGCATTTTTTTATTTCAGAGCATATAATTATAAACTAACACTAAATTTCCATATTTACTTTGTTCCCATATAAGGAATGAATTACCTTTTTTTTGGATGATCCACAATAACATGAAATTATAGAATTACTACTATTATATATGTATTCCTTAATAATATTTAATTTCTCAAGATTCTGGTGGTTTTATATAGTAGAAATCTATGTTTCTCGTTTAAGAGAAATTTTATTGTGTGTCATTAGATCCTTTTTCATAGTTCACGAATTATCAATAATTGAATTTTGTTTTTTCCTTTTAAAATATTTAATTAAAAATATAAAATGAAAAAATGTGTTTTATCTTTGGTGGTTCAAAATTCCTTATTTAGAAAACTATCATATTGAAATAATTATTATAATTAGGGTCAGGGGGGATCAAATATGGTTTGGGTGAGTAGCACAATGTTAATCCCATGTGAAACATCTAGAAATAAGTACCGAAATGAAAAAGTGAGGATCATTTATTATACTTAATTGGGTAATACATGAAACTATGTTGAGTTTTATAAATATGGTGGTGTATTTTATTAGGAGTAATATTTCATTATTATTAATTATTAATTATCATATTTTATACTCAAGAGTTCAACCACATTTTTGAGATTTACATTTCTCATCATCATCTACTAAACCTATGCCTCATAGTAACATGATCGTTATTGTAATATCCACATGATTAGTTGTGATATTTTTCTTAATGGGGTGGGGATTTGAGATGTCTTGAAATTCTATGGTTAAGGTTTCGTACTTGAGGATTGAGCGTAACTCTTTTTAAATATTTTACATTAGTAACAAGAGAAAATATTTTAAATTGTTAGAGATAACAATGTGGCATTCTTAGTAATTAGAAATTCGTATAATGAATGGATTTAATGAGAAGACTCATTATTTTAAAAGGAATGATTAAAAATCATAGTTGAGTTTATTATTTTAAGAATGATAAGATGAAAATATATATTCATTGTGATGCAGAAAGGTCTTTTTCCAATTGATATATTTTTATATTAGTTATTTTAATTTTAAAATTTTGTGACATCGGTAAACAATGTGTTTTATTAGGAGATTACATTCTTGAGGACATATAATTATTTATTAGTGGGGGAATTTTGTTTCTATAATTCTTGTATACCTTTTAAACATTTTCTCCATCATTATAGAATTTAATTACATAATTGTAAAATAATTTACATTGTTTTTTATATTTTTATTTTAGGAATAAAGCATATTGAAATTTGAAAAATAAGATACATATAAGTGGTAGGGGTCCAGATCATGAAAATGAAAAATTTATTGATGGTGTTTATATAATTCATTCTGTTCCTTATAACCATGTGAAATAAATCCATCCACCTAGAATTAGGCCAATTATCAAGAATATAAAATTTTTTCTCCATGATTATCGAGTGATCCTAGTGCGATTTTACACCATCAGTTATGAAGAAAAAGGAAAGTGTATATCCTAGTGTGGGTCAACTCCAAGTAGGAGGATCAAAATGGATGGAATTAGTGGATACCTCTTTGGACCACTTTTTAAATTACCTTGGTCGATGAAGTATTAATCTCCAAAAGGGGGAACCGATGTGGGATTGTGATGTTAGTGGTACTATGCACATTTAATGAGTTTTGTGCATGGTATGAGAAAAACCACACTATTTTGGTATTTTTCTTCATGTTTTTTGGTTTTTATCATTACATCTATCAGATATGGAGTGGGATATTCTAGTGGTCATAGAAGGAAGATAAAATTCAATATCAGTTTCACATTTTTTGAATAGAGAACCTCTATGGATACATGGATAGACTCTTAGAGCAATACTACAATGACAATAATCTCTATAGGGGATTGATGAAATCATTATAAGACCTCGATTTGTCTTATTAAATATGAAATTTCAAATAACATTATATGGTGGATATTCAAGTCTATAATAATATTATTGAAACATTAGCTATAGTAAAAAATGTGAACATTAATGGGATAGTTAATGTGGGGTCGTTTATTGGAAACATTTGAAGAAAAACAAACCCAGTATTTAATGTGGAGAATGATATGGTAACATTAATGTATTTATCATACTATATAAACTTGAAATCCATCATAATAAACACTAAATCAATAATGATTCACAATGGTTGTAGTGAAAAGTTTTTTGAATGAGGATTTTTCCATGATTAAAAATGTTGAATAATACATCTGAGATGGGTTAATACATTCCTCATGGGTAATTCTTGTAGAAACAATTACTAATTCATTATCATGGAAGTATATATGGTGTTGATAGTGTTTTCAAAGTGTGGTTTATGGATAAAAATAAATATATTTTGGTGATGGATTTGAAATCATTTGAGTCATGGTTGTGATGCTTTCAATAATAAAGTATTATGTCTGAAAAATATATAATAAAATGTCCCTATCCTTTTAATATATCCATTTTGATAGTGAGGTGATGAAATTTCATATTTTATATGGCATGGTGAGATGAATGTTTGGTTTTGTAGTGTGAAAAAAATAGTTGTAAGCCCCATGATGGTCACACATATTTTGTAGTTGCAGTATCTATAGAAAAACGTCCACTTAAAATATATTTTATTGTATATAAATTTTTGGCTGTTTATCTTCCAAGTACAAAGTTGATATCCCATATATCATTTCATAGACATATCAAAATTGTTTTAACAGAGATTAATATATAAGATAATAAAGATATAGAGTGGTAATAAATTCTATTAAATAAATTCATTCACAAAAATTATGGATCAAATATGTAGACTAAGATACTATAATTGTATCTAGAATGCAAAAACTATAATTATATTATATTTTTTTTGTTCTATTTAGGTTCATTTCTTAATCCTTCATCTATAACATGAGAGGATTGGTTTTCATTAGTTCCAAGCCATTTAACAAATGGGGAGAATGCTAGTTTTGTAATATTTTATTTTTAGTTAATATTTAGGTTAATGTATTTATAAATTATTATATTCCTATGTTATTTTATCATTATATGATCATTTCATACTTGAATTATGAATTTAGTTTTAAATATTAAATAATTATATTTAATCATGTATGACCATTGTATGACAAAAGATAATTCTGTTTACATATTTTATTTGGTGTCCTAACTCATTAACAAACAAAAATAATTGATCACAATAAAATTTTTAATTATCAATTTAGAGAGAGATTATCCTGATTGAATACTCTCTTCGACTCAAATTATATAAAAATTATTGATAATAAATTCAAATATTCACTTTTTTAACACACGAACAAAATGTTTTCGAACCTGTATCGCTTTCTCAATTCATGTTTCATATCAAATATATTTTTCCTCATTGTAATTATTTTAATTAATGGTAATAATAGTATTTTAAACCTCTATTTAGGGATCAACTGTGTTCATTACACATGGAATGAATATTATTTTTGGTCATGTTTGTGTTTTTATTAATTTATATATCTGTTTCAATGGTGATAATTTAGTTATGATGTTTGAGTGATCATGTACAATTGATAAGTATCATAATCCATAATATATGACAACTATATCATTTGAAATATTAATTGAACTATCTTTGATTAGTTTTATTGTTGAATGGTTATAATTACCATTCATGTGAATCATTCAAAAATTTTAGGCTATCAATAAAGTTTTTTTTTCAGGATGTGTAACATGTGGGGATTTGTTGTTGATTTTATTATTATATGAGTTTGTCATATAATTTAATTATATATTATTACATACGATTAAACCTGTGATCACTTATAAATAATCCTCAATGGATTTATATAAGGAAAATATTTCAAAGTGTGTGAAATCCTATTGAATCATCATATGATACCCCCTTTCCTGAAGCACTATTCTTCTATATATTTTACTCCATATTGTACAACAATGTTATCATGATTGGAAGATATAGCTAAAATGTTTAGTGATTCAATATCTTACGGATATGTCATGGATAGTGGAGTCTACTGATAAACCCTAATGTGATCTTAATCAATCATGGATAATGAATGATCTAGTGACCATATATGGTTTAAGGTATACAAATTTAATTTTTTTTTCACATTCACTATACATGATTTCATATATCATTCATCTAGACCATGTTTTTTGATTCTTAATCATTTCCAATATCTCTAGTTAGTTTTATTGTACTCATATGATACCTACAATTGTATTAATGCATCTATAATGTTGGAAAGTGAAAAAAACAAGAATAACATGAGGGATAAAATCAGATATTTAATGTTGATCACAATACATGTTCCCTAAAATTCCATATGTAACCCCAAGATATTATGTGAAATATTTATATTTAATTAATTTAATATTTTCGATATTTTTCATTTCACACAACACTAAATATATCACTTCATATACGAAATCACTAGGTTTAGATTATGTTATACACAACCTCATGTTAATATTGTGCTATATGAAGATCATATATATGATATCGGTACATTAATAATTATGTTTTCTTTGTTTTTCACAGAATATTGACTCCTTTCAATAGCACTCACTAATGCAAAAAATAGTTTTTCCAAACTATACTATTCTATTAATGTAATTATTAATGTTTTTACTAAGCTATTTAATTAGAGGGTATGAATAGAAACAACTAAATTATAAAAATATTATTCAATAAATTAATTCATTGGTTACCAATTAATTGGAAATTAGAGTAAAAATATTTTAAAATAAATGAATTCATATAAAAAATATTTTTCATTGTATAAACACATTATATATCAAATAAATTAAACAAAAGTCTTTTGATGAATTATTTTAAAAAAAATTATTTATTATATATCAATAAATATATTATCATTCATCTGAAGTATTTTCTGGACATGAGATATGAATAATTACAATTTTAATCATAAAAGGATATATTTTCATAAAAGATATTTTTACCGCCTTTTAATAGCACACATATATTAAAACAACATTATGATACTTTAATCATTTATATTTGAGAAAATAAAAATTATTTTTGAAATATTATCTTGAAATTAATCCTAGGGTAAAATATTTATATTTTTTGAGGATTCTAACATTTTGAAAAATAGAGAGAAATACTAAGTTTTAAAGGAAAAATTAAATTATGCATAATTTATTTATTTAATTACATTTTTTTTAATTTTTAACATTATATTTATATAAATTGTACATATATTAATCCATATTATGTTTTTTCAATCAGTTTTACACTGAAATTGGATATTAAGACATTTCAATGTTTGTCCATTTTCACTTTAAAAACTCATTATTTCATCCCGTCTGTGAGATTAATTATATATATAATTATACGACTTATGTGATTAAAATTTTGATAATATATTCCATATTTTTAATAATAATAATTTATCATGTCTAATATGGAAAATATTGTTTTTTTATCAATGTGATTATAGATAAAATTTAAAATTATTTACAGTAATTAAGGTAAAAATGAGTTTACGTAATAATTAAACAATAATTATAATGTGTAAAAGGATTATATACTACTAAAAAGCATATTTTATTTCCATAATTATTCCATAATCCAACATGTATGGAATTGTTTGTGTTATGGAACCCTCTTGGTTGGTAAAAATGTAGAGTGCACACAAATTCTTTTTAAAAATCCCATGTGTGTCCTTCCCCCCAATTATAAAGGAGCACCCACCCCCATAGTTATTCACAACCCTCAATCCCTTTATATCAACCAAAAATTGTTAAAATAATCTTCAAAATTCCCTCATGTAATCCTATATGCTTAAATTTTTCCACAAAGAAATCCATGTTGGTCCATTAGTGCAAAACAAAATCAGGTAACCAAGAAGAGGTTACATTCGACGACAAGTATTTTTGTTTTATATTTTATACACACATTAAATTATTATTAGATCAAGTTTATTTAATATAATCAGTATAATAAATATAAATATATTATTTTATTTCCATTTTAGGACCTACCCCTTCACACAGATACATAAAATGCGATACACAATCATCGTTTGTTTCTATGACATACAACCGCCTCCTGAACTGGTATCATTCATTCATCAATTACCAATTCTAACATATGGAAATAATAATATAATTAATATTAATACATTATATTTATGATTTATA
The DNA here is from genome assembly GCA_963277665.1 of Viscum album. NCBI lineage: Eukaryota > Viridiplantae > Streptophyta > Magnoliopsida > Santalales > Viscaceae > Viscum > Viscum album. The sequence continues at coordinate 1,623,967,072 of OY728129.1, forward strand.
TTTTATTATAATATTTTTATATACAACATACCTTCAGGATCTCTATTTTGTTGGAATACAATAACTTTGTTTGTGTATGTGTAGACTATCACCTCCTCAAAGTGATGTGATTCGTTCCGACATGGAAGGAATGTATTAAGGATTAGTTAATTAAAACAATGTGTAATATATGAAATATTAATTATAACTAAATTATAATATATATATATATATATATATATACCCATATAAAATTTATTTTTCTTTCTTTCAATACGATAATAAAATGGAAACAATGTTTATGCATACATACGACTTACCGTTTCCATGAAGGGTGTAATAGATTTCCCATATAAATGTTTAGAATATTAATATAAACATATATATAATTAATATATATTTTCAAATTATATAAATATGTAAACCCACATTTATTTAATTATAATGAATAATAATTCAAAACATGTCGGAAAAAAAATTTGGTTATTAGCTGATACATATCATTAACATGGAATTGTGAATAAACATGTAATATGATATCCAAAGTAAATATTATATATTAAAATATATATAAATATGTTGTGAAAGTTTTTATTAAAATTATATTTATTATACATGATATGTGAATAAGTACGATGAGAGTCAATCCTTAAGTTAATGGTTTTTTCATCTCACATTTATTTCTGGGAGATAAATTCTATATTCACTAATATTTATATTATTGTGCTTTATATAAATCCCCATTAATGTTATATAATTAATTTTATTTCCTTAATGATATTATATCTTCAATTTATGTTTCTATTTCACAGATCTAACGATTCAAAATGTACTCAAATAGTAAGGAGATTTCTAGTCTCATATTTATCTCCACGAGACTTATGCCTTATTCACGACTCATATATTTTTTGTGGTTTATATACTTCGCATGAATGTATTTTGTCATTAATATCATTAAATTATGGGTTTAAAAATATAGATTCGATTATATATCTTTCATGGGGTTTATGTGTAAAAAGCAACCAAACCGGTAAGGTAATTTTGTATTATGTTTCCTTCTTTGAGACTAATGTTGTGTTATTCGCCTATTTTCTTTTACAAGATGTATATACATCCCATTAACATGATATATTATGAGTAAAATTCCTTTAATTATATTTTAATTTTTATATAATGACATAAATTCATGGTTACATTGAATCAATGATCCCAATGTGGTAAGAGTACATTGATACAATCCTATCATTTATGAGGATTATTTATTAGTATTCATCCATTAAGGAAATATTATTATACATATTTAAGTAACACTCATGAATTTTCTTCTCATATATTTATTCATGATATAATCAAGTAATTTTATCATTTTCCAAATCTTTTTTACTTATGATAATTAAAATATATTTTATATAATAATTTACTTTATCTCTGTCTTCAGATAGAAATAAATTTTGGTCAAAAACCAGGCCTTCTAAAAATGATTTAAAAAATGAATTTAAATAATATTTTCAGATAATATTAAATTAAATGGACTTTAATAATATTTTATATTTTTAACATATTATGTTATATGTTTTCATTGTTATTTTCAAATAAAATAGTTTTCCAAAAAGTTTTACATTTTAGATGGTGCTTTTCAATGTGAAAGGGATATTATCATTAAGATATGTTTTAAATGATATTTAAAATGGATTTTATATATAATATGACATCCATTGATTTAAAATTTTCCTTAATGTGGTTATGATCCAAGGATAAAATTATTATTATTTCTCTAAATTTGTTATACTTTTGGTGACATGTTTTTATGGGACCCATTTTTCATCAAAAAGTTATTTTGTGATTATTTTTTATTAACAACACATCTATTTTAGGATTATTTTATGATGAAAATATTATTAATTTTTCCTCCATAGTCTATGTTAAGATATAAATTTTATGAAACTAATTTCATTTCATGGGTTATGATAAGATGTTTATGAAACTATTTTTTTCTTTTTATGGGTAATGATATGATGAATGAAATATGATCATTTGGCACATGAATGTATGATTTTATTATGTGAATTGTGGAAACCAAAACTCCATAAAATTAATTGGGTAATTATAAATTTTCAATGATATAAAATTGTACATGGGTGGTTGTCCCTAGCTCATAACACTAGGGTAAACAAGAGGGAAACCCAATCCCATAATATGAGGGAACATAAGAGGGTATCCTAAGACCACAAAAAGAGTGTATACTTGAGGGAATATAAATCTATTAACGAGATGGTATACATTTGTGAATTCAAATCCCATATTAAGAGGGTACAAAGGATATAATCCCAATCCCATAACAATAGAGTACATTGGATCACATCTGATGAGCAAAATAATAGGGTACATAGGAGGACATCCCATGTCTGAAGTAGGTATTTAGGTGATTAGATCAAGACTAAGATATTATGAAGGTATTGGTATGTGTCATTGATATAATAGTTTCTATTGTTATTTGTATTCCACAATTACATGTTATATTCCTAAGTTACTATCTCAGTGATTATTCTCTTGATTCTCTTTTGATTCAGGTCTTATGAACAAATAGTCATTATTCCATTAGTAATTTCAATAATCATTTCTATGTAGGGTATTCTCTTAAAAAGTATTCTCATGATCTCATACCCTTTTGTTATTTTTATAATTACATATCTCGTCAACCAAGTTAGAATAATTTATGTCTTAATAATCCAACAACACAACACTATTATAGTCACTATGCATTTTATTTTATAATATTCTTAATAATCATCGAAAATAATGTTGTATCCATTTATGTTATGATTGGGTAACTATAATAAACAAAAGACTCTATAATGTTCACATTCCCTTGGGAATATTGCGGAAGGCATTGAGCACCGATGATGAATCATTAATTTAAACTAATAATATGAATATAAATTTAAATTAACTATTCTTAATCAAAAATTATAAATGATTAATAAATAGATAATTCGATATTGAACTAATATAGACACGTAGTCCCTAGTATATAACATAATAGAATTATGTGAAAATTTATATCAATGATTAAAAATTCATGAAATATCTAAATTAACATTAAAATAATGAGTATGTATTTAGAATTTTTTACTCTATGATCTTGAAAATGTGAAATTTTTTACTATTAATGAGTAATCATGTCAATATTAAAATTTTATCCCTAGAATCCTATATCGTAGTATTAATTATCCAGTTACTATACAAAATTTTTTAAAAGAAAATAAATCAATTTATTTGTTAAATAGGTGATCCAAACCCATATTTAAACAACGTGTACTGAAACACAGTCCAAAATCAAGATTAAATCCAATATCCAAATCGTATATTAAATAAAAATTAATCCCTAAATAAGTTACAAATATATTTCTTAAGAGATGAATATATATAAAAAATAAATGAATTACCAAATTTATTATCCCTTCTTTAAAAATATCCATAATATGATAATACATCTCAATGTTTTGAGACAATAAAACATTGATTCATTTTAGAAATAGAAGTGGTCATAATAACATACAGACTAATAAAAAAATTAGAAGATTATCCTTCTTTGAGATAAAATAAACCATTATCCATATCAATATATTTTCTCTATAAAAGATATGCCAATATTTTTAATCCTTTATAGATTACATAAAATCATTATGGTATGTGACTATTATGAGGTAATTCATAGATCATCACATATCAAATTCAATATTTCTAAAATATATATAAATTTTTGAAACATATTTGTAGTGTTATAAATTTTAAATCACAATATATTTCATTATCCAAAATTTTATATTGGAAAAATTATTGGTTATATTGGAATGGTATTGTGTTTTCTTCTTAATCTTCACCAAAAACTCAATCACATCACATGATGTTCCCTAAATTCTACCTTTTCAATTGTTTCTATCACATATTATCTATTATGGTGAAGTATAACATACATGATTTTTCTTTTTTAAAATTGTTCATAGTTTTTTCATTCTGACTTTTCTATTTACTAAACTATAACGCCAACCTTTTTTCTTTATTTTTGTTCATTCACAATAGTCATATTAAAATTTATTCCCATAAAAATATAATATTTTTCATGAAATTAAATCTTTTAATTATCAAAAAAATCCCATCAAAATGAAATTATTTATATCCTAAAATCATCAAAATATTCCTATATTATTAAATTTTATCATTGAGCTCTATTGACACATAACAATTAATATATATAAATATAATAAAGTTTTGAAAACTCATTTTTTTAAATCCATGGTTTATATATATATTATAGTTATGTCGCTCAAATAAAATTGAATCATTTTACACATTACAACAAGATGTAAAAACTCACGTAACAAATCTATTACTATCACACAACCGAACAAATAAAATTTCACAAAGAAAATATACTCCCACCTAATACTAAATACAAAAATACAATATAAATTCACTCAAATTTACTAACAAATTATCAAGATCACATGTTTTTATAGTGTTAAAACATATCAATGGAATCCCACCACCTTTCAACATCTCTCCTTTAATAATATTTTTCTGAAAATATTTATATGTGGATGATATCCCATAAGATGGTTGTTTGGATTGGTTGCTAGAATATTCACTTTCATGGCATCTACATGCTGGTTAAATACACATTTTATTCACTTATTAGTGTGAAAAATAGGGTTAGTGTCTTGGAAGGTTCATGTTTTGTTTATTTTAGAGGTTTCGTTGGACTCTAGATAATATTAATTCGAATTACATCTACTCAATTTCACCACTAATATAAAATAGAAAACTATTTTTCCTTCACAGTCTATTATCCTACACTAAAAGATAATCTTGAATGAAAGACATCAATGAGTCATTTTGAATTCTCATAATGCCTTACTAATTTCCATGAAACACATATGTTTGATTCATTGATATGTTTCCAACTAATAAATGATATCTTATATTATATGGTTAGTCGACGATGGATACATCATTTTCAACGTAGAAGGTCCCTTTTTCACAAGCATCTAAAATGGAAAATAAAAAAGTTAGTCAATGCATGTTTGTGTGGGTCATAAAATATTTTTTTGTTTTAAAATTACACTTTTTCTAAAAATAGATTTAGTTTTTAAAATAGAATGAAATGGATATTAACTATAAAAATATTTATATATTAGAGATAAATATTATATTTATAAATATAGTACAATATATATATATATTCCAGTTTTTATATATTTTAGGTTAATATTGTTATATATTATAAAATATATTTATATTTAAATATTTTTTTCAATTTAAAATAAATTAATATGAACTATATAAATGGATGATCAGTTATAGAATGAAAAATACAAACTATTTATTTCTAGTAATATATCAAAATGACTAAAATGTTTCAATTAAATCTCAGTTTCACTCAAAAAAAATGTAATTTTGAACCTAATTAATATTAATGTAATAAAAAAATCAATTCAGTGGTATATTCCCTTTATCATACTAAAAACACATAAAATTGTTATTCAATTATGATAAAATATCATCTTATAAATTGTAATGCTAATTTCATGAGGATAATTAGTTATTATCATTTTAACCTTTATAAATTAATACCTAACTAATAATAGAATAATGGTTTACTTAATTAGTTTTGGTTAGGTTTTTTAACATGTATTTCTTTTTCATTAACCAAACGATGATTTTTTTATATGTGTTTGGTGGGTATGTCATCTAGGCCTTAGAATGAAAAATAAAATGGAATTTTATTAATATATTTATGAAATTTAATGATTTTAGTTATTTAGATTAGGGACATGTGATGTTTTCTTTAACATAGATGAATGATATTATATATGTTAATCAATTTTATTTACAATTTACTCATAGAATGAAGATTATATGTTTTTTCCTAAACAATATTTAAATGTAGATAACATATATTTTTTCATATAGATATATCACATATTCAAATTGTAATTGATATTAATGAGACCAAAAGTTGATGTGTTTTTTAATTAATGTAATAATTTAGATCACATAAAAATTATAAGTGTATTTGATGTATTTTAAATTTTGGAGAAAATCATGATGCATGGGATTTTTAATATGATATGGATTCACAATGTTTTATGTGTGTTAAAACCGATAGAATAAAATATTTCATTGTGTATGGAGGATCAAAAGTGATGTTAAATATAATTAATCCTCATAAAAAATGATGTTTCAAATAAAACAAGATCGTTGTTATTAATATCATAAGAAGATCATGCCTATCAGTAAAATAAATATTAAAAAATATGCGTTGTTTCAAACCCAAAACCTTATTTAACCTAAAAAATAAGTTATAATATAGCATGTAACCAATATTTTATAAATTTGTAATTTTATTAATAACTTATTATTTTTTATAAACAAATGAAATAAAAATATATATCATTTAATTATTATTATATTATTTAAAAAACATCTGGGACCAATTTCTATAGTATTAAAAATAATGGTAATTGGTACCCAAATAGCCATATTTAGTAGAATATGAAAATAAGATGACTTATCTTTATGTTTATAAATAAACCAGGGAAATTAGTCCCTCTTTTTATCTTGGTTTTAGTAGTAATTGAAATAAAAACAACTATCTAAATGTTTTTATAAACTCTGTTAATAAATAATTTTTATAGTATTGCTCAGAATATCCATATCTTATTAAAACACATGACGTTATTTTTAATTAAACATCGTGTTTTTTCTTGATCAGATTCATTCAACATCATTTTAGCTCCTCTATTAACTTTATAATATTTTTTTAGAAGTGTTCAAAACTCGAAACTCTATAGGAAACCATAACACATTATCAATCCTTTTCATCCTAAATTTTATATCAGAAAATTAAAATATATAAAAAACTTATCTACACATATTTATGTTTAATTATTCCCTAGATAAATAAAATCCAAAAAATTATGAAATAATAAGGTCAATTATCATTAAAATTCATGATGAAAATATATTCATGAATTTAGGTTGTTGGTATACAAATCTTGTATAGGTTAACCCATATGTTATTGATTATTGGAGTAATGAATAAATAATATAGATGAAGAAACCTCATGTAATTCATCTATAAATATGATTTTATCACATGTCAATCACCTAAAAGTATGAACACAACACATTCCACTTATATATTTATATATATTTATTTTTACACTTGTATGATTATTCTCAACTCGGGTCCCTAATATTATACCGATCATACCATACAAAAATCCATTGTATATTATTAAAAACCTATCACAAGATTAACGTCACATCAAACCACCCCATGAATATATAAAATCAAGAATTGAATCCCTATGGTATCAATTTATAAAGTATAACAATAAATATGATTTATAAACCTTAGGTCATTGAAAAGGATACAAATAATTTGATATATAGACATAATCATTTATCAATTTTTATTGTGTTTTTATTGTGATTATGTTAATAACCTATAAAATTGTATCAATCTATTCATATTATTATAATTTGGGGTATTCAAGTTTTTTTGAGATAAATTGAGAACTAATTTAAGTATTTGGGTTATTTTGAGATCTATAATAGAATTAGACAATTTATATAAATCATTTTAATACTCATTATAAATTTTAGTTATTTTCAAAAAATGTTATTTTTATCATAAGCATTATAAAAAATAATACATTTGATAATATTAGAAAAATAATATCAAAATACATAAAAAAAATTAGGAATATATTTATATATATTATTGAAATCATAAAATTTGATATTTATTTCTAATTAATTATTGTGTTTGATTTTATTAAATATAAAAATATCAATTTTTTAGGAAACTATGATCTAAAATATTGGTACTCTATCATGGGTAAAAATATGAGTCGGTAATGACGTTAATAAATTTTTAATGATATGGTTTATTTAGTCAATTATTACTTTTATTCGAACCATTCATGCAATAGAGTATTGTTGACTATGGAGGAAGTCGAGCCTATAATTTAGTGGTGGTAAATTATTTGGGTAGTAGTAATGTTATGTAATTATATCTAGGAACCATGTAAACCTATTAAATCAACCAAATTAGTCAGTTACCGTGCTAAATAATCCATTTTCAATAATAAGTGAGATGAAAATGAGATGTAATGGATTTTTTTGGTTTATTAAAAGTATATAACAATGAAGATATCATGACTAAATAACATAACTTATGAACATTTATAGTGTGGTATTTAATCCACCAGACAAGATATTTTTACATTCTGATATCATCTAGGAAATTTTATAATGTAAATGGACAATACATAGATCATTTGCAAGATATGTCATAATCTTTTATTAAGGTAGTTTCTACAAGGAGGACTAGTGGAACATTTTTTTATATAGGTGAATATAATGAAATCTATTTGTCAAGTATAATTTTATGTGATATATGGTGTTGAAATTTGATTTTATTGAAATTAGGTGGGACATGTGGTTTAAAATTGTAATTCTTTAAGTAATATGGATGTTTTTTCAAAGTGTTCGAACTATGATTCACTTTGTTGGATGGAACTCTTACAGGTGATTACCTAGTCACCCAATATAATAATGTTTTTATGTTTATAGAAAACTGTTAAGGCTTGGTTCTAGTAGGATTATATAGTTTAAAGGACTATTTATTTATAGTTTTATAGAATAACATGAACTAGTCACTTCATGCAGTTCTTAGTTAATAGGGGTTGTAGTATTGATGTTTTTAGTAATTATATTACTACCCCAAAATCAACCACTTCATGTATTTTTATACTCTATGAAATATAAAATATTATCTCCAAAATTAAATTTTTTTAATGATACTCCCTTCACAATTATTTTATATGACCTAGAGAACCAACATCGTAAGCTGGAGTCACTCATAAATACACTAACTAGAGAATAACACGACAACAAGAGTGACCCCCTATATTTTAGTGGTTGTAAACTATAAGAGAGTACTTCAATCATAGATTGTGAATACTAAGAACTCAATATCATAACCAATAAATTACAATGAAAATACAATACAGAATCATAGTATACAATTATAGTATGTATAATCACTGAAAACAATGTCAATTCAAATTAATATGAAATTAATACGGTCATACATCTAGGTTTATTTACCACCAATATTATCACTTAACAAAATAAATAAAAAGAACTAAACTATAAAATGAGGATCTAATACCATCCCCCCATGTAACATCAATCGAGACTCCAATCACCATCAATATTCTCTATCCCAAACCAAAGTATAACATGTTCTTAGATGAGTAAAATACACATAGGTTCTAGACATGAACATGGATTCCAATTTAGGGTGTGTAAAATACATATTTTTATGATCCGACTATGTTCCCAAAACATATCATGTCATATACTTGTATATGTGCACGGAATAGGAAATGAAAAAGTATAATACACACAAGAATGCAGGATAGGTAGTTATGTGCTAACCAAGCCACTATGGAAACAAACATTACCGAATTCTTCCAAAATCCACAGAGAATAATCCTTTGTTGAAAATAATGATCTATACCCAAAGGATCTAAGTACGATCCATTCAATGAATCATTCACTACCCTCCTTTGCGGTAGGTCCTGTAACAAAACTATTAGAACATAGGCTTTTATTTTCTAGAAATTGAGTATGGTTTGTGACTGTGTTCTATTCAATCAGAATTGGATTAATCAAGGATTTTGAATGTAATGTAGTCTTATGATTAAAGTATAATGATATATTGATTGTGGTGTATGTTTCCTGTATTTTCCAAAATTTTGGCCTCAAAATTGGGAGTTTGTCTATGGAAAAGAAGGTTTTCCACCTAGGAGTGTACAATAGGCAGAATGTTTTTTTTGGGAAAATTTCACGGACATAAAGTGGTGTATAGAGAATGATGTAGAAAATCAGAAAAGTATGGGAACCAAGAAAATTGTACACATTCTTGTTAGAGAAATTATTTCAATGACGAATATGGATCTCCTAAAGAGCATGTTTTATGAGGAAGGAATAATGTTTTTAGGATGGATTCTCATTAGAAGAAATGAGATGGTGATTTGAGGAGCAGTTAATGGTATCGATTGCAAAAATGAGGTAGTGATTTGTGGATTTGCATAGGATGAATTGTTGTACGTGGAACATGTATAGAAAACGGTTCATGGGTGAAGAGGATTGTGTTGGTGGATGTTTTGTGTCCAAGATTTGGTAAATCTCAATTTAGAATATTATGAAGATCTATTTTCCATTATGAGGCTCATTAATCCCTTCATTAGTGTGCAGTAATCACATTATGATATCCAGGAGAAATTCTTCTCATTAATGATGTAGTTTTGGAAAAGAGAACCCCACAAATACTTTAATTAAAAATATGAATGGAAATTGGTATAGTCTAGAATAGTTCATATAAGACAGTATACGGAGAAATAAGTCTAGTTCATAGAAGAAATATTTCACTTAAGGATGTGGTACACACATTAGTGTCTATGCATGGAGGAAGAACTCAGTCCATGGTTCTCTTGTAGTATGTAGAGAAAGTGATGTGGTACATGCATAAAGGTAGTAAGCAAAGAATGGAAGTATGTGAAACATAGTTTGCAGAGGAGAATAGGGTCCACAATAAAGAAGCTCTATGAGAAATAATTTGTGAAGGTAGTTCACGAACATGGTTGTCAAAGGTGGTATGCGGTCGCAGTTTACAAAGAAAATATGAAGAGGTGGCACACAGAGCCCTCCAGTACCCAGATGAATAAGTATTGTTCATGGATAACATGTTTCCAAATAAATAGTACACAAAAAAGTAGATTAAATCTGATCAAGAGAAAGGGAATTCAAAATAGCATCTATCTATTGTTGAGGATGCTTGATTTAATTCCCACACATTGAAGATATCTACCCAGTGATAAAATGAGTTCAAATTCATCCCAATGTAGTGAGAAATTATGAGTCAATGGAAGTTATCTGAGGGATCCAGTGTGATATCCCCAAAACCCTGTAAAGGAATTTCTCTTTCCATAGAGTGACTATACAAAACTTTTGTACACCCCAAATATTGAAGATTAGTGGACTTTGGTATGACTGAAAACCTTTCAAGGTTTTCTCTTTGGATGTAGCCTTTATTGGTGAACCATGCTAAATTATCATTCCATTTATTTCCATGTGTTTTTCTCTTTTATGAAAACTATTATTAGGAAAGTTTAACATGTTCATCCCATAATGGGAACATGATCCATCAGTTTAAAAGAATAATTTGACACCCTGATCTTTCCCTCCCCTATATTGTTGTTTCGGGGTCAGTCTACGTGTATCAGAGGGTAAAGGTAACTGGTGTTAAATATGCCCTTATTTTGTATAATGAAGAATATAGTAAATTTTAGGTGACTACCTTTCTTTGATGGAAGAATCATTCAGATATAGAATAATAGGATGAGATCTCATCTAACATCCATTAGAATGGAAGTCATTTTTTCTACCTCATAAAAAATATAGGTCACTAATCCAACTGGGATGTCTATGACTTATATAGATAGGAAAATGCTTGATATATATGAAAAGGGACATAATTCCCCCAATGCTGCTCTTTATGACCAGATATATCTGAAGGTGATGAGTTTCATGTTAAAAAAGTTTATGTTGAAAAAAATGAGAATATTTATGAAGTAGAAAATAATGTTAAGAAGGAGAAACTAAAAGTTTTGAATAATAGGTTTGATGATATAAATATGTATACTGAAGAAAATATTATTAGATTTTTTTAAATTGAATTACTAAAGTTGTTAGAGAAATATGAGGACTTGGTAAATAAATAAAAGGCATCGATATTGTAGAGAAAATCTTGAGAAGGATTGCACCAATTTAAAATGGAAAGGTTTCATCCATTGAATAATGAGATCTATCCAAAATTTATATGGATGATCTTTTGGGGGGTCTGGTTCTATATGAATGGATAGTCAATCTAGAAGATTATATGACTTCAGTAAGCAAGGAAATGGAATCCAAATCTATGAAAAAACATGAAATTTCAGGAGATAGCATTTGGTAAGATAGTTTGGAAAAAGAAATTATTTTTCTAATTGCCATTAAATTTAAGAAGGGAAAAGGAAAATTTGAAGGAAAGTTTACTAATTATTGATTTCATTATAATAGACTTGGGGACATTACCTCTAGATTCATAATAATGTTCTAGGATGAACAATGTGAAGCATGGGCCCTGAAAAATCCTCCATAAATGTTTTAAATAAACATAGATTTCTTGTTTCATAAGAAACTGTAGAGATTTTTTTTTGAAGATGAAAATGATGACAGTAAATTCTTTGAGGAATAAGAATTGGATTTGAAATCTGTAACCCATGCACCAATGATGGATACTATAAAATAATCAAAAAAATAAAAATCTAAAGTTAGAAATAATCTGTTGACTAATGATGTTTATCTTATGTTACAACATTAAGAAAATTTTCGTAAGATTGAGAAGAATGTAAACAGTTGAAAAAGGTGGAATGAAAATGTGGTAGAGTCATATGAATATGTTGATATTCTAGAAGCTAAAGTTGATCGACATGAGGATGTAGTAAATGAACACACGACTAATTTTTAAAATCTCAAAAGATATAGTGGCACAAAATCTTGTAATTGAATAATAGTAAGAGGTTATTACTGAACAAACATCCACAGTATAAGAGAATTCCAAAACTATTGAAAGACTTGAATAATATGTTTTTTACTGTTATGTGTACACTTGAATGTGAATCATATCCAAAATAAAAAAAGAAGAACATTTAGTTTGGAAAATTCATAGATGCTGAGCAACTGGAGATATTTATTCATGGTTCTAATAGAGTTGAAAATGCAATGAATGATCAAAGATACACATGCATAAGAAACACTAAAATTGGTTGTAATGTTGAAACATCGAATGCTAGAAGCAAAATGGGCCAAAATAAGTGCACGATGAAAGTCGAACATATCACAACAAAAACTAAAGTCCAAACAATGATAGTATTAAATAATAATGAATAAAGTACTAAAAACTATCCTCGAGTTTCCTAGTATTATTGAAAGTCAAACTATCCTTCTATGAAATTTTACATGAGGAAAAATATAAGTGAAAATAAATTCCCAATTTTTAAATTTCAATTATGTGGCTATCTAGGCCATACCATGTCATAGTAAGAATTAGGAAGGAGCTATCTAAATTGGGAAGATCTAGGAGGACAATAGAGTATAAAAAATCAAATCTTATATATTATAGACGAAAAAGTTTCTATGGGTATTTTTTTGATTTTCTATCTTTTGATATAATGATTTTGATTGTAGGCCATAGAATGGCAGCAATGTTTCATACAGAACTCAGAGACAATTCGATACATTCCAAGCAGAAGGTTTTTTTCTTAAAAAACCTGTTCTCTCATCATAAAGAAGATTTTGAGTATGATTAACCCATGTACATGTAAAAGATATTTAAAATCCATTATTATTCATCACTCAAACTAATAATACATGGAAGGAAAAGAATAAAATTGAAAAATAAAACCTTGCATAAGTAGATCTCAAAACTACCATGAAAAAAAGCACATGGATTATTAATAGTTGATAATCATACCATATGATGGGAAATGCAGACCTATTAACTAATGTCAATAAAATTGTAGATGGAATAGTGTTATTCAGTAATGATGGTGCTTTGAATATCAAAGGCAGTGAAAGTACTGTACTAGCCAATGGTGAGATGAAGAAGACTGAATTTATTTTTATGGATGGTTTTCCTAACAATCTTTTGAGTGTGAGTCATCTATGTGCCTAAGTACATATATAGAAATTCAATCAAAATGGATGAACTATAAAAGAAAAAATAAAGGATTTTCTCATGAATGGTTTCTGAGAAGATGTAATCCTATATCAAGTTGATATTAGACAAAACACCTGCAACATGAGTATTGAAGAAGAAAACCACTTGTGGCACTAGAGGTAGGGTCACATTAATAAAAATTAAATGGAAAAGATATCTAAGAGGAATATAACCATGAATATACAAAATCTAAATGGTGAATAGGAAAATTCATGAGATGCTTGAATTTGAAGGAACTTTGTTTGTATACATTATCGTCCAAATAAGAAAATGGAATCAAATCTTCTTGATCTCATTCATACAAACATACGTGGTCTGAAAAATGTTTCTAGAACTCATGGATAATGGTAAATCAATATTTTCATTGATTATTTTATTATAATGTATTTTTTTATGGTTATATATTGATAACAAAAAGTTCTTGATTTTATAAAAACATATCTCTGAATAGATGAGAATTATAATTGACAGATAATCAATGTTATGTGGTCTAATAATAGTGTAAAATATACATCTAATGAGTTTGAAAACTATCTGTAGAAACACAGGATACAACATGAGGTGGATACTGTCAGAACTTTGTGAAAGAATAGAGTTGTTAAAGGCTAGAATCAATAGGTGAACAATATTTCTCAAACTATGTTGATTGAAAGTCCTATCACTCTCTAATAGTGGAGAGAGGCTTTCCAAACTATAGTTTATATTCAAACCCTAATAGGGAAATATATGGGGAAACCAAGACACCCAATGAGTTATGGCATGGAAGGAATCCCTCTTTGAAGTATTTTCATTTTTCTAGAAGTAAATATATTAACCAAAACAAAGAAGGAAATTTTGGAGATTATGGTGATGTTACTGATTAAGGAATATTACTTAGATATTCAATTAAAATCAAATCATAAAAATGTATTAATAAACAGTTGGGAAAAATTATGGAAATCAGTGATGTGAATATCTTTGAATATAAAATCACAAATGGATCACGAATTTTGTTTGCTGATGTGGTAAAAGATGTGGACCAATATGGATATTTAATAGATTCCACTATAGAAGTCGAAATAGTCATAGAAAACATCCATGACACACTTAATGATATTGAGTTAGTAAAAGAATTAGAAGAGGAAATCATAGATGAATAAAATTATTTTGATCCATATAAGAGAAATCGAAGATAAGAAATTGATCAATCCAACATAATTGAGCATTGGACAGATCCCACGCAGAGAAGGAGAATTAATAATAGTGCACAATTTTCATTCCTATCATTTGAGGAACCATACTCATTTTAAGAAGATGAAAAGGATGAATCATGGGTTTAGTCTATGAATTAATAATTGGATCATATTGATAGGAACCAAACCAGGGATCTAGTTAAGAGACCTAAAAACAAAAAATTTATTTGTCGAGGTGTATTTCCAAAAATAAATTTAATGAGAATGATAATGTGAACCAAAATAAGGCACGACTATTGTGTAATGGATATTCATAGATTGACGGTGTTGATGTTGAAGAATCATTTTCCTCAGTGGCTATATCTAAGTCCATACAACTATTTCATTCCATGGAAATTCAAAGAGGATAAAAAGTGTATCAATTGGATTTCAAGATAGATTTCATTAATATTTTTCTTGAATAAGTATTTTATATTGAACAACTAGTGGGATTATTTTAGTAATGATTAATTGAAGGTTTTCATATTAAATAATTCTCTATATGGTATGAAATAGGTACCACGGGCGTCGTACTCATGATTAGATTCTTTTATGAAGAAGATAAAATTTAATATAGGAGGAGTGGATCACAATACTTATGAGATGAATTCTCAAAAATATAAGATCATGATTTAGGTATACATAGATGATATTATATTTTGTGGAATCAGGATGGGTTTTGTGGATGAATTTTGAAATCACATGAAATTAGAATTGAATATGTCTATGATTTGTGAACTCACATCCTTCTTGGGGACGCAAGTAGTCAAGGGAACGTCTGCAATTTCATTTCTCAAGATAATTATGCAATAGAGTTTCTAGTGAAATTCAATAAGCATGAATCCAGAACAATTTCTACACGAATTGTGGGTGGAACTAAACATAGAAATCAAAAGGATGGGACTTCGGTAGATCATACAATGTATATGAGAATCATTGGGAGATTATAATAATTGATTGTGACAAAAATAGATATTGTCTTTGAAACATTTTTAGTATCCCTATTTCATTGTAATCTGAAAGATGAATACATGTCATTAGTAAAAAGAATCATGAGGCACATTTAAGGAACATGCAATTCTTGCTGATACATTGATGAAAGAAGAGAAAGTGAACATTTACCATTTTCTTTTGCTGACTAGGATAGAGATTTTGTTGAATCAATTTCCCCATATGGTCGATCAATTTTTATTTAAAATAAATGTCTATGATGGATAAGTAATAATCACGAATGTACTTCTCTGAATACTGTTGAAGCTCTGTATATCTTCGCTAGGAAGTCTTTTACTCGTCAACATTGGGTGAAACAACATCTGACTGATATTAGTGATGATATGAAACAACCAATAGCGACTCACTATGATAAAAATAACATAATTTATCTTACAAAGAATACAATTAATCATTATCATATGAAACAAATATTATTCTGATATCACTTCATCAGTGATAATGTTGAACAAGGAATGATAAAAATGGATCCATTTGGAACTGATGATGATGTGGATGACATACTAGAGAAAGACATTGCTAGCACATGTGTTTAAGAAGAATGAGTTGAACCTCGATGATTGTCCACCTCCCCATGCATGAGGAGTTTATATGGTTCCCCTCTTTCCAGTTGGGTTAAATGTTTATTCAATTTGTGAATTTGTTGCAGGTTCATGGTGGAGATACAATTTATGGGGATTGTGTTATAATATTTAGAATTTCAAATTTTATTCATTGGGTTTATTTCTAATGAGGGTGAATGTATAAATTTAATATAGAGAATGAAATATTTTTTTATTACAGGAGAAATTAAATGAGTTGCAAAGGGGAAGAATGAGAATTGAAAAATTCACAAAAAATAAAATTAATTCAATGTTTAAAGAAAACTGTGGGGGATTACATTGACATCTTTAAAGCATTTCAATACATGAGAATCTAATTCATTCTTACCCTCTTGTTTTCTAAAACAAACATTGACCACATATCCTTAGTGTGTTATTTTTTGAGTTTTTTCTTGCATATCAGATTTTGATTGTTGCATGTGCTTCATTGAATTTATCTGAATTTTTCCAACAAACCCAAATGAGGATATTATTGGGAATAAGGACTTTCTTTGATGCAAATGGAGTATGGCTTGTGTTTTTTCTTGTTTTCAGTACACATTATATTGATTGAGGAGTTTATAACTAAATTGGTCTTATGATATACAAGTAAGGAATGAGGTTCAAAATATGGATCGTCCTTCATAGAAATGATATGGAGAATTGAGGAGCTGTGAAGGGCATCATTTACAAAACCGAGGGTGTAAATTATGCCACTAAGTAGGCTTAATGGGGGGTATGCTGAACATGTAGCGAAAATGGTTCGTAGGAGAAGTGGTTTGTGGTGGAGAGTGTTTCATATAAATGATTTGGTAAATCTCATTTTACTGGATTATGTTGATCTATTGGCCTATATATGGGGTACTAATACCCTCATTAGTATTCTCTATATATGGTGCTCTCTCTGTACATGGAGGAATATAGGCGATATACAGAGCAAGGTTGTATGAAAACGAAGTCAGTATGAGAAAGATGGATCAAAGAGGATAAGTTGCTCCATGGTGAAGATTATGTACATGAGAGAAAAAGAGAAGGAACTTGATGAACATATTTCACAATGATGTTATGCATTAGTGGTTTTCCGAGGTGGTATGGGGATGTTCTACATGTAGTAATCTATTATGCAGGGGAAGAAGTCCAGTTCATGAAGGACATGTTATCAAAAAAATATAATGTGGAATAATAGATTACATCTGGAGGAGAGGACGAGACTTCAATAGAGCATATATCTATTTGAGAATGCATGATTTAATGATATCCCATTGATGTGACCTTCAAGTGTATATACTATGTTCTTATTTTTCCCAATTATATGAGTATAGGGGTGTTAATGGAAGAGATTCAAGAGATATAGTGTGTAATCCCTAAAACGAGTTAAATGCATTTCACCTAATATAGGGGATTGTGCTAAACATTTTTACGCCAAAACTATTTATGATTAGTGGAATTTGGTATAACATAAAATATGTCAGCATATTCTCCATTTACATATCCCTTAGTGGTGATCAAAATAAAATTGTTGTTTCTTAACTATCCATATGATTAATTTTTTTAACATTCTCATCATACATTTTTAACATGTTCCTACCATAGTGGGAACAAGATCCATCTATTTAAAAGAAAAATTTGACAACTGGATTCCCCCCTTCACACTGATAGTATTTTTGGGTCCTTCGAAATATTGGAAAAATCATAACCCTATATTTCTTTCAACCCTATCCTTCAGGTTATGGTCCCTTGACTATATACTAGACCGAAAATTGTCACTCAGTACAATCCAATACCATATCATATCACTCAATGGGATTAATATTTTATAGTTCTATTTAAAATCCCAACATGGACTCTACCATCTAATTAAATCTAGTTTCAGGTGCGTTCATGCCCACTCTATGTGAGAAAAATATCCACAACTCATACCATATCTAAATTTTACTAATAGCATATCACCCAAGGGAGGGATCTTAGAAAATACCTTCACTCTTGGTGAGGGAATAATTGAGTCATGTATCATATCAAAAAATTAAATCCACAATCTCACTCATTGTATTATCCATCTGATAAATTTTTACTCATGTTGTGTCTAACCATCTGATCATGTCATTGATAATACAAACAGTGGAGAACATGCATTTGATGAAAAAGTGGAACCCAAAACCATTACACTATATCCTCATGGATTTCATATCAATGAAGTTTTTCTCATTTATACATCTATATGGTTAGAATTTATCATACCTAGCTAACCTTTAAGGATCATATTCTCAATACCAACTTGTGAAAAAAAACAAAACTAATCATATTGGAATTATCATTTTTCCTCTAAGATAATCTAGTATGTCCTCTAAAACCAACATTATTAATTCTCATCAATAACAAATTTAAATCAAAAACTGACATCCCATATCCCCCAACTAACCCTTTACTAAATAGGAATTTCATGGGCACATTCCAATTATATATTCCAATCCATGTTTTTCTACTGATGGATTGTCTTGAGATAACTCACACCATGTTCATTGGAAACATAATACCAACTATCTAGATAATTACTATGACACATTTTGGGGTTCCATCACATAACTACCTTATAGATCAATCTAGTCCATAATTTGGAGGAAACATTCTCATCACAACCCTTGCAGCCATGATGACTCACATTTATCAAATTTTACACTAATATTTTTCTTCTCAATTAATAGGGTTTTCCCTAACATGTGTGAGACATATCTAGGTTTCCCATTATCCCTAGATCAATTTCCTTCTTTTCTTTATTCACTAACAATTGGAAATGAAAAAATGCAATAAAAATTTCTTCATGACACAAGGATCTATCTTGGGAACCTCATCAACTTAACCTTATAAATCAACGCCGAGGAAATATATATTCTTGGATATCCAAAAAAATTTAATTTTTAATAGAACAATCACTTTAAATATGTGTGGAGAAAAACAACCTTATCACATTACTTGTGTATCTATCAATCTTCATCCTTTTTAATTAAACACTTACATTCATGTTATGGAAAATTTATGTATAAACGTGAAAATGATTTTTTATTATAGGAAAAACCTTATTTAAAGATAGAGTTATCACCACACCTAGATCAATTAATCCACATCCAAGATCATCCATTATTTATCCATGAACATAATAACACCCCAAATCTTATTTCAAGACACAAAAAAAATAATTATCTATAAAAAGTTATAATTAATTATACTAATTTTTATAATGAATAATAGTCACCTAACTATTATATAGAAAATTGAATGGCACCAATACTTCAAAATTTCCTAGTACATTCATCCATATAAGATCCGATATTTCCAAGATAAAACAATACATGCCATTCAAGACAATTCCCTCCATAATATAGAGTAATTTCATAAAAAATATCAAAAATCATCAAAATAAACTAACAACGACATGGAATAATAATGGAAATAAAACATACGGAAGAAATCCTCACAAGTCGATATTAAATCACCAAGAAAAACAAATCCACAACAAAGGCTTATAAATTAGGAAATGATGGGGAAAGATGTAATATAAAAGAAACACTTCTTAAATCATAATTTTCCTAAACTTTGAAGGGTGTTAATTTGTAAAATATAGAAATGATCTTCATTTTATGTAACTATAAAATGGCCTAGTCAAAGTGTGGGCGATATGAGTCATGGTGTGATTCCCACATGATTTTCCTTATCATAGTGTGACCTAAATGGACTTGTAGTGTAACCTATTCTAGGAAGAAATAAAAATCCATATCCCATAGACATTGTTGTGTGGCCATTTCCATTAATGATATGACAAATTTACATAGAGAGACTCTACCATGTGACCCAAGACGTGATGGTGTGGCCATACATTCTAATGAAATTTGAAATGTATATGTAATGGTCACTACCTACCCATTGTTATACACTCTACTATAGTATGAATTCTCCTAGCACTTACATGTCCACAATATACACAAAAATCTACCAGGTCAGGAAACCCACAAGTTACAAATTTATCGGCTGCATCCATTGATGGTTCCCCCATTAACTATGACATGATACTTGATTAAAAAGTTGTAACATTGTGACACCTATCATTTATGAAAAACACTGGGATCACTAATGATAGCAAATTCAAAATAGTAAAACATTATATTATTTTAAGTGATATTTATAGGGAATACTCAAGGTAATGAAACGATAGATCCAAATGAGCATAAAAAAATACTTTTATTGTCAGCAATGCCATTACACAAAAAAAAATATGAAAGGTATATTTTTTATAGTATTGGTATTAGTACATACTAGGATTTTTGACACTATTTCATTGTCAATAGTTTTTTCTGCTAGAGTAATATTATCATAGATCATACTACTAGAGTATCATTGTCAATTTTTCAGTTATCTTTGATATAGTAAATGAATTTATACATTGGACTAAATTAATCTAAGGGAATATGTAAATATTTCCAATGATCTATCACAAGATTCATGATATAGTAAATACAAATCATTCCATGTTTCAATCTTTTCAAAACATACATTATCTGAAATCCTCTTCTTCTTTACTCACCAATGGACCCTTTCCCATCAATGTCTCAATTTCAAGAAAACAATTCATGAAATACTATACTCTTTATATTATAATATCCTATGGTTTTCTTCCATATTTGACCCCTCATCCTCTATTCATCGAAACATTTCCAAAATAGACTCAATAGTTTATCAATATTTCAATCAATATCTACTTAATTTACACATTTTTTGGGTTATTGGTTCTATAGATACTTTTTGTGTCAACACCACATATTATATAAATAATCCAAAAAATAATAAATTAAATAATTTTACATCATTAGGGCATGAACCCATTGATTTATTTTATAATATATATCACAATGACTATTTAAATACCTCAAATATTCCAATAACATTCTATAAATCACATCCAAGAAGTTCATCAACCGAATAATTTACTTCCCAATTTATATTACAATAATTTTCTCTCCATATATGGATTATAGTTCAACTACTTATATTAATTGTGATATTAATCATAATATAATTCCTCTATATATAATTAGAAACCATATTGTACTCCTCCTACTTCCAACATATCCACTATATTAATAATCCACACACTCCAGCATTGAATTTCCTTTCCCATAGAACTTAGAAACATCCTTAATTAACATAAAATACCTCAATATACAATATATTTTACCAATGATTTTGTCCATGGTTATAAATATACCATCTAAAAAATACCGTTATTTGAGAAATATTTGGTTGGGTACAAACCATGGTACACATAAACCAGCCAACCGATAATGCATAATTGACCATTCCGTATAATCAGCCACTCCTTCCATTATTGATTATTGATCCTTTGCAAATATAGTTTCTTCATGAATACTAAATATTATCTAACAAATTATAATTCATTAATCCTATGATAGTTTCTAGGTTTCAACTCCATGGTCTACCTTGATCTTCATCCCCAAAATATGAATAGAATCCTTCAGATATTTTCTCTGAAAAACATCATCTAGACTCATTTATTGTTCATAATTCCATTACATACATGATCATACAAAGATCATATCATCCACATATATAAAAACTATATTATATCCATCAGTATAATAGTTTATGTTGTAGTGGGCACTTATAATTTTATAAAAAATGATAAAAATTAATTAATTTGAATGGGTTTTAATGGATTTACCAAAGAATGAGTTTTTATTTAAAATACAAGAAAATAAAATAAATTATCCCATTAGGGATTAAATGGATGGAATATTTGATTAAATTTATTTTACAATACTTACAACTTTTATTAAGTGTTTTAGAATGATTTTTTCATAAAAATTGGCATGTTGGATACCCCTCATGCAAAAGGGTTCCACAAGACATATAGTCATATCAAGTGGTTCTTCAAACAAAGAATATCCCAAGGGAGAACATTCTAATTATAGGCAGTGATAAGGAAAATGGGCAGGAACCCTTGATGGATAGGTTGGTCCTATGCCTCCATGGGATGTGATTGTCTAGGTGACCCAATGATATATGATTGAATTTGTACTAGGAGCCATCCCTAGAGTAGGATTCTATGTTGAGTTCACTAATACTTGTTAATTATAAAATTTCTCACCTCTAAGAAAATTTTACGTCAGACTTTTTATCAGTTGTGTTATTCAACACTAACAAAAACGATGCAGTTCACTCTTTAGTTACATGAACATCATATTAGATAGAACCCATCAATTTTCCTCCCCACATGCTCTTCTAGTCTATGTCAACCATCTCCATTTAATCACACCAGAGATAGAATTTCATCTACCAAGAAATCTAGAGTTCAAGCCAACTGCCACTACAAATGGTCCAAACCTCCTATGATCATCTATGGGATTCATGACGACCACCAACTGATTAGTTTAAATGGAGAGACTCCATGAATGGTTATATGTTATTTATCCAACAACATTGAATATCAAATGATTTGATGGAGATTTTCTTTGTCACTTCAATTCCTATAGTGCATCGCTGAACATTCCCAATTTCACTAGAGGTTTGATGATGTTTTGATCATCTATGATGATTCCAAAATCAACAAAACAAATGAATTCATCCACATGAAAAATGAATTGATAAGATCTATGTCACTTGTAGGGAATGTTGGTACTGTTGAACACTTAATATATATATGAAATGGTTTAAATGATGTCCTTCTTATAACCAGAAGACAAGATGACGGGGGATTATGGCATATTAGATTCTGTGATAATAGATAATTATGTACAATGTTGGGAGAACTAAAGGTAGATGTAATATCATTAAATCTATCATGGAATCCCACCATAACAAAAGTACCATGAGGATTAATATTTATTATTCCATATATTACTCATTATTATACCACGAAGAGAAATATTATAGAGTATGACTTCTACTATCATGGAGATTGTGTCTTAGGAACTACCTTTGGGATTCCAGAATGGTGGATACCAGAATCAGTGATGATGGAATGGTGGAACATGTTGTCCTACTATGAGGAAGAGATAATAAATGTTCATTATTGGTAATAAAAGATGGTGATAAAGTATATATTTGAAAATATGGTTACTCTACCTAAAAAAATCAACTACCGAGGAATAATATGTATTTACTATATGAAGATACATTCAAGTGGTTATTTAATGTCTTGGATATTCTCTATATTATTTTTAAATATTATTTGAAATTATTACAAGACTAGGCCTTGTAACGGAGTGTGATTTCGAGGCACGAGGTTCCTGGAATAAATGATTGAAATAATTTAAACTCTAAATTTCCCACATAAGAGGTTTTCCCAAAAAAGTGAAATAACTTTTATGTGGTTTCCCTGATTAGAAATCCGAGGACACTATTGCATTTAGAGAGGAGACAATACCATAGGTTGGTCCAAACATCGATCAGTGCTTGTTGGATGAAAAAGATAGTTTTCCATTTTTTAAAAAATAAAATAAAATAAAATAAATTATTTAATTTATTTATTTTAGTTTTTTTATTACACAATGACCTAATCCTCCCCTAGTAATACGTACTTATGGAATGTTTGCAGGGTTATTCGCATGACCCTGTGAATTGGAGATTTCTGTTCGATCTTTGGAGGAGAACCTGTTGGTGGACAATGATGGTGCAATCGATTGATGTATCTTAGATTTGATGAAAATCACCAATGAATGTGATGAGACAATTTTTCATCAACTAAATAGTGTTAGGGGGCCATGAATAAGTCAGTACACAGATAATGTGTTCTTGAGGGAGAGTGTTAATTTCCATTTCTTTTGGGATTTTAATTTAGCAATTGGTTTTTATGATAATTGATTATAAAGGACCCCAAAACACCCTGAGTGGGGTGGGGTTAATCAGGGGGTCAAGTTTTTCTTTTTAAAGTTTTATATCTTGTTCCCATGTTGGTATGAAACTTTTTGAATCTGACAAACTAATGAAAATAGGGAGTTGACACAACAATTTTACATAGTTCACTGAGAAGGGCTACGTCCAAAGAGCATACACTGACAGTGTGTCAGTAGTACCTAAATCCACTAATCATAACTGGTATGAGGATTACAATATTTTGTCAAAATCACTCTGTTTTATTTACACTTCCTTTACAAGGTTTAGGGATAGCCCACTAAGTCCCTTAGATCACTTCTGTCAACTCCCCCTAGCTCATTGCCTTGAGAGAAGTCAAACTCAGTTTATTGATGTGAAGGTCTCCTCAATAGATTTCCAATAAAGACATTGTGTCTTTTTAACATGAGACACTCCTTTCATTGAAGTCATGAACTGATGAATTTGAAATCATTGAACCACTATAATTGATATTCAAAAGGCAGTTAGAACCGTAACACCACACTTGCATGTAATACACAAACTTTCACACAATATTTGGGATTTGTCACAAAAGATGACTTTCATGAAACACCTACTTTTTTTGCAACAATTATCATTCACGCAACTACATATTAGGTTTTACTTGGTCTTTTCAGACTAAAGGAACACATTTCATACAAGATTTAATCACTTCTAATCTTTCATGCACCAATCCTTTGCACTGGTGAGAAACCAGATTTATGTTAGAAAAATTCATAAGTCTATAGTCAGGGTAGCCACCTATTTATATCCCTTGGTGTCCTTGCACGCAAGATTATGATGCATCCTCATTGGTGCATATAAATTTTCATATTGAGCATGAAAACCCCCTTTTTTCGTCGCATTGGGGAAACAAACCTTTTCTTGTTGCATCATCTTATGTGCACTCATTAATTTTCAATATTTTAATGTTCTAATCCTAAAACATGTATTGCATGCATGTTACAAAAACACATTCAATATTTCATGAAAAAACAAAATTTTCATGCACATTTCAAACCATTCACTAACCTTCCATTTCCAAAAAACATGTTTATCAATTTCCTGATTTTTAGCCCCAAACATTTGGCAATCACTGGAGAATGGAGCCACCTTCAATAATACATTCGGATCAAACTATATGACCCCTTTACATGTAAACACCCTGGTATTCCATGGAAGTGATGAAAATAAAAAACACAAACCATGATCATTCCGATGAAGATTGAAAAAAATCACAAACTGAACTCCTTTTTCAGCAAAGAACAACCTGGGTTCCAAAAATATCCCCTTTGTATTTTTTGGAAATATCTAGATGGATTCAAAAGAGCACCAGACACAATTAAAACTTAATTTGACAAAATAAACTCATCGAACACTCTATGTCTACGTGGGTATTTCTTGATGTATAAAATAAGAGAGAAGAAATGAATTTTTTTCTCATGTGTTTAAATGAACGCTCTAACTATTTCATTATAACCCTAGAATGTTTTCTCCATTCCATATTATCTCCATCATCATCCACGATTATCTCTATCATCTCTCATCCAGAGATACCACATTTTATCCATTTCTCCCCCATTGGAAAAAAACCAAAGGCAGATAATCATCCATTTTAGAACTCAGAAAATACACCCCCTGGATCGTATCTCCCCCATCAACCAGAAAAACTTCCAGAATACAGATTAAAGCAGTTAAAAAAGCTGGGGAGTGGGGAATTTCATAACTTCTTTATGCACTGGGAGGTGAATGAACATTGAGGTTCGGTTGATGTTTCTCAAAAACAGTCGATGATAGTGGCTTGGTCAAGATATCAACAACTTTCCTATTAGTTCCCACATGATCCAGTATAATCACACATTGTTCAACTTTTTTCCTTTATAAAGTGATATATTATTTCCATATGTTTTTTATGAGAATTACGAACAAGATTCTTTGTATGATTAATTGTGCACTTTTTATCACATTAAATCATCATTGGTTGTTTCACCTCATCACCAATATCTGTTAGTTGATGTTTCATCCATAGTATCTTAGTGCATACCTTGGTAGCGGAGATATACAAAGCATTAAAATTACCAAGAGACAAACTTTCTGGTTTCTTTCTCAACTAGTCAACACAGTTCTTCCAAATATAGAATTCTCCACCATTGGTGGAATTTCTATTAACTACATTTGTGGCCCAGTCAGCATTAGAAAACACTGATAATTTATTATCCCTTCCTAGAGAAAAGTATAATCCACAATTGTTAGTACATTGAATATACCTCAAGATTCTTTTATACTACTTCCATACGTTCTTCTTTCAGATTACTCTGAAACTGGTCTGTTATTTATGTTTCAATGAAAATTTATGGACATGTTGTTTTCAGGTACCATAATCTCCCAATGATACTTCAACACATTTTGGTATCAACAGAGGTCCCATCCTTAGGCTTTTCATGTTTAGTTCCCACCTTAATCGGAGTTGAAATTGGTTTTGAGTCATGCATATTAAATTTCTTTAGTATCTCTCTTGTATAAATTTCCAGAGAAAGGAATGTGTAATCATTTGATTCAATCACCAGAAGCCCCAAGAAATATATGAGCTCCCCAATCATAGACAATTCAAATTCTGATTTCATGGGATTAGTGAATTAGTCAATGGATTTATTCAATCTACCACCAACTATAATGTCATAAATGTAAACAAGAACCATGAACTGATATTTTGGAGAATTATTCACATAGAAATTGGGATCTACTTCTCTTTTGAATTCACGCTTCTTGATATTAGAATGTAGTCGGGAGAACCATGGCTGTTGTGCCTTTTTGAAGCCATCGAGTGCTTTGTTTAGTTTGAATGCCTTTGTTTCATCAAGACCCCGAAGAAAACCCAATTTTTGTTCAATGTAGACTTATTACTCAAGAACTCCATTCATGAGTGATGTCTTGAAATCCATTTGATATACATTATTAAATCTTTTGAGTCCCATAGGAAGAAAATTCCTGATTGACTCCAGTCTAGCCACTAGAGAAATGGTTTCTTCAACATCAACACCATCAATCTAGGAATATCCTTTACATTCCATTCATTCCTTTTTTCTAATAACACTTCTGTGATCATGAAAATTGTTCTTGATGATCCATTTTTTACAATCACATTTTTACCTTGGTTCTCTTGACTAGATCCCATGTCTGATTTTTATCAATCTAATCTAACTCTTCATTATTGGATTTCACCAAAGATTCATCGTTTGAAGCTTATTCAAATGAGGATGGTTCCAAAACTGATAGAAATTATGATTTTGTGTTATTCATGACCATCCTTGTTTGTGTGGGTTCACTCCTACCCCAAATTATGTTAGACAGATCAATCTCCGCTCTTTGATTTATCCTATGAGGTTTAGTCTCATTCTCTCCATCCAAGGTCTCTTCTTCAGATTCTTTGTCTGAGTCAACATCATGATGTGACTTCTAAGTGTATTTTACACCTTCCTCTATTTATTTATTCTTATTTACTCCACATTAAATTTCATCCTCACTTTCTATCACATTAGAATACGAAATCCTTGAAGAATTTGTGGTTTTGTATTCAATGATCTTTACATCACTGCTTTCCACAATCCTTCCTAAGAGTTTATTGAAATACTTGTAGGCTTTGCAATTAATTGAGTTTCCATGGAAAGTTCCTTAATCTTCATTGTCACCATACCTCCCTTTATTTCCATCATTGTTTCTGATGATGCATTTACTTCCAAAAACACTAAAGTATTTCAACGAGTTCTTACTTCCATGCCAAAATTTACATGGTGTCTTCATCTCATCCATATAAATCCATGTTCGATTCTGGATATACACAGCAGCTTAAACAACCTCTTTCATGCAATGTCGTGGAATATGACTCTCAAACATCATAGTTACTTCCATGTTGTTCACCTATCGATTCCTGCGCTCAACAACTCTGGTTTTCTATGGAGTTCTCACATTAGCTACCTCATGTTGTATTCCATGCTTCTCCATGCAATTTTGAAATTCAATAGATGTGTATTCCTCTCAATTGTTAGATTACATCACTTTGATTGTTCGTCCAATATCATTCTCAGCGATTCGACGATATCTTTTCATGCAATCTAGCACTTTGTCATTTCTTATGTATAACCATTACACATTACATTCTACTATAATCATTTATAAAAATAATAAATTACCTTTATCCATGAGTTCTAGCAACATTTATCGGTCCACATACGTCTGTATGAATGAGATCAAGAAAATGAGATTCCCTTTTCTTCTTTGGATGATATCAAATGAAGACCATCTTCCCTCGAATGCAAGCATCAAAAGACTTTCCACATTCACACTTTAGGTTGGAAATGTCTATGAAAATATTCAATTTTTATATTTTCTCCATGTCTTGTTCATTGATGTGCCCCAATATATGATGCCACAAGTTATTTTCTTCAAAAACAGTCTTGTAGAAAATGTTTTCATTACAATAAACCTGGTATAGGTTTCCATTTTCTTTGCATCCCATTATAAGATAATTTCCTATATTTACATTGATAGTGAAACCTTTTTGACTAAGCATATCTATATGTCTTGAGTCATAGAGTTGACTGACACTAAGAAGATTATGATGTATGCCATCCACATAAATGAATTAATTTTTCTTTAGCTCCCCATTAGCTAGTTCAATACATCCAATACCTTTTATTTACAATGCTCCATCACTACCAGACCATATTATTCCATGAACCCTCTTCTTGACATCTGTTAACATGCCTGCATTACCTATCATATGAGATAAACAACTAATGTCAAGAATGTATGTATTTTTGATTTTTGTAGCTTTGAGGTCTACCTTTTCAAGGTTGGATTTCTCAATTTTCATCTTATCATTCCATGAGATATTGGATTGAGTGTTGGACACTGATGGAATTTCAGTTCTCCCTTCCATGTAAATGGGTTATTCATAGTCTAATTCTTCTTCCAGATGAGAGAATCTATTTGTAAGAGAAACACCATCTTGTTGATGAACATTGACTTGTCTAGGACTTCGGTATGAGGTGTCCATTTCCCTCATCAACCTGCAATCAACTGCCTTTGGACAACACTTAGAATAATGAAAATAATATCTATGAAAACTTTTAATTCTATAAGAAGAATGATATTAGTTTGTTCTCCTCTATTGAATTCCTAGATCCCCCCATTCAGATATCTCTTTGCCTATTTGAAATATGAAATAGAATGACCGAGATATCCCCAGAACTAACCCATCATTAGAGGAAATGTCTTCTCACTTTTATTCTTCCCACGTTATTTGCAACATTTTATTTTTCGTCATCACAACTAATTCCACTATTTTCTATGTGTACAGGTCTTTGATCATTAAAAATCTTCTCAACTACATGAGAACCTTGTTTTTCTCTCTCTAGCAGCTCAACATCTGAGAGCATACCAAATTGTATTTTTTTCTTTGATTCTGACGAACATGATTTACTTTTGAGAATACACCTAAGAGAAACATCATCCTCTTCAAGTCCATCAGTAGTATTGGTATTTTATTCTAGTCTGGTGGTGAGGTGATTGATGAACTTTGACTGATCTTCAATTCTCAGCTTCAGATCCAGTACATCATTAGTTCATTCAAGGATTTTAGACAATACATTCACAAATTATCAATTCATTCAATTTCATCTTCAAGTTGATCTACATAATCATATGATTCTTCTACAATATATTTCCAATTATTGAAAATCTTACATTTGATCTTATTCTTACAAATAGAATCTTTTAGTTGAAACTCAGGATTATCATTAGTTGTCAACTAATTGTCTCCACCATTATTGTTTCATAGTTCTAATTTTTCAATAGTGGCCATCATGGAAGCATGGTTTCTTGTTTTAAATTCTAGCTCTTCTTTTTCATTGAATTCATTATCATCATCTTCCACTTCACAAATACAATTATTCTTTGGTACTTTATTTCTAAATTTGTAGTTTACTTTTTTTAAAAATATTCTCTAAAAATGTAGGGAGATGACACATGTTGGATGATTTTTATAGCATCTCGGTGGCATATGAAATGAGAGTCAGCCCAGAATATGCAACGACTCGTGTGAGCAAGGAAATGGTGTTCAAGGACATAGAGAAACTAATAATTTCAAAAGATAGTAATGGTGAATCTCATTCCCATGTTGGTAGGAAACTTGTTAAATATGTCAAACAATTGAATGTAGGGAGATGACACATCACTTTTAATTGGTAAACTGCAAAGGGAATCCTTCAAGGAGTACATGTCGACTGTGTGTCGGTCATACCTAAATCCACTAGTCATTAAAATAATGAGGATTATAATATTTTTTCACAGTCACTATGTGGCAGGCATACTACCTTTACAAGGTTTAGGGATAGCTCACTACATCCCTTAGATCACTTCCGTCAACTCCCACTAGTTCAATCCCTCTATAGAATTGAAACTCAGTTTATTGATAAGAAGGCCTCTTCAATAGATTTTCATTGAATTATTTGTCTCTGTTTAGCATGAGACACTACTTTAATTGAAGTCCAGAACTGATGCACTTGAAATCACTGAACCACTAAATCGGATATTCAGAATGTTTTCATAAGCATAACAACACACTTGTGCACAATACCACATCTTTAGCATAGGATTATGGATTTGTCGCAAAAGATGACTTTTGCACAACACTTACTTTTTGTGCAACAATTATGTTTCGCGCAACTACACTAAAGGGTTCTCTTAGTAATTTCAAACTAAATAAACACCATGTGGGAACGATTTACTCTCTTACAATATTTCACGCACAAATCAATCATGCGACCAAGAAACCAAATTTCAATTAGAGAAATTATTAAGTATAAAGTGGGGGTAGCTACCTATTTATAGGTCTTAGTTTCCTTATACGTGAGATTACAAATTTTCTCTATCGGTGCGCATAAGTTTCTTACTGAGCACAAAAAACCCCTTTTGACGTCGCATTGGGCACACAAACCCTTTTGCATAGAATCATCTTCCGTGCACTCCATGACTTTTCCATTACTTGAAATTATTATCCTAAAACACGTCTTGCATGAAATTTCCATAAACACCTTCAATACCAGTTTTATAACAATCTGTATAACCACTTTCATGTAAACTCTCCGATCTTCCCTGAAAGGGATGACAATAACAGACACAAACAATGGTCAACCCAAATTATATTGACAACAAACACAAACATAACCCCTTTTTCAGCAATGAAAAACCTTGGTTCGAATAGTTTAATTGTTTTTTTGATCCCCCTGTTAAGCTTATTAATCGGACCAGATCAACACCATGAAAAATAGAGATGGAGGTGAACTCCTCCTTTATTTTTTGATTTCTTCTCTTCCCACCTCGCGTTCCTTGTGTTCTATATGGGGTGATGAACAATGGATCGTTGCGAACCTGATTCACAATGAAATGATCCAAAATTAGAGATCAAACATCATGATGACCTAGTGGAGGTGCGATGACTATGGAAGACAATGAATCGACTCTGAATGAGGGAGATATTTCTTCGAGAGGTCTTTGTGTGGGTGGACAGATTTATATTCTTGGGGCCAATCTGAGGTCCAATACTGTCAGAAGTAGTATCATGGTGTCACGGAGACCTCATACATTGAGTTTCAATGAGATCAAATAGCTAAATCAAAGATTATAGGATCTCCTGATGTGTGGCGACAAAGAACTATGATTTCTAGAAAATCCCAATCCACAAGGTGTATATTCCGAAGAACACGGCGTGTGGTACCATTATAGAAGCGTCTAGGTTTTTCACACTACACATAATAAAGAACTCAACGTGCCTCTATGGAGACATGGTGTGTGGAACCCACCCAGCAGTGGCTAGCATATCGGGCGACAGGAAGCAGAAACACGACATGTGACCATCGTCACACGACATGCAGTTCATTATGTGGACATGACGTGTATCTCATCAAATACAAAAACATGGGGTGGAGCAAACGACATGTATTCAAACAAATATACAAACATGGATGGATAAATGGGCTACCTAGTGCACTAGTACACAGACTAGGATACACGGGTTGAAGCTGTGTATGGGCACATGGCCAGTGTACAGGGTGTCTTCCCCGAGTAGTGGAACACAGTGTTTCATTGTCTTATATGATGTGTATACCATCTTCTACACTAAAATACTTATAACATAGGCTATTGTACATAGGAAGTACCCAAGGTCAGAGGACATCATGTGTGATCCTTCAACACATTGTGTACTTTTTGGTATATGGCTTGATACTCTTGTCCCCTCTTTCTTAAAAATGTCTCATTTGGGCTAATACTCCTTTTTTCATTCCCTTGAATGTCAGATATCATTTCATAACATAGGAGTATGATTTATTCTATAGTAAATTCCATGATAGATTCAGGTATCCCTCTGAGAGGCCTAGAGTGAGATCCTCAATCCATTTGTTACCCTAGGTTGAGTTAGGTATCGATGTGACTAATCCTACGGGATGTTGATCCTCTACATAGAAGGTGAATCTAGATGAGTCATGTTATCCTTTTAGGCCATAGAAGTGATCCTCATCTATGTATCATGATCTTATCCCACTTAGGATTGTGTTCTCCTAGAATGAGTGCATTTGTGCTCTCTACAGATCTATCAGTGCCTCTATCTCTCTAATACCATTTCTATACGAACATTACTTCTTGGATGGACTTCATCAGAGCTGTTACAGTCATAGAGAAAGTTCACTTGTGTGGGTGCTTCATGGAATCATCTAACTAAATCCATAGCGCATGTACGGGGTCGTTGTATACTACAGGCCTAGGTCTCCCGTATATCAGTATGTTTTTTTATTTCAATATGATCGGTAGAAATATACTTTTTAGAGATGATATTACCTTTACATTGGGTATTTCATTGTGGGTTTCTAGGTCCTCTTATAAGTATTGTTATAATCACCCCTACCCAGGCTTTTCCCTCATGTGTCATGTCTTGTGCAGAAAAGTATCCTTTTGATGTAATGTAGGGTGGTTTAGGACCAGACCGAGATTTCCGAGTTCTTTACAAGCTAAGGTGTTTTTACAGCTATGAGAAATAGTTTCATTTCCTCTTTTTTCATACATGTTGGACTTTGTAGTTTGTACAATTTTTTTGGTGGGATTGAATTGTCGCTCAATTTACTTCCATGGTACGTTTGTTTTGTGTTTAGTTGTATGCACGCATTTTGTTCCATAGTGGTTTTTTATATTTCATTATTTTTGGTCTTAGAGATGTGTGCATGTGTATAGTTAATTTGGAAATGCCTCCCATGTTTGTAATATTCCTACTCAGAGCTAGTCTCCCACCCTTATCCTATTGGAGGTGTTCTTGGAGAGTCTTAGTGTGAGCCCCATTGGGATGGATCATGAAAGAGTGGTATCAGAGGTGGTAAGTTCTACCATAGGAATAGGAGTCTGTGAGATTGGTTTGGGGAAACAATGTTAAGTGTTTCGAGTTAGTATTTTTGACCAGGGACTCTAGTGTCAATGCAGGAGGGTGATGTATCCATACACCAGGACTCTGATAACCTCATTTTTTACTCGGTACATGAGAAATATAGTTATAGGGAAATAAAATAATGGTAGAAGTATCATATAAAAATGAGTCTTGTTTTCCATGTCATTTGTGTCACCTATCCATATATACTCATTGAACATGGTACATATTGTTTCCTTACAAGATGTCTCTATTATTCATACACACTGGGATTCAGTATCACGATCAAGAGGATGACCCCCTCGGAGATGAGTATTTGATAGATGGACCGGTTCCCGAGGTGTTACCTCCAGTTGGTGCAACTACAATCCCAACTCTAGAGGATCTGCACGTGGTACCTGTAGTACCAATTAACAAAGAGCACAGGCTGAGCATGCTGTTTGAGTATCAGAGAAAGAGACCCCTTAGGTTCCATGATGAGCTCGACCCTCAAGCAAATGAGAACTGGCCTGAGGTGGTTACCATATTTTTACATCTAGGTAGGACACCAGCATACTAGATGGTGATCCAAGGAGAGAGCCTTCTTTATGGTTCAGTGGGACGATGATTGAGTTTGACCACACAGACTCAAAACAAAGAGAAAATTTCAAGAATAGTGTTCGAGGGAAAATTTAGGGAGTTGTTATCCCAAATTACTCTAAGATCAGTGCATATCCAGAAACTTCTTCTGCTCCAACAGGGATGTTTGATGGTGGCTAAAAAGTTATCGAGGTTCACCAACCTCATCCGGTACTCGATGGATATCATTAGTGATCAATAATTCTTTTCCCATACCTTTAAGTGAGTTTAACTAAAGGACATCTGAGATACTATTTTTCCTCTATGCATTTCGAATTATGTTGGAGTACTTGAGTGTGTTTTGGTAATCGAGAGATTCTTTGTAGAGCAGAGACAACCAGTGGCATTTTGCAGTAGGAAGATAGGTGAAGAGACCTCAGTAGTGGGGAGCTGACATCTGGCATAGGTATTAAGACTTTGGAAATGTCATAGGAGGACCCCAGATAGGGTATCTTAAGTCCAAAACTCTCAGGATGGATCTAGTCAACTGACGGAGAGGCGATGCTACTCATGAGATGCTAGAGGACATATTACTAGAGACAGTCCAACCCATCGAGCTGTAGATAGAGAGGTGGTGGAAAGACCACCGAGGAAGATACATAGATTGGAGAAGACAGAAATTCCCTAAGGAAGATGTGGTAGAGGAGTAGGGAGTGCTGTAGGTGGTGTCAAACGCTTTGATCTACAACCACCACCACCACCTGTAAGTCCGCACTAGGCTCATGTAGCTAGGGAACATGGGTGGGGACAACTGCATGTGGTTGAGGTATATGACCTAGGGACTCCATGGATGTTTCAAGGTATGATCTATGAATTTTATACCTTATCTTCTATGCTAATAGTCATAGGTACCCTTAATTCTATATTTTCCATACATCTTGTGCGAATCCTTGAGATTCTAGTAGAGTTGTTGACTCGATCGTTATTCTTGTAGACACCTATGGGTGGAGACTCGATGGTCACACATCTTTTCAAACACTATTATATTTCCAATAAAGGTGAGGGTTTTAGTTGGAATCACTTTTTGGAAGTGTCAAGGCCTTACGACGTCATTCTATGTACGGATTGTTTATCTTTGGTCCAAGCCCAGATTGACTGATTTAGGCAAAGAGTGTGGTGTGTCCACAGTGATGGAACAAGGTTTTCCTTTTTTGGTGAAAGGGAATCCCAGAAAGTATATAATGGGATCAGGCGTAGGAGGGTTCAGACTAACCCTCATGAGTTGGCTATAATTACCCTCGGAGTAGTAGATGTTGTGAGGTTCCAAATCCCATCAATAGTGGTGGAGTTTGATGATGTAATTTCAAAATATTTTCCTAGATTACCTCCATCCGAGGAGGCCGATTTCTGCATTTATTTACTCCCTAAGATGGCATTGATATCCTCACCAGCATACCAGATGGCTCCCGCAAACCTTCTCTAGTTGAGGGTGCAATTGGTTGATTTACAAAGTAAGGGCTTCATAGGACCCAATGTTTCAACATGGGTGGCCCCAGTTTTGTTTTCTAAAAGTCAGATAGGAGTTTTATGTTGTGCGTGTATTTCAAGTGCCCGAACCCGATGATAGTGAAGAATAAGTATCCTTTTCTAAGGATCAATTTCCTATTTGATTAGCTGGTATGATCACATTGTTTCTTTATGGTTGAACTTAGGTCCTGTTATCAGCAGCTGCGAGTACGTGGAGAGGATGTGCCAAATAAGGTTTTCAGATGTTGCTACAGTCACATCGAGTTTGTGGTGATGCCTTTCGGCGTGATGAACTCCCCCAAAGTGTTCATTTGAGTTATTAACTAGATCTTTCAGCCATATTTAGGACAATACAAAGTGGTCTTCATCGACAAAATCCATGTGTACTTGACATCATTGGAGGAGCACGTGAGACACCGGGGGATGGTTCTAGATGTATTCTAAGAGAATCAGATTTATGCAATTCTCTCTAAGTGCTAGTTCTTGATACAGGTAATCCACTTTCTAAAACATTTTATCTTATCATATGGAGTATCAATGGACCCAGACATGGTCGAGGCTGTGTTAGCATGGGATCCACACCTGAGAGTGACAGAGGTGTGTAGCTTCCTTGGGATAGTTGGATACTACCATAGATTTATCCCTGATTTCTCATGGATATCAACACTGGTGATAACCTTGACTCGAAAGGGGAAGCCTTTAATTTAGACAGAGAAGTTATAGTATCATTTCTAGTAGTTGAGGTAGTGTTTTAAGAGCGCACAGATCTTGATATTTCTAGAAGTGGGTGTTGAGTATGTACTTTTCTGCAACAGTTCCGGGACCAGGCATGGCTGGGCCCTGATGTAGAGATAGGTGGTGATTGCTTATGGTCCACACCAGGTAAGGTCACATGAGTAGAACTATGAAACCCATGAACATGAATTGGAAGCTGTAGTTTTCACATTGAAGATATAACAACACTATCTTATGAGACAAAAGTTATCATCTAAATTCACTACAAGAGCTTCATTTACATCTTCTCGTAGAAGGATCTAAACCTGCGGCAGAAGCGATGGATGGAGTGCCTCCAGAATTATGACTCTGAGATCATCTATACTTTTGGGAATGGGGAAGGTGTGGAATATTCTCTTAGTATGATATTGAGTTCATAGCTCGTGAGCAAGGAATCAAAGCAGTTGGCATCTCTATAGTTATCCTTCATGGATGGAGATGATGTAACTTATCTCAAGTAGATAGTTTCCACCACTCCACTCTTACAATGGGTCAGGGTGGCACAACTTGGGGATGTTGATTGTGAGACTATATGTTCTCATTTATCCACATGACATGCTTCTTATGGATATTCACAAGGTGGGGAGAACGTATTCCTTTTCATTGGATTCATAGTTGTTCTACTGGAATTGCTAGATGAGGTTATGAGGGAGTATCATACATTCCCTTTGGTGGTACAACCTAGAGAAGAAAAAAAGTACTAGGATCCCTATTGATGGTTCTAGTGGGAAGGAATGAAGAAGGAAGTAGAAGAGTTCATTTCATGATGCCTTATATTTCAGTAGTTGAAGGCTGAGTTGCATGTTCTAGAAGGGTTAGCTCACGCCCTGGAAGTTCCATAGTGGAAGTTGAATGGAATATCGATGGACTTCGTGATGGGACTACCATGAATGTCCATGGATCATGATTCCATATGGGAGATTTTGGACCGACTCACCTTGTTTGACCACCTCCTAGCTATCATGGAGCAGAGTTCTATAGAGATCTTGGGAAGCCTCTACATGCATGATATAGTTCATCTTCATGGAGTCCCTTCGATGATAGTTTCAGATCGAGATGCTTGCTTCACATCCCGATTGTGGAAGGGAAGGATGGTGGCCTTTAGGACACATCCATGCTTGACCACAGTGTTCCATCCCATGACTAATGGATTGACTGAGAGGACCATTCAAATTCTAGAGGGTTTTTTGGGCCTATATCATAGAATTTGGTCATAGTTGAGATGAAAACCAAACTCTTGATGAGTTTGTGTTCAATATAAGCTACCACTCCACCATCAAAATGGAACCATTTGAGGCTTTATTTGGAAGATCCTTCCAGTCACCGCATTGTGGGACTGCTCCTAGAGAGTGAGTACTCATGGGTCCATAGTTGGTGTGACGTACCACAAAGTAGGTGAAGATCATCTAGGAGTGGATGATGATATCACAAAGCTGGAAGAAGTCTTATACTAATAGACAGAGGAGACATCTGGAGTTTGGGGAAGGAGACCATGTCCTCCTTTGGGTCTCTCCTCATTGAGGTTTTCAGAGATTTTCCTGGTGTGGTAAGTTTCATCCATGGTTCTTCAGACATTTTAGATACTGCATAGAGTTGGTGAGGTGGAATACCATCTAGCTCTATTTCTATAGTATAACCAGGTACATGATATCTTCCACTTGTCGTAGCTGAGGAGGTACGTGCATGACCAATTGCTTGTCAAAGACTGCGGAGAGCTAGACATTGATCATGGAACAACCATCATAGAGTACCCAGTGGATATCGAGGATCGATAGGAGTGTATCCTTCATTGGAGAGTGATTCCCCAGGTGTGTGTCTGGTGGTTGTACGAGAATATCCAAGAGAGCATGTGGTAGCAGGAGGCTAAGATTCATGTGCAATAGACATATCTCTTTGGGTATCCTTTTGTTTTGGCTTTTCAGGGGAGTAAAGCCCTATGGTGGGGAGAGTGAAATGCCTTAGATATTTAGTGAGTTATTTTTAAATATTATATGGAATTATTACGAGACTAGGACTTCTGATAGCCTATGTTACTGAGGACTAGGTTTCCTGAGATAAATGTTTGAAATAATATAAACTTGAAATAGAACTCAAGAGCATTTTTCAAGAAATAGTGAAAAACATTTAAATTGGTTCACAAATCAAAAATTTGATTGTACCGTTGTTTTCAGAGTGGTGTCTTTACCTTAGGTGGGGCCTAACATCAAATGTTGTGGTCAGCTATAAATGTTAGTTTTTGGACGTTTTAAAGGGAATAAAATATATAAATATTTTATTTTATTTTAGTTTCCCTTTTTACAAAACGACCAAATCCTCCGCTATTAATACCTTCTTATGGAAGGTTCACATGTTTAGCTACAAAAACATGTGAATTTGGGATTTCCATTGGATCTTTAGAGGATAACTCTTTGGTGGATGAGGATGACACTATCGATCAACACATCTCTGATTTGATGAATGTCACCAAAGAATGATAAACAACAATGGTTCTTTAACCGAATCAAGGTAGGGGTTTTGTTTTTGATTAGTTCATTCACTGTTTTTAAATTAAACCCAAAATTCTTATCAACCCACGAATATGTTGATCTGTAGATCATGCATTCTTGAGGGAGGGTGTTAATTTCTGTTTCTTCTGTGGTTTAATTCCATAATTGGTTTTTATGATAATTCTTGGATTTTCATTTTTATCTACTAGATAATCCTATAAATACGAGTGGCTAAATGCTGTGAAAAATGATGGTGGAGGTGCATTCATCCTTATTTTGTTGATTTATTCTCTTCTTACCCTACGTTCTTTGCCTTCTTCGTATGGTAACGAACAGTTACTATGGTGAACCCGTTTTGCAGTGCAATGATCCCTAGTTGGAGATTGAACATCGAAACGACATAGTGGAGGTGAAATAGTGATGGTGGATGGGGGATCAGTTCAGACCGAGGGAGATCTCTATTCGAGAGTTCTTCGTGCGGGTGGATCAATATGGGTTTTCAGGGATGATAACAGGTCTGAAACCATCAAAAGATTCTTCATGGTGTTCGCGTGACCTCAAACATTGAGTTTTTAAGTGATCCAACAGCCGAATCGATGATCATATGATCACTTGAGGCATGACGACAATGAATGATGATTTCTAATAAATTTTTCCCAACACAACATGTATTTCTTAAGAACATTCCATGTGGTACTAACATAATATTGGATAGGTTTTTCACCCTACACAAGAAGAAGAACATGGAATTCCTCTAGGGATGCATGGTTCATGGACCCCAGAAAGCATTAGTACGTGTTATAGGTTGTAGGAAGAAAAAACATAGTGACTTACCATCATCACACGGCGTGTGTGTCCTTATGAGGACTTGGCAGGTATCTCTAAAGATACATGCACACGGGGTGGAGCATACAACACATTCTCCAACACACAACTGGACATGGCGGGATATGAAAGCTACCTTATGTACCGGTTCATGGTCTTGGACACAATGGTTGAAACCATGTATGGGCATATGTGCAATGTACATTGAGACATCCTTGAGTAGTGGAACATGGGATGCTATTATCTCACACATCGTGTATACCTTCTTCAACATGACAAGACTTATAACACGAGCAATTATACATAGGATGTTCAAAGGGTTGGAGGACAAGACATATGATCCATCTACATTCCGTGTAATTTTCATTACGTGGATTGATCCTCTTGTCCACCGTTTCTTGGATAGTAATCGTTGGGGTTAGCACCAGTTTCTCATTCCCCTGAATGCCAGGTATCATTTCCATCCACCGGAGTATGATCCCTTCAACAATAATATCCAAGATAGAGTCTGGTATCCCTCCAAGAGGCATAGAGGGAGATACTCTATCCATTCTTGACCCTAGGTATAGTCTGGTATCAACCTGAATAATCTTATTGGATGTTGATCCTCTAATTTTCTGGTGAATCTGGATTAGTCATTGTATCCGATAAGCCGCTGACATTGATCCTCATCTATGTATTGTGATATTTTCACACTCAATATTGTGTTCTCCTAAAATAATTTTATCTATTATCTCTACAAATAATTTATTACATCTATCTCTCTCATGTATTTTCCCAAATAATAGTACTTCTTAGACGTACGTCATCTTAGCTGTCAAACTCATGGTGTGATTTCTTCTGAATGAGTGTGTTGGTATTGGAAAACATGTCCCCAATATATTCTAAATGATTCCGTACATGATGTATGATCGTAGCCCATTTTGAATTCCTTTATTTTAATAGTTGTAGAGACAGAAGAGAGTTACATATTATGAGTTATGGACCTTCAATGTTGGGGTGGAAACTGGTTTGTGAATCCCATTCACGACGCTCCCTCCATGATTGTGGAGTAGAGGGAACATGACTGGAGCCTCCGCGGGCACCGTGAGGGCCGTGACGATAGCCTCCACAACTATGAGAATCAAAAGGGAACGTAATCGTAGACTCCGAGAGTGCCCCGATGTCCATGATGGTAGCCGCCATGATTATGAGAAACTTGAGGGAACTGCCTTTGGGTGGAAAGTATGATTTCCTTCGCATTGTCATTTTCTCTTTGTGGCACACATTTGTTCTTAGAGGCATGCTCCATCGACCTCCATAACCTATAAATAGTGGGTTCACCCCCATAATAAGAACTATTATGGTGTCCCTATGATGGATGCTCTCCAATTTTGTGGTGCTCCCAGGCACCCCAAGTAATACCTTTCATGAAGTCCTCCGCCCTTTTGTGAATGATGGGGGATCCTAAAAGCATTAAGCCTTTATAGATCACTTTATTAATAATCCCTCTTTGATCTACAAGGCTACATGATCTGAAAGTCCATGCTCCATGAGCACCTTTCCTATACAAAGCTGCTCTATGAGTCCCTCAGCTCCGTGATTCCCCTTTGCTCCATGAGATCTTCTGCTCTTTGAGGCCCCATGCATTGTGAGACCCCATGCTCCGCAAGAATCATTCCTTATCAAAACTAAATCAGGATGACCTATCCATTGAAAAGCTCCTACATTCACATCTACTGATCCATACGGTGGGGGATCTGCCCCACAAAAATACATCCGATAAGTGTTAGGCTTTAGTCCCGACCCTCAGACTCGGTCCCTTCGCTTCCGGCATAGAATCACATGTAAAATGTAGAGTCACATCGTGAACGTTTCGGGCAAGTATGTCGCCATTTTCCATTGTGCCCTTATGTACAGTAACCTTGAACCTTTGGAATACCATGATTTGATAAACTTCTCCAAAAACCATGAAATACCTTGAATCGAAATATTCCTCTTGTTCCATTTCACATGTTGTCAGTTGATATTATCATCATCGATTCCATATTTACCATGATTCAAACCATTCCTTATGTAACTCATCAAAAACCAATCACATGACTCATATGCCAGGATCCATTGGAATGGTCCGGTCTTGCGTAAGCTCCAACACTATCCATT
Organism: Viscum album; assembly: GCA_963277665.1. Classification (NCBI taxonomy): domain Eukaryota; kingdom Viridiplantae; phylum Streptophyta; class Magnoliopsida; order Santalales; family Viscaceae; genus Viscum; species Viscum album. Next base: position 1,624,009,440 of record OY728129.1, read on the forward strand.
TCTAGGTGCCATCTTCCTAATCGTCCTCACTACATGACTATAAACTATAGTATACCCTATACTATAAAAATAGTATGTCTCTTGTTCCAAAAAAGAGATTCCTTATGGACCAAGAATAACATGGAAATAGTCTTCTCTACAAGATTATAAATTTTAGCACCCCCTTTAATAAAAAAATAGGATGTCTCTTGCTCCAAAAAATAGATTCTGTATGCACCATGTATAAGATTCCAATAGTCCCCTCTACATGACTATAAACTGTAGTATACCCTATATGAAAAACACATGATTCCTCTTTCTCCAAATAAAGTGACGCCTTATGCTCCAAGAATAAGATTTTAATATCCCCCTTTGAATGACTATAAACCATATAATTATGATGTTATTAATATTTTATTGACTTATTATATACTACCATTACTATATTTATATGAAATGTGCATAATTTATGTGAAATATTAATGTTTTAATACTAAGTATAATATCTTATCATTTTTAGAAGTAGTACAACTGATTTAGATTACTATTTTATTTATAAATCTCACCCTACTGATCCAAATTCAGTGGTTCATGTTTTTTTAGGATTCAATATTCAATTTCCAACATATCATTAGAAGGAATCATTCACCCATTCTTCCATTTAAAGGTCAATATGGGAAACACAATAAGGCCTACAAAATCTGTGAAAAAACTAGAATATCCATAATGATTTAATTTTTGGGCTCCATCATGATGTAAAAATTATAATATTCTTTTCCACAGCTATGTGGAAAATACAATGAATCTTGGATAAATCTTTCATGTACAAACACCAAATAAATGGGGCCCAAATGATTCATTTAAATTTATCCCACCATTCTGGTCAGGAATTAAAATCAATACAGTATTCATAACATATCTCATGATGTAATAATCAAATCATGATGAGAGTTTTCATTGTGAATGACAAGATATAGTCGGCAGATGTTTTTGAAGACATCATTCAGATTTGAAGGCATCTTACTATTCCAAAATCCATTCACATTTTTGCCATCTAAAATGCATGGATACAAATGGACAGTTTGACATTGTTTATTGAAAGGGATATATCTTTTGATCCGTAAGTCCAAATGCCTCCAAAATTTAAGTATAGTCGTTCGACATTATTATATACAACATTCAAGAAGGAAATATATCTTGATTTTTCTGTCTGGATGTCCAAATCATCAAGCCTAGTGGATGGACAGATTGGGAATGCAAATAGTCTACTTCCTTGGGCTATAAATACATCCCCCTCATCTCTTTCAAAAGAGTAGGCATTTCAGAAGAGAGGAGAACCTATTGTCACAAAAAAAGCCTTGAAAAAGGCTTGGGGGGGAGCTTCCATAATCATTTTTTCACTTGAGAGACCTTTCCTCCTCTCTTTGTTTTCATTTATTTTTGTGTTATTTTTTGTTATAATCTTGTACTTCTTTGTTTTGGTAATTCGGTTTTAATGAATTGTTTTTCTTCAATATATCTTTTTATCATCCACCATATGTAGTATAATACTAATGTTCTTAAAATAGTTTAAATCAATTTATAAACCCTTCCCTTATTTTTCTTCCTCTTTTAATTGAAAGTCTATTTATAATTCTAATTATCATTTGTGGTTGTGTTCAACACACCACTCTTTTTCTTATCTCTTTAGTTTTCTTCTCTTATTAATTTATCATCATAATTATTATAACCAGATTATTAATAATTTAAATGGATGATTAAATATTTCATTTGGGTGAGTTATAATTTGGGTATGTTAAGCGATTGAGAGCATTAGCTCAATGGATATTCTTTAAATTAACATTGTGTATGTTAAACATAGAATGTCCTGAATTAATGACATAATTTGTTTAACGTGTGGTTTCCATTGATTATTGGAACGTAAATACACTACCATAAAAACGATCTAAATGAGATTAGAACCCTAAGTTAAGTTAAGTCTTGGATTAAAGCCTTAACACTTTGGAATTCCAATCAACGTTATCTTGTGAAGTGGGTGTTAATTTAAATGCAATATAAAGCAAAGCCCATTGAAATCACAATATTAACTCCATAATAATGAAATCACACTAATATTTATCAATTTTTTTAAATAAATATTAATAAATCAATTTTTTCCTAAGCTCTATAAAGAAACCCCCCAATTAGAATACAATCAACTAAAAACAATAGGCTATTAAAAAGTATCATCAATGATGATTCAAACCGAGTGCTTCTATATGCATTAGTAGAGCACCAGAACTTTGACTGGTTGATAGGTGACAATCAGACATGATAACAAGTGGTGACTTTTACATGGTTTGTGCAATTAAATAGTCTTTTGTTTCTGGTTATTGTAAAAAAACAAATAATTTAAAAAAAGGAAACAAAATCTAAAAAAAGAAAAACCCATCTTCCACTTTCTTCCAACATCCCTCTAAATTCCCAATAGCCTCCCAAACAATCCCTTGGATTTTTTTGACCCTGAAATTGAGAAAAAACTTCTCCATATTAGCAGGAACATAAGATATAATCAAATATAAGAACCAATACTTGTCCAACCAATTGAATTAGATAAGGCCAATCCTAAAGAAACAAACACTTACAGAACTCATTTCCCTTGATATGAATTACCAAACACTTGGTATTAAATATATATACATAGAGGATACCTTCAAACTCAAATCAGTTCTAATTCATCTTCTCCCTCATTTCCATGGGCTAGTTAGTGAGGATCCATATCTTCATCTTAAAAATTTACAAGTGGTGTGCTCTACGATGGAGCCTCAAGGGGTTTTGAGGAACAAATAAAACACCGAGAATTCCCTTTTTCCCTAGCCGACACTACTATGTTATAGTTTTACTATCTCCCTCCTTATTCCATAACCTCATGTAATGACATGAAGAGACTCTTCTTAGAGAAATACCTTCCATCTTCTCATACTACTTCAATCCGAAAGTATATAAGTACTATTCGTCTATTCCCAAGTGAATCACTCCATGAATATCAAGAGAGGTTCAAAAAGCTTGTTTCAACCTGCCCACACCAAAAAATCCTTGACCAACTCTTGATCCAATACTAATATGAGGGGTTATTAGCTATGGAGAGAACTCTCATTGAAGCCACAGGTGGCAGTGCTCTTGTTGACTAAACTCATGCAGTTGCACGATATCTTATAAGTAAAATAGATGCAAACACACAACAATTCCATACTCGAGCATGTGCTTAAGTAATAAAAGTCTAATAAAATCAATCCATGGAGCTGAAAAAGATGACCAAGTTGATGAGTGAACTTACAGGTCTTGTGCGACAACTAGCTATGGCATCCAAATCCCCAACCTCATCTTTCCACAATCAATGTTTCGTAGACCTGTCAAAAACTGTTGAATCTGCAACCCACCAACTCATCCAACAGACACTTGTCCACAACTTCCAGAGTATCCCTCTGCTTCATCTAGGATAATAAAGATCAATATATCTTATGCTCATGTATAACTCCAATATTTCATAACACGTTCTCTCATTAATGTAATTCAATAGCTTTCACTACACGCAACACTGAGTTCAATCTCACCACAACTTAATAAACTAACAGTTCAAAAAGAGGTTAAGAATAGTATTAACTGAATTTTGAACCTTATATACTCTATATAATTTTAACATAATTATTATTTGTTTTTTAGACATAATATAAAACCAAATTCATTTTTTCAGATAAAATAAGTATTTCTCAAAAAATGAAATTTTACCGCCTTTTAATGGAGAACCCTTTTTAAAAACAATATTTGAAAATTTTATATATTAAATTTAATGAAATTAATTTATTTTTTAAAATTGGGACTTAAAAATTTTATTTGGATACATTTTTGGTACTTTTCTGATAACATTTATATTTTGATGAATAGTGAAAATTACTAAATTTTAATTAAAAACAACTTTTTTAATTGAAATAATTTATAGTGATAAATTATTCAATTGAAGGTTTTGGAGGTATAATTAGATTAAATTTTTATAATTTAATACAATTTATGTCATTATAAGTAATTTCACATTAAAATTTGACATAAACACATGTCAATCTTTTGATAGTTTTTACATTTTAAAAACTGACTTTTTGGTCTTAAGAATGGGAATTGATTTTAAATTAATAAATCAAACTTCTATGTTTTTAATACGGTAAAATAGACTTAATTTTTTAATTTTGAATATTGAAATTGTCTTAGAGCAAATTTTTGGTATTTTTCGGAAAACATTAAATTTTTTATGAATAGTGTAAAAAACACTACGTTTTTGGTTAAAACCGACTTATTATTTAAATAATTAGTTATTTTATTTTATTTTTTTTTCAGGTAAAAATATATAAATAATAACTATACATGTTCAAAGTAATTCATTGGAGTCATTTTATATTAAGTTTAGATGTATAAAATTTTATTGAACTTTTTACTGTTTTTACCCACCTCCTAGGAGAATTTGCAAATTTGAATAAAACATAATTTTACCAATTTGGTGAGCTGAAGTTCTAAAATCATAGAGACACAGTTAATATAAATAAGTAAAATGTGGATCAATAAGATGAAAATAATATTTTGTGAATAGTAACTTTTTACTTTTATTTACCATAGTTAAAAGTAAATAGTGTAATTAAGGGTAAAAATGATATTAAAATTACCATAAAACACATCCTAATTCTATTTGATAAGTATAATTAGCCCAAAATCAACCTTAGGAATAAAATATGATCTTTTATATCTACTTGGATTAGATTAGGACATTTATTATTATTTAATTTAAAGAATAATTAAAAGTGTTAAATTTAAATTTTCATAACTTAAACATTTTTAATATAGGGTTATACATAAGATAAATTCGACTATAAATATTAATTAGAAGGATAAATATATTTATTACATATTTTTATTTTATTTATAATTTTGAGAAATTAAATAATTAAATTTATTCATGACACAATGATAGTGTAGTAATTACCTTATTAATAAAAAATAAAATTATTTGTTATTATAAATACCCAAATAAATTTATTTTGGGTCTTATGATGAATTAAAATAATTTTACATGTTAATATGAAATTTTAGGGTTGATTAAATCAATTATTTTCAAAGTCATCATGATCTTATGATTTTAACAAAAAACAAATACCAAATAGTGTCAAAATTGACATAAAATAGTTTTTTAAACCAATATTATATTATTAATTGATATAATAGTCTTAAAAATATAAGGTTCAGCCAAAAGACTTATATAATAATATATATGAAATTAATGAACCACGTGTGGTTAGATTGGTATTTCATAGTAATTTATTAACCATACAATATAAAAATACAAAGAGACATGGTAAATGTCAAACTATTTATATAGGAGTTATATCTAAATAATAAGGTTAATTAAGTGATCTAAAACTACCTAAAACCTATTTGTTGAGAGTTTTGCCACCCAACCCCACCTTATCCTCTAAATAAATTATTTTTGACCCATTATAAATCGAAAAGTATTTTATTATAAAATATTATTTCAAGCTTTTTCTAAAGTGACCCTCAACTCTCTTATAAAAGGGCACATCCCCTTATCTTAATTTCACACCTCCAAATCCATTTGGATAGGCCAAAACCTTCCCAAATATCCTCCAAACTATCCTAAATTCATCTTAGAGGCCTTACTCTTGTCATAAATTTATCCTAATGATCCATTTTGATCAAATCAAATGGAAGAACCCAAAGATGAAGTAAAAATTTAATCACCTCTTTCAAGTTCTTTTCTTCCCCCTTCCTCTTTCTTTGTTTTTTCCATTATAAAATAAAAACTAAATTATCTTATATATAATTTTATGTTATTATAAAAATTTTACAACCATATTCATTATTCTATCCATCCTATAAATGACAGAGTCACCATACGTGCGTACATACCGATTATCGTCTCCACATCGTTGTGCAGTTCGTTATTCAAACACTTCATTGTTTGGTTGGGTATAATTAAGTCTATAACTATTGAAAATAAAAAATATAACAAGTTAATGATTATGTATATATGATATACCATGAAATTACATATGATTTATTCGTCAATATAATGATATTTTCACTCGTGCATACGTACGAATTACCGTCTCCGCGACACGATGAGATTCATTTCCATGTTCACCATTAATTGATGCTTGTAAAATATATATCATTAATAAGTATGTAATATATGACATAATAATTCTACTGAGATATATATATATATATATGTGTGTGTACTTACATATATCTTATTCACTTAGTTCTGTTCAATATGATATGAAAACGGAAACAATGTTTATGAGTACGTACGACCTACCGTCTCCATAAACGGTGTTTTCCATTTCATATATATGTCTATTATACATATTTATTTTCTATATATATATATATATATTATGTTTTATATTTTTTATTTATTTAAATCCTGATCTGACTGATATAATAAAAAATAGAAAGTTAAAACACGTACGATAAAGAAAGTGATTATTACCCAAAATATTAATTTAACATGGAAATTATTATTAAATGAGTTGTATAAAGTCATAAATGAATCGTGTATGATATAATAAATATTAATATGGTTCTGGAATAATTTAATAACATACAAAGTTCTTTATACATGAGGATAAACGTTCTCTCAACTAAAGTGAAGTACAAGGTAAGGGGTTTTCATCTCACTACTTATTCCCATGAGATTCATGCTATATGGCCACTACTTCCTTTTGGGTGGTGTATGTACTACCCATAATTTTATTCTTTATATAATAAACTTTAATTAATGTGTATTTAAATCTTCATTGTATGATACTTATTTAATGGGGTGTATGTTTTGTATGTTACCAAATTGGTAAGGGTTAATTTTACAATCTATTTATTATCCAAGGTTGTTTTGTACAAGAGTATCTACTGGGACCTCTTTATCATCCACATCCATGTTTCTGAAAAATGTATTTCAAAACATTTTTAATATTTAATAGACAATGGATTAAAGTAATTTATGCCCTTATTTGACCATATATTTTTTTTGAAAGGAATCATTCTGTCATTTTCCAAACAAGGTGCTTTATGACCTTTTCGAAAAAAATTAAGGTAAGAATGTTTTTTAAAACATATACGGCGGGAGAGACTATTTTACACCATTATATCATCATCTAAGGTTACCTTACTATATTATAATAATATTTTCAAAATAAATATTTTATTTTATAATTATATAACTTTTAAATAATTTTAATATAGAAAGAGATATTTCTCTAAAAAAACAGTTTTGATTTCATCTATGTCAACATCCATTGAAGGATTTTTAGCTTATTTGGAGTTGATTTATTATGATACCAAACTTCTACATTGTATTGAAAGTTTTGTGATATTTTCAACTGTGTATATTTTATTTTTACAGTATTTAGGGTTTTGGTTAAACTATTAGCATTTTATATGCTAGTTTTAATACGATTGTTTATGCTATGTTTAATCCTTTCCATATTAGAAATGCATTGGACTAGTATGTTCCGGGTTGGGGATCGGTAAAAGGAAGCCCTCCGGGTTGGGGTCCGGTTACAGTAGACCCTCTAGGTTTGAGTCCAGTTAAAGAGGATCTTCTAGTTTGAGTCTTATTATAGAGGCTCTCTAGGATGGAGTTTGGTTACAGAGGCTCTCCGGGTTGGGGTTTGGTTACAATTAGCCCATGGGTCTTGGCATGAGGCCATGAAAAAGAAATTAGTGTACGAAATTATTCATTCCATCATTATAAAAGTGGGTATTGATATTGAATGAGATTATTAAACCAGTAGAATATCCATGTGAATAAGTAAATGGAATTATTTTGTTTTATATTTTCCAAATTATGCTGAACATTAGGTTTAAAAGACTTTTGTTTTAGTCTTATACGTTGCCTTAAATGTTTATGAAAATTTATGAATGTTTCCGCTATATCGTCATCCTTACTGACCATCTGAGCTCACCCCTTCCTATGTTTTCATTTTCCAAGGATTCGAAGATGTGTATTAGGATTGATAATAAGGGTTAATCTAGGAGATTAATGGAGTTCTCAAAAGATCATTTATGTTGTGTTTTATTTTCTAATGCGTAATATAAATTTCATGTATGTAATCTATTTCCCAATACAGCTACATTGATCGGTCTTTCGGGATATTATTCCATGTAATCATGGAAATGTATTAAAATAAATCACCAGCTCTGGGTAACTAGTGTCAGGGCGTTACAGTTGTTATCAGAGGAAGTTTAACAATAACTTTTGAAACTGGATTTAGAAAAACTGTGATTAGAGAACAATACCCAAAGGATTAGTATCGAAGAACATCCTATAATTTTGTTAATGTTGAGATTTTGTGAGTTTTCTCAATAATAAATTCCTACCTGGATACGAGCAGGTAAAGGCAGCTCTAGAAAAGATGTACCTAGTGGTAAAACTCAAAAACACTACTTTGAGCTAAACTTGAATGGGAATTGGTGCATGACAATAGGCCTTGATACACTCTTAGTTACGACACTACCGGGGGATATGCTTAGGATAATTCTCATTTACATTACAAAAACATATGAAGGATTTATGTGTATAAACTTCTTTAAAGAAAATATTTTTATTATTATGGATTATATCCCTAAACAATCAATTTATATTAACTGTTTTACAAGTTTGGAATTATGTATTGTGATTCATAAACTAATCTTATGTATGCCATTTTTTAGAAATGGCTCCTAGTAGAGGGAATGAGAACTCTATAAATATGCATTATCCAAAGAGTATGAAGGATCATGCCTTTCATGGTATTAAGAAAATATTTAGTAAGGAAATAGTCTCCTATGTATTATTATTCTATAAAGAAATAGTATTATGTGTTAATAAGATAAAGAAATAATTTTCTGAGTCAAATGGATTTGAAGGAAAGCCATAGAAGAAAAGGAAGATAGAGATAAAGATGGATAAAGGGAATAAGGGAAAGAAGGATTTTTCAATATGTGTTAACTATGGAAAGAATCAACTTAGTTAATTCTTGTAGGGAATGGGAGTTTGTTATAAGTGTTGAGAAAAAGGACATGGAGTACATGATTTCAAGGGTAAGAAAATGTTTCAAATGTACAATGCTATATCATAAATGAGTTGGGACACTACATGAATCAATGACCAAATCATCAGAGTATACCACAAATGATGTTGTTGGATAATAACCATGTTATGATATTACCACAGATGATGAGTAATGACTAGTGTTCTTATGTTGATATTAAAGAATTATGTCATTTGAGCATTGTATCAACGATGTACTGCTCATAATAATTATAGAGTATATAAGGATTGTAATGCATAACTGTTTCATTAAGGACTTGAGATTGTGTAGAACCAAGAAAAGTGACCCAATGGCAGGTGTATTTTTTTGGAAAATATATGGCTGAGAGTAAGATAAATCTTAATTTGATTTTGATACTGAGGTACTAATTTTTGAATAAAATACATTTGATATGGAGAAATTATATTTGATATTCTTGACTACCTTGAATCAGATTAGTGATTTGTATGTCCATCATTTTTGGATTTTACAACATTTTTGGATATTAGGAGTATATCAAGTATTCTATAGCAATAAGGGAGCATGAATGTAATCAATACGGTTATATGATAATTCAGGATGTTACCGTGTTTAAAAATAATACATGATGAAGGTATTCACATGTTATTATGTGGTAAAAAGGATCTTCTTGGGTTTACCTTCCTTATAAATTTTGGACTGTGAGTTTGGATAGAATTATTTTTTATAAGTCTAATGGTTGGAATCGATTATGTTTTACAAAAGATACTATGGATATGGTTAAATCATTTCTTGAGATTATTTTTTTGGGTTGTCATAAAAAGGAAAACACAGTGGTCGGGTGACAACACGTCACGTCCGTGAAGGCCGCAATACTTGAACCCACTACCGAAGGGAGACAAAGGTGCATCACCTTCCACTGGCCTATGTGATGTCCGAGTTATTATAATGTAGTTTTTTTTAAAATAGTCTGAAAAAGGAATATAAATTCATTTTTTAACTCCACACGATTAGGATAAAGAGTATATTTTTGAATTTTATTATCTTTTGGAGTGAAAGATGAGGTTGTGGTAGGAATTAGTTGAAGGATGAAACTCTACTTGTCAAGTATATATATATATATATATATATTCCCTCTTATTCTATGAATAAATTAACTATTATGCTTTAGGGAAGATATATTAAAAGAAAAAATGTGTTTCCCTAATACCTTATGTTTTGTTGAACTAATGATATTTTAAATCATTATAGATTGATGGTTTTGAGGCCCTCAATTGTACACTTGTTTGTGATTGATGACCTGAATCACTCCATATATATATTTATGTTTTCCCTCAAAATATGTTTCTCTAATTACCACCAATGTTATCCTAATCGAGATCAAAATTTGGTGGGGACTTTTTCATTTCCCTTTCCCTCTTATTAAGACTAAAGTTTAATAACCCTTTTTCTGATGTGGGTTTTCCACGAAGGTATTTTTCTATTTTTAATATTTTATTTTCAATGAACAATTTCAAATTGAAAGGAAAAAATTTATTGAAGGAGGGGAGAATGTAACACCCCCAGATTTCATAGTATGTTATCTAATTAAAGTAATTTAATAGGTTCCACTACACGCAACAACGAGTTCTAGCACACCACAACATACTAAACTAACCATTCAAAAAGCGGCTAAGAATAATATTAATTTTTTTCTTGAATCTTATACACTCTATATAATTTTAAAATCCATATTATATATTTCTTAGACCTAATATAAGAACAAATTCAATTATTCGAATAAAATAAGTATTTTTAAAAAAATGAATTTTATCGCCTTTTAATGGGGAACCCTTTTTTAAACCAATATTTCACAATTTTATATATTCAATTAAATTAAATTAAATTATTCTTTAAAATCAGGATATAATAATTACGTTTGGACAATTTTTTGATACTTTTCTGATAACCATCATATTTTGATGAATACTGAATAATTACAAAATTTTAATTAAAAACAACTTTTTTAATCGGAAAAAATTTACAGTGATAATTTATTATTTTGAATCATTCGGAAGTATAATTATATTATATTTTTATCATTTAATACAATTTAGGTCATTATAAATAATTTTACATTAAAATTCGACATTAATAAATGTCAATCTTTTGATTGTTTTTACTTTTTCATAACCTACTTTTTGGTTTTGACAATGGGAATTAATTTTAAATTAATAAATGAAACTTCTATGTTTTGAATTTGGTAAAATATACTTCACTTCTTAAATCGTCATATCGAAATAATATTAGGGTTATGTTTTGTTATTTTTCTAAAAACCTTAAAAGTTTTTATGAATAGTGAAAAACAACAAAGCGTTATTGGTTGAAACTGACTTTTTATTTAAATAGTTAGTTGTTTTTTTTATTTTTGGTAAAAATATATACATAAGACCTATATATTTTCAACATAATTCACTGGAGTCATTTTATAATAAGTTTAGATATATAAAATTTTATCGAACTTTTTACTGTCTTTTACCCACCTTCTAGGAGGATTTGAAAATTTGAATAAAAATTAAATTATAACTTCTATGAGTTTAATTTCAAAACATTTAGGGACAAGGTTGATATTAGTAGGTAAAATTTTGTTCAATAAGTTGAAAATTGTTTTTTTGAATAGTAATGTTTTACTTTTATTTACCACGGTTTAATGTAAATAGTGTAATTAAGGGTAAAAATGATATTAAAATTACCCAAACATATTTCATAATTCTATTGGATAAGTTTAAATCGTCTAAAAACATCCTTAGGAATAAAATATGATTCTTTAGGTCAACTTGGATTAGATTAGATAATTAATTATTATTTAATTTTATGAAGAGTTAAAAGTGTTAAATTCAAGTTTACATAACTAAAACATTTTAAATATAGGGTTATACATAACATAAATTCAACTATAAATAATCGTTAGAAAGATAAAAATATTTCCTACTTAATTTTAATTTATTTATAATTTTTAGACATTAAATAATGATATTTAATTATAACACAATGATGATGCTGTAATTACCTTATTAATAAAAGATTAAAATAATTGATATTATAAATACCCAAATAAATGTAATTTAAAACTTCTGATAAATTAAACTAATTTTATTGGTTACTATGACATGTGAGGGTTGATTAAAAAAATATTTTTTGAAATAATCAGGTTGTTATTATTATAACAAAAAAATAAATACCAAATAGTGTCAAAATTGGGATAAAATAGTTTTTAAAAAAATATTATATTATTAATTGATATAAAAGTCCTAAAAATATATGGTTCTACCAAAAAACTTATATAATAATATATATGAAATTAATGAACCACTTGGGGTTTGATAGTAATTTTATAGTTTATTTATTAACCATATAATATAAAAATACAAAGAGACATGGTAAATGTCAAACTATTTAAGAGTTAAATCTAAAAGATAAGTTTAATATTGTGACCTAAACCAGTCTAAAATATATTGTTTGGGAGGTTTTCAACCCATCCCCACCTTTTCATCTTAATAAATCATTTTTTAGTTGTTAGAAACCGAAAATGAGTTTATTATAAAATAATATTTCACGCTTTTCATAAAGTGACTCTCATCTCTCTTATAAAAAAGAACTTACACTTCTATTAATTTCATACCTCCAAATCGATTTGTCTCAGAAAAAACCTGCCCAAATATCTTCAAAAAATACCTCCATTAATCCTATAGTGACTACTCTGGTCATAAAGCTAACCTACAGTTCCCATATGATCAATTTAAAAGTAAGAACCTGAAGAAGAGGTAAATATTTAATCACCTCTTTCAAGTTCTTTTCTTCTTGAACTTCCTTTTTTTTGGTTTCCATTCTAAATTAATATCTCCAGTATCTAATATATACTATGATGTTATTATAAAAATTTTACAACAATATCCATTATTCTATCCATCCTATAAATGAAAATGTCCCCATACGTGCATACGTACGAATTACCGTGTCCATGCCGTGGTGTAGTTTGTTATTCAAACAATTTATTATTTGGATGGGTATAAAAAAGAGTATAAATGATTTAAATAACAAATATAACATGTTAATGATTCTTTATATATTATATACCATCCAATTACATACGATATCGCCATAAATATAATGAAATTGTTGCTCGTGCGTACGTATGGATTACAGTCTCCACAACGCGATGAGATTCATTTCCACTTTCACCATTCAATGATGATTATAAAAAATATAAAATTAATAATAATGTAATATATGAAATAATAATTCTACTATAAATATAAATATATATATTTATATACTTTCATATATCTATTTTACTTAGTTCTATTCAATACGATATGAAAACGGAAACCACATTTATGCGTACGTACGGCCTACCATCTCCATAAACAGTATTTTCCATTTCATATATATGTCTGTTATACATATTTATATTCTAAATATATATGATCATTTATATTCTGGAACTATTTAAATCATGATCTAAGTGACACAATCATGATTAAGAAGTTAAAACACGTACGATAAAGAAAGCGATTATTACCCGACTTGTTAATTTAACATGGAAAATATTATTAAATGGATAATATAATGTCCTAAATGAATCATGTATTATATCCTGAATATTAATATGGTTATGGAATAATTTTATAAAATACTATGGTTTTTATACATTAGGTTAAATGTACCCTAAAATAAAGGAAAGTACAAGGTAAGGGGTTTTCATCTCACTCCTTATTACCGTGAGATTCAAGCTATATTACCACTATTTCCTTCTGTGTGGTGTATATCCTGCCCATAATTATATTCTTTGTGTAATAATAATTAATTTATGTGTATTAACATCTTCATTTTATGATATTTATTTCATGGGGTGTATGTTTCGTAAGTTACTTAATTGGTAAGGGTTAATTTCACAATCTCTTTATTATCCGTGGTTGTTTTGTCCGTGAGTATTTACTAGGACCACTTTATCATCCACATATGTGTTTCTTAAAAATTTATTTCAAAACATTTTTACTATTTAATAGAAAATGGTTTAAATTCATTTATACCCTTATTTGACCTTATATTTTTTTGAAATAAATCTTTTCATCATTTTCCAAACATGGTTTTTTTTGACCTTTTTGACAAAATTAATGTACAAATGTTTTTTTAGACATATACAGCGGGTGCGGAAATTTTCTTCCATTATATCATCATCGAAGATTCCCTAACAATCTTATATTATCATTTCCAAAATAAATGTTTTTTTTGTAATTATATAACTTATAAATAATTTCAAAATATACAGAGATATTTCTCTAAAAAAAGAGTTTGGTTTCATCTGTGTCGACATCTTATGATGGATTTTAACCTTATTTGAAGTTTATTTATTATAATACAAAACATCCACATTGTGTTGATGGTTTTGTGATATGTTTGAATGTGTTTGTGTTATTTTTACACAATTCATGGTTTATAGATAAAGTATTGACATTTAGAATGATAGTTTTAATACGAATGTTTCTATTATGTTTAAACCCTTTCATATGAGAAATGAATTGGAATAGTATGTTCCGGGTTGGGGACTAGTAAATGTAAGCCCTCTGGGTTGGGGTTCGGTTACAGAAGACCCTTAGGGTTGGATTCCTGTTATAGAGGCTCTCCGGGTTAGAGTCTGGTTACAGAGGCTCTCCGTGATGGAGTCTAGTTACAAAGGCTCTCCGGCTTGGGGTCCAGTAATAGTTAGCCCCTAGGTCTTGGCACGAGTCCTTGACAGTGAAATTAAAGTCTATAATTATGAATTATGTCATTATGAAAGAGGTTATTGATATCACGTGTGATTATTCAACTATTATAATATCCATGTGAATAAGTAAATGGAATTATTTTATTTTATCTTTTCCATATTATTTTGATGATAAGTTTAAAAGGCATTTATTTTAGTCTTATACATTGCCTTAAATGTTTATGCTTATTTAAGAATGTTTCTTCTATATTATTATCCTTACAGAGCATCTTATCTCACCAATTTCTATGTTTTAATTTTCCTAGGATTCCAGGAAGTGTATTATGATTTATAAAAAGGGTTATTCTAGGGGATTAATGGCGTTATCAAAGGATCATTTATGTTGTGTTTTATTTTATAATGTGTAATGTAATGTTCATGTATGTAATCAATTTTTCAAGACATCTAAACTCATCTGTATTTTGGGACATGATTCCTTGTAATCATGCCAATGTATTAAAATAATGCACCGACTTTGGGTAACTGGGGTCAGGGCATTATATCTCCGCAGATCACTAACCCTCAACACATAGGTCATTTTTTTTGAAACTTCAACCAACATCACTCTAAGTCCTTATCTTCTTCCTATAACCAATGACTAAGGTATGGTGATCGCATTATTCATCCCCCCAATTCCCTCTTCAAACCCCAAACCTATTTCAATATGGTCAAGGTGTTGGTAACTTCCAACAACCTTATCATTTTGTTCTTCAACAAAAAAGGAAAAATCCTCCCCCTGGATTCCACTATCCTAGTGATCCTTCCCAATTCCAAAACCAATACAATCACTTTCCCAAGAACCAAAATCAATATAATCCCAATCTGGGACAAGCTTCTTCTTCCATGAAACTATGGTAAAGTGCAGTGGAATATCTTGCCTCATTCACCTGTTCTTGCCTCAAAAACATTGAAACACAAATTGGTGAACTTGCATCCCACCTGAACCAGCAACCACAATCAAATTCTTCCTAACTCCTAGCTCAACCATTACCCAAACCCAAGGGTAATGTAACTTAAATTTTACTTAGATCAGGAAAAAAAATTCTATGACTTAAGATATGTCCTCCAACCCCCCTTTAAATGTTGACCTAATCAATGAAAATAAAAAGAAACTTGAAAAAAATCTGAATTCATTCCCTCACCTCCTTCCATTCCACTTAGGAACCCAATTCCTTTTCTTCAAGCCATTTCTATGCCATAGAAGTACTTTGAAACCGATCCTGAAATTATTGAATAGTTCAAATGGGTTGATGTCAACATTCCCCTCTTACATGAAATTAAACAAAATCCTAACTATTCCATGTTTCTCAAGGATTTGTGTACCCATAAGAGGCAACTTAGGTCCTTTGAAATTGTTTCCACCCAGTAGTCTATTCCCATAAAGTACAAAGATATTGGGGGTTTTACGGTTCCAAGCCAAATTGGATGTTCTAACATCGATGACACACTCATAGACCTAGGATCCTCAATTAATTTCTTGGAAAAATCCATCTTATCCAACCATGGTCTAGGTCCATTGCACCCAATGAGTGTTGTAATTCAGTTATCCAATTGATGCACAACCAGTCTTGAGGGAATAATTGATGGTGTCATTATTCGTGTGAATGATCTTATCTTCACTGCTGATTTCTATGTTATTGACATGGAAGGTGAGATGAACTCTTCTCGATCTCCGTTAATTCTAGGAAGACCATTCCTAATGACCAAGTGAACCCAAATTGATTTCCATTTAGGCATCTTATCCATAGAATTTTGGGACCAACTAGTCAAGTTCAACATTTTACAAGTCATGAGATACCCATCAGAGAATGAATCTACATTTTCTATCCATTATTCTAAAACTCTCTATGGTAGTGTATTGAATACCAATCCATCATGTCCATCTTTATCTACCGACAGAGGGGGTTTTTAATTTTTTATCCTCATTAACCAAGTCGTAAATAGAGAATTAATGTTTGACATTACCAATGCAAACTCCATTGAACTAAAGGATCATGAAAACTAATTGGAATCCCATATAACCTCTGACATCCACTTCTCCTACTTGGATGATAATGATGAAGATGAACTAGAATGCTCATTTTTTTATTCGGATCATTTTATCCAATATTCATCATTTCCTATCCGTAATTCTAAAAATCTTGTTATATGTGAGGTTAACCCTAAAAAATGTGTTTATATTGTCCCAATGAGAGTGAAGGTTTTGTGATTTGTTCCCTAATTAATAAAGTGATCACTAGTGAGGTTGAAATTGAATATTCTTTTTTGAACATCATTGAAATAAAGGATATTGAAAATTTTATTCATTCTTATGACTCCAATGATCCTCATTACTCTACATATTTGTGTGATGAAATAAATTAGTCAAAAAAATTGAGATCTTATACTCTGCTCTCATTTTATCTGAACCATAAATAAATGAACCCTAGGAATTGAGAAATATTCCTAAATTTCCAAGCATGGAAAACCATCACTTGGTGGATAAAATAATTCCTCATGTTGAATACCGAAGGGAGGACAGTCATATGCTCCTTCCACCCCCGTTGAATTGCAAGCGAAACAAAAAGGAAGGGGGGAAATTATCCAATGAATCATCATGCCTCCCACAGGATACATTTTTACAAAAGAAAACTAGAGTTGAGAAAATACGATGGCCACCGTCAGACCATGGGTAGTCCACTAAAACTGTCCAGCTATTGACAAATAAATGCAGCACTTCGTGGGTGGTAACCCATGTTTTCTTTTACATCTATGAAATATTAATTTCATTTTAGTTTTTCATCATATGAATAATGATTATTATTTTTCATTTAACATCCCACAATCCTGTAAGCACATCGACTTCCTTTAGATCCCCAACTTCTACAGTTGACCCATCACTGGATGGAGATGGCAACCCACCAAATCCAAACTCGGGGGCACAGCTTTCCCTTTAACTCCTCTTCTCTCTCTCTCTGACACACACACTCTCTCTTCTTCCTCCCTCCTCATTTTTTTACCACTTTACTCCTCACAAGTTTTTTCATTTACTCTTCAACTTTTCTATGGGTGTGACTTTATAAAAAACAAAAATAACCTAAAAAACTAAAAACTAAAAAATAATAATAATAATATGAAAAATAAAGAGTCATGCTTACTCAACTTCCAATTGTAAAATTGTATCCAACCATTTTGTGGTGTCAAAAGATATGGTTTCTTCCCAAAAATTTTGTGGTATCCTCATAAATTTGGATAAAGAATATTGTGTCAAAACCAAAAAATTTTGAATAGTAAATTTTAGATTTTTAAAATGATTTTCCCAAACCGTGATGATCAAAATTAGCTTTCATGACAAGGCCACCTATGGCCATCTTTTCAAAAAGAGATTTTTGTTTTCACCCCCATTTGAAAATCTCAAGTTTGTGGACCTTTGAGCTGAATTTCTAACATTACTGTGCACTAATATGATAGAGGCCTTTTTTGAACCACATTAGAATTTTAATAGCCAAATATCCTCCCATTAACCATACATTAATCTGACTTTTGAAATCACCTTCAAGCCTATGAAAACCTTTTCTTTGATATCCACATTACAAGCAAAATACATTATCCCACCCAATATCAACCTGGATTTTCACTTCATAATTTTTTGAAATTTAAATGTGGGTGGAATGGATTTAATTTTGGGTACCATTTGTTGATTTCATCATGTTTTCATATACATGATGGAAAGAATCCATTTTATTATGGGGGAGAGTTTTTACTTCATTGGGGTTTGGGAATGTATATATTCTTATGACCTATTGTTCAAATTTTAACGACAAGTGTTCAAAAAAAATAAAAAAATTAAAAAAAATAAATAAAAGAATTTGGGTTGTGTCTTGGGTAGGTCAAAAATCACTATTTCTCAGCCTCTGATCTTGTAATAACTATTACAATTAGTGTCGTGAGGAGATCAATCATGGGTTGGGATATGAGTGTGAGATCTATTTCATGTTAATTTTTAAAAAAAATAGAAAAAAACTTTCATTATATTACTATGTCATAGGGAGAAGTTTTGTGTTTTGTAAATATTACATATTATCATTCCCTTCATATTTCCTTCTACTTTTGTGTCTTATTTCACATTTTCATTCCCTCATAAATTTGTGTTTCCATTTCCTTTTAGGTATAATTTCATAAAAAAATGTGTGCATTGCTTTTTCCATGTTGGGTTTTTAACCCCTATCCTTCGCCCTATTGGACATTATATTTCCACCGTCCCATATGCACTGAAAAAACCCTTCAAAAGGCCTCTTGATTCTTGTGAAAATTGGATTGGGAGTGGAATCTGATAGCTCTTTCCAACTATAATATTTGCACTTTTTTTTGGTGAATGAGTGAATCTCCATAACTTAATTTTATCATCATGAGAGGAGTAAGTTTTGTGTTCCACCGGTTTCCATTTCTAAATTTGAGCATGAAAAAAATGAATTGTTCTTTTGAACATTGTTTTTGATAACATCTTTTGTGGTAATTCAATATGGGTGAGTGATATTGTCTAAACCTCCCTGATTGGGGAATTTTTTTTAAATATTTGATGGTGAGTCAAAATTATTTTTGTCATGTTTTTATATTTGTTTCACATGAGGACATGAACCGGACTAAGTTTGGGAGAGTTGATGTAATTAATATTTTCATGACTTATTATATACTCTATTTAATGATTTTATATGAAATGTGAATAATTTGTGTGAAATATTAATGTTTTAATACTAATTATAATTTCTGAGTATTTTTAAAAGTAGTCCATTTGTGTCAGTATACTATTTTTTATAACTCCCACCCTACAGATTCATATTGTGTGGTTCTTATTTTTTAGGATTCCTTATTCCATTTCCAACATATTATTTGAAGGAATCATTAGCCTATTCTTCCATTTAAATGGCCATATAGACCACACAAGAAGGCCTATAGAATCTATGAAGAAACTAGACCAGCCATGAATATTTAATTTCTGGGCTCAATCCGAATGTACAAATTCCTTTATTCTTCTCCAAAGTTCGGGGGACAATATACAGAGTCTTGGATAAAAATTTCAAGGCCCAATTCCAAAGCAAAGAGGCCCAAATTATTCATTTAAACTCATCCCACCATTCTGGTCGGGAATTGAAATCAGTACAGTATTTATAACATATCTCATGATTTATTAGGATAATATTTTTTAGTGTGAAAGAGGAGATATATAAGGATGACCTTTTTTAAGAAATCATTCGGATTTTATGGACTATTACTATTACACTATCCATTCACATTTTGGCTATCAAAAAATGCATGGATAGAAATGGACAGTTTAACATTGTTTATTTAAATTGTCATAACGTTGGATCCATATGTCCTAATACCTGTAAAATTTGAGATTCGTCATTAAACATTATTATCTACTACATTGAAGAAGGAGATAACTGTAGATTCAAATTTCTGTATTTCTAAACTGTTGAGCTAAGTGGAGGGACAGATTGGGAATTCAAACAGTCCACTTACTTGGGCTATAAATACATCCCCCTCATCTAGTTCAATGTAGTTATAATTTCAGAAGAGAGGATAACATATTGGAATGAACAATGACCTTAAAAATTATTGGTAGGACTTTCCATAGTCATTTTTTCAATTGTAAGGCCTTTCCTTCTCTCTTTGTTTTCATTTAATTTGGTGTTTTTCTTTGTCGTAATCTTGTAAGTCTCTGTTTTTGTAATTCTGTTTTAATGCATGTTTCTTTTTCAATATCTTTTTTCTCATCCACCTTTTGTAGTATAATACGAATGTTATAAAAATAGTTTAAATCAAGATAAAACCCCTTCCCTTATTTAGTTTCGTCATTCATTCGAAAGTCTATTTTTAATTTTAATTATCGTTTTTGTGAGTGTTCGACACACCACTCTTTTTTCTTATCTGGTTCTTTTTCTTCTATTATTAATTTATCATCATAATAATTATAACCATATTATTAATAATTTCAGTGGATGAATGAATCTACCATTGGGGTGAGTTATATTTTGGGGATGTTAAGTGTTTGAGAGCATTAGATCTATGGATGTGTATGTTAAACCTAGAATGTCATGTATTAATGATATAATTTGTTTAATGTGTGGTTTCCATGTATTATTGGAATCATAAATACACTACCATAAATAATCTCTAATTGAGATTAGAAACCTATGTTATGTTAAGGCTTGGATTAAAGTCATAACACTTAGGAATTCCAATCAACGTTATCTTGGGAAGTCAGTGTTAATTTAAATGCAATATAAAGCAAAGCTCAAGGATATCATAAGCTTAACTCCCTAATAATGAACTCA
Source organism: Viscum album (assembly GCA_963277665.1). Lineage (NCBI taxonomy): Eukaryota > Viridiplantae > Streptophyta > Magnoliopsida > Santalales > Viscaceae > Viscum > Viscum album. The sequence continues at coordinate 1,624,030,616 of OY728129.1, forward strand.
CCCCAATATTTATCAATTTATTAAATCAATATTAATCAATAAATCATTTTATAAGCTCTACAATGAAACCCCCCAATCAGAATACAGTTATCTAAAAACAATCGGCTATTAAAGAGTATCATCGCCATGGATTCGACCCGAGTGCTACTATACAAATTAGCAGAGCACCAGAACCTTGATCGGTCGATAGGAAAGAATCGGCCATGGCTTCAAATTCTCTATTATTTTATAATAATATGCCTGTTGATCCAAATAAGATATGATTTATTCTCCAAGCATAAGATGACAACAATCCTCTCTACATGACTAAAAACTATATCATGCCCTATCATTTTATAATAGGATTCCTCATCCTCCATCCAAGATATTCTTTATTAATAAAGAATAAGATTCCATTAGTCCAATTTATATTACTATAAAATGTACTGCACTCTATGTGCCAAACATAGGATTCCTTTTACTCTAAAAAAGAGATACCTTATGCACCATGCATAAGATGCCAATAATCCTCCCTACATGACTTTTAAAATATAATATGTCCTATAAAATCTACAATAGTATGCCTATTTTCCCAAATAAGATATAGCTTACGTGAAAATCATAAGATACCTCATTCCATGATTACAGTGGCATAATTTCAAGAGTTTTGTAATCTGTTCAAACATTATATCACTACACATCATTCTTTCTCTATCACTAATTCATTTATTCATCATATTTCATATCTAATGGGACCCCCTGATGACCTAGTCCCCTGCTACATCGGCTCACCCACTATTTTGGGCCAGTATTATGGAAGACATTGGATGACCCCCCGAGTCGAGTCCTTAGTCTCGAACACGGTCATCAGTCGACCCTCATTTGTTTTTCCCCATTTTAGGCTAACGTGATATGGATGTTGTGTTTTGAACATGGCCAATAGTTATACTACATCATCATGCTACACTCACTTTTTCCAAATATTGGGCATGTGATTCAAAATTTTTATCTCCATTCATTTAGACCGATTCCAACACCATTAGCATTATCCCGCTTGTGCACTAGCACATAGGTGTATGTCCCAATTTTTTTCTTTAACCCAATAGTGAGTTGGGATTCCCTCTTCACATGATATGTGGAAGACATTAAATGAAATTTCCATTCATAATCCCCATTCACCATTACATATTTCTAGAGAAACCTGGGTAGCAACCACTCATAAACCCCATTCACCATTTCCACTCCATAGAGACACCCCTAAAACTACTGCCTGTAATCTCTATCCACCATTGCCGCAACTTAGCATCACCTGAGCTACTTCTATGAATAAGTCCAATTCAACAACATTCATGGCTGCACCTTTTCACCACGATCATCATGTCAATTATTTACTCTTATTTCTCACACTAAGAATGACTCACTACAGCTTAGAGTAAGCATAGACCGTGACTCCCTCTATGGGAAGCCCTAGCGTGACTCCCAATCCTCCATCCAAACTACGTGGACTTTTATCCTTGTCTTTTACAATCATGGTATGTTGGAAGCCGCCTTGAGGTTAAAGACCAAACCCTACTTGTCCCAAACCCTTCATGTGTATTCAACATCGTCCTGCATGATCTAAAACTATATCCCACATCCCAAACTCCTTGGACGTTGATACATTCCTCCAAGGCAAGTTATATAGGAAGGATCACTGAGGTTCAAGCCCAAAACCAATTGGTCCTAAACACTTCACGTCAGTTCACCCTCATCTCACAAGGCATTAAAGTATACCAATTAAAACTATGTGTAATTGGATCCTTGTCTCCTAGACAGGGTAATTAGGAAGCCTTCCATAGGTCCAATCCCAATCGATGATATGCTATTGTGAACCTCAACTACCCATAAGCCTTTATAACCCCAAATAAAAGTATTCCGTTTGAACCCCAACCAATGGAAAGTCATTGGAACCTAAACCAGTAGTAATCCGTTTTAGTATTCAATAAAAGAAAAGCAGTTGTAGTCACATTTTTTGGGATCCACATCTTTGGTCCACCCCCAAACATCAGACAAACATGGGCCTCTAACCATGTGTATTCCCTAACATGTCGTCGAGATAAAGTCCTCTACGCGCACCCCAATTCCATGCCCCATCCTGAACTACATGGACATTGATTACCTACCATGGGGATATGTAGGAAGCCTCCCTATGGTTATTTCCATCACCCATGTCCCATCGTGGTCTCTCCCGTGATCCTATATGTTTTGGGAAGGTCATTCCTCACCCCGAATGTTCTAATTCCTCCTATTCATGTCCATGCATCTATTCTCATGGGACACCTCCTCAAGTTTCACAATGCCCCATCGAACTACGTCGACATTGATTCCCTACCACAGGGATATGTAAGAAGTCTTTTCGAGTTTCATGCCCAACATCACCATCTTCCGCACGTTAGTTCCATCTCATTCTCAGTCCACTTATCTCAACCCTCCATATCCATCCTGATTCTTACCTAGGCTGCCACATCCCTATGTGATCATGTATCCCACTTTCTCACTTCTCCTAGTAGTAATCAGGAAACTAAACATTCATAAGACCCACGTAATCCCAAACCATCCACAAAAGAGTGTCCCTCTTTTGATGGGACACTATCCATGCTTATGCCCCAACATGTCTCCTTGTCATTGTTTTTTCTATACACCTCAATTCACCACTGCTTCAAAATATGTGAGTTTTGAACCATGTCATTTAGACTGGGAACATAGGAAACCTCCATGAGGTTCATTCGCAGCCAGCGGTAATCATTGGCTTCCCCCCCTTTTGGGGTGCACTCTCTCTGATCCGCCCTCAGTGGTGTCCATGTCATCTGTCAAGGTGTGAAATCTTCCCTTTATAAGACACACTAACCTGGGCCCGCGCTCATTGGGCATTCTGACTGATCCATCCAGTGTTCCCATTCTAGGGAGCACCCTTTCTAATCTGCCCTCATTGGTTTCTAGATCGTCCATCACAATGTGATATCTTCCCTCTATGGGACACACTACCTAATATATGTCATCATTGGGATTTCTGATCCATCCCTCTGGTAAACCTTCTAGGTTCAACCTCCTAGGGACGTACCAATATAATCTTTCTCTATATGATGTTCTGATCGTTCACATTTCATCTCCATAAGATGTTAAACACATGGCCTACCTCGGTTTAACCATGAGATGCCTGAGGAAAACCTCCCAAGACAATCTATTGGCATAACCATCTCTGAATGATGTTAATCACATGGAATAACATGTGTTAAACATGGTAATCTGAGGAAAAACTCAGAGATGTGGATCTAGCATTAGATACCCCATGAAAAATGTGGGATGACTCGGGTTTTATGTTCTTGAGATACCGTCTTATGAGGAATAATATAGGTCCCACAATGTCCACACATCAAGATATTCCCTAACATGACTGATGTTGTCATCTACTCTGGCATAAGTTTGTTACCCTATCACTTCCCCTTCGAATTTCCATATAGATGCAGCATAATTAACTGAAATCCACAAAGATATGGAATGAGGAATAAGGTTCACATACAACATCTTAATATTTAAGGGAGACGCAGAGTAGGTAATGAGTTATGAGTAGGAATCCACCGAAAGGGAGATCGACATCCCATCATCCCGTTTCAATTAAAGAGAAAACGTCTCTGAATAAGTGATGGATGATGCTCATCTTTATAAAGTGGGAATGGGGGAATGAAATACTACGTCCTCCAAAAGAACATATGTGTGCCTCAGCAAAAGAATCAGAAATAGTGTTCTTCGTTGATTCATCAAACTAAATCCCTAGAACAGGTATGCTATCATTGTAGACTATGGGTATTTGTATCATGTATATTTGGATGTGTTTCTCTTACTACATGTTCAGTAAACATATACTTTGTAGAGATGACTATACTGTTACTTCATGTATTTCTTTGTTGTTTTTAGGGTCCCCTACTGAGTATTGTTATACTCACCCCTGCACGGGCTTTCCTCACACGTTTCGTGACTTGTGAAGACGGGTGGCCTTTTGATGGATTCCTAAGCAGACTTGGACCAGATTTTTTTTGAGTTCCTTGCTGGCTGAGGTGTTCCAATGGCTATGAGAAGAAATCCCAATAATACTTTTTTATTATAGGGTGTACTTTTTAGATTGTAGAATCATTTTTTAGAGGGATTTTATTTGGACCTAGTGTATGATATTTTACTCTGCTGGTTGGGTTTAGTTGTATTCATGCATTTTTTTCCTAAGGGGTTTTTTACATTTCATTATTTTTGTGCTTATAGATGTGTGAACATGTATAGGTACAAAAGGTAATGCCTCTCATGTTAGTAATATGATTACTTGGTGCTTGTCACCAGACCCTAGCCAATGGGTGGCAGACTTGGGGTGTCATGGCGTGTGCCCCAATGTGATTGGTTGTGATCGGGTATTCATTCAAGTGGATTCACTGGAGAATTATCAGTCCTTTAATGGGATAGAAATGGAGCTGACTGTGATTTTTTTAAAAATTCAATAATTATAAAATATCATTGCAGAATAGTAGATGTGTTTTCCATGATTTTTCTACTGTCAAAGTGTGGAGTTAGATGCTAAATGAAAGAATGAGAAATTTTATCCCTCTTAATAGTAATATTAGATCCTACTACTATCACTATTGAATATCAAGCAATGAGAAAATTGTGAAATGGCTAAAAATTTAGACAATTTAATACAAAAAAATCTTTTAATAGACATATCGATCCATCCAACAAAGAAAAAGGAGAAATGAATGACATTTATATAGAGGTATCCTACATATATAAATAAAATTAATTCTATCAAAAAAGGAGGATCAAAGGATCAATGTTTGGGATAACAACCAATGTTTCTTCTTGGTCTATTTTTCGCCTCCTATTTTTTCATTGATTTTATAATACCATAAAACCCTTCTACGTCTATTGTTTATTCTATTAATGTTTTTTAGAAACCTTTTGTAGTTGTTTGAAGGGGAGGTTACTCAAATTTATATCTCTTCATTATAGTTCAATTTAATTAAATATATTGGTCTATTCCTTATTTTTTTATGTGGGTAACAATTCAAAATTCCAGAATAATTTTATGAATATGATTGTACTAGTAGTTAATTATTGATTTTTATTATTTCCTTTATTAATGAAATATTTTTTACCACTTCTTGAATTTTTATTATAGTAATTTGTTGATCCATAGACTATACAGAAGGGTTTAATTAATATTATACATGTGAGGAGGTATCAGTGGTCAGATTTTGATTCATTGGAATTTAAATAATATAATTATAATTTCTCTAAAAAATAATAATTATTTTTATTTATTTCACACATTGGAAGGATAATTATGTGATCAAAAAAATTGGTAGGGTATTAATCATTTTCATAAAACATGGTAAATTCAAAAAAAAGGGAACAGTGTTATATATGATTTAATTTATTTCGATTATTAAAATGTTAGATAAAGATAAAAGAGATTATAATATCATTACAAATTTGGAAACCAAAATAAAAACACAATTAATTTTTTCTTATCGTTTAAATATCAAATCACCCATTTATCTGATTTATAGTCCTTGTAGTTTTATTATTTACATATTCACCAACAAAAATCAATTTAATCATTGATACATGGAGAAAAATTTATTTTAATACTAATAAAACTTTTCATACTGAAATTAAAATAAAATTTTCCACCCTACCTAACAGTCGAGTGTCAAAATTGGGTGTTTTATCTTGGGAGCACGGTGTTAATATAACTATACAATTGCATTACTTAAGACTCTAATGAATAATTAATTTCTTTTGATCTTGAGAAAGAGAGGAACATTCTAACTAATCTTATGAATTTCAATATATAAAAAAATTAAATAAATTAAAATATAAGACTTTTGAGATAGTTAGAGTCTTCACTCCAAGCCACCATTCATAGAATTAAATATACAAAACTATAAGAGCCTTATATGACCCAAATTTTTTATTCCATTTAAAACGGTTAACCATAAATGTGAAAAAATGTCTTTGGACTATGTTTCATTATGATTCCCATATTTTCCAATTTTTATATCCTTATCTGTTATGATACCTACCAGAACATACAATATTTTGGCTTCGTATTCTTAAGTTTTAAGCTGAGTGGTGTAGCTGGAAGACAACACAAGTAAGGCGAATTCCCATTTTCACTTGTGGTACATTCCATGGTGTGGTTGTAAACCTTATATTCCTTAAATATCTATCAATGGGCTTGTCTCTGAATATGTTTCGATAAATATTGTATCCATCCTCTAGGAAAATAGAAATAATGAAGGAGACCTATGTCATTCATAAAGAAACTAGTTAAACCCATTATGAATATTGTGAAATATTCAAAAAATTATTTTCAATATATCCATATCATGGTATGGGAGATCATCAATTAAAATTATCGTCTACAATGTAATTCTCAAAAATGAAACAAACCACTTGGATTCTTCATCCATAGGATCACTAATTGATAAATTTCAAATAATTGATAAGAGTTTAGTTGAGAGGATATAACATTATTCACAATGATTTTGAACCAGAGGGTTAAATAGAATAGGTTCCTATGTGGTAAAAACATATAATTCATCACCTATAATTGAATAAAATATTAAAGAATTAACAATACTTATAGGAAATATGGGTATGAATCAATTTAATGAAAAATATTTCCCATATTAATTATGTGGTTTGTGTTTATCACACCATAATCTTAATGATCAATATGATAAGATAAATGGAATAAAAATTTATATAGCTGTATCCCAAAATGTATATAATTATGAAATAACTGATGATGGGAAGGGTAATCCAAACATATACTTGTTTGTCAACCAAACCCAGATATACCTCTCTTTTATACCCATTTCCAGTAGAAATTCCATAATCAAACTCCTTTCTAAAAATTATACATTTTGTAATGTCATCAATAGGAATTTAAACTAATTCCTTTTAATCAAAAATCATAAAGACATACCTCATCTAGCGAACAACTAGTTGAGTGATGTGAAGAACAGATATTGATGGGTTGAGAAATATAGTGACATTTTTTTTCAAATAAATTCTAAAATCTCATGGACATAGAGATAAAAATCCCATGAAAATGTCCTCTATAGATAATCCATAACCAAATTAAATGTTCGAGTATGATTATAACTATAAGTGGTATGTATATTCATTCACCAAATCTTATAGAAGATAACGTTGAACAAGTTAATGGTGAGTCTAGAAATTCTCGACATATTCTAGAAGAGAATACCATTCTACCAATTGAATATAAAAAGAAGGAATAAGAACCCCAAAGTTGATTTAGAAATGAATGAATTGAAACCCTTCTATAATGGAAATAATGGTTTAATATTTCCATCATATTCCCATTACATTCTAGGTTTACCTAATACAACAATATTGATGATGAGAAACACATAAAAATGAGAGTGATAGTCCAAATGTTTAAAATTAACATACCTCTCTTGGATACGTTTGAAAAAATACAAAATATTGAAAATTTGTCAAGGTTATTTTTACAAAATGAATTATCTTGGATGATAATTAAATAATCAAACTAGGGATTCATGTCTTATCCATGATCAAAAAATCACTAGCTAAAATATTTCTTGATCCAGGGATATTTTTCAATTACACAAACTATTTCTTCTTTTAAATTCTCAAATTTGTACTGTGATCATGGTGCTTCCATTAGATTAATGTCTAATATTGTCATTGCATTGTTAAAAAAACATTAAGCAAATCCCACAGGAATGGTTTTGCATCTTGAACATATATCAAATTTGTTTTGAACTGGAGTGTAGGATGATTTGATTATGGAATTTTAATGACTTGTTTTCCCATTATCCTATTACATGCCCACCATGGAGGAAGATAGATCACCAGCACATTCACCCATCATTTTTAGTTGTCCATATCTAAATATATATATGATAATTATTAATATCCACAAAATAACCATTGATACAGATCATGGGGATAAGAATAATTACATTAATGTTCTTCACTCCATGATAAATATATCAAGAAGAAAATCCATCTTTGTGATCACTCAGGAAGAAGGTGTTGATTCAATTTAAGACTCGTGTAATCTTAGTGAATTTTTGGTGTTAGGAAAAAACATTTATACTAAAATCACCAAGGAAAATGTGAGTATAGAAAAATCTAGAAACTCTATTTTGAAAATCCAAAAATACATTACAACTAAATTCATTGATAATTTACAACCAGAAATTGATATGATACCCTTTACTGTGGAATTTCATACATTCGAAGTATGTAGTATTAATTCTATATCATCTATTTAGAACCCCTAAAACCAGGAATTAAATCACCTATAATGTTATTAAAATATGTGCATATTATGGAAGGAGAAAAATTTATAATGATCAAGTCTAGAAACCAATATAGAGATCAGTAGAAAACATTAATTTATCTTTTTAAGAAAAAAATCCAAGCAATATGGTGGATTTTATGTGATAAACATGGAATTATCCCCATGGTCTGTTCCCATAGCATATTTATAGAGTGAGGGTTTTAACCTAATCATAATCCCCAATGAATAATTAATCCCACAATTATACTAATATTAAAAAAATAAGTGTCTAGAAATTTATATAATAAAACTAATTTATGATTCTTAAAGGGTCAGGCCCATCTATGTGGATCCCACAAAAACAGTTTTTCAAATTTTAACAAATGAAAATAATGAACTAATCCTGATGATATTTTTGAATTGTTATAGAGTATTCATAGACTATATAAATATGATTAAAATTAGTAGAAAATCCAACTTTCTCATCCCATTAACTGACTAAATTTTAGAATGGATAGTAGGCTAGAAAAGTTATTGATACTGGATGGATTTTCTTGTTAATATTAGGTGCCAATTTCCCGTGATGACAAAGAGGAGACAAATTCACCAACCATTTTGGGACCCTCCCATAAAAGATAGTGAATTTAGAATATTTAAATATCACTTGTACATTTGAGTGGTGTATTGTAATAATTTTCTCACTACACACTGGGAAATACCTTGAGGTACTTTTGGATTACATAATTTTTTTGGAAAACTTTTAAAAATTTCATAGTGGATATGGAGATACTTATTAAAACATGCATTTACAAAAAAATGTTCTAAACATTTATATGATTAACGTTATGGTTGAATAAGGAATAATTCTAGGTTATACCATTTCACAACAAAACATTGAGTTAGATAATTCTAATGTTAAGTGATAATTACATATTAATTTCCCTCTTGTTTAAATCATAATGGATTATTCATGGGACATGTGGGATTATAAAGAAAATTCATCTATAATATTAGTAATATTAATCATCATATATCAATAATTACTTTAAATTAAAATTAAATTGAAAAAATACATATTATATGAATTTATTTGATGAGCTAAAGTAGGAACTAATCATCCCAATAATTATGTGAAACCGAAAATGGAAGAACCCATTTGAAAAATAATTTTATTGATAAAATATCAATCTGAGCTCTCCTTCCCAAAAAAAAATTAATGGAATCACAAAACTCCTATCATATTTTTCAATGAACTTCAGTTCTAAAAATAGAAATTACAAAACTGCAGAAAATGAATTCTTTATTATTGTATTTGAATTAGATAAATTTAGATCTTATATAAAGTGAACTAATGTGGTTTTATTTTCTAATCATGAAAAAATTAAATAATTGATGAATAATTTTTATTCCAATATGTTGTTTTAAATTTATATACTACTCCACAATGATTTCAAGTTATATATTAAACTTAATAAGGGAGAAAAACACTATGAGGTAGATCCCCAATGTTGTGTTCCAAACCCTCTTAAAATTAAAATTCTATTACTGATCCCACCCAATGATCAAATACCCCAAGAGAAACTATAAACCATTGAAGGTGAATTAGAATAGTATATTTACATAGTAATTTTTTTGAAATATCTTAGTTACCAACTAAGATTAAATTTCAATAAAAAAGAATCTTAAAGATGAATTTGGATTTTACATTTTGGATGTTCCATTTCTATGCAAACTCTATAATGATCAATCCATAAGGTTATTCTTACTATAAATTTAACAACTATATTTATTTTAATATATTCATACAATTTTTTTAGGACACATTAGACCATAAATGATGTCTAGAAAAGTCATGTAATATTGAATTTATTTGATTAACTAATTTATCGAAGCTCAGGACTACTGTAAAAAATGTGAGAAGTTTCAATATTCATGAAATATTTCAAAAATACTCTATATTACCCTAAAACATATCATTTTATATAAAATATTTTTTTTATATGTACTGATTTTTTTTGTGTCAATTCCCATGTATTTTAGAAATTCATACATTTTACATTCGGTCCATTATGTCTCTAAATGAAAATAATAAATGTCCACCAAGACCAATGATGTCAAAGTATAATGTTATGTTTTGGTAATGAAATCATTTTTAGTGGAATTTTATATAAAAAGTGACTTATAGACTTATGTTTTGAAATGTAATTAGTGCATGACAAGAAATAAACATCCTACCATCCTTTAATCAATGTCCCAGATGTAGTGTCTAGTTGTAAGATTAATGGTTTCTAAATGAAAATTAGTAAACCAAATAAAAAATATTAGATCATATTAAATTAAGACCCCATATTGGTATAAACTTTATCCTATAATACAAATATAGTTATGATGCCCAAAAATTAGATTTATAAGATATTTTTAATCCCCCTATGGATATGGAGCACCATGTGTGTTAGGAATTCAAAAAGATAAATTTGGACTTGGTTAGTGTCAGGAAAGACTGAAAACCATAGTTTAAAGACATGTATGAAATTAAAATATAGGATTTTGATAACTCCATAATTGAAAACGTGGTAACCAAATTGGCACATGAAAAATAGATTCACTAAAGGATCATTTAACCAGGAGATCACAATCTACTCTATAAATCCACATTGAATTTAATGATGGGAAAGCTACATTCCACGTAGGAAATATATTTTTTTGTTTGTAATTTATAAAAATATGGTTCCATTTAGAGTATGAATGATAATGAGGAAATTATATTCACTATAAATGCAGGAAGGATAATAAAATTCAATCAGAATCTACCTCAAGAACCAGTGGAGGAGCTTAAACTCCTCCATCACATCTACTGATTTCTTCCCATGAAGATTGGTGGATCCAAACTAAATTAACCAATTTTCGTTCCGGGATGAAATATTTTTCATTGAAATCATGTGATTTATGATATTATAATTAATTCTACTTTTCATTCATCTATATTAGGTTCAATATAATGGTTTTTCCACTTTTATGTGTTTTTTATTGGACCACCATAAAAAAAGTCAACAAAAATCACCAAACAATGATAAAGAGGTGGTGAAAAAGTTACATGTAAAGATGAAATATATTATTCTATATTTATGTTTAACACTCCCAATATTTTTATGAAAAATCTATTTTAATCTTGAAATTATATAAATAGTGATTAATTGTAAAAGGCATGAACATAATTTAAATTATTTATTTACATGACTTAACAAAGAGAATTTAGTTCGTTAGGAACCCTTTATTTCATTTCATAGATTTTAATTCTAATAAGATTAATTGATTATGGTATATAATTGAATTATAAGAGTGAATAATGTAAATTTAAATGATTACTAGTTATTTTTTAAAATTTCTTGATTCATGTAAAGGAAATTTCCAAACCATTTTTCTTTCAATGAATTTCTAAAATTTATGTCAATTAATTATTCATTATTATTCATCGCATGATTTACATCCTCAAATTTTATTTTCCATTATAAAGGGTATTTCTAGACCAAATTATTTCTGTTATATCTTCTTATTATTTATTGAATAATGTTGGGTATTGAAACCTTCATGAAATTTCATTGGAACTTTTCAATCATTTGACTGTGAATGAATCATTTTAAATGATTGGTTCATTTTTTTAATAATCCCTTATCGACAAGACCACCTTTTACATTGTTCATTATTTATCCCATAGAGGCCTTGAATGAACATGTAAGATGTGATCCATATTTGAATCCATTTATTTCCATTCCTACCATCATATAAATATTTTTCATGATATTTTATTGTTGATGTGCGAGTTTGAGGGATTCCATTGTGAAAGGGATACACAACATTGTAATGAGAAATTGGATTGGTGTTAAGGTGGTACTTGAGAAAGGTTGGTGATTATATCACTCTACATTATAGTTTTCAAATATTTTAAAAACGTGGAATTGGTTATGTATTTTTGAATAAAAAACATCCATTACTAAACTAATGATATTTATCATATGTGGTATGGTGGTGGACTTGATTTTTTCTCCATGAATGGATTTTGAGAAAGTAAATAAAATAAACTCAAAGTGTATAAAAAATGGATAGAATGAAATGTATAAAAAATTGTAGAAGGATTAATTATTTTATTAATATTTCATTAATAATTAAATTTACATTGATTTCGGGAATTTGGATTCTCACTTTCAAAGGGGGAATCACAGTGAGCTTAATAAATTTTTAAATGTTCTTTAAAAAATCGAGTTATACTCATCCATGAGAATGATTTAAAAATAATATATTCCCTGAAAAATTATGCCTCAAAATCATTAGAAACCATATTGAACGTCTTAATGATTGTATGTGTATTTTTTCTTTACATAGTATTTAAATAAGTCCTTTTTTTATTTTAATTACGGAAAACGTATTTAAGGTATGATAATAAATATTTTGGATATTTTACCACCTTTGATGATTAGAAAGTTTGAAAAAAGTGTTTGACGAGGGAATGGTATGTTAAATAATAATAAGTTAAGAGGCCTTAATTAATTAAAGAATCCATTCCACCATTTCCAAAATATAGACAATAAAATGCATGGATTGGTTGTTTCATTAATAATTATTAAATTTATTTACTATTTTTTTGAGTAACTGATATTTTTTTAACCATAAGAAACAATATATTTTATTTATTTTTGATATGAATAATGGTAACATTGTTTCTGAATTGATTTCAAGGTTGGGATTTTATGATTCAGGAAATAAATAATTTATATGTTAGGGTATTTTATAAACTTATATTTTCCTGAAAAAATGTAATAAAATATTAATTAATTTTAATCGGTTTTAATGGAAATTCCTAATAAAGATGTTTATTATTTAAAATATGTGAAATACCAAGTAAAATTTTAAATTATTCTTAAATTGTACAAATTGGTTATTATCTTTTTTGAATGTATTGCTTATCTTAATTATATGTTTTGAATATTTCTATGTAATAGAAGTGTCCAAATGGATATACCTCATTCTCAAGGGAACCATAAGACAAAGAGCTATCCCTTTATGGGCCCCTTGTATAAGAAGATACCATGGGAAATCTTTTTAGTGGAATCCTAGTGAAACTGGCTTCTCATTCTTGGAAATTAAACATTTTTAGATAAATATTCATTATATTACACAAAAACACTCGAAGGACCACAATGGTTTAGTGCCTTTAAAAACATGGGACACAATCCCCTAATATGGTGAAAGGTCATAAATGTTTCAAACTATGGTGTTCCTTGTTTTTATTCTTCAATGACGTACCCTACATAAATAATTTACTCATAACCTGGGAAAAAGAAACATAAGAAATGATGATCTCATATTCTCAGTATGGGTAAGCATCAAATATATCTATATATTATCATTTGAAATAATAATATATTTAAAAGGGTAATTGATAATAAAATTATCATATAATGTTCATAACCAATAATTCACATATCATAAGTATCATTCATGGATTAAATACTGTAATTTCATAAGGAATTAATCATATAAAAATCAAATAACATAATCCATGAAAGCATCACATTGTCATGAGTCATAGATTTAGTGCATACACTAAAGTATAGAAAATATTATGTTAAGGCTTCCCAACAAGACATTAATAACATGTTAATATTTTTCTTTACACCCATAAACATTCTTTGTGCTTCGGATGACCCCTTGTATACCCTCTTCCACCCTTGGTCTATCCATCTACACACCCATGTTTTTTGGTTAGGGTTAACCACTGATGTACCCTCCTTTTTGGGATTGGGGTGACAACCTGTGTTCCATATGATCTCATTGAAAATTAATCATTTCACAATTAATTTGAGGGTGATATAGGTCCAACCATTTAAAAATGAAATTCAAACACATGTGTGACACTATATCATAAAAAATTATTAGAATCATACCCCATGAAATGAAATGGGTTTCAAAAACAATTATAATATCATAAATTATGGAAAATATACTGGTATCAAAATCATTTCATTATATAATAATCAATGAAAAGGAACTGAGTTTCATAATAATTATTTCATGGTAAAAATTGTTGAAGATAACTATATTTAATAATCATCTTCTCATAATAAACCATTTAGTGAAAGAATAAGAATATTATCATTGGTTCATATCCCCAAAAAAGCATAGGTAACTCCAAGGAAAGTAATCTTATTTGGAAAATTATTTTGAAAGATAATTTAAAACATCTCCTGATGAAAATTAGTTCTCCCTGAAAATTACTTTTGAAAAAATTGAAAATATTTTTAGAAAACATGGTTTTGGAAGAAAAAGGGTTTTCAATTGAAAAGACAATTTTCCAAAAAAACATTCATTTTGTACTCGTGGGGAAAATAGGGGAATACATTTATTTCATAATATAACAATAGGAGAATAAAATTCATTATATTCTTGAGTTATATTTCATACTATTTCATCATTGAATAATATTGTTAACAATTTTGATAAATGATGATATTGTAACATAATACTCTTGCCAATTTGGTAACTTTGAAACCTTTTCCCATTTAAGGAATGAAATTAAATTAATCATAGAATATAATGAGTATAAATTCATGATATTACAATTAAAATTGGATTTATATACTCCTCTTACTAGAAAATAGTTTCATAACACAACATATGTCTCAAGGAAATAGAACTGAGACAAAAATATCATACCGATTTGTTAAAATTTGAATCATAAACACCGTGAAAGGGAGATACAAAAACTGGATAATTAAACCTAAATATTTTTACGTAGAATAATCAAAGAACAAAATAATTGTAATTATATATACCATATAAAATAAATAGGCGGTGAAAAGGATACTGCCTCTTGGAAGTAAAAAGTGAGATAGAAATACCTTATTGATTGAGTTACTTTTGAATAATATTAACATGAAATAATAACATCAATATAAACATTTATTATCATGAATTTATTCAGACTAAAGATATATAATATTATAGTATAGTATATAAACCACAAAAAAGAAATAAGTTGTGAATATGTCTTAAGTATCTCAGAAATAAATTTTAGACAAGAAACCCCCTTACCTTAAGTCTTGAATTATGTACCACAGAATAAAACATCATGTATTATAAATAAAAATTTATTATAAAGATATTATAAAACAATATTATTATATTTAAAACCATATATTAATTTTTTATGACCTTTTATTTTTTATTTATTATAAATTCCTAGTAAAAGTTTTGTTTTTATGTTATAACCACATTGTTTTTGTCATATATTTTGATTTGATAATTTTGGTACTCTAACATAGATCATGATTAATAATATATATAGATTATAAAATAGATAAAAAATTTAAATATATTTATTATATATATATATTAATATCAATTAATAATATTTAGTGATACAAAATGAAATACGTCATTGATAGATATGGAAGGTCTAACATACACATGTACGTTAATTTTTCATTTTCTTGTTGGATTGAATGAAATAAAAGTTAATGAATTATATTATCTTTAAAGAATAATTTTAATTGACAGATATATCACAAATATTTATTAAATATATCCTAAATACATTACATTTAATTTTCTAATAGGTCATAACGGTTTGTGTTGTGGTAGTCTGTCATACACATGAACGACACTATCACATTCCAAAATATGAAAATCATGATGCTATGTGTGATATAGAAAAAATTATAAAAATATTTTAAATATCATAAATATATATATATCATATATTAATAATTAAAACATCATTATGACTTTCATTTATAGGTGGTAATGAAATCAAATGAAATCAATTCAAAAGGTAGTTGTCTATCATACACATGAAGATTAATTTTGTAACCCATTACATGAAAGTGAAGATAGATATTGGTCATTACCATAACATAAACAAATCCCCGCATATGTCATATAATTAGTTTATTATATAGTCAGTATATAATATTAATTTTAACTGGTGGAGGAATACAAAAAAAAATGCTCATCGATGAATATTGCCTCTTCTTCTATTATCCCTGTTGGGGTTTTTCAAAAATCCTCCATAGGATTGGTTTTTTCCCAACAAAAGAATTCTATGATGAGTTGATATAATTTGGGAAGTGATTTTCTCTTGAATTTTCCAAGCCAAAATGGTCTAATGGTGTGAATAAGGGAGATTATTTGATTACTTTTTTTGTAGATAATGAGTAGTGAAATTCATGTAAATACTCGAAATTATCCACAATTACGAGGTCATGATTTCTTTATATAGATCCAAAATATTATTCATAATGGTATTTTGGTATTATTATTTCTATAAAAAGATCCAACAAAAAATAAAACACATTATTTAATATTTTTTTTCCTTTACATTTAACATTCGTCAATTTTTTTCAATTTTTTGTATGATAACTAGTCTTTTTCACATAGATAATATTTCCATAATGAATAATTTAAAATGAAAAATACTAGATAATATTGACACAAATATTTTAAATATTTAGCATTATTTATCAAATGAAAATCAAATTTGTGTTGAAACTTAATTTTCACATAAACCCATGTAATGTATAAAAACATCGCATTAACCTAATGTACACTTAAAGATTATTAACTTTTTGTGGATTAAAATTTTCATTATAAATAAAAATTGTTCAACGAATGGAAAATAGTTCATATTTACTACCATTTAATAATTCACTTATTTGAATATCAGAATGTTTTGTAATTTTGAAACATTTCATAAAATACAATTTATCATAAAATATCACCAATAACAATTTTGACAGTATTTATTTAAATCACATTAAAAAATGTCAAGATAATTATGTAATTAGGAAATATTATTTTAACACCTATATAAAATGATATATTCATCTAAAAAAATTAATTTAATAATTCAACAATTAACTTCATATTTAATGTTATTTAATTTATTTAATTGTTACTTAATAATTACTATGTTTTTGCGTTTCTTAATAATTTAAATTAATTATTTAATTTTAAAAAATTATAATAAATTATCATAATAATTCTATTAATTTATCTTAATCAAGTATATATATGAAGAAATATATTGTTTTTTCCCATCGAAGACCTTTATAGATAATATTATTAACCAAATTGTCTTTTTTGGCTATTTCTATACCAAGCATATTAAATGGTTCATATTCAATGGAAAGTGGAAATGAATTTAAGTATTTTAAATAAATTGATGTACTATATATAAATAAATTCATTAAATAAAATCCATATAATATTTTAGGTAATTTAAACTCATTTAATTATAGTTCAACCCCATGTAATTTAGTTTTTACCTCAACCACAATATATATATTTTTTCTGCATTCACTATTAATTTTGGTCAAAAAATACTATGACCTGATTAGAAATTTAATATTATTATGATTACAAATATGGAATCCATTTTTATAAATTAAATTAAAAAAGGTGGAAAAAATCAGTTTAAAATCAATCTTGTAAATAGGATGAGAAAACGGGGTTTCAAAGAGAAAATGTGCAAATGTTTACAACAATTTCTTATGGAATTTCAAAATGAAATTGATTTAAATTACTTAAATTGGATTAAATATGTATAATTTAAAAAAATAATAATCTAAAACTAATTTAGAATATAATATTTATTTATAAATGGACCAAAATAAAAAGGATGTTTTCAATTAAAATTCACTATTATTCACTATTCAGTAGAAGAACGAAACATTTCAAAAAAACCCCTAAAATTTACCTTATAATAATTTTGTTATTTAGATTAAAATAATATTTTCTTGAAAATTCATTTTATATATGTTTTATACTAATCTTTTTATTTTCCACCAAAAACATTAAAAATAATATAAAATCTTCACTAATTTTTTTATTTTATTATCAATATATTTTCCTTATATAAAACCATTATAATAAATATTTAAAAAGTATTATTTTATTATACATTTCACCCAGTTTAGTGGATGGGTTATAATGGTTGTGATTAAATTAAAATACTAATAATATATTGTTGTTTTGTTAAAACTCAATGTTCGTGTATTCAAAGCTATACATATTTAATATATTGTAAAATATTAACATGGTGTTACATGTAACACTAACTATTAAATAAATTTAATTTATTTGATAGGAAATTGATTCTTAGAGACATATAGTGTTTTATTATTTTTCCTTTAAAATTAATTTCTCCCCAAAAATTCATCATTTTGATTCTAATAACTGAGTTTATGTTTTTCACATTTCATCCTAAAATTCGCATGTAGATTCTTTAAGTTGGTGGTTTTACCATAAAATAATGACATACTGAATGATATTGTTTCATAGAAAATTATATGAACAATCTAAAATGTCTCTTAGGTTTTCCTCCTATGAATGATATTTCTCCAGTGGTGTGACCTCTGAGTTTTGTACATGTGAAAGGTTCTAGTATGTACATCCTCAGGAGAGATTCAAGGAACACAACATGGACATCTTGGAGGTTTAGTGGAATAATCGAGGGAGATAATATACTATCTATATTATATAATCTATTTTAATGATACTAATATACCTAGGGATTAGTTTTCCACTATTTATTCCACGTAAATATTTATAAAAGGACCTTCTTACCATCTTCATCACCTGGATTGTTTCGACACATTTTAAAATAATAAATCAATCAATAGTGTACATGCCTTATATATTGCTTAATGGATCTAACATAATATTTTATCAACATTATCTTTTCCCAATATCATTTTTTTCATAACATTCATTCTAGAATTTTTGGAGTCTAACAATTACTTCCATAAAGGGATTAGTAAGGATCCATCTGAATTCTCATGTGAAGTTA
This sequence comes from Viscum album, assembly GCA_963277665.1. Classification (NCBI taxonomy): domain Eukaryota; kingdom Viridiplantae; phylum Streptophyta; class Magnoliopsida; order Santalales; family Viscaceae; genus Viscum; species Viscum album. The sequence continues at coordinate 1,624,049,800 of OY728129.1, forward strand.
CCATTTATTAAGGAAACTCAAAATAATGAATTTTTCTACCCAAAAACCATTGAAATAAATTAATAAACATATAACACTATAATTTCAATATATATACACAAAGTGAAATGTTTTTTCTCCATTCATAATCCAAGTGTTTCATTTCAATAAATGTCTCAGGAAATTTCTTAAATCATGATGAACACCCACCACAAAAATCCAAAAAACGCTATGTCAATGAATTTGAAATTATGATCAAAAATAAAATCATAAAATCATGATCTTATGAATAATTCTTATGTTAATATTAACTAGGGATGTATATTCCTCCAAAAGATAATTCACTCATTATTCCATTAATATGAACTTAATATTTTACAAAAACATTTCCATTTGATGATTGGGATCAATATTGCAACTATAGAATATAAAATGCAATTACATTATTCTTGAATTCATGTATATGGATATAATCGCATAAAATTTCACTTAATGATGTAAATTATGATTTTCAAAGGGAACATTAATATGAAATCAAGTATGGAATTCCCAACCATGGAGGGGAGGATTAAGGTGCCCTAATTATCATGATTCAATTTGTTATTTATTATATGGATAATATTTCACTTTTTCATTTGTATTAAATTGTTATTTATATTAATCACCATTATTAGCCATTGAATTTGTGCATTTATTTTCATAAATTAAAAAATCCCTAAAATTAAAATAGTTAAGTGTGGGTTGTGCATTCTGTGTTTCTTTCTCATAATTTCTACAATTAACTAACATTTTACAGTAACATTAACATCCATATAATATATGTCCTTCATTTTAATAAATATAACATTTATGTGTTCCATTAAGAAAATTCCCGCCTACTTTCTTCCCACATATTTTTCATAAAAGAAAATATCATCTTTTTCTCTCCATGGATTTTATATTATCCTTCGAATATAATTTTTCAATTATTATTAATACCACGATGTTGAAAATAAACTCCAAACTCTATTTTTAAATTGATACCACATTAAATAATCTATTCCTATCTACTGAAGTCTCTTATGAAAAATAGACATGAAAGACATGTTTTAATCCACAGAAGAAATGATCAAAATTACATTCTAGTTGGATGATAGTAAAAACATTTAGCTCACATGCCTTGTAAAATTTTTCTCATAGATACTAATATATTAGTGTTTTTTTCTTTAGCTCATGGAACTCCATATCCATCTTATTAAGAAAATATGAGGGATTTACTTGTTGAGAGATAATTTTCAGAACTAATTCAAATTCATGGAGTCAATTTCATAATGGTGCCCTGTATTCATGATAATATTCCTCCAATGATCTGATTTTACACCCTAATAGTAGACAGAACAAGTGATATTTCATGTTCCAAACACTAGAAAAAAGAAAATATATTTTCTGTTGTACTTATCCATTGTTCTAGAACTAGTGAATCAGGTGACCACTGAAATAAAGTGGATGTTTCCCTATAAGTTTTCAACATAAATAACTCCCTCATTTATTTGTCTAGAATATTAGAATAGTTAATGCCTTAAGAATTCTCTATTATCACAATAACAAGTTTTCTCAGTCTAGATCCCATAATGTTATCATTTTCACAGGTAAAGACATTCCATTGTCTATCATACTTATCATAAACTCGTTTCCTTTGGGTTTCACCCATAGAATAAATCCAAAAATAATAGTATAATAATCAATCATCATAATGGGGAACCACATATTCTTTAAAAATAATTTATATTATGTCAAAATCCTGACACAATATGCAATTTATGGCTCATTAGTATTATCCTTGGTCATTCATAGTCATAATATATTTAATTCCTTCACAATGGTTCATAAAGTGTTTGATAATTTCAGAAGCATATCCAATGGGATTTAGAAACAAGGTGGGAAGAAAGGCAGGTTGTTATGAACATATTCCCAATTAATTCTTATCAATTATGTTACACCTAGGTACATCTATTCCAAAACAACATCTACTTGTAGTATCAAGGTAGGGATGTATTTTTGGGAAACCACTCACTCTATACTTTACCAAAATTATAAAATATTTTCCTATATTAAGACTCATCCTTAGACTTATCCTCAAACATTTAATTAATTTTATTTCTAAGGATTTATTATCTTAATTTATAAGGATTACTAAACCTATCCTTGGATACCAGCTATAGTGAAAATAAATGAGTGGTGAATATGGTGTAAGTCTCCCAGAAATAATACTTAGACTAGAAATCCTATATTTCTATATCTTGACATACATCATATGAATTAAAACATCCATTACAATAAATATAATATTATTATAAAAATATTATTTAACCTTATTGGTATATAACATAGAATTTAAGATTTTTTGTTGACCTTTTATTATCTGTTTATTAACAAATCTATAATAATGTTAGGTTTTCAAGTTACAACTGCTTTGTTTTTCTTATATGTTATGATTAGTTAATTTTGTTATACTTACAGTGATCAATATTTACTTATATTAAGAATGAAAAACATGATATAAAAATAAAATATAATTATTATATATTTTTTTTATCAATCTATAATATTTATTGATAAGAAATTAAATAAACCATTAATAGAGATGGTAGGTCGTATGTACACATAAATGAAGTTTTATTATTTTCATATTGGGATGAAATAATGAAAAGAAAATTATATATATTATTATTCTAAAATATTTTTTTATTTCATATATATCAAAAAAATATTAAACATATCCTTAAAACATTTCATGTAAATTGTGAATGAATCACATCGCTTAGCATTGTAGTAGTCCTCTGTACAAACGAACAACATTAGCGTATTACCAAAAATTGAAATGCATGATGTTATGTATGATATAGAAATTATATAATAATAATAACATCATATGTATAATATATATATATATATTACACAATTAATACATCATTATGAATGACCATGATAAGTTGTAATGGAAAAATCAAATGACATTATTATGTGAGGCGGTAGTCCCCCTTACAAATGAACGGTAATTTTGGGACCCAATTGATTGAAGTGGACATGATTGTAGGTTTTTAACATAATATGAAAACATTTAATATATGAATGATACTGAAGGTTTTATATAATCATGATATAATCATAAATTTATGGGGTGGAGGAAAAAATAAAACAAAAACTCTTTTTTATGAACGTTACCTCTTCATCATATATCCTCCATAGGATTGAGAGAAATGGATTCCTATGATTTATTTATTCACAAAATAAGATAACTAGTATTATATTTGTCAATTTTGGAAGTGGTTTGGTAAGGTCTTGTCTGAACCAAATTAGTTTTATGGTGAGAATAAGGAAAGAGATTAAGATCCCATTTATAGATATTGAGGAGTGGAATTCTTTAAATACTAAAATATGTTCATTATTGGGAGGAAGATATTACATAAATTAGAAACAATGTTTATTATCAATTGGTTAGAGGGGTTATTTGGTTTAGAAACAAATCTACCACAAAATAAAACACATGTTTTAAACATGTTCGTTTTTATCTTCCAAGTTTGTTTACTTTTTACATCTTCATATTTCACTACAGTAACTAGTCTTTTTAACAAAGAAAATTTATCCATAAAACTAAATTAAAATAATAATTAATATATATTTTTACCCACTAATTCTATGTATTATATTCAATTTATCAAATTAAAATCATTTTAAAAAAAAATTATTTTAAACCGATCACTTATAAACATTTAAAAGACTAATTTAACCTTACCCAATATAAAAATGTTTTTACATATTATGTATAAATATATTTATTATAAAATAAAAAATTTTACATGAAGGGAACATAGTTTATATTTATTTTAATTTAATAATAATTTGGAAGAATATAGTATTTTATAGTAATTTGTACTCATTTTAAAAAAGTAAATTATTAATAACATAACATTAATGCCAATTTTGACATTATTTATTTTAATTGAATTTAAAATTTTCGAGATAATAATGAAATGAAATTAAATTATTTTGAAATTGTTTTAAAATGATATATTCATCTAAAATTATAGTTTTAATATAAGTATTAATTTAATTTACTTCACCATTAATATTAATTAATTCATATATTATTATCTAAATATTTAATTTGTTGTCATTTCTTAATACTATATAGTAATTATTTCATCTATAAAAATTAAAAAATATTATCTTTATTAAAAATAATTTCTATTTAAAAACCACATATATAACTGGGAATATGTTGTTTTTGTCTCTATCCCATGACATTATATACATTAAAAGTAAGAAATTAATCTTTTTTTGGCTTCTGGATTACCTAACATAATATATAGGTCACATTAAAAGTAAATATTACATGAATTTCAATATTTTATTTATTTTTATGGAAAAAATCAGAATAAATTAATTAAATAATTAAATAATTATATTTTATGTTTTTTTGGAATATTACTCAACATTAAACCCACATTAAATCATTTTTTACCATAACTGTTATAATAATTTTTTTATTGTATTAAATATTCATTTTTATCTAAAACATTGTTGACCATAAAAGATATTTTAAATTTTTACTATTATAAATAAGGAATACATTTTTCCAAATTAAATTCTAATATGTGGAATAATTTAATTGAAAATAAATATTATATACATGAGGAGAAAGAGAGGTTTTTAAGAGAAAATGATCAAACTTTTACATGATTTTTATATCCAAATTTAAAATTAAAATCATTAAAATGACTTACATTAGATTAATAGATGTATAATTTAAATATTTATACTTTAATCCAAATTTTAAAAATAAATTAAATTTATAAATAAATGAAACAAAATGTCATTTTTAATTGAAATTAAATATATTTCACTATTAATCAAGAAAAGAAAAATTTCTAACTAATCCCTAAAAATTAACCCTACCACAATTTTGACATGTTAATATAAAAATTATGTTATTTTTGTAAAATTAATTTTATAAAATTGTTAAAACAGTGTTTTTTATTATTGTTAAAAAAGTGAAAACACAAATAATGATTTTACTGAAAAATCATATATTTTATTATCAATATGTTTACTTTATTTTACATGAATATGGATAATGTTTTAAAAATATTTTCGATATTTTATATCTCTATGAAAAAATATGTGTTATAACTACTGCGTATAAAAAACTATATTAATAATATATCAATATTTTGTTAAAAATCAGTGTTTCTTGTCACACAAGCTATGGCGAAAATGTTTATAGAGAAATACTAACCCGGTGTTGTGTGTAATGATATCTATAAAAGAAATTTAATTTATCTGAGAAAAAATTATTCATACAATAACGTGTATTATAGGTAGGTGGTGATCAGTTTTCTTAGGAGGAACCCATGAGTTCATATGTTGGGATTAACCATCAGCATGCCACGTAATATAGTAAAACACATTGATATGTGTGTGCAAGTGTACATGGATACCACCCAAAAAGTAATATCCTAATACATTTACAACATGTATTTCTAGAAATACAAGTGTTCACATCCACAAACATTCATTATCATACTTGTTCTTAATGGTAATGTTCAATACTAATAATAGAAACAATCGTCACTCTTCTATCTCTCTCACCTACACCCAAATACAACCCACCATCACTCCTCTCCATTTGTTTCAGTACTCGATGTCATGGGACACCACTAAATAAAATTTTGGAAGTCATGTTATCTACAAAATATTCTCAAGATCAATCAACTTCCACATAGAATTCTCTAAACTTTCTAGGATCACCTCTATTTCCTAAGAAGACCACCATAAGATCGTTTCAAATGGGAAGAAACCATGAATGAAGATATGATCTTAATCCATCCGCTCTGATTGATTCATGGCTAGATGGGTGATTTATTTACTACTTTCACACCTACCAAACACAGTGGTACATGCCATGTCACACAAAAGGACCATAGTTGATGATATGCACTAAGATAATTCTAGAAAAAGCCAGGGAATTAATTTATCTTCTTAACATCTGTAAGGATATAATAAATATTTTCTTACTAGAATTTTGGTTCCATTTAACAATATATATATATATATATATGCTACTATGAATATGATATAGCACTTCAACCATGGATATATAATCAAATTTGATGACGGAATAGTAGTTATCCTAATGATAGATAATGAAGTACAATGGAGAGAGAACCAATGGTAGTTGTACAGAGATTCTAGATACTGTGGAATACTAATTTAACAATAGTACCTTGAGTAATATCATTTATACTATAATAAAGTATTTATTTTATTAACATAAAAATAAATACCATGGAATATGAACTCTACAATCATGATGATGATAGAATATGAACTACCAGGGATAATTAGAAAATGAAGATTCCAGTACAGTCGATGATAGAATTTTAATAAATGATGTTCTATCATGATCTTATTGTGGTTGATGTTCTATCTAGGAAGGTGTAGATGGATAAATAGTATATAATTTATACTGTGGTTACATCACATAAAGAATTAACCACCGAGTACGAAGAATGAACGGATACGAAGAAAATCATGAAAAAACATTTTGTGGTAAGGTGTATAGAATGGAGAGATTTTGGTTTCTTACTTTACCATTATATTTTCTGGGTTGATATTTAATGGTAGAATATGTTGTGCTACTATTCTAAAAATTAATATTATAGAATTCAACCATAACTTTAGAATAAGATTTAGTTCTTAAATCTGAAAATTACCAATATTTCAGAATATTTAATATGAAAAAATATTAATAGATATATTCATTATTTAAATTCCATTGAAGGACATTTAACCAAGAAAGGAAGAGAGGTGTAGTCCCTCTAAAAATAAAATACTTTTTTCCACTGAAGGATGATCAAAGGAATAGAGATCGATAGAGAAACCATTGTAGCTTTTTTCATTATTTTTATAATGATTTACAGATTTTACAATGCCTTCTTACCCTTCTACCAGTATAATTTCTTCTATTATAGAGGGGTAGAAATGATAAGTGGTTTAGATTAAGGGAGGTGACCTGAATTTTTAATACTTTAGTTTATTTAAATTTAATGAAATGTAATGATTTGTTTTTTGTTTAAATTTTACTCAATTATTAATTATATATTTTTTAAAATGTATATGATTATATATTTATTTAATTATAGATTTTTACTATTTCATTTATTAATGAAATATTTTATCCCTATTTTTTTCATAACACTGATTGGTTGGCCTAGATCCAGTTAGAGAAGTTATTTATCATTACTAAAAATGTTAGGAGGTAACATGGGTTTTATTTGGTTTATTTGGAATTTAAATTCTAGATTTATTATTTCTCAAGAATTTCAAAAACAAATTGGTTGATAATTTCACACATTTCATGGAAAATTATCTAATAATAAAATAATTAGGGTATATATCCTTTAAATAAAGCAATATTATGGGTGAAAAACAAAAAATTATTGTATATATTTTTAATTAATTGGTGGATTAAAAAAATATATTAATTTTAGCGGGATAATGACTGAATTAATGTTTTAGATACCAACATAAAATCCCATTTAGTTTTATCCTGTAATTTTAATCTCTAAGAACATTTTTTTGATATTTAAATTCCTTATAATTTTATTATTTACATTTTTACCATGAAAAAATATTTAATAACTACTCTATAGAAAAACATAGGATTAATACTAATACGATATTCCTTGGGGAAATTAAAATAATTATTTTCCATAGAACACTACAGATGAGTGTTAAGAAGTAATTTTCTATGGAACACCATTTGAACAAATTTTTAAAAAGGAATGAATCATGCTCATGGTTAATTTCATTGGTTCATACATTAAATTATATAAAATTTTATTTATTTTTTCACAGTAGGACTTCATTTCTAGATTCAAATATTCCATCTTGTTTCTCTGCATAAATTTCCCCCTAAAAATCTCCTTGATGTAATTAAATATATATATAAAGGCATGGAAGATGTAAATCCTTTAATTAAATAATACTATGAACAACATAATTGGTGGTATGAATTACTATTGGTTATAACATTTCTATAAAACGCCCACCAACCGTCTAATAAAATCCTTCCACAACCAGCCTTTCCCTTGACTTCAAATTTTTATCATATTCTTAAATGATATAGTATTCCCCCTTTTTAGGAATAGATTTATTTCTTTAATGAAAAATATTTATCACACAATTATTTTTATAATGAAATGAATAAATATAATTCATTATAGAAAAGTCATAATTTTTCAACTTCATTTAGTACATTATATTTTCAAATAATTTAGGACCTACACCATCGATCAGTAAAAAATAGTATAAGTATGGTTACTACATCTTCACATGTATTCTCACCCTTTTCAATCTTCTAAAATCTACTTGATGAGTATGCACCACTAGTTATGATGTCATGTTATTATGTATATATTCAAGATCCAGTTTCTCCTAGAACCATGATGCATTGTTCTTGTGGTTAGCTTCAAATAAATAATGGCCCTTCTATATGACACCTTCATTGTATATCACATATTGGATGATGATAATATTCTTAATATCATCATCCTAAAATATTTTTTTTTTTCAAAACTCTTCATTATTATATTCAATAAAAATTTATGTTTTTTATTTTTTATAAAATTTAAAATTTACATAAGCATATGTATGAACATATTTAAAAAAAGGAACAATAAGGAAGGATTCTAAAACTATTCATTATGCTTAATAATTTTTAGAAATTATCTAATTTTCATATATGTATTCATATGGATTTGGTTTGATTTAGTATTCCATACTTTAACCAACAATATCTTGATAAACCCCAAGTGTTTTGTCATACTAATGGCAGATTCAAGGAATGTCTTATTCAACTTTTAAGCCATATCTTTCTATTACGGTGTACCTCAAATTGTATTATCTCACCTAATTAATTTTTTTGTATATTAATTTCGGAACTCTTTATTTCCTACTCACCACTTGACCTGAAACGTTTTTTATCTGAAATCATTCTCCACAAATGATTTCAAATTTTGAAATTTAGTAAATATATCATATTTTTTAATCAGAAAGTATATCTATTCCTTATTGATAGGTTCATCGGTAATTTTTACATAATATTTTTACCCTATATGGGAATGTATTGGTGTATTCCCACATTTATCAGTTTTACCTAGTTTCAACATCCCAACATTCATTTTTCTCTCACTTTAGAAAATCATACATTATTATACACTTATTATATAGAATAATCACATAACACATCTCCCACCAACTAAACATCTAGATGTATTCCTTATTCTTCCAGCATTGTCAATGGTTCCTCAGTCATGTAGACTATTCTATACTACCATATTTTTAAATTCCTTTTATTGTTTTTGAATTAATTCTTTGTTATTTTCACCCATATGTTATCAGGTTTAACTCATTACTCTGTGTGCTATGACCATATCTCCCTTATTAAATTTTCATGATCCATCAGTTAATATGTTATAAAATACTACATCATACAAATTATTAAAAAACTTCTTTATTGACTGTGGATATATAATAAATTATTCTAAATGATAAAACCCACCCTATTGGTCTTGATCCATCCATATCTGTTTCCATTATTTTAGAAGGTTTCATTCTAAAAAAGGTGTACATTATGAAATTTTTTTAAAACATAATTATTCATAATTCCATTCACTAATATAAAATGGAAGGATTCCCTATACTCCAAAATAAAATATTCCCTATGTATATCCACACATAGTAGTAAGAGTATTCATGTAATTAAGTAACTATTTTTTCAATATTGGTTTCAGGAGACTTTAATGTTTCTCACTACACTTTCTTGATGTGTCATTTCCTCCTTGATGTCATCCCCAATAGAACTAGGGCCTTTTTTATTTTATCAACTCATTCCAATTGATATTTATCATCATATTCAATTATTTAATAGTACATTTAAGTCTAGTATACGCATGTGCAATGAAAATAAATAGAATATACATGAATAACCTTTTCAATATCATATCCATGAATTTTACATTCACATCATTCAAAATAACATTATATTCCCCACAAAACTGCTCATCATTATTAAAGAATAAACCCAACTATCAGGTAACGATGATAGTAAAACTAATACACACAACTCATAATCTTTCAAAATTCCCACCAATATCAACTATCCTGTGATTATGTGGAATTTTGTTATATGATCAGTATAAATCAAACAATAAATCATCATTATATTCAACAACTATTGAATACACAAATCATTTTTAAACAAATATATCTTCATATACATATTCCATGGATTAGTCTTACACCCAACCATCATCTCATCTTCAATGATGCTAAACTCCCCATTTTATTTTCCAATAGATGGTCGACAACAATTATAAGCTACAAATTTAGTAACTCTATATTGTTATTCTCTATATCAATCAGTTTAACATCCAGAAAAATAAATAGAATATTTTTATTATAATTATAATCATCAATTTTTATCCACTTATTACTTAGGTAATATATATAAAATTATCAACCTTAACCTTCCCTTATTCTACATCCATAACTCAATAAAGTAAATTAAACTTATATTACCATAACTAATGTTCAAATTCCATTTTTTGAAGAAAAACATCCAGAGTAACAATAATAATAACTTCCAGAAGAAGAGTATGTGGTATAATAAGATAACAAGATAAAGATGAATAATAATATGTAATATTTAGTTCTATAATTATCATTTCATATATGGATATGCATATGAATATTCAATTTTAATGAATGAATTATAGGTATGAATTTCATGTTATTAATACCCTATCTCGAAATGAGTTCATATAGAAATGTGGTTCTATAGTAAGCCAAGATGTTATTGTGAAATAACATTATAGTAAGCCTATTCCACTATAATAAGGGTAGAATTATGTCTGTGGATATATGTTACCCATTAGGTATCTCTGTTTATCTATGTTGTTTTATACCCCACTGTATTGTATCTACCATTAGTTGTTATCGAAACATCATCCTATTAGTTAGGCTACATCATTTCAACACGTTAACTATTCCACAATTCTCACATTAGAACTTGAGACATATATCATTCCAAAAAATAGTTATAAAACATTTAATAGATATTTTTTATCCCTAAATTTTTTAATTTGAGTTCTGATTCTAAAAACATAAATGGAACTAGGACACAAAATTAAATTTCTAATTGAAAACTAATTTCTTTTAAAATCATATGTCAGTATAAATTCCTCAGATTAAGGATTATCATCATTGAGAATATTTCATGACTTCTAATCCATTAATCAGAAGTCAATATCACCCCACAATTTCAATTATGAATTTAATAGGGAAAAAATAAACTACCTACAAACCCAAATTTGATATACCATACTTTCTAAAAAGTGTTTAATATTATCATGGAAACACATCTTTCATACATTATACAATTAACTTTTGGATTTTAACACCTCTCCATATGAAATTATACACAAAACACTAGTTATTACCATTACAAATGAATTTTCAAGTAAACACTCATCACCCCCAATCAATGAATCATCACATATCTTGATCATGATTCCTTAATACCTAGATAAATAAAAAAACCATCTTTTTCCCCACACCATTTTCTAATATTTAAAATCACTGTTATTCTATGATTAGATCCTCAACAAATGTTATCCACTATCATACTCTCTGAAAAATCAACAATGAATCATAAATCTTACTCACTATTAAATCTTTCCCATTTATGTACTGAGCGAAATTCTAAAAAATAGAATCCATCTAAAAATAAATTTGAATCTGAAATATGGTATTTTCTAATGAACCAGATAAAATCTGATCCATCTATACACAATTATACAAAATGGGTTCCATTATTAAACATTTATTGATCCTTATAATTGAATCTAATTACATCCCAAATAATCCTTGTCAATGAAAAATATCATTTCGATAATACCTCTATATTCGAATCCAAATTTACAGTCATCCCTTAATATTTGAAATCACCTATCATTCTCAAAATAATTCTAGGAAAATATACTGAAAAAAATTCTACTGGTTATAATGGTTCTCTTCCCCTGATGGGGAAAAATATCAAAATTCATCTAAGATAAAAACCTATCTATATTCATGATACAAAACCACCAATGTCACAGGGATCAAATATTTCTTAATAGGGATTCAGGGGTATGCTGAAACACTACCACTACAAAACATACGTACTCCTAGAAATATCAAAATTCTTATGTAATCTATACACATCCATTTTTAATGGTCCACAACCATATGATCATCATGCATAACCAACACACAAATTCCCTTAAGAATGAAGGGTTTTTAAAAAAACCTCCCAACACTCATTATCCAACTCCAATGTAGAAAAAAATTATAGATAAAAATTTCATTGGTTCTTAACCAAAATGAAAATTAGTTTTATTAAAATAGAATTTTTGTATAACATCTTACTACTCAATCCTATAAAAAGACTCTTACTTGCATGGGTTTCATCTCATAGATCCAAGGCCCATAAACCTAAATTTTTTTCCATGATATACATACATGTCAATCTCTTCAAACAAAAAAATCCATCAATGATTCATTTCAGACAACATTAATATATCATCATCATCCCCATCCACATTACCAATATTCATATATTATGACACTCAACCAAGACAAACCAGACCAAGAAGGCTAGTAATTTAAACAATATTTCCATCCAAAACTAACCTTGATACAAATAATCATTCATAGTGATTTTCATCTAAAAATCTCAAAGAATTTTAGATTCTTTTCCTTTACCCAATCATGGATGTCCATATATCTGGGGAAACCCTTGTCCTTATCAAACCATATATCTGAAACAACATTATTATATCTAACCATTATAAAAATATATAATACATAGGCTTACGAACCACAGGTTATTATACATTCATTGTACCCTTGGATTATCTATCCATCATTAGAGAACATGTTATGAGCAGATCAATATGAAATATCACTATAAAATGATTTTGAGTTAAAACTAGAATCCAACATAGTAAAATGAAATAATCTATTTATATAATAAAACACTCAATAAGTTTTAGTTAATAATTTAAACAAATAATCATTCATTATAAATAGAAACAATAAAACTCAATCTTATAAATATAATGTGAATCCTAAATTCCATTTATGATTCATGTTCCTGCATATTTTAACACTGTTATGATAGATAAAAACCATAAATAAATATTACAATAATAAAAACATACTTTAATCTATATGTCATATTTAATAGAAATGTATGAGAACAATAATCATGTAGCCCTAGTAACTTGAATTTTTTACAAAAAAAGGTTTCCATGACTCACTAGAATTAGATAAATCACCAGATCTGACCCATTAATATATGTTATCTACATTATCCCAAATTTAAAAAAAAGTGATACTATGAAATCATGTTTTGAAACATTAGCTAAAATCATTTGGAATTACACCATACATATTTACATGTTAACATAGGTTGGAATCTCTATATAGTAGGGGAGACCAAGCAGTGCTTATGGACTAAATCATACATTTGAGATATTATTCCCTTAATATGGAAACCAAACAATAATAATGAAATAAAATAACATAATCGTCAAATAATTATCAATATATATATTTAATGAAAAAAATAATATGATAAATGAATATAAATATCATATAGTCATATATCCCTAAATATCACCCCAAGATGATCACATAATAAAATAAAAGAAAAAAATACACATGGAGGATCTGTTACTATCTGTAAGACTCACCTCGACACTACCTCTTATCCTCATCAAACTGCTCCACCGTAATTCACATCCCAACATATAATGGGTCCTGGATAATGGACATAGTGTATATACATGTATTTGGGTTCCAATGTAGGGTATGAGAAATATGTCCCAGCCACGTCTCACCACGATCCCCTAATATATGTTTTTATATTAATGGTCATAAATAAATAACGTAAAAGAAAAGTTTATTAGAAATAAAATGTGTATCAGGTCATAATTTTAAAAATACACCACCTCTATAGTGGCCCATGATATTTATATATAGGTATTAAACCATTTTCGATGAAAATTACTTACATTACACAATCAAATGCCTAGTGACCATAATAGATTAATTTCATTACAAAATTATAAATATAGACTACTGATCGATAGGTGATATAAATCATCTCCCTATATGATCCACATAAATATCACCCTTTATAGATATATCATATATAATACATTTCATCATAACCTTTGAAAACCTAAGAAAAGAAAGAGTGATCTTAGATTGTTTGTAAGGGTAGACAATAGAGAAGCATAAGAGTAACATGAATATACAAGTATGAGAACATTATCAAATCATTTGAAACCTATCAAATTTTATTCAAAGATCATAATTTTGTGTCCAAGAAAAAAGTATTAGAAGTTCATAAGACATAAATCATAAGGAAATCAGAGAACATGATACATGAGAGAATAAAATTGGTATAAGAGACGGAAATGTGGTCTACAAATAATTATAGAAATTGATTTACATTTTATTCATGGATCACTTACAAGAATATCATATTGGAATGCTTTCACTCCCCAAACTGTCATATTAGCAATTTTTTACTCCCATGACTATAATAGTCGATAAATTTAATTTAATATACTAGGTTCACACCCCATTGTTTTCCAATATATATCATGAGATATAAATCTAAATCCATTGAATTAGTGGGATATAATTGTCCCAAACGTCTCATAATAGAACCCATGTGTATGAATTCACCAAGATCCTGAGACATTAATCATACCATAACCCATTAAATGAAATTGATTTCATAAAAAATTCATCATATCAAAAACATTATAAAATAAACTAGTTTCATAATCATTTATTCATTTAATAATAGCATAACTCATATAAAAGGAAGCCGGTTTCATATGAATTTTTTCCATGGTAATAATAATTGAAGATAAATAAGTATCATTCACATAAAACATTCAGATAATTAATGATAATGTTATCCATGTAGCATATCTCTACTATAGAATATGTAACACTTTTAATGACATCATTGAAGGATAATAATTTTGATCGATCATTCAAAACATTTTTATAAGAAAGTATAATTTTAGATTTGGAAAATAAAATTAAAAGATAAAAACTTATAAAATTATTTTCATTGAAAATATATTTGGAAATTATAGAGGAATATTAAAATAAATTATTTTTCATGGTGATGGGATTATTTGTTCTTAACACATTAAAACAATTATTCCATTCACATTTTTGTAAAATATAGAGAATATTGTTTTTGGAAAATAACTTGAATATTCTTATAAAATATATTTTTAAAAAATAAAAATTAGGTCCAAATTTATTTTAAAAATAACCTGTTTATAATAAGACAATTTTAAATGAATTTTTATATAACTTTATTTTGGAAGAAAATAGATATCCATTCAAAGAAAAATATAATATCAGATTTTCCTATAAACAATTTCACAATTATTTTTAATTATAAAAGTTTGGAAAATATTAATATTACATAAAATATCATAAATAGAAATAATAGATGAAAATTTATGAGTTTATTGTGATAAGGTTCATTATATTTTATTACAAGGATAATTATCTTAAAAAATCATGATAAACTATGAGACTGTAACAAAAACTCATTACCATATTAGTATATTTGAAACATAAAAACCATGAATGAACAAAAAAACATTGAAAATTAAAATATCACAAGAATAAATATCTTCATGATAGTAAATATCATATAAAATTTATATACACCTCATTAAATAATATAGGTGCATTACATAATATACGTCTCAAAGAACGAAAAATGAGACCAAAATCCCTTACCTTAAGTCGTTACTTACCTCATACATGTTTATATCACCTGTATAATAAATATCAGACTATTATAAATTTATTAAATTATATATTGTATATATATAATAAAATATATTATTTTCTTATGACCTTTAATTACCTGTTTATTTTAAATTCCATGTTAATGTTACTTTTTTGGTAATAACCACTTTTCTTTTTATATATGTTTTGATTTATTATTTTTGATCCAATTAATTTAATAATGGTTTTATCATATCAATAATATTTACCATGATATTAATATCGTATATGTTCATTATATATTTATTTATAATAAATTATAAAATATAGAGATAGAGAATGAAATACACTGTTCATAGTGATAGTAGACAGTTAGTATGCATAAATGTTTGCTTCAATTTTCTCAAGGTATTGAAAGAATGAATGTTAAATGATATATTATCATTAAAGAATCTTTTTTATTTCCCATATATATAATATTTCCATTAATTAAATCATTATTATCTTTCATTTAAAGAGTTAATGAATCATATCACTTCTCAAGGTGGTAGTCTGTTGTATAAATGAGCAAGATTATCATATTCTTAAAATTGGGATCTTGATGGAATGTTTGATATAATAGTTAAAAAGGATAAATAATAACACATATAAAATATATAAACAATAATTCCATCATTATTTCCATCCATGAGTTGTGGAAATGGAATAAATATTACGATTTATTTGTGAGGCATTATTCCACCACACAAACAAATGATGATTTCGTACCCCATTTGATGAAAGTGTATAATTTTGTAGGTCATAACCATAATATAAATAAATATAATCATATATAATATACTTATCTTATTATATCATATTTATATAACAATAATTTAATGAGGTGGAGGAATAAATAAAATATGAACTCTCTTTGATGAATGTTACCTCTTCTTCGAGTATCCTTCCTAGGTTTGCACGAAAAATAATACACATTTGTATTTCATTCCAAAATAAGGATTTTAAATTTAGAGGAGATATTTTGGTATGGTATTTTTATACTTCTTATATGATCCAAATTTTTTTAATGTGTGAATATTATAGGATAATAGGATTACCTTTACAAGTGAGGTAGTGGGACACTTGTTGTTTTTTATAAGAAATAATTCCACCCATGTTTTTTCATGTCACAAGTATCCTGTAGTAGACCATTCTTTATAATAGAATGTAAATTTTATAATATTCCATTAAATGTGTGTTTTAAATGGTTTGGGTTATTTTTAACCCTTACCCATTCAATTTATCCCACCCCCAATAAACCCATTTTTACCGTAATCGTGGTTAACAATTATTACTGTTTTTATTATTACATTTCGTAAAAAAAATTAAATTTCCCTTATTAGATAATATAAATTATTATTATTCCAAATATTTAATCTATTTTTCATAATCCCATTCAAAAATGTGGAAAACTATAATTTAATATGAATCCCACGGATGCGACGAGAAAGTGATTTTTAAATAGAAAAATGATTAAAAGATAACAATGATTATTTTATGAAAAATCATAATGAATTAGTTTCCAATCACTTAAATTAGATTAATAGGTATATAATTCAATGAATTATACTCTAAAAAATTTAAAATATAGTTTACCATTATAAATTAATTAATATAATTGTAGATTTCAATTAAAATTTAATATTTTTCACTATTCATCAAAAAATAATACTTTTCAAAGAATTACCAAAAATTATTCCAAAGATAATTTATAATATATTATTTAAATTTTGATGTTTAATTTATTATATTAGGTTTAAAAAATTAAGAAAATCATTTCTCCCATAAAATAAATAAAAATGTTTTCTTGAGATCATATTATTTTCAAAAAAATATAAAGACATTACTAAAAGTGGTACACATTTTTAATAAATTTGTGTCAATTTTATAAAACCATTATAATTTTTATAAATTATAAATTTTTATTTATATTTCTAATTTTTATGGCTAGGTTACAATTGTCACTTTTAGATAAAAATATTAATATTATATCATGTTTTTGTTAAAACTCAATATCATGTGTAATGAAATCTATCATTGTGTTTCATATAGAGAAATAATAACAATTTTTTTGTAACACAATATTTACTTAGTGTTCCTTGTAAGATAATTAGCCTTCAAATTTAATTTAATCAATAAAAATGAAAAACAATCAGGGTTTCATATTATACTCACATTAAAATTAATTTTTATCTCCATGTTCATCACATTTAATCAAAAAATGGGGATACTTTTATCTCATCGTATATTCAAGATCCCACATAGCTTCCTAAAACATGTGGTTTTTTCAAAAGAAACATTGACTAGGTGAGTTTTCTTATTTTGTAGAACATTCCCTATATGATACATAATCTCTAGTGGTTTATCCTCATAAAAAATATGTATACACTTTGGTAAGACCTTTGTATTCAATACATTTAGTGGTCCAGTATGTACATCCTCAAGAGTGATACATCAACACACATTGTGTTGTTGAGAGAGGTTTGTTGTAATATACAAGCGATAAGATACATTCCAGACACAAACATGAATTTCAATGTGCATAATATTCTTAGGTCTTAGTTTCCCATTCCTCCGAAATATCATAACCATTTTCCAAGGAGATATACATAGAAAAAACATGTCACCAACATCAAATTCTAGATTACAATGGGGATTATCAGTAAATAATTTCAGTAAAATTTTATTTATTGTTTTTTGTGTTTCTATATGGATCTAACATTATTATCCAATTATTTCAAAATATTTGATCCCAATATCTTTTATTATTCAACTTCATTCAATAACATTTGAAAAATAAATTTATTTCCACTGATGGATTAATAAGAAGACATATGAATTTTTGACTTGATGTTATCAATGTTAAAAAAGTCCACTATAGGAATGTGTTTATCCTTACAACATTTGAAATAAAATGAAAAATATCATAAAATATTCTAGAGGGTTTGATTTTTTATCTAAGGCTGACCATCTATCTGAGGATGATACATAGTGATCCAAAAGAACATTATATCAAGTTATTGCTGAATAAATTGAAAGCAAAATTGATGACAAACAAGGATCCTAATAGAAAATAATGGAATTTAGTACTCCATAAATCCTTTCCAATTCCTTATTATGTATATTGAAATATGATCCAATGATATTTGTTCTATAATAGTGATAATGTTTTCTGACATAGAAAGTCGATAAAAAAATGCATATATAATTATTCCAATTAGATCTTTTGGGCAGTCAATTAAAAAAATGAGGGGTGCTGTTTTCCCATTTCCATTATGTTATATGTAATGGATATAATATCCCCTTGGAATTTTTTCTTTTGTCCCTATTCTACTAGAATACCAAGCCTTGAAATTAAAACTCTATGATATCTCTCTTAATTCCATGAAACCATAAAATCAATTTTGAATATCTCTACATATTTACACATCATGGATTAATAGATAATGAATAAATATTATCTTCCCCTAACAACTCGTTATTCAACTCTTGTATGGATAGAACACATACAAGGTTCTGGAAACTTATCATTCCATCATGATAAACTTTAAACTCATGAACATTTAGAAACTTCTATTGTATCTCTACATCTTCCTTATACTCCCATTTATCCATCACTTTGATATATGGTTTGACATTTAGCAGAGTAATATAATATTTATCCTCATCCTTAATGATTTCCAAATTCATCCTTTTCAAATCCACTAATATTTAACCTTTGGTAGACCTCATCATGGATAATCTATGTGATCATTTCAACTCAAATCATTGGACCACTTGTTCACTTTACTAGGGTGGTAATGTATTGAATACTTATATCCCTTAATCATATCTAGAAATCTTCATAGGAATATATTCAACTCTATATCTAGGAATATATACATTAAAATTTTATGATAGGTATATATCTCACATATTTAACCGTAAATATAATTCCTCTGTATCATTATTGAAAAAATTAAAAAAGCTAACCCAAAATCATTAGTTGGGTAATTTAGTTAATGAATTTCAAATTGTTGTGAGGCATAATATACAACTATATTATTTGGTGTAAGAGCACATTATATTTCCCTCTTTGAATAATGACTCTTAATTAATTACCCTTAAATGATATATGGTAAATTATGAACAGGTGCGTTATCAAATATTCTCTTATGTTCTACGAAAGTTTCCTGATTTTCATCTATATAGGAGAACAAAACTCTCTTATGAGAGTTATCTTGGTGAGTGTATTAAATATTCATGTAAAAGTTTCCACATACCATTAATAATACCCCCACTAAACCAATAAATATATTTTACTCATCAATTGTGGTTGATCTAGGGTAACTCTCAAAATCACGTGTCTTTGATTGCTCTAATGATATGAACTCTCTTGAGATTATATAAAAAATGAATCTTCTAGCAGCTAAAATTCAATCTTTATAAATTTTTATAAAATTTTATCACTCATTAGTGTCTTTAATAAAATTCTCAATTGATATTCATGTTCTACTATTCAATTTGAATAGATTATATTGTCAACTATAAATACATACAAAAAATTATAGAATTTATTCATAATGACTGTATTCATTAAAATCGTATTGAGAGAAAGGGAATTGGTAAAATAAATTGAATCTTTATGTTTTAATAGTGTTAAAACCTTATAATGAATTCCTTCTATTGTTAATCCACCACCCTGACCCTCAATTGATGATATTCAAAATGAATTTCAATATTGGAAAAGTATTGAAATTTGTATAATACATCAATTGAGTAATAACTAATGGGAAAAGAAACCTATTCTAAATTTAATCATTTTATATCTATGTAATCAATTTATTATTGTTTTTATCTATCATTATTTTTTTAAATGTACAAGTGCACCCCAGGGTTACACACATGGCCTAATTAATGCATTATCATGGTTTTCTTATAGTGTGTTCTTCAATTCATGAAATTCAATTTGGTAAATTCTATAGGAAGTCATTGGAATTTGTGTGGCCCATGGTATGATATCTATTGTGAACTCAACTTCACGTTTTGGTGGAAGGATATAAAAATATTCAATAAAGACCTCAAAAAATTATGGAAAAATATTAATATCATTGTTGTCAATTTTCTCTGCAACCACATGAGATAAAACCACTTTTGAATTGTAATAAAGTCTGATAAAATGGATTTGATCACCATTGGAAGAATACAATTATCATCACATTAATAGAAATCATAGGTAGGTTTGGAATATAAAATGTGACCTTACATCCTCAAAAATTGATATGGTATTTTTGTAGATAATTCCAATGAATTTCCAAGATAATATAAAATTTAGCTATAGGGGGAATGAGAACATTAGATGGAAGAACATGAGAATCAGTGGAAACATAAATGGAATCACAGAATTACGATGTCATCAATATACTATTAGGATATTTCACTTCTAATTCTATATCTATTCATTCGGGTCATAACTTGATACCCTTTAAAATTATTTATAAATGAAATAATGGGTAGACCCAAAGTAAAATAACATATTATCAAATATAAAGTGGAATTTTAGTGTACCTTTCCCCACATTTTCATCATAACTCTCATACAAAAGAATGATCGCGTGATATGTTATGTTTTGTCTCAACATATAAGGTTTCGGACATCGACCATTGTCATTTAACATAGTATTTCTGAACTGGTTAGCATAGGGCCTATATTCATTGAATGCGAAACATTATAGTGTGGATGGTGTATTTTGTTTAGCTTTACCACTATATGAATCATTAACTAACTTTTCCCATCAATTTTTAAAACAATTGTCTAATGACCTTTCTTTCCACACTAAAAACATTTAATAGTACCCTTATGGAAAATTCATAATTTCTTATTTCCATACATTGATCATAATGGAATTTTCATCGTCTATTATCTATGGTTATTAGATTATAATTTGAATTAAAATTATATATTCTTATCATAAATACAGAACTACAAATGTCATATTTCCATGGTTCAAAACCATGGCAATTGGCCCCAAAACCAAGGCTGTTATCATCGTGGTAGTAGGTCCTAGCCTATTTCCACATTTTTGAAAACTCTGTAAATAGGACTCAAAATTCACCACCATAGGGGTTGACCTGTAGCCACATTTTTAACTATATCTATATACATGGAAAACTATGGCAATGGCCTAAATAAAAAATGTGTCTCCCATGTTTGGTTCCTTACACCTCCCATTTTCCAAACGGCGACGCTCACTACTACACTAATGAATGATTGACGTATATATTTATATATTATGATATATATGTTAATAGATACTATGGAAATAGCCACAAAACCTTTTATGTAGAAATTCTCTCAGAAATTTTTGCGAGATTCTTTTTTTCATGTGGAAACGTGGGAAACCTATAGCCACAGTTTTGGAAAATTGTGGCTATAGGACTTCAAAAAAATGCCCTATAGCCACAGTTTTGAAAATCATGGAAATAACTGCAGTCTGTAGAAATAGTTATGAAAATTATGGCTATAGGACAAAAAGAACAGATCTATATCCATGGTTTTAAAACAGTGTCTATAGGTCGGTTGTAGTAGCCTTATTTTCTTGTAGTGCTACGAGATTGATATGTATTTCCAACCTCATTTTCCACCATTATAGCACATAGAAAAATATCTTCATTTATACAATATTCTCTAATGGATAACTACATTTAATGACTTAGATTTATTCCACCATAGAATCAATCAATTATTAATTAACGTTCGATGATTATACCCCTGTTATACAATGATATTATTTTAAATTTTCCCTCATAAGAACAAATTGATATAGAATCCTTTTGTTTTATCTTGAGAAACTCCTTCATCAATGTCATATAAAGTTTTTTATTAATTTACTCATTGAAATATGATTTTTTAAACTAATATTAATCCCTAGAGGCAATTTTAACATTTTTCATTGTATTTTTGATAATATTCCACCATTAAACTTTGTTAGCTTCCAAATGGTAGGCATCAAAAAATTCATTGTTCTAAATAATGTAAAAAACAATTTTTTTCTATAGATCTAATCCATTTTTTAGAAACTAATGGATTTGAATACTCATTGAATGATGTTTGGATTTTCCTCATGAATTAATCAACAAAATATCATTACATTCTTTCTATTTTGTAAGTCTAGTATGATTCAAATCATTATAATTTTGTGCGGTAATGGAAACATGATTTATCATCCAATCTCCCAAAAAAATGGCTTCTCATATATACAGTCATTCCATTTTTCATTGCACACATAATTAACACAGTTCATCTAGATTTTAGGAAATTACTATAAAAATGAATAGGGTAAGATAGAATATTCCTGACATGGAGCCACACAAATATGAAAAATCACTTGTATGATGTCTAAATAATGAAAAATTATTTAATTTATAATGTTATACGATTATCTTTAGTGATTAATTTTCGTCATATTTATAAATATATCTTGAATATTTGTAAATCATTTGTATGTTTCCAACATGTGTCCCTATGAGTGCCAAACCAGGTGTGCATCAAGTCCCATTTTGATGGACTTGCTGACAATCTGGTATAAATCAATATTCCCTTTTTGCAATTATTAGCACTAGATAATTTTGTCACAAAGCCACATCCACCAGTAGTATCTATACATTGATTTAATTTCATTGAAACCTGTCACTATTTTCATTACAAAAATTAAATAAAATTTTCCTATTCTTTGACTCATCCTCAGACTTAACATTAAAAATTTATTTTGGGTTCTATATAAGTCCTTCTCATCCATGTTTAAAAATAATAAATAAATAAATACTTTGATACCAACCATTGTGACCTAATATTATCATACATTGATATTACATCATTTTGAAGGAATAATAATTACATTACACAAACACATTCACGAGGACCATATTGATTTTTGTATTTGGAAACATGGAAACAAAATAAACTAATACATTGGAAAACTATATCATCTACAACTATTATCTTCATAACTAGAACCCTTTTTATTTACATCATGCGTAATACATGTCTTCATAACTTGTATAAAGTAGAAAATGGTGATCCAATATTCTTAGTAAGGGTAAACATGGGAGATATAAAATAAGAACATCAATATATCGGTATTATAGGATGAGAATGATATTTGAAAACCATACCATGAATATCACAAATCATAATATAGAGTCATGTAATAAAGACTGGTAATTTATAAAAATGAATAATAATATATCAAAAAAAACATGTTTCATGATTGTATGACATTAGAATTAGATATAGAATATTTCTATACATTTAAGCATTGAAAATCATTTTCACAGTCTTCTAGGATCAATAGAAAGGATATCACATTGGAATGGGTAAACTCCATAAACTATCCATGTAGTCAAGGTTCACTCTCAAGACTATCATAGTGGATGATGTCCCTTTACTAAACCAAGTTCACTCCCCATTCCAATCATTAATATTTATTGACATATAAATAATTACCCAATGAATTAAATTTAGATATAGGTCTCACCAATCTCATAAAGAGAACAGTATTTATATGTTCTAAAATTTCATAAAACAATCACCGTATCATACCCCATGAAATGGAATAGTTTTTTAACCTTTAATCATATAATAAATTATATATAAGAGACTGGTTTGATAATAATTTTATCATTTAAAAAAATTTAACATAGGGAAAAAGAAGTGGGTTTGGTAAGAATGAAAACATGTTATAACACATGGAATAGAAATGGGATTCACAAACACCATGGAAACATAAACATAAACCATTCCAAGAAATAATAAGAATTTAATCCTTGTAGTATACCCCTAGTAAGGAATAACTTATATCAAAATATTTCATCTTAGATGGAAAATGATTATGATCAATCATGTAAAACATTTCTTATGGAAAATAACCTTTCTAATACAAATAAATCTTTAAAAAGTATAAAATCATTTAAAAAACATTTATTTTAATAAAAACATGAAAATATAATGGAATATTCAAAGAAAACTGTAACACCCCGAGATTTTAAGAAAAATATTATTTTAATTTCATTGATGTATTGTGTTGTACGCTACACTAAAAATAGCTTATGCTATACACAACACTGTATTTTCTTATATTATACAGAAACACTATTCTTGGCTTCTGTTGCACGCAAGAGCATCCTTCCTCAATAACGTGTGTTGTACGCAATAATAAGTTTCACTAAACAAAAATATATTGTTATAATATTATTATGAACTAGCCTTTATGATAATTAGTAACTATTTTTTGAATTTTATGACATTATAATTCATCTTACACATTTTATAGAACATGGTATGAGAACAAAATTAACTTTTCGGGTAAAATAAGTATTTCTCAAAAAAGCAGTTTTGCTGCCTTTTGATGGAGCATCCATATTAAATTTAGTTTTTATATGTTTATACATATAATTTGAGAAAAATAAAATTCTTATTTTGATTCATGATATAAAAATTTACTTTTGATAAATTTTTGATATTTTTTTGATAAGTTTTTTATTTTGATGAATAGTACAAATACGCAAAATTTTAATTAAAAACAACTTTTTTCATCAAGATAATTTATATGGTAAAATTATAATATTTAATTGTTTTAAAGTATAAATAGAATATATTTTTATCATTTAATATAATTTAAGTCATTGGCATTTATTTTACACTAAAATCATAAGTAAAAACATTTCAATCTTTTGCAACGTTTTAACTTTTAAGACCCGTTTTCTCAACAACGGGATTAATTTTAAATTAAGTACTGCAAATTTTGTGTTTTGAATTTGGAAAAATGGATTCCATATTTACAATCAGTAGGTCAAAATTATGTTAATATGCTAATTTTTATTTTTAGGCATTATGAATAGTCACTACAGTAAATTTTATTTACCATTGTTAAAGGTAAATCGGGTAAATAAGGGTAAATATAATATCATAAAATCACCCTAACACTTGTGTAATTATAATTGAATTATTATATTGTTCCCTAGGACATACTTGGGTCGAAATGGAATCTAATGTAACCCACTTGAATATGATTAAGACCTTTTATTTATTTTAATTAAAGGAAAGTGAAATATGTCTCACTCAAAGTTTAATAATTAGATTATTTTTAATATAAGGTTATACAAAATATAAATTCAATTATAAATACTCAATTGAAATAAAAAATGATTCTATTTGTCGTGGTGATTTATTTTTAATTTTTAAGAAATAATTAATTACCTTGACAACTTATACATTAATGATGTAGAAATTACTTATTTAGTGAAAAATCAATAATATAGTTTTTATTAAAATAACCATACCTATCAAAAGGACCATAAACTTGACGAAATATTATTGGTCGAGTCTATATATACCCTAATAATCCAAGGGTCTATTTTTGGACCATTTGGAGCCTTATAATACCGATTAGGACATTTATATTATTTTATTTTAAATGAGGTCAAAGATGTCACCTTCATAATTTAATAAATATGACAATTTAAATGTGTGATTTAAAGATTATAAATTCTGGTAAAAATATTAATATAAAATTTATTATATTTATCTTCATCATACAATTTTATTTTTAATTTTTATGCTACAAATAAGTATGTTAAATAATTATACAAAAATGTTGTAGTAATTATTTTATTAAGAGATATACCAAATAAATGGTTTTAAAACTATTAAAATAAATAATATATGAAAAAATTAATGTGCCCCATGATGTTTTTAGGAATATGAAATGTTATTAATCTATTATATATTTTGGTTCGAACAAATCTTCTATGTGGTTTTTATTTAAATTCAAATAATGAATAGTTTTAAAATTTATACTTTTGATATTTTATAAAAATAACATATTATTAAATTATTTAAAAATCACAAAAAAAATTAAAAACTACAAATTGAAAATTATATGGTGGAAAATGTTACCAAGTATCCAATTATGGGAAATTGACAACATTTAACTATGTATAAAAATAAATTTATATTTTATAATTTTATTACCACAAATAAAATTAAATAGATTAAATAATGTTAAATCTAGTTGATAAGGTTTAAAATAAACATAAAACATGTATAAATTTTATTGGTTGATGAGATTACAACTCTATAGCATCTCATATTCCAATTGAGTCATTTTTGGAGGTTTTTAAGTGGGGTTTCATTTTATTATTAATTAATACTTTTGAGGCTTCCAAAAGTGCCCCTCGACTCTACTATATAAGGGAATATCCTCCCTCTCCTCTACAAAATTTGGAGCCTTCATTCTCGGCCAACCCCAACCAATTTCTCTTATAAATATCTCTAGTTTTATAATAGAGGTTCTGGTCTTCTCAAAAGTCCAAACCTAGTTCCCTATGAGGATGTTTAAAAGAGCCACGTCGAAGAAGAGGTAATCTGCTCTACCAATTCATAGAAGTTACTTTCTTCTTCCACTTCCTCCTTCATTATTGTTTCCATTATAAAATAATAAATCCAGTATCTTCTATATACTGTAATGTTATTATAAAAATTGTACAACCATATTTGTTATTTTATCCATCCTATGAATGAAAAAGTCACCACACGTGCGTACGTACAACTTACTGTCTCCATGTCGTGGTGTAGTTTGTTATTCAAACATTTAACCAATTATATGGGTATAATAATGAGTTTAAATGAAATAAATAATAAATACAACACCGTTATTATTAATTATATGTGATATACCATCCAATTATATATGAT
This sequence comes from Viscum album, assembly GCA_963277665.1. Classification (NCBI taxonomy): domain Eukaryota; kingdom Viridiplantae; phylum Streptophyta; class Magnoliopsida; order Santalales; family Viscaceae; genus Viscum; species Viscum album. The sequence goes on from OY728129.1 coordinate 1,624,077,469, forward strand.
TTTAATATTAAAAGAATGATATCATCGCTCGTGCGTACGTACGGACTACCGTCTCCACGAACGCGATGAGATTCATTTTCCATGATTAACCATTCAAGTATGATTATAAAGAATATATATTAAATAATAATTAATGATATTAAAAATAATTATACTATATTTATGTACATATATGTTTCATTTACTTAATTCTATTCAATTCAATAAGGAAATGAAAACAGTGTTCATGTGTACGTACGACCTACCGTCTCCATGAATGGTGTATCTCATTCCGTTTATCGATCTATCATATATATTTATATTCTGAATATATATTATATATAAATCATGTTTTAAATTTTGGAAATTAAGTAAATCAGGATATAATTAATAATATAAAGAACAACAAGTCAAAACCCGTACGATAAATGAAATGATGCTACCCAAAACACTGCTTTAACAAGGAATTTACAAAAGAACGGGTAATATAAAGTAATAAGTAAACCATATATGATATCATAATAATGAATAAGATTCTTTAATAAGTCAATGAAATTATTTAAATCATTATACAGGCGGTTCAGATACGTACGAAGCATATCAGACTTAAGGTAAGTGGTAATTTTTAAAATCTCATTTTTATCTGAGATTGCTTATACATAAGTATATGCTGGGGTTATATTTTTTCAATCCATGTCCATAAAAATGTTTTTCATAAAGTATTTAACATTCTTCCATGTATGTTTAAAGTCATGTTGTCCCCTTCTTGACATTTACTTTGTGTTATAGAAGGAATCTTTCTTTTGTTTGCCATACTTGGTACTTTTTTAATTTTCCGTTAAAAGTACGAGATTTTTTTTTTAAAATTATATGTAATGAAAGGATTTTTAAAGTTTGATAATGCCTAATTTTCATGAATATTACTCCACAATATTTCAAGATTATTTTCAATGAAATCATTTTCTTTAAAAATTGAATGGAATTTTGTGAAAAGAAAATGATTTTGAAGAAGAAATGACATTTTCCTCAAAATTCATTTCAAGTGTTTTGTCAAAACTATTTCCCATCTAAGATGGAATTATTTAGCATGATTATTTTTCAAGTATAATGTCTCTATTATTTCCACGGTTTTATTCTTCTTATGATGAATTGATATCCATTGGTTTTATGTTGATTATGTCATGATGGGATGATGTTTATGAAACCCATTTTATTCTATGGGTTATGATGAATGATTTATGTTTATTTTGTGGAACCAATAATAATGAGTTCATTATGAGATGGGTGGGACCTATATATCCCTCCAATTCATTGGGTAATGATTTATATCTCATGAGATATACATGGATGGAACGACAAGTTATTCTGGTTCAGTGATACAGGACTGAAATGAGGAGTGAACTCGATTCAGTAAGGGACTTTGTCCACTAAGTTGGTCATGGAAGCAATGCCTTGGCTACTATGTAAATCATATCATGTGCTTAATGGTTTTCCAAAATTACATGTTTTATTACCATGATATTTTACCATGATTAATGTTTCTTTTTGATCTATGCCTTATGTACTTCCAAGATTTATTTCTCAGGATTTTGATGTTTAAAGTTTATGTTCATGTTTTTTTAAGTTCAAATGTATATGATTTGTTTTATTTTCTCCATGCTTACCCTTAGTGATAATTTGAGCTCACCCTTTATATGTTTTATTTTCCCCAAGATTTAAATAAAGGTTTTAGTTAACAAAACAAAAGGGGAAGATCTTTATGGAAGATGTTGAGGATCTTTCACCATGATTAGAAGATTATGTTCTGAGTTTCCAAAGACACTAAACTATTACGGTATTTCTGTTTTAGTTCTTGTTATGTATTAATTATTCCGAAAAATTAATGTAATGTCCATGTATGTAACACTTGGGTCTCTAGAGTTGGTATCAGAGGAAAGGTTTAGTTAACCATTGGAAACTAGAATACAAAATCTTTAGTGGGATCCCTAGAAGATATTTATAAGGTATGTCTAGGGATGTACCAAAGGTTACATATAACTATAGGTTATAGTCATAGAATTATGGTACCGATATTATAATTTATCCTAAGATGTTATATATTGAAGGTACTCCCCCTTGATTATGATTTTTTCCTCTCATACTATTTTTTTTGGTTTTAGAAAATGGGTGGAAAAAGGAAGATTCACGATAATAGAGGATATGATAGACAATGGAATGATATTCTTCATGAGCAACCAAATAAAATTGGATCTAGAAGTCCACATATCGTTATTATGCCTAATCAGAAATCTCATAATATGATCAATAATCTCAACATTGGTATGTTTCTCGACTCATCTAATAAGAGAAAGATGGAGTTTTATGATGATCATAGAGGAAAGAAAGTTCAATTTCCATCATGGAAATCAAGTGGGAAGAGGCATCAGGGAGAATGTTTCAAAGGAACTGGATGATGATTTGGGTATGGAAAAGAAGGACACAAATCCATTAATTGTAAATAAAAGGTTTAGTTAACACTATGGACAAGGATAATGGTATTTCTAAGACATCAACAACGGTTAAATTTTTTAAATGTGGAATGTACGGGCATTATGAAAACCAATTCCCTAAGAGAAAGTCTTCTGAAGAGAATCATCATGGTCGTATGGGTTGTATTTATATTGATGATGACAAAGATACAACAAATGATATGTGAGATGAAATAATTGTTGAAACATGGTCAATGGTTAAAGAAGTTAGTGTAATGATTTATGTTTATCAAGAGTTATGTTGTATAATTAATTTTACTCTGGAATAAAGACACATCTAAGGATTGATACACTATTGTTTTTCTTAAAGTATTTGAATGTATATGTTGAATGGTACCAGTAACCATAAAAGTTTATTCAGATATTTTTGAATATAGATGATATGCGCATAATGAAGGGATAAGGAGATAATGAGATGTTTAATAGTATTAAGAGATCATGACTGATATAAGAACAAAGTGATATCATGGTTTGAGTATATAGAAATTATGGGATCATTTATGTTTTCACATAGAATATATGGTTATACATGTTTCAAGAGAACACATGATTAAGGTATTCACATGTTTGAAATGCGATCAACAAGATATATATTTTGATATATGGGGGATAAATGATGGTATTCACGTGCTTGTTATGTGACCATTCATGTAATCGTTTTCTTTACACTTTGAGTTTGAAACGAAGTATTTTGGATAAGCCTAAAAATTAGAATGAATTTTTTTGACATAATATAGTATTATTTAAGGATAGAACATTTTTTTATATTATTGTAGAATTTTATGATAATTTAATTTTAGAAAAAGGTACAACCTGCAGGACCGGGGACAACCCGTCGCGTCGGACAAGGTTGCGGGAATCGAACCCACAACTGAAGTGCGACATGCCTTTATCACCTACCACTAGCCTACAGGAAGTACCTGGTTAGTATAAACTAGTTTTATTAAGAGGTATGATTGATGAAGTATATAAGTCCATTTTAGGAACCATATACGATTAATCTCACCATAGATGGACTTATCTATATAAATTTTTCTAACCTTATGTTTGAGACAGATGGAATGACCTATCATTCTATCGCATGATCTGCTAACACTTCACGGAAGTCAAATTCAACTTCATTTCTTTAAGAGATGAAGTGGAAATTGTTCAAGGCACAAACTACAGTGATATTGTCCCAAAATCAGGTAATTATTTCTTTTAATTCAAATTTCTTCAACATTAGGGAAATGATCTTGACAACAAAAAATGTTTTCCAAGTACTCTCATATCCGATGAATCAGATGGTACCTTAGATCATGAGAAATTTATGGCTTTGTGATTGTTGGCCTTTTAATAGCCATGTTCTCTACCACTCTCCATCAGAACATGATGGTTAGATTTCTCTTCCATATCCATATTTTCAACTAAGTTCTCATACGTGGAAAACTAGTGATTAGTTAATTTGGGTAACCTTTACATTTCATAATTTAGTTTCTAAAGTTATGTTTTGTAATTCCTTTTTATGATGTGGGTTTCTATTAAAGAAACTTTCTAGTTGTAAACAATTTATAGCCTTGATGAATTTCAAGGGCGAAATTCATTTTAAGTGGGGTAGAATATAACACCCCGAGATTTTATGAAAAATATTATTTTAATTTCAATGATTTCATGTGTTGTACGCTACACCAAAATTACCTTGTTCTATATGAAACACCATATTATCCTATATTATATGGAAACACTATTCTTGGCTTGTGTTGCACGTAAGAGCAACCTTATTCAATAACGTGTGTTGTACACAATACTGAGTTTTAATAAACAATAATATATTGTAATAATATTATTATGAAATAGCTGTTATGAAAATTAGAAACTACATTTTGAAATTTATGAAATTATAATTCATCTTACACATTTTATAGAACATGGTATAAGAACTAAATAAATTTTTTGTGTAAAATAAGTATTTTTAAAAAAATGCAGTTTTGCCGCCTTTTGATGGCGCACGCACAATAAATTTAGTTTTTAATATGTTTATAAGTTCAATTTGAAAAAATAAAAATCTTATTTTGAATCAGGATATAAAAATTTACTTTTGATAAATATTTGATATTTTTTGGTAAGTTTCTTATTTTGATGAATAGTAAAAATACGCTAAATTTTAATTGAAAACAAATTTTTTCTTCGAGATAATTTATATGGTTATATTATAATATTTAATGGTTTTAAAGTATAAATAGAATATATTTTTACCATTTAATATAATTTAAGTCATTACTATTAATTTTACACTGCATTCATATGTAAAAACATTTCAATCATTTGCAACATTTTAACTTTTAAAACACGTTTTCTCAACAGGGGGATTAATTTTAAATTAAATTTTGAAACTTTTGTGTTTTGAATTTGGAAAAATGGATTCAATATTTGGAATCATTAGGTCAAAATTATGTTAATAAGATACTTTTTATTATTATGCATTATGAATAATAACTACGGTAAATTTTATTTAACATAGTTAAAGGTTAATCAGGTAATTACGGGTAAATATAATATCATAAAATTACCCTAACACTTATCTTAATATAACTGGATGATTATATTTTATTCTAAAACATACATGGGTCGAAATGGAATCTAATGGAACCTAATTTTATTTGATTAAGACCTTTTATTTATTTTAATTAAATGAAAGTGAAATATGTCTCACTCAAACATTAATAATTAGATTATTTTTAATATTAGGTTATATAGAATATAAATTTGATTATAAGTACTCATTTAAAATCTAAAATTTTTTATTTATCATGGTGATTTACATGTAATTTTTAAGAAATATTTAATTACATTAATAGCTTATACATTAATGACGTGGAAATTACTTATTTAGTGACAAATCATTAATATTGTTATTATTAAAATTGCAATACCTATCAAAACGAGCAGAAACATGACCAAACATTATTTTTCAAGTTTATCAATACCCTAATCATCCAAGGATTGATTTTGGAACCATTTGGAGCCTTATAAAACCGATTAGGACACTTATATTATTTTATTTTAAATGATGTCAAAATGTCACCTTCATAATTTAATAAATATAACAATTTAAAAGTTTTGATTTTAAGATTATAAATTCGAGTAAAAATATTATTATGAAATTTATTAAATTTATCTTCATCATAGGATTTTATTTATTAATTTTTATGCTACAAATATGTATATTAAATAATTATACAAAATGTTGTAGTAATTATTTTATTAAGAGATATACGAAATAAATGGTTTTAAAAATAATAAAATAAATAATATATAAACAAATTAATGTGCCCCATTATTTTTTTGATTAATATGACATGTTATTAATCTACTATATATTTTTTTTCGAACATATATTCTTGTGTGGTTTTTATTTATATTCAAATAATGAATAGTGTCAAAATTTGATTCTATTGATATTTTATAAAAATAACATATTATTAAATTATTTAAAAATCACAAAAATATTTCAAAACTACAAATTGATAATTATATGGTATAAAGTGTTACAAATTATTCAATTATGGTGAATTAACAACATTTAAGAATTTATTTATAACAATTTAAAATTTAAAATTTTATTACCACAAATAAAATTAAATAGATTAAATAATGATAAATCAAGTTGATAAGGTTTAAAATAAATGTAAAACATGATTAAATTTTATTAGATGATTTTAATACAACCATTTCTAATCTCATATTTTATTTGAGTCATTTTTCAATGTTTTTAAGTGGGGTTTCATTTTATTATTAATTAATATTTTTGAGGTTTCCAAAAGTGCCCCTCTCCTCTCCTATATAGGGGAACCTCCTCCCTCTCCTCTTTACACAATTTTGAGCATTCAAGCTCAGAAAACCCCTGAAAATTTCTCTTATAAACCTCTCTAGTTATATCATAGAGGATCCGGTCTTCTCAAAAGACAACCCTAGTTCCCTAAGTGGAAGTTTAAAAGAGGTACGTCGAAGAGAGGTAATCTCTTCTAACGATTCATTCAAGTTCCCTTCTTATACCACATCATCCTTCATTGTTGTTTCCATTATTAAATAATAAATCCAGTATATTCTATATATTGTGATGTTATTATAAAAATTGTACAACCATATTATTTATTTTATCCATCCTATAAATGAAAAAGTCACCACACGTGTTTACGTACGACTAACCGTCTCCACGTTGTGGTGTAGTTTGTTATTAAACCATTTCATCATTTGGATGGGTATAATAATGAGTATAAATGATATAAATAATAAATATAAAATTATTATTATTATTTATATATGATATACCATCCAATTATATACGATTTTAATATCAAAAGAATGATATCATCGCTAGTGCGTACGTACGGACTACCGTTTCCACAAACGCGATGAGATTCATTTTCCATGATTAACCATTCATGTATGATTGTAAAGAATATATAATAAATATTCATGAAATATATTACATCATAATGATATTGGATTTATGTTCATAAATTTTTCATTTTCTTAATTCTATTCAATTCAATATAGAAATGAAAACAGCATTGATGCGTACGTACGGCCTACCGTCTTCATGAACGGTGTATTTCATTCCGTTTATCGATCTATCATATATATTTATAAGATGAATATATATTATATATAAATAATGTTCTAAATTCTGAATTTAATTAAATCAGGATATAAGTAATAATATCAAGAACAAAATGTCGAAACATGTATGATAAATTAAACGATTTTACCCAAAACACTGCTTTAACATGGAATTTACAAAATAACGGGTAATATAAAGTCATAAGTAAACCATATATGATATCATAATAATGAATATGATTATGTAATAAGTCAATGAAATTATTTTAATCATTATAAAGGAGTATTGGATACGTATGAAGCACATCAGACCTAAGGTAAGGGATAATTTTGTAAATATGATTTTTATCTGAGATTGCTTATATGTAACTATTTACTAGGGTTATATTATTTCCATACATGTCCATAAAAATGTTTTTAATAGTATTTAATATTCTTCCATGTATTTTTAAAGTCATTTTTACCCCTTTTTGACCTTTACTTTGTGTTATGGAAGGAATCTTTCATTTTTTACCACACATGGTGCTTTTTTAAATTTCTGTTAAAAGTACGAGAAGAATATTTTTTAACTTATATGGCATGAATGGATTTTTATGGTTTCATAATGCCTAATTTTCAGGGATCTTCTTCTAAAATATTTCATTATTATTTTCAACAAAATCCCTTTCTTTGAAAATTGAATGTCATTTTGTGAAAAGGAAATTATTTTGAAGAAGAAAGTATATTTTCCATAAAATTCATTTCAAGTGTTTTGTCAAAACTATTTTCCATATAAGATGAAATTATTTAGTATGATTATGTTTCAAGTATAATGTCTCGATTATTTCCATGGTTTAATTCTTCTTCTGATGAAATGATATCCATTTGTTTTATATGGATTATGTTATAATGGGATGAGGTTTATAAAAACCATTTTATTCTTTGGGTTATGAGGAATGATTTATGTTTATTTTGTGTCACAAGTAAGAATGATTTAATTTTGAGATGCGTGGGACCTATATCTCCCTCTAATGCATTGGGTAAATATTTATATCTTATGTGATGGACAAGGATGGAATGACACTTTAATCCAGTTCAGTGATACAGGACTGAAACGAGGACTGAACTGAATTTAATATGGACTTTGTCCACTAATATGGTCATGGAAGCAATGACTTGGCTGCTATGGAAATAATATAATGTGCTTAATGGTTTTCCACAATTACATGTTTTATTCCAATGCTATTTTATCATGATTAATGTCTCTTTATGATCTATGACTTCGGTACTGCCAATATTTATTTGCAAGATTTTGATGTTTAAATTTATGATCATGATTTTTAAGTTCAAATGTATATGATTTGTTTTATTTTATCCATGCTTACCCTTAATGATCATTTGAGCTCACCATTTATATGTATTCTTTTCCCCAGGATTTAAATAATGGTTTTAGGTAAGAAAAAAAAGGGGAAGATCTTTATGGGAGATGTTGAAGATCTTTCACCATAATGAGAAGATTATGTTCCGAGTTTCGAAATACACTAAACTATTACGGTACTTGAGTGTTTGTTATTTTTATGTATTAATTATTACACAAAATTAATTTAATTTTGATGTACATCAAGCTTGGGTCTCAAAAAAATATTTTTCATGATGATGGGATGTTTTTTTCATGTATCACATGAAAAAAATATTTTCCTTTCCCATTTTATGTAAAAGAAAAAAGTTAATTTTATAAAGATATTAATATTATTTTAAAAAAATCATATTAAAAAATGGGTCTATAGTTATTATAAAAATAATAAAATGTTAATGAAATATATATTAAAAACAATTGTGGAATATTGTCATGGATGAAAACATATTCCCGCTAAAGAGATAAATAATATCGGATTTTCATAAAAAACTACTCTCAATTATTTTTACACACCAAAGAGTGAAAATTGTATTATTACTTGATAATATAATTAATAACTATATTATAATAAATTTAATTAATTTTTTGGGATATAGATCATAAAATGTTTTTTATCAGACTCATAATCATAAATAATCCGAAAAACACTTAGAATGTATGATAAAATCATTACCACTTTTGTAACATTAAATTGTAAGCCGGATGATGGTATAATATACATTATAACATATAATATCATGTGGATAAATACATTCATGGTTTTATATGTCAATTTTTATTTCTATAGGATGCTTTAAATAATATTGATGTATAACATAATGTATGTCTCAAAAAAAGAAAAATTGAGACAAAAATCACATACCTTAAGTCTCGAATTTCATCGTACACCTTTAAAGATAAGGTATAATAAATATAAGATTATTATAAATATATTATTGAAAAATATTTATACATATCATATAAAATATTATTTTCTGAGGACATTTTATTACAAGATTATTAAAAATTCCATGTTAATGATACTTTTTGGGTAATAACCTCCATGTTTTTATTGGATTAGTTAATTTTTTATTTAAGGACCTATTACATTGGTAATGGTTCAATAATATCCAAAAATATTACAATTATATTAATATCATATATATTCATTATTTATTTATTTATATTAACATTTTATATAATGATATATAAAATGATGTACACTAATAATGGAGGTGGTAGGTTTTACGTATGCGTGAAAAATATTAACATTGTCTCAATGTTTTGAATTAATGAATGATATAGGACATATTATCATTATAGAATATTATTTATATCACATATTTCACGTAATTTTATTATTCCAATCCATATTAACTTCCAATTAATGTGTGAGAAAATCGCATTTCATATTTAAGCGGTAGTCCACTATACACATGAGTGAGATTACCATTTCCAAAAAAAATTGAATGAGTGAAGGTATTTGTTATATACTAATTCAATAATAATAATAATATCATAAATATTAAATATAAAAATTAAATAATTCATTTGGTCTACCTTGATAGTTGTTAATGGGAAAATGAATGACATTGGTCCACACTGAGGAAGTCCACCGTACACATGATTGATAATTTCATAACCCATTCAATGGATGTTGATATGAATATTGGTCATTCCCATAAAATAAAAACATATATATTTATGATATATATTTATGTTATTATATCATCATTATATAAAAACATTTTAAGAACATGGATGATGAAATAAAACAAAAAATATCATTGATGAACATTACATCTTCTTAGGGTGTCCTCCTTGCATTTGTGCTAAATTAATTACAGGGTTAAAATTTTTGACCAAATAGTTATTATATGATGAGATTATGTAATTTTGAACATAATATTTTTAGTTATTGGTAAAACCAAATTGATTTAGAGGTGTGAAGTGTAGAATCTAATTGGTGGCCTTTTACAAGTGTGGTGAGTTCCACAACTATTGTTTTTTAATGAAATAATTTCAATAATATTGTTTCATGTGAAAATGCTCAAATAATGGACCATTCACCACCCAAGATGTTAAAATTTCTATATATTTCTATAAATTTGTGGTGTAAATGTTTTGGGTTATTTTTAACCCTTATAATTTCATTTTAACCCCCACCCCTCTTAGATAAACATGTTTTTACCATAACCACTTTTAATAATTTTTAATGCATTACTATTAATATTCGTAAAACATTAAGATGAACATAATTAAAAATATAATTTACGATGATTCAAATTATGGAATACATTTTTACAAATTTCATTCACATATAAGGAATAATTAAATTAAACATTATTCTTATACACGTGACATGGAAATGGATTTTTAAGGAGAAATTGTTCAAAATTTGACAAAGTTTATGTAACAAAATTCAGTATAAAATAGATTCAAATGAACTATATTTGAGTAATTGATATATAGATTAACAAATATAACATTAAAAAAATTTAAAATATAATATATATTTATAAATAAATTAAATTTGAATATAATTTTTAATTATAATTTAGTATTTTTACTTATTTATCAATAAAATAATCTTTTATTAAAAATATATAAAATTAACAATAAGAAAATTTTAATATAGTGATTTAAAAATTTAAGATTATTTTAAAAACATAATTTTATAGATGGGTGAAAATAGTTTTTATTACTATTATCAAAAAATAAATTAAACTCATTGTTTGTGAAAATTGTATTTTCGAAACAAATAAAGTCATTAAAAAATAAGTATTATTCTTGTTAGTATGTTTCTATTTTATAAAAACATTATAATTATAATTAAAAAAAATATTTATAAATATAAATATTTCTATGTTTTATGGATTGGTTATAACAGTTATGTTTGAATAATAATAATATTATTATTATTATATTATGGTTTTGTTAAAACTAATTGTCATGTGTAATGAAATAAAACTAGGTGTTGCATGTAACAATAGAATAACATGGTGATTCTTATAACATAATCATAATATGGTGTTCCTTGAAACAAAAGATTTCAAATAAATATAATTAATACAGAAAAAAATAAAAATTTACTCTGTTGTAACCAAACACATAACCCTGACATATTCATCCCGAGTCGAACAATAGGATTTGAGATTTCATAATCCTTACCCATTCCCTAATACTCAAGGTTGGTGTCATATCATTTCTCAAATACTACCCTCCATTGATTTAGATCTAATAACAAAACTCATTCACATGTTACTCATGTCTTGATAACAATACTCTCTCTCACATTGTAGGATCCCTCAACAATGTACTAAAATGATATTTCTCACTAAAAAGGTTCAATACCAATACCTTGTAACTTATAGTGAGTAAAATCATCTTTTATTCGATCATATCACATCTTGACTTTTATCTTCTAAATAAATTTATGGTGACACCCACATCTTCTCACTCAATGTGAGCCTACCCGCATTAACCCATACCATATCAAAAACCAACCATTACTTTATCACATGAGGTTTTGACTTGCTCATAAATTCTCACTCAGTCTTGGGATATTTATTGAGTAAAATTTAACATAAAAACCAAACCACTAAAATCTCAATAATGGTAGATTCCAACAAAAACCTTCCCACCCAAGGTGACACCATTTATCTGTTCACATATCTATGGATAAACTCATCTAGAAACACAAACATGGATACAAAAATGGAACCATAACCTATATCACATGATCATCATGGACCACATGCTTAATAAATTTCTCTCAGATTAACTCTCAAACCATTATCACATCTTATACCAAAATCTCATTATAGTACAATCTCTTCAATAACTAGTCCTTCATTAAATTAAAAAATATAAAACACATTAGAATAATATTGATACATGTATGTGAATAAATTAGGTTCTCTAATCCCAAAAAGGTATCTAATCATCCATACCAACCAACACTCATCACCCCACAATGATCCTACAACCCATGGGTCCTAAATTAACATTCCATTAATTGGTTGACCCTAATCCAATTTTAAATTCTAGAATCACAACACAATCTGATCAAATGAGGACCTTACTAAGATAATTTTAAAAATATGACTTGGAACCCCAATTACATGTTAATGTAACAACAACACGACCCATTTTGGGGTCTCATTACACATCTCTATCAGTTATCTCTTAATCTCATTATCCAAAGGAAACCCTCTTATCAAACCACATCTTTCCATAATAGACAAAAATTTACCTAAATATGAACTAATATTATCCTCTTCCCTTAAAATAGATTTCTTATCATGATATGTAATCTAGAATAACCCATCATTCGTAGGCCTTATACCCTCATGATTCTTTCGCTATACCTAGGAATCCAACATATGTTATTCATTATTCAACCCATCACAATTATATATCCCATAACACTATTCAACTAAAATATAAGTTTTACACCCTTAGTGACTTAGTGTATAGAAAATATCAAAACACTAATCAATCAATGGATACATCAGATGCATAACTTTCATGCGTATGTATTAAAAATATATTTAAACTTTGAATGTAATCTAGTTGGACTAGATAAGGTCAAATCTCAAGAGGATACATGATTTCACTCTCTATCCTAGAACATATGTATGTTTTTTTTTTCATATGATAAAATTTAACTTGGAATCAAATGATGTATATTTTTTTGTAATTAATAAAATAAAAAAGATGATAAAAAATCATAGAATTATAAAAAAATAGTGGATGATAATCATGTGGCTTCCAATGATATCTAATTTTTCTTATATTATTATAAATCACCCAAATCAATAATAATATTCAATAACATCTATATTATTACCCGTCACATTATCTCATTTATGATAATATTTATTTTCAAATGGACCATAGAGCATACATGAACCTAATATATTCTTCATAATGATTGGGAATGAACACATCTTTATGAAGAAAGTGAACCTAAAAAAACTAGTTGAAATTTCATTCCATAAATCATCTAAAATGAATCAAATATACTTTTATGATGATTGAATTAGTTTGGGGGAATCATTGAAATAAATATTGTGAAATAGTATATCTTGGTTTATGGAAAATTGAGTGATTACCATCTCCACCGCGCTTTACCTTCACTATGGTCCTATAATATAACATATTGAATTAAAATTAAAAAAATTAAATTTTGGATACATTTTTACAACCAATAATGTGTTATTATCCCATTATAATTATGTATGATATTTGAGGAACATCACAGATGTTAATAAATATGATATATTAATGGAAGAGGAGAAGAAAATATCCTATAATGATGTAAAAAAATGAATTTACATTAAAACATAATGAATATTGAAAACTTATTCTAATTTGAGAATATTAAAATATCATATATAGAATCTCTTAAAAATTATTGAAGGGAAGTATTTATATAACTAAGGATATTTATATCTAATCAATTGGAATTTAATGATTAGATTTCTCTCTCTAGATCATGTCCATGTGTATTGACTGAAGAATGAGGATTTATTCATGTGATATCAATATATAATTAAATATCACATTGAATTTGACTCCATGATATTTCCATATAACCAAATTAGGCTATATATCATACATGACACAAAACACCAAACTTAAACAAAAATTAAAAATATAATTATTTAAATATTACTGTTATAACCTAGTCCTTGAAATAAAATGTATAAAGAGTGTAAACTATATTATAGATTATATATATAATGTTCTTAAATCGATATAAAATCATTTAATAATTCATAGGAAATATGTATTCAATTTTTAGTATAGTTATTTTATGCTTTAAAAATATATTTTCTTTAAAAATAATTTTTACTTGTTTTCATGATAAATTATTATAAGTAATTTCTTTAAAATATATAATTTTTATTTTATAAATATAATATATATTTTTAAATAAGTATATAAATCTTTTCTTAGGGTTATATTTTAATATTTTTTTTAAAAGAATTATTTTCCATTGAATATTGAAAATACCAGTCTTTATTAAAAACTATATTTTTGATTCGAGAATTATCAAAGTTGAATTATATTTTCAAATTACATAAACTAAAATTAGTTCTCTAATTGTATGAATAAATTTTGTAATTTCATTGGAACACATTTCATGATTTTATTTATTATAAAATCATTTTTATACATAAAAAGTTAATTTTTCTGAAATACTTCTTTTAGTCGTGTTTTTTACATTAAATTTATAATTAATTTCTACCATTTATATAAATTGAAATTGATAAAATTAATTACATAATGGGAATAATAAATATCATTTTTTTAAAAGGCACATTTTATTCTTGGCCAATATGAATAGTGATCATGGTAAAATTTATTATCTTCTTTACGGGTAAACATCATTAATCTAGGATATAATTAAGGGATAATTTCATATATTTTTATCTTAATTGTAGTTATATGAAGCTAATTCGACACTTATAACCTTAAGAACGAATATTTTTAATTTAATGGTCACTTTTCCATGAAATTGTTCAATATAATATTTAAATCATTGAAATATAAAAAATGGAACTCTCTTAGTTTTAAAAATATTATATGTTTCCATATATAAAAAAACAAGCGGTGAAAGGATTATAATGTTCATTTTGATCATATGAAACTTATTTTAATATTTATTAATTATTTATAATTTTAATGTATTATATATTTACTCAAAATTCTAACACAACCATGAAACAAAATTAACATTATTAATATTATAGTGAAATAAATGGTTTCAAAATATCAAGAGTGATATAAAATGAATGAGTTAATGTGTCCCATTAATTTTATAGATATATATTAAATTTAAGGTTGGTATTAATGTATTATATTTTAATTTTAATTTTTTGTTAATGTATTTAAATTCAAATTAAGATGAATAGTGGTAAAAAAAATATACTAATGATATTTTAAAATAAATAATTTATAATTAAATTATTTAGAATTATAAAAAAATATTTTATTCAATAAAATGAATGTGATATGGTTTTAAAAATCATCCAGGATCCATTGATGTGACTTTTATCATATTATTTTAATATTATTAACCCATAATAGGCCTAAGGCATTAATATAATGATTATTGTCAAAATGGTTAATGGTGGGTAAGAACATAATGATAAGGTTTAACACATACTAAAAACATGTCCAAAATTATATTGGATGTTATCATTTCATCATAACCTCATCTTATATTTTAATTATATTAATTTGGTTCAATTTTTACATTAAAAATAATTTATTCTAATTTAATACATTATGAAATACCAAAAATGCCTCTCCCCTAAATTATAAAAGGACTCATCTCATTTCTTTTATTTACACCACATATAGAAATATAGCTCAAAAAATCCAATCCACTCCTCTAATAAAAATCCTTATAATATTTTTAGTGGTTATTCTCATTAAAAAGATCTTTCTCTAGACCCCTTAGGAAGAAATCTAATTGTCGTCTACCGAAGAGTAGTTAATAGTTTTTTCTAAGTCCTTAAATTTTTTTCTTCATATACTTCATATTTATCTATTTATCCTTAATAATAAAATTTTTTCATTATCATAAATGTAGTATGATATTATTATTATTATGGGAAAACCATATTCAATCTATATTTCATTCAATGAAAAGTTAAAACATCACTCTTTTGAACACAACTATAACTATTTCCACATAGCACTATAACTTCATTCATCTCTACTTAGCATAGATATTTATAAATACATTAGTAATTTATTTATTTGATATTTTTCAAATTATAATTATTATAAAATTATAATATCATATATACCATCTTCTATTATAAACTATTTGAAGATTATAATTTCACGTATGCAAGTGTGTGGACTACCACCACCACAAAGCAATGTGATTCATTTTTTATTTCCATTTTACATGGATGGAAATAAGGATAGATGTAATTATTAGAACGAGATATAACAAATATACACAAGGGTGGGGGTGAATTGTGTCTTTTACAAAATAATTACGAAATTGTGTTCTGATCATTAACTTATATCAGATGGATTAATGTAGTGGAAATTTAAATATGAGAACAAGATGTATAGTGGTTTGGGGAACAGAAGGCCCCTAATCTACTCCACCAACACTCTACTCCATAAGCTTTGTGATTTTCACTATCTGGTCCTCTTTTCAACAGACCATTCCATAATTTAGTACAAAAAGATGACACCATTATAATCTAAGGTAAATAAAGAATTCTAGTTCGATGACTGAACCTACCCAGCTTAGTACAAGAAGATGATCACTCAAGAATAGAAAAGAAAGGTATTTGAACTTTGAAAATACTTTCCAGTTGTCTTTCACAATTGCAACAGAATGCAACTAATAGTAGATGGATCATCACCTTTTGAAATAATGATCTACCCAGAAAAATCATTCTAAGTCGATCCGGTTGCAGTAGATATAAAAATATAATTCACAACTTCAACAGTAGCAGATTCACAGTAGATATTTGATGTAGAATGAGGGAATCTTCTTTCGCGAGTTGTATTCTTTAACAAATAGAGCTTTGTCGCTCTTTTGAATCATCAAATCTGTATTCTCAATAGTCTCTTTTTTTCTTCCATTATATAAATTCGAAGTTGCTATTTGGAAAAACATGTATATATTCTCTGTGTAAATATCACATCTATATTATAATGACTAACACTTCTCCTAAAAATTTAGATCCACAAAAATCTCCTTTTGACCTGCAATAATAAAAAATTCAAAATAACAGGACAGTCATAACTTCCCTGAAGATTCAGCATAAAAATATACTTTTATATTGATCCTTTAAATAATAGTTAAAATGTATTTGACTCAGTCAAAAACGCGCTTTAAAAATCAACTTTTTATTTGGCTTGAAATTAGCCTAATAATTTTCTTGGAAACCATTGCATAATAATATCATCTTTAATTTGCCGACGCCAAATGTAAGGGTGAACTATATAGAATGATTCTTTAAAATGTAAGGCTAAACAAAAATTTAGAGTTTATGTCGCATCCTTTAAAATTATGGTTGATTAAAAATGTAGGGTTAATGAATCATACTTTCCTTTTAATAATAAAATGTATAATAAATGATCCATAATTTTAAAAGCTTCTTAAACATAAGGTACTTGATCCATACATTTGATGAAATGTAAGGTTGATTACAAATGTATGGTTGATGAGCCATACTTTTCAATATCCCACGCGTAGGGTTCCTTCCTAACATAGGGTTCCTCTTCAATATTTTTCTGATAACATATTGTTTATTTTCTGTACTTTTCTGATAACTCAAAAATTATACACCGCATTTCATCTTTACGCTATGTTTCTCCACATATGATAGAACATTAATTCTAGAACATGATTAAGAAATCCCCGAACATGTAACTCGTTTTTTCCAGAACATGCTAAAGTGTATTAAATCTCATTTATTCCAGAATATAAATATTTCTTTCAGAAATAAAAATATAATGAATAATAAAGTCTTGTAATCAACCTATAAAATAAAATCATTCGAAAACAATTAACAGAATTAGTGTG
Organism: Viscum album; assembly: GCA_963277665.1. Lineage (NCBI taxonomy): Eukaryota > Viridiplantae > Streptophyta > Magnoliopsida > Santalales > Viscaceae > Viscum > Viscum album. The sequence continues at coordinate 1,624,095,524 of OY728129.1, forward strand.
CATAAAAATAACCATATAGATAAGGTATTGGTCTCAACAATATCCCCCTCTATTAATAAAAAATATTATATATCGTTGAAAAACAGTAATTGTTAAAGAATCTGCCCCTTTTGATGATGACAAAACCCATAAAATAACCAACGAAATTAACAAAATTAATTACATATAGTTTTTAATTTTTTAATATAAATAAAACTTAATTTATCCCCCTTAAAAGATTAATATAGCGCACAATATTTGAAAAGGATAAAATAATTTTTTTTATCTAAATTTCTCCCCCTTTTGTGATATCAAAAATAATGATAGAATATGGAATAAAACACAACTTAATATAGTAGTGAACATAGTTAAATTATATTATTAATAGTTTGTTAATAATTGAACATGGATTACTGGAATAGTTGAACAGTGGAAATAAAACAAATAAAAACACAAAAACATAGAATATAGAATAACATTTCATTAAAATAAAATGTAACATGTAAAATTATGATAAACTAATGAATGAAGGTGTGGTAAAGGTATGAGATATGGTCAATCTTTGTTGAACAAAGGCCTTGATTTCTCTCAACTGCTCCCTCAGTACTCTCATCATTCTATCTCTCAGGTTGATAATAGGATCTCTATTCTCCTGAGTCATATGAATATCTTCTATCATATTTACTCTGAAAAACTCATGAAGTCTCTCTTCCTTCTCCATAAACAGAGTTAACTTCTCTGTGAACTGAGTCATCACAGTTCTAATATTTTGTTCACTCATGGTTAACTGGTCAACTGAATATCTGTGATTATCTAATAAAACTTATAGTGGAGCACTATTTCATTTCAAATCATGAAATATGTCATTAATATTTCTCATTGCTGCTATGATAGCCTAAAATCTTCAGATTAAATTATGTAAAGTACCTGATCCACTAGCTTCCCCAATCCCGACAGATGCAAATTGTGTCTCCATATAGTCTTTAAACTATAATAGATTTGAGCTCATCATCATTTCTGATTTAAACTTGAACACTTCTGTCAACATCATTGTCTTAAAAGTTTCAACTAACTGACTTGAAACTTTACTGTCTTTATGTCTCTGAAATGTCAACTGTTATTTCTCTTGGGAACTCCTCAGAGCTAAATTTTAGGATTCCAAAATTAGAAAATATTGAGTACAGCTATTCTCCTTCCTTATTTATTGAATCAGTGGAACCCTGTGGTTGATTCTCATTTTAATCTGGTACTTGATTCATCAGTAGTAATGGAAAAGAGTCTTTATCAGATTTCTCATTTGCTTATCTATGAGCTAGCTGGCCTACAGAATTTTCCTCAGAGTATTTTCTAGAATCTTCCACAGAAAAAATCATCATTAATTACCTCTATATGAACATCAGAAAAATTATCATTATCAACATCAGTAATCATTTCAACCACTTGATTTTCTAAAAAGATATCTTCTTGATTTTTTTGAGGACATACCACTTCTTCATCCGACTCTACCTACTTTTCATTTTCAATTGTAACTATAGTGTCTACTAAAATTTGAGGTTTAATTTCAGTTACAACCATAGCCTATTCCTGAGTCTCAGTTTCAGTTTCTTCTTGAATTTCAGTTTGTACTTGAAGAGTCACTCTAATTTGAGTAGTATCCTCTTCTTGTTTCTTCTCAACAGCTGATTCTCTAACAAAATTTTATGAGAGTAAATCTCTAGAAGATATAACACGTGAACCAAGTTCCTCATGATCTTTAGAACATCTTTTCCTTTTAAACTGAAGTCCTTCCTAACAACTTTATTATTGAGCTTCTTCAGCTTCAAATATTATTCTTCTTACAATAGTGCTCACTCTTGATTCAGCCTGTCCCTCCTCAGATTTCGCCAATTGATCCAGAGAACTTTCTTCCTCTTCATCAGCTCATACTGGTAAATTTTTTCCTTTAAATATGCTCCAGATGAAAAAAATCATTCTCAAGGTTTCATCACCAAAAGTGTTACTATGATGGCTTCTAACTCTATCTTCCACCAGCCTTACCATATCCTTTTTGAAATTTTTTTAGATGAATCTACCAAATGGATAAAAATTCATGTGCGCTTCTATTTGAAAATAATAGTGAAGGTACCTTTCTATGTACGTACGAAAATTAAGTCTTATATCAATCATAAAAAGATATATTTTATACATTTATGGATACAAGCTATTCTCCTGCTCAGATATCCTCAATGAAATCCCTATTTGCACAAATTTCACTAGGATTTTCTGATTTGGCTCCATGTCCATTATGAACATCTTCCTTATATATGTAGAACCAAAAAGAAAAGACAAAATATTTTTTGACTTATGTACTGAATATACTATATTCTTCAAATCAAAATGAAAGACTCCCTCATGAGGGAAATTCAAAATCTGACTAATCTCCATAGAGGATGTCAAAACATCTCGATCTTCAATCTTGGATACCAAAATATCCTCATATTTCCCCAAAATAAAATGATCATATTTATAGAAATAATGAATTTCTACCTCATATATAAACTCTGTAAAATCTTTATTAAACGTATGTTCAATGTTTTTAAATGCAAGAGTTTGCTTCAACAATAGGTTCATCTGATAAAAGCATTCCAGATATTTGACCTTTTCTTGCTAAATTTTCCTTCCATCATAGTGATGCCTCTTGGCTGTGTAAGTCTCAGCCTCATCGGTTCTCTTGTTCTTAGCTTTTTCTGTCGAAAAAATATCCGAAGGATCAAAAGAGGATTAGGGTTTCGAATGTTCAGGTTCGAATATACAAAGAGCGATAAAGCTCCATTGTTTCAAAAGGGTTTTTAGAAGAAATGAAATGATTCATAATTTGAAAGGTTTATGACAGCCTTGATTCCCTTGTCATAAATAATTATTACATAGATAAAAAATTAATAAATTTTATCATGCATGAAGAGAGGAAAAAATCATATTTTTTTTGAAAGACAAATAACTATGTTATTTTAAACAGTATTAAAATAAAGAAACATCCTAATAAAATAAAACTTTATTTAAAATTAAATAAACCTAGATCCCCATTAATAAAATCAAACCTTGTAATGGAAAGTTGTTTAGTAAAAATATCAGCTAATTGAATTTCAGTACTTATAAATTCTAGGATATATCCTTTTTAAGAACTTGGTCTCTTAGAAAATGATGTTTGATATCAATATGCTTTGTCTTATAATGATTAATATGATTTTTTGAAATATTTATATCACTATTATTATCACATAAAATTGGCGTACTATTAAAATTTCATTCAAAATTCATAAGAGTGATTTTCATTCACAATACTTGTGCACAAAAACTGCTAGCAGATACATATTATGGCTTGACTTTTGATATGGAAACTGAGTTTTGTTTCTTAATTGACCATGAAACTAAGGCTTTTCCTAAAAAGTGACAAGTACCTGAAGTGATTTTCCTATCTAATCTACAACTTTCAAATTCTGCATCTGAATATGTAATTAAATTAAAATCAGATGTTTTAGGATAACGAAGAGATTGAAAAACAGTTCCTTTTAAATATAATTTTTTTTAACAACATTTAAATGGGATTCTTTTGGATTTGATTGAAATATTGCACAAAGACATACTGAATACATTATATTTGATCTACTAGTAGTAAGTTATAATAAACTACCAATCATACCTCTTTATAAATTTTTGTCAACTGATTTTCCAATTTCACCCAAATTATGTTTTATATTAGTAAACAAAGAAGTTTTATATATCATGTGGTTTTCAAGCCCAAATTTCATCAGTAAATCAGTAATGTATTTTCATTTATTTGAATCATTTCCAAAATCTTTTTGATAAATTAAAAGACCAAAAAAAAATTTAATTCTCCCATCATACTCATTCTTAATTTTCATGGAATTAGATTTGAAAACTTGTGACAAAGAGATTTATTAGTTGATCCAAAAATTACTTCATCAACATAAATTTAGACCAATAAAATCTTAGAATTTATAGTTTTCTTAAATATTGTTGGATCTGCCATTCCAATAGTAAAATCATTTTTTTAAAAGAAAAGATATTAATCATTTATAACAAGATCTAGGTGCTTGTTTAAGGCTATAAAGTGCATTAGTAAGTTTAAAAACCGAGTCTGGTTTTTGAGAATTTTCAAAACCATGAGGCTGGTCAACATAAAATTCCTCCATTAAATAGCCATTTAAAAAGGCAGAATTAATATCAATCTGAAATAATTTAAAATTTATATGAGATACATATACTAAGAGGATTATAATGGATTTTAATCTAGCTACAGGTGCATAGGTGTCATCATATTCTATACCTTATTCTTGATTATACCATTTAGCTACTAGTTTTGCTTTTTTTTCTAGTTATTATTCCTTGATCATCTTTTTTATTTCTAAAAACTCATTTGGTTACAATAAATAGATAATTATATGGTCTTTCAACTAATTTACAAACATCATTTCTCTTGAACTGGTTTAATTCTCCTTACATTGCTATCAACCAACATTCATCATCTAAAGCTTCTTCTATAGACTTGGATTCTAATTGGGATAGAAAGGAAGAAAACTCAACAAGATTTCCTATGTTCCTTTTAGTTTTTATTCCTTTTTCTAGGTCTCCTATCACAGATTTTAAAGGGTGATTCTTTAGGGTCCTTAACTATCTTGGTAATACACTTATAGGTTCTTCAATGTCATGTTCTTTTGGACTGGACTAAATTTCATTTATATAAATTTCAAAATCATCTTTCAGGTTCTTAAGTCTCATGTTATCATTAGAATCAAACTCATATATTTGATATGTCATTTTATCAAAGAGATCAGTTTCATCAAATTTCACATGAACTGATTCTTCAACAATCCTTGAATTTTTATTAAAAACTCTATAAGAATTTGAAGTATCAGAATATCCTAAGAAGATGCCTTCATCAGATATTGGATCAAAATTACCAATATTTTCTTTGGTGTTTAAGGTATAAACCTTGCATCTAAAAACATTAATGTAATTTATATTAGTTTTCTTGTTATTCTAGAGTTCATAGGGTGTATTTTTTAAAATTGGTATAATTAAAACTCTATTCCTTATATAGCAGGTTGTGCTTACAGATTATACCCAAAAATAGGTAGGAAGACTGTATTCTTTTAGCATAGGTCTATCCATTTCATGAATAGTCCTATTTCTTCTTTCAACAATTACATTTTGTTGATGTGTTCGTGGTGCAGATAAGGTGTGTTTAATACCTGTATTTGAGAAAAAGGAATTGAATTCCAGATTCTCAAATTCTCTACCATGATCACTTCTTAATGAAATTATTTTAAAAACTTTTTCATTTTCAACAGCTTTTCAAAAACTTTCAAATAAATTAAAAGCTTCATTTTTAAATTTTAAAAATAAAATCCATGTAAATCTAGAATAGTCATCAAATAAAACTTATACCCATAGTTTACCATCAAATATTTATAATCTTGAAGTTCCAAACAATTCCATATGGATGACTTCTAGAGGTTTAGATGTAGCAATTTTGTTAGCATATTTGAAGGATGATTTGGGTTGTTTTCCAAGTGGACAAGCATAAAAAAATCTATCACTCTCTCAAACTTGAGCCTAGGTAAATCATAAACTAGTTGCTTCTTGGATATTTTATGTAAAGCATATATATATTTTAATTTCCAAGTCTTCTATGCCAAATCCAGGATTCATTTATCTTATTAGTTAAGCAGTTTACTTATAGTTTACACAAGGAATTTAAATCCAAGGTATACACATTATCAGTTCTAGGTGATCTAAATTTAAGCAGTTTATTTTTGAAAACAGAACACCAATTTTTAGAAAAATAAACAGAATAACCATCATCACATAGTTCAGAGATACTTATCATATTTTTTTCAATCCTTGTACATAAAGTAATTTGTTGATTAATATAGCTTCTGGATATCCAACTGTTTCAATGCTAATGATTTTTTACTTTGGCATTTGTCACCAAAAGTGACAAGTCCACCATCGTTTTGAGTGAGTGTAGAGAAATTTGATGATCTTCCACTCAAATTCCTTGAGAAACGACTGTCCATATACTATATAGTATTTTATCTTCAGTGAAATGCTTCCTGTAAAGGCATTTAAACAAGTTTCTTTGGAACCCATATTCAATTGGGTCTAATTGTGTTTGCCAATAATTATTTGGGAATCTAGACATGCTTTGTTTTTCTAAAATCAAAAGAATGAAATATATTATTTGAAAAAAAATCTTTATTAATACCACTTATTTGTGGTTGTCTTAAGAAACTATTTTTAGAAATATTCCCTATTGTTCCACAGTAATTACAATTTAATCTTTTTGATCTTGGAAAAAAATAATTCTTGTCCAACATAGGTTTTTCACCTTTACTACCAATTCCAAATCTTTCTTTCTTAATGATAGTGTTCCCAGGAATTTCATTCAAGGAGTTTTATCCTTTTGTAAAAATGATGGATGCACTTTTATATGTTTCTACTTCAGTTTGTAGTGTTTTTATTTTAGCATCATGATCTATATAGTCAATGTTAATTGAATTACACTTATCCGTTAAATCATTAAATTTATATAGTAGTGTACCTCTTTCATCTGAAACAACCTTGTGAATGTTCATTAATGACTTATGCTTCTTAAAAAGTGTGTCATATTTTTTTTCAATCATGTTGCAGTAAGAAGAATGATTTCCATTTGAATAGCATGTTTTTGAACTAGAGTCAGAGTCAGAAGAGTAGTATGTTTGTATCTAATCCTTTTCTTCCATAAAGAACATGTTAGATTTCAGATTTACTTCTTCCTTCTTTGAGCCTAATTTTGAAGGACTGCTAGAGCCTTCAGACACACTTCATGTGGCTTTCATTGCCGTTTTATCTTTTTTCTCATAGTCATTTATTTTGATGAACTTGTTTTTCTTGTCTTCTTTTTACTGATGATAGCCAGGTCCGATATGAAGCATCTTCTTGCACTCATAATATCTAACCTCTTTTCCATCCTTTTTGAAGGTTTTTCTGAAGCATTTGTTCTTTTTGTATAATTTTCTAAACATTCTGGCTAGCTGTCCCAGTTCTATATCAGAACTTGATGAATCAGAATTTTCTGATTTCATCTTTATTTTTTTCATTATCTTTCTTCATTTCCCCTGAGATGAAAATTCTAAGGCAATGTATTCTCTCTTGATCATAACCTTATGCTCATTTACTTCATCTTGCACCTATGCTTCACACATCATAAGTGTTCCAATAAACTCTCTCATGGTTAAGTCTTTGATAGGTGTTGAGTGTCTAATTTCAGTAGAGATTCTATACCATTTAGTAGGAAGTAATCTCAGTACTTTTATTGCATGATCAACTTGTTTGATTGAGTCTCTCAAAGATGTGATATTATTGAAAATCTCTGTCAATTGTCCATTAATTTTAGTAATTCTTTCACCATCAAGCCTTCTGAATTTTTTGAATTTATGCTCAGCAGTAGCATATCACATTTTCTTGACATTTTCAGTTCCTTCATAAGAAACAAAGTAGTTTTCCACATCTCATATGCTGTCAGACATTGAGATACTCTGTTGAATTCATTAGGTCCTAGACAACATATAATTACATTCATTTCCTTTGAGTTCATATCATATTCTGCATCAGTAGATGCACTCTGTGTCTCAGGTTTTTAAGGTATTTAATAAGGTGTTAGAATCATAAAATATATTCTATATCCATGGTTTTTAGATATATTATCATTCTTTATTTCCAGCATCCATAATTTTCTATATTGATGTATGGTGCTCTGACCATAGAAATTCCTTCTCTTGTATCAGTCATCTTGCTCTGTGTATAATCCTTAATCACTTTCATGTTGTTAAGGATTTATCATAAAGCTCACCCTTTAATACCAGTTTTTGGATTAGGATATACCAAATATACACAAGAGGGGGGTGAATTCTATCTTTTACAAAATCTTTAATAAATCATTTTTATGCTCTTTAACAATAATCAAATGGATTAATGCAGTGGAAATTTAAATATCAGGGACAGACGATGTATAGTTGTTTGGAGAATAGAAGGCCCCTAGTCCACTCCACCAGCACTCTACTATATGAGCTTGGTGATTTTCACTATCTGGTCCACTTGTCAATAGACCTTTCCACAACTAAGTACAGGCAGTTGACACCTTTACAATCTAAGGCAGAACAAAGACTTCAAGTTCAATCACAGAACCTACACAACTTAGTACAAGATGTTGACCACTCATGAATAAAAAATAAAGGTATTTTTACTTTGAAAATACTTTCTAGTTTTCCTTCAAAATTTCAACAAAATGAAATTGATTGTAGATAGATTGTCGCCTTCAGAAATAATAATCCCCCAAGAAAAATCATTCTTAGTCGATCCTATTTCAGTAGATATAGAAATATAATTCACATCTTCAGTAGTAGAAGATTCAAAGTGTATCTTTGATGTAGAATGAGTTAATCTTATATCGTGATTCTTCTTCTTCAATAAATAGAGATTTTTCTCTCTTTTGAATCAGCAGATCTGTGTTCTCGATAGTCTCTATTTTTCATCCTTTATATAAATTCAACGGTGCTTTTCAAAAAAACTCGTATATATTTTCTTGTGTCAATATCACATCTATATAATAATGAAGAACACATCTCCTGAAAATTTAGATCCAAGAAATCTCATTCCGACTCGCAATAATAAAAAAATCAAAATAACAAAGTAGTCGTAACATCCCTGAAGATTCGGCATATAAAACTCCTTTTAAATTGATCTATTAAATCATTAAAAAAATGGATATGACTCAGTCAAAAACATGCTTTAAAAAATAAATTTTATTCTATCTTTAAATCATCATAATAATCCTCTTGTAGACCATTTCATAATAATATCGTCTTTAATTTTCCGATGCCAAATGTAAGGTTGAACTGTATAGCATGTGTCTTTCAAACTTAAGGTTGAACACAAATGTAGGGTTGATGTCACATACTTCAAACATAATGTTGATTAAAAACATAGGAATGATGAATTTTTTTTCATTTCAATAATAAAACGTATGATAAATGATCCATACTTTTAAAAGCTTCTAAACAAAAGGAACACGATCCTTACTTTTGATGAAACACAAGGTTTATTAAAAATGTAAGGTTGATGAAATATACTTTTCAATATCCAAAACGTAGGGTTCCTTCCTAACGTAGGCTTCCTCTTCCATAATTTTTTGATATCATATGGTTTATTAACCATACTTTTCTGATAACTATAAAAAGTACACACCACATTTAATACTTTCTCTACGTTTCTTCACATAGGGTATGAACAGTAATTCAAGAACACGATTAAGAAATTTCCAAACATGTAACGTATGAACAGTGTTTCTAGAACATGATAAAGTGAATTAAAACCCATTGTTGAATAACATAAATATTTCTTCCAGAAATAAAAAATATAATGATTAATAAATTCATGAAATATACTTAAAAAATAAAATCATTAGTAAAAAATTATGGGTATTTTTGGGCATTAAAATCATCATAGAGATAATGTATTGTTCTCAACAATCTCCCCCTCTTTAATTAAAAAATATTAGCCATCATTGAAAAACAAAACTTGTTCAACAGTAATGAAATTAAAATTTATATATATTATATAATAATGTTTCTAAAAAATTTATTTATTATACAACTTTATTTAATTAGATCCATTGAAAAATGAATATGTAATTAATGCTTATTTACGGCCTACCGCCTCCATGAACATTGAAATTAATTTTCCCGACTATAATCCTATGGATGACTATAAATATCAATACAAACAATAAATTTTATTTTTATATAATTATAATAATTTTTGAGATAATTTATTCATGATCGTTGTACAATGATCTATAATACATAACAAACACATACATAAAAATGTAGTTATTTCCAGGAATAGTGATTTCAAAAACAATTGATAATAAATGGGTGATAAAAAGAATATGTTAATCATAAAATGAATAATATTTAATATTATGATTATATAATATATTTATAATATATATATATATTAATATATTGTATTGTCACGACCCGCCTTCACCAAAAGGAAGGAAGGGTCAGCAGATTTCCAGGCCCTTCCTTCTTTAAGTTGAAGGAGAGATAATGACCCGCGAAACACGCCTTCAATAGGTCCCGGAGTGGCGACTAGCACCAAGGGTATAGGAAATCCTCGCAAATGGAAGGCATTACCCTTTTTATTTTATAGGATCGAAATATAAGGAGGAGAAAACCCAACAACACCAAGGTAGAAAGAAAAGTAAAGCCAAAAGTAAACCATTCCCACATGCATTTTTCAAAAGTGAAAGCCACAAGGTGCAAAAAGGTGACTACAAGGTAAGTACCAAAAGAAAAAGAGAAACAACTGCAACTGCTCCAAAAGTCCGAGCTAGTAAGGTCCTGCGTGATCCTCGAAGTCCTCCTGGAAACCTGAAAGCAGTTTTATATACGTAGGGTGAGCATACAAGTACACTCAGTAGGGAAAACCATGACTCTCGTGCACAAGTGGGGGAACGTACTAAAGTCCCATGAGAAAAGAGTAAACCAAACACCTAACAAGGAAAACTATCCATCCCAGACCTCAACAAGGCTCGCTCCCCAAATAACGCAAGTCAAGTAATATATATATAAGAGCACGTCGATGTTTGGGTACCTCGCGCCACTTTCCCACTGGTTATTGAGACATCCTACGCATCGGACCAATCCCGCCATTCTCACCGCAGTCCCACTTCCACACCCGCCCGAACACACCTGGGCCACAACCACACGCAGTCCCACTGCCGAATCTCGCCCGCACACACCTGGGACACAACCACACGCAGTCCCACTGCCGAATCTCGCCCGCACACACCTGGGCCACATCTGTCACATGTAACCATGCCTGCAAACACCTAGGCCAGAGTAACCACCGCCATGCCCGAAGACACCTGGGCCTCATCCCGAAGACACTTGGGAAACCACCTGCCGCACACACCTGGCCAACCACCAAAACACCCCGCCCAAAGGTTCTTGGGCTAATAATGGACTTCAGGCCATCACAGCCTCCCCGAAGATACTTGGGCTATCCGGGAAAGGGAGCAGAAAAGGAGCTAATAACCAGCCACTAAGGATAGTGTTGGGAAAAACACCCTCCCCCCCCATAAATGGGGGTGTTCGGCACTGAGTGCTCAACTTGGGTGGGGCGCGAATAAGAAACACCAAGCTACAAGTTTAGATATAGGTAACAAACACTCACCCAAACCTTAGGTTTTCCTAGCCAACCTACAGAACACAACACCACTGTATCCAAGTCACAGTTCACGGCCCTAGCCCACAAAACCATTCGTCCCATTCTTGTTTCACGTTTAGTTTAAAATGTTCAATTAATTTTAAGCACTGCTAGGCAACTACCATAAGCATAACCAAGGAAAGCGTCAAAAGAAAGGATCAACCAAAACACTCACACCCGGTTCTGTTAAAAGAGGATCTCTCCCCAATTTGTGATATTTTAAGTAACCACTCAGATTTAAAACTCACAACCACCGAATCCATACCAACATGAGATCCCATCCCCAAATTCACACAACCACCGAGAGTATAAAAGATCAGGGGATCCCATCCCCTCCCACATTTCCAGCAATCAGCCCGGAAGGAAAACAACCAACCACCACTACCAACATAAGTCATGGATTTTTAGATTTAAACGACTTAACACACTCCACGATTTCAAATTCCGTGTGTTCTAACCGGGAGTTATCACAGAAGGGCTGATCCTGGTGCTTTCAACTATTCATCCAGATATACGCGATTAACCAATTTCACAGCAGGAGTTCACAATTTCAGCAACCCATTTAAAACATCATGAGGGGATTCATCAGTGCACATACAACGACCACCAACGGCCTCAATTTTTCAGAAACATAAACCAGTACAACAAAAAGGGATGATCACAAGATAAAGCATAAACAACGATCACAACCCCTTCCCCTTCTTTCTTTAGAACTTCGTTTATTATCTTCATTAAGGTTCGGTTCAACCAATTCCATAAGAACAAAAATAACGCCCACCCCGCATGATACACAAAAGTGAGAGACGAAAGAAATTCCCTAATTGTTGATAGATGATCGACGTTTAGGCCGGGGGCGCGGAACTTTACGGATAACGACGTGGCGGTCCCGATGAACCAGAAGAGCCACAATCGAACAAGGGGGAAACCACGGCCTAACCCTTAATTTATAAGTGCCGGGGACGGTTGAGATAAAAATGCTGAACCGCATAAGACGTGGAAGTCGTGGGTTGACAACGCGGCTTGACTCATCATTAAAGGTGCTGAGTGGTTTAAACCGACTCATGAGCTGATTCAGTATTTAATTAAACTTTTGTGCGCATTACTGGAACAACTTGGCAAGGCCGGGGGACGTCGGCCGGTTCCGCCGATCAGTCACACCGATCGGTCTCACCGATCGGTCTCACCGATCGGTCTCACCGATCCGTCTCACCGATCGGTCTCACCGATCCCTCTCACCGATCGGTCTCACCGATCCGTACCCCTTAAGGATCCGGCTTTTGGCAAAGGAAGAGACCAAGGGGGTCTGGGTCATCACATCAGATACCTCTTAAATGATTCTCGTCCTCGAGAATCACAACAAACCAAAAGGAAAGAGAGGGTCCGAACAACCATATTCGAAAGATACCTCTTAGGAGTGAACCTATGCTAACTAAAAACACTCTCCTGTCAAGAACTAAGCAACATACCACGCCAAATAGCCCGGTCATGTGGGTTTGGGGAGTTTCCCTCCCCCATGTCAAGATATTATCCGCTTTGGGTGGCACTGACTCGCCCGCACGGGTTCAATCACATCCACCTTAATGCGTCTTGATTAGGGGTCGGGTTCCCTCTTCCCTTTAGCTGGGGCTTTTCACACACAACAGAGGAAATAAACCAGTACATTTCATAGCCAAAAGTAAAACGTTCTACCACAACAGGTACAAAAGGAACAAAGCTCAAAACAACTCGGGGTATTGGGCACGCATCTGTGCTTCCCTTTCCCACGTACTCTCCTCGAGCCCGCCATGTCTCCACAACACACGAACCAAGGGAATAGCTCGCCCACGAAGCACCTTCTCCTTGCGATCCTCGATCATCACTGGTTTTTCCACAAAGGTTACGTCGTCCTCGATGTCCAGTTCACCCCAATCAAGGATGTGTGAAACATCGTGCAGATAACGACGAAGCTGAGATACGTGAAAGACATCATGTATCCTTAGCAGCGGCGGAGGTAACGCTAGCTGATAAGCCACTTCGCCGACCCGCTGTAACACTTCAAAGGGTCCGAAGAATCTGGGGGAAAGCTTACCCCCCTTGCCGAACCTCCGTTGCCCACGTCGCGGGGAGACCTTCAAGAACACGTGGTCTCCAACCTCAAACTCCAAGGGCCTTCTCCTGGTATCAGCATACGACTTCTGTCGGTCCTGGGCCGCCTTCATCCTTTCCCGTATGAGCTGAATCTTCTCTGTCGTGTTCTGAACTACCTCCAGGTCAAGGATGCATGCCTCTCCTACTTCGGTCCAACACACAGGTGAACGGAATGGCCTCCCGTACAAAGCCTCAAACGGGGCCATACCGATGGTAGAGTGGTAGCTATTATTGTAGTAAAACTCTACTTGAGGCAAGTATCGCACCCACGACTCTCCAGAGTCCAGAACACATGCCCGTAGCATATCCTCCAAGGTCTGGATGGTTCGCTCCGTTTGTCCATCTGTCTGGGGATGGAAAGCAGTGCTAATGCGTAACTGGGTGCCAAACACATGCTGCAATCCTCTCCAGATTCGTGAGGTAAACCGTGCATCCCTATCCGAGACTATAGACCTTGGAACTCCATGCAACCGCACCACCTCATTCACGTACTTTTGTGCCAAAGCATCCAGAGTACTTGACTCCCTGATTGCCAGAAAGTGAGCTGATTTCGTCAACCTGTCCACCACCACCCAAATGGCGTCGCACCCTCCTTGGACCTTGGGTAGTCCCGTGACGAAATCCATTGAGATGTCATCCCACTTCCACTCGGGAATAGCTAAACGCTTTAGTAGGCCGCCTGGAACCTGGTGTTCAGCCTTCACTTGCTGACATACTAAGCATTTGGCCATGAATTCTGCCACCGCTCACTTATCTCCGGGCCACCAGAACTGCCTTTTCAGCCCCTGGTACATCTTGGTAACTCCTGGGTGCACCTCTAGGGGTGAGTTGTGGAACTCAATGAGAACCTTGCCACGCATCACTCTTGGAACAAATAACCTTTTCTGGAAAAGCATCCGGTGCTGACCGTCCTCTGTCCATTCTCTCGGAGAATCGCCCTGGTCAACCCGATCATGCATCACTTCACACTCGGGGTCTCCCCACTGAGATTCCTCCACTTGTCGAAACAAAGATGACTGCACTATCATCTGATATATGCAGCCTCTGCCACTATCCTACTTCGCATCCAGGTGTAAGGCAACCAACTCCTCTATTGCCTTCCAGGCATTTGCCGACTCTCGGACCGCATCCTTCTGCGTCCTCCTGCTCAAGGCATCGGCCACCACATTGCCCTTGCCCTCAGTATAAGAGATTTCAAAGTCGTAGTCCTAGAGGAACTCCACCCATCTCCGTTGTCGCAAGTTCAAGTCCCGCTGGGAGAAGATGTACTTTAATCTTTTGTGATCTGTGAAGACCACAAAGCATTCCCCGATGAGGTAGTGCCGCCATAACTTTAGCGCAAAAACGACCGCTGCATGCTCCAGGTCATGGGTGTCGTAGTTACGCTCATGGGGGCATAGCTGCCTGGACCCGTAAGAGATCACCCCTTGTTTCTGCATCAACACGCATCCCAGGACCTGTCCTGAAGCATCACAAAATACCTCATAGGCCATCCCTTCTTCTGGTAATCTCAACACTTGGGAACTAACTAGCTTTTCTTTTAGGTAGCTGAAGGACGACTCGCATTGCTCGCTCCACACAAAAACCTGGTCCTTCTTGGTCAAAGCCGTTAAAGGGGATGCTACTCGGGAGAAGTTGGGTACGAACCTCCGGTAGTAACCTTCCAGTCCGAGGAAACTCCGGACTTCCGCCACATTCTTGGGTGCTGCCCAAGAAACAACTGCCTCAACCTTTGATGGGTCGACTGCTACCCCCTGCTCAGACACTATATGCCCGAGGAAGTGCACTTCTCGTGTCCAGAACTTGCACTTTGACAACTTCCCGTAGAGCTGGTGCTGTCGGAGGACTTCCAAAACTATCCTCAGGTGCTCTTCATGGTCCTTTTCTGACCTTGAATAGATCAGGATATCGTCGATGAATACCACCACGAACTGATCCAGATACTCCCGAAAGATGGAGTTCATAAGCCCCATGAACACGGCCGGGGCGTTCGTAACACCAAAGGGCATGACCACAAACTCGAAGTGCCCATACCTGCACCAGAACGCCGTCTTCTGTACATTGCTATCCTTTACCCTCGGCTGGTGGTATCCAGACTGCAGGTCGATCTTCGAGAACCATCCGGCCCCTTTCAGCTGGTCAAAAAGATCATCTATCCTCGGAAGAGGGTAGCGATTTTTGATCGTTACCCGGTTCAGCCTCCTGTAGTCGATGCACAACCTGAGGCCACCATCTGCCTTCTTTGCGAACAAGACTGGAGCACCCCACGGTGATGCACTTGGATGAACATAACCCCTCTTCATCAGATCGTCAATCTGTATCCGCAACTCTCGTAGCTCCGAAAGTGCCATCCAGTAAGGAGCCATCGAGATTGGTCGAGAGCCGGGCTGCAGGTCTTTCCCAAACTAGATATCACGTCGAGGGGGTAGAGTCGTCACCTCCTCAGGAAAGACGTCCATAAGCTCACAAACGATCTCTGGTACTTCCACCATTTCCACTTCTACTGATTCTATCGTCAGTTCGGTCAACAAGGAGAAGAGAGGTTCCTCCCTCCTGTTTCCCTTCGGACAGCTCCGCTCGCCGGTGAAAGTAACATGCTGGCCGTCCAGACCGGAGAACACCACCCTTCTTTGGAAACAGTCGATGACGGCGCACACAGAAAATAGCCAGTCGATGCCTAGGATGACATCGTACGGCTGAATCTGTAGCAGAAGGAGATCCTTAACCGACTGATGTGGCCCTAACATCAGTCTACATCCCCGACAAACGAACAGCAAGTCGGTCTGACCTCCAATTGGTGTGCTCAACACCAGGGGCACTGGAAGTCTCTCGGCATCTAGACCCAAGGCACGGGCTAGACTGGGTGCAACAAAGGAGTGCGAAGCTCCGGTATCGAACAAAGCATGAGCAAGAGTGCTAAACACATTGATCGTACCTCGAACAACCTCTGGCCCTGTTGGAACTGTTGCCTCTGCGGCGTGTAACTGTCCATGCCCAGCTCCCCTTCCCCTCGGCTGTCGGCCACCTCCCCGACCACACCCTGGTCGAGGTCCCTATGGAGCACCCCGAGGTCGGCCTCCTCCTCCTATGTCTGCCTTCGGAGGAGCGGGAGCTCGCTGTCCCTGCTGCTGCTGCCGGAAGGGTCTGGCTGGAAACTTCTGCTGCGGCGGATGCTGGGGATGACTGCCACTGCTGTACTGCACCCGATCGGGGCAATGATTCCGGAGATGTCCAGGGCTCCCGCATATGAAGCACCGTGGTCCCGAGCCTGAAGGAAAAGAACGTGGGCTAGGGGATCGAAACTGAAACTGCTGCTGTCTGCTCCCTGCGGGTCAGAACCTGGAGGGTCCCAATGCTGGAGGCCTGGTGCTGACGGACTTCCTCTTCGATGGTCCTAGCTGGATCCCTTCTCGTGACACTCCGCCCAGAGCATGCATCCTTTCCACCACTTCGGCCTTCTTCTGAACCTCTAAGTATGTCGGAAGGGTAAAGGGGGTAACAACATACTGGAGGGAGGGTCGGAGCGTCTCCTCCAAACGTCTTTCCTGAGACTCCTCATCGGGAAAGAGGTCCGGATCAAAACGCCGGAGGTCCTTGAACTTGATTCCAAGTTCCCTCATGGACATGCTCCCCTGCTGGAGGGAGAGTAGCTCCTGCCTCTTCTCCGCCTTCATTGTCGAGGAGAGGAACTCCACCCGGAACTCCTTCTCGAAGTCCGCCCAAGCAACCTCAGACTCTTTCCTACTCCCCAGGTGAAGCATCCACCACTGACGTGCCGCTCCTCGCATATGGCTAACAGCCAGAGGAACCCAGTACTCGGTCGGGCCCCGAATCAGGCCGAAGGCTATGACTAGCTCCTCTAGCCAGCCTTCCGTCTTCATATCGGAGGTGCTGCCCTCATACTTCTCGAGGGCCTGTCGCTGGAAGGCTCGAAGAGTCTTCTGCCACTGGTCGTCCTCTTCCTCTCGATCAGCTCTCTGCCGATTGGCCAAAGTAGTCTCAGGGGTCTCGACCGCCTGTACCACACGCGGTCGCCTTCCAGGTTCCATAGCTGCAAGGTAAACAAGGAATGCCTAAGCCCAAGTAGTGCAGAATATCATTCTTAAAACTTCTTAAGATTTAATTTCTTCTTAATTCCCAAAACATCCCAGAAACACAAGAACACAAGTCATTATGATGCATGTACCTTTCCTAGGGTCTCTACCCTGCAATCACTGTGGCCTCACTTGGTCGTTCGGTAGGTCCAGAGTCCTTGCATCGGATCACGGGGGGCCCTAAAATCCCGTGTCCTAGCCGGTCTTCCCTGGCCTAATTCACGCACCAAGGTCATCCAACGCGGTTGCCTTACCATCCCATGCAATCCTTACTGTGCCTAACTCCAGACTCCGTCCTATCTCTCAACCATCACCTCTGATACCATTCTGTCACGACCCGCCTTCACCAAAAGGAGGGAAGGGTCAGCAGATTGCCATGCCCTTACTTCTTTAAGTTTAAGGAGAGATAATGACCCCCGAAACCCGCCTTCAATAGGTCCCGGAGTGGCGACTAGCACCAAGGGTATAGGAAATCCTCGCAAATGGAAGGCATTACCCTTTTTATTTTATAGGATCGAAAGATAAGGAGGAGAAAACCCAACAACACCAATGTAGAAAGAAAATTAAAGCCAAAAGTAAACCATTCCCACATGCATGTTTCAAAAGTAAAAGCCACAAGGTGGAAAAAGGTGACTACAAGGTAAGTACCAAAAGAAAAAGAGAAACAACTGCAACTGCTCCAAAAGTCCGAGCTAGTAAGGTCCTGCGTGATCCCCGAAGTCCTCCTGGAAACCTGAAAGCAGTTTTATATACGTAGGGTGAGCATACAAGTACACTCAGTAGGGAAAACCAAGACTCTCGTGCACAAGTGGGGGAACGTACTAAAGTCCCGTGAGAAAAGAGTAAACCAAACACCTAACAAGGAAAACTATCCATCCCAGGCCTCACCAAGGATCGCTCCCCAAAAAACGCAAGTCAAGTAATATATATATAAGAGAACATCGATGTTTGGGTACCCCGCACCACTTTCCCACTGGTTATTGAGACATCCTACGCATCGGACCAATCCCACCATTCTCACCGCAGTCCCACTGCCACACCCGCCCGCACACACCTGGGCCACAACCACACGCAGTACTAATGCCGAATCCCGCCCGCACACACCTGGGCCACAAACACACGCAGTCCCATTGCCGAATCCCTCCCGCACACACCTGGGCCACAACTGTCACATGTAACCATGCCTGCAAACACCTAGGCCAGAGTAACCACCGCCACGCCCGAAGACACCTGGGCCTCATCCTGAAGACACTTGGGAAACCACATGCCGCACACACCTGGCCAACCACCACAACACCCCGCCCGAAGGTTCTTGGGCTAATAATGGACTTCAGGCCATCACAGCCTGCCCGAAGATACTTGGGCTATCCGGGAAAGGGAGCAGAAAAGGAGCTAATAACCAGCCACTAAGGATAGTGTTGGAAAAAACACCCTCCCCCCCATAAATGGGGGTGTTCGGCACTGAGTGCTCAACTTGGGTGGGGCACGAATAAGAAACACAAAGCTACAAGTATAGATATAGGTAACAAACACTCACCCAAAGCTTAGGTTTTCCAAGCCAACCTACAGAACACAACACCACTGTATCAAAGTCACAGTTCACGGCCCTATCCCACAAAACCATTCGTCCCATTCTTGTTTCACGTTTATTTTAAAATGTTCAATTAATTTTAAGCACTACTGGGCAACTACCAGAAGCATAACCAAGGAAAGCGTCAAAAGCAAGGATCAACCAAAACACTCACACCCGGTTCTGTTAACAGAGGATCTCTCCCCAATTTGTGATATTTTAAGTAACCACTCGGATTTAAAACTCACAACCACCGAATCCATACCAACAGGAGATCCCATCCCCAAATTCACACAACCACCGAGAGTATAAAAGATCAGGGGATCCCATCCCCTCCCACATTTCCAGCAATCGGCCCGGAAGGAAAACAACCAACCACCACTACCAACATAAGTCAGGGATTTTCAGATTTAAATGACTTAACACACTCCACGATTTCAAATTCCGTGTGTTCTAACCGGGAGTTATCACAGAAGGGCTGATCCTGGTGCTTTCAACTATTCAGCTGGATATACGTGATTAACCAATTTCACAGCAGGAGTTCACAATTTCAGCAACCCATTTAAAACATTACGAGGGGATTCATCAGTGCACATACAACGACCACCAACGGCCTCAATTTTTCAGAAACATAAACCAGCACAACAAAAAGGGATGATCACAAGATAAAACATAAACAAAGATCACAACCCCTTCCCCTTCTTTCTTTAGAACTTCGTTTATTATCTTCATTAATGTTCGGTTCAACCAATTCCATAAGAACAAAAATAACGCCCACCCCGCATGATACACAAAAGTGAGAGACGAAAGAAATTCCCTATATGTTGATAGATGATCGACGTTTATGACGGGGGCGCGGAAATTTACAGATAACGACGCGGCGGTCCCGATGCACCAGAAGAGCCACGATCGAAGAAGGTGGAAACCACGGCCTAACCCTTAATTTATAAGAGCCGGGGACGGTTGAGATAAAAACGCTGAACCGCGTAAGACGTGGAAGTCGTGGGTTGACCACACGGCTTGACTCATCATTAAAGGTGATGAGTGGTTTAAACCGACTCATGAGACGATTCAGTATTTAATTAAACTTTTGTGCGCGTTACTGGAACAACTTGGCAAGGCCGAGTGACGTCGGCCGGTTCCGCCGATCTGTCACACCGATCGGTCGCACCGATCGGTCTCACCGATCGGTCTCACCGATCCGTACCCCTTAAGGATCCTGATTTTGGCAAAGGAAGGGACCAAGGGGGTCTGGGTCATCACATGTATGATAACACACATGTGAAGGAAATCAGACCTATGGTAATGGTTTCTCATCTCATGTTTACTTCCATGATACATATGCAACACATGTCACTTATTTATTTTATATAATATAGAGACTAACCCTTTGATTTATTATATTAAGAATATATTTATGATCATTGGGTTTAAAGTTTCATTTGATGTTATTTATCTCTTGGGGGTTATTATAAAAATATTTTAAGGCATTAGGGTTTTATTTCACAATGTCATCGGGATGGGAAATTGAGTGTGTTAAAGTCAATGTTGGGAGAATTATTTAATCACTCTATATTGAACCAAATTATTTTATTCTCCTATTTTTATTTATTTAAAATAAATTATTTTCTTTAATTTTTCTCAATTTGGTTACTCAATATACTAAATGAATAATTTTATGTAATGTTGGCTTTATCTATCTCTTTGGTTAAAAATAATATTTCACCCATGTACATTTTTTAATTTTTTTTCCAAGAATTATATTACTATTATCAAATAATTTTTTAAAATAAGTTTTCCCCATTTTAATATTTTTTAGAAATAATTTAATATAATATTATTTTTATAAACATGGATTTATTTCACCTATTTTACAAATGTTTTAATGGATTGTGTTTTTATCGTATACATAATTAAATGACATTATAAACCTCGTGAAATTTTAGTGCTTTGAATATTTCATAATTATTTTATAATTTTATAGTCAAATAACATTATTCCCTTAATATTTTGGAATATTTTAGAATTTATATAATTGTTTTCAAAGTGAAAATTGGTATTTTTGTGTGAAGTTATCTAGTGAACATTTGAATGTATTCTCTTATGTGTCAATACCCTAATTGAATATTATGAATTAATGATGGTATAATCTTGTAATGTAATCTACCAATTTTTTATGTATTTTGTATCACGTTGATTGGGTTTATTACTGATATTTAAGATGATATTTCCTTCAATAAGGGCATATATTTAATGTTCTAATGATTATTTATTAGGTTATACTGTTAATTAATAGGAATAATGCATTGTAATTATTAAGTAATAAATGGGTCTTGAAATTACATAGACCACTGATGCATCATTAGGTATCATTTGAAAAACTAGATTTGGTTTTGGGTTATTCCATACCAATTCATATAGATATCTTGACAGAGGGCCTTGATAGTGTTTTTAAATTTCTTATCACAAGTCCTTGACTGTATGTTTTAGATAACTAAAATTATTCATTCGATCATTATGAAATGAATTGTTGGTTGAAATGTGATTATATTAATAGTTTGGTATACATGGATAAATTATTAGCTCATTTAATTATTTGTATTTAATTATTTCTTATCATTTACATAATGAAATATTATTCATCACATATTCTGAATCCATTTTTGGAATACCATTACTGAGCATCTAAACTCATCCCATTATTATGGTTTACATACCTATTATACTATGAAATTTATAATGATTCCTATGTAGGTTTATTATAATGGTAATTATGATTAACATAGTGAATAAATTATGTTGAATTTTAATGTTTTAAAATTCTATGTTAAATATAACTATGTATCTATATTTCTATGAATATAAAACTATTCATTTCTTTAGGATGTGATCCCTTGTATCCAATGGAAATCAAATATTATAACAACTAACTCTGGGATTCATGGGTAAGGCTCTTTATAGTTATATTAGATAAATTATTGTATAATATTTGGGAACTATATATAGGAAAAAATAAATTTGTGAATGTATCCCTATGTTGTTATTTGATAATATTCCCATAGAAACTACTTTTATTATAATGAGATTAGATATGACTAGGTTTTTTAAATTATGTTAAATGTTTAATTAGTTTTTAATGTATACATTATGGTTCATAATATTATTATTTAATGTAGTATATTCCATTAAATAAAAATTATTCATACATGAAGAGATTAAAATTGTTTCAGTGCATGTAATCCAGTTAGGGATTTTCCAAATAAGAAACATAATGAAACTAGAAGTAGGGACACTACTAGAGGTAGATATGAAGATAGAGATAAATGGATTATATCTATTTTTTGGTTGTTGACTCTAGTTATGAAAAATTAAATTACCCGTATCGAGTAGCATGTTGATATCCAAGGAAGTATAAACATGTTATTCCACATCCGGTGATAGTAACATTCATTATTTAATTGGACTATAAATCCATTTGTAGCTGATTAAGGGATAATATAACAAAATAATACATTTCTCCATTTTTCAACTATATAAAAGGAAAAGGTTATCAATGAATATTTTCATCTCTTTGGGGAAGTAGAAATTTTTTTGTCCTTGATGAGGTCGAAATGGAGATCTTGTAATCAAATGATTTAATGAAATTTCCATGGGGAAATGTTTTTCTTATATACATTGAATGTATATAACGTGAAAATTTTTGAGTCTTAGACAAAATAAAGGTAAATCTTTATCTATTGTTTAATAAAAATTTACACATTTATCAAGGAAAGCTGTGGAATATATATATAATCCAAACAGTATAGTTGAATGATTAATTAATATGATAAATCAAATCCTTTGATGGGAAGTAGTCTTGAAAATAATATCTTTATATGACTATATAATATCTCACGTTATCAAGACATATAAATAATTCTTTATATAGTGTCCCTTTATTTTCATATATAGACAATACATAATTTTTACAAAATTATTAATAAATTAAAAATATAGTTTCCTAAATAACTTTCTATTTTAGTGCCTTTGGAATCATAGAAAAAAAGTCTTATAACTCAATGAAATATATTAAATGTTTCCGAAAAATATCTGCCCTATTATAATTCCGACATAAATACCACTCTTCATTACCCAAGTAAAGAAAACATTACAAATGGGAGATCTTTATTGATCAGTATGAGTAAATAAAAAAATATGTTATAAAAAATTTACTTAAGGGTATGATAAAATGATCACATCATTCAGTGATCAAACAATGCATACAAAAGATACTAAACATGAATCATGACATAAATTTTGGTAGGTCATGAGACATGAATAATAAGTGAATCAAGAGCATAATCTATGAAATCATGACCGATTAATATAAAAGGGAATTGTGGGCATAAAAATAATCATTGAAAATGTCCAAGATACCTTCCCAGACCATTATAACTTGTTAGTCCTATGATACGACCTATGTCCCAACTTATTTTCACATTTAGGATACAACCCGTGTTCCTTCTTCCTTTTGGGCTGGGGAAACAACCCTTAAACCCTCTTAATTTTGGGCCTCAGATACAACCTATGTTGCCTATAAGATTCGGTCTTGGGATACAACCTATGTCCCCTCTTACATTCAGGATTGGGTAAAATAGTTGTACTTACATATTTTTAGGCATGGTCTACAACCCGTCTACCCTCTTACTCTTAAGAATGGACTATAACCCGTGTAACATTTTTGTTCATATATAAATTATCATTTCCCAATTAATTTAAGAGAGATATTGGTCTCACAAATCACATAATAAAATCATTCACACATATACTATTAGATAATAAAACATTCATCATATCATAAACAATAAAAAGATATGTTTTTTATAAACATCAAATCATTACACATGAAATGAAATTGGTATCATTAATATTTCATTACAACATAACCTAGAAAAAATAGAATTATTTGTTAATAATTTAATAAATACATAACTCATGAAATTAATCTGGTTTCAAAATGCTGTAACCCATGGAATAGAAACATGTTTAATAAGTATAATTTCATAAAAACATAATTCATACAACAATGAATTTGAATGGAACTTTTGGATCATTTCCTACAAGGCCATGAGTACCATCAACAGATGTTATCATAGATTGAAAATAATATTAAATATCTTTTAAAAAAACTTATTAAGGAATATATACATTCTTTTTTGAGAAATTCACATTATAACATATAATCATTTGAAAACTATTTTCTTAGAAATTACTTTTAAAACAGTAAATTATTTTTTGAAATCATTTTGATAACATTTTTCCTTGAAAACATAAAAAATAAGATTGAAAATATTTTAAACCTTTTTCTATAAAATCAACTTTAAAACAAATAATTTATAGAATATTATGAATACATTATACTCAAAAAAAAACTATTTAATTTTTTAAATGAATATAAAATAGGATTATGCTCATGAATATGGGTAAATCCATACATAGATAACATTCCTCTTCCACTATAAAATGTTTAGAAAATACCTAGACTAAAAAACAACAAGAAGATTTATTTTGTAAACAAATTTTTATTTAAATATTAAAAATGGGTTAATTGTTTTTTCAAATATCATAGGAGAATAGTAAATTATTTTTGGAATCCATTTAGAAAACATGGGTTTTAAGGAACACATATTTCAAACCAAAATGAGTGGTAAGGATATACATTCTTAAAAACAGATTCTTAAAAATATTACATAAAAAAATGGAAAAATATTACCATTAATTACATATAACATTAGTAACTAAAGGTTATGAAATATCAAGAATGTTCTTGATATGTGGATCATATGATTTCATCAATTGGAGCCTAATCATAAACAATATCAATAAATAGTGAGATATTATCATTAAATTGTTACTAATTTGGTAACATTGAGTCATAACATAATAGAATGATTTAAATTAAATAATTAAAAAATATCATGAAAATAAGTAAATTTCAAATATTACATTTCAAGTTTATTATATAAACCTCATATAAATTATATGTTACGAAAATTTCATGTGTCTCAAAGAAGGAAAATTGAGACAAAATTATATTATCAATTTCATATCGTATTAAAGATAATCCCCATGAAAATAAGAAAATAAAATAGATATGTAAATACCTATAAATTTATGTTCAAGAATAATAATATACATCCATTTATAGAATAAAAACCATAATAAACAAATTTGTGATGTATAATACATGTATCTAATTGTAATAATAAGTGAATAAAAATACGCTTAATATGTGTCTGGACTTTTTTCGTGCATGTACAAGCCTCATGTAAAATAATTATTTATTTATTATAATTTTTTTTCACAGAACCATTTTCTTATATATACTACCATATAATATTTTCTTATCAAATTTTATTACTCATTTCTTATCATTTTTATTTTAATGTAACTTTTCGGGTAAAAGTCTCTTTGTTCATTGTAAATGATATCACATTTCATTATTGATGAACATAAATAAATCAGGATTTACATATTTCTAGAATTTAAAAAATGAAATATATATCATATATTTTCCGTATATAAACATTTATAACAATATATAAATTATAGATATTTGAAATTGAATACACAATTCAAGGGGACTATTTGTCATACGTATTCATGAATGATGTTTTCGTTTTTTAGGGAATATTTAATGAAAGAAATTCAATTACATATATGTTTGCATGTATATAATATCATAAAATTATAATTATTCAGTCATATATATTTTATAATTTTACTATGACCATCTTTAATACATTATATGTAATGTTTGAATGAGTTATATCGCTTTGAGGAGGCGGTAGTCCATACTTCCAAAAAGAATGTAATCATATTTACAAAAAAATAGAAAGCATGACTGTAGGATTTACATAATAAATATAAATGTATAAATAAATCACAAATATAATAAATATCATATAAAAATGAGTTTATATTATAATTACAAATCATAATAGGTTCTAATGGTCAAACAAAAAACATCATTTTGTGAGGAGGTAGTTCACCGTACCAAGGAACTGTATGTTCATTACCCATTAGATGAAAGTGTTTCTAAGTGTAGGTTGAACCCTGATCATAAAAAATAATTATATTGAGGGTATTGGGTCAATTATGTTCTTATTGAATAATAATAATTTAGGTGGTATAGAAATAAAATAATTTAAAAGAGTATGATAAAAGTTGTTACATCTTCTTTGGGCGACTCCTATTTTTCACAAAAGGGATTCCTTGGTAGGATTTCTTCCAAAAGTGAGGATTAAAAGGGGAAGGGATGGATTTTTTTTATTTTAATTATGTAGTTAATGGGTCATATTAATTTACTTGATTGGTGAAAAAAATAGGGGGGATTGTGTCCTTTTATAGGGGAAAGAAAGGATACATTTTGAATTTTTGAAAACTACTTAAGTGCTACCACGTTTTTACGTAAAAAAGTTAAAAAAAAAAGAAACAAAATAATGGATTGTTTATGTACACGAAATGGGTAGAAAATGGTTTGGGATATGTTTATTGGTTATTTTGGCACTTAATTTTATGGTTTAATACTTTCTTAATACAAATTTTACTTTGTAAAGTATAAATAATTTTATAACATTCACTAGTCATTTTGCTAAAAAAATTAATTTGTTATTATTAGACTGTAAATATTATACTTATTAAAATCTTATATATCTATTTTTTAAATACAATTCACATAAGTATAAAATTTATGTTAAATACTATTCTACAAAATTTGGCTAGAAAATGGGTTTTTAATGTGAGAATGTTCAAATATTCATTAATCTTTTTTAACTATATTCATAATTAAAATTATTCCAATGGCCTAAATTAGATTAATAGATTTATGATTGATTTATTATGAAATTTAATCTAACATAAAATATAATTTAACTATGTAAAATAATTATATTAAAAGTCATTTTAGAATTAAAAATTATTAGTTTTCTTTATTTACACAAAAATGATGTTTCTCAGAAAAATTATAAAAAATAACACAGAGCTGACATCGACATTTTGAATTAAAAAATGAAATATATATTTTTAAATTAAATTTATAAAAGTGTCTAAAAATAAATTTATTGTGGATAATAGAATGTCTTAAAAGGATGTTCTTTTGAGAAAATAGTATTTCTAAACATATAAATACATTACCGCAAAAAATATGTTTTATCATTATTATGTCTTATTTATATGAAACCCTTATAAAAAATATTTAAAATGTGTTTATTTATATTCATCATAATTTGAATAATGTATTTTTTATAACTATCTCTTTTTATTAATTATAAAAAAATTCTAATTTGTAGAAACATAGTGTCACTTGTAATGCAAGCCATGTCGGTGTTGTGTATAACCCATGACAAGTCAACATTTCTTTTCGTACAAACCTATAATGGTGTATATTTTAACGAAATATAGGAATGTTTTATCTTAAAAATAATGAAAAAAATGGTTATATCATGTAAAAAAATCTATATTTAGTGTTGTGTGAAATTAAAAATATCAAAAATATTAAATCAATTCAAAAATATATATTTGAAAAATAATCAAGGTGTTACAATATACCACCAATTAAATTCATTTTTTTCTAAAATTTTTTTTATCAGATATCAATGGTTTAATAAATTTATTTTAATTAAATAAAATCCCTTATCATATAAATTAACACCATAATTTTTATTAAAAATGGAATGTTGGAACCATAACAATTACCCAGAGTATCTATTAGATCTGCTTCCACATAGGAGAACATAGGTGGGATGTTAAAACATAGACATGGAAGAAAAACTCGAATATTCATAGAGAGTTATTTATTTCGTCAATCACAGACAAGTGATTTATCAAATAAAATTCCCGGGCCTCAAGGTTTAAAATATATGATGACTTAAAAGGCCATCATTTTAACAAAAATTATTCTAGTAGTTCAAAATATTATTCCTAGATCATCTTCCTAAATTTGAATAATTTTTTAAATAGATATAAAGGAATTATTTCAAGGCAAAATCACCTTATTATAATACTTGATCTCCCACACCTCTTTCTCTAAAATGTAAGTTGAATATTTCATTCCTAAAACCCTAACAGATCGTGAGATCCATGATATAAGATTTCATCTCTTATTAGTTGTCATCAAAAAAAATTTCAAACACATTATCCAATATGTAAAAATCTCTATTTTTTTAGATAGTAACTTAATCTCAAGAACACTATCTGATGTTTAACTTAATTTTTCTATAAATGTTTTACCTTATAAACTATTTGAAAGGTGAAAATCAATCATGTTAGAATGAAGGTCATGAAGTATTCTTAACATTGATTATCCATATACCAAAAAGTACTTATAGTTTTTCATAGTCTAAACATGTGAATATCCTCGGTGTACATTCTCTTGAAACATGGTAATAACCTGAATTACCATAATATTTTTTGGAATACAAGACTTATTACTCCCTCAAAATATTACGGTATATATTTTTTAAATCCAAGAAGTAGTTAACATTATCCCCGATAATATAGACTACTTTAAAAAAATACTTTATCAGTTATGAGGTATTCAATACCATACAATTTACTTATTCATATAAAATATAGCATTATCCAAACATCATTATCTCAACATCATGAATAAATTAAGGGTTACCTACCCTTAATAAAAATATCACCTTACCATGAAATCACTTTTCTACCTCACCATCACAATTCTATGTATCCTTTAACATATTTAATGAAAAAACTTATAATAAAAATACATGTATATTTAATGATTCATATAACATAATCCTTGAAATTCAAAACATAAATACTCCATTCATCTATCTGTATTCTTAAACCATTACTCGAGCTTCATAAACATATCCCTTAATACTTAATTCCTTGAATATTAATTATGAATCATATGTTATGGTTCACCAAACTTAATTTCAATAATATCTAGGTGTTTAATGTAAAAAATATAGGAATAATATTCCATAATTTTCTCATTTCTCTGGTGGTCTCATTATCTTAAATATTATGTCCAATAATCATGGACCTTCTGGATTATTTACATTTGATTTACACTTCAAAAATCAATTTTCATCATGCAAATAATTTACACATCTAAAACATTAAATGCTAACCTATTTATTTCTATTTATTTTTATTGAGAAAAACTAGAACACATAGGGTGAGAAACACTTATCATAACAAGAACCACAATATCATTACAAATAACTTATAGAATTTCTAATTGTTGACACCTACTTATTTAAACTGTAACACATTATGTATATCCTTGGTCATTAACTTCCATATTCTCTGTAAATCCTTCATGAGGGTTCATGATGATTTGTTGAATTAAAATGTATACCCCCAAATATTTTCAAACCAAGTGTACATCAAGTCCTGTTATCATGAACCCGTTTATGTAAAGTTAGGCCTGAAGCACCTTGTCAGAGTTTTTATTCGTATGTAAATATTCTCCATTTCAACAACCACTTGTAGTATCTATAAAATGATTTATTTCTATGAAGCCACTCACTCTATCCTTTACCAATAGTCTAGGACATTTTCCTAAATGTTAACTCATCCTTATACATATCCTTTTTGAGATACGTAGACATATCCTTGTTAATAAACATAATGATGTCACTAATTGTTTATCAAACTAGTTTTTATAGGTTGAATAAAAAATTTCTCTGATAAAATTTATAAAAAATCATAGTTTTTATACATAGGCATTACAGAATATTTACAGAATACTTAATATATTGAAAAACATATTCCCAAAAATCAGGAAAGTTTCATGGATTTTTATTCTTGGAAATAAAATATACTAACTCTGTCAATGATATCCATTGATTCCCACAAAGGTCATCCCCCTAGTAATCTTACATAAATTCCTTTCTAGGTAACCTGGGGAAATGGTACATAAGAAAAGGGTGAGCTCGGATTCTCATTAAGGTAGATGAAGGAAATGCATATGTATAAAATAAACACAACGATGTAATAAAAAGAGAATAATGTTTATATATAAAACCCATTGTATCAAAGATCACAAACATGAACCATTTCATAATGGTTGGATGTTCATAAGACATGAATCATAATTGAATCTGAAGCATAATCCATGATAACATAAATCACTTATAAGACATGGAATTATTGGAATTAAAATAATTATATGAAATATTTTTTCAAGGATACCTCCATAGACCATTAAAACTTGTTAGGCTTGGGATCTAAACTGTGTACTTATTTATTTTTATTCTTGGGATCCAACCTATGTACCTTCTTGTTTTTTGTCCTGGCCTAAAACCCATGTACCCTCTTAATTTTAGGGATGGTCTACAACCCATGCACCCTCTTACTTTCAAGCTTGTGATATAATCAGTGTACTATATTACTTTCAATATTGTTCTACAATTCATGTTCCCTCTTACATTCAAGATTTTGTTACTACCCCTGTACCCTCTTACTTTTAGGTATGTGGTAGAAACTGTTCACCCTTTCATCTCATAGACAACATATCATTACTCAATTAATTTGAGCGAGATATAGGTACCACCGATATAATAATAAAATCATTCACACTTCTACATCAATATAATAAATATTTCACAATATCCCGACTTATAAAAATATATGGGTTTCATAAAAATAATATCATAACCCATGAAATAAAAAGGTAATCATTAAAATTTGATTACATCATAATATATATTAAATAGATATGTTTCTTAATAATTTAATTTAATCAAAACCCTTGAAAAGATTCATGTTTCATAATTATATAACCTATGGATGATAAATAGGTTTCCTAAAAATCATTCCATAAAAGCATAATCCTTTCACGAAATAATATATAAGAATGATTTGGATAATTTCTTAGAGGAGAAAGAGTAACATCAATGTATTTAATCATATATAGAATTTAATATTGAAATATTATTAAAATAATCATGAGTAAAATAAACTTTATTATCTGAAAATGAATTTTCAAAAATAAATTCATTTTTAAAACCATTTTCATTGAAAAAAATTAAAAATATAGAAATAATTGTTAATATCCTTTGGAAAATATTTTTCTTTAAAATCATTTAAAATAAGCTTTAAAACATTTTGAAAGAATGTTGAAAACATTTTTATTTATAATTAAATTTAAATCAAGGATTTTTTATAATATTAGGAACAAAATTTCAATAAAAAATAAATTTTTTATTCTTGTAAAGGAATATTTAAGGGAATGATGGTCATGACAACAGTTAAATGCATACATGATTAAAATTACTTTTCTATAGTAAATCTTTTATAAAACTAAATTTTATTTAAAATTACAAGAAGATTAATTTTTAAAAACTATTTAATATAAAAATTAAAACATGGTTTAAAATTTATTTTAAATATCATATTATAATATTTTCAGAAACATTTCAGAAAATATGGTTTTGAATGAACACAAATTTCTGACTGAAAACAGTGGTAAAGTCAAACATTCTTAAAAACACATTATTAATAATATTATGTATCATCAAGTGGAAAATTTTCACCATTAAAGGGATATAACATGACAAAATTTTGGTTAAAAAATCTCATCAGTGTTCTTGAGATATGGGTCATAATATTTCACGAATGAGAGCATAATCATAAACAAAATTGAAAATGGTGTGATGGTAGCTTTAAACTGTTTCCAATTTGGTAACATTGAATCATAAAAAAATAGAAACAATATAATGACATGAAAATTGAAATATAATGAAAATAATTACATACATGATATAAAATACCAATTTAATTATATTCACCTCATATGAAAATATTGGTGCACAACATGGCATGTGTCTCAATGAAGATTAATTGAGACAAAATTGATTTACTGATTTGGATGATTTTAAAACATAAAGTCTATGAAAATATGTTCACCAAATAGATATGTAAATTATAATTAATTTAAATATAATATATATAAAATAAATCTATGGTCATTATATAGACTAAAAAATGAGTGGTGATTAAGATATGTTTCTTAGAAAAATAAAAAGTTTGATGAAATTCCTTTACATTGTGTCTTAACATTCATCGTACATATACAATATTTGTTTATAATATGTATATTTTTATTGTAATTTAATTAGAGAAACATATTCATAAATATACTACCATATATGATTTTCTTATGACCTTATATTTTTTTAAAAATTCTATTTTATGTATCGTTTCAGGTAATAACTCTTTCATTCATAGTATTTCTTTTAACATGTAATTCTTGATCCTCTTACATAAATAATTATTTAATTATTTCCATATTGTAAAAATTTACTTATAAATCATATATATTATGTATATAAAAACTAATAATAAAATAAAGTAGACTGTTATATGAAATTTAATGCACCTTTCATTGAAATAATATGTTGTACGTACGAACGAACACAATTTCCATTTTCAAGGAATTTTGAAAGAAGAAAGTAAAATAAATATATGCATAGATGTATATAATATCATTATTTTGTAATTACAATGATATATATATATATATAATATTTCAATTGAACCAATCCTTAAGGCATTCTATGGACTCCGACAGTGATGGTGGATGGGTCTTCGAGGATTCTTTTGATATTATCTGTTGATTCATGGTGGCTATGGAGTGGTTCTGATCAGCTCCAACTTATTTATTATCTGGAATATCAGTGTGAAGGAGGACAATGAAAATTATAGAAATGATATGATGGCACTGACAAAAGGTTTTAATTATGATGAAGAACTCGTATCTCTGGCTGATGCTGATCTGTATGGATCGAGCCTCATTGGATTATGGGCTATTTTAAATTTGGAATATTGAATTTAGCATGTATGTTTTTATCCCACGTGTGATGTTTCGATTTCCACTAACCATAAAAGTGGTTTTTATAAAATAACCAAAAAATATTATTAGGATAAATAATGAAATTGTAAAATGTACAACATCATTTCGTGAGGTCATAGTTAGTCGTACAAAAACAAAAGTTAGTTCATTACCCATTATATGGAAGTGTGTGTATGTGAATATCGACCATTAACATAAAATATATTAATATATTTAGAATTATTAGTCTATTATTTATTCATTGAATAATTATTATTGAGGTGGTGGTGAATGAAAATAAAAGAAAGTGGAATGAGGTAAGATGTTATGTTTTCTTTTGGTAACTCATTTTGCTTGCACAAAAGGGATTCCATTGTTGGATTTATTCAAAAATGGGAGGATTGAAGAATTGAGGTACATATTTTATGAATTTATTTGTGAAGATCATGGATGAACATAATTTTTGAATAGTGAGAAGAAGGGGGAGTAGTGGTGGCCTTTTATATTGGAGGGAAATGACACACATGGAATTTTGGAAACAAATTAGGTGTTCCAACATTTGTACATAAAAAAAATCATCAAAAACAAAACAAATCATACATAGTAGGTTTATTTCCAAAATATGGCCATTAAACATATTTTTGTCATGTTTATAGGTTATTTTAGTACTTAATTTTATGGTTTAGTACCTTGAAAATCATAATTTTACTTTAATCACTGTTATCAATTTCAACCACTATCATTATTAATTTTGGTAAAAAATATATTGATCTTAATAGAATATAAATATTATATTTATATATTAAATCTTGATTTTTCCATTTTTATAAATTCAATTCATTGAAGAAGAAATTTTATGTTTAATGTTAATCACATAAACGTGGCGAGAAATAGAGTTTTTATTGTGAGAATGTTCAAAATTCCATTGAGATTTTTTATCTAAATTCAATATAAAAATTATTCCAATTATCTAATTTGGAAGAAATAGATTAATAATTAATTAATTATTAAATTAAAAATAATATAAAATATAATTTTACTCAATAAATAAATTATAAGAAAAATTACTTTTAAAATAAAATTCAGTATTTTTAACTATTCACCCAAAAATAAAGTTTCTTGAAAAATATCAAAAACTCAACCTAAGATTATTTTTAAATTAGCAATTCAAAAATTATGTCTTTTATAAAATTATATTTCTAAAATAATCTATAATAAATTTTACTATTTTTCACAAATGTACATAAAAATCCGTTCTTTTGAAAACATAGTATTTCTAGACATATAGAGACTTTGGAAATAATTATATATTTTGTCATAATTATGTTTTTTTTATATAAAACCATTATAAATAATATTTTAAAAAATTAATTTATATTAATATTCGTATTTTTAACAACAATTTTATAACTATTTATTTTTATTAATTATAATAAAAAAATTCAGTTTCATAGAATCTCAGTTTTATGTGCAATGAAATCAATGTTGGTGTTGTGTATGACGCATGAAAAATTGGTCTTGAGTATAGTGGAAAATATATTTGGGTTTCTTATAATGAAATATTATCATGGTTCATCATACAAAATAATAATAACATGGTGTTCTACTATAAAAAAATATATATTTAGTGTTGTGTAAAATTAAAATTATCAAAAAGATTAAATTATTCTAGAAACAAATAAAAATAACTCCTGGTTTTACACTCCATGTCATACAGATTTTAGGGGAAGAAATATAATAAGAGGACAGAGGAGTAAAAATATATAATGTTAAGAAGATAAATAATTATTTTCTCACATGTAATAGTTTTTGAAAGAAAAACATTTTTACTTTACTAATGGGAATGTGAGTTTTCTTCAGGTGTGGAGAAAAGTCCTTTAGGAATGAAAATTAATGGTAAATAAAGAAACCCCCAATGTTAAATGAATAATATTTAAGTGTAGTGATTAATAGTTCTGAAGAGGAGTTATTCATGTGACAGTGAATTTGTATTAAATATTTACGTTTAAAAAGTATTCTACCATTGATATTATGGTTATAATAATCATTAAACGTATAAGGATTGTACTATACTAGTTTCTCTTTGAGGATTTGAAATCATATTATTATCGGTATGAGTGACCATGAAAATTCATTTGCTGCTCAGGTGATATTTTTTAGAATACATGATTAAGGAAAAGGTTACAATTAATATATTTGTAATGTTGATTTAATAATGTTTAGTTGCAACATAGTGAATATTAACATTTTAAAAGTAAATATGAGAGTGTTGGTTCCCATGGAATTAGTTATTCATTTGATGTAAATATAAATTATGATGGAGTTTACAGTACTTTTGTATTTATGATATTTACGTGAAAATATGAAATATTTTAGAATGAATGATGAGGGAATTAATTTTTGAAAGTATGTATCATTAAATTTAGGATTTATGTTTTTTACCATGTTTTTGGAGAATATCTGATCAAGTTATTCACATATTTGGAAAGAGAAAATTTATATTTAATTGGTGGATTAATGTTAAGATGATTTTGAATTTTTTCAGACATATTTCTGAAATTTCATAAGGTTAGAAATTTATAGAATGAATTATGATGAGCTTTGGGAGTTATTTTATTATTATTATAGATTAATGAAATATTTGATAACTTTTTATAACCACTTTAGATGTGGAAAAAATCTATAGATAGGTGGAATTAATTTTCACTATATTATAGATCATTTGATCCATTAAAAGTAAATTTAATCACATCGGGAATAAAAAACTCATCATCAGTATTCATTTATTAGAGTAAGCAATGATGTTAAAATATATTAAAATACAACTAATGGATTTTATTTTACTAAAGTAAGTATATTTCATTATATTATAACTGTATATAGAAAAGTAAATATAAGAAATGGTCACGAAACAAATCAAAATATTCATATAATATTAAATTCTAATGAATTGATGGTATTTTTAACACCAAATTAATTTACTGTATTTTGGGCATAATCATTATCACGATTACTTAAATTCTTATGATTGTTGTTCATTGTGTTTATACATCATTAGATGAAAATTATGTTCTCCTTCCATATCCATATTTTCATATCCCAATAATCTTCTTCAAATTATAATCTTATTTTTGTAGTGTCCCTTATAATTATATATCCCCCTTTTTAAAAGGATTACATACTAACCTTTTTTACGATGAGGTTTTTCAGCAAATAAATTCTCATATATCAAACCCTAAATTACGAAGTTCAAATTAACATTTCATGGATGAAATTTATTAAATGTGATATATCTTTAATGATTTATTGTTTCCCAAGAACATTATAGATCTATATTACATTCTTTGTGGTATGAAATTATTATATTCAAATTCCCCCTTTGTCTTGATGAGTTTAAATCTGAATTAAATTGGTAGTGTTAAATGACACATTAATGACATATTATAATAAATAGTAATTTACCAAATGATTAAAAATCATAAAAATATTTGCTAAAACAAAATGAATGGGATATAGTTTTGAACACCATACACAATCTAGTTATGATTATATTTTAATTTTATAGTAAAAATATTACCCTTAAAGGGTACATGACCTTAATATTATGATAATTATCAAAAGGTGTAATGAGGTTAATACTAAAAAAATGTTGAAAAATACTAAAATAATTTACCTATTTTATTGGATGTTTTTATTTCAAGTTATAATTATATATAATTATATTAGTATCCATTTTATAAACATAAATAATTTATATTAAAATAATACATTATAAATTTCAATAATTCCCACCCCTCAATTAAAAAAGGACACCTCTTCTTTCTATTATTGGCACAAATTTGACAAATATACATCAAAAAAACACTACCCATTAATTTTATAAACACACTTAAATATTTATATAGGTTTTATACATTTCAAAGTTACTACTCTATATACAATATAAGATATCTAAAGGAAGTATTCTGAAGAAGTTGTAATCATATTTACCATTTAAATCACATTTATTTCTTCTTCTACATCCACAAAACGTTTTGTACCTATATTTTGTTAATATATCATGTATCATAAATATACTGAAATATTATTATTATTATTTTGGAAAAACCATATTCCATATTTGTTCTATCTTTCAAAAGGAGAAAACATTGCTCATGAATATGTACAACTTACAATGTCCATGTAACTGTCTAATTATTTTTTTCACGATTTCACATGGATGGTTTTAAGGATGAAAATAATAAATATATATAATATTTATGATAGAAATATGTTCCAAAAATTAAAATATATTATATATCATCATGAATTTGAATAATTTGGAGAAAATTAATATCACTCATGAATACGTGTGGGAAACCACCTATAGGAAGAGATGTGATTCATTTTTTTATTTTGATTTTACATATATGGAAATGTGGAAGGACTTATTAAATATATATGATATATATAATATCATAATGATTCTATAATGGTTATTAATTTTCTAAGATTATTGTTTTCGATCCGTCATAATACAAATATAGCATTCATGTGTACATACAACCTATTATCTACATGAATGTTGTATATAATATTTTATCAATAATTTTGTAGATGAATAATAATATGTATATAAATATTATATGTTATATCTATATCATTTATAACAATATTAAGAAAATGGAACCATTATCAATGTACAAAGACTAAAACTATCGAACCCAAGCATACTTGATAGTCAATGTAGTTATCACACTAAATAATGATTTAAGAAATAATTATTAATACATGTGTGTTAAATAGATAATAATAAATAATATATTCTATGATATATTTTATTATGGTCATGAAATACATGTTTAATAAATATATAATTATTATATTGTATTTTCATACACATATGAAGTAAATTAGACCTTAGTTAAGGGTTCCTCATCTCACTTTTAATTATGTGAGACATATGCCAAAATCATGGCTTCTTTCTTTTGTGTGGTGTATATACTGCCCATATGATATGTTATATTAAGAATAAATTTATATTAATGGTGTTTAAAATTTTAATTTTAATTTAATTCTTTCAAGGTGGTTGTGATTCGAAAGTTACCATAGTTTTAATGGTTTACTTTAAAATTTCATCATAATTTGGGATTAATATTTTTACTCATTTGGTATAATTATTTGATATTTATATATTGTAACCTATTTATATTAATCTCCTCAGATTATGTATCAGAAATACATGTTTCTATTTTATTTTACTCACTTTGAATACTAAATGAATTGATATAATTATTTTCTTTTAAAATCCACATTATTTCTCTCTATGGAAAAAAATAATTTTTCTCCCATCTCCATGTTTTAAAAAAAAATTCAACAAATTTTTTTATTATATATATATTTTTTAGTGTAATATATATCCATTCTGTTATTTTTATAAAATGGTTTAAATATATTACTCTTGACATTTTTTAAATGAGGTATGTTTTCACCTTTTTTTAAAATGTGTTAGATGAATGTTATTATATATTTTGCGACATTAATGTAATTTATAGCCATAAAGACTACACATTGTTATGAAGTATCCTCTAAATGTTTACAAGGATATTTTCAATAAAAAAATATTTATTATTTTGGAAACATTTTTTATTTTAAATATTTTTTTAAAACTATAAATATATATTCTATTCAAAACAAATCCAGTGATCTTTTGAATATATTTTCATCAATGTCAAAATTATATAGAGAATATTATTCTTTACTGATGTTATAATATTATGATAAAATTGAACATATTTAAATGGATAATTTATGATCAACATGAAAATTGAAAGTATTCATATTTTATATATTATTTAAAAAAATACGGACTATTATTGATTATTTTTGTGGACAATTAAATATCTTATGTTTTTTATTCATATTATTAATATAGTATTTGTATTTTGTGACTGGTGATGATCATAATTACATATATTATTGATGCATCAGTAGTATCATGATTGAAACTAAATTATATTTTTTTCTAGGACTTAGCCATTTTAGAAGATGTCTTGGCATGATGCCATGAATATATTTTTAGATGTATTGGTTCAAGGCCTCAATTGTAAGTTATAGATTTCTGAAACTATTCAATCCATTATTTATAAATCATTTATTAACATCCTTGTTATTTTATGTGAATTTGGTTTTATAATTTAATATTATTTTAACAAATTTATTTTTTATATGGTGTTATTTTATTATCTGTTATTTCATTTTGTATTTTCCCACCTTATTTATATTTCATTTAATAGATACCCTTACTAAGAATATGATATCACATGTTTATTATATTTCCATTCCATAATATTATAAGATATATATTTTGATTGATATGAAGGGTAATTTTAAATGTGATTATAGTTGACCAAAAAAGTATAATTTTATATTATAATTTTTTCAAAGGTTATGAGTAATTAAATTATATATATAGTTTGAAAATACTATAAATTTATTCCATTTTTTATGTGATAACTTTTATCATGAAATAATGTGATAAAGTAGGAATTAACTACGATCTACTAGGGTTGAGTTATTTATATTGAATTTCCATATGTGTCATCTCTTGATTCATTATTTGAATGATTCTTGGAAAAAGGATTCATGGAATGTCTATGATGTTTTATATTATTTATGTATAATATAAATAGAAAATACAGATATTTAAATATAATAGGATGATTCATTCTTTGATATGATTATTTTAATTTTTTTGTCTAATGATTTGGTACTCTAAAAATTAAGCATTTCATGTTCACCACTAATTTTATAAAGGATGAAACTTGAGTATGTTGTGTATATTGAAAGTTACATTAATGTATTATGATTTTGATTTTACATATGATCATCCCCTCATGGAAAATTAATGACCCTTATGTATCACTACATCACTGAAAGTCAATTTTATGTATAAACATATGAATATTACATAAGTGGTATTTACATTTAAACACACCTGGTAAAAATTACATGTGCCTAGAAAATCACAAGTTGTGACCAATTTTTTATGGTAACTTATGTATTAGTGTTTTATTTCAATTATATGCATCATTAATCATAGTCTTTGATAGATACCCATGTGCACCAATTCATGTGATTTTTACATATTCTATAACATTGTTCAATTATTCTCTCTTCTACACTATTGAACTTTATGCTTGGAGAATTGCTTAGTCTATTTATATATGGTGACACAAAAATGATTATCTAATTAGTGTAAAATATTTTTATATAGAAGGTTAATTTGACAAATGTTTCATCTAAATTATGGAAATTAACTGCCGCCAATGAAAAATAATCATTAATGAATATTTTTTTAAAAACATAATTTCTGAAATAAATAAGATTTGTAAAAAAATATTTTAGTGATCTAAACAATTTATACAATTTTCCGCCTAATTATAAAAAATATATTATTTTTTTATTATAGTAATGAAATTGGTATAAATTAACATTTTTTAATTGATTTTTTTTCAAATATTTTATGTTATCAGTCTCCCACCTTAAAACCATTTAACTTCGGGTAAAAATATTATTCCAGGAAATAAATATTACTATTCTTAGTTACAAACACTCAAACATGATAAAATTCTAAAACTTATAAATTTGTAATTGAAAATATTGTTCTTAATATATTGGACTAACATAATACTCAATCCATTTTACTAATGTTTTTATCATTTAAATTATTTCCATCCTTGTCATGACTTACCACACATGAAATGGTTCCCTCTTCACTTTAGGAACATATGAAAGTGGACTTATCCTCATTAAAAAATATCATGTGATCTAATATATATTGGAAAATATCCATGGTTCTCTACCAATAGAAAAAAACATTCTTCTTAACAGTGTATCTAAATGGTTGTTATGAGGTTTGGGATGGTAGATTTTTAGGGTATAATTAATATGGTAAAAAAAGTTTTATGTATATTAAAAAAATAAAATTATAGAATTAAATAACTATAAAAAGGTTAAGGTAACTCAAATCAACCCCAAACAATTTATCACCCATAACTAACCATTTCACATTGTTACATTTTTAGGTGAGATACAATACAATGAACAACAATTAATAAAACATTATATTATTAGTATTTTATTTTTTATATGGTTTTAATATATTATTTATTTAAATATAATTTTTTCATAAAAGTTTTTAGGGATATAAAGTGTAAACATGTATTAAAATTATTTATTTCGTCCATGTTACCCACTACCAAAAAAATATGTAAAGGGGTCTCTCACTTAATCCAAAAGAATTTTCTTCCACCCCTAGTTTTTTCATAACAAAACCCCTACCCCATACTCAGATGAAGATATATTAATAATTGTATAAATTAAATTGGTATTAAGGGATATAAATGTACTCTGCTGTTTTTTACCTAATTGGCATTCCGTGGTTTCTATGTATTAAAATGAGGTAAAAAGCTAAGTGGGTTGAAGAAGAGTATCTGAAAAATAGATTTTTGTTAGTTGAATAATGCCATTTCTCTTTCATAAAACACTTAAATCCTATATCTTCAATTAAGAAACAATGAATGTTCTTTTTTTTAAAATACACTAAATATCCCATTAATATTATTTTACGAAATAATATAATAAAATTATTATATATTGTCTCATATGTTATGGAAATAAACAAAATTGGGTTGTTCATTATATGGAATGTTCTATAATTTCCATCATATAATCCAAAGTTAAACTATATTTTAACAGATTAAAAAGATTTCTCAAAAATATTTTAGACTCAAAATGTTAAAAAAATAATTCACTAATAGTTAAAATGGATTTTTCACAAGGAATATGGAAATAAAACATATATTTTAAACATAAATACACTTCAAATATAAAAAACAGATACAAGAAATAAACATCAATAAATTTATTAGAAAAGTATCCAGAAACATATCCATAAAATATTTTAAACATATTTTAATTCACCCATCACAATTTTTCAACAAAACCCATGATATATCATCAAAATAAACAAATTTATAAATTATAAAATAAATGGTAAGGAAGAATAAACCTTGATTATTAGATGGGTAACATTCAGTTAAATTCCATGGTCATATTGTGTTATAATGGTCAATAAAACACCAGATTCAATCCTCTTTTCAAACATACCATCCTCTCTTGTGGAGTGTTCTTTTGAATCTTATAGTCAATGAAATAACTGGGTTGAGTAATTAATGTATATAAAATGTATTTCTCTATTAATTTTGAATTTATAAACATGAAAATGTCATAAAA
Source organism: Viscum album (assembly GCA_963277665.1). NCBI lineage: Eukaryota > Viridiplantae > Streptophyta > Magnoliopsida > Santalales > Viscaceae > Viscum > Viscum album. The sequence goes on from OY728129.1 coordinate 1,624,137,735, forward strand.
TAGTTTTATCCTTCATATATATCCCATTTTTTTCATTCTCTATATAAAAATCATCTAGTAAACTATCACTATGAGGGTTTCATAGATAATCAACTTGATTATCTCTACCTGTTGAATTGATTTTAAGAAATTAGAGTGAAATTAATTTTCTCTTCTTGTTATTCATCCACCTTTTGAAATTCTAGAAATGATTCATAGTGTTATTCATATTATGTATCAATTCATTATTAATAATAAGTTTTATGGGTTATTTAATTTCCTTAAATAACTCTATAAAATCTTCCCCCTTGTTGGGTGTCCATCAAGATAACCTAATTTATTATGAAATTAATTTCATTATTCCCCAAAAATAATACGTTGTGATTTAAATGAAATAATTTTTTTTTATTGCCTTTTTATATTAAAAAACACATTGTTATTTACCAAATAGTTAATGAACAAAGACTGAGTAGTTGGGATCCCCACCAATGGTTCAATGCTGATACAAGAATTTATGGAACACATATATGAACAAAATAATTTTTACTATAATTCATTGCAATGAGATTATCCAATTTCATTTCACTAGTGAGGCCATGTTAAATTATTGAACTACATGTATGCTCTATCAAATATCATTGAGGGTGTTTTTGAATCATTGATTTTAATATATTTTTAACATTCATTTTGAAAAACTGACACCACCCATTTGGATAAATGATGTTTCTCTACATTCAAAAATCTAAAAAACACCAATATAAGTATTATGAATATTCTAAAGGATGACCTATAAAAATGACCCGAATGATGCTTCCTGTAAATTAGAATACCCATGATCAGATGACCCACCAGAATCAAAGATGAGTTTAATTGAATATTAATTATCAATGAAGCATGTTATTGGACACACAACAGTGTTTCAACAAATCACTCAGATTAAAATGATAGTATATGTTGATAATAAGTGTACAATATTCAATAAAATAGAAAACTTTCAAGTTTTTTTTGATTTCCTCATCTTATTCTCATGAAAAATAGTAACATACTCCATTACATTGTATTGATAGTACATGAATATAACTCATTCAATTATTTTTTTATTATTCATCCCTTTATATGCTTTAAATAATCTATGAGTATTCTCTATTCAATGAAACTATGGATCGTTTCATTCTATGAGTTCGGAATCTCTTATTGAAACATAGGTTTATAAAACTAGAATTTTTATTTCAAATTTCAATTTAGTTATTCAACATCAAATAACCAATTGTAAACATTTCATGATCCATTTTGGACTATCAGATCAATTACGATCTATTAAACACCATGGATAATGGAAAATGATATAATTGATTGACCAATAGAGGATCGTGGGACAAAAATATAGATATATAAATAACTCCACATGAAATAAAATAATTTATTTATAGAACATATCATTCCATTACGAAGGAATATTTTATTTTGTTTTAATAAATTTTCACTGACCATGACTTGATCTACACGTTTCCGGACATCACGTTTTTCTAATTACTACAATATGATTTGAATATCTCCTTAGAATGACCAATCAAATGGTATGGTTCCTCAAATTAATTTCACAATGGGATATTTTTCAAATACCACAATTTTCCTTATAAGGTAATTACTATAGTAATTTTAGAGTTTTCATTACATAAATTAATTTTCCTTCAGAGAACATTATATTGATATATTTTTCCATTACATGCCTCGAAAATTCAAAATTTTCCCTTATGAGAATCCATGTGTTCCTTTATGAGATTCATCCATTACCATTACATAGGTCATCCAATAACATTACATATTTTATGCTATTCCTATTAACCACAAAAAATAAAACTTATTCAACTTTATACAAGCTCAAATATATCTTTAAACTAGTTCTGACACCTCTCCACTATATTCATTTTATATTAATGATCATCGAGTCACTCGAAAATATGGAGATAAACCCCAATACAAGTGAATAATCTTTAAAATATTATTATTAAACATGATATATTTTTTAAGAAAAAATATAATTTACATATTGATTTTACTCAAATTAAATCCCTTATTATTATTTAAATATATGCCCAAAAAACTCCCCCTTTCGATATTGTTCTAAACCATGTAAGCTAAGTCACATTTAATATTATTCTAGTTTTAAATGAATCATTATTAAAAAATTATAAGCATAAATTATAGATACTAGTTCAGGAAACAATAAAATATTATAATAAATATCACATTGTTCAATAAATAAATGATACATCTTCATACCATAAAAAACTGATTCTATTGATTCAGATTGATGAGATGATAAAATATTTAAAATCGATCTAAGAGGGAATTAATTCTTTTTTAGTTAAAAATTAATCATTTCCATCATCGCAATAAAATATTCCATCAATATTGATAAATATATCCATGTAATCTGTGATTCAAAAAATTTTTTCATTCAATTTAATAAACTATTTGAATAGTTCACACAAGCACAAATGATAATTTCACAGCATAACCCTTTTAATAACTCTATCTAGATATGAAATAACCATTAATATATTACTCCCCAACCATGATGGAAAAAATATCAATGAATATTCCCTTTATAATATATTTCCATATTAAAAAAAACAATAATATAAACATAATATCACATGTCAAGATGGGTGTGTGGACTAAAACACCATACATTAGTTTTGATAAATTATAGGATTAATTCCCACATCAACATCTAATTCAGAAATATATCCTTATGATAGAAATTTGTGGACACATCATAACTTTTCTACTTTATAAGATGAAATTCAAAAATCGATTCATTTATCTCCATAGTATCCTAGATGAAGTGATATTTATTGTCAATGTTCTCAGATCATGAAGGGTAAACCAAATCCCATGAAATATTTAGAAGGTATTTATTATCGAATCCTTGATTTATCAGAAAATTCACATCAATCATATTTTATAAATTGTTTTTGTTAAAGTGGTATAATGGTTATCAGATGATGTAAATGTTATTTTAACCCTTATTTGAGGATCAACATGTAAGAAATTTTTAACCTATAAGAAAAAAATTAAGTTGATTTTGTAAACTTAAATAAATTGTACTATATAGAATGTACAATATTTAATATGCGTCTGATTGTTTTTATAAATATTGCTAAGGTATCCAAAATAATTCCAAAATCCATGAGTATCAATGAGATTCACCAATTCATCAAACGTTTAGATGATATTACTTATCAATTCATGATGTGCATGAACCTCGAATGAAATGAATGACGATGAAGAATTATTTTGGGATTTTGCCCTGAAAATAGTATATAAACACAACAACCATTTCATGGAAGCATTTTTTATAGGATATAAAATATGACTTTTGAAGATATTGAATTTATTCATGTGTTATAATGAATAAATGAATTCTCCATATATTATATGCATTCATCATATGCAAGATTCAACTACCATACGTTTCATCTCATGACATGATAAAATAAATTAAATATATCATTTGAGAAATATAAATGATAAAAAAATTTCAATTTCTCTACACTTTTCATGGAATGTTATTACATGAATAAAAAACATAATATAAATTCAATTCAATACTGCCTATATATATCAAATAAATTAATGGATTTATGTATTCTCTCTGACAATATCTCACATTCACTAAATCCTAAATGAATTTAACTCATATTTTCTAATATATTATCATGTATAATAAAAAATGAAACCTTATCTAAAAATAGTTTTGGATATTTTCGAAAACTCTTTTAGAATATTATTATTATCTTTTTCTTATATTATATCACAGGATATAGTTTGGTATTACCCATCAAACACACTTTGTTATTAACTCTAAAACACTTTTAGAGTATATTTATGGGTTAAACTAAATCTCCATTTCTTCATTAAAAAATTATGACCCCATGAATTTTTATACCATTAACCAAAATTAAAAATCAATAAATCGATTTATGTAAGAAAATAGATTCCTCTAGAAAATTATCAATGCTACTCAATCCATAAAGGGATTACACATGATCTTTATCAAACACATGTATCTCTATACCAGTTTAAACCTTCTACAACATATGAAATAATGAATTATAATATTTTTTCCCTTTTTCTAATACATCAAGTGACCATGGGACACGAAACATGTCAATCCATTATATCCAACACATATATTATTGATTCATAGAGTTTATATTGTTACAATTGATGAATAAATACCATTTTATTCATCCTTGTGGATAAAACACCAAACATTACTTATCACGACATATATAAATTATTTTGGTTTTTTCGAACAATCAATCATTTAATCTAAATTTAGGACCTAGATGTCACACTTGCCATACGAGAGGAAAAAACATACCTTTTTAAGATCCAAACAATGACATGATCAAAAACATATGCAACTACCCATATATTTTATAATCAAATATTTATACTTATGTTAGTAGGGTATCAAATTGTAATGTTTTTGATTCTAGGTATCCTACCAACATCATATAGTCGGGACACATATATGATCCACACACACAAAGTATACCAAAAAAATATGTATGAAAATTAATGTGGTATACATTGCAGCTCATCTGACAAATAGAAATAATCATATTTTTTAATGCCTCAGGATAATATTATATATCTTTATTAAAGAATCCAACTCTTTATAATCATAAATTTTTTCCAAAACCTATAATAATCAATGACAACCATCAGTTATGGATAACTCAAATTCATTCACTGATATTCCAATTATCATTCGACTTCATGAAATTTATATCTATATGTAAATTTATGTGGACAATATGAAAGAATGATAAAATAGAGGTTTCCTCTAATATGATACATATTAATATTTTGAATCTATTTAATAATATATTTCAACACTAATATTATCTCTTGTTTATCATGTCAGATATGATAGGCTTTTATATTAGACATTGTTCGCAACAATTTATCATTTTTGTTAACTAATTAAATCATATGTAATTCCATCGAAAACTATTTATGGTCATATGATCTGTAATGCCCCGACCCCAGTTACCCAGATTCGGTGCATTATTACATAACATTGGCATGATACAAATAAATCATGTCTCTAAAGACCGATCAGTTTATTAAACTTGGAAATACTAGATACATTAATATGTTTTACATTAAATTATAAAATGAAAAGTACAACAAAATTATTTCCATACACCACACTCATATCCCCTAAGTCTATCCTTATAGGTCAGTCCTTAAATACTTATTCGCATCCTGGTAAAAATAAAACATAGAAAGGGGTGATCTCAAATGCCTAGTAAATATAACAATATAGCGGGAACATTAATAAATAAGAATAAACATTTAAGGCAATGTATAACACTAAAATAAATGATTTTTAAACTTGAACATCATCATAAGATGGAAAAGATAAAATAAACTAATTCCATTTACTTATTCACTTGGATATTCTACTAGTCAAATAATCACATGCAATATCAATAGCCACATCCATAATGATGGAATGAATAATGCCAAAATTCATAACCACGTAGTCAAGGCCTTTTACCAAGACTAAAAATAAGATTTTGTCAAAACCTTGTGCCATGAAACTAGTTTGTCTCATGAGATCTACAGATGCATCGAGGAGCTATAGCGGGATCCACCCATCACATACTTAGTTTAGTGCATTACTCATATGAAATGGTTTAAACATAGCATAAAAATTCGTATTAAAAATATCCTATGAAATGTCAATAATTTAACCATAAACCACGAATGGTGTAAAAATATCAGATCCACAATAAAACATATCACCAAACCATCAATACAATATATACGTTTTGAATCATAAAAAAATCAACTTCAAATAAGATTAAAATCCATCAAAGGATCTTAACATAGATGAAATCAATACCTTTTTTAGACAAATATCTCTTTCTATTTTGAATTCATTTAAAATTAATATATTTATAAAAGAAAATATTTATTTTTGAAATATTCTTATAATCATGTAAGGGAAGATTCGATGATGTTATAACAACGGAAAATAGCTGCACCCACCGTATAAGTTAAAAAAACATTATTAACTTAATTTTGTCAAAAAGGTCATAAAGAACCATGTTAGGAAAATGAAAGAATGATTCCTTTCAGAACATATAAGGTCAAATAAGGGTATAAATTACTTTAACCCATTTTCTGTTAAATAGTAAAAAAATCATGAAATACATGTTTAAGGAGCACGGATGTGGATGATAAAGAGATCCTAGTAGATAATTATGTATAAACAACCTCAAATAATGAAGAGATGGTGAAATTTACCCTTACCTCATTCATTTCCTTGGTCGAGGGTAGGTTAACCTCCTGTATAATGGTGAAATAATTGTTATTAAATTAGAAAAAAACAACATACATTAATATGATATCATATATGATCATCTAATATTGTTTTGTTAATGGTATTTCAGTAGTATCATCATTTCAGGTGTTAACTGATTTGTTTTCCATTATATGATTTGTTACATAATTAATGTTTGTTGTGGATATGATGTATCTTATTAATATATAGAATTATATTAAGTATTTAAACATTATTTTTAATCATAAAATGAAAATTAGTCTTCAATGGATAAGACGGGGAATGAATCTTATTGTGGTAGTGGAGACGATATTCCGTATGTACGCACGAGCGAAAATACCATTCTTTTGATATTAATATAATATATAATTGGATGGTATATCAAATATACAGAATCATTATCATGTTATATTTTTATTTAAATCAAATAGACATTATTATTATACACATCCAAATAATAATGTTTTGAATAATAACTACACCATGACGTGGAGACGGTAAGACGTACGTACGCACGTATGGTGACATGTCATTCAAAGGATGGATAGAATAATGAATATGGTTGTGCCATATTTTTAATAATGTCACATTTTATAGAAGATAATGGAGTTATTATATAATAATGGAAGCAACAAAGAAAGAGGATGTGGAAGAAGAATGGAACTTGAAAGAGGTGATGAAATATTTACCTTTTCTTCGGGTTCTTCCTTTTGATTCTATCAAAAGGGATCCATAGGATGGCTTTATGATAGAAGGGAGGACTCTAGGATAAAGGGAGGATAGTTGAGAGGATATTTTATCAGGTTTTGGCTGAGTCTAATGGCTTTGATGGTGTGAATATGAGAGAAGGGGAAGTGCCCTTTTATAAGAGGGTTGAGGGGCACCTTAGGAAAAGATTGAAATATTATTTTATAATAAAATAATTTTCCGTTTATAATGGATCAAAAATGATATATTTAGAGGATAAGAAGGTTATGGGTAGAAAACCACTCAACCTATAGGTTTTAGATAGGTTTGGGTCACTATATTTACCTTATCTTCTAGATATAACTGTTTGTTAATTAGTATGACATTTAACATGTCTCTTTGTATTTTTATATTATATGGTTAACAAACAACTATAAACTTCCAAGAAACCCTCAAGTGGTTCAATAATGACATATATAATATTATTTAATACCTTTTTCCGAAACATAGACTTTTATGAATAGAATATCAATTAATAATATAATATTTCATCAAAAAACTCTTTTATGTCAATTTTGACACAATTTGATATTTGGTTTTTGTTAAATTCCTAACAACATTATTACTTCGAAAAAAATTATTTTTATCAATTATAACATGTCAAATTAATACAAAAAATTATTTTATGGCATCAAAACATTCAAATTATATTTATTTTGACATCTATAATACCATTTATTTGATTGTTTCATTAATAAGGATAATTCTGCATCATAGTTGTGTCATAAATAAATTTAATTATTCAATGTCTAAAAATTATAAATAAAATAAAATAATGTAGAAAATTTATTTCGTCTTTCCAATTAATATTTATACTCGAAGAGATAACATATTTAACCCTATATAAAAATTGTTTTACTAAAAGATATATGCTTATGTCATTTTTGTATTTACTTGAACTTAATTAATATAATGTGTCATTATCACTAACAAGTGGCTCCATGGGGTCCCAAAAACAACCTAAGGATGACCATGGTCAGAAATGTATTATCTAATATTGTTATTACATAGGTTAGGGTAATTTAATATTAATATAATATTATTTTTTACCCTTATTTATTGGAATTACCCTTTAACCATGGTAAAGAAAATATTTACCAAAGTAATTATTTAAAATGTCTTAAAATAAAATATATCTATTTAAACAATTTGGACCACCTGATTCTAAATATGGAATCCATTTTTATAAATTCCAAATACAGAAGTGAATGAAATTAATTTAGAATTAATTCTTGTTGTCAAAACAAAAAGCATGTTTTTAAGAATTTATAACTATCAAAAGATTTACCCTTTCTTATGTCCAGTTTAAATGTAAAATTACGTCCAATGACCAAAATTGTATTAAATGGTAAAAATATTATCTAATTATACTTAAAAACCACTCAATATTATAATTTATCACTACAAATTATTTTGATTATAAGAGTCATTTTTAATTTAAATTTAGTATCTTTCATTATTCATCAAAAACTGAATGTTTTCATTTTAATACAAAAAATTAACCCTATTATAATTTTGATATTTCGAACCCCAAAATGAAGTCCATTTGGAATCATAAAATTGATAGTATTTTAAAAAGTGGGTATTACATTTCCTAATGGCCAGTTTGATTGGTTGCGATGTGTTAGAATCTTGAAATTGCGTACAAAGCAAGCTATTGAATTATTCAAAGGGAATCATACTGTGGAAGCTTGGGGTTTTACATGATCCCCCACCCACTAATATTTTTAGTGATTAATATTAATTATTTAATATTGTTTGAATAATGGTGTGATTTAGGAATCATATTTATAAATATTCATCTCTTTTGACATATTAAAAATTCTTAATTTCACATTATCAAATATAATAATGCAAAAACATTATCTATATAATAATCTTTCTATGTTCGTTATCATCCTCCATGAAATTAAATTATATCAAGACTCTTCTTTGAAATAATTTAGATACATAACTTAGTCATTCTCATCCCTCATAAAATATTTTATGGTAATGTAAAAATTGATTTAATAATATTACTAAATGTAACTATTTCATTTCTTTTCACCTACCATGAACTCATTTAGGATATTGAGTTTTATTCACCTTAAATTTTTTCGTGTATAATTTTTCATGAGTTATTTTCTTTCATTGTTCATGATAACAAAATGTAACTCCTTACCTTTTATTTATCATCATATATCTTAAACACTTTTAGCATATTCAGTGAATAACCCATAATCTTGGATTAGTATAATCCTTTAGGAAATAGTGATAATCACTATTAAATGGTAACAAGATATAAAACATCACATTTTTCATTACCAAAACATATGCTAAGAATTTTTTGGTTATTAAGTAGAATTCACATTAACCGAATAATGGTGTAATATTTTACTTTTTATTGTGAAATTTTTGATGCCCAAAAAAAAATGAAACTATCCATTTATCCACTATATTGTTTTCATAATTTATTAGAAACATATAACACAAATAGTTATATTTGTATATAGATATTAATTAATAATATTGATAATATTTGAAAAATAAATTATTTTTCCTATATCATGTGTTTTATTTTATGTATTTGGAAAATTTATTTTTTGAAAAAAATATATCATTACAATTAGTCACCAATGGTAGGTGGGGAAACATTCAATTATATTTTGTAAAATATCTGGAAAACACTTTTTTCCATTTATTCTCCTCTAAAAATGTTATATTACATAATTAGTAATAAACACAATGTATCTAATTAATCATCTCATAAAAAATATATTTATTGAACATGTTCTACTATGACATAAGAGAAATAAGATAAAGATAATAATCATCTACTTATATTAATTTTACCTTGATAAAATCCTAATCATTAAAATTATGACTATATTTACTATTTACTACATCTCAAGAATATAAAATAAAATATCACAAAATTATCCCTTTTATTTGGAAGTACTAAATATTTATAACACTTTGTAAAATATAAATGTCATTTAACATACATATAAAATAGAATAATTAATTTATATAATATCCATACATAGCATGGAAATTCCAATGTCTTTAACAAACTCTTTTAGGTATATTGGATACTCCCATCATATAGATTCATTATTCACACTTTCTAACAACACTATGTTTTAATTACACTTACTAACTTATTAAATAAAAATTCTCAAACATTTTAATTATCATTTCTTCGCGTTGTTTTAAAATTTACCCACATGATTTATCTATACAAATTTAGAGTATAGAAATAATATGAAAAACTCATATAATCTCAAAAAATTCATAATACCAAAAAAACATTCCCTGAATTGATTCACATTTTGAGAATTATTCCATAAAAAATAGTATAAATTCCCTAACTAGAACACTCTATTCCCCCACTAATTTGTGTTATACAATAAAACAAATAATAATCTTTGTGTAATATAAACCTCATCCCTTTTAATAAAAATAACCATTATTTACTTGATGTTTTCAAGATCTATATGTTATAAAATACATAACTAATGAAATGTTTATCCATGATAAAATTATAAAAATTATCAGCATAGAAACTCCATTTATTCATTGGTTATGACCCACTTAAGTCTCCAATCACAAGTTTTTCACATCTTATATCCTTAATATATATTCACATCTGTTATAAAATAAATAGTTTATATGATATATGTATCTTAATAATAGAATTTAATTATGCAACTAATAAATACTTTAGGAAACCTATACACTCACTGAGTAAATAACTAATTCATTGATATTTAATTTCATTTCTATTAACCAAAACATATTAATTATCTAAGACAAAAATACCTTACATACTTTTTTTATCAAATACCATTGAAATAATGATTGAATCTTCCCATTCATCCATATGTATCAATATTTGATACTTGAAAAATATTAGTACATTTTTTCTTAGGAATGAACTATTCTAACTCATATAATTCTTACGGAAAACTTTTTCGAAATTGTTATTCATTTTTTATGATTATTTTGTATGTTACTAATATTATGAGTTTCTTACAATAACCTTTTTCTTATCATGTATTGATCAAAATGTTTTTCTAAAAAATGGTGATGATGTTATATACAATAGAATATTTTATCGGATGTGTGTCATGTATTCATAACCTATTAATAATTAGTTTTATTAAATGAGATCCCACTTCAATGATGTCCTATTTTACAATTCACTATAAGCATATGTGGGATAAGATCCATTTTTCACTAAAAAATAAAGAATATTTTTCATAAAAATCCACACTTAGTTATGTGGGTAGGTAATAATCTTAACCATATTATATATTATTAATGGATATTTGATCTCTTAACTCTTTAATCTCTCCATCATATTGGTAATACTCAACTTTATTCCTATGGTATCTCAACCCTTGGAGTTTCTCTACTAGTATAGCCAAATAAAAACTTCAAAAATAATTTAATCACATGAAAATAATTGGGCACCCCACATTAGTGTGAAACTACCCAAGGATTATCTAGTCACCCATTTTACTCTCCTTCCTTGTAGAAGATAATATTTAGAGACACTAATTGAGCATAAAACTATGTAGTTCGAACCAAACTATATAAACAATCTATATACCAAAAGTAATTTAACACATAGTATTTAATGAAGATTTAATCTCACCATATTATATAATATTATTACCATTTATGTAAATATTAATCTAGTAATTTTTTTTGGAATCTTATTTCCTCATCAAAACATAATGGATCAAACCATTTTGATTTGTAACCTTATAACTGACCCACGTATTTTTGATAGAAATCCAAAAATGGATGTCAAGTATGTTGATACATATCTAATGGAATTATATGAATAAGGAACATGAAAATTTCATGTAAAGGTTAAGCATTATATGAAATTAGCAACATCTATTTTACTAAGCATAGAGCCACAAATTTCTAATACTATTCACCATCATAGACATGGGATTGGTGAATATGTAGGTATGAAATCTAACACAAACTCCCTATACCCTAGGATACATTACTCTATATAGAATCTAATTTATCATAAATCTCCCATCCAACATTGAATAAAAATATTAAAAAAATATTCAAACTAATAATTTCAATTATAAGCAAATTTTGAGGTAGTTGAAATAAATAATTATTTTTTGAGTCATTATTATCATGTTTTTCATAGAAAAAACTATAATATAGATTATCATTTCAAATTTAGGAATACAAAATTCAATACATAAGAGGTTCATAATTATGAATAAATAAAGGAATAAAATTTCAGTTAATAAATAATAAAAATACTTAAAAATGAGACACACATTAATGAAAATATAATTATGAAAATATAAAAAATCCCTTTTATAAATTCATCTTTTAAAATAAATAAATTCCTTAATTTATATTATAAAAAATTTATATTCATTTCTATATTAATTTTTTTAGATTTTTCAATATACAACATTTACATTTATCATAAATTATATTTTATGAATTATAATGTATTTATAAAAAAAATTCTATTATGTAATAATTTTACAAAATATAAATATCAAATATATATTCATTATTTAAAAAATGATCATATCAATTATCAAAACACATTTATAGGGTCTAAAATTACATCCAACAAATGACCCATTTTATATTGAAGAATTTTAAATATTTAATAATGAAAAATTCATAATTTTAATATAATCATTTTATATTTTTACTTTATTTACTAATTAATGACCATTAATAAATTATTTCAAATAATTTATAAATTACTCCTTTTTCTATCATTCAATAAGGTATTCAATATGATTTATTTTAAAGGTATTAAAAATATTTATGTTTAATATTTAGGGAATAAGAAAAAAAATATTCCTAATAGTTTATTTAACTAAATATAAATCATTTTTAATTTAATTATTTACTTATAAGTTCTTTGAAATTTAATATTCTCAGAATTCCATTTATAAATATTTATAAAAAATTAAAAATCATTAAAACAATTACATAAATGTTTTAAAAAAATAAAAAAAATCCACCCTTATACAGAATCCTTATTTTTCAAAAGGATATACCCCCTTCAGTCTTCAATAAAATCTTTATAAGGGTAATATGATTCAAGATCCTTCACATACAAGTAACCTAGTGATTTTTTTATAAAATCATTTAAAACATGATATTACCTTTATATGAACTCCTTCATGTTAAGGTTATCCTTTCAATACCATTATATAGACTTATAAAAACATCCACTAATTTTATGTATCCTTATTTATATTGGTAATGCTTTAAAATCCACTAAAAGAGCCTCGATAAATCCAAAATGCAAGAAATTTTGGAATATGGGTATTGTTTTCCCTATAAAAAAGGAATAAAATTGTCATGAACCTGAAGATCGTAGAATACTCTAAGAGAAACCTGATCGAGAGACTTTCAATAGGTCACACAAAGTATCCATTTGTAGAAATAACCTGCAACATATCCTATAGATCCCCTTTTACAATTCCTTCTCTTGAGAAGGCATCTGAAAAAATCAATGATCATGGAGTGGCTACCAGATGAGAATCATAGAGTCACATGACTTGTCAATTAGAGGACACCTAAAAATATATCAAAAAGTACCTGGAAAATAGAATGAAAATATTGAAAAGGTGGGAGACTCTAGAAGTCGTATATATCATGAAATGTGTCCAATATGTTCATATGATGTTGAAAACACCCTAGAAAAACTTCCTCCTTATCTTATAAATCCCAATGGAATTTCACCATTTCTATGAATAGGGTCTTGAAGGCGTCCTAGAGGAATTTCAATACACAACTGGATCTAACAAAAAATATAATTCTTTTTTCCAAAATAATGATCATTCAACACCGCAATACCCTTTGTTAGTCAACCAATGAATCAGCAATGAGGAAAATGGATTTCCTCTACCACACTTAAGAAAACTCACGAAGCCCGTGGCCCTTATTAAAATACAAGGAATTAAAAAGGGGACAATTCAGGAGACTATTATGGTCATAAACTACATAATATATACAAAAAGTAGTTTTTGAAACACAATAATTTCTAGAAAATATTACAACTTCATAATTCAAGAGGCCACAGGCATGTCACCCTCACCAGATGAAGTGAATCAGACATTTCTAAGTGGTCTTGCGCTCCCCCTTCAGATCCATAACGAAAAAATAATGCTTCTTACATCAAATTCTTTCACATCACCATGAAAACCATTTTTTCTCATGAAAAACATCACTGATATAGAGATTTATTTTATTTTAAAACACTCAAGGAATATCACATGATATTTAATCCTTTGAAAATTAAAAGATGTAAATAAAAAATAAAAGGTGGGAGCCACTTGTGGTGATAAAACATCAAGAGATTTGCATGGGAAATCCATAAGGCATCAAAAAATCTCTTCATCATGATAACATGATCTCAAAAATACCCCATGAGAATCCATCATTGTCTTATGAAAGATGCCATTCATTTCATCCTAGATCATGAGAGGGACATTAAAAAGGCGCCCTAATCTCATGATGGACCTTGGACATATCAGCTTATAATGTGGAATCCTATTCACATTTCTACATGTTTATGAAATACCCCTATAATTACCCAATTACCGAAAACTATATTATTTCTGAGATGGTCTTATTATCACTAAAGATCATGGGATTCCGCTAAATTGAAATGAAAAAAGGCCTTATGAAAATGTGTGACATAAAATCCCCCCATTTACTCCACCCTAGATTTGTGTGATAAACGCCGCATAATGTTTCAAGTCATCAGGGTGGAGAGGCCTATAAATTTCCCACCCAAACATAAAAAAACCTCCTCAAATCCTTGGACCAGTGCACCAAATCATTAGAGAAAATTTCTAAGAGAGGTAGATCTCACAATCAAAATGGATTTTCATGAGTTAAATTACATGGAAAGACCTATGTGATTATTTTACATGCAAATAAACTTAATGTGATCACTCATAGAACATTCTATGAACATCAAGTGTGTTATTAGATTGAAATTATTTATACATGAATAGTAACAAGATATTTAAATTATCAAATAATGATTAAATATAATTCATATTTTAAAATGGCTTGATGAATAACTAAAAAGATGGGCCACATATGTAATGAACATATACAGTAATCCTCATTTAATTCACCTGAACCACCTAGGTCATGAGACAACAGAAGTATATGTTTTCCATATTATGTGGTTATCCTTCTGTATACTATTTTGATCATTCAATGACCCATGGATTAGTTAGAGGATGTCACATGGTTACCCAAGCATTCCACCCAACTCTCATAAAATAGTTGGGGCTTTCCACACATACCATGTGATGTCAATGAAATGTGTTATCTAAGAATCTTGATGGAACCATATTATTTTAACTAGGTCTCACAACATCATCCAGACAAGCTATTCTGATCTTGTGAAGTCCTCTATAAATGTCAATCGACCTTCAGGATGACAGCCTGACAAGTCTGACATGACATGAAACAACCTCTAAACATTTCTCATTGACTCTCATGAAACCCTCCAATATTGTCATCCATATTTTGCGATGAAACCATGATAATTCAGTTGGTGATATTACTTCTTACATGCACTCCATCTGAGCTCATGCAATGGCTTCCAGGATTAACCATCCAGCTCTTGTGATATCCATTTGACAAAAAATCCTTGGTCATGTGATGTCCTTCAAACATGTCATCCAGATTACGAGACATCCCTCTAAAAATTAAAATGGATCATGTGATTGTATACATAAATTTTAGGTATACATCCTCTTTTAAGTCATCCCCATAATAAATGAATGTCATGTGTAAAACCAATGCATGTCATCTAGACAAGTAGACAATTCCACGTCAATATCCCAAGACATTATAACCTTTTCCAACATATACAAAGTAAAAATCATTGGTTAATCCCCATCATATAGAATAATACAATATTTCCACCATATAAGGTAAACCACACTTCTTAGGAAATGATAAATTGAAATATGATAAATATAATTCTTACAATACCAATGTCACATAGGACACCTTCCAAAGGCTAAATATCCTTGCCAAACAATCGAAGGTTTATCTCAATATGCAAGTCATGCACTGTTAAAGAGTGATATTTATTACATTCAATCAATAATTTATCACACTAATAATAAATTATGTGTGATTATGGAGTTTTAAAAGTCATATCATTCATGTCATAAGCCTTTATCGAGATAGGGAAACGTCAATTCTTAAACCCTATCCAATGGCATAATATGGTATGTTCTATATATAATTGAAACCTCACTGTGTAATCTCAAATCAACTAAACAATGATGAATCTAATTCCATAAAAAAACAAGATACGTAGGATGAATTCCCAATCCAATATCCCTTTACTAATCATCTGATGGGATATCCCAAAATTTAAGCACTGCCTCATTATGCAATGAGGCTGATTACTTTCATCCCATTATTTCTCAAACCAAGAATAACTCACGTGGGATTATGGAGTTCAAATGACCACATCACTAGAATAGTGAATCCCCAACATCTAGGGAAACTATAGTGTATAGGCTTTGATATATGGCATGATATAAATACCCACCATAAAAATGTATTCATATTGGGGTATGTCCCAATGGCATGAATTAAATATGGTAACTCTGATGTCTACCATAACTAGGATACATAGAATTCCTCATTGAGATTCAAGCTCTAATATCTATTTCCCATGTTCTCCCACACATTCCATTTCCATTTGTCAGTAAACTATATAGTCTTAAGGAACTATGTGGTATTTGATTTTTTTCATAAAAAGGATATGTAGGATACCTAATAATGGATCAATCCAATATTCGAAATATTAGTAGTCTCCAAATATGAAAAAACTATCTAGTGAACCTACTTATATGACACTATCCTATTTGTAGCTACCCACCTATGGGTAATGGATGAAGAACCTCAGATACAGAGAGATGAATTCACTAAAAATATCCCACCATTATTTATCTATAGAGACATAGCCTATGATCATTTCATTTGAGTAACAAGATGATCATATGAATTTGGATGTGATTATAGAGAACATCAAATATATATATGAGACTCCAAGAGTAGGAAATAATTCTCCCCAAAAAATTGTGATGAGCCTGACCTCCCATACACTTGAACAATTTGATCTCCTATGCATTGTTGGGTCTGAAACACCAGTGGAAATGACGCCTTTTTAATTTCACTCCATACATTGTAATTTTTGTATGATTAATTTTGAGTTTATATTAGGCATAAAAAATGGTAATGTAGGTATAAATAATTGTACCAAGACCTTGAAGCCAACAAAAATAAACCCATCTTTTCAGGCCAGGCACATTGTTCTGAAGAAAAGGTAGTGGTGGACAAGATGATAAATCATTTAACAGTAACATCTCCTTGGTAAGATAAAAAAGATAAACCATCCACTTCTTGTCAGACCATTTAGTTCCCATCACATGGGTGGTTCCTTATCAGTAATAACATACATTATACAAAAATGGAAAACTAGACATGATTCTATAAAAACAAAATGATTGGGTTATTATATATAGGGATAGTTTTCGGAATTTACATTGAAAAATATGGTGAATCCAACATGTCACTCATAAATAATAGGATGATCGATACACCATGAAATTTATAATATAGATGATCTTATATAGAATGTGTTATCATGAAATATGTCCATCCTATCTTTGATATGTCCACACCAAAAAAAGATGGATAATGAATAAAATTTCATTTATGATACCCATGAATATATGATTGGGAACATGTAATGTCTATAGTGGTGTACTGATCAGTTACATTTTAAATTTTTGTATTCATGACTGTAAAAAAACTATCACAAATAAAACCCTAATCTATGATGTCTTAATCCAAGGACCGCTCTTGGATATCAGCTAGAATTACAAACCATAAAGGTCTCATAATGATAACACCATCTCAAAAAATTTATCATACTATAGAAAATTCAATTTTCATCAAATATTATTAATATGGTATTATCGTAACCGTCGAGGATGACTGCGAGGGTATTCAAGAATTGAAATAGATGAGCCTGCATCGTACATTGAATGTTACATCAATGCCAATGGACCTTGTTTCCATATCCAAATACATTTGGATGATTTCCCCTATTGCATTTCAATCACCACATTTAGTATCTGATGAAGGTGGTTCAAGGTTCCAACTACAACTACCTACCAGTTCATTTCCCACTAGGGTGGGATCCCTCTAACCATTGTCTACAACACCATCCCACTTGTACCCTCTACTTTCCTACCAAGGGTACCACGAAAAACAGTTCCACCTCTATAACCCATGCACATAAAACAAGGAAGGCACATTGAGAATATAAGAGTCTAGATATTAAAAAGTGTGATAATATCCCCTCTACCAATGATGATGTCTATCAGAATATTTCAGACAATTCCAATAAGTAGACTCATATCCAAGCTAAATTGGAACAAGTATGTTAACATATTATATAGTATCAAAGGTTATGGTGAAAATAATAACCCATTTTCATGAAGTCCATAAACATAATATGACGTCACAAATATGAAAAAAGTAGTCTCATATACCTATATAAATCTAATATATATAGATATATGCGAGTATATAGTGGATACCAAAATTTTTGATGTTATATCCAGCTGTACTCTTTTGTAAAATGTAATTACATCATATAAATAGTTAAAGAACTCTACCATCGTATTCTGGAACTTGTACAGATATAGGGAAACATTATTATTCTTATAAATACAGCCATGAAATCACAAAACTCTGACCATTATGAGAAAAATTATTACTCTAGATAAAGAATATAACATTGCTCCAGTCTAGGGAGGTTATAAGTATAATCTCATAAAGGATGGGGTAATGAATCGGGATAATATTCCCATTACAACTGAGGATCACGAGGTGAGAGAGGAACATGCCTTGGGACATGGGACCATTCCTACCAATAATGTCCAATGTCATATTCCAAAGGCCGAACATCAATTTCAATACTCATTCTGGATGAAGCTTACCAAGTGAGAGCGACACATTCCTCAGCTAATGATCATAATCCTATCGAAGGAAGACAATTGGCATACTCTATTGTCCCAAGATCAGGCTCATATACATGTTTTGATGGTGTCCCACCATGTCATAATGGAAAATGCCTCAGGAAAGGAACATATTTGTATTAGAGAATCTACCATGCATATTCAAGAAAATCACAGACTCTAGGATGATATGAATATGAACTCTAATAAATGACTTCACCATCATCCTTTAGATAAATTATAGGAGGAGGATCACATCCATTATCCTATTCCATATGCCCAACAATATATTCTGTGGGAATGCATATTCGAACTAGGATCATATTCTCATCCTAATTGGGTCTAACAATGTGAGAGTGGCACTTGGATCAGGTAATGCTAATATTCCTATAATAAAGTTCTATTGGTATATTACGAAGGATTGGGATCAGGATCATACATCAATTCAGAATGAGGATCACCATGTGGTAATGATTTATTCCTCAGGATAGTCTCATATACTAATAAATAATGAAGATTCTCATTTTCATTTACCAGAAGATTCTCAGTAGTTGGCTCATACACAAATAACACTAGATGATTATAAAAAGGAATGGAAACTTTCATAGATTCGGATCATATCCTTGAACAATTTCGGAAGGTAGGGAAACATATTTTGGAAATGATGCATAATTTGGCTCATATTCCTGATCTTCTCAATGTTAGTGTCTTTGTGGGTCTCTGAGAAACAGTCTCGACACCCTGAGGCTCCTTTAAATATTCATCCAAAGTAGAAAAACATCATTTCTATGATATTACACATTATGGTAGGGTGGAGATGGCTCGCATGGACTCTACTATTGAAATCCACTATGGTCAAACTCCACAGGGTGATATCTCTCATAGAAAAGGATCCCTCCTCCAAGAAAAAACAATTTAGATAGTAATTCAAAAATCACACTCATTATCATAGATAAGTTCTCGAATCATATTCATAAACCATTTATAGTACCTCATTAGTCCACTAAAAAATCCACTGTAGTAGTTACATGACCCCAAAAAGAACATTCTATTGTCAGATCAGACAGAGGGGTGTATGTATGATGTAGATGAACCCGACATCGATATATGAAGAGAGTTATCTAGAAACATCATCCCAATATTGTTATTTAACCTTTCAACTTGTAACTATGAGATCATAGATGTGTTAGGGAAGGATTGAATTCCATATCAACACCAGAATATGTGGTCTACTTATAAGTGACTAAATACTAAACACCTCCCTTATACAAGATACATGGGTCACCTACAGACAATCAAGATATTTTATTGTTAGTTAGACCTAGCTCTTATCTCTATGGTCCAAGATACCAAACCAAAAAAGCATAATGCATGTCTACAACATTCTTTCCTCTATTGCATCATAGATATTTATAAATTTATATCCATAACCATGTAATGTATTCATTTTCTTGAGTGGGGAAATATTGGGGAATTACACTTCATTGTACCCATGAAATAGAAAGAAAACTTCAACTATGGTGTCTTATAATGTCATAGACTGTGGAAAAATCAGGGGACCTGATAATGCTCAGGATAGTTTGTCACTACAAATAACTCCCCCAGCTTCAATGATGCCAAGACATCATGGAAATTGGAATTGTATAGCCTAAAAGTCTTTAAAGTTGACCCCTCGAAGGAAGGAGAATGAATTTTTTGGATAGAATCCTAGGGTTCAGTAATACCATCCACGTCTTATTGAAATTGACTCCATTCATGGGATGTCACTGCACCCAAATCATACATGGGAAGAACTACACAACATAAAATAGTCAACAGTTACATCATCTATAGTAGCCTCTAAGAAGAAAATCCATCCCTCTGGAGTAGGGGAATATCTTTCAATTCCTCCACCCCTCAGATCTTCAATTCCTAAGAGGATCGAGGACATGTCAGCAACTGCATTAAAAAAACTAAATCCAAAGAGACTAGGTGTATTTATATATCAATCTTCAACATCAGGTTCATCATCCACCAAGGGATCCCTAGAGAAATCAATGGCAGTTCCATATCAATTTCATCCCCAGACATTTGGGGCATTTATTTCTCAATGAATATCTTATGAATAATCAAATCCTTGACTGAATGCATTATATCCTAAATAAAACAATCAATCAATTCTAATTCTACCACCAGATATTTTCTATCCCCATGGATGTTGGAATTTCCATCATCATCATTACTACATAATTAATCATGCTTGCATATGGTGGGAGGTAAATACGGATGGGCAGCGTACCATTTGTACCTCCTACTTAAGACAAACCTCTTTTTTTGTAGACTGTATGGTAGTCAAGATTTGAAACTACCCCATGGTCATTAATCACAGGCTGAGATGGGTGTATCATACTATAAATGAAATTAGATATCATTATGGTAGCAAGATAAAACAACCTAGTATATCTAATGGTTCAACAAACTACCCTAATAAAGACAGTTCCAAATAATCTTATTGTGTTGGATGTAATGAGATAACTTACATTAATAGTTAATCATATTTAAATGTCATGAACATCAAAATAATAGAAAATGTGGATTATGATTCATATACGGAGGGACAAAACACATTAAATTTACCCTGAGAGGAAGTTGATTTTGATGCATCAACTGAGGATGCACAGAACTAGAACAAAAGATTGAACCAAAAATTAGCACCATTGAATTTCGAGTTCCCCTGTCCATAGAAAACCTCTTCTAATGATAAATGTAATGTTGTGTCCACATCAAAATTTCCACCCCTAAATATTTTAAGTTCCTTCCATGGAAGAAATAATATATCAATTTAAGAAAGAGATAAAAATTCTTAGACAACTCAATGAGGATCTACTCAAATAGAACTACTAAAAAGGTGGCCTAGATAGTTGTACCTATAGAACTTGTCAACATCATTGATTCCCCGATTACTAAAATGGTATCTAGGGATGCGTGATGTGTACCTATATAGAATGAGAGGAAGCCATATCCTAAATGGTTGGATGATTCTTTTACCCGAACCAGTTTCAAAAATCCCATCTTCTCCTCATTCGATAGTGTACGAGACTCTAAATAGAATCTCAATCATATAAAATCATGATGAAGTCTGATGATGGGACATCAAGATCAGTAGGAGGCCAACAAGAGTAGGGGTTTTTATAGACTCTGGTAGGTCCAACATTTATTTTCTATAATAGCATCTAGAATGATCTATTAGAGGATAAGAATAAAAGTTTCATCAATTCCTTTCAAAATTTAGTTGTACATTAAGGAAAATGGAATTCCTTGTCCTAAAAAACTAAAATCCACCCAAAAAGGGAGGGTTTCTGGCTTCATATATATATGTAAGGGCTTAACCTATTCCCCAACATCCCTCTCTCATGGTGTAAATTTGTAGAACTATATACTGAAAATATTAGGGATGAGCTACAAAATCCTCTAATCCTAATGTTGTATCGTATGGGTTCTATGAGTTCTCACAAAATTCCTAGAATTTCTAATATTCTATTTAGTTAACCCGAGCTAAATATCACCTCATTCTTTTAGAAAATGGGAAAATTCTTCGAATGGATGAGGATGCCACTATTACCCTTAGACCTATAGTAGTTATCATTTAAGAACCTAAGAAGCTAATAATAGACCCATAACCTCCTATCGAGTAGAATCTACCACAAAATATACCTTATCTAGAAGAAAAAATAAATCATGGTCACATGGGAATTGAGGAATAGGTGAATATATCTTAATATACCAAAAATAAAAAAGTACATCGTCATTACCTTTCCGCAATAGAGAATATCCTTCCCAAGATACCACATTCTAGGAGGCCCAATGAGGTTATCCTCCCCAAACATCCCAAATATATCCCTTTACAAAGATGTATGGGTCATAATATCAAGTATTGATTAATCTTCAATGAAAAACTTGAAGGAATGATGGATTTCAGACTATTGGTGTTATATTACTCTTCATCGTTGGTGGTCTAGATGAATTTACCATATTTATGAATATGGATGTTAGAAGAAAATTCTATACAGGCATGGATAGATGATGAACAACTGGATGACTAAGATAACAGTAGACCTAGAACATACCAAACTAGGAGCACAACTTCAAAGACCCACAACTGGACCACTACCAAAAAAGGTGACCTAATAAATATCTATAGAGGGTAGATGTGACCAATGACATATGAATAAATAGAATATGATGATTCTTATTATAATCCAACACGATCTTTGACTCTTAAATATTTCTTCCTAGAATTATTCAAAGCATGGGAACTGTCCCACTAAACATAATTTTCATCAAAAAAAGATCTTGTAGTTGGTTATTTTAAGCTGATACACATAGAAAACACCTTATGTAATTATTAATTGTTCATCTATGTATGACTTTCCTTCACTTAACTGGGGAACATGTGGCTGTATGCATAGGAAACGTGGATTCAAGGTACATCATGGGAATGATCCGACATAATATTTTAGTCACATCCATGAAAAAGACAAATGTCTTACTGGGACCCATGGGAAAGAGCTCTAGATAGCCCAATATAGACACGAAGGTGTATCAGAAAAATACAATTGTTGTCTACACAATTTTATCCTCAAATACCACATAGTATGGGTTTGATTACCTAATTATCCCAATAAATTGGAAAGTTAGGCATGTCCTTCACCATTGGTAGTAGATACTCTCATGATCTATATATAAGTATCATGACCATCCACCTAAAATTCCACAAAACATATAGCCACATTTCACGAGGAAACCCCACCTCATAAAGTTCCTCACTATGATACAAAAGTTTGTTAATCTGAAATAGTTCACGGGTTTCCTATCCAAACTATGTATCATATATACAATTCATCATTCAAAATAACTCAAGTAGGCACTCATTGAATCCCCCTAGAGACAATTAGAGTTAATTGTTGAACTCCCTATAGCCATGTTCTATTGAGTGGAGACTATTTCAGTCAAATTATATGTCATTATCTCATTCACATATCAAGATAATGATGAAATCATCAGGAAAACCTAATACCCTTGTGTTTTTAGGTAGAAAAGACAATGATGATATCCAAATGGATTTTATTGACTATTTTTCTATGATCATTATCATCCATATTCAACCCATCATATTTTTTGGATATAGCGAATGCAATTTTTCTCCCTCAAAGATGACCATTATGGGTATGATAAGAGCAAGAAAATTCTTTTTGGGAAGATCTAGAATAATCATAGTTTAGATATCTCACAAATGATAATGAGGTTATGGTTATCACATGTGACACTACATATAATTTCTTCCTCGGATGGTCATGGTTCAATAGCCACAAGTAGGTACCTTCAACATTCCATCAGTGTCTGAAAATCCATATCAATAGATAGGTCTCCATACTATATGGTGATAGTTCCCCCTTTCGGATTTGCAGAGTGACATATGTTGGGGAAGTTTTCTAAAAAAGGAATGGAAAATAATAAATGGTGGATGATGTAGTATAAGTAGCATCACTCGATCGGTTGGGGATCACCCCTTAAAATCCATGGGGTATGATTGATAATGACTATGTACGCCCCATAAATTTGTTTTATGAAATAGACCTAGTCCTAGAGGTCCAAAATAATTCTATCCCAACTGAATGTGTAAAATAGCATCATCTACAATATCTATTTTTAATTAATTTTATTGTAGGGGTGACAATTTCTTTTCTCTCTGACGCTCTCACCTTGATAGTTATCGATATGCCCCAATATATATGACTCCAAATAAAAATACCTCCATAGTCTCAGAGGTGGTTGAACATGATGATAGGATTAAGATTTTCCATACCATAATTAAGGAATATATTTCCACCAACATTTATTATCACAAGAAGGTAAATATGGTAAAAAATAAATCTCATGACCTACACTGGTTAAGACTAACATGCCCCTTGAGGAGAAAGATAAGTACATTAGATTCATATTTAAACATATATATATTTTATATTGTAACTATATATAAATTCTAATTATAAATCCAAACATGGAAACACAGCATCTCGTCTTACCAAATGACAATCAAGCCTTCATGTAGGTAGTCCAAAGGAAGTTCCCCTTTCAAGATACCAATGTAGAGTCAGAATTTAATAATTGATCAAATAAAACCATTTATTAGAAGTGAAATTCTTCATATGGATTGAAAATATTATCCCCTTTAATAATAAAAATGTGTGGATTAGATTCTGAATAATTTTCAGATCCCTTAATTGACATTTCTCAAAAGACAAATTCCCATTTCCAATCAAATTACCCTTGATTGATGAAACTACTAAATTGCAATCCCTTCCATTCATGAGTGTGTATTGAGGGTATAGTTAGATAAAAACGGCCTCAGATGATGAAGATGAAACTAAATTCAATGATCCCCAGGGGATCATTATTTATTAGGTCACTCCATTTGTATTAAACAAATTAGACTCCCATTATCAGCATTCCATGTATCACATCCTTAATAAATTCTTGGGTAGGATAGCTGAATGATATGTGGACGAACTAGTCGCCAGACATTAACAATGATTTCATCAAATCATAAATCATCAAACAATATTTGACATTCTCTAATAGGCACATCTTGATGATGAATCCATTGAAATGTACCTCCGGGGTAATATCATGGATGTTATTTGGATTTTTGGTATGCCACAATGGCATTGGGGTCGACCCAAATAAGACTAGTACTATTTTTGAAATTTCACCCCCCATAAATCTCAAAACACTAAGGGGAATCCAATAGGACCTCACCTAAATATGATGCTTCAAATCCAACATGGACTAAAGATATATACATTCCATTAGGATTTTTAATAAGGTAATATCCTATAAATTTAATAGGTAAACCTAATAAGCCTTCGAAAGTGTTAAAAAGTATCGATTCCACCCACCAGCCCAGATTCCATAAGTATAGGTACAACCACTCATATAACATGTGGCCTTTATAGAATTTTCACATGACACTTTCCTAGAGAAAATAATTATTAAATGGGTGATAATAGTCTCTACAACCTCCTTTGATTGAATCTATGTATGGATATCTGATCCATAGATGTCAGTAAAAACTCCCACACACTCATAATTGTATTTGATAAGTGGATCCATTCCTTGAAACACTAAGAATTCCATATAGTCTTGCATATTGATCATCTCATGAACATCCTAGGTTATAAAATGGTGACTAGGAATATGGATTGGTGTAAATAATTCGAAAACAATACACCATCCAGTTCATTTCACCGAAGGTGGTGAAAGGGAAATCCCTAACTGATTTCCTCGTGGCACATCCCACCATGGAAATAACACTGATGGACACTACACATTCATATAATGAATTTTTCAATGCCAATGACGCACTAATACTTGGGATATATAATTTTATGGATCCTCCTAAAGCCCTACTGAAAAAATAATTTAAAATCAAATGCTCAATTGGGTAGGTATAGGGAATGTATCTGTTAATCCTGACCAAGAAAATTTTCCCTAATCTTACTCACTATGTGAAGGGTGGAAACATTAATTGAAGAAATACCATTCCATAAAATATAGATTGTAACTTCCATGTAGCTACAAATATCCTACCTAAATATCAAATGAGATTCGATATAATTGGTAAATAAACGTAAGGGTGAATATTCCATCAAAAAAAATAATGTTCCCCTCTCACATGAAATGTTAGGGAACTAATGGAAGAATTAATTTTTCATCCCTCATCTATTAATGTTCCATAACCACAAAATTATCCAAAATCATGGCCGACCCAATTCTGGAGGATGAAATCTTCCATATCAAGCACCAAAGAATGGTCTGTTTTATTATCATTAGGGATATGAAAGGAATAAATCCAGTCAATAATCACCCCATAGAACGATTAATTTGTATCCATACATAGATATATGGATCCCTTAATTGATTATCTCAAAATGGGACTCTACCAATATATCAATCCTGAAGGGAACTGATTTGGCATCATGTACTGAACCTTACCCTATAGATGGTCCGAATGAGCAAAAAGGCCTCTAAATATACAGCTTCGATTGAATCCTACTAAAATTAATATAATAAAGTTATATTATAACCATCATTTATAAGGAATATGTAGGATTCTATGATTCTCATCATTATAGGACCAGGATCTACCATCGTATTATTAGGATGGGTTATTAGTGGAAACTCGGGTTACATGACTACATGGAATTCACTAGAAAATGTCATTCATTATAGATCCATAAAAAAATAATCTATAAAACCCCAAACTTTCATCATACAAAAAGCTATTCATGTACATTCATTGTATGGGGAATGGATGTTATGGGGCCATATCTCTTTTTCCACTACTAAGAATTTAATGTACATCCTTACAACTACAAGGTTTTTATCCAAACGGGATGATTCAATACCCATAAATGAGGTAAGGAATAAAAATAACATCATTTATTTAAATTCCAAAGTCATTACTAGGTTGGGGGTCCCTCACATAATATTTATGGACAACTCACAATGTTCTTTTCTATGAAGTTGAATAAATTGAACTGATAGTATAACATAGTCTCCAATAACTCATCCTATTATCATGTGATATAAAATAGATAGATATAACCCCTCAATATGACTCTGTAAAATATACTCAAAAATATGGTGAATAAAGACTAGAAATACTCACTAGATAAGCTCCCACATGCATTATGGTCCAACCATACCACCACACATACTACTACACAAGAAATGACATATTCATTGGGGTATGAGATTGAGGAAGTTCTTCATGTGGAAGTCCAATATCCTTCAATTTGAATAGCCATTTACAAAATTATTAAATGATGTGAAATCAAAAGTGAGACTGGAGGACCTGGAATGACTCTTTGATAGTAGGTTACATACATTTCACTAATATTGCATCCATCAAAATATGATTGTATGTGACTTCAATAAAATGGACAACCTCCATTAATTACACCACAGATATCTGGTGTTGGCTCTCAGAACCCAAATGATACCTGGGAAGAAACCTCTGATGTTTGAATTCAAATGGGTAGGGCCTTATATTATATGTATAGTTTTCAAAAATTGTGCCAACCCACTATCCTAAATGGATGGGGAATGAGTCACATCCCCCACTAATGTGAGTTTTCTCAAAAAATAATTTAATAGATGTAATCAAATTCCTCTCATCTTGGAAAAAATATGATAAATTTTACAACACAATACATCCTAATCACATGATGTTAAAATATATAATGGCCATCCTAGTTGAATGGCATTAAAATATGACAATTTTACCAGACCACCTGACTCTAAACCATGTGATAACATCTTCACGACATTATGTAAAACAGCACGGGTCCTATAATGATTCATCATCATTCAAGTTAGGTAACCCTTATCATGGAAGGAATATATTAAAACTACATCATTTCTCACATCATCAGCATATTCCATTAAAATGTGTGGAATATTCCCACAGCACAAGGAACTAAACTGTAAAGGAGGAACCATATCACCAATGATTCACCACACACAAGATAGTTCTATGAAGAACAAAATAAGATATTTCTATGTCTCTTTGTTAGAGTCATACCCATATAGGGAATCTCTTCATCTAGGAAATATGTGCGTCCTGATTCCTACCGTCGCATGATGCATTGTGATTACTAAATTCCTAGTCTTGAGACCTAATGTGATATTTCTTTTTTCACATCTAGAGTCCCAATTCCTTACTACAAGATGTTAAACTCAATGGTTTATATCATCCTCGAACGACATTAAACTGCATGGGTTTCTAGAAATATATTAGTATTGATTATAATTAAAATGATATGTGTAGGGATGAATCCATCATATAACATGGTCTATACACCATATGATAAGAAAACATCCATTTCCTTTCCTCGAAGACATCCTTAATGTATGATATTAAATTGCACAGTTGATGTCTCTGTCGTATGACATTAAACTACAGGGAATTCTAGAAATACATATGAATTTATTGTTATTTTAATGAGATATATAGTTATGCCTCAATCATGTATCTTATTCCAACCACTACATGATACAAAATTCCCAATTCCTATTCTTATTCACCTATTTATAAGGATAGAAACCCATTGCATTCATTGTTTCTCAAACCGATTATAGCTCATATTATATTAATAATGTTATCAAGGGATTCCCCATATGTACATGTGATATCATCTTAGATCAAGGTTATCATAGAATTGAAAGAATGATATACAAATGTGAACCATTATTCATCATTGCATGATGTAAAACATCACGGTTGATGTCCCTTTCATGAATTAAAACTACACATTCTCGTGGGCCTCACCTAAGAGGACTATTTTTTATGGTACTTATATCCTAACACATGCCCATTAAAGAACAATTTGTAGCTTGATTCAAACCATATCAGGATATATAGTGATATCCATAGTTCCATCCTTGGGTATAGCTACAATACTCCCTTTTCAAGTTAGATATCCTACGTCCTTTGTGTAAGACATTAAACTACATGGTTCCTCGATAACCAAATATGGATTGATTCCAATTATCACCTGATACATAGTGATTCATGGATTTATATTCCTAGTCCCAACTAAAATAATAAATGGAAATAAATGAACACATCTTTAAATGGGTAAAACATATGTAGAATGTTTCCCATTCCAATATCGATGTGTGTCTTAATTGTTATCATCAAAGGATACATAGTGATTCAAAAATCTCCATCCTTTGGACCAACTTCATATTGATATATAAAAATGAAACCAACTAAATAAATTCATAGTCATACAAGAACTTTTTTCATATGTATGCTTAATATCTACATACATACATCTTGTTCACATGATATATCTTTCGATTTTTTTTAATTTTGGTTCCCACACCATACCACAGGACGTTAGACTTAATGAAAACAAATTTTTCCTTATATCATGGTGTTTAGCTGCTAGGAAAATGTCTTAGAGGAATGAAATTAAAATTGAATGAAAAATGTGACCCTACTAAATGTTGTTAGAAGGTATAAATCATCACCCGTTATCATCCCTTATCATAGAATCTTAAGAGACTTACCTTGGTGAACCATAGAATGGGGTGCTTCTAAAATCTTATAATCATCACAATTCATAAATCAAACATCATTCATCGAGCACCTCATGTTTTCAAAAAATACCATAGCCCATGGGAAATGAAACCCAACATCAAGGGAACCTTTATTAGACTATTAATGTATTACTATTTCCCATGCATATACACTTATGGTCATCAACCAAATGTGTCACACTACATAAAGTTATTTCCGATCCTTAGGAGCCTAACATCCCCATGGAATAACCTAGAACCTAAGATTATTCTGGGCCATCCCCGACATTATTATCCTCTATCATTTATCATGACATGAAATCATGGAGTAGTCATTTAATATAATTATCTTATCCAGGTTAGATGGATGTTAGAGTTCCCTAGACCATAGGTATCATAAATGGGCTCTTGTATTACATCCCCTCATGTTATGCCCATGTATGTTATGACCTTAAAGTACATTCACATTGTTCCAAGATGTATGACCTTAATCTATAGCTTATAATGGTCCAAATCAAAATAAATTAAACTACATGAGAAATGAACACAAAACATGTCAAGATAAACACCCACAAAGGGAAGCATGAGAAAAAGTCAATTCTTTGCTTGAAAAACTATTCATCTCTATAGTTTAGCAAAATAATTAGGTGAAAATAGATAATGCATAAAGCTCATAGGGTCTACATTTTAGCCATAGTAAAATCCAATCTATGCTCGCTGCACTGCCCAGTTCAAGAAAAAAATAGGGTAATGATTTTTCACATCACATCATTGTTATAATATGTTCTCTAAGAAGTCAAAGATCTTTTCGAGTGGTCGAATCCTTCTAAGATATTACACATTCCACAAATCAAACATCACATTTTGGGTACCTTGTAACATTAGAATCCTTCAAAGCCCTAGAAAAATATACTAGATATTAAGGTACTATCTCTTTGACTATCCATGTATTTTTATGACTCCTTCATACGTGAATATGTTTATCAAACAAATGGTTCACTATGAAAAAATGTATTTCAAATCCTTATGATACCTAACATTATTGTGGGTGAACTCAACACCTTAGTTTGTTTAGGTCCACTCCCAATATGATTATCCTATATCATCCTCCTCACAAAAGAACATTCGACCATGATGTATAATCATCATTCAATACAATCCATGTAGATATGATATCATTGTCATTATATCACTATGTTTTGTACACATTATCAAAGAAGGAATGTGATACTCCATTATAGAACCTGTGATGTCCCACACCTCATGATTCAAAACAACAAGGAATAAAGGGTGAGCTTCATAATTAAGATATGAACTTCTCTATGGTCCAAAATCCATCCATTAATAGCTTTCCCTCTATAACCAACCTCATCATCTAGATGATTGATTCTTTATAGAACTTTTATAAGCCTTATAAAAGGGTAGGGAACCCTATATTTGACCATGCTATCAATGAATAAGGGATTAGACCTACCAATAAGAATCATTTTCCCCCAACATTAAAGGAACCCCAATCCTTGAGAACCTTGGACACACTATATTGAATCTATAACCATATGGTGTAATGGGTTATCCATGAAATGGATACCTTATCCAATACTCAATGACACAATCAATTTTTTTTATGAATTACATCATCGACATTCCAACTATTCCAGTGTAACTGATGTCCCTAGTATTTATCCATCATTAAATATTACCCCCATAAGTATTCCATGGACCTTGGAGATGAGTGGGGATACCTCTGATTTACCATTCTATCAATGTGAGAGTGATTTGACCTACCAATTAGTAGAACCTCCTCCTTGTAGGAGAGGAACTATAATCCTAATGAGCCCTTGAAACACCATAGTGGAACTCAGAACCATAGGGTGTCTTTGGTCATCCACTGAATTGCTGGAACACATTACATATACAAAGATATAAATACTGAGTTAAAAGATGCTAAACCACAAAAATAGATGGTTTTAGAAAAAATACCTTAAACTAAACTGATAGAAGTATTTATATATGAGACCATAAAATATTGCGAGAGAATGTCTAAGAATAAAAATGATAAACTAGATTAATAGATTATTCGAGCTAAATGAAACCAAAATATACTGATAGAAGTTCTGAGCAAAAATTCACAAAACTGTAGTGATAGAAATCCAAAACTAAAAGAACCAAACTACATCGTTATAAGGACCGAGATAGAATGCCCTAAATAATGACAATAGAAGGACCAAGCTAATTGACTCAAAACAACATTGATATTTGGTCTGAGCTAAATTAATATACACTATAGATATATTATATCCAACTAAAAGACCATAAATTATAGTGATATAAGGGACAATCAAAAATACTGTGAAATACACCAATAGAAGGTCTAAGATAAATGAACATGTACTACATCGATGGAAAATCAATGATAAAAGATCATAAACTACATAAATATGTGGTCTAAACTAAAATACCCTAAAATAAAATAATATATGGTTAGAGATAAAATTCATTTAACTAATACAATATAACGTCTGATCTAAAATACCCTTAACTATCAAAATAAAAGCTCCAAGCTAAATGGTCTAACAATATAGCAATAGAAGTTCTGAGGTAAAAGACCATAAATTAAATTTATAGATTTTCTAAGATCAAATGACCAAAACTACAGTACATCACTGCAATATACCTGAAAGTAAATGACACAAATCTTGTGAGGATAAACATATTTACATGGAATAAAATAAAAAAAAACTCACCAATATAATTAGATTAGGAAAAAGATAGGTCACTCTTCTTCATGGATATATTTTCTACCCAAATAACCATTCTATGAATTATGTTATCATAAGAGAGATAGAATAGACATATCAATGATGAATATCATTATGGAATTCATTTACATTACTCATAAACATTCCCTTGTCCCTAAAGACATCACTCATATGGGGGGTCATTTTTTAACACCAAAAAAATGAGCATAAAAAAATAAACTAATAAATAAAATAAAATAGATATTATTTTTTCCACAAAAATAGGAAGGAAAGGTGTCCAGAACTCATGGAAAAAAAAATTATCCAAGAGAAACGTGATCAAAATACCTTCAAAAGGCCACAAAAAGGATCCATGCACCACGATTATCTTGTGAAAGATCCTATAGAGACCCTTTTACATGTCCTTCTACATTTCTAAATGAGTCCCAGAAAATCATTGATAACACAGTAATTGCCAGATGAGAACCCTGGAGTCATGAGACATTTCAATCATCGGACACATAACATTACATTACAAACATTTTAAAATATATGAATAAAATATTAAAAAGGACGGAGCCTCGTGTGATCATAAATATCCTTCAACATTCCCATGTGGTTCTCAAGACCCAAAAAAGCCTCAGTGACATGTTTTCCTTATCTCTAGAAATCTCATTGGCACTTCACCCTTTCAAAATGAATGGTCTTCAACATATCCAAGAGAACATGTGATCCCCTTAATATTATTAAGTAAAATAGTATGGTTTTTCATGATAATTATTATGTATCACCATAAAAACTTTTTTGGTCATGCAATGTATCATCAATAGGGAGAGTGATTATCATTGACAAAACTCAAGAAAACTAGAAAAAACCCAGACCCATAAAAAATAAACTATGAACTAATAAGGGGAAAAGGTGGGAGCCACTATCTATCATAAACAACTTGCTATGTGTCCCTTGTGGGTTTTGAGACACTGTAATTCCAGAACAACTTTTTCATCTCATCATGAGACAACTTGAAGGTATGTCAACCTCACTATAAGATGGGACTCACATATGTCCATGTTTTCCTATGCACCCCCTTTAGCTTCACAAGGCTAACAAAATGTTTTGACCATGAAATGATAATTCATCAAAAAAGGTCCCATTGTTGGTCACACAACACATCAACAAAGGTGAGATAGATTGTCTTCGATTACACTGGTGCAGTCTCTCATGATCCTCCTACCTTTTATAGATAAAATAATTTAAAACATAGAAATGGTTGGTGCATTTTGTGTTTGTAAAATGCCTTCAGATGAGATCAATCACTTTAAAAGACCTCACATAATCCCTTTCCCATGATGGCCTAATCTCATGAAGTCAACCTGGAATCCATCCTTGTCTCATGGAAGATCCCAAAAATGCTTCCTAAGATCACGATAATGACTTTCAGTAGGTGCCCTCATCTCATGAAGGCCCTTGGACATATCATCCGTATAATGTGAAATCTCCTTGGCATGTACCCATGAATAGGAAACACCCCTTTAATTCCCCTATATACAATAATTGGGGCACCGAATGTATGGT
Source organism: Viscum album (assembly GCA_963277665.1). Classification (NCBI taxonomy): domain Eukaryota; kingdom Viridiplantae; phylum Streptophyta; class Magnoliopsida; order Santalales; family Viscaceae; genus Viscum; species Viscum album. The sequence continues at coordinate 1,624,172,333 of OY728129.1, forward strand.
CTTGTGGTCCTGGGAAATAATGAAATTCCTATTAAATCAAATACAAGAAGTCCTGGAGAAAACATGTTACATCATATCCCTCAATTGACTCCAGCCTATATTTGTGACATACTTTATATGGAGAGAGGTGAATAATCCCTGTGGAAATTCTTATAAAATCCCAATCCCAAAATCAAAAAACGAATCATTAGATCCTCACACTAGTGCACCAAAAAATGAGTGAATATTTCTAGTAGTGTTTGATCTCTCAAATGGAAAGGTGTTCTTCTTGGAAAATTCAAGGGAACCACTTAAGCGGTCATACAACAGGAACAGGCACTTTGTGTTATCACTCATATATCATGAGAATGACTTGTGGTGGGTTATGAGAAAGAAATTTCACATACCTGATCATTTATACAATACATAATCAAGATAAAAATGAAATAATATAATGAATTTGTAATTAATGTCTAGAATAAAGAATAAAAATAAGGGTGACATATGAAAATATATTATACGATGAACCTCATGTTATTTTCATGTACAAACATGGTCATGTAAAAACAGTAGGACATATCACCCAAAGTATGTGATGCTCTTATGGTATACTATACACATCATGTGATGTCTCATGGGCTTGTCAGAGAATGTCACATGGTGACCCCTACCAATACCACCCAAGTCTCACGAAACCCTCTAGAATCTCAACCAATACCTCATGTTGTATTTCAAACATGTAATAATAGTATCATGTTGGATCAATACCATGTCAACTGGCTATCGCGACGTTCTATAAACAGGCCAGTTAGATATCATGACCTCCTCTGTACAGTCATCCGGCTCTTTTAATGACACCAAGACAAGTCATACAGGACATGAAAAAAAATCTAGACATGCCACATTAACTCTCGAATAACCCACCCAGTCCTTCATCCCAATTTTGTGATGATGGTAGTGAAAGTAAAATGGATCATGTGATGCCTTACATGTATGAAAATTGAGATCATGCAATGGATTCCAATATCAGTCATCTAGGTATTGCGATGTACTATCGAAAATCCATCCATGGTCATGTGGTGGACCTCAGAAATTCCATCTATAATATGTGATGTCTATCCTAGAATTCAACTAGATGATGTGATTTGATTTGTACATGTCATGTAGAAATCCTATGACATGTCAATTATTCAATCATGGATTTCTGAGTAAGTAATCAATGCATTGTATGAATACAATCAGACCATGACAAGTAGGATTTGAAGGACTTGATAACATTGTCCATCGTATTCTAAGGAAACCTCAGTGTGTAATCCCAATCAAGCAGCATAATATCATATAAGGGAAACCACAGTGTGTAATATATGATTAATTTAACTATGGTGACATTGATTCCTACTATAGCTAGGATACATAAGACTCATTCCTAAGGCCCAATATCCATACCCATCATTCGAATGGTAGTACTAGTATGTAAGTCCCACACCAAAATGATGTGAGATTGATTACTTGATTTCCATTATTTCCGACATTGAGAATAGATTATGTAGTTTTATGGAGTTAAATTCTCATATCAATATCATCATTATCCTATACCATGAAAAGAACACCTCAGATTGTATGCCCCATCTAGGGGAATAATATGATATCTCCAAAATAAAAGGGAAACCATACTGTGTGATCCTCTTTCAACTGAAATTTTTTGAATATGATTGTTTTTATAACATGGATACATAGGAAACCTTCTCATGGAACATCCCCAATATTAATCAACAAATTGGTCGTCACATCATGTATTCCCTACATTCATATGCAATGAGGAAAATTACATGTTATCCCTTGTTTCTCACATCGATCACAACTCATGTGATCTTAGGGAGTTTCAATGATAACACCATTGGAATATTGTATCTATACCCTCATAGGTAACCTCCGTGTGTAGGACCTAATTAGTGGAATGATATAACTACCCACCATGCAATGGTATCTACCTGGGGGAATGACCCAAGGGCATGAATGAACTATGGTAACTCTGATTCCTACCACAACCAAGATATGTACGCTACCTCTGTAAGGTTCGAGATCAAAAATTTGTTCCCCATATCCCCTATATATTTCATTACTATATCATGTTAAACTGTATATATTTGAAAAACTATGTTTGGTTTTATTATTATAAAAAAACATGATACATAGGACACCTCATAATGGTAGAATCCTATCCTCAAAATCTTAACTGCCTCCCTGTACGACCCCAAACTCTTGAGTACCTAGTTATATAGAAACAAAATATAATTAGCTACCCACCAATAAGGAATGGTTGAAGAATCTTAGATAAAAATAGATAGGTTCACTAATTTTATCACCCCTTCTTGCGTATAAAGAGACTTCGTATGATGATTTTGTAAGGGAAACTGGTCACATATTGGGATTAGAAATATATTCAATAGAATATTAGAAATATATAAAAGAGTGTCATAGAGTAGGTAACAACTTCCCCTAAAAGGGTGTTATGTGCCCGAACACCCATTGTCTCGAAAAATGTGATCTCCTAAGTGTCATTGAGTCTAGAACCTCTTCCCCCTAATCTATTTTTTTGGTAATTTAAAATGACACTTGTAAAGGTAAGTGTGAAACCTAAAAATAACAACCAAATAAAAACATTAAAAGGGAAATCACCCAAATCAAGAATATTTAGAGCTTTTTCTACCCAGTATCTATATCATTATGTCAAGCATTCACCTTCCCATGGCCACTCAACAAGTTATCTCGTGTATAGATACACAGGCCTTGAACCTATGGCATTCACCATACTCTATAGAACGTCAAAATCCAAATGGCATGCAGTAGTGAATGATTCCTTCTCTAAAACCACATTTGAGGTAGATCCATTAGTATGACGAAAGATTTTCACAATAAAAATGAAAAAATAGAATCCAATAGAGTGCCTCAAAAACTGTCAATGTAGCATAAAACGTCTACTTAAATCAATGTTAGACATTACTTCACATGCCAATATTACATGGGACAACTAATTACATCTTCCTAGTTCATCCCCTAGGAGAGAGGGGAGGAGAATTAGATAAATTCAGGTTATGTTCGCATAAAATATGATGCACAGAATTACCAGAACATCATCGATGAGAGGTAGAACTTCTACTCAAGTCAACATTAGGGGTTTTAATACATTCTTTAGCTTCTATAACTTTAGAAAGAAATGACTATCATTGCAGTTCAATGTTTTTTATTTGAGAGATTTTGGGAATTTATATAAGGTAAAAAATAGAAATCCTAACATAAATGATTGTACAAATACATTGAACCTCGATTGTAATCAACCCATCAGGTCTGGCCATCGAAAATATTTTTGATTCAAGAATAGTGGTGAACCATATGAGAATTCATTTAACTACCTCATCTACTTTAAAAGAGAAAAATGACGAACTACATAGTTCCCATCATACCATTTAGTTCTCATAAAATGGATGAATCTTTATCCCAAAACCCCATGAGAAACAAATTCATTCGTTTCCTTTAGCAACCCATAATCATAAATTTAATGGAATGAACACCATAATTAAGCAATGTTTTACATAATTTAATGTGGAAATTTAACTATATATAACACTCATGAAAACAAAAAATCTTATATAGATACTGGTAAGCACTAACATACCATTATATAACACCATTACACAAGTTAATTATGTAATGGTTACATCTGAAGGCTTACCTTTACATCCTAGATAATTGAAAAAACTAAAAAAATATATATTTTCATTTATATTCTTAATTTAATAACTATATTATTTAAAATATAATAATGGATGACTCTAACACCACTTATGAATTATGATTATCAGATAATTTATATGTGATTTTAAACCCCAATTTTAGTAGTTTCACTAAAAGAAAAATTTAACTTTGGATAAAAACTTAAAAGAAGATGTGGATTTAAATTGGAATACCATCCACCAAAGGTAATTTGTAACCTCATTCCATATCTTAAATTATAGATAAATCTCACCAAGGTCCAATAAAATACATCTCAACCCCATGAGATTCTATTGGATATTCTGGATCATTTTAATTTTATATGGGATTATTCTTCAATTCATGAGGTGCTAGACACATATATACAAATAGTGAAAAAATAAAAAATCTCTTATTCGTCAGGATTTTCTACCCAGTAACAAGAATACACACATAACTACCATCACATAGAAACTCTTTATATTGTATTTTTAAAAATCTTCCTTAATATCTATCATTTATTCATCTGTTATAATGCATGAATTAAATCTAAATAAATTATATTCATTCATTAGATGAATGTTTCAACTATCATAAGTTTCAACAGATGATTCAATATAATAAATTATATCTAACATGGGTGAAAATAAAATGATAATAATTTATTATTATTTTTGGAATGTTGAATGGAACAATGTACTATGCATTCAAAACATAATTTTTATGCACTATGGAACATACAATATATATCACATATATAAAAGGATTTAGTGAATATCACATTCAATAACGTCCATCTTATATTTCATCTATATCAATTGGGGGCTGGTATTATTTGCAGTAACATATTCTTCCTTCTATTACTCAAGGTGATAGAATTCTACTTCTTTCTATGTCATCAAACACACCTCTCTCTGTGATACAGAACTCTATATGATATTTTCCTCTAAGAAAAGACACATATTGAATAATGAACATCCATTTATATAAATATATCATGATTTATATATTTTATATTTTAGGCCAAACCATTTTATACCTCGAACAAACTTATGAATCCACTTTTTGGAAGTGAAAATTGAATATTTTGGAGCACTTCAATAATAGAAAAGATTATAGTATCATAATAAATGTCCAACCTAAATTGTTTCAATTATAGAATATTTATAATGAAAATTTTAAATTATCTTTTAACAACATAATTTCCTATTTTTCTTCTTGGTATATCTTCTTTCATAATATAATTAGTGTCGAATCATGAATTGAATCCTCTATGTCGAACATTTTACAATATTCCCATGTATAATTATCTTATGATTGAAAAATGTGATGTTTAAATTATAAATTTGTAGGATAATAAAATAAATCATCCCCCTAAGTAGTTAAATTAATAAAATATTATTTATCTCATTTAAAAAATAATTAGAAACTCTTTCATCATTTTAAATAAAAAATCACATCTATCTAAACAATTACAAGGATAGATAACTCCTTTTCATCTTTAATGTAGATATTGTAGTCCACTCATCCGTTAATAAAATTTTTCTTCTTTATGTAGTTGTATAGTTTAAAATACCAAGATATTGGTGTTTTTTTCAACTATATTAATCCATTATTAACATGAAAAAATAATACACATCTTCTCTAAGGATGATCCTATATGGTTTTTCTATGTATACATCCTCTTATAACACACCTCTATGGATGGATTCCATTAAATTCATTTTGAATATAATTCATTAATGTTTTGTTGTAATTATAATAAATATTCAATGTTTTTAATCCTTATTAATAGTAAAAATTTATTGTCAATGTCTACTCCTTCAACCTGAGAACAAAGTTTACATATTAATCTTGCTTTATTTCATACCATGACACAAGATTTATTCAATTTTTTTTGAGTACCAAATATTTATGATAAAATTAATCTATCTAGGATCTAGAACCAACTAAAAATTTTAATTTCTCTTAATTGAATCTAATTCATAATTAATTGAATAAACCCACTCTTTGTAACAACTGTAATTCAATTATAGGAATCGTTTATTTCTATAACATTAATAGGATAATACATAAAACATTATTCAAGAATGTTATTAAAATGTAATTTAAAAATAATAATAAATTAAATTTTAATATATTAAATTTTTTTTATTTAAAAATATCAATATTATCCTATTGTTATTTTTTCCAATACAATTATTTTTTGGGTGAATAGTGAAAAAATTGATTTAAAAAAATGTCAATTACATGGAATTATAATGATATATTAATAAGTTAAAATATTATGATACCGTTAAACTAGATTAAATCTATATTAAAATAGTAATACAGTGACAGTAAAAATATAATATTGATCTTAGAATTATATTTTTAACGTTTTTGGAATTCAATTTAATTTTTTTGATCTAACAAACAATGTTTTTTGTTCTTATATTTCATTCTTTTATTTAAAAGGATAAAATAACTTTTCATTTGGATTAAAATATAAATAATTTTTATTTTATATGACATTATGTAATTAGTTCCATTTTAAATTATAGTACACTCTACATTTTCATTAAAACTATTATCATAATTAAAACAATTAAAAAAAATCCTTGTGTTTTGTGAACAAATATTAAATTTAATTCCTTTCACCTATAAAAATGAAATCTCATAAAATTTAATCCATATTCATAATGAAATATTTTATGTTCAGTTAATATGGTTGGATTAGTTTTTTTTCGTATTGAATAGTAAATATTAGTTACCCTAGATATGGTTAAAAAACATTTATCATATGTTAAAATTAGAGATAATGTTTAAATATCACTAAGAATTGCTAAATATTCTTTATCATGAAGATCCTTCTATGATAGAGAAACCTAAACTTAGCAGTGGCATCTCATATTCCCTCTCTCTCCTTATTTAACCAGTTATTTCTTCTCATGATAATTCCCATCGTGAAAACTTTATTTTCTCTTGAAATACATTATTTTGAAGGGACATTGTCCTCTTCCAGAATAATCATTCCATTTTCACTCTTCCTAATGGTATCCTCTAACATATAGCACTCCTTAGCTATATAAACCATGAATAGGATATAGATCATCCTATTATCTTCATTACCTTTAAGTTATCATCTCTGTAGGGGTCTGTAGTCCAACCAATGGAGAGATTTTGCGGGCGGTCACTAACTCTTGATGATTCATATTAGTGTACCCAATTTTTCTGATTAAATATCTACACCAAGTCCTCTAGTTACTACCTCTAATATGTTTAGTGCATTATCTGTCATTCTATATGATGAATTTATTTCATCTCCCATGTCTTCTTTATTTCCTAGTAGAGATTTCCCAGGATCTGATACAAAGTGGGTCTCTTCCAATCATTATCATCAACATAATGGTTTTATTTTCTAGGGGATAAACTAGGCTCACTCCCTTCATAACCTTTCCTTCATTTTTTTTGTAATTCTCAGGGACTTGTTGCCTAGTAATGTATGATTTTATCCCCAATAAAATCACTTAGATCAAATCCACAATTTGTAAGGTGATTGACCCCAAAAAGCCGACATCTAAAATTAGTGACTTTTCTCTTGAAATGGTTATCCATAGTTATATACATGGAAAACCCAAAAATCACTATATCAATATTTTTTTGGCATAACTCGGTATTAGTGGATTTCATTTCAGTCTTCGAGCAGCATATCATAGTGTATCCTAGTTGTAATAATTTAATGGGATACTTTTCCTTTGTATATAAAAAATGAAATCCTAGAACAAGAGTGCAGTTGTGGAATGTTCTTGAAGATTTTGATACAGGAAACAATGCTTGGGTGTTCATAGGTGGCTTAACATTACTTTCAACCCCTCATAGAATATGGGTGGTGGATATACATTAGAGGGATATGTAGTAATTCACATCATTTATGGACCACAAAGGATTAATGGACCTAGGGTTTATTTGGGGTAAATTTATATGTTTTAATAACCAAAAAAGAAGCCACTACATGTGGAGGATGATTGAATGATGTTTGGACCACATATTCTATATTGATTCTTTCCCTAGTGCCAGTGCTTCTCATCTGGTGAGATAATTTTCTGACCACTCCCTAATGCTGGGTAAGTTGGATTTTTGAATGGAAGTGAATAAAAAAATTTCTTTTCCAAGATATAGAGTTCTAGGCCAAATTTCCAATAAATCATATAATACTCCTTGAGAAAATCAATGCATGAAAAATTAATGATTTTCTATAACAAAAATCTTAGATGCCTGAAAGGAAACCTCTAGAACAAGAATATAAACCATCCTTCGAGGTTCCAAGACCAGGAAACAGTTAAACTAGATATTGAGAATGCTTACATCAAGTTTTAACCGTGTTGGAATAATGTATTATTTAATTGTATGGATGATGAGAAAAAAAATCAGATATTTATTTTGAATAGGAAGGAACAACCCACTAGCAATCCCAGAAAAATTGATAGGAGGTCATCTATGGAAACATAACATTATTTCAAGCATGAATCAAATAGAAAAAATTAGGCTCCCACTAACATCTAGATGAAGGATTATTATTTAATTAGTGACATCAATGCGGTGTGAGGAATGGTGGAATGTCATTTTAAAACATTACTTACTGACATTAACCTGACAATGTAGGAAGTAAATCCATAAGAGCAGTCTAATATATGAAATGATATTCTTATCGTTGGGTCACATTCAATTAACATGGAACAAGATAGGATCTCTATGGAGGGTGAAATTTGGTATATAATGTATTCTCTTAATCAATAATCTTTTTTGAGACATAAAAACATCTAAGGATCGTTTTATGTGGCATCATGGGGCCTGGTTAAGAGGGAGGTAGTGGAAATTATCTAGGATTTTTTTCATGGGGGAGTCTACCATTGGTTTCAGGCACTACTACTCTCATGTTCATTACAAATGTTAAATACCCAACATCTCTCATGAACTATAGAAATAAATTTATTTTCAATTTACTTTACAATATCCTTGATGGCATGACTAACAAAAGGCTTTATTCTCATCTCAATGATTTGATTTCTAAAGAACGACATGGTTTTGTTAAAGGAAGGTCTCCTCAGGTGGTAATAGATCTATCTCAGAAAATTATAGGGGATGATAATAAAAATAAACCCTAATCCAATTTGGAAATTAAAATTGATATGAAGAAGGCAACTGATATGCTTGAGTGGGTCTTTATTTTAAGAGTGATGTCTTTTAAAGGATTCTATCAATGGGTTAATGACTTGTTCTTCAGGTGTTTTTGTTCTTCTTAGATTTTTCTAGTCTACATGGGTATAAGTTGAGGATTCTTCAAATTAGAGAGGGGTCTTAGACAAGGATATTTACTTTCTCCAACTCTTTTCATTATGTATCAACATTCCTTAAAAAAATTATTATCCAAATCCATCAATAACATAATTATTCTCCAATTCAAATGTAGAGGTAATTTTAATTAAATTCATCATCTTATTTTTGTTGATGAAATTATTGTTTTCACTAAATCCAAAAGGATATCTCTTTAACTCCATTCCAATTTCATGTAGGAATATTGCAAATGTATATGAAGATGTCTCAAATATGAAAAAAGATACTTTTTCATTTCTAATCCCCATCCAAAGATCAAAGGAATGAAAATTTAAGATATGTTGTTAATCAAACTGAACATTTATTATATGGATTACTCGGGGGACCCTATTTTACCAATAAGTATTCATATTCAAAATTTTTAGGGCTAGATATTTAAAATAATGAGAAGAATCATCAATTATAAGAGTTGATTCATGTCCTTTGGAGCAGTATTATGCTAACCAATTATGTGATTACATCAATCAGGATGCATTTGATTTCTGATCTCAGAGTCTAGAAGATGGTGGTTAAAAAAACTGAGAGCATCAAGGTTTCTTTTGCCTTGGATTATCACATGAATGATCATTTTCACTGGGTATCATAGACTAGAATGGCTAAGATAGTGGAGGTAGAAGGCATTGAGCTGAAGAGTGTGGCTAGTAATATTTTCAATCTTCATGTAAAATTATTGAGGGAGATCATGGAAGACTGTTATCTGTGGGGCATGTTTATTATGGGAAAATATGGTGATGGTATAGATAAACCAATGGGTATGTCAAATCTAAGGAAAATGATGTGCATGCAATTACCCAATCATTAAAAAAAGACCATGTGGATTGTATGGTGAGGAGATATTTTCTATATGAAGCATAATTGGGTGGGCGTCACCATTGGTTGTCTATGTTTTCCAAATTATGATATAGCTTCCACCCATGATAGTGCTCATCTAAGGATCATACATACTAAACATAAATCAAACCAGATAGATGTATTCAATAGTAATCAACTTTCCCTGGATCCTGAAAAAATTGTGTTCTTTAGTGCATCTTCAATATCATCCTAGCTAAAGAGTATCGACTATACCACCAATCCAGTCATTAAGTGCAAGTGGATTAATACTTTTGTCTTAATGATTTATCCATCACATTGAATTTATTAATATATCATATCTAGAAACAAGACGTTCTGACGAACAACATGAGAATACGTAAAGGTATAAACATGGTTTTCAAATACTCTTGTTATTTCAGTTCCAAAAAGGAATTTGTTCATCTCCCTTTACATGAAGGTGACTAGGGAAATGACCATTGGTAGTGGTGTCATGGATCAAATAGGATTCAGATTCATAGATGGAAATAGTGACATATTTTTTAATTACTAGTTTCATTGGGTAGAGACCAATGGTGAGGAGAGTAAGAAGATGACTATGCTCATCATGGCTGGATGTTGGTATATATGGAATGATCAAAATAAATATTCATTGTAAGGCCTAATGTGCTACTTATTGGGCCCACAAGTTCATTCCCGGAGTTGTGCAGTTGATTTGGGTTTTCTGGTGGACAATGGATATAATTCTCTCTCGATGAGGATGGTCATAGATGGAATGAGATATATGATTTAATTCCAGAGAGTGAATTTGTCTAGAAAATGGATCTGATGTAGTCATCTATGTTTCTATTTTCAACTCAATACTGATGGTTCATGAAATCATGGAATTAGGAGAGGCAGTGATATTGTCAAGGACTCAATATGCTCAGTAGAAAGTTTTTATTTCACCATTTAATCCTTATCCTGGATGGGTTATATTTTTCCTATTTTTGTAAGAATTATCTCATATTTATATCATAAACCTAGTATATTTTATTATCCTATATATATTTCCAAAAATAAAATGTTTTCAATATATATTTATTCTCATATATAATCATGTTTATGAATGAATGTTTTTATAGAAAACCATCTTTTCCTATCTATGCAATTTGAAATCATTTTCTTATCTGTCTGTATTTTCTTTAAAAAAAATCAAGAATGTCTTTATTGTTCTTGAGTTATTAATTAGGTTCATTTCAACCTATTAATCACTTTCTATAAATTGTTTTAAATCGAATTTTTTAATCATTTTAAAAACATGAAACTTTTTATTGATGGTATGAATAGAATCATTGTTTCAATGCTTATCGCATGGAAGAAATTTATCATCATTATGACAATTATTTTCCTTTTAAATCCATCTAATTTTACACAATGTACTTTTAAAATATTATTTTTTTATAATATTCTACAAATAATTCAATTTGAAATATGTTATTTCAAAATCAAAAGGTTATTTTATACAAGATAATTTTAAATAATCTTGTAAAATAATATTGATGAAAGTCAAAATACTTTCTTGAATATTACGATTTAATGGGGATATACTATAATGGTATCATCAAACACATTTCCCTAAATATATTATGATAAAAAATTATATAATGGGTAAAATATTATTGATTCATTTTTTAGTTTTTCATTATGAATGTTTATTTGACTATGTTTTGAATTATTATTCATTTATCTCATATGATAGTTGAATATGAAATAGTATGTGATGTAAAATTATTAAAATATTCATTCTATATATTAGTATGTATCATTCAATTAACTAGTACGTATATTTGGAATACATGATGCCTATTTATATATGATATTATGGAATGAAACATTGATGGTAACATTATGTTTTCTAGTATTATGAATTATATAATTATAAACATATGTTTAATCCATGTAATAATTTGTATTTCTATGTTATATATGGATTTAGTTTCCTTATTAGGATATTATTTATATGTATTTTTTATTGTTTTTTCCTCTATATTATTTATGATGTATATTTTCTGTGATAGTTTATGTTGTACACATTCCCCTAATGGCATCTCAGCTCGTCCTTTATTATGTATTCCTTTCCCCTGGTAACCAATAGGGAATTTATGAATTATTTTAGGGATTTTATTAAAAAAATTGAGATGCTCTATATAAAATATTAAGTTTTATTTCATGTTATCAACTGTAATTTGAGAATAATATATTTATCTAGTCTCCCAAAGCTAATTAACAATTCAATCCTTTAAGATGTGATCCTTTGTATCTTGCGATAGTTTAATAAAATAACCACCGTCTCCATGTTAATTGATTAAATTTTTTTAATTTAGTACCATAGGAGGCTTTTTATAATCCCTAAAACTAGATTTATGGAACCATATATTAGAGAACATAACCTAATGATTGTCTCTAAGGATAATTTTATATATAAGATGATATAATAAAACATTGGTAAACTAGATATTTCATTGTTTTCTTAAAAATATGTCCTTGTATGGATATTGGAAATTTAGTGTGTCATGTGAGGTTTATTCAATAAAAACTTTCACATCTTTTTGGTAGTGTATTGTTTATTCTGTTGTAAAAATGTGTATATTATTCCATAATAATATGGTTTCATTGTTCATTGTTAAAATATTTGATTTATTAATTTCTAATTTGAATGATGGTTTCAATGTTTAAATTTTAATATCTTTCCATCATTGAGTTTGATTAATTTAATTATAAATTATATTTTAAATATCATTTTTATTCTCTATCTCTGATATTTTTGTTTTATTTATTTATTTATTTCACCATTTTGTTTTTCGTATAAATATATAAATAAACTAATTTATGCTTAACGTTTTATTTATTTATATTAAGTAATTTAGTAATTATTTACATTAAATACTACTTTTTATCTTCATATCATTTATTAATTTTATTAAAATAATATATTTTTTATTATATTATGCATTTTTTCAAATTTATGATAACGTATGGTTATGGAAAATAATGTGTATGAAATTTTTTATTTAATGTTTTTATTATCTTTCTTAATTATTGAATAAATAATATTTGTTTTTAATTCATTTTTTATTATAATATTTACTATTTTATTTTAATTAAAAAAATTTAGATCAATAAGAAATTAGAAATTCAAAACACTTTTCAGCAGACCACATTCCCAGTTTTATATCTTTGATGTTGATGATTTATTATATAGCCATTTTTTATATTCAACATATTAAAATATGAAGGAACCACATACTAGAATTCTAAAATGCCCAAATATTTAGAAATCATGTATCCATTAAATTGCCTATGTGAATTCTTGTAAATTATATCAGTAGTTTCTAAAGGGAGAAGATCGAACTATCAAGTGGTGTATAATATCCAAGCCAGACATCAAATTTGAGATATAGACTAAGGAGAATGGAAAGTGTTTTTCAAATTTGAATCAATGAATGTTCATAATGGAGATTGTGGTTAAACCATGAAATATTTTGATCCATGTATATGTTTTCAATTTTGGCAGCCCAACATTTTAAGAAGAAAATGATTTGTTTTGAAAAGAATATGATGACAAAAACAAATGAGAAGTATTAGGATGAAGAAATATTTATTAAGAATAATTGAAGGGAGAATTAATGGTGATCCCATATGAACACGAATCATTGGATACCTTATGATATGAGCTCATGAGAATGAATAAGATAAAGATTGATGGATGTAGATTTCATTGGCCATCAGCATGACTGGTTTGAAGATGAAGATGGGATTGGATAAACTTAAAACCAAAATGAAATCAATACTGATGTTGATCATGTTCAAAATAATACCAAATAACTATTTTGAAACATTTTGAAAATGGAAACCAAGGCTGACTTCTTTCTAAAGTAGTTGTTCTGATGCCTGATATCAAAGATGATGAAAGGGAACCCAATATGAGGCTATGCAGCTGACAATGTGAAAAATATTTAACCTAGAGTCTATAACAGATCATGAAAAAATGAACTAATTCATTTTTTTCACATGAAATATTTCTCAAAAACGATAATGAAGAACTGAAATATGTATTCCAAAGGATTTTTGATCTACCAAGAACATGATCATTTATTTTGACATGGGTCACATTGTTCAAAAGCCAAATAATTTAATGCTTGTGTGATGATGATTTTTTCCTATTTTTGGTTTTAATTTTTTTGTTTCAAGTAATATATAGGGTTTTAGTTGTTTCAAATTTTGTGGTGATGTATTTAATTCTACATGTGAGTAAGGTGTTTGAGGTACTTTTTGGATGAATTTTTGGTTAATAGAGGAAGATCTAATAATGTTGGGAAATGATGGAATGTATTATGGTTCTATTGATGCATGATACTATGGTTTAGTATCTAATGATGAAAATCATTCATCTTATAGGAAGAATTATTCCACTATTGGCATACTGGGTGATCATGTTGGATAATCCATGAATGTGGGGTGATTGTCTATAGACCCCATGAATGATGGGTGGAATTAATTAAAATTTAAACAATGAATCATTTATTGGGAATTAATGAAATTAAAAGCATTAATGTTGAGTAATATTTTTTAAAAATTGGTGGCAGTCAGATGAGGAGTGTGAAAAAATGATAGAACAATGACAAAAATATAGTGAGTCTACACTCTAATTTGGAAGTGAATAATTTATGTTTTTGAAATTGGGTGGAAATAAAGAGATAAAAAAATATTGTATTAGTATAGTTAGAAGAATATTCTAGATTTTAGTGGTAGAGCAGAACACTCATCATATGATAATATGGATGAAAAATTACTGGAAGCCTGGAGATGATAAAACATCATTGAGAGAATATATATATATATATATATATATATTCCTTGTTATTCTTCAACATAATTCATGTGATGTATTTTTAGAATTTATTTGAATATGTTCTTAGATCATTACAGTTGTGATATAAATGTAATTTGGGGTAAAAAACTCTAAAAGTGGATAATTGGAAATTAAATCGATCGTCTCGATTATGGGAAGAGTTAGTCTATGACAGCACACAAAGTTTGATATTCATGGGGTATATTATTTGGATTATATACATGGTCTTTACCAACCATTATAGATGACTTCAAAATATTTTTATGATTTGAGGATATTCCCAAATGTATAAACTTATGATTATGATATTAGTTATTCATAAATATTCAATTTATTTTATATGTTTCACATGATTTAAAATTTAGATTCATAATTTTATGAGAAAATTCTTAATATTACATTTTTTAGAAATGGTGTGCAGATTAAGGGTTTTAAAGTGTATAATTATTATCAATTTATATATCTATTACAATCATAGTAAATTACATGATGTTGGATCAAGAGATAGAGTTGTAACTAAACATGCTATAAGTTTATTAGGGTGGCTAACTCATGTTTTGACTAATAAGTTATCCCATATATGGTTGTAAGATAATCACCAATAGGTTAAAACATTGATGGTCCGATTAATTTAAAAACAACCGCCATTGTTAAATGTAAAAAATAATAAATTAATAGATAAGAAATAGATCATGTCAGTCGATGTGGTATTTAAATATTTGGGATGTGGTGATAGAGATAAATTTATCCACAATTTTTATCATATTAGTGGAGTTGTTGACCAGTGGTGGGCATTAATCTACAACCATAAGGAGTCGGAGTAAATAAATGTTAGTATATGGAAGACCACTAACTATATTGTTTTTGAAACATACATTCCTCATGAAAAATGAGTTCACATGTTTTTGAAGTTCCACAGTCTAATGAAATGGATGTATAAAATGTTTATGAATATGAAGATAACAATACAAGGTTAGAATATCAACATATTGATTATGTATGTAATCCATTGTGAAATATTGATAATTTATTGATATGATAATGTCTAACCATCAAAGGGTATTAGTTTACTGTGAATTTTTATTAAATGAGGATATAGTATAAAGGTTGATTAATATATAGAAATAATTCTCCATGTGATATGTTTTCTAAAGTAAAATAAGAAATGAAGCTAGAGAATAATAACATTCTAAAAGGAAAAAGATAATAATTGAAGAAGGGAAATAAATAATTAGAAAACTGTAGTTATTTTGAAATGAAATACCATGGATCATGCATGATCGGAATGGGTGTATTTATCAAGTGTAGAGATAAAGGCCATATATCACATTATTTAATGGTCTAGAAAGAAGAATCCAATGACTAATTATTTATGTATAATGAGATGGGGACTTATTTGAATGATTTCTACCAAACTCTAGTGAATATTCCATATAAAATTCCATTGTATAAATAAAATTATTATTTTATCACTACTGCTGGAATTTATGTTCTTGAAATATTGTTCTAAGTACATTGATCAAAGCTTCAAATTTAGCTACTGCTTTATTTGATTCTGGATCATGACCCTCATTGAAATATTCCATTTTTTCTCTGAAAATTAATCAATTCACCACATCCAAAGAATGGAATTTTCTAATATGGTCACCTAGTGGAAGTATTAGACTGAACATTATAATATTTATTGCTTAAGGAGACATACAACAAGTATAGATACACCAAGGAAGATAGAAGTTGTGAAGGCCCAAAGCATTGTTAATAACAAAGTTGATGCCTCTAGGAGAAACGGATTCTAAATTAAGGTATAGGGAAACAATTTGGAATTCGTAAGGCTAAATTATCTAAATCATTTATAAATATACCCATGGAAAATATACTTAATGAAATTCTTGGTGTATAAGATAAGACATGAAGTAACCCATGTTTTCCACATATCTATATATTAAATCTTTTTAGATGCCTGTTTTATACATGAAATTATAGTCAATGTAATAACCATAATGGATTGCAATTTTTGGAGACTAGAAACGTAGTCCTTATATTTAGGTAGAATATTTACTGTCTCTCATAATTTTCATCTCTCTTTGTAATCTTCTTGACATACACTATATAATGACATTGTTCACATGATGGGTAAAGGATTTATAAGAAAGGGTGAACACAGATTCATAGTAGGGGCAAACAAAGAAGATATCAATCGATGATCATATGAAAGCATTTGATAATAACAAGAGTATGAGTTTGTGACAATAATATAAAACATTCATACACAATATGTTAGTTATCCGAAAACGAGTCATGGAATAAATATTTGTAATTTCAAAATACAAGATTCATACAAGTGAAAAATCATCATATATTAATCATGAACCATATGTTCATATCATTATCACAAAAATATATCAGAAAAGTATAGAAGCATTATATACATAGTACACATTTTAAATTTTATGGTTATCTACTGAGTCCATATAGTATTAGTGAATCATGAAGCAACACATATTTCCTATACGATTATTTATTAGGTGTCGCCATGTGTCCCCATATGTATCTTATGAATCCTTACCAAATTTCCAAAATGGATTGAGTATATAAACCCATTTTTCATAAATATCTGATGAGATACATAGCTTTAACCATTGAATTTAAGGGTTAAATAATTTCAATAACTCACATAACATAACGAAAACCATACATATGTGTTACATAATATCCTTATACTTTTACCAAATCATCATATTATTACCAATGGAAAAAATTGATGTCATATATATTTCATCATATAATCATATCATAACCCGTGGAGGATAAATGGGTTTTGTAAAAATATCATCATCTCAAAAATATAAATTAAAATGAATGAATAAGGATTCCATAAATGGATTGTATTTATAATAAGACATAATTTAAAACTGTGGATGTTTTTATTGATATAAATTCCATTAATATATAAGTAGAATATTTATTGAGGAAAATACCAAGTCTATTTTGAAAATATTTATTTAAAATATAAATATATATTATATATTAAGGAAATAAATTCTATTAAAATAAAAATGGGAAAATAAGAAGGATTGTTTATAGTTGTTATCAATCATGATAGTGGGAAATTTATTTCAAGCCATGTATGATAAAATAGTGATTCCATTCATATTTATCTGTAGAAGGTCAAAATGTCTCTCATTGGGAATATTACAAGATGATTACATTTAAAATATTCTATAAAGAAGAAAATATAGGTAAAAATGATATTATTAAATAAATGGAGAATAAAAAAAATATTGAAAACCTTTTAATGAAAACATGGATATGGATGAAAATGATTCCCAGCAAAAGAGGAAATAAATTGTGTTTTTCTCTAAATAAAATTCTTGACCATTTTAAGTAGTAAATTATTCAATGTGGTAAAATAACTCAAAAATTAAATAAATAACCATATGATAAGAAATGTAATGGTATTTATCTGATAAAAAAAATAAAATACACTCAATGAAAATTCAACAAATAAAAAATTGATATGTCAAAAATGGGATTTAAACAAAGATCCAATACTACAAGTTGAGTATTTATTCATATATGTTCGATCCTCTAGTAAAATAATTTTTGACTTATTTCACATATAATATAGACTAATACTCATATATATATATATGATACAAAATTTTATTTACTTATAATATCTTACCACCTGTTTATTAATTATTTTTTTATTAAAATGACTATTCCAGGTGATAATTGCTTCATTGCACATGAATGTTTTTGTTTGGTGGTCCTGATCCTTATAAAATGGTTATGGTAAATATAATGACCTAGGATTTCCTCAAGATAAATTTCCTTCAAAATTAATATGTGTTCCATATTTACTAATATAATATTTTATATTTCATATGTACCACTTGATAAAACCAAAAACTTTTTATCATATTAATTTTATTATTACATTTGGAGAATAAATATGGGAATAAAAATTGAAATTTATATAATGGGATAAAATTCTAAAATAATATAACTAAAATTTTAAAATTTTGATCTTCTCTATCAATTAGAATAAATGCTGTCGTGAAAAAGACCATTGAATTGAAGATGAGGACTCGTAATTCATTATAAATTTCTAAAATTAAAATAAATAACTTTTATGGAAATAGAAGTGAATGAATAACGAATTAAATGTGACTTATTTATTGAATAAAGTTTAACCATATGACTATTAAAAATCAGATCATTGTAATTGTATTCTAATAAATATAATAGTGACTAGATCATTGAAATATTAATCTAATAGTCAAAAGAGTTATCAGAACAATAAGAATAGTAAACTGACCATTAGAAGAGTAACCTCACATATAGATGTGTGAAATAATATTTTTGTTTTCAATGAAATAAAAATATATTATATTTAATCCATGGTAAATTTAAATAAATGTTTAAATATTATAAATTAATTATTTTATTTTCAAAAAATATTAATCTTTTAATTACACTTTCACAATAAAAATAAATATTTAATTTTTTTTTATTTACATAGAAATGGTTTTTATGTCAATAAAATGTTGTATTATAATGAAAAGATAATTTTATGATAACATAACAGTTTTTAAAAGGGTCTAAAAATTGTTCATAATATTAAAATTTCATTTTTCAAATACTTATGTAATTTATTTAAAATTTTAATTTATCGTATTTAGAAGATTTTTTTATAAAATTTATATAATTTTTAAAATTTACACATTTCAAAATGGATATCATGAATGTATGGTATTTTTCAAAAGTAGTAGGGTATTTTATGAATAGTGAAATACTAAAAATTTCATTATTCTGCATTATGATCTAAATAAATTATTTTTTTAGTTAAGGATGATTAAGGAACCCCTTAGTTTGATCTCACATAAAACATTTTCTTTATCTGGTCCCAATATTCATCCCTATTAGTTTCCTTCATCTAAATTAATAATGTGATAACTATTATATTCAAAAACACCCATATCCTTCCCTTATAAATACAACCCCTTCTCCTCACAACTTCTACATCATGGATCTTGAAAAAATTATTCCAAATTAATTTTCCTATATTATATCCCACATCATATTTTTATTGGTCTCATAGAAAGAAAATTCTACATTTCATTAATTTGAATCCATAGAGGATTCATCCAAATGAGGAGGTAATTCCCTCAACTGATTCTTTTAAATTTTCTTCCTCCTCATCCTGCAAAACAATATTCAGTATATCAAGTCATAATAACTATAATATATTATATATACAATAATGTTTTTTTCTTAATTTAATATCTACCACCAATAATCTTCTCTTTCACTCAACTAATTCTAAAATGAAAATGTTGTTTTCGTTATGGTTGGTTCACTACCTCCATGAACAACACATTTATTTTAACACCACCACCTTCAAGGATGGTTATAAAAATGTTATTATGGTAAAATATCATTATAATAATCATTTAATATATTTTTTTGTATGTTCTATTATTTTTTAATAATAATTTAATTAAATAAAAAATATAGTTTGTTACGGTTGGAAAACAGAAAAAATGAACAAACCATAAAACCTTTTCATTTTTAATAAAATAATTTTCCCTTTGTTGTGAAACATATGGGTATTTAGGACAATTTATTTTTTCAGAAGATCACTAAATCCATTTAATTTTACATACAATGATTTATTTCCATTTTATAGGAAATATAATAACTATCCACAAGTTATACAACATTGGAATCATTATACAAATTCCCTAAGAAAAAAAAATTTACTTTATATTTCATTATAATAGATATAACTGAGCATAATAAATTTATAGTAAAACAAATATTTAAGGAATGAGGTTACAAATTAATTTATTAATTAAAAAAATTTTATGATATATGATGTTCTGTTCAAGTGAAGAACGATTCTGGATTCTAAAGTAAGGGATCTCTTTAAAACCCTTTTTTTATTGGGCTATGATATTTCCATAAATAAGAAACTTTAATTCTCTATAAAATGTCATGGAATGATTCTAAATTGATTAAATATTTCTCTTAAATATATACATAAATTATTATTCTTTCATATTATGGGTTAATACATGCCTTTTGTTAATTTCTAAAAAGTATTCTTCATTAAATATCCATTGATTATGATATGTGGAAATATTATGGAACCCATTTTATTCCAGGGGTAATTATAATGTTTATAAATTATGATTTATTTTCTTTTTGGAACACATTAGAATTTACAAGTTATGATCAATGTTCCCTAATAGCACTCTAATCCCTTAGGTAAAGTTTTTTTCATGATATTATATATATTCGATTAGGGAGTGAACTCAATCCATGAAGGTAATCTATCCCACATGTGATGTTTTCATGGAGGCTAGCCTTTACTTTTACTTCTGTAATTTTTTATATTTATTTGACACGCCTAGGACGCCATGTTCTTATTATATAATGTTCTTTATGTTATTCTCCCATGTAAATATTTATGAGAATTCTATTTTTTCTTATCATGATATGTTTTTTAAATAATTTTCTAGTAATTGTCATAATTTTTTTAATGGATGGGGCCGAATCCTCAATTTATTAAATATTATTTGTCATCATGTTTATTCCCTAAATGGCCTTTTTTTCTCATCTATTTGTTTATGTATTTTCCCAGATTATCCTATGTATTTTTAGGATCTCATCATAATATAGGATCTCATTATAGAGAATAAAATAATTATGGTTCATTTTTGTTTCATTTTGAAGTATTACAAACCTAGTCATCCAAATAAACTAGGACTCACAATCATTGAGTTGTGTTAAATTTATTTTTTTTTCAAAATATATTGTACCAATATATGTAAAAGTATTATGTGTCTATAGTTTATATCAAAGCAATGACTAGTTATGTTTTCAAATTATGACTATAATATATTAGTGGAAACCCTATGGATAATTATATGTTTAGATAAATATCCTGATATTTTAGTAATATATATATTGAGAGGTTTCACAGATATTAAATCATGGTCTTGATATATAATTCAATGTGGATTTGGAACAATTGAACATGGATTAATATCCTTGTAAAAGGATAATTTTTCTCTAACTTGATCTTTACTCATTAAATGATGATTTGGCCTTGGTGAAAATTTTTTTTGACACTCTTAGGGGATATTATTTTTCAAATTAAAAAACTATTTATATTCCATTATAAATTATTTGAATTGATTGTTATGTTAGAGATCTTAGCATGAATATTACCATGGATAAGAAAATTTAAACCTATATAATCATAATTTATGATAGTATTTTCATATTTATTTTTATACTTTTATGTTCATAGTATCCCTATTTATATGCTTATTAGTTGAAATTATTCTCATCCCTACGTTTCATTGGGACATATAAAATGACAAGAATCAGAATCAAATACTGAAATGGGAACTCAATATCCATTAACAAGATTCAAATTTATTATATGAATACCATTATATGTTTACCTTCATATATTGTAGGTTTAGAACCACTATTATAACACTACCTTAAAACATCATAGTTGATCTATCTATAAGAATATAAAACTGAAAAATTATTCTATCCAAATTATATAACTTCACCTCAGTCAAGGTTTCTCGACTGAAAATTTTTAAATATCTTTCATTACATATTTATTATAGTTTGATGTTATACTAATTATATATCAGTTCTCTATATATAAAATTCAACATTAACTATTAGGGGAGGGATATCACTACTCACATCGGGAGTCGTTCTTTCATTCTGTACATGGGTAAGAAAGAGGATTAATCTACTTTGGAGTATCTATCTCAAGTGTGGATATTATTTCTTTATGAGAAATCATAACTACCATTAATGAATAATACCAAGGGGATAATAATTCATGGATATATTTCCACTATGACAGATTATATTGATTTATTCTCATAATAGTTTCTTGGCCTTACTTCTGATAGAGATGTTGAGTTCTCTATCAATGTTATACTTAGTTATATTCCTTTATCCTACTACTGTTGAGTAGATAGAATAGAATAAGTTGCAAGAGAATCTAGGAAAATGTTTTATATTTCAAAGTGCATCACCATAGGGTGTTCAAGCCATATTGGTCAATATGTAGAACATATCAATGAAATTATGCATTGATTATCATTAACTAATCATAATAATAATAGGGAACATATATCCACTTCTATAGATGTTAAAATTGTTCTATCAGCTATGAGGGTCAAATACTTCTCTAATATGGTCATTTGGTCAGGATATCACCAATTAAAGGTGAAGAAGGAATATATTCACAAGGCTTCCATTTGTATAAGGTATGAATACAATGAGTTCATATTGGTTATCTTTAGAATCACGAATGCTCTAGAAATCTTTCTAGGCATAATTAATAGATTGCTTAGTGATTACCATGGAACATTTTTCATAGAATTTATAGATTAAATTATAATAGGCTCCAAAACAAAAAATATTCAAGAGTAAAATTTTAATATTATAATAATGAGATTACAATAATATATGTTATATGAAAATTACATTAAATATGAGTTATTGATGGAAGATGTATCATTTTTTGGGTTTGTTATCACCATAAAATGGATATATGTAGACTCGTTAATGGAAAATTAAATTTTTTAGTGGCCTATATTAGTGTCTATAATATATATATATATATTTTCGGTGGATTATTGGTGTATTATATATGATTTTTTGGAAAAAAATGTTTATTGAAAAATACGTTAACCATGGTGACTCAAAAGAGAGTAATATTTTCAATAATTGAAAAATGCAAGGAGTCGTACCACTTCATCATTCCCAATTATTATCATAAGTGGTAATCTATTAGAGGTATGAAATTATTATTCAAAGAGGTATAGGGTATTCTTCTAAGATAATATGTCAAACTGGTAGCCTATCCCTCAATGTAGTTGAATGTTCCTGAGACATTCTTCCTAACACATGATATTGGGATGACTGTAGTGATATTTGACTTTAATATCTGAAAACTTTATCTATATGGGGATAAGTGTGAGATATATATTAATCACAAGAACCTTAATTATATATTAATATATATGTAGATTAATATACATTAGTGAATATTGTTAGAATTGATCAAGGACTATTGCTTCTCAATCCACAACCATTCTTGGAAGGAATAAAAGTGGTAGATTATCTAATTATAACATATATTGAAACCACAATTATGAAGATAAATGAGAAGAATCCAATCGTATTATACATGTAAAGGATTGACTTGAGAACCATAATTGACAGAAAAAAATCCTTTATGTAATAATTTCTCAACCACCCCTTATAGAAAATATAATGGTTGGTCAATGATATGATGTGGAAATAACGAATATTGTGGAAGGTACAAGAAAAGAAAAATGACAGAGTCTACAATTTATGTAGAATGAGTTGTATGATTTGGTTCACTATTATGTGTACCATAAAATCTCGAGATAAAGAAGGAGTTGAAGAACTATGCACATATCTCAAACATATCAATCCACCTAGGGAGTTGGAAGATGTATCGAGGATGTTGATATCACTATTTCTGGAATAATATTTAGAAATATATACTTGATTATACCTCAAAATGACTATTATGTCAATAGATAAATGTTTAAAAGTAAAACTATGAGAGGATGTTGAAAAAATTTCTCATACCTTTATATAAATGGGAAAATACCAAAGAAGACTTATTCAATGGTATTATGATTTTTTAGTAGAAATATTCCAATATGGATTTTTGTGGACCATTTTATAAACACTACTGAAATCATCTCAATTTGAGAGGACTTCTTAATCGATAAACTTAAAAGGATATACATATATAATGTGGACATGCTGCATGGAACAGTACTATCAATAATATGAGATTGAGATATAATACTTACCTATAGGTACTTGAAAATCCATAATAGATTGAGTTTAACATTAGTACATCTTATCACCCCTAAACTGATGGCCAGTTTGAGTAGACTATCTAGACACTGAAAGTCCTATTGAGAACATGCTCGTTGAACTTAAATGGGGGAAAGGATTAATACATTCTAATTAACTAGTTCTAATCAAAAAATAGTTTCCACTCAATAATATAAATAGAACAATATAAATCCCTTTTTTGGGAAGAGATGTATGACACCTTCGTTCTGGGATGAAAATGGAAGACACAAGTAATTTGGTCTTAAATAGGTTAAATAAACTGTAGAAAAAATAAAGACAATTTAGTAATTCATTTGGGATAATCAAATTAAATATAAGATGTATTATGACATTCTTAAATGACACATAGATCTTGAGGTTAAAGATAACATGTTCTCCATATATCTATATAGAATAGAGTTATTATATTTTGAAAGAAGTGAATGTTATTTCAATGGTAGGTCTGACCCATTGAGATTATTGATCACATCAGAGATGTGTCTTATAAACTAAGACTCCCACCAAATCATTCTCATTTACATAATATATTACATATATACCTTATAGATAACTATATTCCATGTCCCTCACATGCACATAATTCAATGTTGGTACAACTCAGAACTGATCCTTCTTTTATGGACCATCTGATAAAGATCATAGAAAATATAGATAATGTTCTACCCAATTGGACAACTCACCTAGTCATCATACAATTGAGGAACAATATTTATGAGGTGGAAACATTTGAACTGGAGGAATCCAAGAATAATAAGCACAATATCTTGTTTTTATATTAATTCATAAAATAAAATATAAAGGGAGACATTTATAAATAGGAAAAAATGTAATGATATAATATTTTAAAAAAGTAATTTCCCTTAAAAAATATATATTTATCATACTAAGTAATATAATATTTTATAAATCACAAAAACAATATGATAAACCTAACAATATTACATTATATTAATCTGATAATTAGTTTTTTAGAACACTTTTTTCAAATACAATGGAAAATATTCAAATAGGATAAAATTTATAATATAAGGTAACTAAAATATGGAAATTTAGATATTATATCAATCAAACAGCATTAGAAATGTTGTCGAATATTAGTAATGTAATATTAAATTTGAAAGTGAAAATATATTACCTTCAGAGAAATAAAATTTAATAAATAATGATGAAATGAGATAAATTTATGGAAAATAGGGAAACAATATTATTTGTATGAATCTAATCATTTGAATAGAAATCTAAATGATGGAATAGTAATCTGGCCTTTATGAATTGTAATATGTTCAGTAGAAAACTTATAACACTTTTGGATGTGTAAAATCATTTTTAGCCTTCCAATAAAGTGAAATTAAAATATATTTAAACTATGGTACATATAAATAAATTTTATAAAAATGAAAAATGAAGTGTTTTATTTTTTGTGAAATAATAGTTTTTTAATTTAAATATTCAAATAAAATTAATTATTTAATGGAATTTTTTCCATAAAATGGTTTTAAAATTTAATTATATTTTTTATTATAATGATACCCAGATTTTATGAAACCTTATGAAAATATTCAATGGGCCAGATGTTGATGATAATATAAAAATGGTTTTTTAAATGGGGACTTTATTTAAAAATTAAAATTTTCATATTATAAAAATTTAATTTATAAAATGGTTTTTATTATATATATATATATATATATTGAACAATTTATAGGTTTAATATTCGGTATATTTCAAAAATAATTGATTTTTTAGTGAATAGTGAAATATGGAAAAAACTTTTTTAACACTATATAAGAAATTAGTGGATTTTTGAGTTTTTGGTGTTTTAATCACCCATAATTTCGAAATAATGGGAATGGTTTACTATATATGGTCATAAAATTCATCAATATTGGTAGTATTGATAAAAAATGACCAAATGATTAAAATATTCAAATTGACCCCTCTCCTCTCCTTATAAATCCCTCCCCTCACATCCCCTTCCCCTCAAAAACTATTTTCTAGGAAGATTTAGAAATATCTATATATTTCACATCCCAACCCTCTTACCCACATCCTATTTATACAAATATCATCCCAAGACTAATCCAATGGGCCTTTCATGAAATTCCAAGAGGAGACATCTTATAGAGAAAGTAATTCCCTCACCTCATTCATTTATATTTCTCACCCTCATCTTAAAAAAACTTGAAACAAGGAATAATATGTTAATCCCTGACCACAGTTACCTAGAGTCAATGCATTATTACATAATCATGGAATGATCACACGAGATCATGTCTCGAAAGACCGATTAGTTAAGTAGCCTTGGAAGTATTAGATACACGCATAAGTTTAACATTACATCATGAAATAAAAACAGGAACATCATTTTTTCCCCATTCAACACACATATATTGCATAGCTTATCCCTACAGGTCAACCATAAAATAATTCTTCACATCTTGAGAAAAATAAAAAATAAAAAGGGGTGCGTTGAGATGCTTGGAAAGTGTTGGGAAAAAATCCATCAAGGTAACATTGCATTATTTTTAGGTTGATTGTGTTTGTTGAAAAAGCAGATTTTCAGGGATATTCGTCGAGTTCCCAAGAATTTGTTGACAATCCTTGTTGACAAAGAACGATGACAAAGGAAAGGACGATCTAGAGGCAGTACAAAAGAGCAATATAAGGTGGCACAGTTTCCCAGTGTTTCCCAAATTTTTGGGGTCCAAAATTTGGAATTCGGCGAGCATCACGAAATGTGGACTTCCATGAAGATCATATTTTTATATGGCAAAGGCATGAGTTTCACGAAGATGGGATGTATGGATTGGATTTCGTGAAGGCCAGAAAAATGGAGGTGGTGATGCTTAATGATCACGTCAAAGCTTCGCGAACGACAGAGTTGAAGCGCATTGCGGCGGTAAAGGGCTTTGCGAGGGAGCTTCGTGACGAAGGTGTGAAGGAATTTTGACGGTGATCCTTCACGATTACGATGAGCTCTGCGATGGAAAAATTACCATGGTGCTTCGTGATTTGGACAGAATTCCGGAGAAAACTTCGGAGCTTCGCGATTGGTGATGACGTGGCGTTAACTTCGCGTGGAAGGGTTGAGGGTCGGTGGAATCACCTATAAATAGAGGCCGACCCCCTCGAGAGAAGTAGAGAGATTTTTCAGAGAAGATCATTTTCTCTCATTTTGCGAAGCTGGTTCGTGGAGCCAGTGTGCTTCACAAAAGAGGAGCTTCGCGGCGGCTAGTGTAGCTCTGTGAAACCTGCGAGATCCGCATTGTCTTAGTAAGCTTCTCGAGGGACGTTGCTTTGCAACAACATGAGCTTCGCGGTAGTGCTTCGCAAAAGTGCTTCGTGAAAAGGCAGGAGCTTCACGAAGGATTGTTTGAGCTTCGCGAAATTGGGAGCCTAGCGAAGTAGGGTGCTTTGCGAAGGTGTTTCCAAAGTGAATTTCCCAGTGGTTAAGAGGCAAAGTGGTATTCATTAGTGGATGAAAGGTGGACTATAACAGAGCATCTATCAACAGTTGAGGATGCATTTATTTATAAAAATGAAGAGACCTACAGGTCTATAAACTGTGAGTGGATTCCCTTCTAGAGCAGTGAGCTAACCCTAAACTTTGTAAAGGCAGCGATCCTGGGCATAGAAGTGATCTAGCCTGAACATTGTATCCACATCTATTGAATAATAGTGGAATTTGGTACGACCAGAAACTTGTCGGCGTATGCTCCTTGGACGTAGCCCAGTGATGGTGAACCAAGAATAAATTTCTGTGTCTCCCTATTTTCTTCCCTGCATTGCATTCAAAGCATCATCATTAGATAAAGAAGTAATGAAGTGACCATAGTTTACACACAAGAGAAAACAAAGTGACCGTCGTAATAAAGAGGTGAAGATCCAGTGGGGTAGGAAGAACTTTGAAAAAGAATATCCATACCTTGATTCACCCCCCCCCTCTTAGGGTATATAGGCCCCTATTGACCCTAATAGAAAGGATAACAATATAGCGGAAACATTCATAAATAAGTTTAAAAATTTAAGGTAATGTATAAGACCAAAACATAAGATTTTTAAACTTAAACTTCAGAATAATATAGAAAATATATATCCAATAAATCCATTTACATATTCACATGGATATTCGACTAGTCAAATAATCAAATGCAATATCAATAGCCAATTTTATAATGATGGAATGCAAAATGTCGGACATCAAAACCTCATAGTTAAGGCCTCATTCCAAGATTAAAAATAATATTTGGTCAAGGCCTTGTTCAAAGACATTAGTTTTTCTTATGAGACCTACTGAGTCATCTAGGAGCTATAGACGGCTTCACCCATCACTTACTAGGTCCAATACATTCCTCATATGAAAAGGTTGAAACATAACATAAACATTCATATTAAAACTAGTATTCTAAATGTTAATACTTTAACCATAAACCTTGAATGGTATTAAAATATAACATCCAGAGTAAAACATATTAAAAAACCTTCAATAGAATACAGATGATTTGTATCTTAATAAAATAACTTCAAACAAGTGTAAAATCTATCTAAGCATATTGACATTGATGAAATCAACACTATTTGAGAGAAATTTATCATTCTTTTTTGAAATAATTTAAAAGTAACAAAATTATATAAAAACATTTATTTTTAAAATATTATTATATCTTTGTAGTGGAATCATAGAAAATTTTATAATGGCAGAAAATATCCACACCCTCCATACAAGTTAAAAAAGACATCATTACCATAAATTTTTGAAAACTATCATAATGTACCTTGTTTCGTAAACGAAGGAAAAATTCCATTAAAAACATTTTATAGAAGGTCAAAGAAGTTTATAAATGACTTTAACCCATATTATAGGAAATTTTAGAAATGTTTTGAAATAAATTTTTAAGAAACAATGGTGTGGATGATAAGGAAGTCCCAGTAGATACTTATATATAAACAACCTCGGATATGTAAAGAGATTGTAAAATTAACACTTACCATGTACTTTTCATTTGTTGAGGGTATGTTAAAATTATGTATAATTGTTAAATAATTGTTATTTAATTATACAAGAACCACATACATAAATATTCTATCATATATGATCTTCTAATATTGTTTTGTTAATAATATTTTAGTTGTATCATTGTTTTAGGTGTTATCAAATTCATTTCCATTTATATTTTTTGTTATATAAGTCATGTTTGTTATTGATAAGATGTATTTGATTCATATACATCATGAAATTACGTTCATAAACATTATTTTTTAATTAATAAATTTAAATTTATTCTCCAATGGTTACGATGGGGAGAGAATCTCATCGCATTTGTGGAGACAATAATTCGTACGTACGCACAAGCGACAATATCTTTCTATTGATGGTGAAATCGTATTTAATAGGACGTTATATAATATATAAAGAACCCTTGAAATGTTGTTTTTATTATTTAAATAATTTATACGCATTATTATACCCATTCAAATAATAGAGTGTTTGAATAAAAAACTACACCACAATGTGGAGACGGTAAGCCGTACATATAAAGGTATGGTGAATTGTCATTCATAAGATGGATAGAATAATGAATATGGTTGTACCAATTTTTAATAACATCACATTATGTATAAGGTACTAGATTTATTATTTTGGTATGGAAACAAAGAATAAAGAGGAAGTGGAAGAAGAAAATAACTTAGAAAGAGGAGATGGAATTATTACATCTTCTTTGGGTTCTTCATTGTGATTTGATCAAAAGGGCTTCACAGGTTGGATTTCAGGTCAAATTAAGGCTCTTAGGATGAATTGAGGTTATTTGGTAGGATATTTGAGATGGTTTTGGCCAGGAAAAATGGATTTCGAGGTGTGAAATTAAGAGAACATAAAGTACCCATTTAAAAGAGAGGTGAGGGTCACTTTAAAAAAAACCTTGAAAAATTATTTTATTATACAATCGTATTTAGTTTATAATTGCTAAAAAATGATTTATTTCAACGAATAAGGTGGGGATGTGTTGAAAACCTGTCATCAAATAGGTTTTAGTTAGGTTTAGCTCACTATATTAACCTTATATATTTTATTAAACTCTTAGTTTAATAGTTTAACTTATCTCATGTATTCTTGAATAATTATAAAAAATTGTTAATAAACATACTATAAAAAACCATGAGAACCCCAAGTGGTTAATTATTAATATATATAACCTTATCTATGTCCTTTGTCTAATAATTATATTTTTAGTAATGTTGTATCAATTAATAATATAGTATATGTTTTAAAAACACATTTTTGTCAATTTTGAAACTATTTGGTATTTTGTTTATGTGAAAGTCATAACAACTTTATCACATAGAAGAAAACATAGTAAATCCTATTATGTAATATAAACCTATAAAATTAGTTTAATTCATCATAGGCTTTAATTTACATTTATTTGGATATTTATAATATCTATTATTATAATCCTTTATTAATAAGGTAATTACTGCATCCCCATTGTGTCATAAATAAATTTAATTATATAATATCTAAATATTATAAATAAAATACCATTATGTATGAAATAATTTTATCCATATAATTAGTATTTATATTCTAATTTATATTTCCTACAACCATATATTAAAAATGATTTAGTTATTATACTTTGAATTTTACATTTTTTAACTCTTATTTAAATATAATAATAATAGATCTCCAAATCTAATCCAAGTGGACCAAAAGGATCATATTTTATTCCTAAGGTTTATTTGAGTCT
Source organism: Viscum album (assembly GCA_963277665.1). Taxonomy (NCBI): domain Eukaryota; kingdom Viridiplantae; phylum Streptophyta; class Magnoliopsida; order Santalales; family Viscaceae; genus Viscum; species Viscum album. The sequence continues at coordinate 1,624,203,842 of OY728129.1, forward strand.
AAATACACTTTTCCAATAGAATTAAAAAATGTGTTAGGGTAATTATAATAATATCATGTATACGTTTAATTACCGTATTTACTTTTAACTGTTGTAAATAAAAGTAAAAAAGATAGAAAAAATTATTTTTACTCCATTTAACAAAATTTTACTTATTGATGTCAATAATGTCTCTCGGAGTTTTTATATTCAATTCATATAAGTGGTAAAAAAAATTTATTCAAATTTGCTAACGTGCCTAGAAATTGGGTAAAATACGTTAAAAAAATCAATAAAATTTTATACAACAAATTTTATAATAAAATGACTCCAATGAATTACATTGAACTAATATAGGTATTATATATCTATTTTTACATATAATAAATTCATATAAGACAAATATTTATTTAAATTAATTTTTCTTTAAATAATAACCCAGTGTTTTTCACTTTTCATCAAAAATTGAATGTTTTCAGAAAAATAAAAAAAATCACCCTTAGCTAATTTTGATATTCCAAATCCAAAAATAAAGTCCATTTCGAAAAATAATATTTTAAAAAATATCAAAAAGTGTGCATTACTATTCACAATGGATAATATGATTGGCTATTTAGTGTTATAACTCGAAGTTGCTTACAGTCCAAGCTATTTTATTATTCAAAGAAAAATGTACCATAGAAGCTTGGGGTGTTACATTCATCACTTCTTTAAATAATTTTATCTTCAAAATTTTAAAAATATTACTACATAAAAATATATGGGTGGTTATTCATCATAAGTTCCTCAAGTTTCGCCATTGCCTCCTCCATATTATGGTTTCTCCATAGAACATTTACCAAACGAGTCGTCCAGTTTCTCAACACTGGTCCTCTGTTATCAAGAATCATGACTTGCTCTTCACAATAAGACAAATCGAGTTCCAATTCTATTTCTTCATAGGTGAGTACATGAATTGGGTCAGGCTTTTCTTTTTCAACAGTGATATGTGGAACACATCACGAAGATTGGAGAGACATGGTGGCATTTCCAAACGATAAGCTATAACTACAATTCATTCTAGAATTTTGAATGGTCTAATGTAACTGGGACTTAATTTACCCTTCTCACCCAAATGTATAACACCCTTCTATGGATATACATTCATGAAAACATAATCTCCTACATGAAATTACAATTCCATTCTTCGGTTATCGACATAGATCTTTTTCCTACTATGAGCTGCTTTGATTTGTGTTTGGATAATCATCACCTTTTACATTGTTGCCTCAACATGTTCTAGTCCTAAAAATTATCTTTCACCAAAATCATCCCAACAAGTTGGTGTGCGACATCTCTTTCCCTATAACGCTTCATATGGCTCCATCTGAATACTTGAATGAAATCTATTATTATAGGAAAATTCTACCAGAGGTAAATATTGATCCCACATACCTTCAATTTCATGTGAGCAGGATCTCAATATATCTTCCATGGTGTGAATATTCATTTCTTATTTTCCATAATTTTGAGGGGGGTAGGCAGTACTCAAACAAAGTTTAGTATCTAGGGCCTTTAAATGATTTTTCTAGAATCTTGATATAAAATGGAGATCATTATTAGAAACAATCAATAGGGATTCTTCATGAGGTCTTACAAATTGATTAATATATAGTCGTTCTAAATGTTCAAGTGGTATATCTTCTCTCATAGAAAGAAAATGTTCTGACTTGGAAAGATAATCAACAATAACCTATATTATATCATTCCTTCTAGGAGTATTTGGTAACCACGTGGCAATGTCCATTGTAATATCATCCCATTTCCTCTCAGGTATGGGAAGGGGTTTCAGGACTTCTCTAGGTTGTTGTATTACATCTTTCACTTATTAACAAACCATACATCTCGACACATAATCATCAATCTCTCTCTTCATAATGTCCCACTCAAAATTTTCCTTAAAATCCCTATAGATCTCAGTGATACCAAGGTGTATAGAGAAATTGGATCTATGAGCATCATCCAACAATTATTTTTTTCGACCAGGTATGTTAGGAACAAAATGTCTCTTCACAAATATCAAAATCACATCTTCATATAAGAAGTCGATCAATCTCCCGTCATTCACAACGTTAATTTTATTATAAAAATCCTCATCATCATTCTGAGAACATTTTATCCTTTCTATTAAATATGGTCATTCAACCATATGAAAATTTATCCATGTTTTACTTTCCGTGATTATTCCCATATACTTCCTTACTGTATCCATGATCCTAGGATCCCTTTCAACTCTCATCTTGTTTAAAGCTCCATGATCATTTCTTCTCAAAGAATCTGCCACCTTATTTTCCTTCCTCATTTGGAATTGTATATGGAAATCATAATCTTTGTGTTGTTCGAGCCATCTCATTTGCCTCAGGTTGATTTCTTTTTGTGAGAAAATATACCTCAAGCTCTTGTGACCAGTATATATATAACATTTTCCACATAGAGATAGTGTCTCCATATATGAAAAGAAATGATTATGTATTCTAACTCAAGATCATGAGTGGGATTGTTTTGTTCATGAATATTTTTCTTCCATAATGCATAGACAATAACTCAATCATTCCGCATAAGGACACAACCAAGTCCTTTCATTAAAGAATCACTATAAATAACAAACTGATTGTTTCCCGATGGTAGAGAAAATATTGGAACACTGACTAATATTCAATACATTTCTTAAAAACATTCTTGAAACTATTGTTTTTCAAAAAAATTTAACCCCTTTACATGTGAGCTTGGATAATGGGTTAACCAATTTGGAAAAATTCTGGATGAAGTGCCTATAATAACCAGCCAAACCAAAAAATGCGTACCACCGTTATAATATTCATTGCTGGACATTCTTGTATTGCTTTGGTATTTGAAGGATCAATAGAGATTCCATCCATAGAGACAATATGGCCCAGAGAAGACATTTCTGGAAGCCAAAATTCACACTTTTTAAAATTCCCATATAATTCATTTCTTCTAAGGGTTTTCATAATAGTGAGCAAGTGATTTTCATGATATTTATATCTTTTTGAGTATACCAAGATATCATCAATACATACTATTACAAAGTCATCATGATATTCCTTGAAAACACTATTCATCAAATCCCTAAATAAATAGGTTGAACTAGTCAGTCCAAAAGGCATTAGTGTTGATTCATAATGCTCGTACCTGGTACAAAATGATGTCTTCAGAATTTATTCCTTCTTCACACAAAACTATTGATATAAATATCTAAGCCCATTCTTTAAAAAATATTAAGCTCCATGAAATTGGTTAAACAAATCATCAATGCTAGGTAGGGGATACTTGTTCTTTATTTTTATAACATCGATCTCCCTTTATTAAATGCAAAACCTCATAGAACCATGTTTCTTCTTAAAAAAATTAACATGGGCTCCCCATGGAGAAACACTAAGGTGAACGAATCCCTTATTACTCAATTATTCTAGTTGTTTTTTCAGTTCCACTAATTCCACAATGGCCATTATATAAGGGGTCTTCAATATGGGACTTAAACCGAGAATTAAATAAACAGAAAACTCAATATCTCATTCTGGAGAATGTCCAGGTAAATCCTCTAGTAAAACATCAATATATTCTTTCACAATAGGTACATCCTATATTTAAAAATTATTTTCCTCAGAGATAGTTATTTTATTATCTTCCTCCCCAATAATTGAATTTAGTAGTTCTAATGGGGGTGGATCTAGACAATAATTAGGTGATTATGTTTCTTCACTAAATATAAGTTACACATTATCATCATCAGAAAATTTAACCTCCTTCTTCTTAAAATAAATGTTTTTTCATTATGGTTTGAAATCCAATCCACATTGAGGATTATTTTAAATTAAATCATCAGTATGATGATTAGACCATCAGTTAAAAAAACATTTATATTCCCTAATAGGAACTGATTCGCAAAACAATGTTGCAATGATACTTCTCTATGGATTTTTGACTGAAAACTCCCTTGTAAAATAAAATTGGAAATAACTAATTTTCCTAGAAAACATTGAAGATATGAAATGATGTGATGATCGAGAATCAAATAAAGCAGTATCTAAACTTTTGGAAACCATTAAATTACCTTCCACCACGTCTTTCAGAGCATCAACCTCCGCAATAGTGATCGCATAAGCATGTTCTTTCTCCCTTGGCCTTTTCTGAGGTAGTTTTCCTTGGAACTTAGGATATTCATTTGAATAATTCCCCATTTACCAACAATTATAAAATTCAACATTCACAACCTCTTTCTTTCCCTTTCTATCACGAGCTTGGTGTCCTCTTTCACCACACGTGTAACAAACTCCTATTCCCTTTAGGCATGTACCGTGGTGTTTCTTCCCGCATTTATAACCCGATGGATATTCAAATTTTCCCTTATTTACCATAATTTCAATTTTCAGAGTGTTCAGCTGATCTCTTATTCTCTTTCTTTGCATTAATTTTGTAAGACATAGAGAATTCATTTCCTGTCTTGATAGTACGTGAGCATAAATCTTCGTATGATAAGAAGGATTGTGAGACTAATTGTCAATGGTGAAATGGTTTTAACCCATCAAAGAATCGATCAGTATTACTCCTTGGGTTACATATATAATTTGATTCATGCCTTTCTAGCCTTTTAAAATTATCCTCATACTTTGCGACATTCTCATCCACATTTTTCCTTAGACTCAGAATAGTTCTTTCCATATCTGCTCGATGGTCATGAGGAAAGTATATTTATTATAAAATCACTTTAAACACCATCCATTCCATATTTAATACTTCCTCATCCTCATTTGTGTTTGTAATTAATGGACACCATTGATCTGCATCTCCAATGAGGTGATAAACCGCCATGACAACTTTTTGCCTTTCGCCTCTCCCCATGGCATGAAATATTTTCTCTAATGAACATATCCATTGCTCAACTACAAATGTATATGTACTCCCATTGAATTTTGGTGGTTTTTTCATCATAAAGTGGTCTAACATTGATCCTTCGTGTTGTGGATTGGAGTTCTCCATATGGGTAAGGTTATTATTCATAACCCGAGTGAGTTTTCCCAGTGTGGTTATAAGTTGTTTAACACAAGTTGCATCGCCCGTTCCAATATAATTATCCGGAGCATGAGTGCTATACCTATATTAATAACATGTGTTGATACGGTTTCCATTCCTTCAACAATGCACCATTTCTAAACAATGGCATTCAATAGATTAGTTTATGAATCGCAATACATAATTCCAAACTTGTAAAACATTTAACATAAATTGAAAAGTTTAGGGATATAATCCATAATCATAAAAATGTTTTCATTAAGGAGGTATATACTCATAAATCCTTCATAATGGTTTGTAAAGAAAATATGAACTATCCTAAGAATATCCCTCGAGAGTGTCGTAACCACGGGTGGTGAAAGACCCATTTTCATATACCAGGATACCCAAGATCATGTCTGAAACTCCTTGTAAAAGTTTCACTCATAGGTACATTTGTGCCAGAGCCCCCTTTATCTTCTCATATACAGACATGGGTATATTGTTAGAAAACTCAAAAATTCTCTACATTACAAAAATTCTATGATGTTATTCTATACTAATCCACCAAATCTATCTTAGGGTAATGTTCTTTAATAATAGTTTTTATAAATCTATCTTCGAAGGTTTGTATTAAACATCCTCTAATACCAGCTGTAATGCCCGGACCCCAGTTACCCAGAGTCATTGCATTATTACATAACAATGGAATGATCCCAAGAGATTAAGTCTCGAAAGGCCGATTAGTTTAGTAGCTTTAGAAGTACTATATACATACATAAGTTTTACATTACATCTTGAAATTAAAACAAAAACAACATTTTTACCACATTGAACACAATTATATCCCTTAGCCTATCCCTACATGCCAACCATAAAATATTTCTTCACATCCTAGGAAAAAGAAAACATTTAAAGGGGTGAGCTCAAATTCTTATTAAGGATAACAATATAGCGGAAACATTCATAAATAAGAATAAACATTTAAGGCATTGTATAAGACTATAACATAAGCATTTTAAACTTAAACTTTGACATGATATGTAAAATATAAATAAAATAATACCACTTACTTATTTACATGGATATTATACCAGTCGAATAATCACATGAAATTTCAATATCCAATTTCATAATAATAGATAGCATAATGGCGAACATCATAAGCACATAGTCAAGGCCTCTTGCCAAGACTAGATATGAGATTTTTTCAAGGCATTTTTCTTAGACACTAGCTTGTCTCATAAGACCTATTGATGCATCGAGGAGCTATAGTGATCTCAAATGATCACTTACTAAGTCCAATTCCTGTCACATATGAAGTGGTAGAAACATAACATAAACATTCGCATTAGAACTAGCATTTGAAATGTTAATATTTTAACCATAAACCATGAATGGTATAAAAATAACACATCCATAATAAAACATATAAAAATACCTTCAATAAAATATGAATGATTTTTTTCTTAATAAATCAACTTCAAACAAGTGAAAAATCCATCAAAGGATGTTGACATAGATGAAATCCAAACTATTAGGGAGAAATATCTCATCCTATTTTAAAACCATTTAAAATTCACATAATTATAAAAGAAAACATTTATATTGATAATGTTATTATAATCTTGTTTGAGAAGATTCTATTATGTTATAATAGAGGAAAATAGTCGCTCCCACTGTATAAGTTAAAAAAGACATTCTTACATTAATTTGTCGAAATTGGTCACAAAGTACCTTGTTTAGAAAATGACAGAAATATTCCTTTCAAAACATGTTCTAGATGGTCAACCGAGGTTATAATTGACATTAATCCATATTATAGGAAATTTTAAAATGTATTGAAATACATTTTTAAGAAATACAGATGTTTATGATAAAGAAGTCGCAATTGATAATTACATATAAACAACATCATATAAGTAAAGAGATTGAAAAATTAACCCTTACCTTGTACTTTTCCTCGGTTCAGAGTACATTAACCTTTTTTATAATATTTAAATAATTGTTATTAAATTATACAACAACCTCATACAGAAATATTATATCATATATGATCTTCTAATATTGTTTTGTTAATAATATTTTAGTAATATCATCGTTTCGAGTGTTAATTGGTTTGATTTAATTTATATGATTTATTACGTATATCATGTTTTTTATGGATGAGAAGTATTTTATTCATATCTAGAATGATATTAAGTTCTTAAACCATTATTTTTTTGAATTCTAAAACGAAATTGTTTATTGAATGGTAACGATTGGGAATTAATCTCATCGCATTCGTGGAGACGATAATCCTTATGTATGTACAAGAGACAATATCATTATATTTATGGAGAGATAATATGTAATTGCATAGTATATAATATATACATAATCCTTAACATGTTATATTTATTATTTACATCATTTAAACTCATTATTATACCCATCCAAATAATGAAGTGTTTGCATAACAGACTACACCAGGACGTAGAGACGGTTATCCGTACGTATGCACGTATGGTGACCTTCCATTCATAGGATGGATAGAATAATTAATATTTTTGTACCATATTTATAATAACATCATAGTATGTAGAAGTTACTGGAATTATTATTTTGGTACATAAAGAAAAAATAATGAGTAAGTGGAAGAAGAAAAGAACTTAGAAAGAGGTGACGAAATTATTACCTCTTCTTCGAGTGCTTCATTTTGATTTGATCAAAAGGGATCCATAAGTTTGCTTTATGATCCTTGAAAGGCCTCTAGGTTGAAATGATGGTATTTGGGAGGATATTTGAGTAGGTTTTGGCTGAGGAAAAAGGCTTTGGAGGTGTGAAATTAAGATAATGGGAAGAACACTTTTATAAGAGAGGTGATAGTCACTTTAGGGAAACCCTGAAATATTATTTTATTATATAATAATATTTGGTTTATATAGGGCCATGACCTTAAAAATTACATATTATTTAATTAAATTAATGATTCACATTGAGGATCTTTTCAGGTTTAGAGTTTTAGAGAATTAGGACATAACTATTACATCTCAAAGATTACAAAGTATACACTTCTACTAAGTTTCCATAAAATAAAAACTCATAAAAACAAACATATCTAGCTCCATGTTTTAGATATCATGTCTTTCCTTGATCCCATCCATTACCCTACTCATATTTAAGTCCTATGGAAAACATTTCAAAAACTGGGGATGGGCATAAAAATCCCAGTAAAGGATACACAAAGAAGTAAAACTGCTAGTTTTTCAAAACAACAAGTAAACCAAGAATACTTTATCAAAGTAATACTTTTTACCTTTATGAAGTAGTAAAAAAAACTCTTCACTGAATAAAATATCATTACTTACCCCTTTTATAACCAAAAGATTACCATAAAAACCCATATAAAGAAAACATAACATATAAAGGTAACTTGGGGCATAAACATACATAAATAGAATAACCATACGGTCGACTTCCACACATATCACTTGATGGAATAGCCATACGGCCGACTTCCATACCCAATGCATTGTAGGTTATAACGTAACCACCCATCCTGGTATTGAGGACACCACCTGTAATATGGTTTATCACATAACCACCCGTAAAATGTCCAATTACTATGATTACACATAAAATATTGAAAATATAAACATTTTAATAACAACATTTCGTTTTCAATCGCAATAAGTAATTCCAAGATATTGAATTAATCAATCCATTTTAAAAAATCATTTAAAAGTGATTTTTGAATAAAAGTGTACCATACCACTTCGGAGCTTTTAATGGAATTATAATTTTAAAACATTAATGTCCATATAAATAAATACTGAAAACCATTTTAAAAACAAGGAAATTAAAGATAAAGATTGAGAATAATGAATCATTAAAACATTTAAAACGATATTTTTGTTAAAGAGTTTTTAACAAAATGAAAGACTATTGAATACAAATAATTGTGGAATAACATTTAATCCGAAATTTATAATATCATGACAATAAAGGGATTCATGATATAATATGTCAAAGGATAGTATTCACACCATATAAGAGTGAATTGGTGCATAACAACAATGAAATATCAATGATAATGTAAATTGAGATGAAATCCATTATAAAGATGGTATCCTTAAATTAAGGATAAATCTATTACATAATTATGTGTGAGAAATATACATACACCCAATATAAGTGGATATTAATTGTGAAACAATCATAGGTCACTCACACATAATCTTGGAAAAACAAACCAATGACATAGATATTTAACTCAATGAAATGAGATTGAGTTATGATTTCCCATACAAGTTCCTAAGAATTTATCAATGAGATGATTATGTGTAGAAAGAGTATATCAACACAATGGTTTGAACAAATTACAACATAGAGATTCCACACATAATCTTTGCATAATAAAATAAAGAAGTAGAGGATTAACCCAATGAATTGAACGTGGGTTAAGAAGTTCCCTTCCAGAAATCAGACAGCCTAACGACGTCACTTTAAAATTCAGAAAATGAGTTGATGAGAGAGAAAATGGTATCTAATCATTTGGAAATATAATTTACATAAATAAGGATATACAAGAACATATCCCAACATAATTGTATGTGAATTAAAAGACATAACAAAATAAGTCTTTTAAAAAGAGGAGGGTGAAAGGTCCCCTTACCGAGTTGGGTAACTTATGAAACATACACCCCATGGAAGAAGGGTCATACAATGAATATGTAAATACCCTTAAATTAAATTATACTAAAAAAAGTGTATAATAATGGGTAGTACATAAACCACTCAAAGGAAATAGTGGAAAACGTAGCATAAATGTCACGGGAATAAAAGTGAGATGAAAAATCCCTTACGAAAACTCGGTAGCCTAATGACACCACATAAAACTTCCAAAAATGGATTTATGAGATCAAATAGGGTCTCTCATAATATGAACATAAAAATTACAGTACTAGTAATATAAAATAACATCCCCAAACATACGAAATATGAGCTTAAAATAAATGAAATAAAAGAGAGTACTTAAAAAGAAAGAGAGAGGTTGGATCCCTTACGAAAATTCGGCAGCTTAACGGCGCCAATCAAAACTTCCAAAATAGATTGATGAGAGAAAATAGGTTGTATCATCATATGAACATAAAATTTACTATAAGACTAATTTAATATAACATCCTAATCATAATAAATATGAACTTAAAAGGAATGACATAAAAGAGTGTACTAAAAAAGAAAGAGAGGGGTAGGATACCTTACCTCGTGTCCGACATGACTCAATCGTTCTTTAATCTATTGAATAATAAAATTTGTTCAATTTATAATTTCTTAAGGAAATACTTTAAATATTTTTATTCAGTTCATATAACATATTATAATGTTATAATAATTGGTTAATAAAGTGAGTTCATATCAGACGTTTTTGTCGATGTTCAGTACATGAGTAAAAATTGAACTTGTTGGAAAATAATTTTCCATGTAGTTATAGGTACATCATATACAGAATAGTATTAATGTTTTAAATATCATATATATCCAGTATATATTCATTTTTTACTATTCCATAACATTTGGAGATAAAAAATTAAAAGCACCATTCGTGGAGACGGTAGGTCGTACGTACGCATGAACGATACTTTCATTTTTTCATCATATTAATGGAATTAAAGTTAAAAGAAAAATATAAATATTATAATTACAGAATGAAATCAATAATTTATATGTAATATATTACATATATATCCATTATATATATGTACTTATAATAGTGCATAACATTTGGAGATAAGAAATGAAATGTACCGTTCATGGAGACGGTAAGCCGTACGTACGCATGAACGCTAATTTCATTTCGTTGGCACATTAATGGAATTAAAAATAGATGAGAGATATATATATTATGATTACAGAATAATATATATGTTATATATATCACATAATTTCATCAATTTCATTCTTTATACATTCCATGTATTGCATGAATGATTCACATCACTTGAGGGGGCGGTAGTCCACACTTCCTCAAATGAAATTATCGCATTTGCACAACATGAAAAGAATAAAGGTATGTATTAAATATAAAATAAAAAAGCATATAGAGGAAATAAATATAATATATATCATTAATAAATATAGTTCCATCATAATGGCCACCATGAGAGGTGGTATGAGAAGATAGAACAATCATCGTTTTGTGAGGCAGTAATTCTCCATCCACAGAAATAGTATGTTATTTAACCATTAGACGGAGGTGTGTGTTAGTGTAGCTCGAATCCTCCTCATAAAAACATCCTAGTATATTGAAGATACTGGTGTTTTTACAAAATAAATAAATAAAAAGAGTTTATGGGGTTGTAGAAGCAAAATAAAACAAAATAACACTAGGGAAGACATTACCTTTAAAACGGGTAACTCTTTTTGATTTAAGCTCAAAGGCTCTCTTGGGAAGACTTCATCCTAAAGTGATGCTTCTAGGTGTAAGAGATGGATGTGGAGAGACAAAATGGGAAGGTTTTGGCCAAGACAAAGGCTTGAGAGGTGTGGGTAAGGTTGTAGAGGTGGGGGCCTTTTATAAGAGGAGAGGAGGGGCACTCTTGGAAAGTTATAAAAGGTTACATTATTATAAAATGATTTTCAGATTTAAAAGGTCAGAAAATTATATATTTCGAAGGTAAGGTGATAGTAGTTCTAAATACCCCCATAAAATAAGTTTTTTACATGTGTAGGGCTTGGATGTTACATTATATTTTCATTTTTTTTAAATCGTTAAATAATGAGGTAATCGCTCCATCATCATGGTGTCATAAATAATTTAACTTATTTAATGTCTAAAAATTATATAAAAAATAGCATGATTTAGGAAATATTTTTATATTTATAATTAATATTTATAGTCAAAAATATTACTTGTATAACCCCATTTAATAATTGTTTTAGTAAAACAACTCATGTTTGTGACATTTTTATTTTAACTTTAAATAAAAAGTTATTTATGTCATTTTCCTACCAATGTGGCTCCATGGGGTCCCCAAGTTGACCCATGGATTGCCTTGGTTGCCCATGAAACATCCAATGAGGTTATGACATGTGTCTAGGTCATTTCATATTATTAAAACATTATTTTTACCTTAAATTACACTAATTACCTTTAATCGCGATTAATAAAACATAAAAGTTACTATTCACCAAAAATTATTTTAAACTCATTGAACCACGTTTTACTTCTTAATGACAACCATGTATGTCAGATTTGTAAAAATCAAATCACAGAAGTGGAAATTTTTCATTTAAACCAAAAATCAGTTTCTTTAACTATCACTTAGTGGTTTCACTATTCATCAAAAATTGGTGTTTTTCAGAAAAAGGCCAAAACTTCACCCTGAGCTATATTTGATATTCCAAATTCAAAAATGTTTTCTATTTTACAAAATTCAAAATATATAATTTGAATTAATTAATTTAATAAATAATTCCCACTGTCAAAACAAATAGCATGTTTTTAAGAAACAATATCTATTAAAAGATTGACACTAGTTTAAGTCCAATTTCAAAGTGAAATTAATTCCAATGAACACCATTGGATTAAATGGAAAAAATATATTCTAAATACACTTTAATATCAACTAAAAATATAATCTATCCATATAAATAAATCATATTAAAACAAGGTTTTGAATTAAAATGCATCATTTTCAATAAAAATGGTCTTTATCAGAAAAATAAAAAAAATTAACACAAAGTAAATTTTGATGTCCAGATTCTAAAGAAGGATTTTATTTTTTCAAATACAATGTATAAAATTTTCAAAAGTATATTTAAAAAGGCTCCTCCATCAAAATTCGGTCAATCGACCTTTTAAAGAATATTAGAAGATTTATGCTTAAAATTGGATTCATTTGCATTTTAAGCATATAACATTTACTGGATAAAAGTAAACCTATTTGAAAAACATATATAATCATTTTGTAGTTAGTTCCATTCATTCTATCCATTACAATGGCTAGGCATTAACTACCATTTAAAATAATATTATTTTATTCTTAGAGTGCAATGTAAGATTTCAAAGAAACTCGTTGTTGCGTATTGGGTACGCCATCAGGCATAACATTCCTTTTAAAGTAATATTAATATTTTATTCACAAATATGGATAAATAAAAAATATTTCATATTATTTATTTACCAGGGGTGTTACATCCTTCCCCCCATTTGGGAATTGCATCCTCGTAATATTAAAAAAATTGGGCTTGGAAACTTCATTGAAAACCCCAAATCGGAACAAGAGTCAGTAAAACTATCTCTTTAAAATAAGGAAAGAGAAGTACAAAGGTCACCCGAGTTAACCCATACTAGGATTCCATGTAGGAAAACATGGACATGGAGGAGAAAACAAAGGGTCATGTTCTGTGGGAGAGTGATAGAAAACATTTTTAGGAGAAAGATAACCACAAAAAAAAATCACAAACTTGTGATGGGTTAAACGGTATTTGATTCCCCAGTAGGAAAAATTAACAGACAAAATTTTTGTTTTTAAGTTACTTTTCATTGAGGAATTTATTTTTTATCTTAAGTAAACATACTTAATTGTCATGTTGACTTTCAACTTTTACTATATTTCTTACACAAACTCATACTTTCCCCAAATGATGAGTATATAGGAAGACTTGTTCACATTAAGAGTACTATAATCAAATTCTAGAGAATCACCTAATCCACAAAAGAGAACAATATAATTCCCATGTATTTAGACCATAACCAAAACTAAAACCAAAAAGGTTAGTATGAGATCAGATAATACCCAAAAAGAATAATCCTTTATAAAAAAATCTATTCTTACTCTCCAAAATATGTCAAACAATACCCAAAGTTCAACAAATACCATTCAATACAAAATTTTTCCATAAAGTTACTCAAAGTAAACCAAACTAATATTGAAACCCAAATATTTGAAGGATTTATTCACATAGTCATATAAGGTAAAAATTAACATTTATCTCCAAATAACATTAGTTTCTCTTAAAGTCTCATATTGTAAAGTAATTAACCTAATCACATATCCTCCATGATAGGTTAATCATTTCCATAGATAACCCAAAATATACTTACTATTGATTCCTAAAATCATTTAACTAAAATTAATTAGTCAAACTAACCAGGGACTTCACGTAGTCCAGTGGTAGGCGATAAATTTCAGTCGCAATTTGGTTGTAGGTTCGATTCCCACAGCTTTGTCCGACGCGATGGGTTGTCACACGGTCTACGTGTTGTCCTTTTTCAAAAACTACATAATTCTTAAAACATTCCCCAAAATGAGATAAAATATTCAAAAATGATCATAACATATTTTAACCTCAAGTTTATCTCATGCCTTTCGTTTTCCATCATATCATAGAGTAACCCATAATTACCAAAAAAGTAAGGGTCATATAAACCCTAATGGTTACCTTTATAATTATTACCTTCACTTCCACATCGAGTTGGTCATCTCTTACATGAGACATTAGATAACTCACCAAGGTTCAAGTGGTTGATCATGACTCCTTGCGAGTTGGTTTAGCACAACAATGATATTACTCATTGAATCCTCTATTTCATACAGTCTCTTAATCAGAGAACCACCATAGTTTCCATCAAACCCATTGTCACTTTGGTGCCTTCTAGATCCATCCATTTACTAAAAACAGAAATTTCAGTGTGCGTATATCAACAAAATCATCATGTACTAATGAGGAAGATAAACACTAAGATATACTTACTCATTCACTTTATCTAAAAACTATGACTCTTTTTAAAATCCTAGCCATTATGGTAATGTCACTTATGATTATAGAATACCCTAACCTCTAATGTTATCTAAACCGACCATTGATACCAACTATAAGGCCCCGACCTTAAACACCACTTATTGTTGAATTAAATGAATAATTCACATTGATGATCTTTTCAGGTTTAGAGTTTTTGAGAATTGGGACATAAATATTACATCTCAATGATTAAAAATTATAAACTTATACTATCATTACTAATAAAATATGGAAAATATAAACATTTCAATAACAACATTTCATTTGCAATCACAATAAGTAATTCCAAGATATTAAATTAATAAATCCATTTTCAAAAATCATTTAAAATATATTTTTGAATCAAAGTGTCCCATACCACTTTGAAGCTATTAATGGAATTATAATTTTAAAACATTAATTTCCATATAAATAAATACTGAAAACCATTTTGAAAACATGGAAATTGAAGATAAATATTTAGAATAATGAATCTTTAAAACATTTAAAATGATATTTTTGTTAAAGAGTTTTTAACAAAATGAGAGACTCTTGAATACAAATAATTGCGGAATAAAATTTATTCCTAACATTATAATATCATGAGAATAAAGGGATTCATGATATAATATGTCAAAGTACATTATACACACCATATAATAGTGAATTGGTGCATAACAACAATGAAGTCTCAATGGAAATGTAAATTGAGATGAAATACATTATAAAGATGGTATCCTTAAATTATGGATAAATATATCACATAATTATGAGTGAGAAATATACATACACCAAATATAAGTGGATATTAAGTGTGAAACAATCATAGGTCACTCACAGATAATCTTTGAAAAACAAAACCAAAGGCATGGATATTTAACTCAATGAAATGAGATTGAGTTATGATTTCCCATACAAGTTGGAAAGAATTTATCAATGAGATGATTATGTGTAGAAATAGTATATCAACAAAAAGGTTTGTGGAAATTAAAAAATATATATTCCACACATAATCTTGGAATAATAAAATCAATAAGTATAGGTTTAACCTAAATAATTGAAAGTGGGTTAAGACGTTCCCTTACAAAAATCCGACAGCCTAATGGTGTCACTTTATAATTCAGAAAATGAGTTGATGAGAGAGAAAATGGGATCTCATCACTTGGAAATAAAATTTACATAAATAAGGATATACAAGAACATATACCAACATAATAGTATGTGAATTAAAAGACATAACAAAATAAGTATTTTAAAAATAGGAGGGTGAAAGGTCCCCTTACCGAGTTGGGTAACTTTCGAAACGTACACCCCATGGAAGAAGGGTCATACAAATAATATGTAAATACCCATAAATGAAATTATACTACACAATGTGTATAATAATGGGCAGTAAATACACCACTAAAAGGAAATAGTGGCAAATGTAGCATAAATGCCACGGGAATAAAAGTGAGATGAAAAAGCCCTTATGAAAACTCGGCAGCCTAACGATGCCACTTAAAACATCCAAAAATGGATTTATGAGATCAAATAGGGTCTATCAAAATATGAACATACAAATTACAGTAAGAGGAATATAAAATAGCATCCCCAAACATAATAAAGATGAGCTTAAAATAAATGACATAAAAGAGAGTACTTAAAAAGAAAGAGAGAGGTTGGATCCCTTACGAAAATTTGGCAGCCTAATAGCGCCAATCAAAACTTCCAAAATGGATTGATGAGAGAAAATAGGGTCTCTAATCATATGAACATAAAAAGAACAGTAAGAGTAATTTAAAAGAACATCCCAATCATATGAAATACGATCTTAAAAGGAATGACATAAAAGAGTGTACTAAAAAAGAAAGAGAGGGGTAGGATCCCTTACCTTGTGTCCGACATGACTTGATCGTTATTTAATCTCCTGAATAATTAAATTTGTTCAATTTATAATTGCTTAAGGACCTCCTTTAAATATTATTATTCAGTTCATATCACATATTATAATGTTATAATAATTGGTTAACAAAGTGAGTTCATATCAGATGTTTCTGTCGATGTTCGGTACATGAATAAAAATTGAACTTGTTGGAAAATAATTTTCCATGTAGTTATAGGTACATCATCTCCAGAATAGTATTAATGTTTTAAATATCATATATCCAGTATATATTAATTTTTTACTATTTCATAACATTTGGAGATAAAACATTAAAAGCACCATTCATGGAGACGGTAGGCCGTACGTACGCATGAACGCTACATTCATTTTTTGTGATATTAATGGAATTAAAGTTAAAAGAAAGATATATATATTATAATTCCAGAATGATATCCATAATTTAGATGTAATATATGACAAATATATACATTATATATATTTACTTATAATAGTACATAACATTTGGCGATAAGAAATGAAATGTACCATTCATGGAGACGGTAAGCCGTACGTACGCATGAACGCTACGTTCATTTCATTGGCACATTAGTGGAATTAAAACTAGATGAGTGATATATATATATATTATAATTACATAATAATATATATGTTATATATATCACATAATTTCATCAATTTCTTTCTTTATACATTCCATGTATTGCATGAACGAGTCACATCATTTAAGGGGGCAGTAGTCCACATTTCCTAAAATGAAATTATCGCATTTTCACAACATGCAAAGCATAAAGGTATGGATTAAATATAAAATATAGAATCATAGAGAGAAAATAAATATATTATATATCATAAATAAATATAGTTCCATCATAATGGCCACCATGAGAGGTGGTATGAGAAGATAAAACAATCATTGTTCCGTGACGCAGTAATTCACCATCCACAGAAACAGTATGTTCTTTAACCATTAGACGGAGGTGTGTGTTAGTGTAGCTATAATTCTCTTCATAAAACCATCCTCGTATATTTAATATTCTGGTTTTGTTACAAAAGAAATAAATAAAAAGAGTTTATGGGGTTGGAGAAGCAAAATAAAACAAAAGAACTCTAGGGAAGACATTACATTTAAAACGGGTAACTATTTTTGATTTGAGCTCAAATGATTCATTGGGAAGTCTTCTGCCCAAAGTGAGGCTTCTAGGAGTACGATAGGGATGTGGAGAGACAAAATGGGCAGGGTTTGGGCGAGCCAAAGGCTTGAGAGGTGTGGTTATGGTGGTAGAGGTGGGGGTCGTTTATAAGAGGAGAGGAGGGGCACTCTTGGAAAGTTATAAAAGGTTACTTTATTATAAAATGATTTTCGAATTTTAAAGGTCCAAAAATTATATATTTTGAGGATAAGGTGATAAGAGTTCGAAATAAACCCATTCAATAGGTTTTTGACATGTGTAGGCCTTATAGTTTACATTATAGATTCATTTTATTTTAATCATTAAATAATGAGGTAATCGCTGCATCATCATGGTGTCATAAATAATTTAATTTATTTAATGTCTAAAAATTATAAAAAAATATCATGATTTAGGAAATATTTTTTTATTTCTAATTAATATTTATAGTAAAAAATATGACTTGTATAACCCCTTTTAAAAATTGTTTTACTAAAACAACTCATGTTTGTGACATTTTTATTTTAACTTTAAATAAAACGTTATTTATGTCATTTTCCTACCAAAGTGGCTACATGGGGTCCCCAAGTTGACCCATGGATTGCCTTGGTCGGCCATGACACATCCAATGAGGGTGGGACATGTTTCTAGGTCATTTCATATTATTAAAACATTATATTAACCTTATATTACACTAATTACCTTTAATCGCGATTAATAAAACTTTAAAGTTTCTATTCACCAAAAATTATTTTAATCTCATTGAACCACATTTTACATCTTAATGACAACCATGTATGTCAGATTTTTGAAAATCAAATCATAGAAGTGGCAAAGTTTCATTTAAATAAAAAATCAGTTTCTTTAACTACCACTTAGTGGTTTCACTATTCATCAAAAATTGAAGTTTTTCAGAAAAATACCAAAATTTCACCCTAAGATATATTTGATATTCTGAATTCAAAAATGATGTCTATTTTAAAAAATTCAAAACATATAAGTTGCATTAATTAATAAAATAATTAATTCCCTCTGTCAAAACAAATAGCGTGTTTTTAAGAAACAATATATATTAAAAGATTGACACTAGTTATGTCCAATTTCAAAGTGAAATTAATTCCAATGACCACCATTGGATTAAATGGTAAAAATATATTCTTAATAAACTTTAATTTAAATTAAAAATATAATCTATCCATATTAATAAATCAGATTAAAAGAAGGTTTTGAATTAAAATGCAACATTTTCAATAAAAATGATCATTATCAGAAAAATAACAAAAATTTTCACAAAGTAAATTTTGATGTCCATATTCTAAATAAGGATTTCATTTTGTCAAATAAAAAATATAGAATTGTCAAAAGTATATTTACAAAGGGTTCTCCATCAAAAGGCGGTTAATTGACCGTTTAAAGAATATTAGAAGATTTATGCTTAAAATTGGATTCGTTTGCATTTTAAGCCTCTAAACATTATTGGATAAAGGTAAAAGTATTTGAAAAACATATATAATAATTTTGTAGTTAGTTCCGTTAATTCCATCCATTACAACGACAAGGCGTTATCTACCATTTAAAATAATATTATTTTATTATTAGAGTGCAATGTATGATTTCAAAGAAACTCATTGTTGCGTATTGGGTATGCCATCGAGCATAGCCTTCCCATTATAGTAATATTAATATTTTATTCACAAATATGGATAAATATGAAAATTTCATATTCTTTATTTACCTAGGGTGTTATAGTTTATAATGTCTAAAAGGTGATTTATTTATAGGATAATGTAGTTATGGGTATAAAACCTTTAAACCAATAGGTTTTAGATTGGTTTAGGTCACCAAATGAACCTTAGCTTTTAGATTTAACTCTGATAAATAGTTTAACTTTTACCATGTATTCTTGTATTATTATAATAAATGATAAATAAAGATACATTAAAAATACAAGAGTACCCCAAGTGGTTAAATATTGATATATCTATCCTTATGAAAGAACTTTGTCCAAACTATAGTTTTTAGGCATTTTATATGAATTAATAATATAGTATTCGTTTTAAAAGCTAATTTATGTCAATTTCGACACAATTTGGTAATTTTTTAGAGTAATAAAAACTTTTTCAATTCAACAAAAATTATTATAATAAACCCTACTATGTCATATTAACCTATAAAATTAGTGGAATTCATTATAAGTCTCAATTTACATTTATTTGAATATTTATAATATGAAATATTTTATTCTTTCATTAATAATGTAATTAATGCATCATCATTGTGTCATAAATAAATTTAATTATTTAATGTCTAAAATTTAAAAATAACATACCATATATAGGAAATATAACTATCTTTATAATTAATATTTATAGTATAGTTTATCTTATATAAAACCTTATATTAAGAATTGTTTAGTTTTTAATCATTGAATTTAGAACTTATAACTCTTCATTAAATAAAATAATAATAAATGTAATAATCTAATCCAAGTGGAAAAAAGGATAATATTTTACTCTTAAGGTTTATATTTTTCTAAATTGAGTTATAAAATTGAATTTGGACATGTATTAGGGTAATAATAATATCATTTTACCACCAATTACTCTATTTACTTTTAACCATGGTAAATAAAAGTCAATAGTTATCAAAAATTATTTTCATCCCATTGAACCACATTTTATGTAATGATGTCAACTATGTCTCTTGGATTTTTTAAATTCAATTCACAGATGTGGTAAATTATGTGTTATGCAAATTTGCTAATGTGCCTAGAAGATGGGTAAAAGAAGTTAAAAACTTAAATAAAATTTTATATATCTAATTTTATTATTAAATGACTCAAATAAATTTAATTTAACTAATATAGGTAGTATGTATCTATTTTGACTTACATTTAATTTATATAAAATAAATAAATATTTAAATAAAAATTTTGTTATGAACAATAACATAGTATTTGTCACTATTCATCAAACATTGAATGTTTTCAGAAAAATACCAAAACTTCACCGTAAGAAAATTTTGATTTTAAAAATCTAAAAATGAAGACCATTTTGAAGAATAATATTTATAAAATTTCAAAAAGTGGGTATTACTATTCATAAAGGCTAGTTTTATTAGTCATGGTGTGTTAGACCTCAAAGTTGCATACAACGAAAACAATTGTATTATTCAAAGATAAATGTTCCGTAGAAGCATGGGTTGTTACATAATAACTATGATATATTTTATATAATATAATGTTATGTTTTAATGGAAAATATATCACCGATGATATTATATTTTCCTAAAATTATTCTAAATAAAAAACATTGTTTACAATATAGTTGGTTCATCGCTTCCATGAATAATGTCCTTTTTTTTCACCACCACCTTTCGGGATAATTATAAACAATTAGTATGATAAAATAGAATTATAATAAGTATATTAAAATATATTTAAATTATCTAATTTTATAAAAATAATTAATGAATATTATGTGGTTCTATTTCATAACGGTCAGTAAAATGATTTAAATGAACAAACTATATAACGTTTTCATTTTTCCTAAAACACATAATCCCTATATCGGAAAATATATGGGATGTTCGAAACATTTAAATTTTTTTAATTACATTAATACCATTTCCTTTCTCTTATAATGTTTAAATTCATGTTTAAAAGATCTTATATAATTATCCACATATTACCCAACAAAGGATTAATTAAACAAACTCCGCTAAAATAATTAAATTGACCATTATATCTCTATGAAATGGTTAAAAATTAAAATAATAAATTTTTAATAAATAAAATATTAATGATTTTTTTCCTGAATTTAGTAATTTAATAATCTATGTTGTTTAACTAGGATGATACGTTGAAGTGTAGATCGATTATTAATACTAAGTTAAGGGATCTCACCGAACTCCATATTTCATTGGGGGTATAAAAATTCACTATGTAACTCACTTTCCCTGAATTTAAAATTTTATGGAACACTTTTAAAATTTATATATTTCTCTCATATATATACCTAGTTCATTATCCATTCCTTTTGTTACATAATACAAGCCTTCTTTTCATTTCACTAATTCCTTCTTAATGATATCTCCTTCGATTATGAAAAGTAGAAAGCTTAAGAAACCCATTTCTCTCCATGGGTAATTCTTATGTTTATTTCTTATGATTTAATTTCATTGTATCAAAAATAATCTTGAACATGTTATTATGTGAGATCCAATAGAGTGTTTTCAATGCATTGGGTACTATTGTTTTACAATGATCCGATATGGATGGGGTTAGGGAGTGAACCTAATCAAGGATGGAAGTCTTTCCACCAAGTGATGTTGTGTTCACGGTTAGCCTTAACTTATTTTTATGTTAGGTTTACATTATATCAATTGTGATACGATTCGATGATAATATAATAATTAGTTATTTCTATTATTCTCATACACAATTATTCATGATCCATCTCTTTTGTTATATCATGTTATATTTTTTCAATCAAATTTTATCCTTCGTTATCATGTTAATTCTCTTACTAGGATTTCTAGATCACCCATTTTATTAAGTATTTACATAGGTTATCCTATATAGGTTTTGTATATCATTGTGATTTTCGATATCATTATTGAGAATAAAATAAATATTTATTATTTTAATTTCAGTTTTTTGTTTTATTAACCATGTACTACAATGAAAACACGCCACACACTCTTTATGGTGTATTTATTTAAATATTTTCTAAAAAACAAGTATTAATATGTGTAAAAGGATTGGGTCTCTATAGTCTCATAATATATATATATATATATATAATGTTAATCAAGATATAAAAATCATATATAATAAATATATATATACAAAATACTCTATAAAAGTTAGATAAATAAAATAAAATACACGTGTCATCTAGACCACAAGACCTTTGTACTCATGAACATTGTTTTCACTTTTTGATGGATGGAATGAAAGAACATTATATAGTAAATACCATAAAAATAATCATTATTGTATCATTAATAATATATATATTCATCAAATCTTTCATTATCTCTATCCATGTAAATTGGAAATGAAAAATAAATCACATCAGTTAATTCATGTGATTGTCTAGAGATACACATGAGTGATGTTATTATTTTCTAATGGATTGGATGGTAATAATAAATATGCAAAAATTGAATTATAAGAACCTAATAATATAAAATATATCTTATATTTAAACATTAATCCCATCATCATAGCTATACAAGAATGATGGTGATAAAAAATGAATTGTAACACTTTGGGAAGGTTCAATTCTACTCGTATGCACAAGTGATACATTGACATCCATTTTGATGTTATACAGAGTGGAAAATGGAGTTTCCATAATCATTATATAATTTAAATATATTTATGAAAATAAATCCATTATTATATTTTGAATACTAAAAATAAGAGGATGTATAAAACAAAATCATTTGAAAGAGTTTGAGTAAGATGGTTAGCTCTTATCAAATAAGACACCATTATATCCCTTATTATGGTGCCCTAGAATGGTATTTTCTAAATACTAGAACTCTACATCATGTGTAATGTATTTTAGAAGAGAAATGGCTAGGGATTAGAATATATAAGGATGGGTAAAAATATAAAAGTCATGTCCTTTGAAAAATAATGGAAATGGAACAAATGGAAATCGTTAAATGATTTAAATATAATAAGTTTATTTTCAAAGTATAATGGTAAAAATATCCGAGAATTTTAAGAGGAAATATTATATAGATACAATATCATTACCTAATAAATTTTAGATAGTATTATTTTTCATTTCTAACACTATATTTTTGTATAACCCCTTTATTATCCAATTTTAACCTTAAGTGTAATAACAATGTTTTTAAATAGAAATGGTTTTAATTATTACTTATAACATGAAAAATGTTTTATAAATGGATAATGGGGGATATTTTCGATAACAAATCATCATTATTTTCAAATATAATAGAATCTTTGGTTTTTGAATAATATAATAAAATTTTATTTTCATAAAGTAAAATTAATGTCATTTTGAGAGTATTAATTTAATTTAACACTAAATTCATCAATATGAATTTTTTATTTGAACATTTAAACTTTTACACAACCCTAATATTTTAAATTTATCAACTAAATTCATGTCACATAATCATTCACACAAACTATATTATGTTAAAAATTTTATAATTCATTTTATTTTTTTTATTAATTTAATAATTATTGCATCAGTGTTGCATTGGTACTTAAGGAAATTATTCTATCCTAAAATTTTACAATAAATTATAGAATTATTTATTATGTTGAAAACAAAATTACAAATAAATTTAATATCAATTTAAATATTTGAAAAAAAATTATATTTTAAATTCAGGAGAGTGAATTTTTTTACTTATCCTTCCCTTAAAATAATAAATTGGTCATAATCAAAGAAAATTTGAACCGAAATGTCCAATTAAATAAATTTGGATAGAGATGTCCAATATCCACTCATCATATAGGATAAATTTAATTGTTATATAAATTTAAAATGAATATCTAAAACTTTTAGACACTTTTTACTTGTGTTACACATACAGAGGGGATAATTATTTACTATGGTTACAATTTATAGTGACAAACAATACAAAAGAATTATTTACCAAATTTATCCTCTAGATCTAAATTGTGAAACCATTTTTTTCTATATTTTAATTTTAAAAGTTGAAGATATTCATTTTAAAGTATACACAATAAATATGAGGAAACCCATTTCATAGAAAAAAACATTTTAAAACTAAAACTGTATTTATTATTATTAAATTATTAATAAAAACCACTATATGTATTTTATAACATATTGGTTTATATATAATTTTAAAATTTCAATGGAATTTTTCATCAACAGAGATTAATTTAATTCATTATGAAAAATAAACAGTGTCTGAATAATACATTTTTTTAGAAAAAAACATCTCTTTATCATTCAAATGATTTTATTTTCATTTCCTATAAGTTGATAATCAATGAATTTATTTTATAAACACGAATGTTTCCAATGAAAATGATTAATGGTAGGATCAAAATGGTATAACAAGAGCTGATAATTGTTTCCATGTTAACCATGGAAAGTGATGAACTAGTTAAATCATTTCACGTAAGGATATCCATTTTTAGTTCCGACAAAAAATAAATGTGGTTTATCTTGGTAGTTTCATGTGGTTGATTTTATGATTGTGAAATCATTCATGTTAGGTTCACCACATTATTCCTTAATTAAAATACCAACATTTCATATGTCCATAATTTGTTAGGACCAACTTGCAAAGGTAGGCAGCCCATTAGTGTTTCATACACAACGAGGATTCTAAACTCATATTGGCTGAGAGGATGTGGTGTTAGGAACATCATACCCATATATAGAGAATTATTACATACTATGAGACTCTATTATATATTTATGATATGTTCATGAATCTATTCCTGGTCCTGATATAGAACTAGTTTCCCTCAAAATGATCTTGTGAGGAATCCTCAATCTGTAATGGGTGTTTTATTAATGAGACCATCTATATTTATCTATGGTTATTCATCTACTTCCCATTATATATTAACAATGGGTAGCTTCGGTTATTTTTAATCCTTATAACCGTGATCTTGGAGTTTACTACCATCTAGGAAGGAGATAAATATTTTGAGTATGGGATTGAACATCTATGATGCATCCTATGTTCCCTACGTATGACAGGAATAAAGACCCATATTGTTTTTTGAAACTATATATTTTAACATCATATAGAATGTACATATATGAGGGAACATAGGCATCTGGTATTAACCTCTAACCATAAGAAGGAATTCTACATATCGTGTTTATAGTAGGAATCACAATCATCATAGTTCGATGTTCTGTCAGGACATACCCTGAGGTGTATACCCTAGTATGGGGTTAGTAATTTTATGCCATTAAATGTAGATTACATAATGATATTTCCCTATACGGGGGAGATTCATGGTTAAAATGATATGATCATTTCATATCTTGATGCCCATGTGATCCATGATCAATATAAGAAAAAATGGATAACAGGTTATGAGTCTCATCACATATGGAGTTGAGACATATGAAATATGGAATCCCTATTGGGGTGTCTAATGTGGATATGAGTCCTTAGGAATGATTCTTATGTGTCGTGGTTATAGGAGGAATCATATTCTTTATCATTCAACTTGTTCCTTGATCCAATGATAGATGAGTAAGAATGCTTAGCCCATGGTAGGGACATTGTCCCAAGGGTTAGAATATCTAAGATATGAATGGAAATAAACTGAGGTATATGAAACTTTTAGATCAACAATTTAGATGACATATTACATACCGTTTTTATAATATAATTATAGTTCTCAAAGTTCTATGTTGGGGAATGTAACACCCCAATGTTTTGTGAAGTGTTTTTTTTTGAATTTATTATATATTTTTTCTATTATGTATTTCAAGAAACACTGGGTGTGGATTATTATATTTGAAATAAATAATTCTATATTTGATTTCACACAACAACATGGTATACTTGTGCTAAATATAACATCGACTTGGCTAGTGTTACATGAAACACTGTGTTTCTGTGAAACAAACATTGTTATTACAACTACTTAAATAAGATAGTTATAATATAGAAGTTAAACATAGGTATATGAATAGTAATAAATAATATTTAAAATTTATTTACAATGGTTTCATATAAATAATACACAATAACTATGAAATATAAAATTTTTGCAAACAAATTTTTATATGTAAAAATATTATTTTCTATAATAAAATGTTTTTATTCCCTTCTATGAAAAATAATTAAATTATTTTTATCCAATCATAGAAATTTATTTTCATAATATAAAATAAATTTTTTAAATCCTAATTTTATAACTAGGTTATGCTGATTTGTTTTGGGATATTTCTGTGAAGCTTTATTTTTCGGGTGATTATTGAAGAATAATGAATTTTAATTGAAATATTTTTTTCCTCTAACTATTTATATTAAGAAATTATATGTTTATTTCATTATTTAAAAATAGATAAATTATAAATAAATTTATCTAATTTAGTTCATTTTAGTATTTTTAATATTTAATTTAGATATAAAAGTTTAATGCACTTTTTTAACATTCTCACTTTAAAAACCTGTTTTCTCGCCACGTCATTAAGAATATAATAAAATTAATTTTACCCATTATGTGAATTGAATTTATATAAACTGGTAAAAAAAATTTATTAATTATAATCATTGTTTTATAATAAGATTAATTTCCATTTTTACAAAAATTATTAGTGTTAGTGGTTAATATTAATTACAACAATATTTGGAAAACAGAAACTTAACAAGGGACTAAAAATTAATCATAAAGATATAAATTAACTCTAAAATTGTTTGAAACATATTGGATAGCATTATTTCATCCAATACACATAAAAGTTTCCATAATGATATATTTGGAGTCATTGAGAATAAGTAATACTTGGGGGAGACACACTAATTTTTAAAATATACCAACTGTTTCATTTTCCTCCCTGGTAAAATGTCACTATATCTCCCCCTTATTCACACATCTCAAACCATAGAGTTTCATATAACCTCAACATAATACAGGTCCAAATATAATTCTTTTCCCCTTGAATATTCCTTTTGGGAAGAAATCTATCCAAGGGATTCCTTTAGTGCAATCTAAAAGAAGTTACATGAATAAAAGGTAACACCCTTTCTCACGCTGTTTTATTTTATATTTATTATCCATCCACAAAAATAAATTTCAATCATTATTTAACAAATTTTTTTTCATAAATATACAAATATGATTTTAGATTATGTGTTTGACCTGATCTTACCCAAACATCTATCTAAAGGGTAATGAAAGAAACATTATCATGTACGATAAACTTTTGCTTCATGAAATAATATTTTTCTTTTTCCATTACCACCTTTCATGGTAGAGATTTGTGATGAAAAATATGTTTATATATGATTTATATCATATTTTTCCCCTTTATGATTATGTAATTATTTTATAACACTTAAATTTATTCAATCCCCCTTGTGTAAATTTGATAATATTGATTCTGGATGTGTGTACTACCGCATCCTCAAAGCGATGTGATTCATTCACATTGTACATGGATTGTATAAATGTTCTATTGAGTGAACTTATATGATATATATGATATAATAATTCAAATATAATGATGATATAAATATAAATATATATATTCACACACATATATATTTCATTTACTTTCTTTCAATATGAAAATAAAACGAAAACCACATTCAGGCGTATGTTCGGCCTACCATCTCCATGAACAGTGTATTCTAGTTTATACTTATATATTATATCAATTATTATAATACACATATACTAATTATACATGATATTTTTATAATTTATTAAATTATGGAAATAATGATATAAGTATAAGGCCCAAATATGTTACAAATTTGGACACATGCAATAACCAATGTCATTATTACCCGAAACATCACTTAAACATTGAATTGTTAATAAGATGGTAATATAAAGTCATAATCAATTAATATATGGTATTAGATATAATAATATGTTACTTTAAAATATGTATAATAAACATAAATTTATTATATAGAAATCTTGTATGAGTACGAAAAGAGTCATGGCATAAAGTAAATGAATTTCATATCACTTATCATCTCAGTGAGATACATGACATATTCACCACTCGATTTTTGTGTGTGGTGTATATAATACCCTATAAAAATATATATCATTAATTTAAATTATTTAATGATATTAAATTATTTATATTTATGTTGATATTTCTTGGGTATCAATTTTTTTTTGAATGTGTTGATTCAAACAATTCAATAATTTATTTTTGTTTTTGATGCTCAAAAATTCCCACAATTGTTTTGCCAATGAAGTTACATTAAGTGAATTTTATGAAATTAAAAATATTTCAAATTTTTATTTTTTTAATAATATTAGAGACATTGATCCATGGGGAATATTCATAGAAATATTCAAAACATGTTTATACATATTTTGGAGACATTTTTTCCAACACTTAGTTGGTTAGAGTAACATATAGAAGAAACCCTAACTTTAGAATATCATGTATTGATCATCAATATTGTGTTTTAATGGAACCTGATGTTTAAGAAAGTGCAAAAAATGGTTCACTAACCCAATGTTCAGATGCAACCCTACATTTGAGGAAACACATATATTGAAAATCAAACCTAATTTGGTGGTCAACCTTATATTTTCATCCCCACTTTTTTTTGTGTAAAATAAAGTAACCATACATTTTACTATTCAATGGTAGAGTTTTAATTCATATATATTATCTTATATTTATACAATGTTTTTTATGGAAATAATTTTCTATTCAATGATTTTTTTTGATTGATACAAAGTCTCATTATGATAATATTAGAGGCTCTTATTCAGTAGAGTAACGATTTTATACATAAAGTATGTTATGACTCTCTGGAATTTTTTTAATTCAATAATTTATGTTTAATAGTGTGATATTTCTGAAGATGATTTGATCAAGATCTATTCATCCAGCTATATAAATATGGATATTTTCATCATATGAAATATATGTGTAGATTTACTTACATCAGAGGTTGTATGTTGTTTCCTTGAGAGAAACACAGTGGATACATACATCTTTAGATCTATCTGATTTACTTACTTTTTTTTCAACGTTACTACTATATTTATTTAATACATCTTCTTATGCTAGAATAAATAAGTATTTGGTAATGATAAAATTTGGAGACATTCCAGCTTAATTATCTATCTTGTGTTTTCATTATTACTATTTGAGGAAATACTAAGAAAATGTTAAAGATCTATATACTTTCATGAAAACATGATGATTGATTTCATATATTAGTTCCTTATAAAAGCTATTTAGTTTAACCTATACCATCAAAAAAAAATAATTCTTTTAATTTATTTGGGTTTTACCTTCCTATACCCAGTTGGGGTTACGTTTCAGCTTCTTTTACTAATCTATGGATATTTGGTTCCACTTAATATAACTATACGGCTTTGTTATGTCTTGTAATTTTTTAAGAGCATGTATTCTATTGTGGATTTAGAAGGACATAGGATTTGAGGAACATGTGAAATTATCCAAGATCATGGATTTAATCATTAGGGGATTAGACTATGATATCTTAGTTCCCATAACCACCATACATAATTATGGTCATTTCCATTATTTGTTTTTACTTCTCCCTATACTTTGAGTGGAAATAAAAGGAAAGCTAATTACCAAGATAGGTGTTCTGAATTTATTTATTTTTTGAAAACCACAATTCACCCCCTAATGTGTATTTTCCTTTGTTATATCTATCCCGATCTAAAATTTGGTATCCTAGGAAGGGATCCACTCATATATTATTCTATTACTTATTTGATATCAGTCATATTTATCTAAAGGTTCTACATATTGTTGTTCATTCTTTAAAAAATATCAGTTCAATATTCAAAAAATGACTTTGGGAAATGGTTGATTCTATATATGATATTTCAATGATTCATTGTCTCAATTTTAATGGTAATGATTATTGATTCTAGAAATCCTGTATGATTATTTATTTTAAATATCCAAGAATAAGGTTTAATTTAAATAATGTTAATCCATATGATATTTCCCAAGAATATTTTTCTCTTTGGAGTACTAATGAAAAAAATAATTTGATCTCAATAAAATAGATCTGAATGCTATTTTGTGTTCTTTGGAATTGAAAAATTTAATCAATTATTTCATTGTTCTAATGCATATTTGATATGGAAGATTATTTCAAATTTTATGAGGAAACTAAAAATTTAAGAAAATTATGATACACTAATAAGAAAAGTTTTTCAATACTTTTAGAATTTATGAGAACAAAACAATCCATCAATTAGATTATAGGCTGACAAAGATTTTCAATAATTTTAATGATTTTGGAGATTCAATTTCATAATCCAATCAAATATTAAAATTAATCAATGTACAGCCCCATAAGTGGAATATAGAATATAATGACATATACAAGTTTATATCATTAAATAATATTACAATGAAGTAATTGATTAAGAATTTGATGATCTATAAAGTTGAGATACAGTTTGAAGTTGAAATTCTTATAAAAAATGAAGAAGTCTCTCTCATGATTACAAATGATGAACCATATGATTAAAATTTAATATATTGAGATAAAGATCTATTTAATCATTCAATTTTTTTTTAAAATATTGTAAGAATGATGATTAAAATCACTAAAGTTTATTGATACATTGAATGTATGAAATAAGTCATTAAAAGGATAAATTTATATTACTCATAAATCAATGGAAATCCAATTACAAAATAAAATGAAATTAATGTTTAAAATTTTCCTATAGTAATAATTCAAGTTCATACACTTAATCTTCTACAAATTCATAAGCTGAGCATAAATTTATATGTCTAATGGATGTTATTGATGAGGTACAATCCTCTTATGTAAAAAAAATATGGTTATAAAAGGATTTTTTATGATGAGTTAAATAAATATTTTTTTGTATTACACAAAAAATATGGATCCATAAATAAATTCAATATTAAACTTATGAAATCTATTTATATTGATCTATTAGTAAGGAAAACTTATCAAAATATTTTATCTATTTAAAATATAATCCTTCAAATTTATATTACGATTTACATAAAATTAGGATTAAATAATTTATAGATGAAGGTGGTGTTTTAAAAAAAGATTCTAGTTTGTTAATTAATGTTTGAAAATATTTAAGTCGTATTATTGTAAAAAATAAATACCAGAAGGTAGATTTGGAATATGAAAAATGGTGAAAGATCGAAACATTATAAGAGTTATTTTATTCCTAGTTTAAAATGTAAAAAACTTTTATAATATTAAATGCTTCTGTTATGGTACTAATTTTAATTATGATAATGATTTCTATTTTAGAAATCTGAAACTTTTTGGTGTTAAAAGTTCATATGGAGCAAAAGATTTGTTAAATTGTAGAATTCCTAGTCAAAAACATGTTTAGTTACCTGAATATTTAATTGTTATCACTTCTAGACCCAAAAGAATATAGGTAAAAAAGGAACATAACTTTTATATTTTTCAATATTATAACCCTATGATATATCATTAAATAGTTATGTTGTTGATAGTTGGATACATGTTAAATTATCTAATGTAGGAGTGATAAACATAGATGTATTTCATTATCAAGAATCTGCAATACTAATGTCAATGATCTTAGAAGTATCAAATTTTAATATTTTAGACATTGGGTATGCTAATTTTGTTCTAGAGGAAAATAAATTTATTTCAAAATGTATAGCTAAAAATTATTCTTTATTATATACATCAAAAAATTCGTATATATTATAGAACAGTTCTATTCAATATTTAGTTTGAATATAATGTTTTTTACCAAATTTTTATATCTTTATTTTCAAAAATATTTTATATTTTATTATTAAATTTTTATTTGTTAAAAAATAGAATAATTATACTTATTTAAAATGTATTTTTGAACATATTTTTGTTTATTTTTTCTTCTCATGAAAAATAAAAGACATATGTATTTTGTAATAAACAAACGTTTCATTTTCCACTTAAAATATTCTTCTTCTTCTTGTTCTTAGAAATATCTCATAAAAATAACAATTTAAACCCAATATTAGAAAATATAACAGATCTAGTACTTCTAGTTTATAAGGAACACTTTACAAAATTAACTCCAAATGAAAATCCTTCTGACCTGCTGAAAGAATAATGAGTCTCGTTTGATGCTGATTTGTGTGAAAAGTTCATAGTTATGAAGAACTGGAAGTTTCTTAAGTACTAATATCTTATGAATTTATTATATTTAAATCTAAATCAATTAATGATGAAAAAAAGAAGTGTATGGTTGTGTTGGATGTGTCTATAAAGTCATATGATGATTTAAAAAAATAATCAAGAGCAAATATTGTTTTTGATTTGTTAAAAAAGGTCAATCGAAATACTGGAGATAGTTCAATCCTGAAACACTATTTTAATTATTTTTATGTATAAATAACTATTAAAATAGATATTCTTTGAAAATAATATATTACAAAGATCAATAATTATAAAATAATTTTGTTTTTAGTTGAACAATGTTCATTTTCTTTATATCAAAGAACATCTGTTGATCAAAAAATAATATAATAACTTATCAGAATTTGATATGATTTATGAAAAATAATTATCAGTTTGGAAGGTTTATATGAATATTCTACGATTTCTTAAACTCTTTATTTTTATTCTTTTCAAATACAAATCAATGTTATATACTATTTCTAATTATATTGTTTATGTGAAAAATAGATCAATTAGTTGTTACATAAATTCCTTTTACATTTTATATTTACTATGCAACCATGATCCTATTTTTTTCTTTAATTGTAAATATATTTCTTTAAAATAATTTAATACGCTCTAATTTAAGGGGTGTTTCAACATATAATTTTTCATTTATTGAAATTTTTTATATAACTTTATTTCTATCTTTTGGAATAATGAATGATTTTAGGGAGAGTTAATTAATACTATTATCTTTTTTATATCACTAAATTTGTGATAAATTTATTATTTAATTATCTATTTCTTTAATGTTTTATTTGTAAATTTATTACAATGTTCATAATTTTTGATAAATTTATAATATTATTATTTTAATGGAGAAAACTAATATTTCAAAAATGAATAATAACATGGGAGAAGTTTATAATTATCTATAGAGGTAATATCTAGAGGGGGAGAACTTTATTTAAGATTATATATTTCATTTAATATATGTGATGTTTTATATCCTTATATTGGGGAAAGATTTTTCTTTATGGAAGAAATATTATTAACATAGAAAAGTGACAAATTTTTTTGGCATTTTTATATAATTCTTTTAAACTTGTATATATTTATGTTACATGTATTATGGGGTTTGTTTTCATAAAAAATTAAGAGATTTTTTATCTTGTATATATTCAATAATTTCATTAATTTTTTTTGGTTTTGAGGTTCAAAAACACAAATGTTTTTTTAATAATGAAGTTACTTTATGTGAATTTAATAAAATTAATATTTATTTATGTTGTGGAATTATTTTCAAGAATTTGACATGTGTGGAATATTTGTTGAAGTATATTTAACATATTTTAATGTATTCTAAAAAAATTATTCTGAACCCAACTTTGGTAAGAATAATGTAACACATAAACACTGTGTTTTGAATAATGTGTATTGATCATCAACAATACTTTTCGATGGAGCCTGATCTTTGAGAAAATGGGAAGCATGGTTTATCAACCTTATTTTCAGAGGCAACCATACATTTTAGGAAACAAATGTATTGTACATCAAACAAATTTTAGTGATCAAACATACCTTGTCAACACTATGTTATGTGGTTTTTTACCACATGAAGAATCCTAATGTTGTACTATTGAACGATATAGTTTTAAATCAATGATATTATCAGATATTTATAAAAATGGTTTCGATGGATATAAAGATCTATTAAAAGATATTTTATGACCAAATCAATGTCTTATTTTGATTGTTTTCAAGGATCATATTTAACGAAGTAAAACATTACTATTCTTATTGAATTTTTCAGCCCTCTTGATTTTTTTTGAATTCATATATTCAAGATTTATTATGATATATTTCATGATTAGGATTGATATTGAGTTTTTTGACCTACTCTAAAAATATAGATAAATTCTTTATAAAAAAATATTTGTGAAAATTTATTTACATGAGAATGTGTGCATTTTTTCCTCAAAATATACACATTGGAGACGTACATGTTTAGATCTATTTTATTTACCCACTATTATTATCGTCACTGATACTGAATTTATTTTTGATATCTTATTAAGAACAAAAGATGAATTATTTGGTAAAGATAAACATTATATACATTCATGTTTAAACATCTATCTTGTGTTTTCATTGTTGTTGTTTGAATAAATCATCAGAAAATATTAATGATATATATGTTGTTGTTTTATGTTGAGGATCTAATGCTTCTATTATCCATTGTTACATGATATAATGTTTTACCCATACCATCAAAAAAATAAAAATCTTTCGATTTATTTAAGGTGTGTAAGATCGTACTCTGTCATTTTTAAGTGTCAACTTCTAATACTAAGGTGTGGACATTCAGTTTGTTATAAAAGAACCAAAAGTATTTGTTAAATCTTGTTACAAGTAATATACCTGTACTCAGTTGTATATTTTTATGGTCATTGGATTAGAATAACATGTTACGATCTCAAATATTGTGTAGTTGAACATTATTAGAGTGGACTGATGGATATTTATTCCATGAAACAATATACATCACTTTGTTCATTTTTATTATTTATTTTCGTTTCTCACTCAGCTTTGAGAGAAATGGAAAGGAGAAAAACATACAATGAAAGGTGTTTTGAATTTTTTAATGTTTTTAAAACAACAATTCTCCCCCTTGTGTATTTTTCTTCAATATATCGATCCCTGCCTAACACAAAATTATAAAGCTATAAATGTAGTAAGGTTTTTCTCATCTTGATTTTATTTTTCAGGAGACTAAATACATGTTCATCTTTTATTTCATATATGTGGTGTGTATACTACCCATCGATGTATTCAATTATTATTATTTATGGTTATTTACATATCCATTTAATAATATTTGTTCATGGGGTTTATGATCCAACATTTACCAAATGAGTAATGTAGTTTGGACTCAATGTTATTTTATTGAGACACAAGAAATGATATGCACCTAAATTTTTTCTTGAGGTGTATATAATGCCTTTTACATGTTATATCATGAATCTCATTATTTTTAGGATATCCTAAGTATCATGAAATGTTTTTCTTTCCTTTGTGTTATGACTTAGTGTTACCAAATTGGCAGCGGTTTATAGCTAACTTACCATTGTTTATCAAATTGTATATGATTATGCTCCCATTAATGAAACCTTATGATATCTCCCTTTAATAGAACTTGTGATTTTTATCCTTTATATATTAATGATATCTTCATCTATTAGTACCAATTTCCAACTCTATGGTATATATGGTTATTAAGAAATTTTTTAATGAATTTATAAAATTACCACTATCTTTAGTCGGAATTATGTTTCCCAACAACAATGTTTTCAAAAAGATTTCAAAAAATATTCTACTACTATCCTATGATCATTAAAAGAAAATTTTCAAATGTTTTTCCTTTTTAAAAAAGGTTTCTTAAAAATCAATATTATTGTCATTATTCTGTTGAGGCTTCCTTTACCAAACAACAATGCTATTTCTTTACATAAAATAAAATGTTCTCATTATAATATTTAATTTTTTAAATGTGATTTTCAAATGAAAAGGTTTAAAAAACCTATTTAAAATAGTGTTTTTAATGATTGTCAAAAAATCATTTGTATGTTCCCAAAAGGGTTTTTTCAAAAAAAATGATTTCAAAGATTTGGAAGATTCATTTATAATTTTTCAAATTATTTTACAAGTAAATGGTTTTCAAAATTTTAATGATTATTTTTTATGTTTTCATGGAAAATTGTTTTCAAATTGATTTCATGCTTCTTTTATTGGTTTTTATGGAAAATAGTATGCAAAGTTATTTCAACACTCATTTCTAGGTTTTTTAATTTAATTTCAAATAAACTAACTTTCAAAAGATTTTATTGTTTAGAAATTATTTTTCAAAGAAGAAAGGTTATTTTACTGAATTATTTTTTTAATGGACATGTCAAAATTATTCTCCTTCGAAGTTGACATCCTTTTTTGATACTAATTACCTTATAAGAGATCATAAAAAAGTTACATCAAAATTATTTCTCCGAATTATTTTTTCAATGGAATGAAATTTATTAAAGTCATTCCTCTTCCATGGGTTATATGTTTATGAATATCAATCCTATTACACTGTTTTTATGCTTATGAAACCCATTTATATTTAACTGGTTATACCATAATAAATGTTTCTAAAACAAGATTCCTTTCATGAGTTATTATAGAATGAAATGATTCTAAATCCTATACATTTTATATAGGTTATAATATGATCAAATGTTTACGATGCCCATTATATTTGATGGGTAATTATATGATCTCTTTTAAGGTTTGTGATATGATGAATGTATTATTAAATTTTAGTACATGTATGTGAATGTTATTATGTGATGGTTGGGACCTATATCTCCCCAACAATTCATTATGAAACAAAAAATGTCTCATGAGTACAAATGTTATTCGGGAACCTAATTACATGTTCACAATGTTATTCATGGACCTAATTGTGTGTCCATAAGTTTATGTCTAATCATGATTGCTTGTTCATAATATTTGGTGTGAACCTTATTACATGTTAACAATGTTATTCATGGACACAATTACTTTTCCATATGTTATTCAGGAACCTGATTACATCTTCATAATTTTACGTGTGAACCTGATGTCATTTTGACAACATTATGAGTGGACCAGGTTTCATGTCCATAAGTCTATGTAAGGGACTAGTTTATTTTCCATAACATATGTAGTTAACCTATTTCTACATATACATGTTCCTGATGTTATATGAAGATTTTTATGCCAAAATTTCATATCTTAATGTTATGTTATTCTTCTATAGCTAATGATTATAATTATCTTATGATTCATGAGTTATAAATTGGAAATCATTTTTCCATGATTCATGTTTATATTCTTTGATATGATGGTTATGATCTTCTAATGATATGATCATTTCCTCATACCCTTATGATCATTCCATGCTTATTTATTTTCTATATTTACCCCTATTGAGCATTTGACTTCACTTATTTCATATTTTTTCATTCCCCAGGTTATGATGAATGGTTTTTAAATATAACTACAAAGGGGGAAGATTATAGTGGGAAACATTTTAAATATTCCATAGATTGAGAATATATTAATTATAATTTTACTATGTCACTAAAAAAATTTGGTCTTTGGGAATATGTTTGTGAAATATTTATAGAATTACTAAAAAATTAAATAATGTTAATGTATGAAAAGAGAGGGTCTATGTGCATTAGTCAGAATTTAAAAAAATATGTTGAGAAATATTTACTAAGATCCCTTTGAATATATATATGTATATGTTTAGGGAGTTATATAAGAATAATTTTAAGGGTGAGGAAAAGTATGGGAAAATGTTCGTAAGTTTTGCTAAATGACAGTGTGAGTATTTTCCTAGAAATACATCCCTATCTGGAAACTAAATGTGTATGTGAATCTAGAATAAATGTACCTATGAGTAATTAATATGGCAATGTAAATTGGGCCTGACTTGGTGTAACCTGGTACACATCACTATTCCTTTTTTCACACCAAGTTAACACATCTAGGGGATATGCATTGGGAATTCATAAACTCTTTTCAAACCATAATGAAATATTTAAAATAGAACGTAGTTCTTAATAAAATAGGATAAATCTATTGTGTCATAAATTAAAGAATTCGTTGTCATGTTTAAACCTAATATAAGTGATTTTATATGATTATGTGGCTTTTTTCTATGATAATAATTTCCCAAATTATTCTTTTTGGTTTTAGTCAGTGGGGGAACTAGAAGGAACATGGTTAACATTGAATGTGAGGAAAATATTTTTTATGAGAAGTCAAATTAAATTATCACTAGAGATAAATATATTGCAATTATATGGAATAAACTATCATGTTATATGATAAAAAAGTTATCTATGGTGATATTAACAACACACCAAAAAAGAGTTTGATGGGTTTTATAAATGTTTGTATAATAAGGAACATAGTGGAATGTCGATTCAGTTTACATCATGTCAAGAATATGGGATGGAAAACCTTGAGGAATACCTAAAAAAGAGGGGATTATGTTATATATGTGACAAAAATGATCATAAAGTGATCGGTTTTCTTGGAAATAAATGTTTTATCTATAGGGGAAACATTAATTATGAAAAGCAATTTGATAACCTAATAATATACTTACAAACCAGGGAAAGAACTATTAAATTCCAATCATTATTATGGAAGGATTGATGTATTTCTGTATTTGGATTCCATAATTATACTTGGTAAACTATATAAGGATTGCCGATTATGTGTTTTTGATAAGGATTTACAAGAATATTTAAAATGGATATGAATGACTTGAAATTTGGTTTCAGGAATGGTGATATTTTTTAAGGTAAGGTTGCCCTTAATTTTTCTATGATGATAGCATAATGATGCTCTGTCAAGGATATGTTGGATATGATTGTGTAAAATGGATGGTATTGATTACCTCAGTACTGAGAATGGATTTTTTACCCAAATTAGTCAGGGATGTTTAAAAAATTCTTGCATTTAAGTTATTTATCCAGTAATTTTTGGAATAAGGAATTATACATGTTTTCCTATAGTGTTTATAATAATTATATTTATTACCATGTTTCAAAAGAATATATGTTGACGGTTTTCACATCTTTGGAATGTGATAACCAATTGATACATTGTGGTATATTTAGAGATCAATGTTAATATTATTTTATGAAATTCATTAAATGTATTGGATTTTCAACTTTTATAAGGGTTATAAGGTTATCCATTTATGAAATGGTTATGTCAAACATTATAGGAAGTATTTATGTATTAAGGTTGTGTTGAAATCCTCAGTTACAAGGATATTTATTGATTAACCTTATATTAAGGATCCCCATAACATTTATATTGGA
Source organism: Viscum album (assembly GCA_963277665.1). Taxonomy (NCBI): domain Eukaryota; kingdom Viridiplantae; phylum Streptophyta; class Magnoliopsida; order Santalales; family Viscaceae; genus Viscum; species Viscum album. Next base: position 1,624,243,477 of record OY728129.1, read on the forward strand.
AATTATATATATATATTTTTATTAATGGAAACCCTATATTTCGAGAGACAACTCATCATGTGTGGAAAGGTTGCGGGTTTTGAACCCATGAAGAAGGATAATAAGGGTGTCACGCCTACCACTAGACTATGCGATGTTCTAGTTAATGTATATTTTTTTGCTAAATAATTTGATGAATAAATATTAATTTTAAACTAATAGTATTAAATTATAGTTTTAGAGATTAATTTATTAACCATATTGTGTATGATGAATTGTTAGATTCAAATAGTTAGACATTCCATGCTTTTAAAGTCCTTTACATCCATTAAAATTGTGTTTTAGTGCTTCTGGAATCAATGTTAATTTCTAGATAACCAGTTCTTAATGTAATTTATGAATAATAAATTTATCAATGAATAACCATAGAATTAAATTTTGTTTTTAGAAATATTTCAAGTTAGTATATTTGACTATATTCTTGGTTAATAAATTAATTACTCAACATTAGAAAAAATAACAAAAAATGATGTCCTAATTCCATTTTTCCCCCACCAATATCCTTTAAAATCATCGCAGATTTATTAATTTGAGTCCACAAGCTTTTCATTAATCTATTAATTGTTTGTTATTGATAATCTTAATTACTCCTTGTGAATATTGATGCTTTTCCTCCATGTCAATGTTTTCACTTCCTACCTATGATCTCTTATAAGGGAAACTAGTTATGTGTCTCCATGGGAAACCATTATAATTTCATATTTATTTTTTATAATTATATTTTAGTATTAATTTTTATGATTTTGGATTCAATGAATGAAAATTTCAAATATTAAAACCTTGATAACCTAGACATTTTTTAGGGCGAAAATTATTTTAATGGGAGTAGAATGTAACAACCTGTGATATTTTGAATTTGTTTTGGAATTTATTAAATATTTTTGATATTTTTTATTTCAAAAAACACTGTAGATAGATTATATTATATTAATTACCTATGGTTTTCTTTCATTTCACATGACACCAAGGTAATTATGCTCTACACACAACACCAACTAGTCTTACGATACATGCAATACTGAGTTTATGCGAAAAAACATTATTATTATAATTATTTGATTGATATAGTTATAATATAATATTTTAAAATGTTAATATTAATATTAATTAATATTTATTAAATTTTATTTATTATGGTATTATATAATTTTAACATATTGATAATGAAATATATAATTTTTTGAGTGTCTTTCTATGTTTGAACATACTATTTTCATATATAAATTTCTATGTTTGTCCTTTTATGAAAAATCATTTAATTAATATTATATAATTTTATAAATTGAATTTCATAAAATAAACATCATTTTTTAATTAATAATTTCAAAATTAACTTAGGGTGAATATTTGCGATTTTTATGAAAAATGTTTTTTTGTTAATAGCTAAAAATACTATATTTCAAATCAAAACATCTCTTAATATAGTTTTTTTATTTTAAAATTTTATATTAAAAATTTTTAACAGTTAAAATAGATAAATTATACATATATTAATAAAATTTTGGTTTTGAGAATCTATTTTTTATTGAATTTATATATATAATGTTAATGAAATTTTGAATATTCTCACATTAAAACCCTACATTCTCACCACGTCGGCAAGATTAAAATTAAAACTAATATTCAATATTCTATGAATTAGATTCCAATAAATACACATAAATTTTTTAATAATTATTATATTTCTATTCTAAAATAATCAAATAAAATTTTACCAAAATAATTACTGAATGTGACTAAAATAAATTACATCGATTAATGTGAACTAAAGCCTAACAAGGGACTAATCCTTAATATTAAATGTTTAAATTACCTATAAACATTTACATAAACAATTTGATGGAAGGATTTAGGCCAATAAACTTATTGGATTCTTGAATGGTCCATTTTTACACATTAGGAATGTGTAATACATTGGCAAGAAATAATTCCTTTCAAAAAATACCAAGTGTGTCATTTCCCTACCTTTTAAAAGGCCACCAACTCTCCCCCTTCATAACACATATAAAATAACTTATTTTTGGAAAAAATATAAAAACTAAACTTCTTAAATTCCTTCTCTTCCTCCTTGAATCTTCCAGTTGGTCTGAAATCCATTCCAAGGAATCCCTTTCTTGAAATCCAAATGAATTTACCTAAATTAGAGGTAACACCCTTCTTCAAGATCTTGTATTTTATTTTCATTCTCCACCCACTCAAATATACTTAATACATTATTATATAAAATCACATGTATAATTAAAACCCTAAAATCAATTTATTTTATGATATTTACCTTCACTTACACATTAATCAATCTAATGGGTAATGAACGTACCCTTTTTGTGTTCGGTGGAGTACCACATCACAAAATGAATTTTTTCATTTTACCATTACCACCTTTCAGGATTTCGAATTATGGTTGAAAAAAATTTTTATATATGATATATATTTTGTATTTATTGTTATATAACTCTTTTATAACATATACCTTTACACTTTTTATATTTTGTAAATATGATAACATCATTACTAGACGTGTGGACTACTGCATCCTCAAAGTGATATAATTCATTCATACTATACATAGAATGTTTTAATGACTGGATAAGTGAAAATATATGATATAATAATTATACTAGAAAAATTATATATATACATACTTTATATACACATTTTTTATTTATTATCATTCCTTAAAAAATAAAATGGAAACAACGTTCATGCGTACAAACGACCTACCATCTCCACGAATGGTTTATTCCATTTCATAAATCTATATTATAGATATGATTATAATAAAAATATATTGAATATATAAAATATTTATATCATGATTTAAAGTATGGAAATCATTAAATAAGTATAAAGACTAATGATATAACAAATTAAGACACATGGGAAAATAGAAGCATTTACTACCTGAAAAATTCATTCAACATGGGATAGTTAACAAGATATTAATATAAATTCATAATAAAAATATAAATGGTATTAGTAATATTAATAAAATTTATTAAAAGATTTATAATAGACTTAAATTTATTATAAAGGATTCTTGTATGAGTACGATGAGAGTCAAGGCATATGGTAAGGGAATTTTATATCACATTTTATTTCTGTGTGATACATTCCATGTTCAACACTATATTATTTTCTGTGGTTCATATAATACCCTATGAAATGTTATATCATTTTTTTACATTATTTAATGATATAATATTATTTTAATTGTTTTTATAATTTCATGGGGATCACAATTCTAATGTTACTCATGTAGTATGTGTTTTATGGTATCACTTTTATTTTTTACGAGATACAAGAAATGATAGCCTATTATTTCTTACCTGTGGTAAAAAAAATTCCCATTGATTTAATATAATATTCATAGACATAAATTTAAAAATATTTACATTTACATTTTAATTTTTTTTAATCAGGGTTATTTTCCATAAGTTACCAAATTTGTAAAGTAATATTATCTCAATTTTCCTTCTTTGAGACACATGAAATTGTATTCACCTATATTCTTCTATAAGATTTATAGACTAAATTTATTTTGTTATATCATGAATCTCATTATTTTCATGTTATGTTAAGCTTCATGTAATTTTATTCTTTCCATTGTGTTATGATTCAATTTTACGAAATTGTTAACCGTTCATATCTACCATCTCACCAATTATCGAGATTGTTTTTGATTATGGTACCATGGGTGAACTATTTTGAACAATATCTCAAGTAAACTCATTAATATTTTATCTTCTATATATTAATGATTCATTTATGTATTGGTACTATTTTTCTAGTGACTGGTACATAGAGTGATTAATAATATCTTCTAAAGGAAGTCAGACATTACCTCTCTCTTTGGTTGGAAATATATGATCCTTGAAAATTGTGTTTTCAAAAAGGGTTCCAAAAAATATAATACTATTCTCATATATAATTAAAATAAATATTTACCATTTTATACCTTTTAATAAAATAAAATTTTAAAAGGAATCATCATGTCATTTTTTGGTTCAGGAACATTTCTAAACATTTAATGCTTGAAAACGAATGTTTGATATGTACTGATTTACCAACCATTATGACCGTAATTCCATTAAATCGTTATTTAACATCCTACAATGTTTTCTTTATATAAAATAAAAATTTCATTAGTATTCTATATATTCATAGTTTTAATGCGGTTTTCAACGAATAAGGTTTTTAGTAATGTTTTTTTTTGAAAAATTTTTTAAATGATTTTGAAAACATAAATTATATGTTTTTAATTAATTTATTTTAAAATAAAATAATTTCAATGATATAAATGCTAATTTTATATATTTTCAAATTATTTTCAAAGAAAATATATTTAAAAAAACTGTGGTTATTTTATAATTTTTCAAGGAAAAATGTTTTCAAATTTATATTATGATGATTTTATAGGTTTCCATAATAATTTAAGGACCTATTTCTATTCTTTCCATGTATTTTTAATAAAATGGGTTTCTAATGGTTTTATTTTATAAAAATACATCAACAAAGAATAATGGATATTTTCCATAAGAAATGTTTTTCGGGGTATATCAAAACTATTTTCTATATGAGATGACTTCTGATAATGTTACATATACCCTTATGGGAATTTATCCAATGTTTCCATCCATTTTATTCTTATGAATGGTATTTAGATATGACGGAATGACCTTTGTGAAACCTTTTCCTCTTCTATGTATTATATGTTTATGAAACCCATTCCTCTTCCATGTGTTATATGCATTGAAACCTGTTTATGTTAAAGGCGTTATAACATGATGAATTCTTATAAAACTTACTTCCTTTCATAGCTTATTCCAAGATGACTGGATTACAAAACCTATATATTTTACATAGGTTATGATATGATTAAATATTTACAATACAAATTTTTTTTCATGGATTATGATATGATCTCTTTTTATGGGGTTTATATGATTCATGTTTTATTATCTTATGTCACATGTATGTATGAGTTATTATGTGATGGGTGGGACCTATATCACCCTTCAAGGCATTGGGTAATGACAGATGACTCATGAGTATAAATGTTATGATTGAACCAGATTTCATGTTTAAAATGATATGCACGGACTTGGTTGTGTGTCCATAAGTTTATGTGCGAACTAGATTACATTTTAACAATATTATGAGTGAACCTTACTATGTGTTCATAATGTTATGTATGAAAACAATACCATTTTCACAATGTTTTTTGTAGATATGGTTTCATGTCCATACGTAATTCATGAACCAGATTAAATATTCACAGTATTTGGAGTAAAACTGATGTCCTGTTCTCAAAATAATGAGTGGACATTCATGCATATCCATAAGTCTATGTGAGGGTCTAATTTCTTGTCCTTAATAAAAGAGTGAACATGATTCTACTTATACTTATTCATAACGATGTATGTTGATGTGTACGCCGTAATTCTAGGTATTATTCATGTACTATGATTTCATGTATTATGTTCGAAGTTATCTTTTTATTCATTTCATTTTAACTACTCGTCATTATTCAATGATTCATGTTTATGATCTTTGATATGAAGGTAATGATTATATAATGATATGATCTTGTTCTTGTACCCTTATGTTCATGTTATGCTTATGTATTTTCTTTATTTACCCTTACTGAGCTTTTGATCTCACTTCATTATTATGTTTCCTTTCCCCATGTTATGAATAATGGGTTTTTAGTAGAATTACTAAGGGGGGGGGGGATATTTGCTGTAGACATTGAAGATCATTCATTGAGATAGAATATTGTTTTTCCATGTCACCAAAGGAACTAAACTAATACGGTATTTGGGAATCTATTTTTATAATAATTTAATTATTCTATAAAAATATTTCTATGTTAATGTATGGAATATGATTTTTGCTATAGGTTATGCTGGAATACGCCTATTAGGATGGGTTATGAAATCCCGAGGGTGTCAACCTGATATTTCATGAATGTTTTTTCATTGTGTAAGGGGTGTCTATATGACATGTTTGAAAATTTCTAGACATGTCATGGTTTCCTAATGAACATGTCCAAATATAATCGCCTAGTCCAGTTTACTTTTCTAGAAGGAATATCACGATCTAAGTGAAATTTATGGAATACATCACATGATAGTGATGACCTGTCTAGAGGGATTTATATGACATGGTCTATATGTCTACAAGATATCATGTGATCACGTCTACCAAGTCCAGAGGCTGTCGCATGACCTAGCTGACTTGTCTGGAAGGAGTTAGAATAATTGAATGAAATGTCTATATGACGACAGAAGACTTTGAATCAAATATATAAGAGACTTCACATGACCTGATAAACATATTGATAGAATTACGAGAGACCCTAGTGACATTCAACCATACTACCACATGATTTACATGACATGTAAATTAGACATATTGTGATCATTATGTGATATCAAAAGAACATTTTGATGCTTTGGTGACATGACCTCATGTTTCTACATGACATTATTAACATGTCAATATGATGTCATATGATCTAGTTGAATTACAAATAGGGGTACTCATGAATTTTTTATTATGTGTTGAGAATTCTGCAACACATGGATAAAATGTTTTCATGTCTCTACAAGACATGGCTGACATGTCTAAAGGCATTCAAAAGACATGGATGACATGTCTGAATGGTGTCTCAAGAAGTGAATGACATGTAAGGAGGTAACCGAAAGACATGTATGACATGTATAAAGAATATTGGAATACTTAGCTGACATATCTGAAGGGAACCATTATACTTGTCTCACATGTTTGAAGGGAACCAAAATACTTGGGTGACATGTTCTGGTGTAGATACATGATCTAGGTAGGTCATGGGAAGAGATTGAGTCTTAGTGTATCCATATTCAAATAAAATATTCATTATTTTCATTACATTTCCTCCCTTAATTACTTATATTACTCATGTTTGTTCAAGAATTATCCTTCTTGGGTTATGCATGACCTAGTCAACATGGCGGGACACCTTCACACAATCATACTGATATGATGGATGTCCATAAATTAATCCATATATTTATTAAATGAGTAACATATTCATTCCATGTGATCTCTTTGATCATTCCCAAAAATTTACCTGGTGGAAGACCATTATAATCATGAGACCTTCCACTCCATAAAACATGTGTAAGAGTTAGTGTCCTTGAAAAAATGGTTTTACATTGATTACAAGGATATTTAATGTATTATTACATATTGTTCACTGTTCTGCATGACTGTGATGTAATTATGTCATGGAATATTTTTTGAATTGATAAGGTCATGGAAGTTCCCTACTATGTTGAGAACATTGAAATTATATAACAATATAATTAAATATTGTTATGCGGTAGGATGACATGATATGATGGAACACATAGAAAGCATCCCTTCAGGTGCAAGTACACGTAAGCTAGTGAGACTTCCTCTCATTAAGTTCGTTCTTGGTAAACTCCATGATAAGATATTATGATAACCGACCCAATAATTGGAATTCTACATGTTTTTCTGTCATCAGATATTTCTACCTACAAGCATGTGAAAAGTTATTTATACATTAATATTATCATCAATATGTGTCAGGTCTTACGCACTTTAATTTACTGACAAAAACCTTCACGCAGACAGTTGGTGGTAAGTAGGGTATGTTGGGGGCTTCACGAGTGGCATGTTATTAATGGATAAGTCGAGGAATTATTTGTCCCTACCATTTACGAAAGCTGATATCTTGGCCATTTGATTGAAATTGAATTTTCACGTGAAATTCCATGTCCATGGTGTAACGACGAGCTTATTTCAGGTAGTCAAAGAGCAACGTATCAAGCATAAAAGTTGATGACACAATCATGAAACCTGCTTGTTTAGATATTGTGACAAATGGATTATATTACACAGTGAGCTTTGATATGTGGATGACATTGTTGTTACTTTAGGTTCTTTTTCTTGGGTTCCTTGAACCGTTTCTAGATAGTACTCTTGGACTTTAGGTAAGCCCGCCTAATGCCAACAAGAATGAATCCAAGAGGGTCATACACTATGTGTTTTTTGTGGTCTATGTTAAATTATATTTTAATTTAACTAATAAAATAAATATTATTCTAATTAACATGGAATAATTTTATTCAAGTTACAATGATCGCATAAATTAAATATTTTTTTTTAATTTTTTATTGCACATTTAATAAATTATTATCTACTAGTTTGTAAATAAAACATTTATTTAAGAGAATAAACTATTTACTTATTTGCACTGGTGTTCAATAAATAGAAGTGGAGTTCATGCGGACCATGTTCATTACATTAGTAAAATAATTATTTACAAGACGGTAAATTATTATTTAACAAGTTGGCACAAATTAAAACAACTCTACATTTATTTTATGATGTGGAATTTTTTTTATAATTCCATTTTCTGCAAGTTCGCGCACCATAAATAATGACATGGTGTTATTATTAATGAATGGGTTTTCTCTAATTTCATGAATTTATTTAATTGTTGCTATGAAATTAAATATTGTAACAAAAACTCCCTATATTTAAATAGGAAAGTACACATATTTTACCATACACCACACAACATGCTTGGGGAATTGAGAATTGTTGAGCCAAACAATTTCTCTCTCAAATACTCTTCTCTCTCCTATCAATAATGAGAGATGTTCGTCAAGGAGGAATAACAATTGGTGATGAATGACTGACATAAGACACTCGCTTCACTACGTGAGCACCCGGAGAATGACTGGTGTCGATCAGAGGCTATCATAACATGTGTGGATCACTTATTGATAGATTCTAGTTTGTATCCTTACAAGTGCAATGGGATAATTTAGAAGGGTCATTCTGGATGATAAACATCATCAAATAAGAAAAATACAAAATATATAGTTATTATTTTTATTTATGAAATTAATTGAATTAACTTTAAACATGATTTGAAA